>CM042011.1:137038128-138498128 GCA_023525715.1 Cichorium intybus | reverse complement strand
ATTTTTTTAATCTAACTCAGGGTTTTGATTTGATATTTGTATTGCTTACATAAGCCAAGGAATTAGAAAAGAAAAAACAACTGTGATCAGTTAGGTTAAAATTGCTACAATTGGTAGGAAACTAAAAGTAGGTTGCTATTATAGGTAAAAGTTAAAAGTAGGTTGCTATTTCTCACCCGATCCAGCAATTTCTGCACACGTCTGGATCACATTCTCGACCAGCAGCAAAGCAAGGGCATTGACGGCTTCTACATTGACTTTTAGCACAATGGCAACCTCTAAAGCGATTTTTGCATGTTTTCGGACATCTAATAATCATAACAAAATAAGTATATTTTATATTTATTATTTAGAAAAAGGTTAAATAAAAAAGTGGGTTACGTTACGTACCCGCAGTATTTTTCACAGCAAGTACCGCTGACGAGGCAAGAGCATTCTTTTCCACATGAAGATTGACAGCCACATGGGTTATATTGGCGACAAGGGAGTTCTTTTTTATCAGATATTCTTTTTCTCATTGAATGGTATCCAGCAGATTTCCATGAGTATTTTAAACGCCGCACTCTTCCTCTTCTACGTAAAAATCTCGATCTTCTTCTTAGTGTGGTACCCTGATGTCAAATAAAAGAATTTAATATTTTTTTTAATTTGTGATTAATGTAATATATTTACTGACCATGTTTTCGTTACTATCGATTCTGGATCCATCGCCTAAAGAATTTGTGGGGTCGAATCCTTGAGAAGAAAGCTTGTTTTCGGAGGAGTTCATTGCGTAATATACCTCTGAACATGTCTTCATGCCGTTCATGAGATTTCTGGCTATCAAACAGCTGTAATAATGATAATGATTAATGAAGGGGTGTTATGAGAATAATTTGAAAGATGAGAATATTTTATCTTATAAACGTAAATAATGGGGATAATTTGTAAGGTCATGTTTGGTATGCAGTAATCGAAGAGAGAATGGTATGGAATATACCGCTGAACATGTATTCAATTAAATATAATTTTTTTATTTTCCAAAATATAACTTTTTATTATAATTCTTTTTGAAGATTTCATGGTATTTTTTTTTTTTCTGTTGTGAACAATTTTTTATTTTAATTGAAATACATATAATATGTTTATCTGTTATTTATTTGACTAAAGTTCATTTTTATAAAATAACATTTTTTACATTATTTGTCAATTTGATTTTACTTGGTTCTCTATTTGTACATAAAAAAAAACATGTTTGATTTTACTTTGGTTTACAAGAATAAAAATTAAACAAAATAAAAACTCATTAAACCCCAGATAAGTTATAATAATAAAAATTAATTCTTTTAAACTGTAATTTATTTAAAATGTTCATTTCTCATCACAAAAAGAAAAGGAATGTACTAACCTGTTTCTGCCAAAAATCTCAAGACCTTTTTCAAAAAGGGATTTTTCAATAGCTTTCCAGCTTTTAAATTCAATCGTTTCTTGTTTGCATACACTCTCATCAACAACCTCTTCTTTCTTCCATTTCTCATTACCACTGTGCCCACTAGTGATTTCCTTCGAAGGGCAATCGGTAACTTCCACCTGACCGCCAGGGGCAAATGAGTCTTTTCGCCTACCCCTTCTCCCACTGAAAGATTTCACCTTCAAAGAAGATGAACTTGCCTCTTCATTCTCTTTATGCGAGCCAAGGCTTCCACTGGGAACGGAAACGGAATCGGAATCAGAAGCCGGGAGTTTCTTCTGTCTTTTCTTAATTGCAACCACAACATGATCAGCAATACGTTTGCTATTCCTTTGACGGGTCCCGCGTTTATCATGAACAGGTCTAGTTTCAGATTCGCTACTTTCAGAATTGTTTTTAGCATTTGATGAAGTGTTTTCACTTTGAGAAGATTTTATCTTCTTTAATAGAGACCGATTTTTGGACTTCTTTCTTGATACCTGAACGCCATTTCCATCTGAAGATGGAGTAGGTTTTTTTTCGCTGTTGAGTTGTGTAGGTGATGTTACCAAATTGCCCTCCGTCTTTTGAACCTAAAAGATTTAAGATATGATAAGAGTGTGTATAACAAAATTTTGGCTCCTAGGGAATATTATTTATTAATGATAAAATGGAAGTGGAAATCACCTGGCGATAACAATAAGGGCCACATGGTACCTTCTCTTCTTCCACGCGGTTTGATGTACAATGTTTTTCAGCCTAAATAGGATGTGAGGGTTAAAATAGTAATTTGTTTTTGGTGAAAAAAAAAATGTAAAGTGAACTTACGGGAAATATAAGGTCCTGTGAGCATCCATGTAATTTACAGTCAAATACCTGCCAAATTAAAAAAAAAAAAAAAACAAGAACTAATTAAATGTGTGACACATAGATAATATCAAAGGGGTGTGTTTGTTTATACATTATTTAAGCGTAAAAATCAAACTAATAAAAGAAACAAGTTATTTTATAATTCATGCAATAAATATATAAAAAAATGTAGAATAAGAATGCTTACAAGGCATCTTCGACAAAATAGGTTATCAAAAGAGTCTAATGCTGCTTCAAGATCTTTATCAAACAATGAACTCATATCAAACTCAACATTTCCTTGTTTAGAGCCTTCAATAGCATTCTCTCTATTAACAAGGACTTCATATCTTGCCTGTATAAAAAAATTGCATAGTGTGTAAAAATCAAACACAAAAAAAAAAAAAAAAACAAAACATTTGCACTAAATAACGCCTAGTCTCTAAATTTAATAAAAAAGAAAAATGCCAGGTGGACAAGTTCTTACCTTGAGTTCAGAAGGTTTTCTTGACAACCGTTGCCCTAGTAAATCCAAAACAGCATCAGAAGAGCCAAGCTGTTGAATGGTCATTCTGAAATTATAAAAAAGAAAAACATGAGCATGAAATTAATATTAAAAAAAAACAATATAATATGAGTTTATGGGATCATAAGAACAAATGAATTGAGGTAAATTAACCTGATGATGTAATCTTCAGACTCAACAAACTCTTTCTTTTCCTCTTCTTCATCAATTGCTTCCTCTTCACTGTCACTACAAATTAAAGCTTCACCACCATTTTGATCATAATAAATTCTCCTTCTACCCAATACAGACTGGTCTTCTGTCATTCTTTGATTTCTGTATCATTCATATTAAAATAACAAAATAAAATATATTAATTAAAAGTTACAACAAAGCCAAGAAAGCAGCTGAAAACAAGCTATTTACACAATAAATTGGGAGCTAATCACAAACCTAAATAGGAGACGTATCAATACAAAATGACCATGGTTTTCACATATAACACAAAATAAATGGTCCCACCAAAAAAAACCTTTAAAAGTTTTTTTTTTTGGCGAGATGACATCATCATTTTGCAAAACATGATGTCATTTCGAATCTTTTTAAGGAACTATTTGGTGGGGATCCTTCATAAAGCGATTTCCCAATTTGTAAAATGAATATTGAGAAATGGGTGGTTGATTTGTATAAGGGTAAGGGTCAAAAAGGTGGTCAATTTCTCAATTTCTAAAACGGACACTACCATTTTTGAGGTTAGCCTTTAAATTGGTGGTAAAAATAGCAAACATGTATTTGAATTAACAAGAGAAGGGAAAAAGTCACCTGTCCAAAAAAATCCATGTAGTATAAGGAGGTAATTTATTCACTTCTGGAAGCTTGATAGGCCTAACAGCATTTTTTACTGCAATGCTAGATCCTAAAAGAATGGCTGAAGCATGTCCATCTTCTTGAGAACTACTGCTGTCACTGTCACCATTGTTTGCATTCACACCATTTTGCATATCAATTGCGTCTTTTTGCCTCTTGGTCAACAAGTCAACAGTTTGATCTGCACCATTAGTCTTTAGGTTTCTTCTTTCTAATGATAACTTGTGATGGTTGTTGGTGACTTCAGCTAATTTGATTCTGTTTTCTTCCATTCTTTTCTGTATAAATAAGAACATATCAAAGCATCATGAATGAAAAGGAATATTATGGCATTAACATTATATTGTTATTACACTAACCATGATATAAACACATCGATCTGCATCAACTTGCTTCTTGAATGAGTCGATAACCAATGAAATTTCTGCAGGAGCAATAGCTGCTCCTTGTAGTTCCACAATCTGTGTGATATAAATATTAGTAAAAGTTATGTAGAAATGACCATGAAGGATGATTTATTCGATTGCATAAGCCTTTAAATAGCTTTTGTTTCTAAAATTTCACTCACTGTGAGTCTGTGAGCATTGTTACAATGCTTCATTGTCGTTCCTATACATTTGTCTATGAGTAAATAATGGTTTTGGAAAGAAACAACTAGATTTTTAGGTGCAGAAGTTGGTTCAGGCATTTTATCAAACACCTAGCGGGCGTTCCTTTTTGGGTGAAATTTCAGCGAGAAAGTTGTTGTGATTTTGAAGACAAGGTTTAGAAAGAGTGAAATCATGTGTTTCTTTAAAATCCTAAGAGAACAAACAAAAAAACTAAAAGTATTATGAGTCGTCTAAAAGGCTGTTCACAATGCTTCTAGCTTGAAAAATCCAAGTTCCCGTAGCGGCTTCATACAACTGAAGCTCAATATAAAGGTAATACTAAAACGCATTTAGATATCTTCAAAAAGATCATGCATAAACCTATAGACAGTTTAAGACTACTGGATCTCATTAGAAATAACGCTTGACTTCAGTAAAGTGTCTTTAAAAAAATTCGCATGCACAACCAGGTTCTTCTATTGCCCACACAGGTTTACTCCAACTATGTTAGTCGTATAATCTTACTTCAATATGATACTTTGACTGCATTTCAACATTTATCTTTGCTTAGTGCCACTAACTGAATGTAAACGCAATTATATATTTTGTTGTTGCAGCAAATCATGTGAATGGAGCTTCTTGAAATATTCCTTAAATCATGTTGCTGAGTCGTTTTTTAATAGATTAATAGCTAACAATTTACTCCTATCACTATTTGCTTTAGCATTTTCCAGTTCTGACTAACCGCTAGTATTTAGCAAAGCAAGTGGAAACTCTATTCATGATTTTAAGCCATTCATGGCAATTTCTCTTCAAAAAACTGAAAGACTTTTAGAAATACTAACAGAGATGCATTAACAAATCTGAAACCCATAAAATGGACGTGTACGATATAGCATTGACCAAAACTTCCTTGCAAAACCCCTTGTCAAACATAAGCATCAGATCCTTTAGCATTAGAACTTTCCAGCTAAAATTGGTTGAATCGTCAATGCAATAGTTTTAACAACATTTCATCGTTTACAACACAATGTCGCTGCAAATTCATGTAGCAGGTCGTCGGCACGCAAGCTCGTGAATCGCCAAGAGCATTTCCGTATATTGCACAGAAATAAACCCGCGGACACATACCAGTACAAACTAAGTAACTACGGATTTTTCCTTGCTTTCGTCTCATCAGAAAATCGTCAATGCAATAGTTTTAACAACATTTCATCGTTTACAACACAATGTCGCTGCAAATTCATGTAGCAGGTCGTCGGCACGCAAGCTCGTGAATCGCCAAGAGCATTTCCGTATATTGCACAGAAATAAACCCGCGGACACATACCAGTACAAACTAAGTAACTACGGATTTTTCCTTGCTTTCGTCTCATCAGAAAATCATTTCCAAAAATAAACAGAAAACCAAGCAACCAAGCTCATTAATTAATGTCACAGTACCGTGGATACATCTGGAGACTCCGATCTGCCTGCTGCCGTATACGATGGAAGAGAGACCTTCGGCGACGACATTTCCGGTCGCCGAGACCGTAAGCTGTAGAGGAACACACACCGGCAACGACGGGCAGTACGAGATCGGACTCATGCAAATGCCAAGTAGAATCGATGCGAGAAATTATCGGGTTTGAAACCCTAGGTTGTAAGAGATTTTGGGGAAGCGCGGCGTCAATATATATATGTGGGTAATTTAATCAAGCAACGGCCGAGTCTGAGTCAGTGTTTGTTGTGGGTTAAAAGAGAAAAAGTTTGAGCGGAATTATAATACGTGGCATTTCATTTTGAAAACTGCTGTAACAGTCCACTGCTGCTGCGTTTGTCAAATTTTTTTAATAATTTTTTCATGTTGAAATTATATAATTTCGTTGTTTAATTGAGATTAGTGATGTGTTAGTTTAATTACTTTTTCATATTCAAATTATATTAAATTTGATGAATTTCTTACATAAAATGTTGTTGAGGCTTCAAATCGGTTTTAACTTTGACGACATTTCAACTTCGTCATAAAATTAAAAAACGTTTTACTAACAAATTCATTCATAAATAACTTAAATAATACATCAAAACAAAGGACAATAGCCTCTCTACTAGTTAAATAATAGATAAGTAAAACTATTGAAGTTATAGACATAATCTAAATAAATAACACTTTAAGATAACAACAATGATAACTTGGTGGTTTTTAACGTCATTTTATAATTTTTCTCCATTTTCTGTAATGATGTTTTATTGATCAATTTGATTGATGGATAACACATACAAGATTATAATGGTTATATAGAGATAATTAATTTTGGAGTAGATGAACTTTTAGAAATTCGAAAAATACGCTTCTCTCATAATTGTGTGTTTGGTTCATCGGTTACATATTATGTGTGAGTTATAGGACTACATATATTTAGTCTATCAAGTTATAGACAAATATCATATATATCATACAACATAATTTCAGTCTAGGAACCTTATATGTTATCATAAGAAACATTATGATATACAATATAATTGCATCCAACATGTATTAACATTACAATGTAGTCATAAGGTTACTAATAGGTTATTTTCCAATAAAAAATCATTACAAAATGACGTGTTGCAATAATCTTAAATGAGAGACACATACGAAGTCTCCAAGTAGCTTCTCTCTTTGATTTTCACGGTACAAAGGAAAATGTCAAAACATAAGTTCATAATACCAAAAAAAAAAAAAAAAAAAAAAAAAAAAAAAAAAAAACCCTTTGTATTCTTTCAGCAATGTTAGATTTTGAAACCTAAACTCTTAGCAAATAACTCATCTAACAATACAAATAATATACGTTTACCACATGAAATGGCTAAAATTGTATGTGTTTGGATTGATAAGGGATAATGTTACAGTAATTCATCGAACTTTTCATTTTGCATCTATTTGGTCCCTTAAGTTTTTCCTTGATGTCTAGGGGCATAGTGTTTACACAACCGAGTTTAATTGGTAACTCGGGGTTACTGTAGCAAAAGCATTTGCTACAGTACCCCCAAAACCTTTTAAAAATGCATCTAAATGGTCCATGAAGTTTTTCAGATTTTTTCAGTTTTTTTCCTATTGTCCGGTTTTCGAAACCTTAAGCCCCTAACCAGCAAGGAAAAAACTTAAGAGATCAAATAAATGCAAAATGAAAATTTTGATGGTTATTATAGCATTACCCGATTGATAAATATTGTTTTACTTGGCCATATAAAGTAACTATTGACTACACTTTTATAATTGGTGATATTGAGTTTAAACTTGTAATGAGTATACTCGTCTTGACAAAAAAACATAACTCTTTGCTCGATGACATTTCGTTATTTACGGATGACATTTCTTTGCTTTAATGGGTATTATTTTTCAACCAACGCTTTTCAATAGTCATGTGCAATGGTAGATAAGATTTTTATATGGACTCTTTCCTATTTTACAAAAAAAAAAAAAAAAAAAAAAAAAACATTTTGATGTTATTGCGTCCCATTATCTGAAAGCTATAAATAAACCATGAGATATTTTACTATAGTGAACTAGACAACTTTTTACATATTTTAGTAACTTAATCATAGTCACCATACATAACACATTGTTACCATATCTAATCAATATTTCAAATAAGAGAAGTGATTCGTACACAACAATTTTTCTCCATACACAACAATTTAACATTTTTTATACATAATGTACAACACCCATAAAGTATGGATTGTTGTGTATGGAGAAAAATTGTTGTGTACAGATCACTTCCCTGATATTGGTAGATGGAGCCATAATTACCTCATTTTCTCAACTTAAAACTATAAATAATTCTTTTGTTTCAACCCAAAATAAATTCAACTACATGAGCATGTGGTAAATATAAAAAACATGTCTAATTAAACACCGGTTTCTCATACTTATGAAGTTAGAATGACAATTATCTTCACGTTTCTTTGCTATCATAACAAGCTTTGTGACAATTCTAACTTCGAGCTCCAAACCACAAATTTGATCGCAACAAAAATCTATGACGAGTCAGAGAGCACGCAAATGCTTGTTGTTAAAAAAAAGACAACACACAAATGAAGGTAATTCGGTCCTATGCAAAGCCTTCCAAGACAAAATATCACTCCTCATACTCTCTCAACTTTAGATTACATATATTCTTTTATTACTTCATGTACTTTCCCACTGCTTTTTCTTTAGTCACTCTACATTCACAAATACGACCAAAGTTATATGCCATCAAACTAATATAATCCATACTAAGTCCTACGATTAATCGATTATGGATGTTTTGCAACATGGTAATAATATCATAGGACTTTAAAGAGCCCTCGAGTTTAAAATATGTTGTAATTTATCTACTAAAAACTAATTCAATTACATAACTCATGTTGGTACATTGTATTGTCGATATTTATTTAAGTGTAATGGTTAATTTGTTAACCAAATACAATCTTGATGAACATTAAACAAGTAAGGAAGGTGCGGAGTGCACACTTATTTGAGTTTGATCAAGATTCAAAGTATACTGTCATTTAGGGACGAAGCTCCTGAACGAACGGGGGTCCCGGTGCAGCGCCCTTGGTAGCGGGGTCCAAGGTGTAGAGCCCCTGGCTAGGGTCGAGATGACCCTTGGGTTATATTGCTTTATTAAAAATGTATCAGAAGTTTGTTTTTTCTAAAAATAGACCCAGTTTTGACTTTTATGTTGACCCTTGTCTAAAATCCATTTTTAACAGTTTATAGACAATTTGGAAAGTGCCTTATGGCATGTTCATGTCAGTTTTCAGACAAAGGGGTTAATACCCGTTTTTGGGCATAATCCTGGTATATAGAAAAATCATAACAATCTCAGTCTCTGTTTTTGCATCTATTTTGAGTCTTATCCAATTGGGATTTCGAGAGTACCACCAAAATACTTCAATTTGATAGTGTTTACACAATTCTCAGAATTTCAAGCAATCTCTCAAACCATAAAGTTCTAACAACTCTATCCAAATGATGCTTTCTCTATATTATTCTTATTTTATCAAGAATATAAATCAGGTATCATAGTTATATATATATATATATATATATATATATATATATATATATATATATATAGTTGGGTTCTTGTGAGATCCTAAAAATTCATGAGATCTCGAGAACTCAATCCGGACCACACAATCAAAAAAATAAAGGATTAAGATGAAATGTGGCATATTCGTAATTATTGACAATTTCAATGACATTTTAGGGTTTTAAAAACATATTCCAAGGGCAAATTAGGTATGCAAATTTACCCTTCCAAAAAATTAGGCCGGTTGATTTTTAATGCACCGTATTTCTCTCCCTTATTATCTCTCATCTCTCGCATTTCACCGACGGGGTATGGGATTGATGCATGGCAATGATCTCCGATGAACCATAGATCAATCAGGCTGATTTTATGATAAAAGACTCATCAATCAAGCAGAGCATCCGATGAACTGACCTACTGAAGATTGGCCTTGAGGAGCAAAACGTCCAGGAGGTACTCGGTACTTTCTTACTCTTCAATTTCCGATTGTGTTTGTGGAGCAAAATGTCCATGACTGACCTTATATCTAATTGATAGTAGAGGTACAGAAGCAATGTGCATTATTTCTTAACCTTTGGTATTTTTATAATCACTTTGGTTCAGATTTTATTCATCTTCATCGAATTATATGTGCTTTAATAGAGTTTGGTGTGGAGAGTGGCTGTTGTACTATGGAACCCTAAAACTTAATTTGTTTTCCTAGTGTAGCAAAGGCGAAATATGCTCTTGTGCTACACATATGTGGTTTGAATGCCTTAATTTTCTTTGTGTTATATGTGCTATAGTTATTGCTATAATAACGTTGTACTTCCATTTATTTGGTTATAATAGCATCCTATTTAAAAATCACAACTTTTTACTATCTTATTTTACTAATGAAGTCATTTTATTCGAACATGTATTTTTTCTGGAATGAAAAGTTGCAACATATATGTGTATATATGTAGGTATATTTTCTATTGAATTACTACATGTGTATATATGTAGGTGCATATGTGCACATATGTGTGTATTTTCATGTATTCGTAGGTGCATATGTGAACATGTGTGTATATATATGTAGGTGTATATATGCGCATATACCTATGTACATACGTGCACATATACATATGCATATTTACAAATGTGTGTATACGTCATTTTGTTTATATCTCTATTTGTACATGTGTGCATATGTGCATATATGCATATCTGCATATATGTATATATGTATGAATATATGCTTACATGTGCATTTTTCAATATGCATTTTTATCGATTTTTATTAATGCTTTTGTAGATTTGGAAGTCTATATATATATTTGCAATGTGCATATGTGCACACATGTCCATTTGCTCATTTATATATGTGTATACATATATGCATATACATATCTGTTTGTGTACATGCGTATTTTTGCATATGTGCATTTGCGTATGTTCATTATTATTATTGTTTTTGCAGATTTTACAAATTTTATCGAGCAAATTAAAGAAGTGAATAATGATAAAAGTGAAGAAACTTGACGATCAAGGAAGGAAGAATGAAGATATTATGAAATTTTGTTGTATTTTTTTAAACTATTTTATGTATCTATCGTTCAAAACATTTGTATATTATAGTTTTTAATAAAATAGTTTGTTTATTCTTTGTATTAAGATTTTTGAAGTAAAAATATATGTATATAAATTCCGAAAATATGCATATATGCACCTACGAGTGTGCACATATGCACATTGCAAATACATGAATTAAAACGTGTTTTTAAAAATTCTGAAATTTTGAATTTAAAAAATAAAAATATAAAATTAAATTTGAAAATTTTGAATTTAAAAAGTAAAATTAGGTTATATATATATATATATATATATATATATATATATATATATATATATATATATATATATATATATATATATATATATATATTATATATATATATATATATATATATATATATATATACACACACATATATATATATATATATATATATATATATATATATATATATATATACATATATATATACATATATATATATATATATATATATATATATATATATATATATATATATATATATATATATATATATATATATATATATATATATATATATAGGGTGTGGATCCGGTGAGACTCAAAAAATGGTGATGAATGCGATAACAATTCTCCACCACTCACTTCGTAAGGTCACAAACGTCAAACTAAATACTTAGACATGACGCGTTCGAATGCGACGCACGCCCGCGTTCGCATGCGACGCATGTCCGTGGAACGCAATATGGACTCGAGGATTTAACTACGTGCGACGAACGTCATTTAAGTGGGGTTTTTTCTTTATTTTTGGTTTTTTAATACATTTCTTATTATTTATTTTTCTTTATTTATTTATTTATTTTTAATTTTTTTAAATGCCTATATACTCGGTTTTTAACTTATGGAATTTTATTTTTCATTTTTTTATTTTTTTTTTCATTTTTTTCATTTTTTTGGTTTTTTATTTTTTATTTTTTTATTTTTCGCTTTTTTATTTTTTAATGTTTTTACAACGTGTTTGAAGCTACTAGTGTTATTTGTTTTTTTTTTATTTTTTATTTTTAGTTTTACTTCTTTATGTATTTGAACTAAATATAGGTTCGAGTTTTTAATATTTAACAATTATAAAAGTTTTGAATCATAAAAAAATTAAGCATATATTATAGGTCATACTACTTTTGGATCATAAAATTTTGGATCAAAACATTTTGAATTATAGTATTTTGGATCATATCATTTTTAATCATATAATTTTCGATTAATAATATATTAATTAAATGAAAATTTTGTTCATAACAAATTTTTTGTCATTATATATTTTGAATCATTTAATTTTGAATAATAAAAGATATATAATTAAGTATCATAAAATATTTGAATCAAAATATTTTTAGATCATAACAAATTTAGGATCATAAAATATGGAATCATAACTTTTTTAAATCATAAATATCTTGAATCATCTTATTTGATTTTTTGAGTTTGGATAAAAAAATTTCATTATGTTTTATAAAAAAATATTTGTTAAAATTAAGATTTGAACACTTCAAACTTATTTATAAAAAATTCATTTTACAAAGTCACTAGTATATTGAGTAGAAGTATCCTTTAAATGTTCATAATTTCTTGAAAATATTTTTTTTTGGGTTTTTTATAATTTTTTTTAAAATATATTTTTTTTCAAATTTTCATGATTATGCTTATTTTGTAGAGAATTACGTTTTAAGAACTTTAGTTTTTTCAGATTTTTTTGTAAAGAAAAAAAAGTTATAGCCAAAAAACAAAATGGATGGAAAAAAAAATACAAGCTCAGCCAATGCTGGGCATGGCAGAGAGAGAGAGAGATGGTGGTGACTTGTACGTGAGGCGCGTGTGGGCTGAATTTTCTTACTTTTTATTTTTTTCTTATTTCACTTACCATTTTAACCTTCAAACATTTGACAATTTTTCGAAATTTGTTAAAATCTCGCAAATAATTACCAAAAATCCTATATCATATCGCGAGATTTTGAGGATAAATGAAATTAAATCTGATCCATTTATTTTTTCAATCCCAAGGCTAAAAAGTGTCCTCCTAGTCCTCACCAATTTTTGAGTCCACACCCGATCCTGATTATATATATATATATATATATATATATATATATACACACACACACACACATACACATGTATATATATATATATATATATATATGTATATGTGTGTGTGTGTATATATATATGCTAAAGTATAGATATCATGTAACATCCTTGATAAATGATAAATTCAGTATACCGTAACTACGGTTTTGTATGAAAACTTAAGTATAAAATCATTTCAATGTATAATTTCACGATGTGTGACATATATTCATTTGGATATGTACCTTATGTAAAATGTAACTCCAGGTCCCGTAAGCTACTAATAAGTAAATGGTATGGTAAATTGACTTAACTAGGGGCAAAGCGGAAACATTTTGTACAAACTAAGTGCAATAGAGCACTTAGCAACGCTACCATATACTGGTAGCAACATGATGGTGAGACGACAAATATAGCGTCGCGATACACAACCTATAGCGACACGACCAACTAGCTGAACAAATTAGTTTTAAGCCTGAAGGCGGTCATTTGGCTGGAGGGATATACTTTTGCTTCAGAGGAGAGGAAGACCGAAATTTTAGAGCTTTGTAGCTTGTACTTGAAGAAGGAACACCCGAGAAGGAAGATTGGAACATCCTCTTGATTATTGTTAAGGTAAGTTTTGAATTTTATGTAGAAATCATGATTTAAGGGGGCTAGGGCTGTTGGGTTGTAAACCTCAGGTGTTATATGTTTTGTGGAGTTTATAATCCGAATACGTAAATTACAAAAGTGAACGAATGTGACATTTGGTGGTGGTGTTATGGAAAACACGAGTCTAATTGAGATTATGGGTTAACTCTTGATCCTAGGTTTGTTGTGGGTTAATATTGAGGTTGTGCCACCTCTGGGATTGAAAGTGAGTGAGAAGGGGTTCAAAACAAGGCTATAAATTGGTCTAAAGTACTACATTTGAAGTTGAATTAATTATGAGGTTAGTTGTTCGAACAATACAACCAATGACTTAGTTTTATATTTGAAATTTGAATTAATTATGAGATCAGTTGTTCGAACAATAAAACCAATGACTCATTTTTTTGTAAACTTTGTCTCGACGAATAACCCAAACAAAGAGAAAGATAGATTTATGGTATAAGGTTAACAAGTTAGAGGATGTGGTCTATTCGTATGTCATGTCAAGGCTTGCATGTCCTCATGTCACTACTAGTAGGTGAAATCGGGTAAGTATAGATCCATTATTTTCTTTTAATAGATAAATTATAAAATTAATGATCTAAAGTATTTTATTTATTTATTTATTTTTTTGTCAAAATGGACTTTTTAAACCAAAATGAAATAAGTTTGTCGGACCAAATGACATTTTCCTAAATAAAATTGCGCAGGGAATATCCAATCGCATTGTATTGGTATGATCACCGGACAGACTAGCCCATATCGTATCACCGGGCGTCGCGTCACACCTCTTCTGCTCTACCAACCTTCAAGGCTTCGAATATCTGCTCCGGTAACGGAGACTCATCAGGATTCCACCCCGGCGGAGGCCAAGCAAGTAACTATTTATGTTGATACCTTCCTTTCTGTAAGATTAAAATCCATGGCCCTTTCTCTGTTTTTACATCGTTTAATTTAACATTCAAGCTGAACTTTGAAAATTGAAACCCTAATGATTGACTGATGTTCATAGAAAGCATTAAAATGACCATTATTTTGCATATTGATAATTTCCGTTTCAGTATCATGTTAGTCTCCAGGCTTAAAACATATGTTAGTTGATTAAGTAGCAATAATGTATTAAATTTGAGTTACTTTGCGTAAGAATGTATTTTATCCTTCTAATATATAACGTGTATGGTCTTCTTACTTTCGACCGATCAACTCTCTTTGTTTTATATTTTTAGGTAAGAAGGAACAAATGACTTACTCCTCATCTACTCAATTGGTAAATATATCTTCCTCTTTTCTTTTCGTTACATCCATTTGCAGAATCTGACTGTAATAATTTGCTAGTAGAAGCTATCATCGAGACAGTAATGCTTTAATGGCTGTCATTTGTCAACTTCTAGTTTCCTAAAAGTGGTCTTTTAATCTAATTATCTAATTTCTTTCCTTGATTAAGCTAGCTATCACTCAATCTGCCATATTATGTTTGATACTGATATTGTTGTCTGTTCATAAGGTATTTCACTGCTATCCATATAAAGACTTAGTGGGGAAGTGTTCTAAAAATTGTAAGTGTTTAGTACTTTAGTTTCTTCTTTTCAAAGTACAAATGCAATTAGGATGCTAGAATCAACAAATCAATGAAAGTACATTGCTATTTCTTGCATTTACCCTGTCTGTTCTTGATGTTTTATGCAGATGGTATTCGACAATGCCTTATGTTTGATAAAAGAAAACACCCGTGTCTGTCTCAACGAAAATTTTATCAAAATGAAATATTTACTTGCAAACCAAGTCATCAAAAGTTGCATAGTTTGTATAAAGTTAAGAGATGTGTGATAGTTAAATCAGAAATTGCTGGAACTGGATCTCCTTCATCTGCTTATCAATTGCCAGGTTATTCTCAATACAATTTCTAAATTCCATGCCCGTTTTCTTTTTTGGGTTGAATGCAAGAAATAGCAATGTACTTTTTTTGTCTTCTTTCAATGACTATTTTTTCTCCATGTATGCAGAATTTCAATTAATCTCCAAAGTTAGAGGAGTTTGCTTTTATGCTGTCACATCAACAATTGCCATATTTTTATTTATATTAATGGTAATTGCACATCCATTTGTGCTGTTAAAAGACCGTTACCAAAGAAACTTTCATCATTTTATTGCAAAAATTTGGGCATCAATGACTGTTTCTCCATTTTTGAAACTAAAGATTCGGGGTCTTGAAAATCTACCCCCGAAGAATTCTCCAGCTGTATATGTCTCCAACCACCAGAGTTTTTTGGACATTTATGCCCTTCTGACTTTAGGAAGAAACCTCAAGTTCATTAGCAAGACTGCAATCTTTCTTTATCCGGTTGTTGGGTGGGCCATGTTTTTAATGGGTGTTATTCCTCTTAAACGTATGGACAGTAGGAGCCAACTGGTATTTTGTTTATCCAATTATTATTATTTTATTATTTTTATGGGTTAAAAGTTAAAAACCAAAGAAACTATTGGAAATGTCTTCAAGTTGCCAATAAACCCAAAAAAAATTATTAAAGGGTAGCAAACTGTATGTTTGTACTATGACCTGCTATGCCAGGTTATATTTTAATTTTATAATTTTGGCCCAGATTTTAATTTTTATTACAAATTTGGTCCAAACTTTAAATTTTGTTACGAATATCGTCCAAACTTTTTTTTTTTTTTCCAATTTTCCGCAAAATGCTTTTTTTTTAATATTTACTTTTTTACAACCTTCTTTTAAAAGAATGTTGTAAAAAAGTTTATAAAACGTTGAAAATTAAAAAACGTCTTAAAAAAGGTTTTAAAAACATGTAATTTTTTTAAAAAAAGTTGTAAATAAAGTAAATATGTAAAAGAAAGTAATTTTGGAGCAAATTTGCAAAAAGGTTTGGACCATATTTGTAACAACATTTAAAATTTCAACCAAATTCGTAAAAAAATTTAAAATCTGGGCCAAAATTGTAAAATTGAAATACGACAAAGTATAGCAGGTCACAATACAAAAATCGAGAGTACGTTACCTTTTTATAAATTTTTTTGTGTTTGCTGGCAACTTGACAACATTTCCAATAATTTCTTTCCTAAAAAGAGTATTAACCCTTTTTACTTACTATTAATATTTAATTCTCCATAATTTCTGAATTATGTTTATGTGAACATAGCAAACTCTAAAAAGATGCATGGAGCTTGTAAAAAATGGTGGATCCGTATTCTTCTTTCCCGAAGGTACACGGAGCAAAGATGGACGTCTAGGCACTTTCAAGGTGACACCATTTTCCTATTACGCCATTGTACTTTGAAATATCATCCAGTTATAGCATTGTACTTTGAAATATCCATTGTTGGATGCTATAACAAAAGAAAGAAAGAAAGTAGGTTGCTATTTCTTGCATTTAAGTTTAACCAATTTTGTTTGATTATGTGTAGAAAGGTGCATTTAGTATTGCTGCAAAAGCGGGTGTACCAGTGGTTCCAATCACTCTTGTTGGAACCGGGAAAATAATGCCTGTTGGAATGGAGGGTAGGTTAAACCCGGGATCAGTGAAAATTATCATCCATCCACCTGTACAAGGAGATAACCCCGATACACTATGCGATGAGGTCAAAAACGTAATTTCCAATGAGCTTGTTCACCAAGTTTAAAGTATACTTCAACTAGTTTACTAGTTTTGTTCGATTTACATGCTTTTCCCCCATTTGTTACATAGGACATGACACAGGGTCTTGTATCTGAGACTGGAACTGAGATCGATGTCAATAGGACAAAAATTGCAAATTTTTGTCAATCCCGAAATTGGGATAACTATTTGTCTTGATTTTATGTTTGACAATTGACATGTAAAATAAACGTTAGTACCTTTTTTTTTTTTTTTCTAATAATAATGGAAAGCGATTTTTTAGTGATGCAACTTATAAGTTCTAGGTCAAACCAGCGGTGAGGTTATTATTATTCTTATTTTTTTCTTGAATATATTTATGCAACCGTCAGTTTGTAAGAATTTATGAACAATTGCGTTGCCAAAATTATGAGTGAAAGTAATATAAAATACAAAAAGGGCAAATTACAATTTTCATCGTTGTGATTTATTGATTTCTTATAAGTATGGTCCGATTTTCATTAGGCTATAGACCTCTTTACTCCCCACCCCTTTTGTTTTAATTATAAGAAACCATTGTTTAACAGAAAAATGAAAATGGATAATTTCTTAAATGATGAGAATAATAGGTGTCATTATCACGAAATGATAACCTATGGGAAAACTATCACCGGATAGCCATTCATTTCAATAATTACTTTATTGATGACCTTCACTTCATTTGTTTATTTCACAAAACAATAGGTAATTTCTCAACCGTGAGAACTCTCTTTCTGTTTCTTCCATGTTCTGAATTTACTTTGTTGAAGTATAACCTGATGTTATTGAATATGCGTGTAAGATCTAGGGGATATTTAATAAGCATCTTAATGGTTCCATTGAAATGCAAACATTGAATCGATCAAATTCAGAACGTTTGGTTCACTATTTTTTCACATCAGCATTGCACATGTGATTCAGTGAGATATGAGAGAGTCGAGAGTCGCTGAATGAAAAGTTTGGCATCCTTGCCCCTTTGCTCTAATACTCTTCACTCTTGACCTCGTCACATACTCTTTATCTCCTCCCTACCATAAACTACAACCCCACTTCCAGTCAATGTTACCTACGTTACCCTGACACCCACCTCCGACCTTCCTCCATCACTACCTGCTTCCTTTTCCGTCGTCGACTAATGCCTACTTCATCAACCCCCCCCCCCTACCGTGACGCCCAACACCGTCTGCTATCCCTAAACGCCACCATGCCATCAGCCTGAATATTAAAGAAACTCATTTAACTAGGGATGATAAAAAAAATCGAGAATCGAGACCGATTGGGTAATTCGGTTTGGTCTTCGGGTATTAGTTTAAAACTTATTTGAATATTAGGTAATTCGGGTATGGTACTATCAGTCTGCGGGTTTTATGGGCCTAGGAACCGAACCAGAAATTTGAATCGTCATCCAGATCTTTAAAATTGCATAAGTTGCTTATATGATTTAATAATTTCATGATTCTTTTTCCATCATTTAATTTAGAGTGTGTAGATGTTTTTAGACTATAAAAACATTCATTTGGATGGATATTCACTAAGTTAATATCCCCGAAGACAGGGTATCAATTCTGATTTTGTTTTTCTGATTCAACACTTATTGATATTCCATCTCCAAATTTGAAATTGCATAACTTCTTCATATGATTTCAGAAATTAATCATTCTTTTTCCATAATTTAATTTAGAGTTTGTAGATATTTTTAGACTGTAAAAACACTTCATTTGGATGCATATTCAATAAGGTGCTATTTGTTTTTCTAAAGAAGCTCTTCTTGACCTCTTTTGTCTGCGCCGTGCAGACTGCGCGCAGACGTTTTACCTTGCAGACTGTTTGTTTTTTAGAAAACCGCATACCTAAAAAGGTTTGTGCGCTCTCTTCTAGGCGTAGACTTGGAACTACCTCTTATTGAGTCTTCTAACCTCTTCTAACCTCAAAATATTACATTTTAACCCTAAAAAATAATAGTTTTTCATTTCAAATACATCGTGTGAATTTTACAACAACTGTATCTTCTATTCCTAAAAAAAAAAATAAAAGTTCTTTTTTTACACTTGTACTTTTCTATTTCTATTTATTTTTTTTTTAAAACACTTTATTTTTTCTTTAACTAATGATTGTGTTTTTCTATCAACAATAGTTTTCCGAAGTAAAAATATGGGCAATTGTTGAGTTTATGTTTATCATTTTATAAATTTTGTATATGTGATATTTTATTTGTATTGTTGTTCTAAATAAATAAAATCTTATAAACTATATAATCTTGTGTCTGCTAACTTCTTCTAACAAAAAATCTCACACTTTAAGGTCTTCATTTGTCATATTTTATGTTTGATTGAATTACTTTTCCTTACATAAATAGTATTTATTTTTCTATGTTTTTAAACAAAATGAAGATAAATTTGTAAAACTTTTAAAAAAATGTCACAAACTTAAAAAAAGAAATGTTTGCTTCGATCCGTAAATTGGGTAATATCATATAATAGACGACTTTTTTTCTTGTAAATCATATTTATAAACTATTTGAAATATACAAATATATTTTAACATTACAACTTTGGTTCAAAAGTTTACAAATTTTTAGCTTTACAAACTATTTGTAAATCCAACATTGGTTACACAATCTTTATTCTTTATTATTTAAAAAATAAGTATTTGTTTTGATCCTTAGATTTGTTAATATCATAAACTGAACGTACTCATGTGCTTACTTAAAAAATGTTTATTTAAATTTCAGTTTATTTTCAAAACCTGCAGACTTTAAAAAACAAACAGTCTTCTTCTTGCAGACTGCAGACATTTACTCCACCTCTTCTTTTGCAGATGTTCTGTAGATGTGGTCCGCAAGCTATAGATATTTTATATCTTCAATAACAAACAACACCTAAGTTACAACCTCCGGAAGACGGGGTATCAATTCTGATTTTTTTTTGCTAAATCTAACTTTTTTGTTTGTGCTAAATCCTACATTTTCGGTTCCGGACCCGACCACACACGACGCGATCGGTTACCCGAATCGAGAACCAATTACCCAATCCGTTTGGTCTTTGGTTCTTTACTTTCGTTTTATTCAATCTTCGGTTCTATCAGTTTCGGTTCCAAACTCATGCTCATCCCTACATCAAACTTCATGTTTTCCTACTATTCCTTTTCTTCAAAAGGTTTTCTCCTTTTATCATTGTTTAATCAATAGTATATGGAATTTGAGTCAAACTTAAAAACCAACATATTTGATCAAACCCCGTTTTTTGAATGAACAAAATACAATTTTGTGCCTTGTAGGCAAGATGATTGTGTTTTTGTTTTTCTAACCGGTGGGGGGGGGGGTTTCGAACCCCAGTGACGACAAAATTCATTCCTTTCTAAAAATATATGAATCTTTCATACTAAGCCCATATACAACCCATATACAATCCGACCTTGCATAATGTTGATCCAAATTCTTATTTTTACAGTTTTGGCCTGAATAATATTTTTTTATATTGGTCAAAACAATTTTTTTTTTTTTGCAATTTTACTTATACTTTAAAGTTTCTAATAAAGTTGGTCAAAACTTTTAACAAATAGTCTCCAACTATTTTATATTTTTATTTTCAAATATATTTTTGTTTTTGTATATTTTTTTAAACTTAGATTTTTTTCTTACAAAATTATATTATACACCTTCCTTTACATTATTTTTTTATAAAATTATTTTTTACAAATATAATAAATTTTCAATTTTTACAACTTTTTTTTCTCAATAAAACCCTATTTCCAATTTCTTTTATAAAGTTTCTACAACTTCTTTTACAATTTTGTTTTTATATGCTTCTACAAATTATCTCTTTTTACATATTTAATTTTTCATAATTTTTACATCATTTACAGTAAAAGCTATTTTGAAAAAACATGACACAACTTTTTAACAAATTTTTGAGTAAACTGCAAATTTGGTCCCTGTGGTTTGCACAAAAGTGTGACTAAGGTCCAAAAAGTTTTCAACTTGCACCACTGGTTCAAAATCGAAAACCTTTTGTGGTTATGGTCACTGAAAAAGTTAAAAAGACTCTTTTGCCCTTTTAATTTGTTTTTCCATTTTTCTTATATCTATTTTAATATTTTTCTAATTAAAAATAAAAGAAATTCTCTCTCTCTCTCTCTCTCTCTCTCTCTCTCTCTCTCTCTACATGCGTACACCCTAATTGATCACACCTTTTCTCACTTTTCCTCACCGTCCCTCTCTCTTCTCTCTTTCTCTCCAAACACTTTCTTCCTTCGGTTCGTCATCACCAAACAAAATACGCTTGTTACCATATGGTTTTAAAAGAAGTCAAGATGCAGTGTACCAGAGACAATGACAACGATTACAATCGGCAGCAGTGATTACAATTGGCGGCAGCGATGGATCCTCTAACAGCAACATCGATTACAATCGGGGAGGCGGAAGCCTTGAAGCTGTTTGCGTTTGCGACTTTGTGTTTGGGAGCAGCGACGACTTTTGACGAGATACGCAGGAAGGAGAAACAGGGGGAGAAAGGTCAAGCTTGATTATGGGAGCTGTGAGGGGAAGAGACGAGATACGAGGGAAAATGGCAAACACACTTATTTTTTCCGGTTATTCTCAAAAGAAGTCAAAATCGAGTCGAAATCCGTGAGATAATGGGTTGGGATATCAGGTTCGTTTCAATTACACAATTGGGGACGGTGAAGTCGACGAGCATGCATGTTGCGATTGGTTCCAGGTTTTGTTGAGTTGTATTACTCAATTTGGTTTTACTTTTCAATTTCAGGTTTAGATTTGAGTTACAGGTTAGGTTTCAAGTTTAAGGTATTAGTTTTGATTTGACGTTAGGACTAGATTTCAGTTTTAAGGTTTGATTTCAATTCCAGTAGTTGCAGAGATGGTGGTGTTCGATATCATTGACCAAATTGAACAATATGTTTTAATGTCGTATATTTGTGGTGTGTTTGGACCTCAGAATTTGAACTCGTGAGTGGAAATTACGAGGGCTTCAACAAGAGGTGGAGCGGAAATTGGAATGGTGGTGTATGTGGTTGCCGGAAATCGCCACCGCCTTGTCTCTTCGTCTTCTCTTCTCTTCGACTTTCGCCACCGCCTGAAATTGCTGTTGATTTCCAGCCTCCATCTAGAAGCCCTCCATTCTAGATGCCACCATTGTTGACAAAGCTTAATGTGGCAAATTTGATCTTCTCTTCCAAGAATTCAATGTGTTCATATACTATAGATTTAGTGGCTAGTTTAGCTATAAATAGAGGCTTAAGTTTCAGTTATTAGGCATCCAAAAAACACACCAAAACATATAGAGTTAGAGAGAAACACTTAGAGGTTAAGTGTTAGAGAAAGGGTTGGTTTTTTGTAATAGTCGAGTGTGAGAGTTGCTCCTCCTATTGTAATTCTGTTCTAGTGTTAAATAGAAGAGTTTTCCAATCCCAACAAGTGGTATCAGAGACTCGTTTCGGTACCGATCGTTTTTTGATCGAAATTTTTTTTCTCAAAATCGATTTCCGGGCACACCATTGTAAAGTACTCGTTCCCACGATTCCGAAAATATTTTTTTCGGAATTTTTCGACCACCGGAAGACCTCCAAAAGTCTGGTCAAAGGTTTGCCGGAATAGTGGCCGGAAAAACCAGTTCGCCGGAAAACTCGCCGGAGAAGACGATCGGAGAAGACGACACTGTAGCGACACTGTAGCAAGTTTCAGAAAACTGCATTTTGGCCCCCTGAAATTCCAGAAAGTTGCAAACAGGTCCCTCTAATTCTATAAAACTCCGTTTGGGTCCCAGTTTTTTCTGAAAGTTACAATTTTGGTCCCTATACTTCTGAAAAGTTTCAGAAAGGTCCCTATATTTCAGAAACTTCCAGTTTGGTCATTATAGTTTTCTAAATTATAAATTAGCCCCTATACTTGTCAAAAATTACAAATTAGCCCATAACTTTTTCAAAAAGTGTATTTTGACCCTGAAAAAGTATATTCCACCTATTTCGACCCTTCCAGATATAACCGTGAGCTCGGTTTTGCCTAATTCCATCCCCAAATTTTACAAAACGTAAACTACAAAGTCTTTCTCATGGAATCTACAAGTTCGGATATAATGGTCCGACTTACGCCCACAAATTATAATATGTGGAAGCCGATGATGGAAGATTTGCTTAATCTAAAGGATCTAGCAGAACCTTTAGAAACCAAGGGAGTAAAACCTGAAAAAACAACAGTCGATGTCTGGACGAGAATGAATAAGAAAACCGTGGCACAAATTCGACAATGGATTGACCATAGTGTTTTTCATCATGTCTCTCAAGAAACAGACGCATACAAACTTTGGGAAAAACTTGAGAGTATGTATCAAGCAAAGACGGCACGCAACAAGACCCTACTAATGAGGCGCCTGGTAAACCACAAGTTACGAAGTGGTACATCCATAGCCGAGCATACGAGTCAGTTCCAAGATCTCGTAAATCAGCTCAGTTCCGCTGAATGGGTTCTCAAAGATGAGGAGCAAGCAATATTGTTGCTAAGTTCTCTACCTGATCATTGGGAAACACTTGTTGTTACTCTTAGCAATTCTGCCCCCGGTGGCAAAGTGACAATGGAGATGGTCACGGACGCTCTCATGAACGAGGAAGCCAGAAGAAAAGAAGCTGGTACAGACCAGTCATTTTCCCTCGTAACAGAAAACAAAGAAAGAGGCGGAGGTAGAACTGTTGGCAGAGGAAGAGGTCGAGGTAGAGGTAGACGTGGTCAAAGTAGAGGAAGATCTCAAGTTAGAGGAAGATCAAAAGAAAGGGGAAAGTCTTCAAGTACATGGTTTGAAGGCCACTGCAACTACTGCAATCATTATGGCCACAAAAAGAGCGATTGTCGAAAGTTTCTACGAGAACAGGTTGAAACAAGTACTAGTTCAAGCAAGGAGGATGCTGAGACCATGGTCAACATTTCATAAGACATTGCCCTTGTTGCATGCGAGGAGGATGCATGCCTACACGTAGGCGCTCGTGATAACGAGTGGGTGATTGATACCGCTGCATCATATCATTCCACTCCGGACCGGGATTTATTTGCAACATATAAATCCGTAAACCATGGTACCGTGAGGATGGGAAACACCAGTTCCTCTAACATTGTTGGTATCGGTGATGTACATATAAAGACCAATGTAGGGTGTACATTGGTGTTGAAAGATGTTCGACATGTTCCGGAGCTAAGAATGAATCTTATCTCAATTGGAGCTCTTGACCTTCAGGGCTATGACAACCACTTCGGAAATGGCAACTGGAAGTTGTTAAAAGGCATTATGGTCATTGCAATGGGAAAGCTTTGTGGTACTATTTATAAGTCATATGCAAAGTTGATTCAACCAAGTCTCAATGCAGTAGAAGAAGAGACATCACCAAATCTGTGGCATAGAAGACTAGGCCACATGACTGTGAAAGGGTTAACAACTCTTGAAAAGAAGAAGTCCATTTCCATGGAAAAAGATGTTGCCCTGGATCCTTGTGAATACTGCTTATTTGGGAAACAACACAGAGTTTCCTTTAGCTCCACAAGAAATAAGCGCTCTGAGTTGTTGAGCCTTGTCCACTCCGACGTATGTGGACCCATTGAAGTAGAATCTCTTGGTGGAAGCAGGTATTTTGTGACATTCATCGATGATGCATCACGAAAGGTATGGGCTTACTGTATCAAGTCAAAGGATCAAGTATTTGATCGTTTTAAAGCTTTTCATGTAATGGTGGAAAGACAAACTGGCAAGCAGTTGAAATGTCTCAGATCAGATAATGGAGGTGAGTACTATTCTCATGAGTTCTCCACATATTGCACAAAATATGGTATTAGGCATGAAAAGACTGTCCCACGTACCCCACAGCATAATGGTGTAGCAGAACGAATGAATCGTACCATTGTTGAGAAGGTCCGATGTATGATCAGTGCGGCTAAACTACCAAAGCCATTCTGGGGTGAAGCTGTATTGACAGCTTGTTACCTTATAAATAGGTCACCTTCAGTTCCATTGAATTTTGAAGTTCCAAAAAAGATATGGACAGGTAAAGACATAACATATTCTCACTTGAGAGTATTTGGGTGCAAGGCGTTTGCACATGTGTCAAGTCAATTGCGGAAGAAGTTGGACCTCAAATCCACTCCATGCATCTTTATTGGATATGGAGATGAAGAGTTCGGGTACAGGCTATGGGACCCAGAACTAAAGAAGGTTATTCGAAGCAGAGATGTTGTTTTCTATGAAGACCAGTATTATGATTTCAAGGCATCGATTAACGAGCAACAAAGCTTCAAAGTTCCTGAAATGATATCTGAAACAAAAGATGATATTCCGACCGATGAACAGAATAATGAAGTTGATGATGCAGATCAAGGAGGTGTTGAGCAGGGGGAGCTTCCACCTCTTGATAATTCAGAGTCATTGCCAGATGTTTCTAATGAAGAAACTCAAGTTCGACGATCTGATCGAGTTCATGTTCCTTCCTCAAGATACCCAACTTCGAACTACATCCTTCTTACCAGCGAGGGGGAGCCAGAGAGCTTTCAGGAAGCTCAATCTCATATTAACAAAGCCAATTGGCAGAAGGCCATGAAAGACGAAATGAATTCTTTGCACAAGAATCAAACATATGAGTTGGTGAAACTTCCCAAAGGAAAGAAAGCCTTGAAAAACAAGTGGGTTTTCAAGTTGAAGAAAGATGGAAAAGGAAACATTGTGAAGTATAAGGCGAGACTCGTTGTCAAAGGATTCCAACAGAAGGAGGGAATTGACTTTGATGAGATTTTTTCGCCGGTTGTGAAGATGATGTCTATTCGAGTTGTACTCGGATTGGTTGCCAGTCTAGATCTTGAGCTTGAGCAGATGGATGTAAAAACAGCCTTTCTTCATGGTGATTTAGATGAAGAAATATACATGGAGCAGCCCGATGGGTTTAAAGACCCAAAGAAAGAGCATCTTGTCTGCAAGTTGAAGAAGAGCCTTTATGGTCTTAAGCAAGCCCCAAGACAGTGGTACAAGAAGTTTGACTCGTTCATGGTAAGTCACGAGTACAAAAGAACTGTTGCAGACCACTGCGTGTACTTGAAGAAGTTTCCAGATGGGAAATTTGTCATCCTTTTGCTCTATGTGGATGATATGCTAATAGTCGGTCAAGATGCAACCATGATCAACAACTTGAAGAAGGATTTGTCTAAGTTCTTTGATATGAAAGACCTAGGCCCAGCTCAACAAATATTGGTCATGCAAATTATACGTGATAGAGAATCAAGAAAATTATTCTTGTCACAGGAGGAGTATGTTGAACGTGTGATCAAAAGGTTCAACATGGAAAACGCCAAGCCTGTTGGCACTCCGTTGGCAAATCACTTCAAGTTAAGTAAGAAAAATTCTCCTTCTTCTGATAAAGAGAAAGAAGAGATGAAGAAAGTCCCTTATTCCTCAGCCGTAGGAAGTCTTATGTATGCGATGGTGTGTACAAGGCCAGATATTGCTCATGCTGTTGGTGTCGTGAGTAGATATTTAGCAAATCCAGGAAAGCAACATTGGGAAGCAGTCAAGTGGATACTGCGATACCTGAAGGGTAGTTCAAAACTATGTTTGTGTTACGGGGGAGCAAAGCCAATCGTGAAAGGTTATACAGATGCTGATATGGCAGGAGATCTTGATAATAGGAAATCAACATCAAGTTATGTTTTCACTTTGGCAGGGGGAGCTATCTCATGGCAATCCAAGTTACAAAAGTGTGTAGCACTGTCAACAACAGAAGCCGAGTACATTGTTGCTGTTGAAGCTGCGAAGGAACTTATATGGTTAAAACGGTTTCTTTAAGAAATGGGGTTTCCCCAAGCAGAATACATCATTCATTGCGATAGTCAGAGTGCTATGGACCTAAGCAAGAATTCGATGTACCATTCTCGCACTAAGCATATCGATATCCGTTATCATTGGCTTAGAGAAGCAATCGAGAAAGGAGAATTGAAGTTGTCAAAGATCAACACAAATGACAATCCTGCAGACATGTTGACCAAGGTGGTGACACAAGACAAACACAAACTATGTGCTGACATAGTTGGGTTAAGGATTGTTCAAAAGAGGCTGGAGGGGGAGATTTGTTGATTTCCAGCCTCCATCTAGAAGCCCTCCATTCTAGATGCCACCATTGTTGACAAAGCTTAATGTGGCAAATTTGATATTCTCTTCCAAGAATTCAATGTGTTCATATACTATAGATTTAGTGGCTAGTTTAGCTATAAATAGAGGCTTAAGTTTCAGTTATTAGGCATCCAAAAAACACACCAAAACATATAGAGTTAGAGAGAAACACTTAGAGGTTAAGTGTTAGAGAAAGGGTTGGTTTTTTGTAATAGTCGAGTGTGAGAGTTGCTCCTCCTATTGTAATTCTGTTCTAGTGTTAAATAGAAGAGTTTTCCAATCCCAACAATTGCCACCGTCTAAAAGCCCTAACATTCATCTTCAGGATCGGTTTCCAGAACTCCATCTTTACTGGAACTCGATTTTTACTGAAAAATCGAATGGTTCTAAAGCTATTGTTGCGATTTTGAATCCAATGTGCGTTGAAATCCCGGTAATTGAGAGAGAGAGAGAGAGAGGGAGGGGGAGAGATAGAGGAGAGAGAGAGAGGATACGTGATATAGAGAGAGGGGGTATAATCCATTTGTTTTTTAATAAAACATTAAAATAAATTAAAGAAATATGAAAAAATATATAGAAAAGAAATCAAAAGGGTAAAACAGTCTTTTAAAGTTTGATAGGGACCATAATCACAACAAGTTTTCAATTTTGGACCAGTGGTGCAAGTTGAAAACTTTTTGGACCTTAGTCACACTTTTGTGCAAACCACAGGGACCAAATTTGCAGTTTACTCCAAATTTTTTAATCTTTTAGACGAGTTTTATACAATAAGCATATATCAGACATAAATTTAAGACTTCTAAATTATTATAAGTTTGCTTTAATCATCTAACTATAAATACATATGTTAAATATATTAGATAAGGGTAAAATTTGTATCATTTAAAAAGTTTTTATCTTTTTTTTTTTTAATTTATGCACCGAAATACTTTTAGATGAAATATGCAACCACGATTTATCATATAACTAAGTGTCTGTTTTACAAACTTTAATATCTCTTTTTCATTTTATATTTAATTTAAGTAATTTAGTCTGAGTTTGTTTATAACTTTAATTACGTGATACTTTATTTATATCTTAATATATTATTGTGATTGTCTCATTCTTAACTAAATGATGATTAAGTTTTTCTCAATTTGGCATATATGAGATATGACATCTTTACAGTCTATTGAATTATGAGGTTTTTACGAACGTTTGAATCTACACGAATTTAATAAACCATATGTCATTTTTCATTGGCTTTGATACATCAAATATCGACCAATTTCATTTAACTTTAAGGACTTAAAAGATTAATATAAATAACAAGTACAAGTTAATACATGAGTTGATGAGTCGTCCAATCAAACTTAATAACCTTAATTAAATAATTACTAATGGTTTTGTAATTTTAACCACAAAACAAGCAAAGGATTCATTTAGGAAATTTACGAACTGAATATACACAAGGAAAACAACTTTAAACATAAAAATGTCAGCAAAATTACTGATTCAAATTATTCGGTTTACCTCAAATAATAAGAAAATGATCAAAATCAAACCGAATAAGCTTATAATTATTCAATTAATCGAATCAAATTACCAAAAAACATAAATACAACCTTATTAGATTCTTATGGATTATTCAGTTTCATTATTTTTTATATCTCTACAAAAGGGTGGTGCTAAAACAACCCCATTTGATGGAATATATGTGTGTGAGAAGTCAACAACACACCCCCACATATATGTCTCATTAAAAAGTTTTCTTTAAGGCTATACGAGTCAAGTAAGTGTTGTCGGCGGCATCGATGTGGCTTCCCCATGTCGGCGGCAACACCGCGCTGCATTGAAGGCATAGACAAATGTTCACTCCTCAATGGCACATACATGTTGTCCTCTCTCCTCCTCTCTGTCTCTTCTCTCTCTTCTTCTTACCATGAATACCACCACATGACAATGACATCAAGATAACATGGTATTAAGGAGCTTAGGTAAAACGTAAATGGAGTGATGTCTATGGGGTGTTTGAGATTGTGGTAGAAATTAGCTTATTGACTTTTTAAAAAGTCAACAAGTCAAAAAAAGTGTTTGGGAAACAAATAAGTTATTTTAAAGCCTCATTTTTGAAACCCTTGATAAATCAATAAGTTATAAATAAGGAGGGTGTAACTTATTGCTTTTTGGAAAAGCTAGAAGCTCTTTTTAGACCAAAATACTCTCATTTATTTACCCAAACACTTTTTTTAAAAAACAACTTATCAACTTATAACTTCTTGCCACCATATAAGTTAATACAAACACTCTTTCAAAAACTATTTAATAAAAAATCATAAGCTAATAAGCCTTTTAGCCAAAAAATCCTTATCCA
Organism: Cichorium intybus; assembly: GCA_023525715.1. NCBI lineage: Eukaryota > Viridiplantae > Streptophyta > Magnoliopsida > Asterales > Asteraceae > Cichorium > Cichorium intybus. The sequence goes on along the minus strand of CM042011.1, from coordinate 138,468,428 downwards.
ATTAAATAAACAATCTCAAACACCCCTTTTAACATCTACACCCATCAACCTAATATTAGCCCTACAACAATATTTGTTTAGTAATAATCATAAGTTCATAACCTTGTGGCTTGTTTTGTAGAACTATGGGCCTTAGCCCACTTGAAGCCAACTCCATGTTAAAACCCGGGTCATAACATATTCGTGCTTCTTTTTATCCACACCACTGTCGCGACGACAGAAAAACGAACACTTGGTTGTCGATTTTAGTTCAACTCTGAAATCACTATCAGGGGAGAATAATGAAAGCCGGCGGTGGATTGGTGTTCGGAGGTCCACGCGCCGCTGCTCTGCCCACGCTATTCCTCAGCCGCCGCCGCAGTGCCACATTTCGATGCTACTCTTCTTCTTCTTCTTCTGGTATGGTGAAAAATGCTCAACTCTAAGCTCAAACCAACTTTAAATCCTTTTCCTGATAATGTGCACACTAGAGCTATACTTATCGTTTCTATCTGTGTTTTGGAAACTCTCCTGATCGATTCCGAAGCTTGTTTTTTTAATTTTCATACTTGTTTTTGTTGGCGATTTGAGAGCTGGATGTTTTGTAATTTGCATTTAATTCACCACATTTGTTTTTGTTCGCGATTCCAGAGTTAAAACTTTGTTATATTGATTTGATGCGAGTGCTTAAAGCATCTGTAGAATACATCGAACTAATGAACAGATTTCACTATTGTATCTCGCGTCTATTTTGTCAATATAAGAATTCCTTCAACAATCCAAGGAACAATTCGTTAATTAGGTTTATGTTGTAGTGATGCTTGAACTAATAGTTAACAAGAGGAACGCATATTCTGTTAATTTGGTTTATGGTTCCTTCACATATTATACTCGATTCTAATCTTCAATTTTGTATGTGTTAATCAACTATGGTTCATAATGTTTTGTTACTCATCGAACTTCTATCAAATCAGGAAGACTTCTCTGAGCATATTTTTTCCCCAATTTAATTTGCAGACCATGTTTCATTTATAAAAGACATTGCTGTAGCTCAACCTCCTGAACACCTACATCACCTTCTACAGATGCTTCAGGTGAGAGGTAAAACTTGATTAAACTCTTGTTATCAAATGTATTCATCATATTCAAATTTCAAACACAAAAACCCTAAACTCCTGCCATGTTCATTACTTCATGACAGGTGAATCCATAATCTCCCCTGTCATGAAACAAGGAATGATTCCCCTAGCAATTCCTCTATCCAAAAACAATCTAGGTTTGTAATTTTGTACTAAATCTAAACACTTTTAAAAAAAAAAAAGTAAATCTCATAAAAGTAATAATCTCTCTTTTTTAACTTTCTAGGTTCTGTAACTGCACTGTTGAGATGGCCAACTGCTCCACCTGGGTAAGAAATTTACGCTTTTGCCCCTCTTTTTTGGGATTGTTTTTTTTCATGTAATCTAGAGTCTCATATACAGGATGGATATGCCAGTGGTGGAGGTCCGTAGTTATGGAGTATGGCTTTTGGCCAAGAATGTGAGTTTACCAAATTACCATAATGCCCTTTTTATAAGTTGGCAGTACATAGTCAAGCATTTAAAGATATAGATTAATTTCAGGTAGACCAATACATTCATAGAATTCTGGTTGAAGAAGATGCTAATGGTTGTAAGGAAGGCATTGATGAACTTTTTAATGCTTCTGGTGAAATTGGTGAAAAACTATACACAAAGGGCGATTTTGGAAATTCGCGCAATCCAAATTTGGATGTGTACCTTCTCCAAAAGGTACTGAAACAATAGTGTTTAGTAATGATGGAATCAAGGAAGGAATGGAATAGCTCATTTCATTGGAATGAAAAAACAACATGTTTTGTAACTTTATTTGTTTGGAATGGAATGGAATTGGCCATTCCATTACCTTTCTTATTCCATTCCATCAATCGCCATAATGGAATTATATATTGTCAGGTTGGTTTGTTTCCAGACATCTTGGAACGCAAAGTTATGGACCATTTCAAGAAAGGAGATCATGTAAGATAACCCTTTTGTCCCTGCCTCTAAAAATCCAAATTGACTATTTTGCCCTTACTGTTTATCATCTACATGTCACGATAAAAAGGTTTCAGCCATGGTGACCGGAGAATTCTATACCAAAAAGGAGCATTTTCCTGGATTTGGACGCCCTTTTGTTTTTAATGCCGAGATTTTGCTCAAGTATGAGAAAATTTTCATAAAATATATTTTGATTTAAATAATATATAATCCTGAAAATATTTTATGTTTTTATTTATTTAGCCATTTTTAAAACTTGTAGGGTTGGGCGTAAGCTTGAAGCCAAAGATGCTGCAAGAGGTGCACTAAAGTCACCATGGTGGACTTTAGGTTGTCCTTATCAGGTTTGGTTTTGTTAAAATTGATAATTGTTTACATGCAATTTGTCGGCGGAATTGGAATTCATGATTCCATTCCATCGCATGTTTAGTGACCAAATTGATGGAATTCAATTCCGTAATGACATGATGGATTTCAAAGGAATTCAGTTCCATTCTTCCTTTTTTATTAAAGGAATAAATACCCTCATTACATTTTTGGTCCGTGAGTATATATGGTTATTGCAATTTTGGGTTCAAAATTTTTTTTCTTGCAATTTTGGTCCTTATATGAGGTTTTTGTAGCATTTTTGGTCCATGTTTCAAGAAAAATGACTGTTTTTGGGACCAAAATTGCATACTTCGACCATACACAGGGACCAAAAGTAGTATTTTTATTTGGAACAGGGACCAAAAACGTAACAAGAACCTCAAATGAGGGCCAAAATTTGCAAAAGGCTATACTTAGGGACCAAACATGTAATTTACTTATGAATAGATAATTCAATTATTTATATTTACAACAAACAAAAAATTATGTAAATATAACTAATGTTTTTAATATAATTTATTTTTTTATAAAACGCTTAATGGATTATTATAATTGTGATGTTTGTTGATTTAATTTAGGAAGTTGCTGACATGGCGGAATGGGATGATGAACAAATTGAATTTATAAAAGAAAAAGTGTCAGAGGAAGGGAAACAAGAAGATTTAATGAAAGGGAAGGATGCTGCCCAGGTAAGTAAACTTTTTTGTACTGCTAATTAAATGACTAAAATACCCTTCAATATTGACAAAATGCAAGTGTAGATTTCGTTAGATGAAGCTGCTTTTCTTCTGGATTTGGCATCAATTGAGGGCACATGGGATCAACATTTGGAACGGATTGCTGAATGTTATAAAGAGGGCGGGCTTCCGGAAATTGCAACATTTCTCAAATATAGAGATTAATTAATATAGAATTTTGATGAATACACTTCATATAATTAAAATTATAATTCACCAATACATATAAGGATGACCTGGCCATGGTTGACTTTGAGACTGGAATTTTGTGAAGATGTTTATATTTTTTATATGATGGATGAAAACCGAGAAATGAATTATATATAGGTTGGAGTAAATTACATTTTTAGTCCATGAGTATAGCTGTTTTTTTTTTTTTTTTTTGCAATTTTGGTTCTTATTTGAGGTTTTGTAACGTTTTTGGTCCCTGTTTCAAGTAGTATGACTATATTTTTTAGACCAAAATTGCAACAACCAGCTATACTTAGGGACCAAAGGTAGTCATTTTTACTTGGAACATAAAACAAAAACTTTACAAAAAATTAAAATAAGGACCAAAATTGAGGTTTTTTTTAACGTTTTTGGTCCTGTTCCAAGTAATATGACTATATTTTGGGACCAAAATTGCAAAAGTCAGCTAGCTCGGGGACCAAAGGTAGTCATTCTTACTTGGAACATAGAACAAAAACAACAAATAAGGACCAAAATTGCAAAAGAAAAATCATTGGGATCAGAATTGCCTACTATTCTTTTTCTAGGGGACCAAGAATGTAACGTACGTGGGTTGTTTTGTTGTTGTTACGAGTTACAACCCCTGAAAAAATGATTTGGACATAACAATTCATGCTTGTTCGGCAGGACCTAAAATGTTTCAAGGCAACATATGGAATAAAGTTGCTGCTACGGGGTAGATTCTTTTTTATGTATCATCTATTGTCACTATCATATTTTATTTCCTTTATTTTTGTATTATAATCTATTTCATTTTTATTTATTTAAAACTCACTAGACGTTTTCTTCTATTTTTAAATAGCCTTGATTTTGTTTATATAAACAAAAATATTTAATTATAGAAATATCTATTTCCCTTTGATTTATTTTAAATTATATATGCATAAATTATAAGCGATTTAAATCATATAATATCCAACTGAAATCATATTAAATTAAATAATTATTTAGGCTATGTTTGGCACGCCACATCTAGCTTGTAAGCTAGCTTTTTTTTTTTTTCATTTTACATGTTTGACATACCAAAAACTAGCGTATAAACTAACGTATAAGCTAGTGTTTTAAAATGCTAGTATAAGTAACATCTAAAATAGCGTTTTCAAAATCTTCCAAATTTACCATTCAAAATATATTTGGATATGTATATACACGCACCATAAATTTTGTGTATGTCATTTTATGTTATTTTACGTTTTCCAGCTAGATTATACAGCTAGTTTTTACCAAACGTCATTTATTATCAGCTAGCTTTTCATCTGCGGCTAGTTTTTCAGTTAGTCACTAGCTTTCTAACTATCCGCTAACTTTTCAGCTAGCAACTAGTTTTTGAGTTAATTTGCCTCAATATAATAATTAACTTACCAAAAATATATTAATATTAAATTAATAAAATAATCATAAATATATTGAGAGATGTTTATACAAACCATAATAGAGATAGTTGGGATAAAATCACAATAGAATACTACTCTAACATACTGAATACTATTATTAATGGTTGGCTAGAATTACCCTCACTTTGTATTGGTCATATTTTACCAAGTCATTTCTCTCCATGATGGTCCAAAATAAGAAATAAATAAACTGAAGTGTCTTGTCCAATTTAAAACCGAAACCAAACCATTTAAAGTATAGAAACCATTAATGCACGAAAAATGTCTCACAACACACAAGTTACAATCCAACATCTTCATTTAAAACCAAATCCCATTTCTTTTAGGTTACATTTAATATATACACACATCAAAATACCAAAAAAAATCCATCTTTTTACCTCCGTGAACCCAACCAAAAACCAAATCACATTATTCCCAACCCACACAACTATATCCTCCTAATTACACGTGACATAATCTAACGTTATTTTTAATTTTTACATACGTGTCATATAATATTCAAAGTTTCAAACCATGCCAAAGTGTCAATTAGGAGGATATTAATATGTCAATATCATATTATCATCTCATTCACTTGCTACTTTTTTTTCTCCTCCAAAGTAATTTCCTCAACACACCACTCTTTTTCTTCTTACTTGGAACAATAGACAAGAAATTCACCAAAGCCTCTTCATCATCTTGATGCTTTATTCCATTCACACTCACAAACTTTTGCGATGATGTTTTGGTAACCGCGGGTGAAGTTATCGCGGTTTTTGTGGATTCGAGATCTCGGGCGGCATCCTCCGCCTTCATTTTATCGAGCAGAGAGATCCGGTGGTGGTTCGTGGCGGCGGTTATTGGTGGTGGTGGTGTTGCCGGAGTTTCGTAAGTCGGGTTGCTAATGTACATATCGGTGGGTACCGACCCGTTTCTTGGTGAGGCCAATGCCTTTAATTGTTTCCCGAGGTTTAAAATGGTTTCTTGGCACTCCGCTAATTTTTCTGAAGCCGCTATTATTTCGCGCTCCTGTGTGCATTTATTATTATTATAATTGTAACTGACACGAATAATGATCTGACCTGATAAACATCAGGTCAGATCATTATTTGAAAAATAGGACTCACGATGTGATCGTGAGTCCTAATTGCTATGAAATGAATGGGAACCTACATTTTGAAGTCTCTTTTCATCTTCGTTTGACTCGATTGTTTGTATATCGCGTTCTATCATGCTGAAAATGAATAGAAATAAAGTTTATTAGCATTTTTGGATGATGAAATTGTAAAGGAATAGGATGAATTAAGTAATGGAATGTGAAAAGTAATGGAATCGGTCATTACATTCCGGTGTCAAGTTTGGTTGGCTTGAAAGAACGAAAAGAGTGTCTTAAACATGTTCTTTGTTATGTAGAATTAAACTAAATTAAATTGATAAACAAAGAAAAATATTATTTTGTAATAAATAAACTTTAACAATTATTTTGTAATAAATAAACTTTAACAATTATTTTGTAATAAATAAAATTTAATAATTATTTTGTAATAAATAAACTTTAATCAAATAGAGATATGCCGTGAAACAAATTGCATATATTTATTGAACACTTAAAACTTTGTTTACATAAAAAAATTAACTTTTCTTATGTTTGGAAAATATGAAAAATTAATTTAATTGAAGTTTTGAATTTTTTTTTAAAAACATTATTCTTATTGAACACTATATAAAATATAAATATAAACAATTTATAGCTTTAAAATATCATTATGTAAAGAATGCTCTACTCCATTCCTATGTAACTTTTTCATTCCATTCCGTCTTCAATTACCACATACAAACACCACTAAAGAATTTTCTAATGAATCAAAGAGAAAGAAATGTTACCTTTTTTCCAAGACACATTCATCAAGATTTCTTGATTCCAATTCTTGACTACAACTACCATTATTACTTCCTTGCCCTTCAACCTCCAAAGTTTTTTCAAAAACCTCATTATACTCACCAATCGCCTCAATCAACTGCTCATCAAGATCTTCTTTCCCCTTCACATCCACTTCCTTCATCGCCTTCACCGATTCCAATTCCATTTCCAAACTCTCAATCACTTTCTCTAATTCCTTCACCTTTTTAACCAAACACTCACTCTTTTCAACTTCCATTTTCAACTTACTTTCCAAATTATCCAAATCTTCTTTCATTTTCTTACTCTCTTCAAACTCATCCCAATCAAACCGTTTCTCCATTTCATCTCGCATACTCGACACATCTTGAAGCGAAAAACAATGGTCAACTATCCATTCCAAAGTCAAAGTCAACTCCCGAACAAACTTTTCCAAATTCGCCCCTCCCGTCAACAACCCGTTACAATTTTGTGTAAACGTCTCCAAAACATTATTAATCTCACTTGTCTTCCATTGAAGAACACGAACCGTGTACCCTTTATTTGTTTCTTCGTCTTTTCCATATAATTTTACACCTTCGATTATCTCAATTAGTCTTTTGATTAAATTTTTATCGAATGAAATTTCTTGATTTTCGACTGCTAATTTTTCCATTTCTACAAAATCGTCCATTAATCCGATATCTGAAGCTCCGATTGTTTTGCACGATGGGGCCCACGATTCCGCCATGCTTGTTTTTTCATCGATGTCGGATGATGACATGTTTGTTTTTTGTGTAATGAATTCTTTTAAAACCTTGTTTTCTTCTTCTAACGAATACAATTGCTCGGTTAAAACCGTAATTTTCTTACTTGAAATGTTTGACTCGTGGTCAAAGGTCAACGGGTTTGACTTTTTTCCAAGCATTTCGACTTCCGTCTTCATTTTCGCAAGGGCAGCGGGGCCCGGGAGACGTTTTCTCACAAGAACACGTAGCCTTTGTGCTTCTGTTTCCAGCTGTGCAATCCTTTTCACACTTTGTAAATGTTGTTTGTGTGCCACGTCAGCAGTCCTTCTGTTGAAATCTCTCTCTTCGTTTCTGATTTCAAGCTCTTTCTCCATGACTCTGACTTCATAGCTTAATGACGCGTTGTCTCTCTGAGTTGACTCGAGTCGACTCGCGAGTGAACTCAAATCGGACTCCAATTGATTCTTTTGTGTGTTTAGTTCGTTTATGAGTTTTTCTTTTGATAAAAGAGCTTTCATCAGATGGGTATTTTCGGAACTTACCTTTGAAAGCTTCTTGTTGGATTCTGATAACTTTTCTTCTATAATGATTCTTGATTTTTCGTATTCACGCGATGTTTTCATAACAGCATCATGGATTCTTTTGTCTTGTTCTTCACGAACAAATCGAAGTTGTTGCATACATTCTTTTAAAGCTGCATCAACACCGTATAATCTTTCTTCACTTGATACTGTTTGTTGTGTTGCTTTTTCTAGCTCTTGTTTTAGTGCTAAAACTTCTGCTTCTGCTTTCTCCCACCCTGTATAAAAAGTCAAACTTTAGTCAACATAAACAAGAACTTTGAAAAAAAATAAAAAATAAAAGACCTTGAATGGCTTCACGTGCGATGTTTGTTTGTTTCTTTGCAATGTCATCTTTGGCTTTAATTTCAGCAAGTGCGGTTGAAAGCTTCTCATTTGAAATATTCAAGTTTCTTTCAAGTTCGGCTTCATAATCTAAAATTCCCTGTAACTAAAAACGGGATATTATTTAGAAAACGGTCAAAGATTTGAAAAAAAAAAAGTCAAAGAAGAGAAAGCTTTATATATATACCTCATCTTCGTTTCCTCTGTTTACTTTGTCGGTTGGAAACATTGTTTTCTCAATTGACTTTTTCTTCCAAAGCCATGACTTGTGTTCCATTTCTTGAAAAAGACTTTGTGTGAACTCAAATCACATAGGACCTGTGACAATATTGAAGGGACAAATTATTTAAAGTTGAATAATTTCCATGACTATTTAATCTTTGATTAATTACTAAAGCTTAGAGTATGGGAGAAGGTAAAAAGTGTGATAATTAATGGTCAAAGTCAAACCTACAATCTAGATTCATTATTCATATATGCATATGAGAGAATAACAAATTCAAATAAGACTAACAAAAAGATGATTCATGTATGAATATCAAATAATAGTTTCAATCTATGTACTTGATTCCGGGGACAAGAATGAAAGAGAGAGGGCAACTTTGAGGAAAAGGACCTCAATAATGGTGAAAGAGGGAAACTTGGAAGTGACGATTTGTAATTACTTGCAATGCGATCCAACAAATAATTAGATTCCTTATACATGCATTTTTATAGCCTAATATCGAACAAATTACAATTAACTAATAAACATAAAGGATGAATTGGTGTGATTCCTCTCACTTCCAGATTCGAATTAGGTTTTGCGATTGAAGACGAAAAGGATCTTTTTATGGTATAAGAGAAACTAGCACCGACTATGGATTTAAATTCCTGCTATTTGTGCATCTAAACCTTAATAGCTTCAAAAGCTTGGTCACACTTCAAGGGGTCTATAACAATTGTGTTCATCTCAGATAAAGACAAATCACAATTAATATCACCGCCGACAAGGATTTTTTCATATAGTGGTAAAAGCGCGATTCAGATAAAAGAGGTAAAATGAGTCCACGGGATTAGTCAATACGAGTTGCTAACAGATCAAATTTCTAAGAAATCAGTGAAAAAGAATTAACCGAAGTTAATGATGATAATTTTTTTTCCTCAAAAAAGGAAAAACAACAATGAACACTATATACTAAACCTCAGTATATAGAGAATCATGGAATAAAATCGAATCTATTAAAATAGAAACCAAATTTCAAACTAACAAAGTAAAATCATAAAAATGGAGGCAGAAGAGATCAAACAAAGCCGTTAGTGATCACAAATACTATGAGATGAACAATGAACAGAGCAATTTTTGCGCTGTGTCATTCATGAATCGTCATTTTTCCGTAAATGAAACTAAAACTCAATCTGAAGTAGAAAAAAAAGTAAGTGGAAACGAATCAAAAGAAGAACATGCAGATTGAAATAGTGAGAGCAAGTGGATCTTATTGCAAATAAACAGAAAATGTGAGTTGCGGTCTTACCGACGGTCAACAGAGCACCGACGGTAGCATTAACTGATGGAAAAAATAATAGCAGAGCAGACGGGAATAATGGAGAAGAAGAAGCCACAACTGGAGCTAGTTTCTAGGGAGAGAGAAAGTGAGTAAATGTACCGTTCCAAGTTGTACGATATATAACACAGTCACACACACAAACTTATATATATAGATATATATATATATTATATGTAGAGAGAGAGAAAGAGAGAGGGAGAGTATGTATATAGTATTATTATATTTTTAGAGAGAGATTGCGAATCGAGTGCAGCTGACAAGTACGTGACGGAAACGGGCCGGGTCGACCACTTCAGACGGAGGTCGTTTTTACGCGTATGTTGCTTACGTCATTAATGTAAAGATAATTTTTGATATAGTCTACTAAATATTTACACAAGCCAAATAAAACAATGTAACTAGAAAATTATGAAGTAACTGAAATGTTTTATTTTACCTTGTCGATGGTTGTCATGAATTTTTTTAATGGTTTGTATGATTTTTCGTCTTTAATCTAAGTTTTAAAATTTTAAAATTTTGGTTTATTTGGTTTACGTTTTATTGCAGTCTTGGTCCCTGATCTATATGCAAAGACCAATTTATCATTTCTAGTTTTTTTTCTTTTTTCTTTAATCTATTATTTATTCTATTAATTAAAAAAAGAAAAGATCAGTCTTGGTCCCTCGTCAAACGAACGAACAAGAACAATGATCTCGTTCGTTCAATTATGTTCATGAACGTTCGTTTATGTTTGTTGATTTAAGTTCTTTTTATGTTCACATATGTTTAATTATATTTGATTACATTACACTATTATATGTTCGTTTATGTTTATAAATGATCAATTGTGTTTGTTATGTTTGTTCGTTTATGTTCGTTTAGCATGTTCATGAACGTAAATGAACGAACATGAACAAAAAACTCGTTCGTTTATCCCTTCGTGTTCGTTCGTTTGTTCAACTAACTTAAATGAACGGATATGAACAAGCCATCGTTCAAGTTCGTTCGATTCGTTTACAGCCCTAATTCAAGTATATATAAAAATTATTCACATCTTCGTTTCTGCTCTACTCTGCCCCGCTTTAAAATAAAAATATACATCATCGATTCTTTTCTACTCAACACCCTATAAAATCATAATCGCATTTCTTTTAGGCTTTTAGTTACGTTTCTATTTCAGTTTAATCTTTGCATAAATGCCTGATTTTCGATTCGAACCTAAGGTACCGAATGCATGAACTTGTGGTGGTTTCTTTTCTTTACAACTTTGTCTGATTGCCCTTTGTCTTCGAGCATATGCTTTTTCCTACTGACCACAACTTCTCATTCTCCCTAAACGGTAAAATCTAAATTTTTAATTGTCTTGAGAATTGCAATTTTTGATATACCAGTTTAATTATTCTATTGTGTATACTGAAAGTACATTGTGGTTGTTGACCTCTATAAGCTTGCTCATATATTTTGGTGTTTTTTTTCAAAGTATATTGATATTTCTAGTAGGCCTTCAAAGTTCATTGCTATAATATGGTATTGTTTTTGAAGAGTTTGTCAAAATACATTTCCATTTTGGAAATTATTTAATGTTCGTTGCTATTTTTTGAGGGCTCCCAAAAGCCCATAGCTATAACAAGTATAACTTTTGGATGTTTTTGGTACTATTATGGGGTTGCTTGTGGCTGTTGCTTCTGCCGACTTTTTAACATAAAAAGTTTAGGGCTTTTTAACATATAAAGTTTGGGGCTTTTATTCTAAGAATATTAGGTTTCTTTTTCTCTATATAGAATGTTATGTAATCCTTTAAGGGTTTAGTCTATTTTGATAGTATCTTGGTGATTTGCTTGCATACTTGTCGGTAACCTGCTAGCCCTTTTATTTTAAAAAATTGCTTGCCCTCCTAAAGGAAATTATCATTTAGTTATTTTTTATTTTTGTAGTTTTGTTTTGTGATCAATTGAACGTTTTTCTTATGATAAATTTTGTGTTATTTGGTTTTTATTTTTCAAAACACTTTGCATCAAGATACCAATAATTTTGATTAGCAAATAGCAAGTTTAAATAAAACAAAAACTTATTTCCGGTTTTATCTTTATTTGTTTGGATTTTATATGTTTAATTCTTGAAGACATTGAACATGTTAAACTTTTTGTTTAATAAGTTTTTGTTATATATGGGTTTGATGCATATTGAACAAACATAGGGGCATTGTTTTTCGTCTTACCCAGGGCATGTAAAACCAATGCACCAACTCTGGTTGGTGGTGGTGGTGGCTGACAATGATGGCATCCGATTCATATTAGTGTTAATTCATAGTTGCTCCCACAACCATGAGCGACTATGGACGATTTAGAATAACCAGTTTATTCATGGATAAAACATGCTAACATAGAACACAATAAGATTAATACAAAAGAGATATATCATATATCAAAAGAGATTACATGTCATTGCTATATAGTTTAGAATATCCATATATTAATAAAGTACATATTTAGATCCAATCACTAGAAAGTCGAAGCCCAATTCTTTTTGCATGATTCTCAAACTTTTTTTGAGAAAGGGGCTTCGTGCATGGATCCGCTAGATTATCATCTGTATGAATCTTTTCAATGCGTATATTTCCCAATTCCAATTCCTGACGAATGAAATTGTATCTCCATTGAATGTGTGTAATCCTCTTGGTAACCATTGGGTCACTTGTGATAGCAATAGCACCTATATTGTCACAAAACATCTCAATGGCATTCTTGATGTTTGGGACAATCTCTAGATCACCGGTGAACTTTTTCATCCAATCAATGGGGTGGGGGTGGGGTTAGTTGGTTTTTCTTTTTTTAATTAATAGAATATATAATGCATTAGAAGAAAAATGAGAAAGAAATTATGAAGAATAAACTGGTATTTTTATATGGATCATAGACGAACGATACAATAAAATGAAAGGTTTTCCGCAACCATGAACTAAATAACCTAAGTTCACATGCAACCTAGAAAAGATCTATGTTTTCTTACTTTGAACATGTAACTAATTCCTAAAGGCCAAACAAAAATTAACTAAAAGAATAAATCAGAAAACTAACCTTTAGTTTTAATCTTGAAGCTAAGCAGCACAAGTGTCCTGCCTCAAATGAGATCACACCCAGGGAGCCAGAGGAAGGTCACGAAAATTCCAGAGAGAATAATAGAAAATAATGAGCACTGATAATGAGGTCTAGGGTTCCCTATTTATAGGGAACCAAATGGCAAAGCTAGAAACCCTAGCCGCAGCCCATTTTCCAGATTATCTGTACGCGCGCCGCGGCCAGATCGTTTGCGCGCCGCGCGCCGCAATTCAACTATTGAATTCGTACGAATATGTACGCGCGTCGCGGCCTTTACATTGGCGCGCCGCGCGCCGCAATTCAACTATTGAATTTGTACGACTTTAATCCCTGACCTCTTGATTAATCTAATTAATGCCACAGAAATTAATCCAATTAATTTCTGATTAATTATTAATCAATTAATATAGTTTCTAATTAATATATTATCAGTTTAATATATTAACAAACCATATATTTTATTTCTATTGATTTATTAATCCCATAATAAACCAACCTTTCTCTCTACCGAACTTTCTACCAACCTCCAGCTATGAGGGCAACCCAAATGGACTTTGCTTCTATTAATTAGGTAAATACAAATTATTAGTCATGGCTTAGACACCTAATCCAACAGTCTCCCACTTGGATAAGTCTATGACTATAATTACCAATTTAACCTCTAATTAATCAGCAAACTGTAGCTTCCTAGAAACTGCTGCCGAACTCTGACCTAGTCAGTTCTGTCCATAGATAAGTGATCAGATGATCCTTCGTCCAACAAGATATTTTCAGACATAAGACATGGATTGAGAACAATCTCTGTCTGACACACTGTTTCCCGATTTCCGATTTTGCTTATGACTTTTAGACTTCTAATTGAACGAATCAATTCAGTCCTGGCTGGCCAGCGCTTCAGTCAACTTCAAAATCATCGAGTGGCCAACAGATATCTGTTTCCCGTCTGGGTCAAGGGACGAATAAGCTTCGACTCATATGTTATATCTTTTACCCGACAAATCACTCACAACAGCACGTTTTATAACACCGAGTTACCGATGCGTTTTCGTACTATCAATGAACAACCGCCTTGCAAATTATAACTCATATCTCTCCACTTTAAGACCATAAGATATTATCGTCTCAACATTGCTCGTGATATAATCCATGAAGCAATCCATTGAGCACGGGTTTATCCAATACTCAAATCTCCATTTCCAAGTACTCATGAACGTTGCATCAATCTTATTGCTATGTCTAACTCCTTAGACAATCTACAAACCAATTCATGACAGTCTTCCTTCATACTTACTCCCTAAGAGTATGAACGACTGTGGATATTTGAATAATCCAATTATTCAGGAAGTAAACATGCAAAAGTGAAACATAAAATCTGACTGGCAGCTACTCCTGCTTATTACCAAGTCTGATTTATCATAACTATTATCGGTTTCTTATTTTCTTTTAAACTTTCAATTCAAGCCTTTTATATCTATGTCTATGACCTTTTCACTCTTTCTATGTATCCAAGTGTCTAACACTTATACACTTTATTGCAGATGATCCTATCGGATACTCTTCCGATGATATCTCAATTTGTCATTTTGTCATTTTCTCTCACAACTCCATTCTGGTGATGTGTACCGTGACCGCCCATGGTTCTCGGGTCTTTAGTCTACACGACTACACCCTAAGACAATTTCGAGGTGTCATGATGTGCCGGTGAACCACACGCGCTCCATCAGAAACCAACGAAATTCTTTAACCATGAAGTCCTACAGCACCACGTTCTGGTGTAAACAATTACCGATTTGAAAACCCTTTCAAATCAATCACCCTAATCATTTTTCAATGATTTCTCACGTCTGTTCAAATAATCCATATAGTATTCTCAGCCAGGCAATATCCTGAATCCAACTTACAATGCTCTAAGCATTAAGTCATCAGGATATGTTCATAACACTTCTGATTTGTCCAAGAGGCTCGAGGAACCTGATATAATCTCATTCCAAGCACTTTCGGAATCCTAAGATTACCAATAATCCTTGTGTCATGATTTCCGGAAACCATTTCCTTTCAGGAACTCTTTCTTATGCATCTTGAATCCCATCAAGATCATATTCTCAACGGCTAAGTCGATACTGTCAGTCTCATCTATCTGATAGATGTCTATGAACTACGTGAGCATGCTGCACCTTATTTGTTTCTTTCATGCCACTTCATTACACTTTGCAATGACAGGAAAATCCATTCCTGGGGTTATGCATCTTGAATCTCATCAAGATCATATTGGCAGAATTCTGATCTATCTAATAGATGTTCACAACCACCTGAGTATGTTGTATCTCTTAAAGTCTTTCATAGCGAACCGTTTCTTAACACCAAGTCATTACACTTTGTAATGATAAGAGACGTTTCCTAGAACCAGTATGTAACCCACATACAAAGATAGCAGATAACAACGATACTCCCACTGGCTTTGACACCGTTATATGACTCTTTCGGACTATTCACAAAATCCAGAACTTATGGCACATTTTGCGAAACCGAAATCCAAACCTTTCCGACATATTAAAGGAAATCTTTCAGGTTATTCACAAAATCCAAACCTTTTGGCCTATTTTGAGAATCTGAATATCCTTTCTTGCGAGATGCCCATGGGACGAATCCCGGGGCCATGTACCTTTTGTAATGGCATGCTCTATGTGAGTCCCTATTAGTGTGCCGGTAAACCACACACGCTCCACTAACGACTCACACTATGCCACGCAGAATCCTTTCGGATTACATCTTCTATTGAGAGTGCTTCTCTCAGAATCAATTGCTTGACTCCAGGTGATGACTCATTCAACCAGATGTTCTGAAAGTACATTTCTATGTTCCCTTCTTTTGATGATTCAATTACTCCCACTGGTTCCTAGACCAGTTGTAAAGATCAATCAAACTGTCACATAGACTGTGTCTCGCGGTAAGGTTCTCTTATTTGGCAGCAACTGGGCTCACCAATGCTTCCAGCAGTCAAATTACTTATCCGTACCATCTTTAGTGTTTTACCACTACCCGGTATATCACTCAAATCATAACTCCTTATGACAGTGACAATAACTACTGGTCAAGCGAAGAGAGGGTATGTCAGGTTTAACAGGAATCTAATTCCTGGTCAAGTCCCAGTGGTGACTAAAGGTTCTTTCACTTGGCTAATCCCTGAACTCATTCAGAATTATTCTTACTCCCACTGTTTCCTTAGAACTTGAGTTCTTTCTAAAAGTACTCTTCTTTCAAAGGATAACCGGAGTGGCCAATGAAACGACATTACTGATCAGTTTCAGGCTTGTCATGAGATTCAGACGAATGCTACATGACCCTTGACTTTCTATGTACTAGTGGGACGATCCCAGCTTTACATTTCAGACAGTGTCAACATAACCTACTTAGTCCAAGATGTGGTCGGAATATGGTTTCTGCGGTCTGACTGGTTGAATATTCAATTCATTGAAATATTATTCGGATATGTGACTAGTGTATCTTATACACCGAGGATCAAAACTATTTCGATCAATGCTCCATCATCTTCCCTAAGACGCATTATTACCTTTAATGTTCTTGGAAGAGGATAAACTGTGAAACATTTTCTCAGTTTATGTTGTTACTCAGGTTCTGTTAATCTTATACTTCCTTTGAAATCCTTGAACACTTCAAGGTTCCAATCAATCGCTTATTCTGATAAACGAAGCTATATTTGTCAAACTATTTGCCAAATATTTTGAAGCATAACTAATCGTGTTCTGTTCGAAGATTCGAGCAATACACAGTAACTTATGTGTCTGTCGCTCAAAATCTTAATACCTTTACATCTCTATGTAAATTTATGACTTTGTTAATATTGTTCTAGACATGCAATCATCACCTGACTCCAAGTCAACTGATTCCAAAATCCTATCCATTGGATCTTTGGGTGATTCCTTTCTTGCCACAATTAATTTTATTAAGCACTCAATTCATCATGTGACTCTAAGTCGAATGATTCCAAAGTCCTGTCCAACTGGACCTTTGGTTGAAGTGATTCTCATAAAATTCACTTTAACAATCATAAAGAACACAATTTACAAATCCAATCCCATTGGATGTATCAACATTCAAGTTATTACCATTTACGTCATCAACACATTCACACAACATTTCGAGGATAATTAAAACAATCAAAAGAAAATCCACATTTTGTTAAAACACAAAAACCCTCGAACAATGTACTATGCGAATCCATGTCGTATGTGTCTATAAACTAATAACAAGAACAAATATCTAGCTTAACTCAAAAACCGCACGAGCTCCGGATCCAATCCGAATTTGCTTCTGTGCGACAACATCCCGCATCCTACAGAGTCCGTGCATACAGAGCAAATGTGAGAAACACATCCTGTATCAAGGAAATGAGGATCAGGTATTCTGAGTTTTAAGATATTACTGAGTTTGCCAAACGGTTTGGCTTTAGAGCATTTTTTCAATCTTTCTGTGACTGTGTCTCACCTTATGGATTCCCAGTTTGAAACATCGAACAATCGGTCCAGACGATCTGGATCATTTCTTGATGCACCTTAATACTGGACTCAATCCTGAAGCAGCTGAATTAATGGAACTATGCTTTTCCATGAACGATTCATATAGAGTCGACATTGAATGCACTTCCACGATTGTCTTATCCGGCTACCCTTTCTGTTCATCTGGATGAACAGATCAGCGAGTTGAGCTAATGCTTAACTCCCGATCACAAAGGGAAACCAGTTTTATACTGTTCGCCTATGTATCCCTCAATCTCGGGAACATGCAAACTGGTGCTACTTCCTTCTAGCTTGCAACTTCAAGCTCTTTGAAGATCCTAGTTCGTTCCCTTTATTCAACCAGTTCACGGAACCTTTCCTGAACTAGCTGTGCTAACTTATCAGACCCCAGGAATTCTAAATCCCTGCGGAACTCGAGGTCAATAATCAATAGCATAAGGCAACGAACTTCCTTGGACTCAATAGTCAAGGAGTCATGCTTATCACAAGTTGCTGTGTGATGCCATGTTTGGGAGCGGACACTCAGTCGGATATGGTTCGCCAGCAAAACTAAGAACTATTCTCTAATTGCAAAACCATATCACATAGTTCAGGCCAGTCAGCCTTACCATACTAAACAGGTGCTTTCTGAAGCTCTCAGAAATGGGTGAAAGAGGAGAAGGAGAAGAATGACATTTTCTTCAGACATATATAAAATTTGAATTTATTCATTTAATTAATCCTTTTAAATAATTACCCAATATATATTATTTAACAAGGCTAGGATCCAAAATACCCTAACTATGCTGTGAAGAGGGATGCCGTAGTCACAACACAGTGGTCATTAAGGTAGATAACTTTTATCAATTTCAGTCTTATGAAATTCCTAGATCTGTGAGATTCATTGAACTGTTCAATGGCATGTTTAATCTCAGATATGCCCCACCGTTTGTGACTGGGATGCCGAGGATCACAAACCGGGTGTGAATAACCATGCAAATTAGCTTGGTACTCTCGGGGTCCATTATCATCTCAAATTGATGTGCCGGTTAACCACACACGCTCCATCAACAATGATAACACCCGAGAAACCCATTGCCACTCTTTATGAACCCCTATTGGTGTGCCGGTAACCCATACACGCTCCACCAACGTTTCATAAAGTGCAATGTGCAATTTCATGGGTTAGCATCAAATTCACATTTTTTCTAAAGTAACTAGATTGGGAATTCTTGTACGGGTTGTAGTACTTTGATCATTATACTTTTAATGATTAAGCGGTCCTATCAAAACTGTTCGGCTAACGACCCTCCACTGATCAGGCGAGCGGTGGGTGAGAGTAAACACCCATTAGACCGCCATTTTATAGGCAGTCTCCTTATACCCACTTTATAGACCAGCTTCGTGAATGAGGCCTACTGATGATTTGACTAACCAATTTATCTTATACATATAGTATTAACCTTTAATAATATATATAAGATGTATTTTAAATCTTTTAAAATATTCCTGGTTTATCTTTTAATTTCCTGAAATTTAACTATTAAATTTCAAATTAAATTAAACCTTTAATTTGATTTAATTTATCTTTTAATTAAACTATTAATTAAATTAATTAAATATAGATATTTTAAACCTTTTAAAATATTTTAGGATTTATCCTTTAATTTTCGAAATTTAACCATTAAATCAAAATTAAATTAAATCCCTTGAATTATCTTTTAATTAAACAATTAATTAAATTAATTCAAATGTAGATGGGTTTTTCCAAATTAATCAAATCAATTTAAACCTATCTTAAACCCCTAATGTTCGAATTCAAATAAACTGGGTTTAAGGTTATCCATTTAATTAACCAATTAAAGTTACCAAAAATAGAAAACCTCCTAAAACCCTAACCAGGAAAATCGAAAAAAAAGGGGGAAGGGGCTAGGGTTTCAAAAACCCTAAACCCCAAAATCGAAATCAGGCCCAAAGGATTTATAAACTTTAAACCCTAATTTTAGGAAAACTATTACAGCCATTCAATAAGAAAACAACCTGGCTCTGATACCACTGAAAGGTTTTCCGCAACCATGAACTAAATAACCTAAGTTCACATGCAATCTAGAAAAGATCTATGTTTTCTTACTTTGAACATGTAACTAATTCCTAAAGGCCAAACAAAAATTAACTAAAAGAATAAATCAGAAAACTAACCTTTAGTTTTAATCTTGAAGCTAAGCAGCACAAGTGTCCTGCCTCAAATGAGATCACACCCAGGGAGCCAGAGGAAGGTCACGAAAATTCCAGAGAGAATAATAGAAAATAATGAGCACTGATAATGAGGTCTAGGGTTCCCTATTTATAGGGAACCAAATGGCAAAGCTAGAAACCCTAGCCGCAGCCCATTTTCCGGATTATCTGTACGCGCGCCGCGGCCAGATCGTTTGCGCGCCGCGCGCCGCAATTCAACTATTGAATTCGTACGAATATGTACGCGCGTCGCGGCCTTTACATTGGCGCGCCGCGCGCCGCAATTCAACTATTGAATTTGTACGACTTTAATCCCTGACCTCTTGATTAATCTAATTAATGCCACAGAAATTAATCCAATTAATTTCTGATTAATTATTAATCAATTAATATAGTTTCTAATTAATATATTATCACTTTAATATATTAACAAACCATATATTTTATTTCTATTGATTTATTAATCCCATAATAAACCAACCTTTCTCTCTACCGAACTTTCTACCAACCTCCAGCTATGAGGGCAACCCAAATGGACTTTGCTTCTATTAATTAGGTAAATACAAATTATTAGTCATGGCTTAGACACCTAATCCAACATAAAATGCCAACCACGATGACCAAAACTACGAAAACTTTAAACTTGGACTAAAAGTAAAAAAATCGTGCATACCACAGGGACCAAAATTGTAATTTACCATCTTTCTCTCTCTCTATATATATATATATATATATATATATATATATATATATATATATATATATATATATATATATATATATATATATATATATATATATATATATATGTATATATATATATATATATATATATATATATAGAAGAAGGATCGTATAGGAACCCAAAATCCGGTAAGAACCACGAAGACAAATCTGAACCTTTAATCTTGAAAACTGAGTAGATTAGATTCAACGTGAAAAAAATGACACATTTTAATAGTTTGATGTGTTAGTTGTATAAAAATTAAAACTAATTGGTGGATAACACAAATTAAGAAGTGTAACATAGTAATATAATCGAGTACCCCACCCCCCATTGCGACATTTGTCACAATCTCGTTTGCTGGGTTTTTTTATTCCACCAACTTTGTTTTTGGGCCATAACTTTTTTTTCTTTGTAAAAAAAATTCTGAAAAAACCATAGCTATTAAAATTTAATTCTAGACAAAACAAGCACCATCATGAAAATTTGAAAAAAAAATATTTTTTATTTTTAATTTTTTAAAAAAATCAAAAAAAAAATTCCAAAAATTATGAAATTTTAAGGGATCATTATAAATATTATATTAGTAAGTTTGCAAAAAGAATTTTTAGAAAAAAGGGTTTTTTAAGTGTTCATTAAAAACTCATCAAAATAGCAAAAAAATATACATGATCCAAAAATATTAAAACCAAAATATATTTTATGATTCAAAACTTATGATCCAAGATTTAAAATTCGTTATGATCCAAGATCCAAAACTCGTTATGATCCAAAACGAGTTAAAAAAAACATACAACGACAAATTATTCAAAACTTATGATCCAAGATTCAAAATTCGTTATGATCAAATATCCAAAACTCGTTATGATCCAAACCGAGTTAAAAACAATACAACAACAAAAGTAAAAAAATGGAAAAATAACGAAAAAAGAAAAAAAAAACAAAAAAACCTGAAAATAAAACTAAAAAAAAAACAAAAAACTGAAAAAAATAAAAAAATATTAAAAAATAATAATAATAACGAAAATAAATAAAAAACCCGGTTAAATTATGTTGTATGAACGTGAGTAACATATGATCGTATCATCGAGTCCGTATTTCGTTCTGTGGACGTGCGTCGTACGTGATTGCGTCACGTCGATGGAAGACGTTTGATGTTATTGCCCTTAGGAGAGTGATTGGACAAGAAGAGTCATCGCGGTTCCTACCGGATTTTGGGTTCCTACCGGATCTTAACCCTATATATATATATATATATATATATATATATATATATATATATATATATATATATATATATATATATATATATAATTAGATATGAACTCAATAAACAATAGGCACCTTGAGGAAAAATGTTGGTCATAAGATTAAATAATTATTAGTCGAGATTTAATTTTATTTATTATCCATATCTCGCGAGATAATATAATATTTTTGTAATTATTTACAAGTTTTTAGGGAGATTTGAACATTTAATGGGCTAAAATGGTAAAAAAAAATAAAATTGCAATACCAAGTGTCTCTCAAGTCACTTGTCACCATATCACTTGTTCGTGAGTTTTTTTCCTATTTATTTTGTTTTTTTACCATAACTTTTTTATTTTAAAAAAAGTGAAAAACCAAAGTTTTTCAATTTTAATTCTATATAAATGAATATGGTAATGATAAATTAAAAAAATTAATACTTTTTTATAGAATAAAAAAATATGTATTTAAATATCATGAAAATTTAAAGGATACTTTTATTCACTATATTAGTGAGTTTGTAAAAAAGATGTTTTTTTTAATTAAATTAAGGATTCACATTTTAATTAAAAGAAATATTAATATTTATAAGTTATAACGAAAAGCTTTTTTTTAATCTTAAACACAAGCAATTGAGTTCTTCATCTTACTATTTTGGTGAGTTCTCAAAGCAAAAAATTTTAAAATATTTTTGTTAAGGGGTCTCAATTTTTTTAAAGGAATCTAAGTTTTCAAGAAAACCAAGAGATAAAAACTTTTATTTTCCAAATCAAAAATCATTTTAAAGTTTTCTTATATATCCTATATTACAAACATTTCAAAAAAAAAAAAAATCCGAAATAACATTATATAGATATCACAATTTATTTTACAAGATTTCAAGTTTTGAAAATAATAATGTTTAAAATGATATGATCCAAAATGAGACGATCCAATGTATTTATGATACAAAATTTTATGATCCAAAAATTTTATGATTAAAAAATGTTATGATGTTTTATCGAATCTTGTCTGATTCAAAATTATATGATCCAAAAATTGTTACAAGACAAAAACTTAATATAGTTGATAATGTTATGATCCAAAATATTATGATCTAAATGAAAGGTTTTCCGCAACCATGAACTAAAACCTAAGTTCATATGCAACCTAGAAAAGATCTATGTTTTCTTACTTTGAACATGCAACTAATTCCTAAAGGCCAAACAAAAATTAACAAAAAGAATAAATCAGAAAAACTAACCTTTAGTTTTAATCTTGAAGCTAAGCAGCACAAGTGTCCTGCCTCAAATGAGATCACACCCAGGGAGCCAGAGGGTGGACGAAAATTCCAGAGAGAATTTTAGAAATGAGCAACTATAATGAGGCCTAGGGTTCCCTATTTATAGGGAAACAAGAAACCCTAGCCGCCAGCCATTTTCCGGATTATACGTACGCGCGTCGCGGCCTTTACATTGGCGCGCCGCGCGCCGTAATTCAACTATTGAATTCGTACGAATATGTACGCGCATCGCGACCTATACATTGGCGCGCCGCGCGCCGCAATTCAACTATTGAATTTGTACGACTTTAATCCATGACTTCCTGATTAATCTAATTAATGCCACAGAAATCAATCCAATTATTTTCTGATTAATTGTTAATCAAATAACATTGTTTCTAATTAATATATTATCTCCATAATATATTAACAAACAATATCTTGATTTATTAGTCATATAATAAATCAACCTTTTTCTCTCTACCGAACTTTCTACCAAACCTCCAGCTATGAGGGCAACCCAAATGGACTTTGCTTCTATCAATTAGGTAAATACAAATTATAAGTCATGGCTTAGACACCTAATCCAACAGTCTCCCACTTGGATAAGTCTATGACTATAATTACTAATTTAACCTCTAATTAACCAGCAAACTATAGCTTCCTAGAAACTGCTGCCGAACTCTGACCTAGTCAGTTCTGTCCATAGATAAGTGATCCGATGATCCTCCGTCCAACAAGATATTTTCAGACATGAGACATGGATTGAGATCAATCTCTGTCTGACACACTGTTTCCCGATTTCCGATTTTGCTTATGACTTTCAGACTTCTAATTGAACGAATCAATTCAGTCCTGGCTGGCCAGCACTTCATTCAACTTCAAAATCATCGAGTGGCCAACAGATATCTGTTTCCCGTCTGGGTCAAGGGACGAATAAGCTTCGACCAATATGTTATATCATTTACCCGACAAATCACTCACAACAGCACGTTTTATAACATCGAGTTACCGATGCGTTTTCGTACTATCAATGAACAACCGCCTTGCAAATTATAACTCATATCTCTCCACTTTAAGACCATAAGATATTATCGTCTCAACATTGCTCGTGATATAATCCATGAAGCAATCCATTGAGCGCGGGTTTATCCAATACTCAAATCTCCATTTCCAAGTACTCATGAACGTTGCAACAATCTTATTGCTATGTCTAACTCCTTAGACAATCTACAAACCAATTCATGACAGTCTTCCTTCATACTTACTCCCTAAGAGTATGAACGACTGTGGATGTTTGAATAATCCAATTATTCAGGAAGTAAAACATGCAAAATCGAAACATAAAATCTGACTGGCAGCTACTCCTGCTCATTACCATGTCTCCACAAGGTAATCACCAAGTCGGATTTATCATAACTATTATCGGTTTCTTATTCTCTTTTAAACTTTTAATTCAAACCTTTTATATCTATGTCTATGACCTTTTCACTCTTTCTATGTATCCAAGTGTCTAACACTTATACATTTTATTGCAGATGATCCTATCGGATACTCTTCCGATAATATCTCAATTTGTCATTTTGACATTCTCTCTCATTCTGGTGATGTGTACCGTGACTGCCCATGGTTCTCGGGTCTTTAGTCTACATGACTACACCCTAAGACAATTTCGAGGTGTCATAATGTGCCGGTGAACCACACGCGCTCCATCAGAAACCAACGAAATTCTTTAACCATGAAGTCCTACAGCACCACGTTCTGGTGTAAACAATTACCAATTTGAAAACCCTTTCAAATCAATCACCCTAATCATTTCCCAATGATTTCTCACGTCTGTTCAAATAATCCATTCAGTATTCTCAGCCAGGCAATATCCTGAATCCAACTTACAATGCTCTAAGCATTAAGTCATCAGGATATGTTCATAACACTTCTGATTTGTCCAAGAGGCTCGAGGAACCTGATATAATCTCATTCCAAGCACTTTCGGAATCCTAAGATTACCAATAATCCTTGTGTCATGATTTCCGGAAACCATTTCCTTTCAGGAACTCTTTCTTATGCATCTTGAATCCCATCAAGATCATATTCTCAACGGCTAAGTCGATACTGTCAGTCTCATCTATCTGATAGATGTCTATGAACTACGTGAGCATGCTGCACCTTATTTGTTTCTTTCATGCCACTTCATTACACTTTGCAATGACAGGAAAATCCATTCCTGGGGTTATGCATCTTGAATCTCATCAAGATCATATTGGCAGAATTCTGATCTATCTAATAGATGTTCACAACCACCTGAGTATGTTGTATCTCTTAAAGTCTTTCATAGCGAACCGTTTCTTAACACCAAGTCATTACACTTTGTAATGATAAGAGACGTTTCCTAGAACCAGTATGTAACCCACATACAAAGATAGCAGATAACAACGATACTCCCACTGGCTTTGACACCGTTATATGACTCTTTCGGACTATTCACAAAATCCAGAACTTATGGCACATTTTGCGAAACCGAAATCCAAACCTTTCCGACATATTAAAGGAAATATTTCAGGCTATTCACAAAATCCAAACCTTTTGGCCTATTTTGAGAATCTGAATATCCTTTCTTGCGAGATGCCCATGGGACGAATCCCGGGGCCATGTACTTTTTGTAATGGCATGCTCTATGTGAGTCCCTATTAGTGTGCCGGTAAACCACACACGCTCCACTAACGACTCACACTATGCCACGCAGAATCCTCTCGGATTACATCTTCTATTGAGAGTGCTTCTCTCAGAATCAATCGCTTGACTCCAAGTGATGACTCATTCAACCAGATGTTCTGTAAGTACATTTCTATGTTCATTTCTTTTGATGATTAAATTACTCCCACTGGTTCCTAGACCAGTTGTAAAGATCAATCAAATTGTCACATAGACTGTGTCTCGCGGTAAGGTTCTCTTATTTGGCAGCAACCGGGCTCACCAATGCTTCCAGCAGTCGGATTACTTATCCGTACCATCTTTAGTGTTTTACCACTACTCGGTATATCACCCAAATCATAACTCCTTATGACAGTGACAATAACTACTGGTCAAGCGAATAGAGGGTATGTCAGGTTTAACAAGAATCTAATTCCTGGTTAAGTCGCAGTGGTGACTAAAGGTTCTTTCACTTGGCTAATCCCTGAACTCATTCAGAATTATTCTTAATCCCACTGTTTCCTTAGAACTTGAGTTCTTTCTAAAAGTACTCTTCTTTCAAAGGATGACCGGAGTGGCCAATGAAACGACATTGCTGATCAGTTTCAGGCTTGTCATGAGATTCAGACGAATGCTACATGACCCTAGACTTTCTATGTACTAGTGGGACGATCCCAGCTTTACATTTCAGACAGTGTCAACACAACCTACTTAGTCCAAGATGTGGTCGGAATATGGTTTCTGCGGTCTGACTGGTTGAATATTCAATTCATTGAAATATTAGTCGGATATGTGACTAGTGTATCTTATACACCGAGGATCAAAACTATTTTGATCAATGCTCCATCATCTTCCCTAAGACACATTATAACCATTAGTGTTCTTGGAAGAGGATAAACTGTGAAACATTTTCTCAGTCTATGTAGTCATTCAGGTTCTGTTGATCTTATACTTTCTTTGAAATCCTTGAACACTTCAAGGTTCCAATCAATCACTTATTCCGATAAGCGAAGCCATATTTGTCAAACTATTGGGCAAATATTTTGAAGCATAACTAATCATGTTCTGTTCGAAGATTCGAGCAATACACAGTAACTTATGTGTCTATCGCTCAAAATCTTAATACCTTTACATCTCCATGTAAATTTATGACTTTGTTAATATTGTTCAAGACATGCAATCATCACCTGACTCCAAGTCAACTGATTCCAAAATCCTATCCATTGGATCTTTGGGTGATTCCTTTCTTGCCACAATTAATTTTATTAAGCAATCAATTCATCATGTGACTCTAAGTCAAATGATTCCAAAGTCCTGTCCAACTGGACCTTTGGTTGAAGTGATTCTCATAAAATTCACTTTAACAATCATAAAGAACACAATTTATAAGTCCAATCCCATTGGATGTATCAACATTCAAGTTATTACCATTTATGCCATTAACACATTCACACAACATTTCGAGGATAATTAAAACAATCATGTTTTAAAAGAAAAATATTTTATTAAACCAGAATTATCCTCAGAACAATGTACTATGCGAATCCATGTCGTATGTATCTATAAACTAATAACAAGAACCAATATCTAGCTTAACTCAAAAACCGCACGAGCTCCAGATCCAATCTGAATATGCTCCTGTGCGACACCATCCCGCATCCTCCAGAGTTCGTGCATACAGAACAAATGCGTGAAACACATCCTGTATCAAGGAAATGAGGATCAGGTGTTCTGAATTCTAAGATATTTATGAGTTTGCCAAACGGTTTGGCTATGGAGCATTTTTCCAATCTTTCCGTGACTGTGTCCCACCTTATGGATTCCCAGTTTGAAACATCGAACAATCGGTCCAGACGATCTGGATCATTTCTTGATGCACCTTCATACTGGACTCAATCCTGAAACAGCTGAATTAATGGAACTATGCTTCTCCATGAACGATTCATACAGAGTCGACATTGAATGCACTTCCACGATTGTCTTATCCGGTTACCCTTTCTGTTCATCTAGATGAACAGATCAGCGAGTTGAGCTAATGCTTAACTCCCGATCCCAAAGGGAAACCAGTTTTATACTGTTCGCCTATGTATCCCTCAATCTCGGGAACACGCAAACTGGTGCTACTTCCTTCTAGCTTGCAACTTCAAGCTCTTTGAAGATCCTAGTTCGTTCCCTTTATTCAACCAATTCACGGAACCTTTCCTGAACTAGCTGTGCTAACTTATCAGACCCCAGGAATTCTAAATCCCTGCGGAACTCGGGGTTAATGATCAATAGCATAAGGCAACGAACTTCCTTGGACTCAATAGTCAAGGAGTCATGCTCATCACAAGCTGCTGTGTGATGCCATGTTTGGGAGCGGACACTCAGTCGGATATGGTTCGCCAGCAAAACTAAGAACTATTCTCTAATTGCAGAACCATATCACATAGTTCAGGCCAGTCAGCCTTACCATACTAAACAGGTGCTTTCTGAAGCTCTCAGAAATGGGTGAGGGAGGAGAAGGAGGAGAATGACATTTTCTTCAGACATATATAAAATTTGAATTTATTAGTTTAATTAATCCTTTTAAATAATTACCCAATATATATTATTTAATAAGGCTAGGATCCAAAATACCCCAACTATGCTGTGAAGAGGGATGCCGTAATCACAACACAGTGGTCATTAAGGTAGATAACTTTTATCAATTTCAGTCTTATGAAATTCCTAAATCTGTGAGATTCATTGAACTGTTCAATGGCATGTTTAATCTCGGATATGCCCCACCGTTTGTGACTGGGATGCCGAGGATCACAAACCGGGTGTGAATAACCATGCAAATTAGCTTGGTACTCTCGGGGTCCATTATCATCTCAAATTGATGTGCCGGTTAACCACACACGCTCCATCAACAATGATAACACCCGAGAAACCCATTGCCACTCTTTATGAACCCTCATTGGTGTGCCGGTAACCCACACACGCTCCACCAACATTTCATAAAGTGCAATGTGCAATTTCATGGGTTAGCATCAAATTCACATTTTTTTCTAAAGTAACTAGATTGAGAATTCTTGTACGGGATCTAGCACTTTGATCATTATACTTTTAATGATTAAGCGGTCCTATCAAAACTGTTCGGCTAACGACCCTCCACTGATCAGGCGAGCGGTGGGTGAGAGTGAACACCCATTAGACCGCCATTTTATAGGCAGTCTCCTTATACTCACTTTATAGACCAGCTTCGTGAATGAGGCCTACTAATGATTTGACTAACCAATTTATCTTATACATATAGTATTAACTTTTAATAATATATATAAGATGTATTTTAAACCTTTTAAAATATTCCTGGTTTATCTTTTAATTTCCTGAAATTTAACTATTAAACTTCAAATTAAATTAAACCTTTAATTTGATTTAATTTATCTTTTAATTAAACTATTAATTAAATTAATTAAATCTTGATATTTTAAACCTTTTAAAATATTCCTGGTTTATCTTTTAATTTCCTGAAATTTAACTATTAAACTTCAAATTAAATTAAACCTTTAATTTGATTTAATTTATCTTTTAATTAAACTATTAATTAAATTAATTAAATCTTGATATTTTAAACCTTTTAAAATATTTTAGGATTTATCCTTTTAATTTTCGAAATTTAACCATTAAATCAAAATTAAATTAAATCCCTTGAATTATCTTTTAATTAAACAATTAATTAAATTAATTCAAATGTAGATAGGTTTTTCCAAATTAATCAAATCAATTTAAACCTATCTTAAACCCCTAATTATTGAATTCAAACAAACTGGGTTTAAGGTTATCCATTTAATTAACGAATTAAAGTTACCAAAAATAGAAAACCTCCTAAAACCCTAACAATGAAAATCGAAAAAGAAGGGGGGAGGGGCTAGGGTTTCAAAAAACCCTAAACCCCAAAATCGAAATCAGGCCCAAAAGATTTATAAATAATAAACCCTAATTAGGAAAACTATTACAGCCATTCAATAAGAAAACAACCAAACGCTCTGATACCACTGAAAGGTTTTCTGCAACCATGAACTAAAACCTAAGTTCACATGCAACCTAGAAAAGATCTATGTTTTCTTACTTTGAACATGCAACTAATTCCTAAAGGCCAAACAAAAATTAACAAAAAGAATAAATCAGAAAAACTAACCTTTAGTTTTAATCTTGAAGCTAAGCAGCACAAGTGTCCTGCCTCAAATGAGATCACACCCAGGGAGCCAGAGGGTGGACGAAAATTCCAGAGAGAATTTTAGAAATGAGCAACCATAATGAGGCCTAGGGTTCCCTATTTATAGGGAAACAAGAAACCCTAGCCGCCAGCCATTTTCCGGATTATACGTACGCGCGTCGCGGCCTTTACATTGGCGCGCCGCGCGCCGTAATTCAACTATTGAATTCGTACGAATATGTACGCGCATCGCGACCTATACATTGGCGCGCCGCGCGCCGCAATTCAACTATTGAATTTGTACGACTTTAATCCATGACTTCCTGATTAATCTAATTAATGCCACAGAAATCAATCCAATTAATTTCTGATTAATTGTTAATCAAATAACATTGTTTCTAATTAATATATTATCTCCATAATATATTAACAAACAATATCTTGATTTATTAGTCATATAATAAATCAACCTTTTTTCTCTCTACCGAACTTTCTACCAAACCTCCAGCTATGAGGGCAACCCAAATGGACTTTGCTTCTATCAATTAGATAAATACAAATTATAAGTCATGGCTTAGACACCTAATCCAACACTAAAATCATATGGTTCAAAATGTTAAAACTTATCATGAACCAAATTATAACAAAATAAAAAACAAAAAAGAAGAAGCTAAAAATCGAGTTTAACAATATCAAAAACAATAAAAAAATAAAAAAGAAAAAGAAGAATTGTACACCCCCCCCCCCCCAAATTGATGATATATGGACGTACGCAACATCTGATCGTATCTCCGAGTCCGTCTTCTGTTCTTCGGACGAGCATTATGTGCGATCGTGTCACATCCAAAGATTAGTTTTCACGTTCGTGCCTTTAAAGAAATGGATGGTTGATAATTGTCTTGGTGGTTCTTACATTTTTTGGGTTCCTACGGATCCATAATATATAACACACATACATAATACATTAGAATATAGAAAATGCAATCGTATCATCTGAGTGATCCATGTTAACTCGTTCAAGGCCTATGGGCGAGTTAAATCACCGAACACTAACAATTGTTTGGGTTTGCAACCCTGAACCTTTTGTGTGAAATTTCACACCTCAACTACTAGCTACCATCGCGGGGCTAGGATAATCAAAATATGAGAGATATTTTAACATTTGTTCACAATTATTGTGAAAGAAACTCCGCATTTAATAATAATAAAAACCTTTTCCTAGTTTATGATTGGTTGCTACTACAAAAAGGCTTAATTTTATTATTTATCAAAACAATATCATATTTCAAAAAATAATAAGTATTTTGCAAAATAATAACTAATTTTGTGAAATATCTTTATTCATTTATAAGTATGCTGTTTGGATTCGTTCATTTATTTGTCCCATCTTAGACACATTTTGTGCTTGTTAGTACATGAGTCAAGTGTTCAATAATAGTCTTTAGGGGTACGAACTGCGTATATATAACTGATACAAAAAGCTTCTACGAATTTACTTTTTTGTGAATTTATTTATTTTTTTATGAAACAGATTGCTATTTTCAGAAAGGTTGTCAACGATGTCAGGATTTCCCCAATATTTTTGTCATTTTGGTGATTAAATTTATATTTATTTGTTGTGTTAAACTATATAGGTGATCTATTTCATTGGCATGAGTTTTCATATTTTTGTCATTATTAGTTTTGTTGTGATTGTTATTATTACTAAGAATCAATATATTATTATTGAATATATAAGACCGAACGGTATGCACGCGAGGAAGTGAGGGTGGGGTCCAGATGGACACCATCATCGCACGGGAACACCGTCCCAGTTGGGGTGTGACCTGCGGTGATGGTCACCGCAAAGGGTTGGTTCCTCGCCGGTGATTAGATGCAAAGTTACACTTTTGGTCCCTGGAGTTATGGTGATTTTGTACATATTACCCCCCAACGGTTATAAATTAACGGTCAATTTTTTTTTTCATTTTCCAATTATAAATACCCATAATCACACACAAAAAACTACACATCTCTTTCTCACTAAAACCCATTGTTTTTACATCTATTTTCTCACTCAAAAAATGGCTGCCGTCGGTAACGGAAATAATCGTCGGGTATGGGCTCAAACTCACGAAGCCGCTTTGGCAACCGCGTGGCTCAACGTCAACGAAGACATTATAGTCAACGGCAACGAGTACCGTCCATTCTGGGAACTTGTCAAAGAATCGTTTGAAACTATAATAGGCGTAGTTAATTATGCGAGTAAGGATCTACTTTCTTTCAAATGGAGGAATATGTCACGAACAATAGGTAACTTTCAACAAATTTACTTAAACATATGGGGAAACCGCCAACCTGGTGCAACTGACGAAGAGATCCTTCAGGAAGCCCAATCACAGTTTCGGGCAACATACGACACAGACTTCGCGCACCTCGCTGCTTGGAATGTTGTGAAAAATTCACCTGAATTTCGTGTAATTTAATTATCGCATTTAGGTTTTAATTTCTCGTTTCTACAAGTTTAATTGTCGTTTTAGGTTATTAAAATGTTCCCATTTGTAGGATTTTAATTTCCCGTGTACGTTTTTTATTTTGAAATGTTATGTTTTTAATTAAATGTTAGTTGGTTAATTTAATGTTTTTGGTGGTGAAATTAAATTATTTATTTATTTTAAATAAAAAGTGAGGGGTTGGTGAGGGGTTACAATTTCCTAGAATTGAAGAGGTGAGGGGAAGGTGAGATGGCGCCTACGTGGCACCAGAACCCTTGGTGTGAGGGGTTACCATACCTCTTAGTCTAAGAATACTAATAAACAAAGTATGTTTATTATAAGAAGTTGAAGCTAAAACTTGGTTTGCGATGATGGGCCTAACAAGGTCAAGAAGATGAGGCACAATATATGCTAGTTAAGAGTACTAAGTAGAAAAAGTTGGCGATTACTTTTCCTAACTTTCACAATTATTAAGTCATGAAATTTCAAATTTGGATAAGCATCTAATAAAACAAATATGAGTTAGTCTCAAGGGATCACAATGACATGACCCCATTAGAGAGGGTGAACTATAATATCATCGTGTTATGGAGTTAAGTATACCCTACTAGAGACCCAAAGAGTAAATTTAGATGGAAATAAATAAGTATAAGATCTTTATAGTCGCTTAGGTATATGTATACGCATAACATACTGACATTACTAATTGAACCTAACGAGTCGTACAATTTGGGAGTGTAATAAATAATTTGAGGAACCCAAGACCAATATGGAACCCTTTAAGTGCTATATGGAAGTACTAACATAGATTGCAAGGCTTGTATACCAGAAAGAATCAGGCCAGACCAAGCTACTATGTAGTAGGGGACCTAGGTCCCTTGGCCTAAGCTCGTTAGTAAATTCTAATATGTAAGTATTTCAGTCTAGATTTTAACAGTTTATTGAGTTGAAAGTATGACTATTTAAGAACTAATGGTTTAGTCTAAGACCAAGATCGGTATTGAGTAGTCGCTCCTTTATAGGACCACTTTTCGATCAGTTCAGGTGCATTTTTAATTTTGGAATGTTTTGTGGATCTCTAATTTTCCATCTAATCATGTAAACAATTTCAACACATTATAAGCTTATTTGGCATGTTTATATGACATAAATTATCACATGAACATGATTGGCCGTTGCGCAAAGTTGGTTGATTTTTTTTTGAACGACGAAATTTTATTAAAAACAACTAGCAAGGAGCTAGCACAGAAAAAAAAAAAAAACAGTTACATCACAATAAAAGAAGGGTTTAAATGTCACAAGTTCCAATCTATCTTCTTCTTAGACCGACTATCACACCAAAGGTACGATTGAGCGACAATATCATCAAAGATAACACTTTTTTTAGGAAGTGTTTCTCCAAAAATAGTATTGTTCCGAAATCTCCAGATGTACCACCACGCCTCAAAAAACACTCCTTCCAGAACTTCTTTTACCAACTTTTGTAATCTCAAATCTTGAAGCCAAGACCTCCAATTCGCTAAAGACCAAACTGTTGGTAAAGCCACATCCCACCATTTCCCAATTCGAGCAAACACCTCTTGAGCAAAACTACACTCGAAAAATAGATGAGCCATCTCTTCAGCTTTAACTCCACAGACCGGACATATGATAGATTCCAACTGTATGCCTCTTTTTGACATGTTCCATCTTGTAGGTAAACCATTCAACATCATCTTCTAAGCAAAAACGTTGATTTTTATAAGAACCATCTTGACCCACCTTGTAGGCACTCCCGTACCACCAT
The DNA here is from genome assembly GCA_023525715.1 of Cichorium intybus. Taxonomy (NCBI): domain Eukaryota; kingdom Viridiplantae; phylum Streptophyta; class Magnoliopsida; order Asterales; family Asteraceae; genus Cichorium; species Cichorium intybus. The sequence goes on along the minus strand of CM042011.1, from coordinate 138,434,403 downwards.
TGACCACGCCATCTATACACCGCCTAGTGGAGCTAACCGAAAAAGAACCATCCGACGCCAAATCCCAAAGCCAAATGTCTCGATTATTAGACAGACATACACCTCGCATAATTCTCTCCAATTCCCCCTTTTGCACTTCCTCCACACCCCCCATCGGCAAACGTCTAAAAGAATCACCCCACCATCCCGTGCATTTAGAAATCACAGTGGCGTTTTTATCCTCCTCTAAGTTGTATAATCTGTGAAACCTACGCACGCATGAAACAAGTATCTCCTAACCAAACATCTTTCCAAAATAAAGTATCCATACCATCCTCAATCTGTCTTTTACAGAAACCCATCAGATCAATTCCCTTCTTTATCAAATCTCTAGTGGAGATAACGACATCACACCACACTATGTAATATGTAATGGATTCATTAAAAAACAAAATAATATATTTCAAAATAGAAGACCCAAAAGGAAAGTCCTTTTAATAAACCTTTAAAAACAGATAACATTTAAAATAAAAGGTAATAAAATTTTATATTTTTAAAGGATATATAGAATTTTACCTATTGATGGTTACATGTAGACCTGGCAAAATCAGACACGACACGACAACCCGACACGAACCCGACACGAAATTAGCGGGTTTGGGTAAGAGGTTTCGACCCGTTTAAGTAAGCGGGTCGACACGACACGACACGAAAATTTAAACAGGTTGGGTTAGGGTCAAGACTTTTAACTCGAAAATGACCCGAATAACCCGTTTATATATATATATATATATATATATATATATATATATATATATATATATATATATATATATATATATATATATATATACATACATATATATATATATATATATATATATATATATATATACATATATATCTGCGTCACTAACTTTATCAGTAATATATCTGGAACTGATTAACAAACAACAAGTTGGTTTAGTGGTTAGCGCTTATGACATTAGACAATGAGGTTCGGTGTTCGAACCTCGTCCAAGGCGTTATTCATTTTGCAGCATGAATATTAGATATCACATATTTTAGCTAGCAAAATATCCATCCCACATCGCTTGTGGGATGAAACTTAGGTGCATCTGATCCCCTATATAACAAGACTAATGGGGCGACTTGGATAAGAGAATAAGAACCATGGGTAGCACCGGATTAGTCTGGGGCGACTTGGATAAGGTTCAATTAGACCCATGGGTTAAACGGGTTAAACAGGTCGTGTCGGGTTGAAACGAGTTAAACAGGTCGAGTTCGGGTTACAACTTTCAACCCGTTTATGTAAACAGGTCGTGTCCGGGTTCACCCCTCTCAACCCGTTTAGTGTCTCGACCCGACACGAACCCGACACGACCCGACCCATTTGCCACCTCTAGTTACATGTTTAACAAAACAATAGGTAAAACACATTTTCTTAATTAAAATTTCTTTACGACTTTCCCTTTAAAAGATTATTCTAATAGTTCGTAGACGTCGCTTAACAATAGCTTTAGGGTTTAACTACACTATTATAAAACGGCGAACAAATATCAATTGATGATTTTAAAGGGACTTGGATTTATAATCGAAGTAGTGTAAGAACCAGTTATATCAACGAACACTCTTATTTTAGTTTTCCAAAAAGAAAACGAATGGAATAAACATATTACATTCTCTCCCCTCAAAATCATCCGCCCAATAGGAAGGAAAATAAGTTACAATTTTACCATTGACTTTTCAACTTTAGGAAATAGAGAAAAGATAGTTTTCCATCGACTACTCTGTTCTCGTTTCTCCTTCCCTGGCCCTTCTACTCTCCAATTTTATCGACGCCACTTTTGCTATTTCTCATTCTACAATGCAATTTCATCAACATCAGCACGTATGTATATATATATATATATATATATATATATATATATATATATATATATATATATATATATATATATATATATATATATATATATATATATATATATATATATATATATATATATATATATATATATATATATATATATATATATATAGGGGTGGGTTCTGTGAGAATGATTTCCCTTGAATATTATTGAAGAATTGATACAAATATATACACAATTACAACATGAATAAAAGGAAACAGAATAACTAATGTAGGAAACAGAATAACTAATTTACATAAGAGATTTATGCTTATTTATTCCTAATACCCCCTCTCAAGCGAATGGGTGGTGGATGAACACGTAATTGATCTCGGAACCGTTCAAACAACGGTCTGGGCAATGGCTTAGTGAATATATCAGCAACCTGAAGCTTGGTGGGAACAAATTTGGTGTGATGTTTTCCTGCCAAAACAAGTTCTCGAATGAAATGATGATCAATGTCAATATGCTTGGCCCTTTTATGTGCAACAGGATTTTGACTCAAGAAAATAGCACTTAAGTTGTCACAAAGGAGTGTAGGACGCTCAGAAGGAAGAGCATTAAGATCACGTAAAAGATGAGTAATCCAGATAAGTTCAGCAGCAGTGTTGGCCATAGCCCGATATTCAGACTCACAACTTGAGCGAGACACAGTTGGTTGCTTCTTCGCACTCCATGAAACTAGATTGCCACCAAAAAAGATAGAGTAGCCATAAGTAGAACGTCTAGTCTCAATACAACGTGCCCAGTCAGCATCAGAGTAACCAATAAGCATAGACTTGGTGGGGTGTAAAAAAGTGAGCCCATGATGGAGAGTGCCTTTAACATAGCGCAAGATTCTTTTGACAAGAGAAAAATGGTTATCCGTAGGGGCATGAAGAAACTGACTGGCTTGATTGACTGCATAGGATAGATCAGGCCTAGTAATGGTCAAGTATTGAAGAGCACCAACGTAGGACCGATACAAAGTAGCATCATGAAAAGGAGTACCATCAGTAGTAAAAACATCATTAGTGGCAAGAGGCGTGCCAACAGGTTTAGAATCGAGGAGACCAGCCCTGGATAAAATATCATGTGCATACTTACTTTGAGTGAGACACAAACCTTCAGTAGTATAAGTAACCTCTAGGCCAAGAAAGTAGGTAAGCTTCCCTAAGTCTTTAATAGCAAACTCACGTTTGAGGGAAGATACAAAACGAGCAATTGAAGGTTCATGATTACCGGTCAAAATTATGTCATCAACATAGACGAGAAGATACAATAGACATGAGCCTTGATGTAAAATGAAAAGTGAAGTGTCAGCCTGACTACACTTAAAACCTTGACTGATAAGAAAGTTGCTGAGTCGTTGAAACCATGCACGAGGAGCTTGACGAAGACCGTAAAGAGCCTTATTAAGGCGACACACATGATTTGGATGGCGTGGATCAACATAACCTGGAGGTTGCTCCATGTAGGCAGTCTCACGTAAATGGCCATTTAAGAACGCATTTTTAACATCAAGTTGATGAAGGTCCCAACGATTTGCAACGGCTAGAGAAAGAACAACACGGACTGTTGTGGCTTTTACAACTGGACTAAACGTGTGAGAAAAATCAAACCCTGGAACCTGAGTGAATCCTTGAGCAACCAGTCTTGCCTTATGTCGCTCAATAGTACCATCGGCATTAAATTTAGTCCGGAAAACCCATTTAGAACCTACGATGTTAGTGGCAGATGGTCGAGGTACGAGAGTCCAGGTTTGATTGTCACTAAGCGCCTTGATTTCATCATCCATAGCATGACACCAATGTTCAAGCTTGGAAGCTGATTTAAAGCCCTTAGGTTCGGTGGAAGCAAAAAGAGCATCATGCAAAGTAGAAGGAGAAACAACAAGGAGATCAAGAATATGCCTCGGTTTAATAATCCCATGCTTACTACGAGTAGCCATAGAATGCCCCTGAATTGGTGGAGGCTTTGGTGGAGATGGTTGGTGAAAAACAGCCGATGACGGAGGTGGCGACTGAGGCAGCACTTGAACCGGCGACACAGGTGGCGATGATGGCGTAGCTGGCGTAGGCTGTGATGATGGTTGTACAGATGTCGAGTCATCATGGATACAAGAGAGACACGGCTGAGATGGGGTAGGAGAAACAGCAGGTACCGATGTAGGGGAAGACTGCTTGGAACTGTTCAGAATTTGCACAGGTAGATCTTCAAAATAAGAAGATAAAAACAAGTGTAATGTGTCAGCTGCAGGAGGATCATACGCATAAGGAAAAATGCTTTCATCAAAGGTTGCATGGCGAGTAATGTAAACCCGAGAAGTTGAAGGATCCAAGCACTTGTATCCTTTGTATTGAGTGCAATAACCGAGAAAAATGCAGCCAATACTTTGAGGAGATAATTTATGCTCAGCATACGGTCGTAGATAGGGGTAAACACGACACCCAAAGGCTTTAAAATTGTTGTAGTTAGGGACGGTGTGAAAGAGAACTTCAAATGGAGACTTATGATCCAAAAGCTTTGTAGGAAGACGATTTATGACATAAATTGCTGATGTGAAAGTATCAACCCATCGATTTGCAGGAGCATGTGCACTAAACAACATGGCAAGCCCCGTTTCGGTAAGGTGACGATGCTTTCTTTCGACACGGCCATTTTGTTGAGGGACATAAGGACACGAAACTTGATGGTGAGTGCCATTATCAAAGAAAAGTTTGGTAAGTCGAGTGTTTAAGAACTCTCCGCCGCCATCACTTTGAAATACCTTTAGTTTGCAAGAAAATTGAGTTTGAGCAAACTGTAAGAAACCAACCAAGACCTCATAAAAATCGGATTTCTTTTTAAGGGGATAAAACCATGAGAAGCGTGAGTGATCATCTACAAATAGAGCATAAAACCGATAGCCATCAACAGAGGTGATAGGGGCCGGACCCCATAAATCGCAATGAACTATATCAAGGACATGTAGTGCTCGTTTATTATTAAATTCAAATGGTAAACGATGTTGTTTGGACAACGCACAAGAAGAACACATAGAAGGACTTGGTAAAATAGAATTAACACGCAAAAAACCATTTTTATTAAGAAAAGAAATAACATCATAATTAACATGTCCAAGTCTTTTATGCCATAATTCAAAAGAGGCTTTATTTGAAGAGATCACAGATGCCACCAAAGCTTGAAAAGCAGAATTGAAAACGTAAAGTCCATCCTTATGCGTGCCCGTTGCTAGAATCCTTTTGCTGATTGTGTCCTGGATAGCAAATTTGGATCGAGAGAACAAGAAATCAATCGGGTAATCATTAGTCAACTTGCTAACTGAGAGTAACTTCTTTTTGAGATTAGGAACAATAAGTATGTCGCGTAATTTCAAGTTTGGAGCAATGGAATAAGTACCAATACGAGAGATAGGGAGAACATTACCATTACCAAAGGCTACCTTATCATGACCATGATAAGGGGTAGAAGAATCCATTCCAGCCGGGGAGGGAGCCATATGAGCGGTGGCACCCGAATCGACATACCAATCGGGTGTAGAGCTGTTGATAGTACACTCGGTGTTGAAGGCTTGAGCAAGATTAGCAGCAGAATAAGAAGACCTTTGCGCATAAGTTCCAAGATCCGGACAGGCACTCGCATAATGACCATCATGACGGCATAGTTGGCAATGGGGTGGTCGACGACCACGACTTCTGCCGGCTGAGTTTCCTCGGTTTGAGGAGCGACCACGTCCTCGGTTGGATGAGCCTCCTCGAGAGGTGTTGGCGGTGAAGGCAACAGGAGCAGGTGGGGAGTCCTGTAGCGAGGAGATGAAGAGCTCGTGGCCTTCTGCTCGAGCAACGAGATCACGGAAGAGAGGGCGAGTAGATTGGGCTCGTTGTGCGGTGGAGAAGGTTTCGAAGGAGGGCCCTAAGCCACACAAGAACCAGTGGGTTTTATCATCATTGGAGACAACCTGTCCAATCGCCGAGAGCTGATCACAGATTGCCTTAAACTGTTTGGCAAATTCAGAAACAGATAGTGTACCCTTCTTGAGCTGTCGTAGTGAATCCTTGAGATTTTGTGAACGTTCCAGGGAGTCATGGCTGTAAGCTGATTCAAGAGCAAGCCAGACTTCACGCGGGGAAGAGAGTCCCAGTACTTCTGCCATAGATTCCTCAGAGAGAGAAGATTGAAGAATGAGAAGTACCTTCTGATCAAGATCGATCCATGAGTCAAGGGCTGGATTTGCAGTCTATTTTCCGTCGACTGTGATCTTGGAAGGAGGGAGAGTGGCTGAGCCATCGACATGACTGATCCATCGTTGATGTCGCAACAATGGGGTGATTTGATTCTTCCACAAAAGATAGTTGGAAGAATTTAATTTGATGGTGAGCATATGGATGAGGGTATTCAAAGAAAAGGAGTTATCGGAGGGAGAAGAAGCCATCAAGAAGAAAAGGGAATCGCCGATTGAAGGGTAGCCGATTAGGGTTAGGATCGATTTATGGCTGATACCATGTGAGAATGATTTCCCTTGAATATTATTGAAGAATTGATACAAATATATACACAATTACAACATGAATAAAAGGAAACAGAATAACTAATGTAGGAAACAGAATAACTAATTTACATAAGAGATTTATGCTTATTTATTCCTAATAGGTTCAATGCAGAACCAAATATATATCGGCTAACCACAGAACCGCTTTTATAACCGTAGGATTAGATTGAGCGCTAAAGGGTATGATAGTCCAATTAAATCAAATGCCCAAAAAACTAGGAGCGTAACAAACCAAACATGATTTCCAGAAATTGCGACCCAAATCACAATGTTGCATAGGAGATCAAGCCAAAAGATTTCAAAACCGATTTCAACAAATCTGATCAACAGACAAAATAATATTGATACTTCCAAAAGTTGAACAACCCAATTTTGATTTGGTTATTGTGTTACAGCGTATTGATAACATATGTTCATCAATGAACATATGTTCATCAATGAACATATGTTCATCAATGAACATATCATACCAGTTTCCGTTTTCCATGACAGTATGAGGATATGAGAAAAAGCAAGAGATCGAATGAAATTGGAATTAAGTAATAACCATCCAAACTAAAATGTAGATGAATAAATCAATTACATTATCTAATTGAACATAAAGGAGCATATTAGAATGTGTAGATTCACATTTCAACATTGATTTGAGCATCATATGTTCATGAATGAACATATGTTCATAGATGAACACATGTTCATGAATGAACATATATTCGTTTTGAGTATAGTGATTTTGGGGAACAAGATATAAGAACTTTTTAAAAATCAATAAATGATACAACATACATTGTACTAAAATTGAAGATCATGAAAACAGGGCATATTCAGATTCACCTTAATATGATCATATGTTCATATATGAACATGTGTTCATAAATGAACATGTGTTCATACATGAACATATGTTCATAAATGAACATATGTTCATCTATGAACATATAACCAACTAAACAAAATAGATACTAAAAGCAGAATAGATATCGTAAATCATGAAAGAAATAACAAATTACTGTGATGATATATTCATGAACATACATTCATTTATGAACATTTTATCCAAAATAACATTCATATCGAACAAGTTATTCAAACCAATATAGAATAATAACCCACTGTGATCAAATGTTCATATATGAACTTATGTTCATGGATGAACATATGTTCATTTATGAACATTCTACATAAAATATATCAGAGAACAAGAATTTTTTCCAGTATTCGAACCGAAATCTATCCAATATTGAAAGAATTCCTATCAAATAGCAATCAAACCAATTATTAGAACCAACATCTATGATCGATATTGAAAATAAACCAAAAGTTATACTAGCCAAGTCATAATGAACGTAATTCCAAGTTTTAGGGAATAAAGGCTACGATCTAAAATTATAACAGCACTCAAAACGAACCAAAATTGAAAAAAAGAACCACATTACGAACCAAAATTGAAAACAAAAACACACGACTTACTCCTTGATTTAGTCTGTTGCGTAGAATTGAACTATGGCAACAAGATTGAAACTCTCTAACAGTAGTGTAGGGTTATGTGGGGGTTTCGATTGTGCAGTAGAAATTCAACAATTCCAGGTCCAATTTCTCAATAACGAGCTCGTTTATTTAGTCTCTTGCATAGGATTGAACGAGTAGAATTGTGGAACTAGTTGATTTGGGAACGGGTAGTTGTGACAAACACTACATCTGCTATGATACACCATCTTCTTCGATTCATGTAGCTCTTAAATCTTCCTTTGATAGCGTTTGAACTCGCCCTATCAGACGATATTAGGAGTTTATAGGAGGAATCATGAGGGTTTCTCTAGACGGGAAGCTTTTTAGATTAACGCTTGAGATCCCAATTGAAGATGTGATAATCGCTTTATCAAGTCGATTTTGGTGGAGAATGGAATGACGATAGATGGTTATGAGGTAGTGAACATACAAATCCCCATTGTACCCTTGCTTGGACGTATTCCCCTGAACAAGCATGTATAATCTTATTGTGTACCCTTTTAATCCAATCCCTTGATATAATGGTCATAGGGTTATAAAGGTGGTTCTGTGGTTAGCCGATATATATTTGGTTCTGCATTGAACCTTCCTCTCTCTCTCTATATATATATATATATATATATATATATATATATATATATATATATATATATATATATATATATATATATATATATATATATATGGGATATGTTGAACATAAAACCAAATTATATCACCTAATCATAGAACCATGATTTTAACTGTCCGATTAGATTCCTCCATTAAGGGGATGATGGTAAAATAGACATACTAGAAATAAGAACCTCAAATAAATACGTCCAGTAAATGAACATTCATCAATGAACAAATATTTATCAATAAACATATGTTCATCAATGAACAAACGTTATTATCCTTCTGTGTATAGTAAGTTTTTTGTAAATGAACATATGTTCATCAATGAACATATATTCATCAATAAATATAGATTTATCTCATTCGCTATACATTCGTTCTTTGTAAACGAACATATGTTCATAAATGAACATATGTTTATAAATGAACAAATGTTCATCAAATGAACATACTCATTCCATGTAAATGAACCTATGTTCATAAATGAACAAAAATGGATGCGTAAAAAATCCAATATACTCTTTATTGGATATGATTCCCTGTAAGCGGGTATAACTTTTCTAGTGTATCATTTTCAATCTAATCCATTGCAATAATGATCTAACGGTTATAAGAGTGGTTCTATAGTTAGGCAGTATAATCTGGTTCTATAAATAACCTATATATATATATATATATATATATATATATATATATATATATATATATATATATATATATATATATATATATATATATATATATATATATATATGTGTGTGTGTGTGTGTGTTTTTTATTTGATTTCTTCCATATTGAATTATGATATCTCCTTTTGCTTTCCATTCACAATAGTAAAAAAAATGGACATGGATATAAAATTGTTCTTATTTGATTTTTATGATGAATTGTGTGGTTCAAAATAGGTATAGGTATGGTTATACAGATGTTGTTTAAATTTAAGCATTTTGTTATTTAGAATATTTGACATTTTTGAAAAAAACAAAGGCGTGGTTAGTAATATATTGTTTGAAAGTATCTATGTATATTTTGTTTATTACCGATGAAGAGTAAAAAAAATAAAAATATTATTTTTTTTTTTTTGTTCAATTTGGGAACACAAATTTCCTTCTAATTTTCTTAATTTCTAACATAACTATTTTATTCCTTTTCTCTTTAGTTTCCTTTAATTTCTTTTTCTTCACTTTCATTCCTTTTAGTTTCTTTAATTTTAAAACTCGAGAAGTAAAATATTATTTGAATGTATATTTTGAATATATTTGAAGGTACTTATGTAGTATTAGATAATATAAATAAGATAATAGGTTGCTGTTAGATAATTTCTTTCATAAAAAGATGATGTTTGAATATATTTATGCTATTTAAAGTTGCAACAATCATATAATTATTGTTGTAGTTACAATTGATTTTGTATAAACAATGAGTACGAATGTACGATGACAAAGAAAACCTTGTTGTGACATGTGAGGCTGAGATATGCCTTGTAAAATGGACATACAAATCTTTCAAAGTAGGTTAAAGAAAAGTAATGTTAATTTACCTTTGACAGTTAACTTCGTTACACTTTCTATGTGAATGGTTATCCTAAATTGACTACTTAAATTTGAACAACTTAGATAATTGAAACGAATATTGGTTTATCTATATATAAAAACCAATAACTAAAACCGCATATCACAAAAACCAGACAATTAATGTTAGAACACATACAAAATATCTTGTTAATATCACATGGTAACATATTGATCGGCTTTATCATAGTTTATAAATTTTCTTAATTTAACTTTATTAAAGTTAATTCATATACATTTTATTAAATATGTACGACTGGATTATCAAATACAAAGGCAAAAAGTAATAATAATATTTGAAGTAATCAGCAACAAATTGTTTTATGAAAGAAGGGCGGCTACCTTAACCGGACGGTCACCGGAATTTGTGGGTGAGCGTGAGAGCATCAAATAGCGGAGTCGTGTCGGTGTCAAAGAGTCAACGAGAGTTATAATTCACGTGTGGATGCCTTTACTTTACTAAACTACCACACCCTTGTTAATTACCAATTTACCCCTTTCCGTTTGTGTCGTTCTATGAATTTACTTTAAAACACGGTTATTTTATGCAAATCATACTTTTTACTAATTTCTACTATACTTTTTTTGGAACCGACAAATATATATATATAAATAAAGGGACACCCGCATAGCAAGATGCTAAGCGGGGCCAAAGGGCAATTCAAAGTACAAAGAAAATTAAATCAAAAGTTAAGGTAATACATCAAACTAAAGGCGAAACACACCAATCCACCCATCGAGAATTACAATTCGTCCCCCTATGCTTCATCCAGGTGAAAACTTGTGATTTGATAGTATCAGCTAATTTTGTGGGAGGTATCTGAAGATTCTTGAATACTCGATCACACCTAGCCTTCCAAAGCCACCATAAGGTACCATAACAAATGCCAATTAAAGTGGATCTCAACCTTTTGCATCTCCCCCATGTTGCTACGAATACAATTATATCCCGGATAGATAATGCTTGTGGCTCGGGTATACCATACCATTTGTATATCCATTCCCAGATACTTTTTGTTAGTGTATCCCACATTGGTGCGACACGGTCCTATAAGTTTGTATATATGTTGGAGTCTCCCCTCTCTCCACAATGGATCTTTTGGAGAGACACTCTTGGCTCCACGTATATTTACATGGTATCAGAGCCGGTGTCCCGCACCCCTGTAACCTCATCGAGCCTACGTCTCTGAGGGGGAGTGTTAGTGTATCTCACATTGGTGCGACACGGTCCTATAAGTTTGTATATATGTTGGAGTTTTTCCTCTCTCCACAAAGGCTCTTTTGGAGAGACACTCTTGGGCTCCACATATGTTTACATGGTATCAGAGCCGGTGTCCCGCACCCCTGTAACCTCAGCGAGCCTACGTCTCTGAGGGGGAGTGTTAGTGTATCCCACATTGGTGCGACACGGTCATATAAGTTTGTATATATGTTGGAGTCTCCCCTCTCTCAACAAGGGCTCTTTTGGAGAGACACTATTGGGCTCCACATATATTTACATTTTTGGCATACGGGCATCTAATGAGAATATGATCCGCATCTTCCACCTCAGCCGTGCAGTAACCGCACCCAAGGAATCCCCTGTTGAAACCTCTTTTTGCGAGCTCACCGTTGATCGGAATTCTGCCCTGATTTGCCCTCCAAATAAAACATAAAACATTTGTAGGTACTTCGCCAATCCAATCAATAAGACCCACTATAACCTGGTTAGGGGGTTGGTCTATCCGCTTAGAACATCAACATCATAGATTCCGTCCGGGGACTGAAAATTTTAATTAGTTTACTTTATAAGGTATATATGACATTTTTATAGGAGCCAATTCCCGATCAAGATAATTGGTTCAAGATGTTTTTCAACGTTTTGGTTCGGCAAGAGTTTAATTATTATAACTAATAAACTAATATGTTTTTTTTCTTTGATCTTAATGTCATCTAAAGCGTTTGGATGGTTTGTGTTTTATTGAAAAACCTTTTTTGATTAATTTTGTTTGCGGACGAACATATATTTATACATTTGTTTAATTTGCGTGATTTTTGGGTATGTTGTGTACGTTTCTTTTATTATCGGGTTGTGTCACGCGGGTTGCGTTGTTTCGGATTCCTCAGTCGGATCCTCATTGCTTCATTAACATGTGTTCCCTTTTGCTGCTTCCTCTTTGCTTATTGTGTTTCTCTCTTTGCTACTTTCTTTGTGTCAGTAGAATCGTATCCAGCTCCTGGATTTAGAGTCTGCCGGTTAGTTGTTCTTCATGCTCTTTCGTCTTCGGCGGTTTTCCGGATCTGCACGGTTTGCATCGTTGTTGGTGTTGGTGGTCGGATTTCACTCTTTGCATGCACTTCCTCGCCGGTGTTTTGGGACTGGTGGTTGTTGTCGCAGTGCCCTTTAAGGTTTGTGTTTGAAATTGCGTTTACGCCTTTACGAATTTACAATTCACGCGTTCCAATTTAAAGTTATTCAACCCTAATTCCTTTATATCCTTTCGTTCTTACTCGAATTCTTACCCCGCTTTCCCCTTTCTGACTGGCGTCTGCCGTATGGTGCTGTGACACCGCCCACCGCCGACCCACCAGTGCTTCTTAGTTCTTACTTCTGAGTTACCGGTTAGCCGGTTACGAATTCCGGTCATCGTTCATCGAGGTGCGAGTGTGCTATATCGGTGCTTCCAATTTCAGCAACAAACTCGCAGCAGGTAGCCAACACTTTTGATTTCTGATTTCCAGTCATCCGACATGTATTATTTTTTGATTTCCGTCTCTGCTCTCCAAAAACATGTGATTTCTGCCCTAATCATAACATATCCTAAGCAGAAGGAGGTTAGTAGGTTATACAAACACTAAAAATTTAGTATTCCCCAAATATCTTTTGTTAGATTGCCACAAACTTTTAATAAATATATTCATTCCATGTTTCTTTTTCATTTATCTGATATTGCAGATTGGGTATTCTCGATAGGTGGGGCGGTGAGGAATTGCAATGGCAAGTTTCGAATGGTTGTGTAGGAGGTGGTTTTAAGGTAGGATTAAAAGGTATTCTTATGGTCAAGTGGAATTTCAATGTGAAGTTGGTTTTAGTGTAGCAGTTACTGCTTTTAAATTTATAAATTTGATGTTTTGGATTTTGAATTCTAAAGAATATTGGTTATGATAAAATTTTTGAGTTTTTTACTTTGAGTTTTATAGTGGATGCCAAATCATAGCAGGTTTGCACCTGATGTGGTTTTCTCACTTTTCTTTAGCTAAAATAGTGTTAAATGCAACCAATATCGTTTTACGTGCTTCGAATTTTATAGAAATCCTAACGTACTTAGGAATAACAACAAAGATTGTACATCACTATATTATATTTTTAATAAAGATCAAAGATAAACGAATTGCATATTGCTTTTCGCAGAGACTTCTAGAAATACCTTCATCTAATTCCTATATCTTTATTTTAGTTCAAACCTGATCCAATTAAGTACATAAAATATGACTTAGTTAAAAGTATTAATCTTTATTCGCTATATTTGGTATTTTGATCCAGTTTCGTTTCTTTGGCTTATGATGTACATGCCAGCAACCATAACATTCGAAGAGATGCTAATGTACCAGAAATAACATTTTGTTATTAGCATCCAAAATCAACAGGTGTTGGTTTATCCTTGCTCATGTATGATGTTGAGGTATCAAAATTACTTTGATGATACAGGTTCAAAACCTTTTTGGTATCTTTTTTGGCTGATCTAATGAAACTCAGCAAAAATGCCACTTTTAATTGAAATATTATTACAATTGAACTTCTGATGGTATGTTATATCTGAAAGATCACAACATGTGTGACTTCATGGGTTGATTCTCATCTACGGTTACAAATTTTAATGTCATTTTAAAACTCTGTTCTTAAACTTAATTTGTTTCTTGCGTTATGTAACCATATGGTATTATGGTGAGGATATTAATAATTAAATTCAATGAAACACCACAAACAAAGTACTGTCTCTGAAATATCAAATCATTCTACTTTTTTTTTCTTTTTATTAGAACATTACTTAGACAAACTAACCAATTATAGCATTGTACTTTCGTTTTTCTTTAAAAGTTGACTGAATTGTATAATGTGTATCTTTCGTAGGTGAGTTTACACGTGTATGCTTTAAGCGGAGGCTTAGCTCGCCAGCAGTCCATGTAATTCTTGGGGAAAGCCATTGAAGGCATATGGTAACTAAGCATCATAATCTCCCCATTTAGTATCATAAGTTCGTTTTCTCTAATTAATTAACAATCTTTTTTTATATAAAAAAAGGCCCACGAATGTGGTGGTATATGGTGCAGAGTACTTTTTCGGTGCTGGAATCCAACAAATTACCGCTGGTACATCAACATAAGGTACACCACTCCAAGTAGTTGATCTTGGTGTCACCCATGTCCCAAATGATGTCTTTGAAATGTACCTGAATGAAATTAACACGAGTGTGTTTGATAAAAAAAATTTCTTGATTATAGATATTAGTAGAAACGAAGAGACTTGGGGGGTTTTATAGCTGGTGAGTGGTGATCTACCAAAAAAACCCTTTACGATTTTAAGTTTTTGTATTCTTTCATTTTTCTCAACAGCACTTTATGATGCAAATTTTTAATGTTTATTTTATCTCAAATGCAGAGGCAAGTCAAACATTGGAATCTCTCAAGTCTGTATGTTGGAAGAAGGGGATGATATCATGAATCCCTGTTACGGTAAACACTACATATGTCTTTGAATTGAAATTCAAACATTATATTGCAAAAATCAACTTCAATATAGATTTCTGTAAATTCCCAAATTGAAAGCAAACTTATAACTCCTCCGTGTCTGAACGCTTAAGACTCCCTAATTGTGATTGCTGATTTTTCTTTATTTATTTGAATTTAATATTCAATAACAAGAAATTTGGGCCCTTTAATTCTCTTCAATTTCTTTTAATTTGGGTTTCGGGGGACTAAAATTGATTCTAAGGCATTTCATTTCATTTATGTGAAATGGATACTAAAGTTTTCATATTCAAATTTAAAAGATTTTTATAATGGTGATTCAAATTTATAAAGTTTTCGTATTCATCTGATGGCTCTTAACTCTTAAGTCTTATCAATAAGTGCGCAAGAAATGAAGGTGCAATCGGTCAACATGCTTCGTGTTAATATGCGTGATTTGGTGTACCTATTGGTTCATACACGTGAAGTAAATACGAAAAATAGTGACGAATTAATTATTGATTCAATTGAAGATGATGTACAATGTTGTACTAGGGAATAAATGAAAGTACGTTGTTATTTCTTTTATTATTGTCTAATTCTTAATGAATTTATGATTTGCTGTAGATACGAGAAGAAGCTTATGCATTTGCCTGTGCAATGCTAATTCAAGTAAATCACACACAAACACACACAGACAGACACACTAACTCTCTCTTACTCTATTTTTTGATCAATTATTTGAAATATTCACAAATGACCTTGGTTTTTTTTTTTCTTGGTCATGGCAGATTCAGAAGTTAAAACTCGACATTGAAATGTGACTTGAGGTTATATAAATTGTTTTCTGATTAATATTATTCACACTAATGAATTTATTACAAATAGGGCAATGATGGAGTTGAATCAAATATTGAGGGCAAATGAGATAAACTTTGCCATACTTGCTGCTTTACCAACATTCTTTCTTTCTCTTGAGGTGCTCATGTTATTGCACGCTTCAGTCAAACAGGTATTCCGTTACAATACAATCATTAAAAGATCAAAATACCCCCCAATTATCTTTCAATCTTTTTTTCCTCAGGACAGCAGGGCAAAAGGCTGAGGGAAAATTGCGCGAGTCCAAAGAAGGCTATTAATTGTTGATGTCGAGAAGAAAATCGTGCAGTTTCAAAATTGCATTGATCAGGGGCTGGTAAAAAATAAAAAAAGATTACGTTTTTTTATTTATTATTCTTTTACTAATATAAGTTTAATAATTTTTAAATTTAGGATCTTATATTATTATTTTTTGTAGGAGAAAGATGTGCAGTGTATGTACGGATTCATTTTGTATACTTTAGACCGGCTTTACAGAGCTGTATAGACGCATGCAAAGGCAACCGGCGAGTGGCAAAGGTTAGTTTAAATATTTTTTTTACATATTTTTTTATGTCACTTTGTTAATTTACTAAATTGCAATTTTAATGAAGGAAAAGAAAAGGTCATCATCGCTTCAAGCAACTGATGGAGCCACCTGATAATGATGGAAAGACGATAATGAAGAAGTTGACACAGGTTTGGAAGTACCAATGCTTCATTTAAATTTCTCTATTTATAAACTCTAAAACTTACAACTTTTCAAGTAATATGTCTAAGCGTAAAACTCATGAAACGATTGCGAGATATTCCATTTTTGACATCCCAAGTCACTAAATGTTCTAATTTTGTTCGTACTTGTGCGTTGAACTTTGCAATAAAAATTCCATTATATCAATTATTTATTATGGTTAAGACAATAATGTATTTTAATTAGCAAATGTTTTATATAGTTTTAACTTCGACAGGATTGCATCATGTAGAAAGTCGCTTCAGGATTCGCGAAAATAAAGCGTTCTGACACACCCCGACCCACTCAACGAGGTGGGTCACCTACTGAACTGACGGAACTCGTGCATCGCACGAGACCCCACTAGTTTTATTTTAAAGATCATTTATTTTCTTCATTTTTGTTTTTGTATTTTATAGAAATGCCCTTTTACACCTTTTGTAGTTCTACCTACTATCCCTATGCATTTTTCCATGTAAGATAGGTTAGAGTCGAACTATCATTTATGAGAAACGATCCCATTATCCTTTTATATTGTGGTTGGTTCATTTCATGCATCAAGTACTTGGACCTGATGCATTATTTGTGGTATTCGAGTCATGTTGTGATAGGAGCAAAAATATAAGTAGGATATTATAATAAACAGTTCAATGGTGCATTATTGTTGTTAGGATCGAGACACTTAGCATACGAACATGAAACTCACACATTCAGCTCACAAATTAAGAACACAAGAATTTAACGTGGTTCGGTCCAAAGCTGACCTACGTCCACGGCGGGTAACTAGGAATTTATATTCAATTACATTGTTGTGGTGTGGTACATTTTCTAACTAGCCAATGCATCCTTTATATATGCATTTGAGTGTGTAATATTTCAATGTGAACAAAAGAAATTTTTCTTCAACAAAAATGGGCTGCCAACTCCATTTGAAAAAAATCCTTCACCAACTACATTTTCAAACTCTTCACATTCACCAACTTTGACAAACCACAAGAGTGGCTTCACACTCAACAATCTCCCACTTGAAGCCACGAAACAATATTCACCTGTGCTTCAACTGTGCATCTGTATTTACGTAAACTCCTTCTTAGTTACCCCGACCTTCTCATCAGTTAACCTGAAAGTCCCGTTAAAACTCCCATGAGTTTCAACATGTTCGTCATGACTTAAACTGCTCTTGACCCGTTCTCTGTCCCTATCGGCTCCCACCGAAAACGAACTACCGAATCCTGGAACAATCTGAGAACAAACAACAA
The DNA here is from genome assembly GCA_023525715.1 of Cichorium intybus. Taxonomy (NCBI): domain Eukaryota; kingdom Viridiplantae; phylum Streptophyta; class Magnoliopsida; order Asterales; family Asteraceae; genus Cichorium; species Cichorium intybus. The sequence goes on along the minus strand of CM042011.1, from coordinate 138,416,728 downwards.
CACTCTCCATATTTAGCAAGTTATCAAAACCGGAGAGACTTTTACAGCTGAAAACTGGTTCTAAATCCACTGTCGTCCTGGACCTATGATTGAAACACAACCTATGCTCCCACTGTTGCAAAACCCTGCAACTGAAAGAATACTTTGTGCTCTCATTGCCACAATATCATTCGACTGATTTTTCTGAACCTTTCCATGCTCGTTCAACCTGAATCTTCCCTTGTAGCTCTAGGCTTCCTACTTGCAAAAGGTCACCCTCTTCTGCCCATGAGATTCTGTGAACCGGACTTTGTTTCTCTTCTGAACTGGGACGGTCACTTCCTCAGACGGCAATCCGACCATATAAAGCGAACATTCATCGTTCACAAGTCTTACCTTTCCGAAGTCTCCAACTTTCAGATTCTGCAGTGCTTCACTGCTGTGGGTAGCGTGAAATGAAGCACCAGAATTCTTGACCCAAGAGTCTTCACTGCCTTCCACTGAGTCCCAATGCATTAAACCCAGACACATTCTCAGAAGCAGAATTTCCTCTATTTGGACATCGACTCTAAAGAATGTCCACACCTCAACATCATGAATAACACCGAACTTTCTGATCCCGTGATTACACCTAAGTCTGCTGACTTTCTAATCACTGCTGGATCTTCCGAAAACGGATTTTCGCTAAATTACTTGATCTATTCATCCCATGATCTATTCTTGAAACCCCTGAAACTCTGATCATTGCTGGATTTGTCTGAACGTCTGATCTTCTGTAATTCTCTAATTTTCTCCGTTTACCAATACCACATCTTGAACTTTCTGACACATAAAGCCTCAATCTGCGTCTTCCACCAACTTTTCAATCTTCACTAAACGAAGCCTTGTCTGAACTTAATGACTGTTCTTCTGAACTCTGTTAAATAATCAACCTATTTAAACTACAGCGGAATACCGAACTGAGAATCAGAAACTGAATATTTAAACTGAATCGATAAAACCCGACAAACGCTGTTGGCACTGGTTTTCGATTTCTTTAAATTTCTTCTGAGTTCAACTGTTCTTCACCGATTAAATAGAATTTTGATTTAACTGTTCTTGGCTCGTTATTTGCAAAATATAATCCCCACCCAAATTATTTTCTGGCTAAACTGCCCAAAACAAATGTTTGAGTGACTGTTTTGCGACTTTGACAAAGTTGAGGGACCAAACTGCAATTTTCCTGAAGTTCAGGGACCAAACTGCAATTTTTCTAAAGTTCAGGGACCAAACTATAATTTTCTAGAACTTCAGGGACCTGTTTTGCAAATTCTGGAACTTCAGGGACCAAATCTGAGTTTTTTAAACTGTTCTACAGTACCGCTACAGTGTCGCTACAGTGTCGTCTTCTCCGGCGAAACTCCGGCGCTACAGTGTCGTCTTCTCCGGCGAACTGGTTTTTTCTGGCCAACTTCCCGGCGAGTTTTGACCAACTTTGACCGGTGATTTGGAGATCTTCCGACGCTCAAAAAATTCGAAAAAATATATTTTCGGAATCTGCGGAACGAGACCTTTCCAACGGTGTAAACCAAAATCGTTTTTGAGACAAAAAATTTTCGACCCAAAAACAGAAAATCACTCTCTGGAGCTATACCAAGGCTCTGATACCACTTGTTAGGATCGAGACACTTAGCATACGAACACGAAACTCACACACTCAGCTCACAAATTAAGAACACAAGAATTTAACGTGGTTCGGTCCAAAACTGACCTACGTCCACGGCGGGTAACTAGGAATTTATATTCAACTACATTGTTGTGGTGTGGTACATTTTCTAACTAGCCAATGCATCCTTTATATATGCATTTGAGTGTGTAATATTTCAATGTGAACAAAAGAAATTTTTCTTCAACAAAAATGGGCTGCCAACTCCATTTGAAAAAAATCCTTCACCAACTACATTTTCAAACTCTTCACATTCACCAACTTTGACAAACCACAAGAGTGGCTTCACACTCAACAATTGTTTCTCGCATTTGAAAAATTATCCAATTATAGATGCGGGATTTACATTAATTATATCGCATTGCTATATTTGGTTAAATGTTTCAAAATGTAATGGCGTGTAAATGGAATACACACACAAAGGAACACAAACCCTTACATACACAAAAATAACATGCATAGAGTGTGAGACTGTTGGTGGTTGTGTGTGAAAGAACGGTGCTAGTACATTATAATTGCATGTTTTATAACAATTCCCTTATTCTTTTTAGCTATTGGATAACTTATTGAAAGAAACGATTAGTGAAATACCCGACTTCCATCCGTGGTTATTCTAATGATCAAAAGATGAAAGATCAAAAAGCAGACACAAATCGGTAGGAAACCATTTTTAATTACTCAATCCCAGTCTCTTCCAATTTACGGAATACAAGCAAATAGCAGGAAGAAAGAGTTGTGTCTACCAACATAAGGACAATAGTTAATAAGGGACAAAAAATAGACGGTTATAATAAAATAGATTTTCCAAGTAGAATGAAATAATAAGAAAAAATAGTTTCAATTTGGAGAATCAAATACGAATTATAGCATTTTGCTTTCAATTTTTTAAGAGTTAAGACATTGTACTTTGGTAAGTGGGACATACAAACATCCACACACGATGTTGAAATAGAAAATAAGGATAGATATAAAAAGATATATCTAACCTAAGTAAGGTTTGTGCTCAACAATAATAAAATAAGTATTACATTTATAAAGGCTACTATCAGATTTAGTGTGAAGCTTTGATGAATGGAAATGATCAAAATGGATTTTGTTCCTCCACTTGTTATAGTTTGATATATTTAGGGCCCTCTGTGAATTGAATATATATGAGTGTGTAGCCACACCCATACATCAGTGATATGATGGTAAATTTAGTTTGAAAATCTTCTACAAGAGTAATGTACAATTATATCAAAACAAGCAGAAATTGTGACTAAAAGTCATATAACATTCCATGTCAATATATTTGTTATAGAAAAATGTTTTATATGATTACGAGTAGTTGTGTGATACTAGGTAGATACCAAAATGGATTTTGTTCCTCTACTTGCTGGAGTGTGATATATCTAAGACCCTGTATGAATTCAATAAATATGAGTGTGTAGCCACATCCATACATCATTGATATGGTGGTAAATTCAGTCTGAAAATATTATACATTAGTAATGTTCAATGATATCAGAACAAAAGAAAATTAAGACGAAAGTCATATAATATTCCATATCAATATATTTGTTATGGAGAAAAACAATTTAATATGATTAGTGTAACACCCCAATTTCACACAATTTTTTTTACCAAAACTTTATAATACAAAATATTTGGTTATACATACGGGGTATTACTCTTCTGTATCATTGCCACAATTTAAACATCACATACTTTGCACAACGAAAGCTACCGTCTCTCACTCAACTCTCCTAATTCCTTGCTTGATCACCTGAGTACATAGCATTTTAAAACAAATACGTAAGACATACGTCTCGTGAGTAATATGGGTTTTAGACCCAAAACAGTTTTCCATATTTTAAACATTTCCAAATTTCATATTATTTAATTTCCTATGAGCGCACCCATAGGTTTTCCTTTTCATTTGTGAGCACATTCCTACGAGCGCACCCGTAGGTTTTATACGAGACGCACCCGTATAACTCCTCCCTCGACAACATGAAACGAATTCATCCATCAAGGTACCAATTAGACAACTACATCGCGACGGGAGGTACCATCCCAGTAGTGTCTTTTGACCACCCCTACCGCAGCAGGCCGTGATCTTTATCCGGATACTTCTCAACTCATCAACAGGGCTCAATCACTTTATTAATTCTCTGTATTTCTCATTTATCTTTTGTATACATTATACTTACTATTTCACAATATCATTTCTAGTTTCACAAAAACATTTTAGTTCCACAGAACCATTTCCTTTCTCATTAACCACATCAACTTTCATAAAACCATTTTGACTCACAAATCATTTTTTTATAAAATTCATTCCTTTATATAAAACTCATTTTGCTATGTACTCGAAAATCCACACATTACTCACCTCAACTAGTTAGAGAAGTCTAACTAGAATTATTCCCTTCCTCGTCCCTCTTATTCATTGATCTTTTACTCGATCAACCGTATTTGAACCACCGCCTATATACGCATTTATTACACATATTTGGTTAACACCAACTATAACTGACTCTACAATACAGGAGTCCCATGTTATACAGTTACGGGTCATAATTAAGCTACAACCCTTATTAAACTAGATTTCTTTAATTTGTAAACTTTCCTAGAATACGCGTATTTTGCTACAGTACTCTCGGGAGGTCGTATTTTCATTTTGATAATTTTCCACAAAATTTTGGACCATAAGGGACCTATGTTCAAAATTTGAGATCAAATGGACAAGTTTTGAACCAAATCTCAAAATCAAGTTGCACTTGGCAGGAGACTCAATGCATTTCTGCATCGCCGCCTCGCGTCGCGACAAGGGTGGTGGTCGCGTCGCGACCTGCAAGCATGTTGCCTTATTTGGCGATTTTCCAAACTACAGTTGCACTAATTGTTCACATTAAGTTCTTTATACTTGACTTAATCAATTTACAACCATTCTAGGACTAAAATAACAACTCCTTTATACATTTAAACCATAGTTTCTTCAATTTCATCACTTTTGCTTGAAATCATTCCCAAAAGACTCATTTTTATTCCAAAATCATTTTAATGAATTTTCAAGAAGGGAATTGATTTCTCATGTCCTTTATGACACTTTAGGCTTATTGGATCATTTAAAATCAGTTTCAAGCTCATAATTTCTGTTGTTCTCATAAAATCCCGTTTTTGACAATTTTCACCAAAAATACAAATTTTTGAAAACAGTCACTTAGGAATGTATTTATACATCTTAAATGATTATTAGAACTTAACAAAACCATAAAGATCACTTTCAATCTCACAAACCCATTTCTAGGGTTCTTGCGCTAAAATTCTTATTTCTTGATTTTTAACACTTTCAATGGCTAAACTATGTTTAAATAGTAATTAAGACACAAGTTAAGGCTAGGAATCATAGGATAATCCTCCTCTAGCCACTGAAATCACGAAGCTACAGTAACACACTCACGGGAAATGGGTTAAACAACCCTAAAAACGAGTTTACTAACCTTAGAAGACTTGAAATTCTTCAATTCTAAGTGGAATTGATTCAATTCTTCACAACCTTCATGAACCCGATCATTGGAACTCTCTCTAGCTCTCTCACGATTTCTCTGGAATTTCTGAACATTAAGGAGATGTTTTCTCCTTTATATACTTAGCCATTTTACATTTTTGATCCCTTAAGTTCCATTTATCCCAAAATGGCACAAGAATTCGTTTTTTATAACATTACAGGTTTATTTTATCTCATTTTGACCCCAACATTACATTTTCTTGACTTTAAAGTCATTTGCATGTCAAATGACCGTTTTACCCCTTTTTACCATTTTTCTCAAAATAGCACATAACATGCTTAGATTGTAAGAACTTCTACATTTTATAACTTTTCTCCACTTATAAACTTATTTTGCGCTTTAAGACATGTTAACACTTAAAAATCTCATTCTTACCTCATAATTAAATTTTCTTTACATAAAAGTCATTTATGTGCCAATTGACCATTTTACCCTTGTTCAAACCCAACTTTACTTATATTTGTTTTATGACTTTTACCAAAATTTTCGGGTTCTTACAATTAGGGGCAGTGACATGATGCTAGGCAATTACCCATAATTGCATAGTTTATTGCTTTTGTCCTTTTAAAAAATAGGGTATATAGGATCATGTGTGCAAAGAACAAATAAATTAGTATAATTCTAGTTATATATGATCATATGGCATCACACGCAAAGAGAAATACAGACATGAAATTAGTAACATACTTATATGTGATAAATTTATTATTTACCTATCATAATAAAGTAATAAATATAATGGTTTATTTATTGCTTTTAAATAAAGAAAAATAAATAAAAGTTTTATTCATTAAATACAGAAAAGAGTTAAATATTTACGGAAGGTTCCTAAGGATTTTAGGATAACTCTATGAAATCCTAAACATGGCATCTTCTCCTCTATATCCCTTGATCTATGTCAAATCCCCTCTCCTCCTGGTTTATAAAATTTTATTATGAACACAAGAAAGAAGTGGAGCTTTTTTCTTTGTTAATTGGAAGTCTAGAAGCTACTTGTGTTTGATAGTGTTGATACCAATAGAGATAATCATACTTTTGATCATAAAAGTTTCTACACCACGTGATTCACAAAAATCGACTTAAGGTATTTTCTATGTATACCATATGGTTCGTATAGGTTAATCTATTAGATTTAAAGTAATCCTATAATTCCCAACATATATGATGTGATTGCCGTTCATTTTGCTTACATTTCTCATGCGTAACAACATCTCTAAAATTGTTGGGTGGACAAGTCAAGTCATGATTGAAAATCCATGCTAAACTCTCTAATTGGAAAGTGAATACATTATCCATGGGTAGTCGTGTTACTCTCCTTAAGTCTATTTTAGAAAGCGTTGTTATTTATTACATTTCCATTTTTAAAGCTCCTGAAATGGTCGTTAATACTATGGATTGTCTAAGGATATTATCTTTTGGGAAGGGAGATAGAAGAAAAGAATTTATCTAGGGTCAAATGAAAGAAGGTAATGACTAGCAAAGAGGAAAGAGGCTTAGGGGGTGTTTGTTTTTCCTCAAAAAGTCTTTTTCCCCTAAAACATCTGCGGGAAGGTAGATGTTTTCCAAAAAGACCGTTTGTTTTCTAGAAGACAAAAGATCTAAAAAAGACTTTTTCACTTCTTTTTCAAAAAGACAAATTTTTTATCTTTTTGAACATCTTTTTTAAACTTCTCAACTACATTCACCCCACCACATCCTAACCCCACCCTAGACACCCCTACCACCACCCCCACCCTCACCCTACCTACCCTACCCTTACCCCACCCCCACCCCCACCCACCCCCATACCACTAAGCCCCATCTACCACCCCCACCCACCCCTTTCTCACCCCTACCTACCCACCCCACTCCCATCCCACCCGGGTTTATTTTAACTAAAATTGATGTTAGAATGAACGATTCCAAAAAGACGTTAAAAACAAACAAACTTTTTTATGAAGGGCGAAAAGATGGAAAAGAACTTTTGGTCCACATCTTCTTCCGCAGACATGGACAAAGACAAAAGACATTTTACATCTTCCAAAACAAACACCACCTTAGTATCTTTTTTCCAATAGTTCTCTTCTTGCAAATGAAATTGGTGCTTTCTCGAAGACCCTAATGCTTTTTGGGTTAGGGCCATAAAAGGTATTTATAGAGATGATTGTGTTTTGGCTCTAATTTGATTCATACATTCACTAATGTATGTTGGTTGATTAGTTTACACTATGCTTTCCAGTTACGAGCTAAATATATCGATCTTGAATATTTTTGGTTGAAAATGTTGGGGATGTTCGATCGACTAGCTTTTGGGAGGATACTTCGTTGGGAGATTTCCCTTTGAAGTTGCATTTGCAAGTGTATGGTAAAGTCTATCTTTCCTCTTTCTACTTGGTCAATTTGCCTACGTCGACAATAGCAAGGTGGGTCCGAACATGACCAATTAAACGAATTGCATGAAGTCTTGCATTTACTTATTCTTAATAACCAAACTGATAGAGGGGTCTCGAATCTTCATGCGTAGGTGTTTATTTGATGTCTTCTACTAAAAGGGTTATTGAACAACGAACGCTTATTTTGAGGGATAACCTCATTCGGTGGAATAATTTTGTTCACGATTGGAAATTGCCATAAAAATAAGTGTCCGCTAGAAAAAACTTGATAATATTATGAATTTACGTGGACTCTTTACTTCGCCCATCTTGAAATCATCATATTGAGATCAGTGGATCGCTTATTATTCTCTTGTCTGAAGACAGTCTTTGTTAGGAGCCACATTACTCGTTTGGTGGGATTTTGATATCCGTGTTTCACTATTGTCATGGAGTGTTTTTCTTGGAGCGATCAGGTGACTTTGAATGTGTTCAGAGAAAGTCTTTTAATGCGGTTGTTCTTAGGATTTTTTGTGCTCTTTGGAATCATAAAACTTTTAGATTTTTAGAACAGTTAAAAGATAGCTTTTTTGTTTGGAAAGATTACGTCACAATCTTTCTTTTGGTTTTTCAATATGAGCATTATATTAATTTGAAGCTTAATTGAGTTAGTTGACTTCAAAAACTCAAACATTATTATTTTCCTTTTCGGAATGCTTTTTTTTTTTAGCTTGTTGGTACTTTTACTAAAATCTCAACCGTTAAAGAAAAAAAAAATCATAAGGGCCTCTATATATACATACATATTATATTATTATTAGTAAAAAGTTGTTTTGAAATCGAAATCACAATGCTAGTATTTAAACCGGAAATCCTGAAACATGTATTATTGTTAATATATAATAAGAAAATAAAAGTATGTTTAAGCAATATGGGCAAGGGCGGCCCAGAGGGGGTGTGGGAGGTGCGACCACACAGGGCCCACATCGTGAAGGGGCCCAAAATTTTATTTTGTTGCGGTTTCGTCACTAATCCGTTGTTAATTCGTCACTATCCGTCACTATCCATCTCTATTCCGTCGCTAATTAGCACAATTTTTCTGTTTTTAATTCGTCACTTATAATTTGTAATGATTTATTAAGTGTTGAATATTATCGTAGTATTAATGGATTTTATTTATATATAAAAAACTATATTTATAGACCCATTTTTTAGTTTTTGCATGGGGCTTTCAAATTTAACAAATTAATGGATTTGAACGCAAAAGGAAAACATCTACTTCCAAACCAAAAGGTCTTTGATTTTTATACGATGCATTTGCTTCTCTTGAAAGTATCTGAGCAATAATATTCTTACCAAACACTTAGGTTTTAGGTCGTTGCTTGAAGTCAAGCATAGAAGAGAAATGTGTCGATCTACGTTTTACCAGATACACGTGTTATTATATTGTATAATTAAATAAAGCATGATGTGCTGCTATGCTTCTTTTATTTTAAGAATGGGGATTGCATTTGTGAATGAGCAATGTCCCAGGTCTCTTTTAATATGGACCTACCAATTTCCTTTTAAAAACAAAAGCAGGTACCTTAACAAGTACATCAACATACCAAAATTGAATGATGACCAGCAAAAGTGGGTAGCTTTGCTTATCACTTGATTTATTTAATAATGGTTAACCACCATAGGTATATTAGTGATTTTATTTATTACCAGACTAACACACTAACTTAAATACAATAAAATTCTGTAAACTTATACTTTTTGAACGACAATGGTAATGACTTTTAAAACTCACAACCTACTTCAAAAAGAGAAAACAAGTCGAATAACCAATAAGCTAAAGGAGCTGACAAGATGCGCTTCTTGTCCAATCTTTATAAAAATGTTCCTTACTAATTTTTGGATAAATGATTTTTTCTAACTGAATTGAGATGGTATACAATTGCGTGTTAATTTTTTTAAGAAGCATTGCTTGTGCATGTCATAACTTGGTTTTCACATGATACAACCATTTCATACAAACTATAATCAACCGACAATGAAAGTTTATAAATATGAGTTTAATGTCTACTATTTTATATCTAGATATAAAAAATATTGACCAACCATGTATCCCGTGGAACTACTCTAGCAATGGTCCTAAACATTTAACTAAAGATTGATGCTATGTTGATCGTCATTAGTCGTCGGGGTTGAAGTATCTCTATCGCATTAAACGAGGAAAACACAAGATTATCTTGTGTGTGGAAAAACACCGAAACCAAATAAACCGTCCAAGCCTAACACGTCGCAATCGTTGATGTGGTCAAAAGTCAAAGATAAAACCTTACTATCCAATAGCTAAGGTAAATAAGGGTCGAACCAAGGAGCTCGTGGTTGGCACTGTTGTGTCGAATAACAAAACCGTACTATAGTGTCACTCTATAGCAGACATATATTATTACACTTGATCGAGAAATCAAACTTAAAACAATTATGAACCATAAACCAAACTAGATCTACACATGAGCTATAGATCCAAACACTGATATTACCAAAAACCAAATCTTTTATAAAATAAACTCAAACCGACAATTGTTCTTAAAACCATACTGAAATAGGAGCCTAATGATTACTCCTAAATAGAAAACCAGATCTCCGTGGTTAGAGAAATTCCTAAATGCAGAATACTCGTAGCACAAGAGATTGCAAATAAAAATAAAACTAACCAGCTAATACTTGTAAAACTAACCAACTAATACTGGGGCATTTGTGAGTCCGAAAAGCATCATAAGAAATTCATAGTGACCATAATGAGTTCGGAAACAGATTTACCAATATCATCATCTTTCACTCGTACCTGGTGATAAGCAGAACGGATATCTATACTTGAGAAGTAATCAGAAGCTTGTAGTTGGTCAAATAAATCGTCAATTTGAGGCAAGGGGTAGTGGTTCTTTATGGTCACTTTATTGAGTTCTCGATAGTCAATGCACATACACATTGGCCCGTCCTTTTTTTAACAAATAACACAGGTGCACCCTAAGGAGATGAAATAGATGGATGAATCCTTTATCAAGGAGTTCCTGAAGTTGAGACATGAGCTCTCTCATTTCTGAAGAGGCAAGCTGATATGGTGCTCTTGCGATAGGTGTTGCACTAGGTATAAGATTAATACAAAATTCTACTTGTCTTTCACCTGAATAAAAAACGACATGAGCAGGAACGAAGTTAACAAGTAGTGTGTACCTGCCACCACATCATGGGATTCCTTAGCTTCTTCTTCAGTCATTTGGAATGCTCTTACTTTAAGTTTGGACGGTTCCGCCTTTTTTTTGGCTGTTGAGTTCAAGGTCTTGTTCCCCTGCTTAGGATAATGGGAGCTATAATGACCTTTCTCTTGATAGGATAATGGGAGCTATGTGGCCCGTAAGACCACATTTGAAACATCCATCAATTCCCTTCCTACATTCTCCACCGTGACATTTTCCATATTTCTTACATTCCTTTGCTTCAACTTTTTTTGAAAAATTCAAAGAATAACGACTCTTTTTGTTTGTTCCTGTAGAACCTTTAATTTTCCTCTTCTCGTTAAACCATTGTCGCTCGCTTGCTTTATTTAGTAACATATCCTCCACCCTAGCGGCTGCTTCAATTGCATTATCCAAAGTAAGGACCTTGCCTACTTCCACTGAGTAATCACCAGGTAACCCATTTAGATAACGGTTCACATTTCCCAACTCCAAGGGAAGTGTATTTTCTAAGAATGGTAACATATCAGAGAGTTTCTTTGTGTACTAATCGATGGACAAATTATCTTTATGAAGTGCAAAGAATTCATTCACAATATTTTATTTGTGTCTAGTCGAGTAAAACTTGGCCTTTAGTCATCTCACAAAGTCTTCACATGAAAAATAATAGGCTTCTTTTTTCTAATGATTTGGGGAAGGGTATTCCAGCATGTGAGAGCCATGTCTTTTAACATCTTGGAACAAATCCCACCTTCGTATCTTCCTCACATCAACAAATACAAAGAACTTGTTCCATTTCAATAACCCAATAAATGTTTATTTTAGGAGCTAAATCCCCATTGATTTCTTTAAGTCTGCATGACATAAAGTCTTTGAAAGTACAACTTTTAGGGGCCCTGTGAATATGTTGGAAAAGAGGTGGCGACATAGGGATAGGAGATTCACCATGAGTTGAAGATTGAGTCTGAGCCATTTTTAGGAGTTAAACTTCTACAACCACTTCTGGTTACAATTCTTGAGTGGTTCTCAATTCGTTCAGCCAGGAGGCGTTTCATATCCTTTTGGATTTGAATTCTAGCATCTTATATAAGGTGTTTAATAGCCTCTAAGGTGAGTGGAGAAGGGTTAGGATTGCCCCTAAGATTAACCTACCCTTCCGCTTGGGGACGTCAATTTCCATTTTTCTCGGTTAGGTTCTTGACTTTTATTATGCGACGGTTGTCCACTTTTTGTTCATGCCATTATTCTAAATTTTCCCAATACCTTGGCAATCAAGGTTAGATATACTTACTCTAATTTGAAGACATTAGATAAACAATAGTTTGATCGACATGCAATTCTATATTGAATAACACTTAATGTCTTAATCACATAAGTTGTGGCAAAGTTAAGGCATTCTACCTCTATAATACACAAAGTTTAAGCCTAGGAGTAGAATGATCCAATCATAATTTACTTTAATTATGACTCTGATACCAACTCTAACGACCCAAATTTTTCAAAACATATTTACATAAATATTTTACATAACTAAGTGGGATTAACCCAACCATTGAAGTTGTTTTCAACAAATCATGGGTGCTACTAAACATTGTATCAGAAACCATAAATAGAAAAATAGAATTACAATCACATTATAAGCATCACGCACTTCTTCTAAGGTCTTCCATTCACTTTAAGCCTTATTTTCCATTATTATTAAAGTATGAGTCAACTGTATGATAGAATGTGTAAGGAGTCATTTTCATGACTAATGTGATACGGGTCATTAATATGACTATGGTGTCAAGAATCATTAAGATAATTATTATGTGAAACTTAATTATATAACTTAATATGTTAATGGTCATTTCTATGACTAATAAGTTATGGGTCATTTATATGACTAAGATGTAAATAATATGTCCTATCTATGAATTGATAAGTAAAGGAATCTGAAGTTATGTAATGTTTATGTGATCTTAATTATAAAGACTTCACATAGTTAAATGGATACTTATGTAAAAGTACATGAAAGTTTTTATGAGTCCCAACCCATGTAACTTAAAAGACTTTATAGTCTTACATATGTATGTTTTATGTATTGTATCCTAGGTTATACAAGGATTAAAGAAGCTAGAAGTAACGTGAATATAAGGGAGTGGGACATGCTGATATTCCTTTGTAATAATCTTATTTTAAGTTCTTGTTTGCTCCTATGGTTGAAAAAACCATGACATTTAAAAAGAAAAAAAACGGGTTGTCACAAATAAGATGTGGGAAGTAAATTGGAGGAAAAACCCCATGTACGGGGTTGACAGCGAGTGTTAAAAACTATTACATATAGTATAATGTGTAATGAGCTGACTATAGTATGAATATGCATAAACTTCTCTTCCATATTCTTATTGGATTAGAAATTGTGAAATGTATGTAGGACCCTTTATGGCTGAGTGGTATGTTTGTGGTGGCTGGAGCCTTTGTGGCTGAGTGGTTGGCCTGGGGTGGCTAGAGCCTTTGTGGCTGAGTGGTAGGCCTGGGGTGGCCGGTGCCTTTGTGCCTGAGTGGTAGGCATGGGGTGGCCGGAGCCTTTATGGCTGAGTGGTGAGCCTTGGTGGCTGAGTTGTAGAATTCGTGGTTGAATGGTGAACCTTGGTGGCCGAGTAGTAGCCTTAGTGGCTAAGTTGTTGAGCCTGAGTGGCTGAGTTATTGTTACATGAGTAACTTTATTTACCCTAAACGTATTATAGCAAATTGTGTTATAATTACTAGATATGTATTGGGAATGTATACACTAGATAATAGGGATGAACTGGATAGGGATCCCAAGAGACATGGTTAATATAATCACACGATGAGAACAATGTGATATATCTGGATAAGTGTAGCTGTAAACCACACGACTAGTATAGTGTGTAAGCATACTTTTGTATGCCTATCTGACTGTGAGTGTCTGAGGTGGCTGGAATGGGTGGGCCTAGGTGGCCGGTTGGGATGTCCTAGGGTAGCTGAGAACAGAGGTGCTTTAGTTGTAACGACCCAAAAATCTCGAATTTATATTCGAGAAAATATGTAAGGAAAAGACCAAAAAAAATATTTTTAAAGTTTTAAAATAAATTATTTAGAAATGTGGTAAAATACCAAAAATTTGGAGAAAGATGATGAGAAAAGGGCAAAATAGTCATTTGACATCCAAATGACTTTTAAGTAAGGAAAATATGATTTTTGGAGTTTATATGTAATGAAATAAAATTTTGACACCAAATAATGGTGATAAGTATTTGAAAGTTAATTCTAGTAAAAGAGGGTAATTTGGTCATTTTACTATAAAGGGGTAATTTGGTCATTTGCCCATGTATAAGATTTATTATGAAAGTATATTTTGGTTTTTGGACCAAAAATGTAAGAAACTAAGTTATATGTAATAAGATTTGATTTTTGGTGGCCAAAGTGCAAGAAATGAAAGCCAGGGACTAAAACTGTAAATATGGAAAATATAAAAATGAGAAAATATCTCATTAATGATCATAAAATCTGAAGAGGGTCTAGAGACTACGGGAGAGAGCGAGAGAGCATCGGAGAAGAGAAGGAATTCTAGAAATCTTTGCAAGAAATTGAAGTTAGAATTGAGGGTTTCCAAGCAAACAAGGTAAGAACTTCATGTTCTAAGCTTATTTCATCCAAGACTTGAACGGGAATCGTGCACTTGATTTCTGATTTTTCTAGAGGTCACGGTTCCAGTGAAATTATCTAAACCATCTTGCTCAAAATCATCAAGTAAACATGTTCTAACCCTTGAACATGTTGAAAATCAAGAAATGATGATTTTGGTCCAAGAGCAATAAGTCACGGGTTTGAAAGTTCAGATGGTTTTAATTAATCTAATATGTTAGAAATGATGAAAGAAACTTGTATTAACAAGTAATTCAATGGAATTGAAGATTTAATGCCAAAAATGATGAAATGGGTTTTTAGCTCAAGAACCCTAGAAATGGGTTAATGAGTTGAAACTGATTTCATATAGTTCTAATAGTTTTGTTAAGTCAAATATGACATAAAAGAAGTAAGAAATCAGTTCTTAAGCTTGAAAATTCAATACAATGGTTTTTGGTGAAAAATGGTGTTTTCGGAAGAATTTCCAAATTTATAAAGATGATTTGATGATTTTGAAGCTTAAAATTTAGTACAAGTTGGTATTTAGGGCCTGGAAATGACCCTAAACCAATTAAGTCAAGTATTAAGAACATATCTTAAAATCATCAAAGTATGTTGCTATTGTTGAAAAATTGGAATTTTGTTCAAAAGCTTTAGAAATCAATTTTACTTGATCAAATTAATTCTAAGAGGTTTTAATGAGTTCCATATGTGGTAGTTGTTAAAATAAAGCAGTAGAAGTGATTTATTTCGAACAAATTCGGTTTTTGGATCAAAAATGCAAAAACGGGAATGTTTGGAAAAGTAATCAAAATCTATGATTTTTATGGTTAAAAACATGAATTAAATGAATGGTTTTGGTCTTGGAACAAACCCTAGGGATTAAGACGTGAATTAAGGGCTTAATAAGGGAAAATGGAAATTTGTAGCATAAAAATGGGGAGATTCTGGACTGCTGCTCAGCAGGCGCGGTGCGCCCCTGCGGCAGAGTGAAATTGCAGTTTTTCTTCTAGTCTCCTGCCAAGCCCAAATTGATTTTGAGATTTGCTTCAATACTTGTCCGTTTGACCTCAAATTTTAAACATTGGTTTAATATGTTGTGAAACTTCATGAAAAATTGTCGGAATCGAAATACGACCCCCCGAGGGTACTGTAGCAAAATACGTATAAAATACAGCTTAACTAAAGTTGGTCATTTAAAAGTTATAGACTTGTTATGACCCAAGATAGTATTATAAGGACTCTAATGAGTTATAGAATCAGTTAGCATTAATGTTAATGTATAACATGTTAAATATAGGTCCATGCCAAGTGACTAATGGATCAAAAGAGTATAAATACAAGGAACGTGTAGCCAATTTTCTAGCAATACGTGAGGTGGGTACATGCAGTATTTTTACCCATTCTGGGGTACATGGCAAGTAAGTATTTTCAAGATTTCTTATAAAATCTTATATGTGAAATTATATGCAAGAGTTTTATTTCTAACTTATTTGTGAAAGTATAATGCTATAATTGAAGCTATGTTTTGAACTATAAGTCAAATTAAGTGAAAGTATATATTGGCTTATGAGTCAATTGAGTGAAAGTATGTTAATCTATGAACCAATTATGTGAAGGTATATTTCGATTACAAGTTATATATGTTTTGAAATATGAATGGCATATAATCATAAGATGTTGGAAAGTATGATTTGGTATAAAGCTTAGAATGTTATAAAAACATATTTTACATATGTGATGAAAGTTATAAATTTGGCATCTAGCCATAAAGACAGAAAGTAATGAAGTTTGGCACTTAGCCACAAGTTATATGTATGTAAGTAATGTTCAAGCAAGCAGAAAATGTTTTGTATGACTGGTAATTGTAGCAAGCAGCGTTAGTAAGGGAACTATGTTCCAACCTTCCCGGGTTAGGTAAGGGATCTACTGGGGAAAATCCCCATCGCGAAGTAGATCGCCTCAGCACTTCTATGGTGAGGATTGATCCGTTCTTTCTAGTCATAGAGACTTGGGGTATCACTTATAGTGATTAAAGCCCTAAGTATAAAAATCCAGCAAGCTTATAAAACCAGTCAAAGAAAGTAAGAAAGATGCTATTTTTGTAAATTATGTCATTAAATGATTTTTTTTAGAAGTAAAAAGTTATAGTATATTGCTATTATAAAGTTTGGAAAGAAGATATTTTTGCAAGGTATGATATGTGATGATTTTGAAAAGTAAAGAGTTATGGTATGATATTATTATAAAACTTTGAAAGATGTTTTATGTTATAAGTTTTATAAAAAGGTTGGAAAAGAAATTAAAAGTTTGAGTCTAAAACTCATGTAACTCACGAGACATTATTGTCTTACGTATTCTATGTTTTGCCATGTATTCCAGGTTAACATAAGTTGCTATAAATGGGATGAAGTTTAGCTGGAGTGGAGCTTGAGTTAGCTCCTAAATTGGACGCAAGGTTTAATCCTCTTCTTGCTTACTATGGTTAGATTTGGTATGGATTTGTAACACCCACAGTTTTAAAAATGTAAATTATCGGTTTTTGATAAACCGTATTTTTGTGTTCATGTATTTATACGAAAAACCATAGTATTTGAAAACAGTAGAAATGGGGTGTCACAGTGGCTGTGTTATGAGCCCTTGTGGTTGGGAGATGGAGCCTAGGTGGCGAGGGTGGTACTAGTACATATGTAGTTGTATTACTATAATGAGCATGTATATGTGATGTGATGTTTGTTATAGATGGGTGATAGATAGGTTGCTCAGTATGCTTTTCTAACTTACCGTTGTTGTTGGTGTGTTGTTACAAGTTTAAAGTTGTATCTAAAACCTAGCACTCGGCTCAGATCGTATACCTTTAGTGCGGGTATGATCCTGATGATAACTTCTTGTATTTATCCAGATGTATAAACGTACACCCGTATTATTATTATTATTATTATTATTATTATTATTATTATTATTTGAAAATTTTAAGTGTACCTATTGATTTCATGCTATCTGTTATGAAATATTGTTATAGCACCAATTTCTATTTTTCAAGGTCGTGGATTTCCCATTAATAAACTACTTAGGTGTCGTTTTCATCTTATGCATCGCCTCTCTCAATACATCACTATAGTTGCTTCTACACGTGTGTATGTTGTATCTTTCAGTTTAGTTGGTAGCACTACTACTAGTTTTGATTCTCGTGTAACAACATATTTTCGTAAACTGTTGTCATGTAATCATCACTCTCTATTTTTTATTGTATTCTATTTTTTATTGCATTTTAGTTATTGGGCAAACCTCAAAATAGTCAATAAACGCAATTAATGAAAGAAGAATAGGATGGTTAACCATAATTAATTAGATCACAAGCGATAAGCAAAGCTACCTACTCTGTGTGGTTTGTTAGCACGTTGTTGTGTATCTTAAGAAACCTCTTTTTTCGATTTAATAAGAAGTTGATAAGTCCATATAAAAAAGACTTGGCACTTTATTCATTGACAAATGCCATCTCTATTCATTGAAAAGAAAAAGAAAGTGTACCTTTCCGTTTCTATATTAAAAAGAAAAAGAAAGTATACCATAATAATTCGCATATTTTTTTTTTCTTCATTTTGAAAAATATTTTTTTTTTATCAAAAACTAGCAAGTAAAAAGTCATCATAACGGAGAGATAGTTAAATTTGAATTTTGCCGCCAACCAACCGAATTGGTTTTTAGTAGGTCTGACAAGCTTGTCATGTTGTGTTCGTGTCGGACTGACGGATTGAGATGTTTGACCCAAACTCGACCTCTTGAATTATCGTGTTAACCCATTTATTTTCGTGTCAGGTTGGCATGTCAACCCGTTTACTTTGTAAATGTGTCGTAGCATGCTAGATTGAAACACCGAATAGGTTAAAAGAGCAAGAGTTGGAGAGGTGGAAAAATAAAAAGTGATAACTGGAAGGAGTGATAGTTTGTGAGTTGGTTGGACGAAACTCACAATAAGTTTAACGGAATGAAGTCCCAGTGAGGGCCTAGTGCGATTATGGAGTATGAGATATTAATGAAAAAATGAAAACCTAAATTTATGTATTGATTCGGGAAAACTAATTAGTGGTTGCTACATTACAAAACAATTTAACCTAAAGTTTTCTTTGACATTTAGCTTTGGTTTCAAGCATGTCCAGTTTACCAAAAGAATTATCAGATGTTGCATATAAATAAATCAGTCATTATCGAGTTAAAATGTTGGACCAAAACCCAACTCATTTAATTTCGTGTTGCGTCGTGTTAACCCGTTTAATTAAACGAGTTGAAAACTCTACACAAACCCATTCATTTTCGTGTCGTGTCGAGAATTGTCACCTCTAGTTTTTAATGTAGGCTTGGCTAACCAACCAAGTTTACTATTCGTAGATATGTTTCTTAAAATCTAAACATGTCTTTTCCTTTTGCAAGAATATATATATATATATATATATATATATATATATATATATATATATATATATATATATATATATATATATATATATATATATATATATATATATATATATATATGGTTAGGATTCGGTAGGAACCCAAAATCTGGTAGAAACCGCGATGACTCTTCTTATCCAATCACTCTCCTAAGGGCAATAACGTTAAACGTCTTCCTTCGACGTGACGCAATCACGTGCGACGCACGTCCACGGAACGAAATACCGACTTGAGGATACGATCATATGATGTTCACGTCCGTACAACATAATTTAACCGAGTTTTTATTTATTTATTTTCGTTTTATTGTTTTTTTTTCAGTTTTTTGTTTTTATTTTAATTTTTTTCAGATATTTTTTCATTTTTTCCTTTTTTTTGTTATTTCCAGTTTTTTTTATTTACTTTTGTCGTTGTATTTTTTTTTAACTCGTTTTGGATCATAACTAATTTTGAATCTTGGATCATAAGTTTTGAATAATTTTGCCGTCATATGTTTTTTTAACTCGTTTTGGATCATAACGAGTTTTGGATCTTGGATCATAACGAATTTTGAATCTTGGATCATAAGTTTTGAATCATAAACATATTTTGGTTTTAATATTTTTGGATCATGTATATTTTTTTTGCTATTTTGATGAGTTTTTACTTAAAAATATAAAAATGAACACTTCAATTTTTTTTAATTTTTGTTTTTAAAAACGTACTAATATGATGTCTAGAATGGTCTCTTAAATTTTCATAATTTTTGGATAATTTTTTGATTTTTTATAAAAATAAAAAATAAAAAATATTGTTTTTCAAATTTTCATGATGGTGCTTGTTTTGTAGAGAATTAAATTTTAAGAACTTTGGTTTTTTTAGATTTTTTTTTACAAAGAAAAAAAAGTTATGGCCCAAAAACTAAGCAAGGGGAATAAAAAAACTCAGCAAACCATATGGCGACAATTGTCGCAATCTAGTGGGGGGACTCGTTTCAATTGTCATATTACCCTTATCAATTTGTATTATCCACCCAATAGTTTTTATTTTTAAACAAGTAGCCCCCCAAACTTTTAAGATGTGACATTTTATTCACATTGAATCTTATCCACCCATTTTCCAATTTTAAAGGTCCAGATTTTTCATCACGGTTCTTACCGAATTTTGGGTTCCTACACAATCATATATATATACACACACACACACACACACACACACACACACACACACATATATATATATATATATATATATATATATATATATATATATATATATATATATATATATATATATATATATATGTTGCAGCGTCAAATAGTTCGTTTCGATGAATAGTTTCCGGATGACAATTTTTTTCGATTGCTTATTTTTGGTTAAATGTAATACGTCTTAGTTTTAGTTAAAAATAAAAGTATGTTACTATTTGTATTTAAAATAATAGTACATTATAGGTTTTGTTAAAAACAACAACACATTGGTGCTTTGGTTAAAGATCAAAATATGTAGCTTTTTGTTTTTGGTTAAAAATAGAAGTACATTGGTATTTTAGATGAATTATAAATGTGTTGTTTTTGTATAAAAATAAAAGAATGTTTGTGTGTTCTAAACAATAGTTTTGGAATACCAGGCGGACAACGAAAAATTTTGTTTTGGCAAAAAAAAAAAACCAAAAACATATTATTTTCCAAAGAAACTTTCGATAAACTAGTCTTTAATTTCATCGACATCTTCGTTTTTAGTTGATAACTAGGTGGTGACACCTCGCGCTTCGTTGCGACAGTTTGTAATTAAAACTTAAAAAAAAGTTGTTGAAAATCAAAGGTGTTAAAAAACATGTAAAGAACTATATTAAATGATCTTTATAAGAAATTAGAAAAAATTGTATATTAATCTATCGAGAAAAGCATAAGAAAAACAAATTATAGCTAAAAGAGACGAAGACAAAAGAACAATGGAAAAAAGAAATGAAGCCGTAGGAATCTTCTGATTTACATCCAATAATTAAGAGGCTTAAATAAATTATAACGAAAAATATAAGAAAAAAAGTTAACTGTAATTAAAAGAGACGAAAACAAAATAGAAATGGAAAAAAGAATTGAAGCCGTAGGATTTGGAGGAAAATATACTAAAAGTAAGTTATAGTAGAGATGAAGACAAAAAGAGAATGGAAAATATAGATGAAGCCGTACGATTGATTTTAAACGGTTGTGATGAATAGTTCTGTTATTCATCATTCAATAAATATTATGAAAATAAATATTATGAAAATAAGAAAAGAAACGTGGTGCAATATGTATGGAATCAACACTATTCATCCGTTGGTTTTTACTAGAGTAAATTACAATTTTAGTCCCTGTGGTTTGCATAAAATTTCACTTTTAGTCATCATTTCGTTATTCCACGTTGATGGTCCCTGAACTATACTTTTGCTTACACTATTGGTCCCTTGGCCAGGTAAAATAACCAATATACCCTTTTTAATTTCTTTTTCTTTTTTCTTTTGAGATATTTTTATTTTGAGAATTAAAAAAAAAGAAAAAAATAACCCAAACCCACCCTCAGCCCCCTCTCTCACCACCATCTGGGAAATCATCCTCCGACATAACATTGACAATTCCTGATGAGCCCATGCTTCCAAGAAATCAAACGACCATTGACAATTCCTGATGAGAAAAGATGCCAGCATTCAAACCTAGCCAGTTTTTCTTTTCGTATACCTCTCTTGGCCAGCTATGGACCACGAAATTCTGGTTTTTGTAACGTGATAAAGGGACCTTGAAATCCATGTCTGTAAACGCAGCATCTTCATCGAGCCACCAGATCCATTCAGCTTCCGGGTGCGCCACCATCGCTGCCCTAACTGCTGATAATTTTGCCCAACAGTTCTTCATTTTAGGATCGAGTAACACATTGTTGTAGAATATATCGTAGCCATGGATCCGACAGTAATCTACTTTGTTCCTGTAAAACCTCAATAGAAAATGATCACCTTTAGGGTTCTGACATGGTGTTGACTGTGATCCGGTTACCAGCAAAATCCGTTCATCTGATTGGAAACCAAAAGAAGGATGTAGCTTCAGCCATTCTCGTCTCTTCTTGTCCCAGTTCTTTATACATGATAGGATACTCCGGTGACATTCCGGAGTTCCCCAAGTGGCTGCCAGAGGACGGCAAGGATTTCTTGTTTAAATGCTTGAAGACAGGTGTTAAAGAAAGGTGGACATTTAAAGAACTTCTAAACCACCCATTTGTTAAGGTATGAACACATGTATTTTTTAGAACTACGGCTTAGCATTAACAAATTTGGAAGCTATTACCTCTTCCTTGAAGTTCAAATCTTAGTTTTTGTTAGAACTCGGATGCAGCGACAACCTATCCAAATTATCTAATTCCAGTTACAATAAGAAAATCTCCGACGAGTAAACTGGATCAAAGCTTCTGGGAATCTTTATCAGTGCCGGAACCTTCACCGGAACCGGTAATTCCGAAAGCCATCGGTGAGCTTCATGGTCATTCCGGCATCGCTAAACTTCTACTGTTTTACGCTCGTGGTCCCAGACGGTGGTGAGAGATAGAGAGGGGGGCGGGTTTGGGGTATTTTTTTCTTTTTTTTAAATCCCAAAATTAAAATATCTCAAAAGAAAAAAGAAAAAGAAATTAAAAAGGGTATATTTGTCATTTTACTTGGCCAAGGGACCAATAGTGTAAGCAAAAGTGTAGTTCAGGGACCATCAGTGTGGAAAAACGAAACGATGACCAAAAGTGAAATTTCATGCAAACCACAGGGACCAAAATTGTAATTTACTCGTTTTTACTATTAGTGGAAACATTTTATTGAGGAACAATTATTATAACAATTAGCAATATGTTATTGTTTATACTTTGATAATTGTTTTAAAATTTAAAAAACATACGTAAAATGTTTATAAATCTTATTACAAATAGTATTTTTTTTTTAATATAATTAAATGTAAGTAGTTTAGAATTTAGGAAAAACAGATATTCAAAATAAGTCTATAATATTGATATAATGATCAACAAAATAATTAAAAGACGAGGAAGGGAGTTGCTAGAAAAATATATAAATAAGAGAATTACAGGAAAAAAAAAAAAAGAGTAAGGAATTTAAGTAGGAGAAGGGATGCTGTAATACATAGAAAAAGAAAAGGGATTAATTAAAGAAATAAAAGAGAAAAGGGATCGAGTTGCATGCAGAGGAATTCAAACCCCGATCCCACGGTTGAAAAGCAACAACTTTACCGTCAGGCTACAAACAAACTTGTTTAATGTTTGCCGTTTCTTGTTATATAGTATTATAATTTTACTATTCATCCTGTCACATCAACATTGATAAATGTATAGGTTACTGGGGAAATCCCCCTTTGTTGTTGCGGGTTAATAAACAAACATAAAAAGAAAGTAAAAATAATTCTATAAAAAATTTATTTTGTAAAAATATTTTCTTAAAATTCGTAGTTATAAAAAAGTAAAAAGATACATAAAAATGTAAGAGAAAAACTTGTTATTAAAGAATATAATAATTTTTTTTAAATAATGAAAAGTTGTAAACAATAGTTGAATTCGTAAAAAACTTATGAAAAATATAAATAACGTTTTACAAACGACATTTCATAAAAAAAAGTTCTATAATACAAAAATAAAATTATAAATAAAAGTTGAGTAAATGTTGTAAAACAAATATGTATCAAATTCATAAAAAAAAGTTATAATAATATATAAGTTTTTAAGAAAGTATTTTTTTTAAAAGAAACTAAGGTTTAGAATATCTAAAGAAAGTCAAAGAAAATATTAAATAAAATCTGAACTGTGTTTGTAAAAAATAAATATAGGTTGGCTGTTCTAACCAAATTTGTAAAAATAAAATAAAACTTAGGTAAAAATCTGAAAAATAAAGATTTTGGGCACCGAAATCATAAAAAAATTAAAATAGGATGAAAACTGGTTAAAAGGAAAATTGAACCAGAATCGTAAATATGTTAAAAGTACAGGATATGATTGTAAAAGTAGCAAACTTATGGTGGACAGATAAAAAATTGAAGGGGGAAGGATCTGAACCGCCAACTTTATGATACAATTGAGGCTCAACACTATTATCAATGAGCTGCTGGAGATCTTTTGTTAAAGGGTCGTGCTATAAATACAACACATTTTATTTTATACTCCCCTGATTTGACTATCAAATTTGTTTTATCCCAATTTTGTCTTTTGTTGTCCTTTCATTTATTATTATTATTATTATTAGCTTTTAGAAAATTATAACCGTTCGTATTTTTTTAGAACGACAGCCATATATTAAACAAAAGCAAAAACGCAGCTAGCAAGAAGCTAGACAAAAGTACAACGGAACAATTACATAACAAAAATTGCTAAATTGTGATCTAAAAGCCAAGCATTCCATCTAAGACACAACTTTTTGCAACGACTCCTAATCCACAAAAACGAGTAAGAAACAACACTACCCCAGCACATGCACTTCTTAGGCTTTTCAGAAGAGAAAATAGTTGCATTCCTAAAGTTCCACACACACCACCAAACTGTCATAAAAACCACTTGAAGATAAACTTTCTTATGATTCAGCATGCAAAGATTTTCAAACCAAAAGCACCAATCTACATGATTCGCAACAAAAGGAATATTTATCCCCCACCACTTAGCAACACCTGTAACTAGATCTGTCACAAAAGAGCATCCAAAGAAAAGATGATCAATCGATTCACCAACTTTCTCACACACAACACACGCAATAGACGGGATATCAAACCCTCTTTTCACCAACTTCCATATAGTAGGAAGCTCATTAACCGCGATCTTCCAAGCAAGCACATTCAGCTTAATCGGAGCAAGTGAACACCATTTAACCATCGAATCGCCATTAGGAAGACATCAATAGCTTCCCTAGCCGACGCCACCGAAAAACATCCCGACCCCTCCTTCGTCCACCTCCATCTATCTTGAGAATTACTAAGCACCACTTTGTTTACAACCTCAACGAGCTCACTCCATTGCAAAGCCTCAACAGCCCCCCCCCCACCCTAGGGAGTCTCCGAAAAGTGGTAACCCAACCTTCTTGTGCTAACTTGTCAAACACCGTAACCTCCTTGCAATCCTCTAAAGAAAAAATTCTTTGGAACCTAACTTGAAAAGGAACATCCCCACACCAAACATCAGTCCAAAACTTAGTGTGCTTACCCTTACCCACCCTAATAGCACAATATTGAAAGAGATCAACTCCTCTTTTTCTCAAATCTTCTACCGAACCAACCAAGTATTTCCAAACAGAATTATGAGAAGATCTAGGCAAAGTAACTCCAATTCTAGAACCATGAATCACATAAATGACCTTGGCCCACAAAGACTGCGGTTCAGTCAAGAAACGCCAGATCCGTTTAAAAAGAAGAGCTCGATTCAAAGCAAATAGACTATTAACACCCAAACCTCCCCGAGATCTTGAAGCAAGCACTTTATTCCAAGCAACCCAGGACATTTTCTTCTCATTAACATCTGCCCCAATAAAGAATTTGTTTCTCATCGCCTCTAACTTTTTTAAGATACCGTCAGGCACCTTGAAAATGGACATGAAAAAGGTAGGAATCGCGCCCAGGACCGACTTCAGCAAAGTAAGTCGACCCCCAACAGATAAGGTTCTAACTTTCCACTTTGAAAGTTTAGAATCAACCTTATCAACCACCTTTTTCCATGAGCTCAACCGACTCATATTACCTCCCACCATTAAGCCAAGGTAGTCAAAAGGTAATCTAATCGGCTCACATCCTGTACTAGTCGCCATATGTTGCACCTCCTCAAACGAAACACCCAGCCCCAAAAGTTTACTCTTTTGCAGATTTATAGAAAGACCCGACACAAGATGGAAAACATGCAGTAGAGAGACTAACGATTCCACATTTTCCTTATCCCATGACCCAATAAAGATAGCATCATCTGCATAGAAAAGATGAGAAATAGAAATCTGATTAGACCCGCCAAACGTGAAGCCAGACATCAATCTGTTGGATTAGGTGTCTAAGCCATGACTAATAATTAGTATTTATCTAATTAATAGTAGCATAGTCCATTTGGGTTGCCCTCATAGTTGGAGGATTGGCAGAAAGTCCGGTAGAGAGAAAGATTGATTTATTATGTGACTAATAAATCAATAGAAATTAAATAAATAGTTTATTAATATATTTAAGTGATAATATATTAATTAGAAACTATAATAATTAATTAGAAATTTTTCTGGAATTAATTGGAATTAATTTGGCAGTTAAATTGATTAATTAAAGGTGCAGGGACTAAAACTGTAATTATTCGATAGTTGAGTAAGTGGCAGTGTGAGTAACCATGTGGTGAACGAAATTATATATATAGATATATATATTTTCGAGAGATATATATATATATACTACAGATAAATGGTGTTTGAATGATTAAAATAATAGTTTATCTTAATTCGAATTCAAAAAGGCTTATCTGTAACGATTATCTGATCACCACATGGAGGCTATAAATAGGGAGGCTCTCCCTAAACCCTAGACCACAAATTTTAACTCTCTCTCCCAAGGAATTTTCGGCCAAGAGCTCAGCTAAGGGTGTGACTGCATTTGAGGCAAGAGACTTCTGTTGCTTTGCTTCCAAGATTCACTTTAAGGTTGGTTTTTCTTGATCTTTCTTTTAGTTTATCTTTTTCTGGCCTTCTAGGATATGTTATATGTTTAATTAGAAGAAAACCTAGATCTATATAGGTTGCATGTGAACTTAGGAATGTTAGTTCATAGTTGCAGAAAACCTTGCAGTGGTATCAGAGCTATTTGGTGTGTTTTCTTGTTAAATTGCTATAACTGCTTTCCTGAAAATTAGGGTTTAATTGTTTATAAACCCTAATGTGGCCAATTTCGAAATTTAGGGTTTGTTTTAGAAACCCTAGCCCCTCCCCTATGATTTGGCGATTTTTTGTGGATTAGGTTAGAAGGTATTCTTTTTTTGGTAAATTTAAATTGTTTAAAAGATAAACCTTAAAACCCTTTATCCTAAAAATCGAAAATTAGGGGATAAGGATATGTTTTAATTAATTTGATTAATTTGATAAACCTATCTACTTTTGAATTAATTTAATTAATTGGTAATTAAAAGATAATTCAGGGATTTAATTTAATTTAAAATTTAATTGCTTTAAATTGGCGAAAATTAAATAGATAAATCCTAAAATATTTTAAAATGTTTAAAATATCAAATTTAATTAATTTAATTAATTGGTTAATTAAAAGATAATTAAAATCCATTTTAAGGTTTAATTTAATTTGAAATTTAATAGTTTAAATTGGCAATAAATTAAAAGATAAACCAGAAACAATTTTTAAATGGTTTAAAAAATTACATCTTATATATATTATAATTAGGGAGTTATTATTATATGTATAAGATTAAAATGGTTAGTCAAATCATTAGTAGGCCTCATTCACGAAGCTGGTCTATAAAGTGGGTATAAGGAGACTGCCTATAAAATGGCGGTCTAATGGGTGAACACTCTCGCCCACCGCTCGCCTGATCAGTGGAGGGTCGTTAGCCGAACATGTATGATAGGACCACCTAATAATCACTAAAAGTTAATGATTCAAAGTACTAGAACACTTAATAAAATCCCATATCTAGTTACTTTAGGAAAATGTGAATTGGTGCTAATCCATGAAATTGCACATTGCACTTTATGAAACATTGGTGGAGCGTGTGTGGTTTACCGGCACGCCAATAGGGGTTCATAAAGAGTTGCAATGGGTTTCCCGGGTATTATCATTATTGATGGAGCGTGTGTGGTTTACCGGTACATCAATTAGAGATGATAATTAACCCGAGAGTACCAAGCTAATTTGCATGGTTATTCACATACAGTTTGTGATCCTCGGCATCCCAGTCACAAACAGTGGGGCACATCCGAGATTAAACATGCCATTTAAAAGTTTAATGAATCTCATCAGAACTAGGAATTTCATAAGATGAAATTGATAAGTGTTTATCTACCTTAATGACCATTATGTTGTGATTACGGCATCCCTCTTCACACCATAGTTGGGGTATTTTGGATCCTAGCCTTAATAAATAATATATTGGGTAATTATTTAAAAGGAACAGTTAAACTAATAAATTCTATTTCTTTTATAGATGTCAAGTGTCAATTCTCCTCCTTCTCCTCCTTCACCCATTTCTGAAAGCATCAGAATGCACCTGCTTAATATGGAAAGGCTGACTGGCCTCAACTGTAAAGAATGGCTTCGCAATTGGAGACTGGGTCTCGGCATTGCTGGCAAGCTACATCTCACCGAGTATCCGATCCCAGTTCCACCGGAACAAGTCATCGTAAAAGGTCCCTATGATGAATCCGAAGAGATTCGTGACCTCATGCTATCAACCATTGACCCCGAGTTCCGCAAGGATTTTGAATCCTTAGGGCCATATGAGTTGATGCAACTGGTGGAGGAAAGGTTCCAAAAACCAGTTGAAGAGGAACGAGCTAGAATCCTCAGAAGACTTGCAGAGTGCAAGCTAAAGGGAGGAAGTAGCATCAAGTCGCATGTTCTTCAGATTGAAGGGTACATAGGCGAGTTATATAAACTTGGTCATCCCATAAGTCAGGAGGAGAGTGTTAACATCCTGCTCGCTTCACTGACAAATGAGTACGATCTGTTCATTCAGACGTATAGAAAGGAAGACCAGAAAAAGACCCTCATGGAAATGCGTCCACTGTTGACTTTATACGAGTCACTCTTGGACAGGCATAGCTCCAATGGCTCATCTACTTCTGGATTAAGTCCAGTGAAGAGACGTAACAAGAAACGGTCGAGATCGACTAGACATGTCTCAAACTGGGAATCCGCAAAATCGGATACAGTCACGGAAAGATTGGAAGACGCTCCAACTCTTTTGAAAGCTCAGGTATATCGAAAAACCTCAAAACTCCTGTTCCAAGATTTCTTGATACATAATGTGACAGTCGCATTTTGGTTTGTATGCAGGGAATCAAGAAGGCACGGGACTCTGTCGCATAGGAGCACATTTGGATTGGATCTCCAGCTCGTGCAGTTTTGAAGTTTAGATAGATATTAAATATTGTTATTAGTCTTTAGATACATTTTTGACATTGTCTATTACATTGTTCAAGGATTTTATTTTTAATAAAATTGTCATATTTTCTTTTAACACCTGTTGTCTGAAATTATCCTTGAAATGTTATATGAATGTGTTGAATGTATGATTAGTAATAACTTGAATGTTGATGCATCCAAAGTGTTTGGATTCAAGAATTGTGTCATTTATGATTGTTAATACAAATGTTATAAGAATCAATTCAACCATAGGTCCAGTTGGACAGGACCTTGGAATCATTTGACTTAGAGTCGCTTGATGAATTGACTTCTTAATGTGTCAAGAAATGAATCAACCAAAGGTCCAGTTGGACAGGACTTTGGAATCATCTGACTCAGAGTCAGATGATGATTGAGTTATTGACAAAGCATATGTGGCAAGAAATGAATCACCCAAAGATCCAGAGGATAGGATTTTGGAATCAGTTGACTTAGAGTCAACTGAAGATTGCAAGTCTTGAACAAAGTTAACAAAGTCATTAGTCTACATAGATATGTAAAAGACATAGAACACAATTGTTTGTACTTCGCAATATTCATCATTCGATATGATGAATATGACATTGCTTATCAGGATAAGGAATTGAATTGAAACCTTGAAAAGTCCAAGGACTTCAAAGGAAGTACAAGTTTCACAGAACCTGAGGGATAACATAAACTGAGAAAAAGGTTTCATAGTTCATTCTCTTCCAAGAGCATTAATGGTTATAATGTGTCTTGAGGAAGATAATGGAGCATAGGTCGAAATAGTTCGATCCTCGATATATGAGATACATTGCAAATTAGTTTTAAATAAGTTGAACTCTATACCAGTCAGTCTATATAAACCATATTCCGACAACATCCTAGACTAAGTAGGTCTTGCAGACACTGTCTGATATGTAAAGCTGGGATTATCCTACTTGTACATTGAAACTCCAGGGTCCTGTAGTGTTCGTCTGAACCTCATGACTAGCCTGAACCTGATCAGCAATGTCGTTTCGTTGGCTATCCCACTGCAACTCTAAAAGAATAGCTCTTTTAGAAAGAACTCGTGTTTTAAGGAAACAGTAGGAGTTGGGACAGTCCTGAATGAGTTCAGGATTAGCCAAGTGGAAGAACCTTTAGTCATCACTAGGCTTGGAGCAGAAATCAGATTTCTGTTCTACAACTGACATAATCTTCTCTTGACCAGTAGTATTGATCACCATCATAAGTAGCTATGATTGGGGTGACACACCGATTGGTGGTAAAACACTATAGTTAGTACGGATTCACAATCCGACTATTGGGAAGCATTGGTGAGCCCGGTTGCTACCAAACAAGAGAACCTCAGGGCGAGACACAGTCTATGTGAAAATTTTGATTGATTCTACACCTGGTCTAAAAACCAGTGGGAGTAACTGAATCATCAAAAGAAAGCAACATGGACAAATACATACCTTCAGAACATCTGGTTGAGTGAGACGATACTTAGAGTCAAGTAATTGATTCCGGGAGAAGTAATCTCAATAGAGGATGGAATCTGAAAGAATACTGTACGGTACATTGTGAATCGTTAGTGGAGCACGTGTGGATCATCGGCACACTAATAGAGACTCACAAAGAGAGTCCCGGTACAAAGGTGAATAGTCCCGGGTTTCGTCCCACGGGCATCTCGCAAGAAAGGATATTCAGATTCTCAAAATATGCCATAGGATTGGATTTTGAGAAAGGACTGAAAGATTTCCATTAAAATGTCAGAAAGGTTTAGATTCTCAAAATGTGCCATAAGTTCTGGATTTTGTGAATAGCCTATAATCGTGTCAAAGCCAGTGGGAGTCGCCGTTATCCACTATCCCCACATGTGGGATAAATAATGGTTCTAGGAAACGTCTCTTTTCATTACGAAGTGTAATGACTTGGTGTTAAAAGACGGATCGCTATGAAAGCCTTAATAGAAATACGGCATACTCAGGTGGTTGTAAATGTCTATGAGATAGATCCAGATTCTGCCAAGATGATCTTGATGAGATTCAAGATGCATAGACTTAGGAAAAGTTTTTCTTGTCATTGCAAAGTGTGATGACTTGGCATGAAAGAAATAAAGAAGGTGCAACATACTCATGTAATTCACAGTCATCTATTGGAAAGATGAAATCACCAGCATAGACCTAGCCATTGTAAGCATGATCTTGATAAGATTCAAGATGCACGAGAAAAGTCTCCGAAAGGAAAATAGTTTTTCGAAAATCATGACACAAAGGATTATAAATAATCCTTGGATTCCGAAAGGGTTTGGAATAGGATTAGATCGGGTTCCACAAGTTTAGGATCGATCATAAAGTCATGAACATGTCCTGATAACTTAATGCTTAGGGTATAGTAAGTTGGATTCAGGACATTGCCTGGCTGGGAATACTGGATGGACTAAAGTGAGAATTCATTAGGAAATGATTAGGGTGAAAGTGATAGTATTAATTTGAAAGATTTTCAAAGTGGTAATTATTAACATCAGGACATGATGTTAATGGACTTCATGGTTAAAGAATCTCGTTGGTATTCTGATGGAGCGCGTGTGGGTCACCGGCACATCATAACACCTCAAAATAGTCTTAGGGTGCAGTCAAGTAGACTAAAGACCCCAGAACCATAGGAAGTCACAATACACTTTACCAGAATGGAGTTAGGAGAGAAATTGATAGGATAACATATTGAGATGTTATCGGATGAGCATCCGATTGGATCATCTGCAATAGAGTGTACAAGTATAAGATACTTTAGATACATAGAAAGAGTGTAAGGTTCATAAAGATATAGATGTAAAATTAGAATTGAAAGTTTAAAAGAAATTTTTGAAACCGATAATAGTTTATGACAAGACCAGACTTGGTGATTACCTTGTGGAGACTTGGTAATAAGCAGGAGTAGCTGCCAGTCAGATCTTTATGTTTCACTTTTGCATGTTTTACTTCCCGAATAATTTAATTATTCAGATAGGTCCACAGTCGCTCATACTTTGGGAAGTAAGTATTGAATCAAGACTGTCATGAATTGGTTTGTAGACTGTCTAAGGAGTTAGACATAGCAATAGGATTGCTACAACATTCATGAGTACTTAGAAATAGAGATTTGAGTATTGGATAAACCCACGCTCAATAGATTACTTCATGGATTATATCACAAGCAATGTTGAGACGGTAATATCTTATGATCTTGAAGTGGAGAGATATGAGTTATAATTTACAAGGCAGTTGTTCATTGATAATACGAAAACGCATCAGTAACTCGATGTTATAAAACATGTTGTTGTGAATGATTTGACTGGTAAAAGATATAAGCATATGAGTCAAAGCTTATTCGTTCCTTGACCCTGATGGGAAACAGATATCTGTAGGCCTCTCGATGATTTTGAAGTTGACTAAAGTGCTGGCCAGCCTGGACTAAATTGATGTGTTCAATTAGAAGTTCTAAAGTCATGAGCAGAATCGGAAATCGGGGAACAGAGTATCGGACAGAGATTGATCTCAATCCATGTCTCGTGTCTGAAAATATCTTGTTGGACGAAGGATCATCTGATCACTTATCTTTGGACAGAACTGACTAGGTCAGAGTTCGGCAGCGGTTTCTAGGAAGCTACAGTTGTTAAATTAATTAGAGGGTAAATTGGTAATTTTAGTCATAGACTTATCCAAGTGGGAGACTGTTGGATTAGGTGTCTAAGCCATGACTAATAATTAGTATTTATCTAATTAATAGTAGCATAGTCCATTTGGGTTGCCCTCATAGTTGGAGGATTGGCAGAAAGTCCGGTAGAGAGAAAGATTGATTTATTATGTGATTAATAAATCAATAGAAATTAAATAAATAGTTTATTAATATATTTAAGTGATAATATATTAATTAGAAACTATAATAATTAATTAGAAATTTTTCTGGAATTAATTGGAATTAATTTGGCAGTTAAATTGATTAATTAAAGGTGCAGGGACTAAAACTGTAATTATTCGATAGTTGAGTAAGTGGCAGTGTGAGTAACCATGTGGTGAACGAAATTATATATATAGATATATATATTTTCGAGATATATATATATATATACTACAGATAAATGGTGTTTGAATGATTAAAATAATAGTTTATCTTAATTCGAATTCAAAAAGGCTTATCTGTAACGATTATCTGATCACCACATGGAGGCTATAAATAGGGAGGCTCTCCCTAAACCCTAGACCACGAATTTTAACTCTCTCTCCCAAGGAATTTTCGGCCAAGAGCTCAGCTAAGGGTGTGACTGCATTTGAGGCAAGAGACTTCTGTTGCTTTGCTTCCAAGATTCACTTTAAGGTTGGTTTTTCTTGATCTTTCTTTTAGTTTATCTTTTTCTGGCCTTCTAGGATATGTTATATGTTTAATTAGAAGAAAACCTAGATCTATATAGGTTGCATGTGAACTTAGGAATGTTAGTTCATAGTTGCAGAAAACCTTTCACAATCCTCTGTCCATAACCCGTTGGACCATAATATGAAGACTCTCCATCACCAAAATGAAAAGAAAAGGAGATAAAGGATCTCCCTGTCTGAGACCCCTGGCGAGCTGGAACTGATCCGTAGGGGAACCATTAACTAACACCGAAGAAGTGGCAGAACGCAAACAACTAGAAATCCAACCTCGCCACCACTCACCAAAACCAAATTGCAACATAACTTCATCCAAGTGATCCCACCGTACAGAATCATACGCTTTTTGAAAATCAACCTTAAACACAAATGCTTTTTCCTTTTTATACTTACACCACGACGCCAACTCATTAAGAATGAACGGACCATCCAAAATCTGTCTACCTTTGATAAAAGCAGACTGCTCTTTACTAACAATACCATCAATAACACTCGCTAACCTATTAGCTAAAAGTTTGCCAATAATTTTATATTGGCAACCAATCAAGCTAATAGGTCTAAAATCTTTAACAAATTTAGGCTGCTGCACTTTAGGAATCAAGGCAATAAAAGACGCATTACAACCACCAGGAAATTTCCCCATATTAAAAAAACACTTTACCGCATCAACCACCTCAGATTTAACCAAATACCAAAACTTTTTGAAAAATTCAAAAGTAAAGCCATCCGGCCTCGGAGCTTTGTCAGAACCACAATCCCAGACCGCCCTTTTAACCTCCTCCATCGTGACCTCAGACTCCAATTCCTCCGACTGCTCAACAGACAAAACACCAGGAAAAGGTTGATCCACCTGTGGCTTAACCCAGTCAGGTTTAGCGAATCTCTCCGCAAAGTGCTTTCTAAACTCCTCTTTCACCAACTTTGGCTCTTCAATCCACCGACCATCAGAAAAAACACCACGAACAGCCATGTTCCTTCTTCTTTTATTAAGAATGCCATGAAAAAATTTACTATTTTCATCCCCCTCAATAGCCCACTTCACTTTGGCTTTTTAAGCTACATCAAGAGTTTCAATTCTATTTATATCCGCCAATTCTTTAGCCAATAACATTCTATTATGCATATCTCCACTAACTCCACCCCCAATATCAGCTTTCTTATCTATCTCCACCATCTCTTTATGAATCTCCTTCTTCCTTTTATTTCGTTTTTGCAACGTATCATAATTCCATAACTTTAATTTTTTCTTCAAGATCTTTAGCTTTTCCTTCATCTACACCATGACATTCGCGTGATTACATCCATCATTACTCCAAGAATCCTCTACCACCTGCACAAAGTTTTCCTCCAAAAACCACGAATGAAAAAGACGAAACGGGGTAGGGCCATAATCAAGATCACAATCTCTAAGAAAAATCGGTCTATGATCCGAAAAATGCTTATCAAGAATAATTCCCGATAGATTAGGAAAAAAGGACAACACACCTTCCGAAACCGAAAATCTATCCAATTTACTCATCTTCCCCGCCACCTTATCCGACCATGTAAAAGAATACCCCCTAGTTGAACATCAACCAAACTACCCGAACGAATAAAATCGTTAAAATCATCAGCTTGTCTTTTATTAAAGCACAAACCATGTCGATCAGACTCAAACCGAACCACATTAAAATCACCCATCACGATGACCTCACCTTCCCACGAATCCAAAAACCCACCAATAGTAAGCCACAAATCTTTTTTATCATTAGCACTTTGAGGAGCATAAATAGTAATGATCAAAACAGGAACTTCATCTCCTCCCCAACAGCCTTCCAACATCACAAAAGCATCCTATATCACTTTTTTTTTACACTTGAACACCCCTTTATCCCAAATACAAACAATTCCACCAGAAGCTCCCCTCGACGGACTCACCGAATATTCAAAGAACGAATTACCCCATAACCTTCTAGCCAACAAAGGAGAAATATGACCCTTCTTCGTCTCTTGAATAGCCAGAAAATTCACCTTATGAACACTACACAAATCATAAACCCATCGCTTTTTTCCTTTACCTCCCAAGCCTTGAACATTTAACGACAAAATATTCATTTAAAAGCGTCACCCGCTCCAATTCTTTTGAGAAAAATCTTCAGATCTTTTTCACAACCAGTCATACGAAGCCCGCTCGCCTGACCCATTTCAATAAACCTGTTAAATTGATCCATAAGAGACAAAGCATCAACAGGAGGCTTAGGAGGAATCATTGAGTCAGCATTTGCAGATTGTGTACCAAAAACTCCATCTAATGGACCAATCACCGACTGACAATCATCATCTTGATCACCCTCTCTAAAATTCATCGAGCTACCTGGAACGTGTGGTTTTGTTCGCATACCACCAACCGAGTCCTGCCAAGAAGCAACCCTCCTTACCCCACATTCTTGCTCATCATCAGACGCGATGGCCTGACGGGAACGCAGGTCGGACAGCCGGGAAAAAATTACCGGGGAAGGAACAGTATGAGGAGAATGTTGCTGGGTCGGCCTCTCTTGACACTCAACCTGCATAGCCCCCTCCCTCGCAACAAAAGGCGGAGTGAAACCAGGTGGGAAAGAAATGTCATTAGCCATCTCCTTTGAACAATAATTATTGACATCCCCCTTCTTGCTAATTAAATCATCTAAACCAAAAGGGTCGTCATCCAATGGGCTTTTTGTACCTTCCCTGATATCATTATCAAACGAATCAGGAACATTAACGGACTCGCCATCATCATCATCCGATCTTCCATCGTTCGCCATATCGTCTCCACCATGATTCATGAAAACATCATCTTCACCTTCAGCATCCACCTTTTCATTTAAAACAGTGTCCTTTACCACAAATTCGGGAACCCAACCCATAATTTCCTTAGCCCGTATCTCTGTCACCTTCCCTTCAAATACAACTTTGCAAGATTCAGAAATAAGGTTTGTTAAAATCGTTTTAACACACATGCGAACACTATATCTATTAGTACCCTTCGCATCCTCAAAATAAACGAGGTCACCCCATTACCTAGCCACTCTTACAAACTTATTTCTGGTCCACAACAATAACGGTATACCCTCCACATCAATCCATACCACTCTCTCCTTGACTTCAAAATCATCAGACCAATCCTTCACTTCAACAAACCACGAAGCAATACCTTGATGAGCTTTGAAGCTATCACATGCATGCGAAGACTGGAATGTAATAGCAATAAAAAAGCCACCCAAATATTTGAACTGGAGCCCATCAAAACCTTCATTTGAACATATTGACTGAATATTTGAGATAGACCCAAATTCTTTCACGCAAGCTACTAAAGTAAACAAATTAGAATGATCATTCACACACTCCTGATCCAACACAATCACAGGTTTAGATCCTACCTCCTTTTCCTGCACAACACCTTGAGACCCCCCACGAAGGACATCAGCATAATTCCTAACTCCATTGTTACGCACAGGTGGCCCCACCTTTCTCACATATGCAACATTATTAGGTAAAACATTCTGGCTAGTAGCATTACCCACACTCCTATCAAACCTTGCAACATTGGCAAACAATATAATCTTCCCAATCCAAATTGAATTCAGGTTATTAATAAGGGTTTGCACATCACCATTCTTGACAAATCTAACGAAAGCAAAATGCTTACCGGCTTTTGAAAGTTTTTTCGGAATGAACACATCATTTACTGCTCCATACTTCTCACATGTCTTCCTCAGTTCTCGAACAGAAAAATGAGACGAGAAATTCGTGATAAAAATGTTGTAAGACACCTTAGCATTAAGAGTTTCATCTGAAACTATACCTCCATTCCTTCCAGTCGGTCCCATCCTATAAAAAACGCTTCTACGAGCAGCCATATTCCCTTAATTCTGCACCGATCACCACTTCAGACCTCCAATTAAAAGCAAACAGACTGCCGAAAATAACGCCAATGAGAAACAAGAGCCCCGCCGATAGACGGCGCAGCCAACCGAAATCGCCGATGAAAAGGGTTTGCGTAGGAAATTAAATTGGTCAAATATTGTTTGTTATTAGTATTAACCCTTCCTCTAAACAAAAGAAACCAAGAAATCTAGAATGATGATTGTAAAATCAACGCATAATAAATTCAGTTTGT
Organism: Cichorium intybus; assembly: GCA_023525715.1. NCBI lineage: Eukaryota > Viridiplantae > Streptophyta > Magnoliopsida > Asterales > Asteraceae > Cichorium > Cichorium intybus. Next base: position 138,379,183 of record CM042011.1, on the reverse strand, counting down.
ACCCCACCAAGACGAGTTTTTTTCCAAAAGGGTGTTAATTTTAAAAATATTTACTAAAGTGGTGTACTTTTAAAAATAATTACCAAAATGGTGTAAATGTCATTTAATCTTTAATGAAATCGGATACGCTCAAAATTGAAACCCCTAAATCCCGCCTACGCTTCGACGACTTCCAATCGCCTCCGACCACCAGCGCATTCCAATCGCCTCCGACCACCGGCGCACCCTCCTCGTCTCCGACCACCGGCGCACCCTCCTCTGCCCACGCAGCCGCTGCCGCTACCTCCTCCACCCTCCGATTTTCACTTCTGATTTCAGTTGTTCCACTGCTTTTTGCCTTCTACGAATTCCAGGTCCAAATTTTAGTTGTTTATCATCGTTTTTTTCTGTTCTTGAATTTTCAATGCCAAATTTTAGTTGTTTATCATCGTTTTTTTCCAGGTCCAAATTTTAGTTGTATTCTTGATTCAGAATGCCATCTTCGTTTTTTTTCTGATTTCGGTTGTTCCACTGATGTTTGTATTCTGAATGCCATCTTCTGATGTTTGGTTTGGTTTGGTCTGAATGCCATAATCTGATGTTTGTATTATGAATTTCCAAAATGGTGTAAATGTTTTTTTTGTTATCCAATGCCATCTTCTGATGTTTGTATTGTGAAGTTGTTTCATCATACTTTTTTTCTGTTTTTCCAGTTCTTGAATTTCCTGTTTGTATGCTGAATTTTTTTTATAGATGGATGCTAATGTCATATCAGAGATGATTCAGAATGATAATTTCTATAGAATCTCTCAAGATGCTGTTGTGAACAATTCAATCATGAGTGACAATGAAGCCGATGCAAATGCGATGTTAGAAGAAGATGGCATTGGAGAAGAAGATGATGAAGAATCATATGAAGTGCCTTTAACTTTTACTAGTATAGAGGAAACAACTATGACTAGTGATGGCAATTGGATTGTGTCACAATCGGTGAGTACAAATGATTTTACAAGAGAGATGGGAAAAGATTCTTTCAAAGATAAAGATGAACTTATTAGAGCTATCAAGCTTCACTTCATTAAGACACATAAACAGTTTGAGGTCATTGAGACACGTCCAAATATATGGAATATAAGATGCAAGTTACATCTACAATCTGGTTGCAAATGGCAACTTCGTGCAAGTAAACGAAAACGAAGTGGATATTTTGAAATTACAAAATACACTGGTCCACATACTTGTTTGCACAATAATATTTCTCAAGACCATCCAAACCTATATGCAAGCTTGATTGCTCAAGAAACCAAACACCTTATAAAAGAGCAACCTTCTATTAGTATTCCTACTTTGAGAGCCGAAATAGTTGATAAATTAGGCTATATTCCTTCATATAGAAAAGTTTGGAATGGAAAGCAAAAGGAAATTGAACAGGTGTTTGGCAATTGGGAAGAATCATATGCTGCTTTACCAAAATTTCTAGGTGCACTTCAAAAGTTCAATCCGGGAACGATAGTCGAGTGGTGTGTTTCGAGATCAACAAATACGGAACATGTGGAATTTAGACGTGTTTTTTGGGCTTTTGCTCCTTCTATTGAGGGTTTCACGCATTTTCGACCTGTGATTAGCATTGATGGCACACATTTGTATGGCAAATATAAGGGAACGATGATGATCGCCATGGGTGTAACATCCCAAAATTTTAGGGTAAAATAAAAAAAATTAAACGGATACTTCAATATAAGAAAAGCCACTTAATTAATTTTGACAAAATTCCATAACTTATAAGTTTAATGAAAACATCCCAGGATTAACAAAAGTTAATGAAATCACAACATAGCGGAACATCCATTCAAAAACAGTCCTCCAATGAAGCAGCACAGTGTATACACGTCACGCCTTGCCATCCATGGTACCTGATGTACCTGAAACAGTAGTTTATATAGGGAAAGGGTAAGCACGGAGCTTAGTGAGTTCCTCAAAATACCATACGATCCATCACATAACATACAACACACAATAACCATTCATATGTCTGTGAGACTCGCGGGCTATCCCTGTTCCGCCTGAAGACTCACGGGCAGTTCCCATTCCGTCTTATCGCTCGCAGGCTTTTCCCGTTCCGTCTAATGACTCGCAGGCTATTCCCGTTTCGCCTATTGGCTCGCGGGCTATCCCGTTCCGTCCACAAACAATCATTATCATAGCAATAATTCATACAATTATCATAACAGGTAAGATCACCTTAGTCTAACATATCTTCCTTCCTATGCATGCAATATCACCTATAGTATAGTGAGAAGACTCACCTGATTATAATTGACTATATCGTTTATCTTTCTCGGCTTTGTATTTCCTTCAACTTTAACTGTTAACATAATAAGAAATCTATCATTTCTTAATCCTTAACTATATTATAGTCGCATCATTAAACCCTTCAATAATTCCAATATGATACTCCATGATTTATCAAGTAAAGAACGGCCAGGTAGAAGATTAGATGGGGTGGCAGGATCCTTTCAGCATTTTAGCCTTTCGGAAAATCCAACAACCAGATCCCAAGTAATCGGCCTAGTCACCGTCCTCGTAAGTAAATCAATCGGTATTATTTTCAGAAATTACGAATTGTTATAATAACGACATTTTAAGGTTTTTGTTTACTATTGTTAGAAATGAGTATAATATAACATATGTTATACTTATTAAATATTCTACTTCTTAACAAAAACTATTTTACAATACCTAATTAAGCTATAGAAAGGTTTGTAGTTACCTTATGACCAGTCGTCGAGATCTATAACTCCTTCGTTAGGCTTTTGAGCTTCCTTCCGCTCACTTGCTTACACTCTACTGCTTAAAAACCTCTATATATTGGTTTGAGATTTAGTTGTGTGGTTTATGAGATGTTTTGAGGGGTATTTATACTTGAATTCTTGAATAAAAAATGGCATGACACTTTTGACAAAAGATTTTAATAATATAACTTTGTTGAAATTAATACCTTCTAGAATCAGTCTGTTCAAGACTGGTTTAGCCGACTTTAAACCCATGAAATTCACGTTTTTATTTGATATTCCAGAAGTTTATCTCAATACCTTTCCAGGGATGTATTTTACGTATTTATACGATTTTTCTATGATTTATTATGAATTTTTGAAAACAGACTATCTAATCTGTCAATTCCGAACTAATCAGTAGAGATTGCATTTTTTACCATAGATAATGTCATTTTCAAGCTTACTATTATTTTTGGTAATTGTACTAGACTCAATTTGTAAACTTTGTGCACTGGTTTGAGGTCCAAACGATTTTTCTAGAAATAATTATGATTTTTCTAAAAACGACACAAAATGCTGATTTTCATATGAAATTGTAACTAAAGTTTTTATTAGCTTTATAACTACCAAAAATCATATAATTCCTAACACTCTTATTTTAAGTATATGTTATAATCAGGATACGGGTCTTACAATGGGAGTTGATGGTAATAATCAGATTTTGCCACTAGCATTTGCTATCGTGGAAAATGAATCTTATGATAGTTGGAATTGGTTTCTTTCTTATGTAAAGAATTATGTGGTCAAAGAGCGTGAAGGAATTTGTTTAATATCTGATCGTCATGTTGGAATCCTAAAGGTAGTCAATGAGCACGGATCTCCATGGTCAGAGCCACGTGGTTTTCATAGGTATTGTCACAACTCATATATTATGGAATTTTGTACAACTTTTTCATAATTATTTTTTTTAAATCACATTATTTTGTTTATTTTATAGGTATTGTTTACGACATTTTATCAACAACTTCCATGACAAGTTTCATAATTCAGAATTGAAAGCTTTAGCTTATCGTGCCGGGAGTCAAAATCAAGTTCGAAAATTTAACTCCGTCATGGAAGAAATTGGGCAGCTAAATCCACAAGCTCGACAATGGTTGGAGAGACATCCACTTAACAGATGGACACTTGCACATGATGGCGGAAGGAGATATGGGTTGCTTACAACAAATATGTCGGAGATTTTTAACAGTGTACTTAAAGGTGCTCGTTTTTTTACCAATCACAGCTTGTGTCCAACTTACTTTTTATAGATTGGTGCACTATTTTGATGTCAGGCGTCCTTTAGGAATTAGTGCTCGAACAAATGGAGATGCATATACCCCACATGTTGTTGCAAAACAAGTAGCTTTAATGTCAAAAGCAAGTGCACATTCCTTAAGATCTTTTAATCGATTGAAAGGTATATTTGAATTGATAACTCAAAAAGGAAAAAATGTGCAAGTAGTTAATTTGGAGCAAAAAACTTGCACATGTGGTAAGTGGGAAGTGTTTAAATATCCTTGTTCTCATGTGTTGAGTGTATGTGCCAACCTTTCTTTGAATAGTTGGCAATATGTTGATAAATGTTACTCAATTGAAAAGTATTGTGATACGTGGGCATCTGAGTTTTCCCCACTTCCCCATGAAGCGTATTGGCCACAATCATTGTTTGTAGAATTGCTTCCAAATTTAGAGCTCTTACGGAATAAAAAAGGTCGTCCCCGCTCAACAAGACTACGAAACGGAATGGACATTAAAGAAGGAAGAAATGCATACCTTTGTGGAATTTGTAAGCAAAGTGGTCACAATCGAAAAAAATGTCCGTCTAAGCCAAGGTAAAGAATAAAGAAATTCAATAATTTGTTATTTTGGTTTATTGGTATGATTTTATATCTTATTATTATTTTTTTTTTTTTTGCAGATAGTAGTTATCGTCAAGCTATTTAGAATTTTTTTTTGTAAGAAAACATTGGTTTTGTACCTAAAAACGTTGTGTCTATGATATTGGTTTTGTATCGGAAAACATTGTACCTATGATATTGATTTTGTACCGGAAAACGTTATATCTATGACATTGGTTATCGATTCAATCTAGCATTGTTATTTAAAAATGAACAATATAAACAATCTAGCATGTTTATTTAAAATGAATGGTAAAAATAGTTTTTGAAAAAAAAATGATAAAAATTACTTGCAAAAAGTTTTTAAAAAAAGTAAAAAACAAACATTAAAAACAGTGAAAATAAAACAAAAGCTGAAAAATTATAAATATTTAAACAGTGAAAATACAATAAAAAATGAAAAAACTATAAATATCTAAAATTATACCTATTTGATAAATATTTTTGAAACTACACTTGTTTGGTAAATAAAATTTCAAATTACACCTATTTGGTAATTTACTCCACCAAGACATGACTGGAGCCTTCTGTTCGCATTCAAATTCGATTTTCTATGACATTCTAATTCCTTTGTGGGTTGTGTAACATGACGTATACACCTGCGAAATTGAAGTAATCACAAAGAAAATAATTGGATCGAATCAAAAAACTCACCGGCGTTTGATCCCGCCGTCAAGTTCCGAAATCGCCGGAGCTCCTTTTAATTAGGTTTTCATAACCGTTCGTATTTATTGATAATCCAATGTTTTTTTTTTCGTTCGAATTTATTCAGTCGTTTATAAACTAATTGGTTGTACGTATAATTTATTATTTATAAAATCTTTCGGGTTTATATCGTTTGTAGGTAATCGAAATTCACGTTATTATTGGTCGGAAACCGTCATTTTTGATCCATCGACCCAGTTGTACACCATATGCGTTTGTCCAGGATTGTGCGTGCTCAGAACATTCTGCTGAATAGAAAACATTGTATAGTGCTCGACTAAATATTTATGTTCGTTATCCATATAACGCACCGTGCAATTGTAATATTGGACCAAACTTTGCATTGATATTATTATTTTTATACATTCGTTCAACCATTTTGATATAAGTTGACATAATTTTATAAAATTATAAACGTCGTTCGTTGTGTCGTAATTACTTTAAAAAAATTATTGTTTTATTGTTACTAAAACGTAAAAATTATAAAAGCTAAATTCATTAATTCCACATTTGGTCAAATTTGACATAATCGTTTTGATATAATTTGACATAATTTTATAAAATTATAAACGTTGGTCGTTGTGTCGTAATTACTTACAAAAACTATTGTTTATTGTTATTAAAACGTAAAAATTATAAAAGTTAAATTCATTATTATTGTTTTTCTAATAATAATAAGGGTTGTGCTATAGCTACCCACCATTTCATATTATACCCCCTGATTTGACTAACTTATTTGTTTTATCTCAATTTCGTCTTTTATTGTCTTTTTATTTTTTATTATTATTATTATTATTATTATTATTATTATTATTAAATTAAATTTATTATTATTAGCTTTATAAAATAAAATTACAACCGTTCGTGTTTATTGATAATCTAATGCTTCTTTTTTATTCGTTCGAATTTATTCAGTTGTTTGTAAATTAAGTGGTTGAATTAGAATTTATTTTTATAAAATTCTTTGGGTTATACCATTTGTAAGTAATCGAAATTCATGTTATTATTAGCCGGAAACCGTCATTCTTGGTCTGTCGACCCAGTCGTAATATTGGATCAAACTTTGCATTATATTATTATTTATATTGTTATTTTTATACATTCGTTCGAATTTGACATAACCGTTTTGATATAATTTGTCATAATTTTATAAAATTATAAACGTTGTTGGTTGTGTCGTGATTACTTTAAAAAAAACTATTGTTTATTGTTACTAAAACGTAAAAATTATAAAAGCTAACTTCATTAATTTGACATTCGTTCAAATTTGACATAACCGTTTTGGTATAATTTGACATAATTTTATAAAGTTATAAACGTCGTTCGATTTGCCGTAATTACTTTTAAAAAAACTATTGTTTATTGTTATTAAAACGTAAAAATTATAAAATGTAAATTCATTGTTATTGTTTTTCTAATAATAATAATAACAACAAAATAATAATAATAATAATAAATCAAATACTATTAATAAAATAAAAGAAAAAGAAAAAAAAAACAAACAAACAAAATAAACAAAAGATAAAAGAAAAAAAGAACAAAAAGACAAAAAAATCAAATCAGAAGGGGTATAATTAGATAGTAGTGAGGGTATGTATAAAATCACCTTATATAATATCACATTATAAATTATATGATATGAAAACTTCCATTAATTTGGAACTAAATCTCTAGAAACCAATGCATTTCACAGGGAGATATTTATATTTGATTTTGGTTTTCTTAATTAGTAAAATAAAAAATAAATATAATTCCTAAAACCAAAAAAAGAAAAAACAAAATAGTACCTGTATAAGGTGGTGAACAATGAATAATTTTGTTTCGACGAGTAGAAAATTGTGTGTTTTACGTAAAAATAGTTTTCTCCAATATATAGCTTATTTCTGACAGCATGTCTTGTACCAAAGAACACAAAATATGACGACGAATAGTTTTCTTTCTATACGTTAGTGTTATTTCATTTATATTGCATAATTATTTCTAAAAGTTTTCTCGATAAAAATTTTAAATTTTAAATGAAAGTTTAAAATGCAAATACATTCCCAATTTTATTGCATAATTATTTCTAAAAGTTTACTCAATAAAAATCAAAATGAAAGTTTGAAATGCAAAGACGTTCCAAAATTTTTAAAGAGTCGTTCGATTAGCTTATATAGAAAAAATCTTGCTCTTGGCCTCTTGGGTATTAACGTTCGACTTGTGTCTTTTTTTTTTCTTTTTTTTTTTAATAAGAGACCAAAACATACCTAGATCTTTAGTTCTTATAAAAATTGTTCTTTGTGATTGTATGTCGGACAATTAGTTTGAGCTACACAACTCTAACTTCGATGTCATTTTTCCTAATTTCATGATTGTGTTTATGGACCACTTTTAAAGAAATCTTGTGAATATTATACCTTCCAATTTCTTCAATTCATATAAAAACTCTACTGTATTCATCTTTGTGCATTTTATAAAATATAACTATTGTTTTATATAATATATTCAAATTTATTTCCCAATTAACTTTATTGACATCAACTTATTTTCATTTTACAACAAAAAGTCATACAACATGTGCATGAAATCAAAAGCTGAAAGTTAGATCGTAGGTACAATAAATTAGTAGAAACAGGATGATCATAAAAACATCATATAGAATTATAAATATTAGCTTGATCTTCCCACCCCAACTTAATTCACGTGATCAAATTTGCAGAAAAAAAAGGGCACCAAATCATTTTATCATATAATTCATACTGATTCGAATCAATTTAGACTCCATTGCTAATTACTTGGGTAGATCAAATGAATTTGCATAAAGAAACAATACACCAAATACACACCGCAGAACAATAAATCAGGTACTTCATAGACACAGCGACACACACACACACACGCAACAACACACACACACACACACAACCACTGATTTGCAAAAGTAGAAATCTCGCTAATCATATAAAAAGATACAAATATAGAAATGAAAAACATTCCTAAAAACAGCAAATTAACAACTTATTCATTACATATTTCGGTTGAAGCATAGAATCAATAATTTATTAAAGAAAACCGCATACCTAAATCTCTGGATGGATTTTCTATTACCAAACAAAATATCCATATTTCTTTATGTTGGTACCAATCTGCATCACACAAAAAAACTTAGGTTTTAGTGATGAGAGTTTAGCGAACAGTTGGGGAATAGTACAAGCTCATTACCTAATTGATCAACCTGATAGAGTTGAAGAAGCTCAAAAACCGAAACACAAAATATCTGAATTAAAATACATAGTACCAAAGGAAAAGATGGAACCTGGAACACAAAAGAGATCAGGAAAAATCACCAATATATCTATATATATATATATATATATATATATATATATATATATATATATATATATATACACACACACACACACACACATATCTGATCCATGAGAATAAAGAGCAAGAAGTTCAACATTTTTTCTTCAAATCCATTTCATTTATTTGTCCTGTCCTTATTGTAAATCTACACCAAATCCAGATGCAAACAAACTGAAAAAAAAACAAGGAAAATCGTGATGTAAATTTTAGGGTTTAAGTGACATGTCTTCTTCTGACCCTGGTCCATGAACAGAAAGCAATATGTGTATCAGTGAACAAAAATCATAAAAGGGGGGATAAAGAGAGAGAGAGAGAGAGAGAGAGAGAGAGAAAGAGAAAGAGAGAGAGAGAGAGGTGGTGTTGTGGTGCGATTGTGGGTTGCTGGAAGTAGCAGAGTATATGGAGAGAGAGAGAGAGAGAGAGAGAGAGAGAAAGAAGAGAGAGAAGATGGAGGGTGAGTGGTGGTGGTGGTGGCCATGGCTTTTAAATAGAGACAAAGAAGGACGAAGAGGTGTGGTGGTGGTTGTTCGTATGTAATGATGCGATGGTTTAAAGTGAGCGATTCTTTCCCATCATGCTCATTTGAAATTTTCTTTTAATGAGATTCTCATATTCTTTTGTTAGGGAAGGATTAGTTGAACCAAAGATGATATCATATACATAAATTTGTACGTGTAGAGATGATTACCAAATTTTCTTCGGAACAAGGTGGGATTAATTGTGCCTTGTTTAAAGTTTGATTGTTTCAAAAAACGGGTTAAAGGTTCGTACCATGCTCATGGTGCTTGTTTTAACCCATAGACTGCTTCATCAAGTACATAACAATGATGTGGAAAACTATCATTTATAAGACCAGGGGTAGTTCCACATATACTGTTTCCTTGAGTATGTCATTTAAGAAAGCACATTTGACATCCATCTGATAGACATTAAAGTTTTTTGTGCAGCATACGCTAGAAAATGTGAACAACTTCAAGTCTGGAAATAGGAGCAAAGGTTTATTTGTAATAAATAACCTCTTGTTGACAGTAGCCCATAACAACCAATTTTTTTTCTTACAATGTTCCCTTCGGTAGCATGTTAATTTCTAAAAACTCATTTGAGGCCAACTACAGAAGCATTAGTAGGTGTTGGTATTAGTCTTCAAACTCTTTTTCTTTCAAATTCTGATAATTCATTATGCATTGCCTCTACCCCAATCAGGGTGTTCAAAAGCATATTTTACTATTTTTGGTTCAAAATTTGAAATGAAAACATTAAACATACAAAATTCAGAATATTTGTTTGAAGCATTTGCTTTTTCTTTGAGTTGTGTACATGTGAGAACCCCTCTATTTATATTACCAATAACCTACTCCTTTGGATGATTACGAGTCCATTTATATAATAGAGGATACTTTGATTCATACTTAGGCAAGGCTTCGAGATAAACTTCTTAAGTATCAGAAGGATATCCTGAAATAGAAGCTTCATCATTAGTAGTAATAGATGTAGTTCAGAAGAAGAAGGAAAAGAGTTATTAGTGAGATTTTGCTCCCCCTCGAAATGAGCAGTAGGACTTCTTGAACTTTCATTTGGACGAGAAGATCCTTGCTCTCCCTCCAGAAGTGGTTCATTTGTAATAACACATTTCTTCAATTTCTCGGCACCCTCATACCGAATCTTCAGTATGTCCTAAATTTCTTTTGCTGACTTTGGTCCTCTGACATGATTGTATCCGTTTGGAGGTAAACCACTTCGGAGTTCTCTCATGCACCTTTTTTATGATCAATCTTCTTCTTGTTGGCGACTATCGTTGCTTCATTTTCAGTTGCACATAGAGCGAATCATTCTTGAACATTGGCAAATGGACCTTCAGCAATAGATTTTCATGGATCTTCGTCGATCCTAGATAAATAATCCTTCATTCAGTCTGTCCATTGATCGTAATACTTAGGGATTCACATTGGTTCTTTTGTTGCAAAACCCGGAAGATTAGCGTAGTTTATCATCATCGTATTGTTTGTAAAATTAGCCATCGAATAAGATATAAGAACGATTATTGGAATCGATTGATGAAAATATTTCAAATAATGGAAGACAGATATGAGTATCGATTCAGATATGAGATTCGAAATGAGAACATATATCCCCAAATCGACAAAATAGTGAATAACCCGCTCTGATACCACTTAGACTTCCAAATTCTATATGGTAATAAATAAACTAACAAGTAATCAAACCATAATAACAAGAGTTTTACTGAGATGCAATAAGTCATATGATTGAAAGGGTTTCAGGTTACAAAGAAAATGCTCAATTTACATAGAGTAAAAAGCAACCATAAAGAACAATTCTAGCAATTACGAACTCTATAGTGTGATTCCTAAAACCCTAACACACACCTTATATTGTGGTTGAGGCGATGTAATCAACGATCAATAGAATGACACATAGTCCTGCAAAAAGCACAACAGATTGCTCAAACTAACATGCACTTGCACAATGGGAGAAGATAGCCTATGATACATGGTTACAAAATGATTCTATTTCAGATAGATAACAACTTCAACATACAAGAATGAGTCTTCGATAGATTGGACTTCATAAGTCTTCACAACAACAACTTTGACACAACATTATTAATCCTAACAAACTTTCAACCTAGTCGGTTCTTAAAAGGTTTAAGTAATTATAATTTTTATTTTTGAGGTTCAATACTTCTGGAAGTTGAAACTAACAGTAGAATCTTTTAAATTTTTGTGATAAAAATATGTTTTATGATAAAATGATCTAATTAATAATAGACTAAAAAGTCATATTATGATGAAGATTAATGTATAACGAAAGCACATGAGTGATATTATAAAAGTGAAATGGAAAGGTCATATATATATATATATATATATATATATATATATATATATATATATATATATATATATATATATATATATATATATATATATATATATATATATATATATATATATATTAGGGGTGCAAATGAGCCGAGCCGGCTCGTGAGCTACCCGGGACCGGCTCGATAAAAGCTCGGCTCGAGACCGATTATAAATGAGCCCGAGCCGAGCCCGAGCTTAAATGTAAGGCTCGTTTATTAAACGAGCCCGAGCCGAGCCTATGTCACCAAGCTCGATTAGGCTCGCGAGCCCTAAACGAGTCTCTATATATAATATTATATATATATATATATATATATATATATATATATATATATATATATATATATTAAAACATATTTAATCATTAGAGTAAACGAGATTCTTAACGAGCTCAAGCCGAGCTTAAGCTCGTTTAAGCTTATTAAGAATTAAACGAGCCGAGCCTGAGCCCGAGCCGAGCCTGTATAGTTTTTAACGAGCCCGAGCCGAGCTTGGGTCCATAAAGCTCGTAACGAGCCGAGCCCGAGCCGAACCTGTATGTTTCTTAACGAGCTCGAGCCGAGCTTGGCCAGGCTCGGGCTCGGCTCGGCTCGTTTGCACACATATATATATATATATATATATATATATATATATATATATATATATATATATATATATATATATATATATATATATATATATATATATATATATATATATATGTGAAGTAATGTGGGACAAACAAAAAACTTTAACTTAATGTGGTAAAAAATAAATGATTTATCATGAATCATATTGATTTGACTGGTCTCCTTTATAAAAGATAAATAGATGGATGACATATTTTCTAACCGAGTCGATCTAAAAACACAAGAGCTCCTATAATTCCAAAGATCTCATATCGATATAAGAATAACCACATCAAAAGATTGTCCCTAGGAAACATTAGATTGGTTGTGTGACCCCAAGACAACCACTATTTGATTGAACTTGGCACAAGGATAGAAATATCCCACAAATGAGCAATAAGTCAGCAAACTGAATATGCCACCTCACAAAATATACAAAGATGCCTAATCATTTCTACATGTCTATCACAAACTAGGCAAAGCAAGTAATGCACATCAAAATCTCTATTATTCAAATTGGGTATAGTGGGCAAACGATCCAAATAAACTCTCAATCCCAAGTTATTAATCTTAATAGAAACCAAACGACTCTATCTCGTGGCTTTGTCACATTTCACCAAAATCTTAGAATCAATAAAAAAATCTAGTTGATCAAATTGTGAAAACTCTAGATACATATAATGATATAAATCTCAAACCCAAACGAGTGAAGAAGATTGGACATCTCCTCCCATTTGGAAATCACGACAACCCTTTCATTATTGGCGCCAGTTCCATAAAGCACTTGCTACAAACAAGCCTCAATGTGGCTAAAACATTTTTATCAATTTCCAAAAAGTAAAGTCTTGAGAAACGAAACTCCAAAGACTTCTCTCAAATCCAAACTATCATCCCAAAATTTAGTTGTCCTACCATTCCCCACAATATTTCATAAAAAAGAACGAAGAACAATACATTTTTAAGAAGGTGATTGATGATTTAAAAGATAGTCGTCTAAACTCCTTAAATTTTAGGCTAAAAATTGATCAGGCCAACACCTTTATCCTTTTATCTATAGAAATTTTAGCCCAATCAAAAACCTTTATTGTCACTTCTGGAGAAGAGCCCGATTAAAAGCAAAAAGACCCCAAATATTGAGACAACCAACACATTTTGAGGTCAATACTTTAGTTCATTTCACCTAACATATTTTATTTTCTCCAACTTCTCCACCCAAAAAATAGTCATGTCAAACTTATAAACAAGTTGACCATAGTATCCAAAACGTTGCAAATGTATTTTAGTTATTTAATGTTTTTTCTCTTTTAACCGAGAAATAAGACATTACAAAGTAACAATATCAAGACTTGGGTTTTGTAACAACCAACCCATTTTACCTTCATCTTTTAACTTCTATTTGTCAACCGAAAATAAAAATTGGGTCACAAATCTTATCAAAACTGGAGTTTACTTTTTCTTATTGTGGACCAAATATCTTCGAGTTTCTAAAGCACCTAACGTCCACAAAGAAGTGAGAACAGCTAAGAAAAATATAAAAAATCTACAGCGGTTCAATTATTTTATACCAAAACCCGATTTTAAATCGATCCGATTTTGATAAAAACCAATTCCCCGTAAGACAAAAGTCGAACCGGATTTGAAATCTGGATGCCCAAACTAAAAATTATAATATCATCAAGTCGAACTTCTTTCAATTGGGCCGGTTTAACCTCTTTCAATTGGGCCGGTCTATTTGGTTGATGAACCACCTATATTCGGGTGAACCGGAGCTTGAAGAGTCGTATCGTACAAATTACGACCGGCCCAAAAGGTATCGGTAATTCTCTGATCACGAGAAGTGTCGTGAACAGCTTACAGCCCTGAGCCGAGAGTGGGAGCACAAACACCGTCTTCCTCCCCATACTAATCGATTCTTTGATCGGAAACGTTCCAGTTCGTAAACTCGGGAAATATTTGCATCACAAGGAGGAACAATCTCGAGAAATAATGGTCAAGACAAAGATTAAGAAATCAAAACCAAATAAGCACCCCAATGTAAGTTTCTCAGCTGCCTATGCTTGTATCTGGATGAATTATCCGTTGTTCTCCGCCTTTTGCACGATCTGATTCGTTTTTTGGGGCTTTTCTCTGTAGTTATTGGACATGATTTCGTTTAAATACTGGCTTGTTTTGGTACGATTGTACCAATCTTGTTTGATAATTTGTATTATATTTTAAGTCGAATTTGACTCGAAATCAGGCATCATGCGTACTGCTTTGTTGTTAAATTGACTTGCTAACCTCTTCATTGACCTTGATAAGCTGCTAGACCAGTAATAAATAACATAGCGATACTTTTTTACTGTCAGGTTTTGGTAATTATCTTGTAGGATAATGTAGTTTAGGAACTGATCTATACAGTCAATGACATTGGATGATCGTGTTCTTAGTAAAACTTTTGCTTACGAAGTACTGATTGAATTTCATTTTGCACTACTGGATTTACAGACTAAAAAGAACGCAAAGCAATCTGACAATTCAGAATTTCGAGCTCAGCTTGATGCATTGGGTTTAAAAATCATAGAAGTAACCGCAGACGGAAACTGCTTCTTCAGGTTTGTGCTCAAAATATAAAAAACTCTATGAGTAAATATAAATGATTTTTTGATTATAAAACATGTATATGCAACTGTGGTCCATTGAAAAACCCTAATTCTCATAAACCTCTTTTCACAGAGCTTTGGCAGATCAGTTGGAAGGTGATGAAGACAAACATGAAAAGTACAGGAAAATGGTTGTACACTATATAATGGTATTATCATAAAAGCATTATATTTTTGTCTTGCTTAGAATTAATCATGTTCATATCTCCCTTTTCTATATGTACTTGATAAATGCATCAACAACTATGCTTACAAGATATGAGCTGAAACATACTCGCCTGCTATTTAACAATTATTTTACAGAAAAATCGTGAAAACTTTGAGCCTTTTATTGAAGATGAAGTACCATTTGATGATTACTGTAAATCCATGGAAAAAGATGGCACATGGGCTGGAAATATGGAGTTACAAGCTGCTTCACTTGTTACTCACAGCAATATATGCATACACCGTGTAAATCCTTTTCTTTTTCAATATTTTATATCCTGTTAAAAGAAGTATTTAGGAGCATAAATAATAGCCATAATTTTTTTATACATTTTAGTTTTCATGATATTATTTTACAGATATCATCACCTCGCTGGTATATAAAGAATTTTGATGACCGTGATGCCCAAATGATACATTTGTAAGTACAAATATATATATTTATACTTAACTCTTTAATAAACTATTTATAAATTATAACTCATTATAAAGATTCATTTTCTTGCATTTGTATCATAATCCATTAGACCTTTATATTGATTTTAGGTCTTATCATGATTTAGAGCATTACAATAGTGTGAGATTAAAAGAGGACACATGCAATGGACCAACAAGGCCAATCATAATTAAGGTTTTTTCTTTTTTTCTTTTTGCTGCCATCATGACTATTTAAGATTATAATGATTATTTGCTTCTTAAAAAACTAGAATTTAATTGATTATAAAAAGGTAATAACCTTTAGTTATTTGAAAAGGCGGATGCTGATCTTTCAGTGAAGTCTCATCAAGCAAATGCTGTTGGTAAAACTGTCATTCATGCAGACTCCATTAAAACTGTCAAAGTTGGAAGTGGATGTGAAAATGAGGACAAAATTCAACAGGTATAAACTATGATTTAGTTCTGATTTTATTTTGGATATTGTTAATATTTCACGTTTTGTTTTATAAAATTGTAAGTAATTTACGTTTTTGCTCCCTCAGTATAGTTGATTTTTTCAATTTTGGTCCCAGTTTTTTTTTTCTTGCAATTTCGGTCCTTAGTTGAGGTTCTTGTAATGATTTAATTCCTGTTTCACGCGAAATAATCACTTTTGGTCCCTGAGTATAGCTGAATTTTGCAATTTTGGTCCCAATAATATAGCTGAATTTTGCAATTTTGGTCCCAATAATACAAATCTTGTTGTGGTACGGCTGCACGAAAATTTTCTACTGTTGCAGTGTAAGTATTTATTTATCTCTATATATATCTATATCTATATCTATATCTATATATGTATCTTATAAAAGAAGCCACCATATTTTATCTTGAACCATGTTAATTTGATTTTTTTAATGTATTAAAGTTCCTTATTATTTTAAATTTTATGCTAACTTTTCTACTTCCTACCTAATATATCTAATTTGTTAGTATAAATGTGGCTTTTAACTAAAAATATATCCAAAGACTATTATTTAAAATAACTAAAAAAAAATTGAACGTGGTGTTAATATGTGAAGCCTAAATCGAAATGTCAAATAAAATAAACAATGTCCAAAGACTGTTTTAAAATAACTGAAAAATGTCCGAAGTAGATTTTTAATTAATTAGCAATAAAAGTTGTTGAACATAACATTAAATCGAAAATCACATTTAACTAAAAGTTGCATAAAATAAAAAAATTACATTACCAAACAATGACAAATGGAGTAGTTTTTAAATTAATTAACTATAACAATAGTTAAAAATCACATTAAATCGAAAATTACACAATTTTACTCGCATATGTTTCGAGATAAATATTTATCTTTGAATTCTTTATTTTTTGAATTACATCCAGCCTTCTAGTAAATGTCTGTCTCATTACATGGCTGAAGGTAATGACATGTTTTATATAAAGACGGTTCTAATTTTGTTTAGTGGAAGGTTAAAATAGGAATTTTGTTCAATAATTAACATGATGCATGATTATTCAGAAACAATAATATTGCATATGAAAAAGGGAGAAAAGATAAGAAGCATGGCAAAAAAGGCGGATCAGTTTCACATGGTTCCGATGAAGGCTCTCCTGACATGGGTGCACTTTGTATATGACCTGTGACCATCTTCCGAGGGTATAATCGTCATTTTATTTTACCATAATGGGTTTTGCTCTTTTGTTTGGTTTTGTTAACATATTTATGGAGTCAAATTTTTAGAAATTTGTAGGTGGGATGGGATGTAAGCTGTTTCAATGTAAATCAAAATATTATACTATATGTATATCTAGATTTCAGAAACTATAGTAGAAGCAAAGAGGTTTCATACAAGTTAGGAACTAATTTTTTTTTTTTTTTTTTTTGTAACTTACAAAACTTTTATTACATCTAGTTCGATAAAAAAAAAAATATTACATTAACGAAAACATATAAAAAATCATCTCAATGACTTATATCACAACAAAATCTCCTTATCATACTTATTATTGATATATATGATCTTGTTGCAAGCTATATCGGCTTAAATTTCAAATAACCAATATATACTCATAACAATAAGCAAAATCACTAATTAGCATCCATAGAAGCCGAAAATGATTTCCTTTGTTTCCATTGAACAATCTTCACACTTTTATTTTTGTGATTATACCTGTTACAGTCTACCTACATTATTGTTAAATCTAATTTTTTTGGTCGATAATTTAGATGCATATGGATTTTGTACTAACCATTGATTTATTTGCTTTGGAACTAAATAATATTTTAACGGGCTCTTAATTTATTAAAAGAGTACTCGTCACCATAACACATGTTTCCTTTGTTTCTTTGGCTAAACATATTTGGGCTTTCAGTAGTTGTTTGCAAAATGTCTAGTTGATTGACAATTGTAACAAGCCTCTTTCATGACAATTATTAGTCAAGTAACCACGACGACGACAACTATAACATACGATTGCGCTTACCATACATTCTTTAGTGTAACTTTTTTTTTTTTTTTTTTTTTTTGTACTTATGACAAATAGATTTATCGAATGCCCTTACGCATTCACCCTTTCACTTCTTAAAGTTGTGTCAAAAAATATTCTCCCCTCTAAATTTCGTTCTTTCATTGGTCTTATTATTTGGCACATAATACTGCTTTAAAGCCATTATTGCATTTTTGGAAGGTTTTTGGTCGAGACATATTTGGTTGTCTCTACCTTATTTTTCTTTCTTTGTGTGTAAGTTAATGTTAAAAGCAATGAAAGATCTAATAAGTATATGTATATATTATGTAGAAATGTAAACCTATATTACCTTAAGTAACACTACCTAATTAACTATTATTGGTTTAATAATAATCCCATCAAATGTGCTTCATTTCTTTCACATCCTATAAAACTACTGGAGTTCAGAAGCTAAAATTTTCTCACCAATTTGCTACGGTCTAACTCATAAAAACACTTAATTAAGTTGATAATCCAAAATTTTACAAAATACATAAATAAAATAAAACATATTTAATACACATCTTACATGTGCTAGTTTGAAATAATCCATACATACAATCTTGTTTATGAGAAGTCAAAGGGGTGATTTTCCATTGATCGGCATCAAAGCTCAAACTAGGCACCAAAAGGGAAAAATATTACCATAGATAGTCTGTATTGAAGAAATTGATGAAGAACTCAAGCAAATCAACTCCAATTCAGCCTGACTGACAGTATAAGGTATGCAGTGGTCTTTTTAAACTAGACATGGCAATTACCCTAGTGCTGCCTTAAAATGGGCATATATTTGAAATCTCTTGAGTTTGGGCTTCATCTTCCCTAAGTTGTTGATGTGTTGGGGTTTTATGAAATTAATGCTTCTTGTTTGAATCCAAACACGATAAGGAAGTTAGTCGTCTTTGAGATGTTGTGCCAGAGTCAGTGAGTGGTACTGAGTGTTTATCTTTCTGGCAATAATATTATGTGCAAGTTAGTGGAGATTGGTATACATTCTCGCAATGCAGTGACGTTAAGATGGTCAAGGGGTTTTTCATAGTCAATTTAAAAGTGGGATGAACCCTTTTTATGGATTAACGAGTGGTTAGTCCCCATATGGCTGACATTTGAAAGCCCTTTGCAAGATCCCACATAGAAACTCGGAACTCATCGAACGTGAATTGGTATACAACAAGTTAATGTCTAACTATATTGTAGAGGGTAGAGAATTTGTTGAAATTACACTAGCGTTAGTTTGGTGTGAGAACAATGAGGTGTTGGAACCTCTTCCCAACCAAGGTAAGGCAAAGTGAGAAAAGGTTGTCTGAATGAAATCCCAATGACCCTGTATGGGGGATGACGATGGATCAGCCAACAAGTTGTATAATGACATGAGCCATGCACGACACCCCCACCTTCAGAAGCTACACCCCCAACGGTCGCTACACATCAACCTTGTATTGATTTTTGGACTTTTCCCTGAGGAATATGAGGAGATCTGGCATGTTAAAATTTACACTCATCCCGGTAGTTGTATTGGCAATATTGCTACTAGGCCCAACGAGTTAAAGCCAATATATATGCCAACCTAGACTATTTGAGAGATTGACAGTATCGTGGATCTAATAACCGAAGGGATTTGATCATAATAACAAAACATTTGCATAGTGGAAGACTTAACAAGATCAAATAATAGATTTATCCAAGAGCATAATCCAGGATCAGACAGTTCATAGCAATTATAGCAACTAAAAGATGAACACATAAGTGTACCTCACTGTTTACAATTAATCTCTTTCTTTGAGATCTAGTCAGTGCCACCTTGAATTGAATGAACAAGATCCAAAGTAGAATCCCTCTCTTGATTCACACCCAAGAATTCCAAAAAACCAGACAGATAGAGGTTCCACTTGGGAAGGAGGCAAAAGATCTCAAACCCTAGAGAGGGTTGAGATTTTTGTAGAAAGGAGGGGGAGAGGGAGTTACCCTTGGACTGTTCTAATTAATTAAACTATTTAATTAATCACAATCCAGTCCCTGTAATTAATTTCTTCAAATTAATTTCATAATTAATTACCAATTAGTTTCTAATTAATTTATCATATCATGATAAATTAATAAACTAATTTCTCCTAAGTTATTTATCTCACCATTTTTACTGGGTCATGAGGGCAACCCAAAAGGACCCTGCTATTATTAGAAATATTACCAACAGTTAATGACATTGGATACTATTTCCAACAGTCTTCCACTTGGACAAGTCATCAACTTTTGTGTGGTCTAATACTTTTTGATAATCACTAGAGAGTATTGTTGGTTATATGACTATCGTTATAACAAGTTGGTACTATTACTATAAATAGTAGGGTCCTTTTGGGTTACACGCAAGAGACGATTTAGCCAGAAGAGATCCAAAAATAAACGTGAGGGGTTAAGTTTATTAATATACCAAAGTAAAGGTATATTAATTAGAAACTAAAAAGGATAAAGGACTAAAGTGAAATTATCAACAATTTGAATTTCAAATAGTCATTATCCACAAGGGAGGAGATGATGATGAGTAGCACTATAAATACAACCCTAGATCTGGGTTGTAGATCATCCAAGAAACCTAATTTTCGTCATTTTTCTTCCTATCCTCGGTATACGGCCGATTTCTTCATAAACCTTAAGTATTACGTGCTAAAATTTTAAGCAAAGGTATATACTTTATCAACGGGTGTTGGATCGTCGTATTGGATGCAGTTTCATTAGAGGAGTTCTACTTTGGGCTCTCATCGTCCTAACAAGATCAGATCTGAATCTTAAAAGATATTTCTTGAACCCTCTTGAATTCACAGTTACAAAAGTGTGTATGATTATGTGATATTGGTAGAATACGATTTTGATTTAAGTTTCCGCTGCGTTTGTTTTATGCTATCGCATTCCAACAATGGTATCAGAGACACTTTATCATGATTTTGTACTGTTTAGATTCGATTAGATCCATTGTTTACTGTTAAAAATCGTTTTTTTAAATTATCGAATCTGTTCGACGTCCGCGTCGCGGTCCTTGAATGGTTGCGCCGCGGTCTTCTATACTGTTACGATCATTAGGGTTTTCCCGCATCGCGTTTCCTAGTGTGTCGTGAAGCGTCATCCCTGTCATGATCGTGTTCTGTTGGTTATTCCGCGATGGTACAATTAGCTTACTGCATCGTAGTGGTCGTAACATATTTCCGAAATTGTGATTCTTGATATGCAATATGGTATTTTTTTTGTATTAGATGATTGTTTAAATTAATTATTAACATTGCATCATTGCGTGTTTAATAGAATTAATAGTTAAACATAAAGTTTAAAATGCTTCAAAATTTAATGGATAACTGTTTAAATTAATTATTAACACTGCATCCATGCGTGTTTAATAAAACTAATAGTCAGACAAAAATTTTAAAATGCTTAAAATTTTAAATGATATATATATATATATATATATATATATATATATATATATATATATATATATATATATATATATATATATATATTAGAATTGTATCTATATGTATGACTTAAATTAAAATAAAAACATTTGTCAGACCATGATGAGACTCACCCACTTTCAATGTGTTTATAAGGTTTAAGGAGTTCTCTTTGATTTCTAATGAGGTCGGGTTTTAAATAGCATTCATTACTTACCACTTCACCGCCTGTCGCATTTTATTGAGTGGAGTTACCGAAAATGTTTGATAGGACAATGTTTCAAGATAAAAGTATTACTGAAAATATAGAAGTAAAAAGTGTTAAAAGTTAATAGAATTTTTCAAAAGTAAAATTGGCATTTCAAACCGGTTTAAAAGTTTAAATTGACTCTTATGTCAATTAAAAGATTAAAATTTTTTAACTAAACGAAACAAAATCCCATTTTATGAAAATGTAAATCTCATGCTACCTACAAAGAACCACATATTTTAATCGGGCCCTTCCGAAATTGGAAGTGCTATAGCAAACGCGTCTGATTGGACTTGGCAAAAATGATGTGATACTCGCGATAACTCATGAATCATGGGCCGGGTGTCACATGAGTCCTTCGTGGTCGATTTACCATCCAAACCCGTGATCCGCGGCATACCCGTCATGGGAGAGAGGATGAGCATGATGGGATTAAACATGTCATTGATTAGATTCAATGAATCCCAAAAGATCTAGAAGCTTCATAGGGATTGAAGTTGGCAAAGAGTATTGCCTACCTAAATAACTTTTGTGGGTGACTACGACATACCTCTTCACCACCAGAAGTGAAATATGGATTCTAGCCTTAAGTAAAATTATTGTTTTGGGTAATTAATTTTTTAAGGATTAATAAAACTAACTAAAATTTACTTTTCATATAGATGGCTCCAAATACAAATGAAAATTCGAATTTGGCTACAAATATCTCACTAATGCAAATCCTCTCTAAGGATAAGCTGACGGGATCCAACTACTTGGACTGGATGCGTTTCCTTCGGATCGCCCTCCGGTATGATAAGAAAGAATGGGTCCTGGATAGAGCTCTTCCTGAGGTTCCCGGTGATAATGCAACTAGAGCTGTTAGGGATGCTTGGCAAAAGCATAAAGATTAGTCGGATGAGGTTGCTTGTCTCATATTGGCAACCATGGTTCCGGAGCTCCAAAAGAGTTTCGAGACTGCTGGGGCGTTCGACATGGCCAACCAGCTCAAGGAGATGTTCCAAGAGCAGGCTAGACAGGAACAATACGACACCATGATCGCCCTGCTAGATTGCAAGCAGCAGGAGGGAACCGTTGTCAGTGCACACGTGCTTAAGATGAAAGCGTACGTTGACAGATTGGATCGACTTGGATTTCCAATCGGTCATTAACTGGTTACAGATATCATCCTTCACTCGTTGAGCAGTACATTCAGTTAGTTCACACTGAATTTTAACATGAATGGATTGGAAAATACCATAATGGAGTTACACGACATGCTAAAAACTGCCGAGGAAAATATGTCTAAATCTAAGAACTCCAGCTCCACGGCTCCAGTACTGGCAATCAGGGAGGGGGCAATTAAGAAAAGGAAGGCCAAGAAGCCCAGAGGCAAAGGGAAGGGTCAAGTTGGTAACCCCAATTCCAACCCTAGCGACAAGGGCAAGGTTGGTTCTATGATAGTGCCGACACCAAACCCTGATGAGGCCATTTGTTTCCACTGTGGAGAAAAGGGACATTGGAAGCGAAGCTGTCCTAAATACCTGGAGAAGATTAAGAAGATCAAGCCCAAAGTGTTTGGCACCTCAGATATATACATGATAGAACTCCATAATACTTCTTCTACTAATTCATGGGTCCTAGACACAGGATGTGGTACTCACATTTTCTCTAATGTGCAGGGACTAAGAAGAAGTAGGAAGCCGAGGCATGGGGAGCTTGACCTGATCATGGGCAACAGACATACGACTGCCGTCAAGAGGATTGGGTATTACGAGCTTATGCTTTCTACTGGATTTTCTATTAATTTATTAGATTGTTGTTACTCGCCAGAAATGACAAGAAACATTATTTCTTTTAGTGCTTTGTATCGAGACGATTTTGATTTTGGTTTTGATAATGCAAAAATTTTAGTTTTAAAAAATGATTGTCTTTACTTTAAAGGATGTATTACAAATGGAATTTATGAAACTATCGTGAGCATTAGAAGAAAGATAACTTAATATTAAATGTTGATTCAGATGCCTCCAAAAGTGTATTGGATAAATCGTGTCTATGACATTGTCGACTTAGTCATATAAACAAGAAACACATCGCCAAAGTCCAGCGGATGGGATTTTAGAATCATTCAGCCTCAAGTCTGATGATGTATGCGATTCTTGTTTATTAGGAAAGATGACAAAAGCGCCATTCACAGGAAACTGTGAAAGAGGCAAGGATCTGTACGAAATCAGCACATTGATGTGTGTGGACCGTTCAGATCAACTACCAGACATGGAGAAAGGTACTTCGTCACATTTACTGATGAGGTCGGTATATATGGGTATGTTTATTTGATTAAACATGAGTCTGAAACCTTCGAGGTGTTCAAAACGTTTCAGAACGAAGTAGAGAATCAACGGGGCAAAAGGATTAAGATCCTCCGATCTATTAAGGGTGGAGAATATCTTAGTCAAGAATTCTACGATCATCTAAGGAACTGTGGAATTGTTTCACATCTGACTTCTCCTCGAACACCACAACATAATGGTGTGGCCGAGAGGAGGAACCATACATTACTTGATATGGTTCAGTCCATGATGAGTCGTACTACGCTTCCAACCAGTTTCCGGGGCTATGCCTTAGAGACTGCAGCAAAAGTCTTGAACCTTGTACCAACTAAGAAGGTCAGCAAGACACCCTTTGAAATATAGAATGCAACTAAACCCTCATTAGCGCATTTGAAAGTCCGGGGTTGTGAGAATTACGTCCGTCATGAAGCCATCGACAAACTAAAGAGTCAATAAATAGAAAATTGAAAAAAATAGGATAACAGGTAGTTTGTGAATTTCTCTGCCAAGAAAGACTTGACGTGTTCATAATGGGAATGAGACACATTCCTAACTATGTTTTTATAAATTGTGAAACCTAGTAAAGTATGTTACTATTGTTCATAGAAGTGTAAGAATGCGATGCGCCCAAGGGGTCTACTCGATGCGTGCATTAGTATTTTGAGCTTCGACATTTGTCGTTATCATATGAGAACAGGATGTGTTCTGGGAATGGACGCGACACATTTTCTGGGTTGATTAACAGATGTTGCAATTTAAGTTTCCAACTAGGCTTAAATGGGTTGACCCATTAGGTCATCATTTGACCCGACGAAAACACCGAATATTAAGATATTTTCACCCCTAAAAATCATAATATCTCCACACCAAAACTGTCTCAACACTACGGTGTTCTTGTATTTTTAGTGTGTGTGGATGAAAAAATTGATGGTTCAAGGAGTCTTTCAAAGAGTATTCAAGGGTAAGCTTGTTATCTTAAGAAAATCTTTCAATTTCTAGCTATAGGTTGAGTTAATTTTTTTTTTGTGAAAACCTTATGAACCCTAAATTCTAAGGTTTGAATAATATGATAAGTTTATGGTTAGATATTTCTCCTTGATGATGTTTAATCTTCTTGCTAGCAAAGTTAAGGATTATTGATGAGGTAGTATGACTTGAAAATGATTCAAGTGTTTGAGGTATATTATGATATAAATAACATGTAATTAAATGAGCAAAGATGATGTAAATTGATGAAGTGTAATCTATGATCTACTAATGATTGTTCATGAATTAGTGAAGTTAGTATTAGAAACTATGTTATGTTCAAGGCATGATTAAAAGTGTAATGAGTGTTTCGTGGAATAATATGAAGTTCATATGCTTTCATAGCAAAGATGTTTACCACAAGGTTATTATATATTTATTTTAAGCATCATGAAAAAATTTAATGGTTTGTCCGACTAAAAGCGTTGGTTCCTTTTTAAGATGCTAGAACTTTAACAATAAAAAAGATTCGATTAGTAAGAGGATTCTTTCAACTTCAGACAAAGATTTTGATGGCATAAAATATGATTATGAAACTTGATCGGGCTATAACGCACATTGTAGTTGTGAAACTTGATCGATATATTGGGTAAAGCGATGTGCACTCTTTTAAATAACAATATGGCATGGTCCGAATCAGGCTTGGCCTGAAACTTCTCAATTAAACTATAAAGCTCCTTATTTAATTGTAATGTTACACAATTCATGCCTCAATTCTAGTAACACAAAATTGTGAGCTTGTATAGGGTTTATTGAGATCGGTGATAGTCGTTTAATATATTTTTATTAGTAGGATTGAACAAAAAGGCTAGGATCCTATTTTAGCTCCTTGGTCTTTCCTGTGTACAAAGCATTAGAGGAGGGAAACTTTGACTTCTTACATCTCATGGAATTCGTACCTATATCAGGAATGCATGCCAATGTAATTGAATCACTCATACACCTTTGTGGTTGTAGTATTAGATTCCATGGTTCAATTGTCGATCTGGCGAAATGCTATCAGTTTTAGTTGTCCTTTATTTATGTATTAATTTAACAACCGTTATTAATAATATGAGACCCTACATCCATAATTTCCTACATTTTGACTCGATGTGTATATGGCCAGCAGAAACAACCAGCTACCCAACATCACCACAATCCAGATGAGGAATATTCAGGCAATGATTAGTTTGTTTATACCATTAAACTTTGATTGATGTATTCTTACTTTGAGTGGTTTATATTAAATTGTAAATGGTTTTCATTTAACTTTCTATAGTGGTTACTTGAATTTGAAAGATATATAGTTTTAATTTGGTTTTTGACAATTTTGTATTGTTTTGTTATATTATCTTCAATATAGATAAAATTAACAATATATTTCAAAACTGAGAACCACCTACACAATGATATTTTTTCATTGTTTGTGTTCATAGAATTTTCTATAATATACTTAGTAGCTACACCACGTCGTCATTATATGTCTTTGAGTATTTTTGGATGAAAATCTCTGACTACATATGTCATCTTTTTCTAATTATTGTTTTAAAGCGGTCATTCAAATCAATATGGTTCAAGATATATCGTATGTCTTGAACCATATTCATTTGAAACGCATTTTTCAACTTATATTTACTTAATACCTATATTAGTTGAAATTTTTTGCCTACATAACTCTACAACTTTTCAACTTATGCTACTTAAGTGATTCACTAATTAAGATATTTTCCATGGATAACCCTAACAACTTTTCAACCACACATAGATGGATTGTTAGATTGATAGATATATGTCTTGATAGATTGATGGATAGATCAATAGATGGACATATGGAAACATCTATACAACCATCCATATATATATATATATATATATATATATATATATATATATATATATATATATATATATATATATATATATATATATATATATATATATATATATATATATATAATTAAATATATAGATATATAACTACATGGATGGATGGATTGATGGATTGAAAGAGAGATAAATAGATAGATCCATTTATCCAACGACACATAAATGGATGGTTAGATAGATGTCTCGATAGATTGATGTATAGATGGACTATTGGATATATAGAACCATCTATACAACCATCCATCTATCAATATAGATAAAAAAATGGATATATAGCTACTTGGATGGATGGATTGATGGATTGATAGAGAGATAAAGATATAGATCCATATATCCAACCGCACATAGATGGATGGTTAGACTGATGGATATATGTCTCAACAAATTGATGGATAGATCGATACATGGACATATAGAACCATCTATACAACCATCCGTCTATCAATATAGAACCATCTATCTATTAATATTTACTTCTCATGACTAAAGAGGCATATGGCATCAGTGTGAGCCCCCTACCTGCACAAAACCTATGCAGATGCAAAATCAAATTGATGGCTTAAATGTTGATATATATCAAATGGGTTACTTAGGTGTTGTTTGTTTTTGAAGATGAAAAAGGTCTGCAGTTTGCGAACCGCATCTGCAGAACATCGACATAAGAAGAGGTGGGCCAAACGTCTATAGTCTGCAAGAATAAATTTGTTTGTTTTTTAAAGTCTACATGCTGTTAAAATAAACTGAAACTAAATTAAACTGATTTTTTTTAATCTTAGAAGGGTAGATCTTAAATTCTTATACAATTATTTTAAATGAAAATATTTTGTGTTTCATTTCATTTTGAATTCTTAAGAATTAAGTCGATCTTTTTTTGTAAGAATTAATATATCCATATAATATACTAGATTCATATCAAATTTAAATGGAAATAATCGGCATACTTTTTATTAGATTTTCAAATGAATTATCTAATAACGATTATATATTTTATAAGATCTTATTTATTTAGAACATCAACAAAAATAAAATATTACATATAACACTTATAAAAGGATAAACATGGATCCAATAATTGTCCATATTTTTATTTCGTAGACAAATGACTTCGATTTTTTAGGATTAAAATATGCATGAAAGTCGCACGATGCAGTTGAAAAAAGTGGACTTTTATTTTTGAGGGTTAAAAGAGGTTAGAAAATCCAAGAAGAGGTAGTTCCAAGTCTGTACCAAGAAGATGACGTATATGCCTTTTTAGGTCCGCGGTCTTCTAAAAAACAAACAGTCTGCGAGGTAAACGTCTTCGTGCTGTCTGCGCGGTACAAACAAAAGAGGTCAAGAAGATCTTATTCAAAAAAACAAACAACACATTAGAGTCATGAATGTTGATACCTAGGCCGGAGTTTATATACATATTTAATTACGACTAACTTATTTTTAACACTTAAACCTAACTACAATGTCTTTTGTGTCATTTTCCCAAATAAAGTAGGCTTTAATGTCCTAAAAAAAATCGGAAATGATTTTTTTTAACACTTAGTCCTAACTACAAATGACTTTTGTGACATTTTCCAAAATTAGGAAGAGCTTTAATGCTCTAAAAAAAGTCGCGAATGAGTTTTTCAATATTTAGCCCTAACCACAATTGTTTTTTTTTTTTGTTATTAACCCTAAAAGAAAATGATGATGTAGTTTCAATTTATTTGTTATGTTTGTGATTTAGCATGATGGAGGTATTTTTGTTGTATGCTACTATACACCATTTCAATATATATTCTTAGATAGAACTCTATTCACACATTGATTTCTCTTTAAATGATAATAATTACTATACACCATTTCAGTTTTATTAGTTCTATTCACACATTGATTTCTCTTTAAATGATAATAATTACTAGGCACCATTTCAGTTTTATTCTAAGATAGAACTCTATTCACACATTGATTTCTCTTTAAATGATAATAATGACCATCAATACATATAAAATATGTTATCCATATTCTTAAAGCATCCATAATCTCTTATCACAAATCATACTTTACTAGATCATGAAATACTTTAAGAAATAATGCTTATACGTAACAAGAAAAAAAATGATGTTATCATTCTAAGTGCAAAGAAATCGTTTTATCCGTTTAATATAGAAATCATGTTTATATAGATATTGAAGGCAAACGGGCAACAAGCTATGCCGCTAATCCATTTTGAATAGCAAAACTAATTTTCTTAAACACAAAATCAACGGATCTAGGAGTCATAACATTACTATGCATTACCCGTTGAACTCTAGTCAGGGAGCCCCACCGCCTCTGGTGCAAGGAAACCAAAGTATCGAAAGTGAACGGTATGAACACGTGTTGGTTATTTGTGCATGCTTGTGAGTGTGTTACCATTTTGCATGGGACAGCTTTTAAAACGGCTTGTCCCACAATGAAATTCCCGCTCCTCAAATGAATATATGATAGGTTAGGCTTTAACAAAAAAAAAAAAAAAAAAAAAAAAACACATTATTTACAAAGAATTGTTCGTTGGAACGTTGAAAAGAATCGTTTAGTCTCTATGTATACACTAATCCTAAATTAGGTTATTTACATGTTCTTGATGTGTGAACATGAATCCTATATATTTGAACATTTGCTCACTATTAATTAATTTAACAACATAATCTTATTCCTGCATATGCCTACTTATATATATTTATTGCTACAACATGTTGCAACTGTCTGATCTACAATGATAGCTTTATTAGCAACTACAAAGTTTATGCAAGGAAATCTACAGCTAGCGACGACATGTTGCTGACAACCAAAACAAATTATAATTAATCCAAAAAAATATATATTAAAAAGGGTGAATATTTTTCTTTTCAAAATGGAAATTAGCTTGATGAAAAAACAACTGGAGTATAAAAAGAGATTTAATATAACTAATAACTTAACCATCCAGAAACACAACTAAATTCCTTTAATTCATTTTTCTTTTGAAAACACCCAAATCCAAAGAAACAATTGAAAGAAAAATTCATCTTCCTTTGGTCACATTCTCAACCAACAACCCTAGCTGGCTAGTCTTAGCTTTAACACAAACCGCTGATCTTTCTTTACATGCGTACAAACAAAACAGAAAGTGAAGTTGTGGTGTTGAGCTTTTTACAATGACGATTGTTTGTTTGGTGGGGTTAGGTTTGGTGGTTGACTGGGTGGTATGCTTCATGTGATAGATAGTTCAAGATAGCGTTGTACTGTAACCATTCTTGTGCAGCCACGTTTGAGCATGGGGTGGGGCTGGCGGTTGTCGTAAGTTGAATCTTTGTTGTGGGAATCCTGATGATGCTGCAGCACTATTTGCATACAGATTTAGAGAAGGTCCGTTGCCGTTGTTTTTATTTGAAACATATCCGACGTCGTGTCCTCCTCCGATTAGCGTGCTGCTTGAACGCTGAATATATATAAACATCCAAAAAGAATCATTAAAACGCATACGACATCGCTTTAGTCACATGTGGAAAAGATAATAATGTCAACTGTCGTATTAATGGGGGGATCTATCTACTATTCTACTTCACTGGAAGTGGGGGCAAGTGCCCCTAAACATAAAAAGGGCATATTTTTGTTGAATTAGTTCATCTTCAAATTTCATAGTAGTGTATTATTATAAAAAACAAATAAACACAAGTATCCTAACCTTTTTATATTTGGTATCCTTAATTCCTTATTCGAGCAATTTTGTAGCCAAAACATAGAACGGGCATATTTTTGGTGAATTAGTTCTTTATTATTTAATTATATTATGTATGTTTTGATGTATAAGTATTATCATTCTATTATATTATATACACAAGGCAAATCTTCATAAAAATAGCTATTTTTGGCTTTTCATTTTTTACTAACCTTTATTTTTACATATAAAAATTCACTCCAACAGATTAATTCTAAAGTTTTTTTTTTTTTTTTTTAAACTAACAGATTTATACTCATATATCTTAATGTCTTATAAAAATCCCTTGTATAGTGTCATTTTCATCACACGTTATTTTTCTCCAATAAATAGTACTTTGCACAAATGATATGTTTTGGATAAAATACATATCTTATATATATTAATATTATATTAATTAGTGAAAAAATAATAAATATTTAATATGTAAATACAAATTAAAAATTAAAATGATATGCTACTAAATGCAAGGGACAAAAAATGCAAAACATATAAAGAGTAATAAAAAGTTTTTGAAAAAGCAAAACATACAAGAAATATAAATGGTACTTAGGCTATACGGAGTGGTGGCCAATGGCCAACGAATGTCCAATGAGTTTTTGTGGGCCAGACCATGGTTGGCAGCCCTTGGCCATTTTGTAGGCAGTGGTGGCCAATGGCCAAGAGACAAGAAAAGTGCTGTTTTTTTTGGCCGTTGGAGACAAAACCGATGGTTGGCATCTCGCCAACCGGGCGACGAGTGAAGATGGCGAGCAGAGTGGCGAGGGCATCGGCGGTGGGGTTAGCGACTCGCCAAGGGGCTTGGCGACCCCCTTGGCGTCACCTACTCCGTCCAGCCTTAGTGATATCTCTTAAATAGTAAAATGCTTTTGAATGAGTTTTCAAATAGTAATATATATATATATATATATATATATATATATATATATATATATATATATATATATATATATATATATATATATATATGAAAAAGCTAACATCCAAGATGCTATTCATTCAAACTAATAAGTTTGTCGGCCGTCCTAGTCCAATATACAATATGTTGGGAAAAAATCTTTGATGTGCCCAGAGACATGTTTTAAAATGAGACTTAGCACACGATACCGTTGTTTTTATACAGGATTTTCGTATCCACCATTTTAAGATATTGAACAAGAGAAAATTGAGGGACTCACTTGGTGATTCAGAGAGTTGAGGGGTGGTGGGCGTAACATGTGAAACATAGACGGGTCACCGGGTCTCGCTAAATGCCCATATCCATGAAATTCATGATTACCATTTGATGGAAGATGCCCTTCACTTCGAACCGTCCCAAATGCCTTTCGTTACATAAAATATAAAAGAACATTATAAACTCATCAATCAAAGAAAAATTGAAATAACTTTAAATAAATCAAAACATACTATAACGCACCCCGGGTCTAAATCCAAGATCTCGACTACCTTCCTTATTCGGGGTTGAATTCTGTCCTAAGCTCAAATCAAGATTGTGATCCGAAGAGGAAATGTTACTTTGATCATTATTACTCGAACGTTCTGATAAATAATATAAAGTTTTAATCGATGAAAAAACATGTTGAAAAGTAAACAAATAAACATATAAAGTATATATTACCGGTGTCATTGGACTCATTTTCATAAATTGACGGATCAAAATTGGTGACAGCATCCTTTCCGTTGTATTTTATGGCAGCCTTATCATAAGCCCTAAAAAGGAATATTTTCAATCAATCCCCTTGAAAATAACAAATTTTAGATATCGGTCCTTTGAGAAAGAAAATAGTCATATTTACCTGGCAGCTTCAACTTCAGTATCAAAGAGACCCAGATACACATACCTATAAGTGTTGTGAAATAAAAGTGAGCCAAAAAAGGAAATATATCAAGTGTGTTACTTTTGACGTGATTTAACTTTGATGAAATGAATAGAAGTAGGTAGATAGGTATAGCCGTAGGCCATAGGTAGCCAGCTTTATATATAAATAGAAAAACTAGTACAACTTCTCAATAGGGTTAGTTTTGAAATAATGTCTTGTTATCAAGTGTCTTATAGACAAGTAAAACCGTACTTGATGTTTTTCTTAGGATTTAAAACATTTTATTGTGAATGATTCGTATTAGATCCACGCCTAGGATATTTTTATGAATCATTGAATCGATTTTTATGAAAGGAACGCTTCATATAAATCACGTGAAATAAGGATATCAAAGGTGTTGACTAATATAAAATGAATTATAAAAGAAAATTTTTTGGATATGATTTTGCTATGTATATATTACTAATTTTGTTAAGGATCACATCAATATCCTAAAGGGAATGAAGTGTTGTTCGATAAAAAAAAGTGTGAAGGGTAGACCTAAACTCAATAAAATAAGTCAGATCAAAGTTTGATATTACATTTATAAGAAATAGAACACATCGGTATTTCTTTTCAAAAAATATGCATACTTTATATATAAATTTAATAAATTTCATACAAATTAAATATTTTTATTATACATTTTATAACCAATAAAAAATGAAATATTTTATTGATAGGGTTTTGATTGAAATATAATTTTGTATATTGTAATTCCCTACATAATATTGATATTATTGATTTTGATCTTTTTTTTCTTTTCTTAAGAATATTTTGGTACTAAACTCATAAGATAATACTACTATCCAACCATATATATGTCAAGTACGTATTTATATTTATTTCCTTTCAAAAATCGTATCCCTTGATTTGAACGATCATTTAATAAAATTAACTCTCATCAAATGTCTAAACTCTAACGTGCTGCTTCATAAAGACAAATAAAAGTTGTCGATATAAAGTATAACTTATTAATGGATGAAAAACAATTATGAACCGAAAACTTTTTATAAAAAGGTATAAGCATTTTTCACACCAAACAAAGAAGAGTTCTAGTTACGTATTTTTATATTACACTATAATAAGTCACCTAAAAACTATTAAAAGGGAAACTAAATATAACTTGATTCGGTATGTTGCAATATGTGATTTAATAAGCATCCTAAAAAAAATGAAAATTTGATCGTAGATTTCGAGAACAAAGTGTTGTAGATAAAATGGCTTGCATTTTAAATGATGAACAAGAATTAAAAAGAAAAGAAATGAACGTACTTTTTCCCTAAAAATTGGCCCATTCTTGCTTCCCATCTACCACATTTGTGCAAAGTAACTCCTCTATATTTCGAACTTCCTCTTGGAAATCCTGTACTTTGTCTCCGTAGTACATGCACAAATTCTTCCTTCGTCAGATTGCTCATCTGTTTAATATTTTGTTGTTTTTAAAACTTTAAAACTCATAATGACACACAAAAAAACACTAAACAAAAGTGTGTTCTTTCAAGTCTTGAAACTTAGGAGGATAATTATAAGACTGTTGGATCTGTGTGTTTTGTTTGTGTGTGTGTGTGCTTTCTTTAAAAACAACCACCAGAAGAAGATAACATGTTTAAAGAGAAGGTAACAAATTACCACTGTTCAAGATAAGGTGGAATCTGAAATACACACACTAAACAGTGAAAACACACACAGTGACACCAACCTGTTTCAAATCGTCGTCGTAATCTTGAAGGCTGAAGTTTATGTCAGCCTCCATTCCCCGAAACTTGATCGCAGCCCTATCGTATGCCCTATAGATCCCTATATGGTTATTTATATATTTAAAATAAATTTAAAATTCAGGGTTTTCATTGTCCTCACCGTGCAGCTGCATGTGCAGTGTCGAATCCACCTGTGACAAAATGAAGAGATATTAATATCTTTGAAATTGTCCATAAGATTTGAAGAAGTGAATATATAATTTATGCTAAAAATATTTTAAAGGTTACGGGAAAAAAGTGGAACATACCCAGATACACCTGTTTCCCACAATCCCTGGAAAATGAAAACATGAGGTTAATTAGAAAAATAAAAAAAATCAATGAATAGTATGTCTTAAGAAAAGAATCATTTTTTTTCATAAATTGATCCAAGTATTTTATAATAATATCGAAGCGTTGTTATACGATAATTAAACTTGTTGGTTGAAAGAACATTAAAATTTTGAACTATGTGAGTCGAATTAGAAGAAACTTAGAAAGGGAAAAAAGGTAAACCAGATGTGTGATTCCCATCGGCCGGTTCGTCGGTAAAAGGTGACTCCACGATACTGTGAGCTTCTAGAACGGGGTCCACGCCGGCTTTTCTTGAGTGGCTGGGGAACCTCCGGGGCGGCAGATTTCCCGAGAAAACCTCCGGCGCTGGTGGGGGCACCAGAAACAGAACCCGATGACTGGTGACAAAATTGAACACCGACCCAGTGAGCCGCAGGGAAAGTGGTTGCCGACGACATGCCGACAGCAAGAGAGGTGGTGGGGCCCACTTCAGAATCATCGACGGGGAAAAACTGATGGGTTACCGGTGGATCACCGTCTCCGTCAATAGAGAATCCAAACAACCTGCTGCTTCGTTTTCTTGAACTCCCTCTCTCGGAATCATCATCATCGTCG
Source organism: Cichorium intybus (assembly GCA_023525715.1). Taxonomy (NCBI): domain Eukaryota; kingdom Viridiplantae; phylum Streptophyta; class Magnoliopsida; order Asterales; family Asteraceae; genus Cichorium; species Cichorium intybus. Next base: position 138,344,032 of record CM042011.1, on the reverse strand, counting down.
GAGCCGTCGTCTTCTTCCATAACAACCACGGAGGAGCTCGAATTAGATGGGGATCCAACCCCTTTACCTTTACTATTATCTTCCTCGTCTGCTTCCACCGGCGAAGAACAACCGTGTGATTCTTCTTGTTCCTTTCTCAGATCGGGTGTCCCGTTTAGATCCCACATTTCTCCAGCAAGAAAAAGTAAACTAAATCTATATGAAACACTATATAAAAGAAACAAATAAACGGATCAAAAGCGCGCACTCTCTCTCCTTCCCTCTCTTTCTAGTAGTGATACGTAAGTAAACATATATATAACTAACACAAAGGGAGTGCTTGTTTGTTCATCTTCTTTTTCTTTACAGCCGAGAGTCTAAAAAGAAGAGCTGAGAAGAAGAATAGGAAGATAAAGAAACCTAGGATTCATAAAGAAAGATAGGAAGAAGGTGGGCTATAGATACATATACGTGTATCGATCTATGAAAGTGTATAGATTGTGGCCGGGTGAGGGAGTGGGGTTGGGTCGCGTTATAGCTTCTCCCAGTAGCTTCTCTCTCTCAATTAGATCTTTTCTATAATTTCCTTGCCAAATACTCTCTCTCTCTCTCTCTCTCTCTCTCTCTCTATATATATATATATATATATATATATATATATATATATATATATATATATATATATATATATATATATATATATATATATATATATATATATACAAAATTGCAAAAACGCTCCCTGTGATTGGCAAAAAACTGCAAGTTTGGTCAAAAAAGGTTTGGACTTGCACCAGTGGTCCAATATCAGATCTTTTAGGTGATTTTGGTCCCTGTAGTTCATTTTTTGTGGTTTTATTTGTAACAGCACGATACTTTTATTAAGTATTTATACGTGAATCATAGTGCAATTATGATTTAATATGGTGTTATACGTATTGGTTTTGTTAGAAAACCTTGTTGGTAAGATAATTGTAGTAAAAATACTAGAAAAGGGTAAATTGGTCATTTTACCATAAAAGGGTAATTTGGTCATTTGACCAAATGAAGGACCAATTATGTAAAACAGATTGTTGTTTGTGGCAAAAGTATAAGAAAAGAAAGTTTTATTGTGATGAAATTTGATTATAGTACCAAAAGTTCAAGAAATGGAACTTAGGGACTAAATTTGAAAAATCTGGAAGTATAAATAGGAGAGTTGACTCTCCTATGTGGCTGATCATTTGGAGAAGCTACGGGAAGGAATTTTGAGGCACGATTTCCGGAAATTCACAAGAGTTGAAGCATGAATCCGGAGCAAGTGTTTGTAATTGGTGATTCCTAAGTTAAACAAGGTTAGTATTTGAATTTTAACCAAGTTCTTGAAGGTGTTCTTGGTGGGTTTTATAGAAACTGAAATCTGCAAATTTTAGTTATGATTATGTGTTTAAAATAGCTTAATACTTCCAGTAAATCATGCTAAAAGGACTTAATTCAAAAAGATGGAAGTTAGTTGCTATTCTTGATAAATTTGAAATGTTGCTCAAGAACCCTAAATCATGAATTGGTGTGATTAAGGTGTTTCTAATGGCTTAAAACTTGATATTAGTCAAAGGTTTTGGTCCTAGAACAATCCCTAATCATTAAGTCGAGTATTAAGGGCTTAAAATAAGGAAATGAGATTTTGTAGCTTGAAAATCGGAGCTTCTGGCCTGCTGTTCAGCAATCGCGCCCCGACCACAGGGTGGATCGCGACCCGAAGAGCCAGGCGCGACGCGCCCCTAGCCTGGGCGCGATGCGCCTTCGAGGCAGAATCCTCCTGTGAAATTTTAAGCATTTTCCAAGTTTCATTTTGATGCTAGGCTTATCCGATTGACATGAAATTTTAAACATAGGTCTAATATGTTGTGAAACTTCATGGAAAATTATCGGAATACTTATACGACCTCCCGAAAGTACTGTAGTAGAATACGCGTATTTCGGGAAGTGTATTAAATTTTTATAACGATGGTTATTGATTGGAAAGGCTTGGAAATGGTCCCCAATATTATTGTATAGGACTCTTGTGTAGTAGAGTCAACTGAAATGGTGATTAACCTATTATCATTTGGTATATAAATGAATATATAGGTATGGGACAAATGGTTGTGGTGCACGCAAAGGCAAGAGACAACCGAGATTAAATGCAACTAGTATCCAGGTGAGTAATCTCACTGATATCACATATGATATGTGTTGATTGAACTGTTGCAGATTGAAACAGATTCAGGGGATGAAAGTTGACAGTTTACAGACGCATTGAAAAGACAATACCAGATAAGCCGTGAGTCTACGATAGACAAGAACGGAGCAGTGAGTCAATAACAGAAATAATATGACAATACCAGATAAGCCGTGAGTCTACGATAGACAAGAACGGAGCTATGAGTCAAATCTTGAAAAGGCAATACCGGATAAGACGTGAGTCAATGAAATGACAAGAACGGAGCCGTGAGCCATAAATGATTATAAAATGAAATGAAATTAACTGGTGCGGCCTATATGGCTATGATATTTGGTGCGGCCTATATGGCTATGATATTTGGTGCGGCCTATATGGCTATGATATTGGATTCTATATCCAACTGGTGCGGCCTATATGGCTATGATATTGGATTCTATATCCAACTGGTGCGGCCTATATGGCTATGATATTGGATACTATATCCAACTGGTGCGGCCTATACGGCTATGATATTGTTACAGGTACATGGTGCAGCCTTTTGGCTATGATATTGTTACAGGTACATGGTGCGGCCTTTTTGGCTATGATATTGTTACAGGAACATGGTGCGGCCTTTTGGCTATGATATTGGGTTATTGAAACCAATTGGTGCGGCCTGAGGGCTATGATATATATATATTGAAAATGTTTTAGTGCAGCTTATTTAGCTATGACTCGTGGTGCGGCTTAAATAGCCATGAAATACGGTGCGGTCCATTGTGACTAAGAAACATGGGACAGAAATGGTTAGATATGATTATATGTGCAAATAACTGACGTGGCATGATAAATTCAGGTTATTATGATTCAGCCTGTAAGGCTATAAATTAGGATGTGAAATCCTAAGAGATATTGGTCAGCCAGTAAGGCTAGGAGTTTGGATTCGATATCCAGACAGATATATGAATGTATTTTATATATGTTATTTGCAGATATGATTACTCACTGAGCTTTGTAGCTCATACCGTTTGTTAAATGTCCCTGCAGGTTAGCATAACCCTGATAAGGGTAAGGATAAAGTCCGTGACTCAGGAAGTGGACTTGTAGATGCTGTCAGTAGCAGCCCGGCTTATAAGGAGGTTATTATATTTGTATACTCCTTGATACACTTGTACTCGTTTTTAATCAAATATACCCTTATTGTTATGGTTTTATGTATTGAAACCTTTGTTAAAAATGAAAAATTTTCAGGGGTGTTTTTGTTTTAAAAGCCGGGTGTTACATTAGTCCACACCTAACTTAAAATGACTAATATGCCCTTTAAATAATTCTTTTTAATTTCTTTTATTTGTTATTATTTATTTAATTAAAAAACCAAACAAATCTCACCCACCAGTCACCCCACCCCACCCCTCCAATCATACCCCAACACCGAGATGCAGCACCACCACTCACAACCACGAACCCAATCACCCAGAAATCCCACCTCTGCGTCTTTTCCTCCAATAAGGAGCTTCTATACATCAGTATCATCATGATCTTTAAAACCCCAAACACAATTCATCGAGGTCTCCCAAATCCTCTATTTTTTCGACCACAATAGCGTCATGGAACTCCCGTTCCTCTGGCTTGGCTAAGGGATGTCATCGAAGAAGAAATGCTATTAGGGTTTTCCCTAATTTATTTTTTAGAAATCCATATTCAATAGCAAATGATTTCCCATCAAACCATAGCTCTTCAAAAAGCTGCAATAGATGGCTTACGTGCGACAGGTGGTGCTCGGATGAGAAGCGATGGTTGGTGTGTCTTTGTAGGGATGGTGAGAAGAAAAAGGGTTTGTAATGGTGGAGTAGACGGTATAGGTTTGTTTGTTGGTGGTGGGGAAGAAAGCCAGCGGCGACACTTCGAGAACCGAAGATGATACTCTGTAACATCATAAATCCGATGTTGTTTTCCCCAATTTTGGTTGGTGCCGTTTTTCCCAATTAAGAACGAAGTTTAGAGAACCGTAGATGAAACTATGGTTCTTTGACTCTTCCTAGTCACTATAACATCATAAATTCGGGAGATGGTTACTGTTTTTGGAAATCTTATGGTTTGAATTTCAATTGGAGTGTGTCTGTTTTTGCGTTTGGTTTCTGGGTTGTACTATGATTTTGATTTTTGGAAATTGATTTTGTGTATGTGTGTGTTTGAATCTGATATTGAAGGTGGCAGACGGTGGTGGCGGACAATGAATGCAGTCGGTGGTGGAAGTCGGTGCTAGTGGTGTATGTATGTGTTATTGAGTTGAGTGTGGGTGTTTGTTCATCACGGCCATGAAAGACTGTGAGAGAGAGAAAGAGGGACAGAAAGAGAGTGAGAGAGAGAGAGAGAGAAAGAAAGAGTGAGAGAGAGAAATAAGGGGTGGTGGTGGTTTGTATGTGTGCTAACAGAGAGTGTGTGGTGGCAGTTCATATAGCCGGGTGTATTTGACCTGAAATGAAATGAAGGAGGTGTGGTAGTGGTTCCACGTGTGCTAAGAGAGAGAAAGAAATAAAGAGAGAGAGAGAGAGAAAGAGAGAGAGTGTGTGGGTGAATGAAGGTGGGTATGTTTTCTTATTTTTAATTACTTAAATTCATTAAAATAAATATAAAAATGAATAAACAAATATAAGGGGTATATTTGTCTTTCAAGTTGATAGGGACCAAATACTAAAAAAAATATCCAATTTCGGACCAATTGTGCACCACCAAAAAATTTTGGACCAAAACCACATAAAAATAGTAAACACAGGGACCATTTTTGTAATTTTATCTAAAAACAAACATATTAAAGGAAGGTCGACGATGTTTTAAAAGATGGGTCTTTGTTTGTGTTTGGTTTGGTATGAGCTATGCCTTCGGTCTAACTATGTGGTAGTGGTGGTCATGGTTTTTGTGAAAGTGACATTATGGTGGTTTTCGATGGAGGACAAGAAAACTAGAAAAGTACACGAAGCAAGAAGATGTTAGATATGTAACTTGAAAAGGAATTATTCGTGTATTTTAAAATGAATGAAATCTATTTCTCAAATATGATTCATTTAGCTATAAGATATATACTTAATTCAAGAATGGGACGATATTCCTTAAAGTGTATATATTTTAAAAAATGTAGAGATCTTGAGAATAAATCTGGAACACATATTTTTTTTTCTTGTCGATTCAACGTTTTAGCGTCGCTGGTTTGTTGACATTTTAACAACCGGATGTGTATATCATTATTCATATATGATTATCAACTCCACCACCATCTTAATCACAACTACCACCATTGTCGTTGCCATCATCACTACCGCCACCACTACCATCTCTAACACCACAATTGCCGCTGCCACCACTTTCACCACCACAACCTCTACCATTACCACCGCCTCCACCTCGTCATTGCCACGACCAACACCTCCGCCACCTTTACCACCACCACCACCGCTAATGCCACCTCTACCACTCCTACTACCACCCACCGTCACCACCACCACCTCCATCTACACCACCGCCACCTCCACCTTCGTCACCACCCCAACACTACCACCAAAGACAACTGATATATGATTGTTTATATATATATATATATATATATATATATATATATATATATATATATATATATATATATATATATATATATATATATATATATATATATATATATATATATATATATATATATATATATATATATATAGGGATGGGTTCAATACAGAACCAAATTAAATCACCTAACTGCAGAACCATGTTTTAACCGTCAGATTAAAATCTAAATAAAAGGGCACGATCGTCAAAAAACTTAAATTTCCATGTTCATCAATGAACATATGTTCATCCATGAACATATGTTCATCAATGAACATATGTTCATCCATGAACATATGTTCATCAATGAACATCAATTTATTCTCATATTCTGTATCGCATTTTTTGATGTTCTGTATTTTCATCCTTGAATATGTTCATCCATGAACATAAAACTATTCTCATGTATCACATCCATGAACACAATGTACATATAATGATCGTATTATCGGGTTAGTCCTCTGTGTTTATTTATGAACATATGTTCATCCATGAACATATGTTCATTTATGAACATATGTTCATACATGAACATATGTTCATTTATGAACATTGTGTATACATCTCTTTCAGGCATTTTGTCGAACAGGTCTCGTGCGAAGTCAACCATCCCAGCCTTTCAGTATACATTCCATGAAACTATATTTTTCTCCGACATCCCATCAAACAAAATTCTTGCATCAGCTAAATATGAACACGCGCAATATAGAGGAACCAAATTAGTTAAAACAAGATTGAAATCCTGAAACCCAGATTTTGGTTCTAGATTTCACTTGGGTAGTAACCGATAAAATTGTGGAGGAAACAGAAGAGAATGGTGGTTGGTACCTGAAGTAATTTGAAGGTTTCAAAGTCGAGATCAGCATGGTACCAGTTCTCAAGCTCGTAAGCCATACGGTTTAATTGGAAATCGAGCATGAGAAGTCTAGCCATTTGTCGTTGAATGAACCCTATGATGTTAAAGCTTCGAGACTCTGATTTTGTGAGTTTTCCAACTGCTGAAGGGTTTTTTCGATTCTCTAAACTTGTTTGAATATGATTTCTACTAAACCCCCTGAATCAATATCGCATTGATGCAGATTTCGTAGCGGCGTAACAGTGGTGGATGATGGGTGGTTGTGAAGGACGGTGAAGAATGTTGGTGGTGTTGATGAACGTATAGAACAAGAGATGAGAAAGAAGAAAGATAAAGTACCGATCAGAATTATTGATCAGATTAGGATCCAAGCGATTGAACTAGATCGTATTTGATACCCTATTATGCCCTTGGGTGCATGTGATTCCCTACACAACAAATATAATTTTACTGTACACCCATTTTTAATCTAATCCATTGATGTAATGATCCGATGGTTATAAGATTGGTTCTGCAGTTAGGTGATTTAATTTGGTTCTGTATTGAACTCATCTCTATATATATATATATATATATATATATATATATATATATATATATATATATATATATATATATATATATATATCAGTGTTGCAGAAATCGGCCTTGGCGGCCGATTAATCGCTTGGCGGTTTTCAACCGATTATGATTAGGCCTAATCGGTCAGATTAACGGTTTGCTGCAAAAATAGGTCAAATATCGGCCTTGGCGGCCGATTAATCGGTCTTGGCGGTCATTTTTATAATTTTTATAATTTTTTAATTTATTATTTATTTTCTTATTTTTAAATAACGACACAAACACTCTCTAATAACTCAAGAAAGCTAAAAATATCAATATTAAAGAATAAAAACAAACAAATGTATAATCTTTGATGTGTATCTTGGAATAAATGAATCAAACATTGCTATTTTGTTATATTTATATATTTGTAAATGAATTCCTTTATAATTTAGGGTCCCCGATTAATCCCCGACTAATCACCGATTAATCCGATTAATCTCTTAACCCCACTCGACCGCCAAGCTACCGTCAAGCGATTTTTACAACCTTGAGATATATATATATATATATATATATATATATATATATATATATATATATATATATATATATATATATATATATATATATATATATATGTATATGTATATGTATATGTATATGTATATGTATATGTATATATATATATATATATATATATATATATATACTAGTTTACAAACCCGTGTGTTACCCGGCTGCCTAATTAAAACAATTTAAATAATAAAAATATATATTATAAGCTTCATTTTACATTATTGACTTGTTAAGTTTCTCCCTTAAAATGCTCTTATAAACATGTATACAAGTAATGTTCAAAATCTTAGCAAAGAAAATATATATTTCAATACAATTTAGGATAAAAAAGGACATCTTTCTTAAATATAGAAATCAAACTATACAGTTTAACTTCCGAAATTGTCAAAATTCTATAAAAATGTTTATCCTTGAGTAACTTACTAATATAATATTATCAAATAGTCGAAAATTCTAAATTCAATAATTTTAATTATATAATTTTGGTATATGAATATGTATTCGGAATTCGAAACTATATTTGTTTTTTTTTTTAAATACCAATAAGGGTAAATCACAAAATGATCCGCATAGTTTGAATTTCTTAACCATAAACGATTTTTTATTTGTGTACTTGGCAATTGGCAATATTTTGTATATACAATATTTCCTTGCCATTTAGTATGGGATTTATCCATTCCTTATTTATTTACTTAATCTCCAATATACACAATTTAAGGGTTAGACACTTTTATTATTTCTAAAGTGCTTTTCGCCAAGAAAAGAATAGAATGTGATTGTGAACCACATTCAGATAATACAATTGAAAACTTAAATGACCATTATTGCTTGAAGAAACAAATGACATAATCAAGACCTTGACGTACATGAAATAAATAAAGTTCAGAGATGGCAAAAGCGTCTTCTAAACAAATTCAAAAAAGCCTTGTGCAAAATCTGCAGTTATGCTACATACACAAAAATATTATGCATACGTACACAAAAATTTGCAATTAAGTAATCAACGAATTTGATCTCGCATAAGTAATCAAAGAATTAAATAAGACATGTATTCAAATTTAGAAATCTCTTTCTAAATTAACCAGTAGACATTTCTTTCTGTGTAGTTTTAGAAGTTGATACCTTCAGGTGCACGGCGGAATACCAAAGGTATGTAGTGACTTATTCTAAAAAAAAATTATACCAAACTCATAACTTCAACATACAAAATAAAGAGTAGGAATATTTAGAATACCAAATGTATGTAGTGACTATACCTGCTGCATCAAACAAACTCTATCTACACAATAACACAAATCAGTTATCAATTTGCCAGCAATGCTAAATTGTTGAAATGGTGAAAAAATAAAAAGATGGGCATGCTACAAATCATGAAAGTTTCAATTTACTCATTTGATTAACCATTCATCTACTTTGATATGTCTCATTATAATCCTTGTTTTAGGGTTTGGATCAATAATTCTCTCTATCAAACTCTTTGCTCCTGTAGACATCCATTCAGGCATACCGCACATCCCCTTTGGAAATCTACAAAAACCCCAGATCATTACAAAATTCAAGAATCAATAAAGATGATAACTTAATGCACTTTTACCTTCTGATAAATCACAGCAAGGTTTCTATCATCAAAGGGTAGATACTTGTAATACCGTGTTATTGAAATTTTGAGATTTTGAGTTAATCTAAGTGTAATTAAGATTTATTAGGCTATTGTATGAGTTTGGGTAGTTAAAATCCCATTTGGTAGAAGTTTGAGGTTAAAAAAAATGCTAAAAAGAGGTTACATGGGTCGTGTTAGAGTTACACGGGTCGTGTAGGAGTCACTTGTGATTGTTTTGAGCATACCGTGAGTTACACGGGTCGTGTAAGCCTGTAGACAAAAACTCAATTTCATACTGATAATTACATGGGTCGTGTAATATGAACACGGGTCGTGTAAAGTGTGCATCACGGGTCGTGTAATATGAACACGGGTCGTGTAGTTCTGCAAACCAAACTCCAATTCCAATGCCGTAAGTTACACGGGCCGTGTAATTTTAACACGGGCCGTGCAATCGCACAGATCTGTTTTTAAAGTACGATTTTGTTTCATTTGGGGTTAAAACCACTTCGATCAAAAAGCTCCCAAAACCCTAGAAAATCGATTCTAACCCTTCTAAGTCGAGATTAAGGCTTATTGATCACGAATTGAAGCTAGAGATTAATCCTTTGAGCTTGAAAGGTAATCCTCTTTGATTTTTATCTTGTTTTAACGGTTGAATCGTTGGAATTGAGATGGTTCCTTGTGGTTTTGATGAACCACCTGTAACTAGCATGAATTAGAGTGAGTTCACTTGGAATAGTGTATGTAAGGGAGTTCTAATTCGAGACCATAACTAGTGAAGTGGTTGTATTATGTTCCTAGGGTTATATGAGTTAAATTGGTGGAATTGAAAGTTACAATTAGGATAGTATTGCTATCTTTTGATTATAAACCTCTCTTATGATTCAAATTCTTGATTGTTATCGATATTGAGTATGATTGAGACTGTTGAATATTGAGTTTGACCTGAGATATTGTGATACAGCTAAGGCTAGACAGGAGCACGACACACGCGGTTCAGGAGTTCCACAAAGTAACCCGACAACAGGTTAGTAGTTATTTATTAGATGAATATGCTTTATTATGATGATGTTTGCAGATAAGAAGTAGGCTATATTTTGATTTGGTTGAGTATAACCAAATTTTGAGTATATGGAATAAAGAGTTATAGTGTGTATATCACACTCGGGACTGAGATAGTCCGTTGAGCTTGATTAAAATGAGATAATGGATGATACAAACCAATTAACCTTAAATTACTCACTGAGCTTTCATAGCTCATAAATTGTTTGTTACTGTGATTTGTGTTAGGTTCTGGTAGCGGTGACCGCGGGAAGCGGAATATGGATGGATAGCTACACATGGACTTGGACTTTGACTTGTATTGTAGTCTTGTTGAATAGTGTAATGAACCGGTTTTTGGTGTAATAGTTATGTACTTTAGTGTATAACTTAAACTATGTTTTGATAGAACTTGTAAACTTGTTACTCTTTTGGGTTATACCACAAATGATTTTGTGTTTGACTAAAATAATTTGGTATATCCTAAATTTGAGAAACCGGGCGTTACAGATACCCTGTAAGCATTACATACAAAATGACACCACAAGACCAACTATCTGATGCAACTCCATCATACCCAGAAAATCACACATACCACTGGTTTTAAATATGTCTGTTAAGAAGATATAAACAGTAAGAAACAAATAAACCTTAACTGGAATTACATATCACCAGAAAAGCAGGTATTGCATGTAATTCAGGAGTATGGAGCATAAAAGTGAAAGAGACACTTAGCTAGAGAGTTTTGAGATTCAACCATGGCAGTGCGACTCTTTTAAAAACAATACAAAACTAATAAAAATGAAGAAAAGAATAGCATAAGCGTGCCTTCTCTTAACCTAACATATGCTTGTTCTCTGAATATAATACCATTGATCTGAAACCGAATGTAGATTTCTTGGGACAACCTTCAACTGATGAACGGGGGAGAATGATAATCGATTAAGTGGCTATGATGGAGTAACATAAAATCGTATATACGTTGATATCATATCGAACAGTTTACAAAATTTAAGTTAATCAATAGCCTAACTTTAAGGGATAATCAAGGAAACAATTTAATTTTAAACGTTATCTCAATTCAAAATTGATTTCATATGTCTCGGATTGAAGTAGTAGGTTACAAAATTTAAGTTAATCAATAGCCTAACTTTAAGGGATAATCAAGGAAACAATTTAATTTTAATTGAGAATGCACATAAGAATGACATGTGGCTGAATGGGCTTAAAATAGTGCCAAGTGGCACTAATATGCCTCCTTTATTAGTATATATATATATATATATATATATATATATATATATATATATATATATATATATATATATATATATATATATATATATATATATATATATATATATTGCGAGTAAGAATGAATCCGATTACATGAGTCGTAATATACTACAGGATACGACTAAGTACCTAAGGCTAATTAACAGTTCTTCGTCAGCAACCCGTCTCCAAGGATGCACAGAGACTAGACCCACACCCGCAATCAACAAACCTTGACGCAAACCATGTCCACCCCGGAAAGACGCCCTGCGAGCAACAGCTGGGGGGGGGGGGGGACCAGCCCCGGGTACACACTAAGCCGGCTAGCACAGAGGCCACAAGCATATGCGTAATATCTTTGCCAAACTTGAGCGAGTGAGGCTCGAACCTACAACCTCCCCTAAAAGAGGCATGGTGCCTAGCCAACTCAACCACCGCTTCGTGTGTTATATATATATATATATATATATATATATATATATATATATATATATATATATATATATATATATATATATATATATATATATATATATATATATATATATATATATATATATTAAATAAGATTTCTTAGAACATAATCCGTAATTACCAGATTGTAAAAATATGATAGTAAATAAATAAAAAATAAAAGTTTTTTTAAAGAAAGTTAGATAAAGAAAAATTAATTATCATATAAAAATAGTAAAATGGAAAATGTTTCTCGGAATGGAAAGAGGTTAAAACCGATAGGAGCTTTTTCATTAATTAAAAAAAAATTCAACCAAAAAACTCTTAAATTTTGAAAAACTTATAAAAGAAAGTTTTTCAAATCAAAGTTTTTACAACTTCTTTGTTACTTTACAAGCTCTTCATAAAATCTTCTTCAATTATATTGCTAGTAGTAAACCAAGTCATATGGATGCATATAGAATTAAATGTCCATGCAAAAAATGTCGTAACATCCCATATTTGGATGTGGATGAGGTGAAGTTGCATCTGTACAGGGGCGGTTTTATTCAAAATTACGAGTTTTGGGAAAGATATGGAGAAACAGTGATTGTTAATACTCTATTCTTAAACGGTTTTCAGTCGGGCACCCTTTAATTTTTCCCAAACCGCAAACCGAACCCGTAAACCACTTAACCCGTTAACCGTTTAACCCAAAACCGTAAACCGCATAAGGTTCGGTTCGGGCAGTTTTGCGGTTTAATTCGAATAACGCTCACCCTTAGGGGCAATATGGTCAATCCAAAATGTTTTGTTACTTAAGGGTAAAATAGTCTATCTCTTTCTTTTATTTAAATTAAAATGATTATATAATATGAAAAATGATTATAAATTATAAATAATATTTAAAATAAAGGTTTGGGTATATACGATATTTTGTAAGTTAAAAAGGGTAAATACGAAATTTAGATTTTAGGCCGGGCAAATACGAATTCCGCTGGTAAACCTTGAAATTCCGTTGCTAAATGGGTTTTGCAACGGAAATTGTTACGGAACTGTTCCGTTACAATAAAAATCCCGTAGCGAATGAGTTTGCTACGAACTTTTATTTCCGTAGCAACTTTGCTACAAACTGATTCCGTAGTGCATGTATTTCGTAGCGAATTCCGTAGGTGGACTCCGTAGCGATTTCCGTAGCTGTTTGTCTATAGCGAATTCCATGGTTCTTTTCCCGTTGCTACTTCTGTAGCGGGTTTCGTTGCAATAATTTGTTGCAAATTCCGTGGTCAAGCTTCCGTAGTAAAATCTGTAACAATAATTCTGTAGCAAATTCTGTAGTCAGGGTTCCGTAGTAAAATCTGTAACAATAATTCTGTAGCAAAGTACCCTCGCCTTGATGTCTTTATCTAAAATACTCCATTACATCTTTGTATTTTCCTGTTAGAGTTGATTACACTTTTGGTTTCTGAGGTTTAATTGCTTTGATTGTTACATTGACTTAATATTCCTCCTTTTATTAATGACTTTATAGGACTTCATAGATGTCAAGTCAAGTTATAACGGGATGAATACACTCATAAAACTTAACAAGCCAAGTCAAGTTATAACGGGATGAATACACTCATAAAAGTTAACAAGCTTAAAGAAATCTCATACAGTGGAGTGAATGTAAAACCTTTATTGCATGATGTTGTTGAGTATCCTGAATGTTATATCTTAATTTTGTGCGTTTCTTACTTGAATATTTCGCTGAAATAGTTCTAGCCTTTAGTTTTTTTCCGAATTAAGGCATTATACTTCTAATATGTGCTCAATTCGAGCAATGTACTTTCTACTTTTTTACTTGTACTTTGAAATATTTGTCGTCTTTGAGCCAAATCAAACCACATGGTACATTTCAATGATATTGAGTTCGGTTTAAGTCGTTTATTGTTTTTTTTAAACCAAAAAAGATTTTTTTGTAATAAAAAACTGATCGCAATACAAAATAGATCAATGTGTAAGCTTAAAACCTTTAATGTAATTGCAACTGAATCATGAATTATTTAAGATTTCTTTAAGTTGAATTACTGGAATTATCACCAAATTGATATAATAATTCACAAAAAGTTTTTTGTGAAAAGCCATTTTTCATCAAAAAAATAGCAATTCATGGAGATGGATTGTAAATGCAAATTTTTTTAATTTGTTCATTTCGTGTATTCATGCCTCCCGTGTTGTTCGTTTATATGACCAACCTAACATTAGCATTATTACTTCTTACTACATGACTAATTGGTATGCATTGGTGCAGATATACTAAAATGACCAACACGGATAGGAAGTGGATGTATGAACAATATGATGACCGCGGTCATTTGTCACCAATTTTCATTAATGGTGTGAGAGCATTTGCGGAATTTGCTAGCAGTAAACCAAGTCATATGGATGCAGATAGAATTAAATGTCCATGCAAAAAATGTCGTAACATCCCATATTTGGATGTGGATGAGGTGAAGTTGCATCTGTACAGGACTGGTTTTATTCAAAATTACGAGTTTTGGGAAACACATGGGGAAACAATGATTGTTAATACTCTATTCTTAAACAGTTTTCGGGCGGGCACCGTTTAAATTTTCCCAAACCGCAAACCAAACCCGTAAACCGCTTAAACAAACCACTTAACCCGTTAATTGAACCGTTAACCGTTTAACCTAAAACCGTAAACTGCATAAGATTCGGTTAGGATGGTTTTGCGGTTTAATTCGATTAACGCTCACCCCTAGGGGCAATATGGTCAATCCAAAATGTTTTGTTACATAAGGGTAAAATAGTCTATCTCTTTCTTTTATTTAAACTACAATGATTATATAATATGAAAAATGATATAAATTATAAAAAATATTTAAAATAAAGGTTTGGGTATATACGATATTTTGTAAGTTAAAAAGGGTAAATACGAAATTTAGATTTTCGGCCGGGCAAATAAGACATTTTGCTGTTTAAAGAGGGTATATACGAAATTCACCCAAAAATAAATTCCATAGCTATACTAGTTTCGTAACAAAATTCTGTTGCTAAATTTCTATAAAAACAAGTTTCATTGCTAAATATCTATGGAAATAAAGGACGTAAGAAAATCCGTAACAAGGGTACCAACGTATATTGATTCAATTGCAAAACAACTACGGACAACAATTCCGTAGAACATTTCCGTAGCTACTTATCTACGTAAATTCATTTCATAGCAAATCAGCTATGAAAATTAATTTCGTAGCAAAATTCCATAGCAAAATAACAACGGATTATAATTCCGTAGAAAAATAACCACGGATTGTATTTTTGTAGAAAATAACCACGTATTGTATTTTCGTAGATATTTTCGAAGCTAAATAGCAACGAAAATCCAGTCCGTAGCAAAGTCGGTAGCAATATAGCAACGAAATTTGATTTCGTGACAAAAACTGTAGTTATTCGTGTGTTCGCTACGGAATTTTCATTTCGTGGCAAATGTCGTAGTAAATTTGCTACGGAAAGTCATTTTGTAGCATAAACCGTAGCAATTTGGCTACGGAAAGGTCTCCCGTGGCATATTTCCGTTGCTATTTGGCTGTTTTCTTGTAGTGAAAACTAAACAATATATAAAAACCTCTAATAAAAAACAATGTGAAAAAGCTTTCATATTGTGTGAAATACAATGAACTTTTTCATTTTGAAAATTTTCATGAGAAAACTCAATTAAAACCTCTCATATTATGGATGTTCTAAAAGACAAGTAGAGATGTAGAAAAATGATTTGTTATTTAATTTTTTAAAACTTTACATTTCTTCCATTTAAATCAAAAAAAAAATTATTAACTAACTAAAATCAATTAGTTTTTTTTTAACTTTTTCCATTTTGACCAATTTTTTAGTTTAAATGTCACCTTCTTGTTCATAGAAAATTATATCTTTAAAACGATATTTAATTTATATTTTTTCAATTTAAACAAAAGCTTTTTTTACCAATTAAAACCAACTATTTTTCTATTTTTCCTATTTTGTCCAATTTTTCGGTTTCTAGGTCACCTTCCGGTAACTAGGAAGTTTTTGAGATGGTAAACTTCATGAAGGGCATTTGATGGTTAACATTTCTTTATCTTGTAAATACACCCATAACTAATTAGTTGGTCTCAAATGCCTCAAAGATGGAGATTATACGACTGGGTTTTGGCAATATTTTCGGGATCACATGTGCATAAGAATGAGTTGCCTAAGTTTATTAACAAAAGTATGTCTTAGTGTTGGTATCTAAAACCTTCATCAAACAAAGTTCTTTGTCTATAACGTTATAGCCATTTGTACATCAACAATATGGAAATGGTATCATAATGTTCAATAACATGTAAAGCTTGAAGATATGCATGCTACAAACACAAGTACAAGTGGAAATAACCATAAATATACCTAAAACTTACACAACATCCTATATAAGTGACTCGTCGATAAGGTGCTCTCAAGTACTACCATTAGAGTGGAAAATAAGCTAGCTAGGGACTTAAAAAAAAGAGATTGTTATAACATGAAAGCTAGTCTATGAATTTGAAGTTAAATGCAATTGTCAGCCCAAAGAACTTGGCTATCATTTCCCCTGATAATATTCAACATTCCAAATTAGTTGCAGACCAATTTGGTTTTCATAGATCTGCCATTTTCTGGCACTACAAGTACAATATACTTAATGTGTGCTAATTTAACATCAAAAACTTCTTCTATGTTACCTTCTTAATTATTTAGTTGTAACTGTTGTAACTACATTAAGGGTATTTTATTCTTTATGTATAGAAAGTAAGTTAGTTATTGAGCTCATGTATTAGTAGGTGATGTAAGTTGTTTCAGTTCATTAATGAGAAATACAATTATTCTCCTTCTCTCGAATCATTTCAGTTGCTAACATGGTATCAGATCAAGGTTTTGCTCATTGATTCTTCTTCGTTAATTTTGATTGTTCTTCCATTTCATTTAAATCAACATGGTAGAAGTTAACGATACTCCTAATAATCCAATTAACGCTTCTAGTCCTTTTTTCATTAGTCCTTCGGATAATCCAAGTTCTCTTATAGTTTCCAAAGTCTTTAATGGTGTTGGCTTCTCTTCATGGAAACGATCCATGATGATCTTGTTGTCTGCCAAAAACAAGCTTGGTTTTGTTGATTGAACGATCACTATTCCTCTTGAGAGCGATTCGTCTTATTCTGGGTGGTTTTGTGCCAATTCTATGGTTATAAGTTGGATCCTCAACTCGTTGTCGAATAACATAGCTGATAGCGTTTTGTTTCTTCCGACAACTCAATTGATTTGGAAAGAATTGAACCAACGATATACGGACAATCCGATGTAGCTATTGTTTATCAAATTGAACAATAATTATATTAGATTGCTCAAGGTTCAGATGATTTTTCTTCGTATTTCACCAAATTGTCCAAAATTTGGGATGAATTGCGACTTGTTCAAGAGGTTCGAGCGTGCAATTGTGGTGCTACAACGAGAATTCAAAATTTTCTAGAGGACCAGCGACTAATCCAATTGCTTATGGGACTCGGTGATTCATACAAAGTTATTAGAGGACAGATCTTAATGATGAAGCCCCTTCCAAGCGTTGCTACTATGCATTCATTAATCATTCAAGAAGAACGACAGAGAGGTATTTCGGTTTCTTCATCTGCTCAAATTGATATAATAGCAATGCATGTTTCTTCTAATAGTTCCAAGAAATCATTGGTCTGTAACAATTGCAAAAAGCATGGTCATACGAAAGCTCAATGTTATCGTCTTCATGGCTTTCCTGCAAACTTCAAGTTTACGAAGTCAAAAAGGGATGATACTAAGTCTTCGATTCAAAACGTTGCGACTATCGCACCTGCTTCTGCATTTACTTCTACTTCAAATGCACATGCTCCTACTTCAAACATCTCTCATGAACAATATCAACAATTGTTGCAAATTCTTAATAGCTCTATTCTTAATTCAAGTGCTAGTCAAGCCAATTTTTCTCTTATCGAAGGAGCCTTGAATGATGAAGGTAATTCCTTTTCTTTTAAATCCTTTGATGCTAATGTCTATAAATTCTCAGCGTTACTCAAAGTTCATTATTCATGGATAATTGATTCCGAATCCACTGATCATATGTGCTCAAATTAATCTCTTTTTTCCTCCTTGATTAAATTGACGCAACCTCATTCAATTGGGTTTCCTGATGGATATGACACCATTCATGTAAAATTCATGATTCTGTTGTCCTTAGAAAGTTTTATATGTTCCAACCTTCAGATACAATCTTGTATCCATCTCTAAACTTTGTTCCCAATTGAAGAAATTTACCATTTTCATTGATAATGAATGTCTCATGCAGGACTCGTTATCCAAGAATAAGCTTGCTCTTGGGATCTTAGGCAGAAGATTGAATGATCTTTATGTTTTTGATCATCATTCCATTCACACAAGTCTTTCTTTTAGGTTTTCTGTATTCAAATTCTTATCAACTTTCGCCTTCAATACGGTTTGTAACTATTCCATTGTTATGTTGTGGCATAAACGATTTGTTCATTTGCCTTTGAATAACCTACAACGATCATCTCTTGTTTCTTATAATTCTAAGGACACTTATCTTGATTATTGTACTGTGTGTTTTAAAGCTAAACATCATCGTCTTCCATTTCCAAAAAAAGTGTTTCTTCTTCTCAGGCTTCGTTTGTCTTGTTCACACTGATGTATAAGGACCTTATGAACACATTTCTCATGATGGTTATAAATTCTTTATCACTATTGTTGATTATTACAGTAGGTATACATGGGTCAACATGTTAACCCACAAGAGCTATGCTCTATCCTTCATCAAATCCTTTATTCTTCTTATTCAAACTCTATTTCATAAAACTATCAAGGTTATTCGGTTAGATAACGCTTATGAACTTGGTTCTAGTAACCACGGTGTTCAATTATTTCAGTCTTTTCGTATTCTCCATCAAAAATCTACGCCTCATACTCCATAGCAAATGGAACCTTTGAACATAAGCATCAGCATATCCTCGATGTTGCTCGTGCGTTATATTTTCAGTCTTGTTAGGTCATTCTTATTGGACTGAATCAGGGGCGAATTCAAGTTAAGGTTATATGGGTCCTAGGACCCACCTAAGTTACAAATACCAAATACAAATTTCATATAAAAAATTCGGGTGACCTACATTGACTTTTATTTCAGGACCCACCTTATTTCTTAGCCCATTCCAATTTTGCAAGTCGAGGTAACTTGTAACACCACTTTTGGTTTGGTATGTATGTGTTACTCCCTAGATATTTCTAAGAAGTATGTTTAATATAATGTGGTGTTAGTACGGTATTTTTTTCGGACAAGGACCAAACTGTAAGAATTTTGGTGAAAAAGGGCCATTTTTGCTAAATAACCAAACTATGGGCTAGGTTGACTTAGTCAATGACCTAGATGAATATTAAGTTTATTTATGGGGCAAAACTTTTAAACTTAAGACTTCATATTATTATTAGAGCGAAAATTGGTATCACGACAAGTTTCGGGGGTTTTAACGACGACTTTGGATGTTGAGGGACTAATAGGGTATAAGAATCAAACTTAAAACTATAAATATCATTTAATAACCCAAAATCCTTAATTTTTATCTCCTAAAGTCGGGGTAAGCCTTCATCACTCAAACCTTGGAGAGAAATCCCGAATTTTCAAGAACTAGCTACAATGATCGGTTGATCCCCGGAGATTCAACTGTTGGATCATCGTGAAATTTGGATCTAAGCTTCAGGAGGTCGGTATTCAACTTTTGACAGTAGAAATTTTGATTCTTTGGTCTGGAAGAGGAGACATAGCCTTCCGATTAAAACTGCAGAATTAAGGTAAATTTGTTGTTATTGTAAAAATCACCATAAATAATCAGAGTATCGTTTAGGAGTGAAACCAATGCCATTAGTTCAGAAAGTGAGTCTAGTATCTTTTGTCCAGAGAGGTGTGAAGCGTGATTCTACATCTAACTTAGGTAAAATACGTATTTTTCACAAACTGGTCTAGTTTGGACAGATTTGATATGAAATCTTGCAAAAATGATAGTAAATTGCAGAAAAATCGTTTGGAGATGATATTGGTGTCCTTGGAAACCTAAAAAGGAGTAGTTTGCTGATAAATTGAAATCTGTATGAATAAATGTTCTGAAGTTGAGTAAATCTGATCGTGAACAGAGGTCAAATTTCAGGGGAAAATGAATAATTTCTAAGAAAATTAATATTGAAGTTATTTCCTTCAAGTTCACGATTTAGGTTTTCAAGAGGGTATATACATATGATTGATAAATGTGGTTGAAAACCTAATGTAGGTCTATATTTGTCGAGGAGTAGGGACGACACCGTGTTGTACGAGTAACGGAGCTAGTCAACCCGGTTTATATCGAGGTGAGTAGTCAATACCTCTCCCTATATGATATGTGATTGTAAAGCCTGTCTGGCTCAGTGTTACCTTCTTGTGGGGCCACATAACCGGTACATGTGATTAGGACCACCTTTCTGTGGGGTCACATACCCGGTAATCGTGGTTGAGACCACCTTTTTTGTGGAGCCACTTACCTAGTGTTTGTGGTTGGGACCACTTGTGTTGTGATGGCCTAATTGGCCGGCAGTTCTATCACACACTTAGGGGGTATACGGTGAGTCCTTGTGACTTGTAACGTCCGGTTTCTCATACAAAGTACACCAAAAAATTTTCAAACAATTATACATTAAATGGGTATACTTGTACTCAAATCACGGATCAAGATGTTATCATCACAAGTAAATATACAAAAGGTCCTTACAAATTTTAACCAGGCATTACAAATAAATCAAAGACAGCTAAAGGACAGGCTCTAAGTTGTCCATCTCTCTTATCACATGCCTTCCCCTATCACAGCTACAAATACCTGCAAAACAACACAACATTCAAGTGTAAGCTTATAAAGCTTAGTGAGAATTCTCAATCATACTCCACAATCTCTTTTAGTAAACTCTCTTCTCATTCTTCTTTTTGCTAGTCTCATTAGCAATATTCACTCTCTCTAAACTCTGAAACCTGCAAACATATTAGCTTTACAAACACCAGCTAATTAGTAGTAATATCAACTCAATAAATAAGTATCTCAACTGATACTACTCATAAACTCAATCCTACATACTCGTATGAACTCATTTCACTAGTAATTATGCTCAATTATAACTGTTATCATGGTTGTAGCAATCAAACTCAAAGACTCTTTAAGTCACTCACTCTAGCATATACTCTGATCTTATGCTCAAGTATAGTCTATAACTCGTCTCTTGTTATCCACAATTAACAGAACCACTTTAACTCTAAGCTACCGGAATATCAATACAACACACAGATATATGTACAACATATGTATTTACTCAATCTCTATGATTATCTCAGTCATTCAGTATATTTATTCAAACCAAGTACTCGTATATAACAGTGAATTCTAAACCTTGTTTAACTCATACAACTTAGTTATCTCAACCAATTAACATGTACCATAATTCAATTTAGATATAGTCAAACTATACATAATGAATTATAACTACTCACCTAATATCGGCTTGGTACGTGGAACTTCCAAATTTACGCGTACCGGGCTTCTGTTCGCTAGACTTGGTTATATCACCATAGTCTAAATCAATTCTTCAACATCCACAATCATCTCAATATCATTTAGCTCAAAGATGTATCAATCAAAAGAGGAAAAAGGAGTATAAACGGTAAATATCAACTCAATATTTACCGAAACCCCCAATTCCGCGGTTCTACTCATTCAACCGTAGAAACTCGACAATACTCTCACCAATAACTTTAAAGGCATCCACTAACAATATACTATCAACATATATAACAATATATAACAAAATCACGAAATCAAAGTTAGGGTTTCAAAAACCCCAAATCGAAGAAATCACTCACCTCGACGAATTAGGAAGCAAGAACGCGTGTACGGGATTAGATTCGCATCACTCTATGTTTCCCCATGAATCTTCAGGTGTAATTTGACCCAAAATCGCCTCCTTGAGCTCTGAAAATCGCAACTTTCCGTTTTTGGTTCGAAATGGAGAAAATGACATTTTTCTGCACTTTTAAATGCACCTGCAGGCGAAACCCGACCCGAGTTACAGAACCCGACCCGGGTTCATTTACGACTTTTTATTCTGTTTGTTCAGTAGCTACAACACGGTCCGGGTTTCAGAACACGACCCGATTTCATTCCTTTTGGCATTTTTCAAACTCAAACTTCTCCCAAAAGGTCCTCTAACCACACTAACACATATAACAACTTAACTAATCTTAATTATACCAAGATTAGTACATAAAAGGGATTCCAATCTCTTCTCACTCATCAACAACTCAAAACTCATAATATTCACAATAATCGCTACCCCTTTACGCTAGCAACTCATAGCTAGAATCACACCGACTATAAGGTAATAACTCTACTTACCTTGTAAAGAATCTCAACTTAAAAATGGGTCTTACATGACTCGATACCGCGGGGGTCGAGGAGGGGACAGATATGAGTGATCGGAGGGTTGTGGATGAGCAAGGGATTGTGGTATGAAGTGGTGGCTGTGTGATTACATAGTTATGTGCTTTCTTTATAATGTGGTATACTATGACACGTATTGATTATTCACTGAGCTTGTGTTGCTCACCCCTGTTGATACTAACATTGCAGGTACTAGAGACCCCGCTAAGGGGAAAGATATAGCTCAGAGTTAGGAGCAGATGATAGTTATGTAGAGGACCGTAGCAGCCCGGCTTTGGGGAGATTTTGTTATGTTTTTGTATCCCCAGATATCACTTGTGTACCTCTTATATGTAACTAATACACCTGTACTATATTTTGAAATGATAATTATGTTTTTAAAAAGTGAAACAATTTGGGTGTATTTGTTATTATAAGCCGGGTGTTACAAGTTGGTATCAGAGCCGTGGTTTAAGTGAACTAGGTTTCTATAGGGTAGATACCTAGACTTGAACCTTAAGAGATAGTGGATATAGGGATAGGAAGAGGATAATATATGTATAGTATATATATGTAAATTATCTAATTATGTGACTAATCTTTCTGTTGAACTTTGAAGATGGCAAATACCAGGAGTGGTAAGAGCCGAGGGGGTGCTAGGCAGGGAGCCTCGAGAGGAGGCAGAGCACGATCACAGGGCTCGGTGCATAGGGAGGCGGGAAATACAGCAGGGAACCCGCCGGATTTACGAGCTATCATTACTGATGTGATACGGGAGCTATTACCCACTATGGTAGGGACACAGAGGGAGGCTGCTGCTAAGCAGGTACATGATAGAGCTCCCGAGGACGAGGGACAGGCCGAGAGTAGAGTACGCGTGGTGGATAAAGGCAAGGGTGTTGAGGGGACGTCAGGAGAGAAAACCGAATGCACATATAAGACTTTCCTTAGTTGCCATCCTAAGAAATTTGCGGGAGCCAATAACCCCGTGTAGGCGATGGAGTGGTTGATGCACACGGAGAAAGTCTTTCGAATCAGCAAATGTGAGAAGCTGATAAGGTGGAGTTTGCCACCAACCTTTTAACTAGGAATGCCCAGTATTGGTGGCAAGTTTTTAGTAGAGCTTTGGGTTCCGATCTGACCCGAATGTTGACATGGGAGCAGTTTAAAGCCAAGTTTACTGAGGAATACTGTTCTGAGGTGGCGGTGAAGAGACTCGAAGATGAGTTCTTACATTTAGAGCAGGGATCCCGGTCTGTGCAAGAGTATACCTTGGCCTTTTTAGAGAAAGCAAGATTCTGTGAGCATCAGTTTAATACAGAAAAGAGAAAGTTAGATAAATACGTGTGGGGATTGAAGACCAGGATTCGAGAGATTATACAGCCACTTCAGCTTACCTCGTTCCGGCATGTGGTGGATCGGCCGGTGGAGCATGAGGCGGAGCTGCAGCGCCAAGAGAATAAGAGGAAGGCAGCAGAGGTAAAGAGGAATGCTGAGGAGCGCCCATGGACTTCTCAGAAGAAGTCCCAACAATCAGGTTCTGGGTCGCGGGGTCAGACACGGAAGGAGGATGGTAGATGGTGTGACAGATGCCGAAAGAAGCATACGGGAGATTGCCCCACTAGTCCCCCACCATTGTCTTGTTTTAAGTGTGGGAAGCCAGGACACTATGCCCGAGATTGCACACAGACAGACCGAGTATGTTTTCAGTGTGGAGCTAAAGACCACCTCTGTACAGATTGTCCACAGCTGAAGACAGGGGAGTCCCGAGACAGGCCGCGGGAGGAGCGGGGTAGAGAGAGGAAGGAGACACGAGGCTGAGGCAGACAAGTAGCCTCCCGAGCATTCCAGATGACAGTCGAGGAGGCCTGGGAGAAGACCAATGTCGTTACAGATATTTTTAAATTAAATTCGATTCCTGCGTATGTGTTCTTTGATCCCGGAGCGACAGACTCCTTTATATCCACATCATTTATGCCCCGAATTTCTATACCCTTAACCCCGTTGGATGAAGAGTTGGAGGTGGCCGTGGCAGGTGGGAGATATGTGTATGTCTCTGAGCAGATTCAAGGGTGTCAGCTTGAGATCAACAGGACCATTTTTCCTATTGATCTGAAGCCAATCACCACCAGGGAGTTTGAAGTAATTGTGGGAATGGACTGGTTAGCAACCAATGATGCCCAAGACGATTGTAGAAAGAAAAGTATTGTGGTTCTAGCACCAGACGGCTCGCGAGTGGTAATTCAGGGTGAACGGCCGCGTACGAGGATGCCCGTCATTTCCTTTGCTAAGGCACGTAGCTGTATTAGCAAAGGAGGGATACTTTTCATGGCGTATGTGGTCCCGGCAGAGCCCAACAAACTGTCTGTTGGAGATGTAGCAATTGTAAAGGAGTTTCCTGATGTTTTTCCCGATGAGCTCCCGGGACTACCACCGGATCGGCAGATCGAGTTTACCATAGATTTGGTTCCAGGGGCAGCTCCTATTGCCCATGCTCCTTATCGATTAGCACCAACAGAGATGGAAGAGTTGAGGTAGCAGTTGCAGGAATTACTCGATCGGGGATTTATTCGACCGAGTACATCACCTTGGGGAGCACCTATCTTATTCGTGAGGAAGAAAGACGGGTCTATGCGAATGTGTATAGACTACAGAGAGCTGAATAAAATCACCATAAAGAATAAATATCCCTTACCCAGGATCGATGATTTATTCGATCAACTTCAGGGAGCATCCTATTTTTCTAAAATTGATCTGAGATCGGGATATCATCAGTACCCGTTACGGACATTACGAGTTCTTGGTGATGGCGTTTGGGCTAACCAATGCCCCTGCAGCTTTCATGGACTTGATGAACAGAGTATGCCGTCCGTTCCTTGACACCTCCGTTATCGTGTTCATTGATGATATACTGATCTATTCCCGGATACAGGAAGAGCACGAGACGCATCTACGTCAAGTTTTGGAGTTACTTCGCCGAGAGAAGCTATATGCCAAGTTTCCAAAGTGTGAATTTTAGCTTCGTGAGGTTCAGTTTTTGGGGCATGTTATTAGCAGCAAGGGTGTTAAAGTTGATCCTGCAAAGATCGAGGCTGTAATGAAGTGGGAGCCGCCGCGGAATCCATCGGAGATACGCAGTTTTCTTGGGTTAGCCGGATATTATAGGAGATTTGTGGAGAACTTCTCTTCTATTGCAGCTCCTTTGACTAAATTAACGAAGAAGGGCGAGAAGTTTGAGTGGACATAAGAGCAGCAAACCGCATTCCAGAAGTTGAAGCAGGCCCTGTGTGAGGCCCCAGTGTTGGCATTACCACAAGGTAGGGAAGACTTTGTGGTCTACAGCGATGCTTCTAGGATGGGTCTGGGATGCGTTTTAATGCAGAGGGGTCGGGTGATTGCATACGCATCCAGGCAGTTGAAAGAAGCTGAGAAAAGATACCCGGTACACGATCTTGAACTAGCTGTTGTGGTGTTAGCATTGAAGCTCTGGAGACATTACCTAAAGATACCCGTGTAAAATTTAAGATCTACACGGACCATAAA
Organism: Cichorium intybus; assembly: GCA_023525715.1. Lineage (NCBI taxonomy): Eukaryota > Viridiplantae > Streptophyta > Magnoliopsida > Asterales > Asteraceae > Cichorium > Cichorium intybus. The sequence continues at coordinate 138,317,882 of CM042011.1, read as the reverse complement.
AGTCTTAAACATCTGTTTGATCAAAAGGAGCTGAATATGAGGCAGCAGAGGTGGATGGACTTACTTAAAGACTATGACTGCGAAATTTTGTATCATCCAGGGAAGGCGAACATAGTAGCAGACGCTCTCAGTCGAAAAGAGAGACCCATTAGGGCTGTGTCTGCTTGTATGAGCATAGTCAGTCGGATACCTGAGCTAATTCGGGCAGCCCAGGAGGAAGCAGGAAAGACGGAGCATGTGAAAAGTGAGCGCATGGTTAGTTATATTAACCAACTTGAAGAAAATTCTCAGCGGTTAAAGACCTTTAAAGGTCGAGTGTGGGTGCCAAAGCAGGGTGAGGCACGAAAGTTGCTCCTCGAGGATGCTCACTGTTCCCGCTATGCTGTACACCCGGGTAGCACCAAGATGTATCGGACGCTGAAACCGTTATATTGGTGGCCAGGAATGAAGCAAGACATAGGAAGATATGTAGAACGGTGCCAAACATGCTTGCAAGTAAAGTCCAATCATCAAAAGCCGTATGGAGCGATCCAGCCTTTACCCATCCCAAAGAAAAAGTGGGACGATGTTACAATGGATTTTGTGACAAAACTTCCCCGGACGCCACGTGGATACAATACAATATTGGTAATAGTGGACCGATTGACTAAATCCGCTCAATTCATACCCATATGTGAGAATTATCAAGTTGGGAAGTTAGCCAAAATCTATATTGATGAAGTAGTTCGTAGACACGGGGTAACATCCTCAATTATATCCGACCGAGATAGCCGATTTATTTCTCGATTTTGGCAGAGTCTTCAGGAGCAGTTTCGGTCGAAAGTTTTGATGAGTACTGCCTATCAACCTCAGACTGATGGGCAAAGCGAGAGGACTATACAAACATTGGAGGATATGCTTCGTGCGTGTGTTATAGATTTTGGTGGGAGCTGGGAGGATCACTTGCCTTTGGTGGAATTTGCATATAATAATAGCTATCACTCCAGCATTCAGATGGCGCCATACGAGGCATTATACGGAGCACCGTGCCATACTCCGACCTGTTGGACAGAGTTAGGAGAAAAGCCATTAGCCGGACCCGAGATTGTCGCCCAAACCAAGAAGAAAATTCGAGAGATTCGTGAGCACTTAAAGGTTGCTCAGAACCGCCAAAAGCAATATGCCGATCGTTGAGTAAAACCTATAGAGTTTCAGGTTGGCGACATGGTGATGCTTAAGGTTTCCCCGTGGAAGGGTCTGATTCGTTTTGGGAAGAAAGGGAAGCTGAGTCCTCGCTTTATTGGCCCATTCCGGGTATTACAAAAGGTGGGAGCTGTAGCCTACCGTTTAGAGCTACCTGTGGAACTAAGAGGCATTCACAACTTCTTTCATGTGTCGCATTTAAAGAAGACACTGTTTGACAAGTCCCAACGAGTGCCTTTACCTGAAATTGAGATAGATGAAAAGCTGAGGTACCCAGAGCAGCCAGAAAAGATACTAGACCGGAAGGTTAGACAGCTGCGTAATAAGAGCATTAGCATGGTGAAAATGCAGTGGCGATACCATAAAGGCTCTGATGTGACTTGGGAAGCCGAAGAGGAAATGAAAGCGAAGTACCCCCAGTTGTTTGCTTGATTCCGGGGACGGAATCATTTAAAGGGGGGGGGGAGAACTTGTAACACCATTTTTGGTTTGGTATGGATGTGTTACTCCCTAGATATTTCTAAGAAGTATGTTTAATATAAGGTGGTGTTAGTACGGTATTTTTTTTCGGACAAGGACCAAAGGACCAAACTGTAAGAATTTTGGTGAAAAAGGGCCATTTTTGCCAAATAACCAAACTATCGGCTAGGTTGACTTGGTAAATGACCGAGATGAATATTAAGTTTATTTATGGGTCAAAACTTTTAAACTTAAGACTTCATATTATTATTAGAGCGAAAATTGGTATTACGACAAGTTTCGGGGGTTTTAACGACGACTTTGGATGTCGAGGGACTAATAGGGTATAAGAATCAAACTTAAAACTATAAATATCATTTAATAACCCAAAATCCTTAATTTTTATCTCCTAAAGTCGGTGTAAGCCTTCATCACTCAAACCTTGGAGAGAAATCCCGAATTTTCAAGAACTAGCTATAATGATCGGTTGATCCCCAGAGATTCAACCGTTGGATCATCGTGAAATTTGGATCGAAGCTTTAGAAGGTCGGTATTCAACTTATGACAGTAGGAATTTTGATTCTTTGGTCTGGAAGAGGAGACATAGCCTTCCGATTAAAACTGCAGAATTAAGGTAAATTTGTTGTTATTGTAAAAATCACCATAAATAATCAGAGTATCGTTTAGGAGTGAAACCAATGCCATTAGTTCAGAAAGTGAGTCTAGTATCTTTTGTCCAGAGAGGTGTGAAGCGTGATTCTACATCTAACTTAGGTAAAATACGTATTTTTCACAAACTGGTCTAGTTTGGACAGATTTGATATGAAATCTTGCAAAAATGATAGTAAATTGCAGAAAAATCGTTTGGAGATGATATTGGTGTCCCTGGAAACCTAACAAGGAGTAGTTTGCTGATAAATTGAAATCTGTATGAATAAATGTTCTGAAGTTGAGTAAATCTGATCGTGAACAGAGGTCAAATTTCAGGGGAAAATGAATAATTTCTAGGAAAATTAATATTGAAGTTATTTCCTTCAAGTTCACGATTTAGGTTTTCAAGAGGGTATATACATATGATTGATAAATGTGGTTGAAAACCTAATGTAGGTCTATATTTGTCGAGGAGTAGGGACGACACCGTGTTGTACGAGTAACGGAGCTAGTCAACCCGGTTTATATCGAGGTGAGTAGTCAATACCTCTCCCTATATGATATGTGATTGTAAAGCCTGTCTGGCTCAGTGTTACCTTCTTGTGGGGCCACATAACCGGTACATGTGATTGGGACCACCTTTCCGAAGGGTCACATACCCGGTAATCGTGGTTGAGACCACCTTTTTTGTGGAGCCACTTACCTAGTGTTTGTGGTTGGGACCACTTGTGTTGTGATGGCCTAGATGGCCGGCAGTTCTATCACACACTCAGGGGGTGTACGGTGAGTCCTTGTGACTCGATACCGCGGGGGTCGAGGAGGGGACGGATATGAGTGATCGGAGGGTTGTGGATGAGCAAGGGATTGTGGTATGATGTGGTGGATGTGTGATTACATAGTTATGTGCTTTCTTTATAATGTGGTATACTATGACACGTATTGATTATTCACTGAGCTTGTGTAGCTCACCTCTGTTGATACTAACATTGCAGGTACTAGAGACCCTGCTAAGGGGAAAGATACAACTCAGAGTTAGGAGCAGATGATAGTTATGTAGAGGACCGTTGCAGCCCGGCTTTGGGGGAGATTTTGTTATATGTTTGTATTCCTAGATATCACTTGTGTACCTCTTATATGTAACTAATACACCTGTGCTATATTTTGAAATGATAATTATGTTTTAAAAAGTGAAAAAATTTGGGTGTATTTGTTATTATAAGCCAGGTGTTACAGGTAATAGCCCACCCCACCCATAATTAATGCATCATATTAACTAATTGATTATTTGATGATTTGCGTTTTACGTCTTGCGATATTGCCGTGAACAGAAAAGAAAAAAAAAAGACTTCAAAAATGAAACGTAATGTTGACGTGATTTTTCTTTTGCGTTAAAGTGAAACCGTGAATGATAGTTAGATATATTACTGAAATTGAGAAATCATTGTTTTATATAATAGCCTTTAGTCTTGTCTCTTTAGTTCTTTTATACTTTGCTAGTTTGAATGTTGATTTGGATTGTCTTTTGTTACGGAAATCGTAATTGAATCATTGATTGTATCAGAAAGCAGAATCAAGAATTGAAATGTATTTGTTCAAGTTTTTTAAAAAGAATGATGAAAAAACAATAGATGAAGATACTGGGCAACATAAGTATATCAAAGTTGATTTAAATTCGTTACTTGTTGATCCGATAGAACGACCAAGTATAGACTATTATCATGTGAATCAAAGAGATGAAATTAGAAGAGCATACTTGCAAAAAGGGCTTACCAACCTCTAAACCATAAATTTCCACAACGTGATTTTGGAGGTAAACCTCGAAGGTTTAATCGATCTTGGTTTGATGATAACAAATATTGGTTAGAATATAGCATAAAAAAGGATGCAGCATTCTGTTATTCATTCAAATGCAATATACCAAACCAAGGTGGATCAGATCATTTCGTGAAATCAGGATTCAAAGAGTGCAATAGAAAATCGAGTGTAGATCTTCACAAAGCTTGAAATCCACACAATGTTGCTGTCCAAATGTGTCAAAATTTGATGAACCAAAGACAATCTATCACGTCTGCTTTTGAAAAACAAACTACTTTACATGAAAAAGAATATCGTATTCGTTTGAATGCTTCAATTGATTGTGTTAGATACCTACTTCGTCAAGGATTAGCGTTTCATGGTCATAACGAGAAGGAAGACTCGGATAATAAAGGTAACTTTCTTGAACTATTACAATGGTTAGCCAACCGATGTGATGTGGTAGATCGTGTTATGTTAAAAAATGCTCCAAAAAATACGCAAATGAAATCCAGTGAAATCCAAAAAGATATTTTGCAGGCATGTTCATATATAATTATAAATCTTATTATGGAAGATCTTGGAAATGATTTTTTTGCAATTTTAGTGGACGAGTCGCGTGATGTGTCTTGCAAAGAACAATTGGCATTGGTTTTGCGGTTTGTTAATAGAAAAAGGTGAAGTTGTAGAGCGGTTTGTTGGAGTTAGACATGTTAGTGACACTTCAGCTTTGTCACTAAAGGCTATTGTTTATGAAATGCTCTCATAATGGAATTTAAGTCCTACTAGGATCAGAGGCCAAGGCTATGATGGTGCTAGTAACATGAGTGGTGCATTCAATGGATTAAAGACTTTGATTATGAATGAAACAAAATCTACACACTTCGTTCATTGTTTTGCTCACCAATTATAGTTAGCCCTAGTTTTTGTCGCAAAGAATCACACAAAGGTTAATGATTTCTTTGATGCGGTTTCTTGACTGTTGAACATTATTGGATCTTCCTACAAACGACGAGATAAATTAAGAAAAAAACAAGAAAATAAAGTTGTGACATCATTGGCTGAAGGTTTGCTTTACACTAAATTAGTTATCTATTTTGACCATTTTTTGTTGTTTTATGCTACTAAACGTTTTATATGGTAAATTTCAGGTGAGCTTGAGAGTGGTACTGGTTTAAACCAAGAAGTAGGTATCAAACGACCATTTGATACTAGATCGGGTTCTCATTTTGCATCTCTATTAAATATCCAGACAATATATCCTTCTATTTGTGAAGTGATCGTAAAGGAAGCAATTCACATCTTAAAGTTATTAAAATCGTTTGATTTTGTGTTTTCTCTACACTTGATGGTTGATATATTGGGAGTCACAAATCATTTGAATACATCATTACAAAGAAAAGACTAGGATATTTTAAAATAAGTAGTTCTAAAAAGGCAATTAAAGCAATTAGGGATGCAGGATGGGAACCACTTTTAGGGAATGTCACTTTGTTTTGTGATAAGCACGATGTTCAAATCGTGGATATGGAAGATGCATATTATAATGGAATCGGTCGTCGAAGAGGTTCACAGGTTAGTAACGAGTGCTAATACCATGTTGATTTATTTATTATGTTTGTCATAAGTATATAAAAGATTATTTTTATTTACAGGTTAGCAACTTGCACCACTATCAAGTTTATGTTTTTAAGGAAGTGATTGATATGCAACTACAAGAGCTGAACCATTGCTTTAATGAAGTCAACACAGATCTACTTCTTCGATTGCTTGTTTGTGCCCGGGTGAGTCTTTCAAAGCCTTTGATTTGGATAAGCTAATGAATATGGCTAGACTTTATCCAGAAGAGTTTCCAACAGAATATGATCTTCGAGTTCTTGAATTGGAACTTAAAAATTACATAACGGATGTGCGAGAAGATGAACGATTTAAGCAGTTGAAAAGCATTGGAGACCTTGCCAAAAAATGCTGAAGAAAAGAAGCATATAATCTTTCCTAAAGTTTATCTTCTATTGAAACTTGCATTGATCTTACCTGTTGCAACAGCTAGTGTGGAACGTGTGTTTTCAGCAATGAAGTTAATAAAGACCAATATACGCAACAAAATGGGTGATCAATTTTTGAGTGATAGTTTAGTGTAATATTGTTGGATTAGGTGTCTAAGCCATGACTTTATATTTATATTTATCTTGTTAATTGAAGCAAAGTCCATTTGGGTTGCCCTCATAGTTGGAGGTTAGGATAGAGTTCAGTAGAGTAAAAGGTTGATTTGTTAATTGTTTAATAAATCAATAGAACTAGTTAAATGGTTTATTAATATATTTAAGTGTTAATATATTAATTAGAAACTATAATAATTAATTAAGATTTAATCTAGAATTAATTGGATTTAATTTAGTGATTAAATAAATTAATTAAAAGAGCAGGGACTGGTTTGTATTTATTCAATAGTTGAATAATCTGGCAAACCAGTGGATGGGCCTAAGTTGGCGAAATTATGAGTGGATACACTCATATTTCGAAACCCTAATTAGGGTTAAGGAAAGCCTTGTCCAAATGGTTAACAGGCTTGCCCATTTGGAGGCTCCTTAGGGTTTCGGCTGTAACCCTTGGAGGCTATAAAAGGAACCTCCTGGCTCCCTTTTTCTGTGCCACTTTTGAACCAAGAATACTCTGTTGGACTGTCTTCTCCATTGCTTGGGTGTGACACCATTTGAGGCAGGACATTTATGCTGCTAGCTTCAAGGATCATAAGATCAAAAGGTTGGTTTTCTCAGTTTTGATCTTTAGAAATAATTATTTCCTTTAGGTTTTAGTTTATTATCTTCATAGAAGAAAACATAGATCTTTCTAGGGTTTCATGTGAACCATAAGAATTATTTGTTCATTGATTGCTAGAAAACCCTTCAGTAGTATCAGAGCTTAGGCTTGTTTTCTTATAAATTGATATAAACTGCTTGAATGATTCTTGCCTTGAGTGTTTTTGTGAAAAACTCTCTTGGAATGGCCTTAATTTCGTGGCCTAGGCTAGGATTTCCTAACCCTAGCCGCCACCCACTTTATTCCCCCCCTTAATTGCTTGATTTGCTGCCTTAAATAGTTGGTTGTTGTTTTGGTAATTATTGGATAATTAAATAACTGGAACCCCTTATTCTTGGCATGCATTTTTTGAAATTAGGGAATAAGAATAGGAAATTAATTTGATTAATTTTGTGGTTCCCTATTCTTGATTTAATTAGTTTAATTAAATTGTTTAATTAAAAGACCAAGTAAATCACTTAAAGAATTAATTAAATTTTCGAAAAATAGCTTATAATTTGTGAAAATTAAGAAATAATTAATTCTAAAATATTTTAATAAGATTAAAATATATCTTATATATTTATGATTAAAAGTTAATATTTATATATAAGATTAAATGGTTAGTCTTACCGCTAGTAGGCCTCATTCACAAAACTGTCCTATAAAGAGGGTATAAGGCGACTGCCTATAAAATGGCAGTCTAATGGGTATCTACTCTTACCCACCACTCTCCTGGTCAGTCGAATGTCGTTAGCCGAATGGGTTTGATAGAACCGCTAAGCCTCTTAAAAGTATAATGCTATAATTGAAAGTACTAGAACCTTGAACAAAAACCCAATCTAGTTACTTTAGGTTTAAAAATGTGAATTGGTGCTAATCCATGAAATTGCACATTGCAATTTGTGAAACATTGGTGGAGCGTGTGTGGTTAACCTACACACCAATAGGGGTTCACAAAGACTTGAAATGGGTTTCTCGATTTTGTCATTATTAACGGAGCGTGTGTGGTTAACCAGCACGTTAATTAGAGATGACAATTGACTTCGAGAGTACCGAGCAAATTCGCATGGTTATTCACACCCGGTTTGTGATCCTCGGCATCCCAGTCACAAACACTGGGGCACATTCGAGACTAAACATGCCATTGAATAGTTCAATGTGTCTCAACAGATCTAGGAATTTCATAAGATCAAATTGATAAGTGCATTATCTACCTTAATGACCATTATGTTGTGATTACGGCATCCCTCTTCACACCATAGTTGGGGCATTTTGGGTCCTAGCCTTAATAAATATTATATTGGGTAATTATTTAAAATGATTAATTAAACTAATAAAATTCTGTTTATTGTAGATGTCTAAACCAAGTGTCTATTCTCCTTCCTTTCCTCCTTCACCCATTTCTGAGAGCATCAGAAAGCACCTGCTAAATATGGAAAGGCTAACTGGCCTCAACTATAAGGAATGGCTTCGCAATTGGAGACTGGCTCTCGGCATTGCTGGCAAGCTACATCTCACCGAGTATCCAATCCCGGTTCCACCGAAACAAGTCATCATAAAGAGCCTTTATGATAAGCATGACTTATTAGTTGATGAATCCGAAAAGATTTCATGACCTCATGCTATTGACCATTCACCCCGAGTTCTGCAAGGATTTTGAATCCTTGGGGTTATATGAGTTAATACAATCGGTTGAGGAAAAGTTCCAAAAACCGGTTGAAGAGGAACGAGCTAGGATTTTCAAAAGACTTGCAGAGTGTAAGTTAAAAGAAGGAAGTAGCATCGATTCGCATGTTCTTCGGATTGAAGCGTACATAGGCGAATTGTACAAACTTGGTTATTCCATGAGTCAGGAGTCGAGTGTTAACACTCTACTCGCTTCACTGACCGGTAAGTACGATCTGTTCATACATACGTATAGAAAGGAAGACCAGAAAAAGACCTTAATGGAAATGCGTCCACTGTTGACTTTAAACGAGTCACTCTTGGACAGGCATAGCTCCAATGGTTCAGCTACTTCTGGATTTAGTCCAGTGGAAAGACGAAGCAAGAAACGATCCAGATCGTCTGGATATGTCTTAAGCTGGGAATCCACAGAATCGGATACAGTCGCGGAAAGATTGGAAGACACTCCAAGGTCAAAATCTTTTGAAAGCTCAGGTATATCTAAAACCTCAAAACTTCTGTTCCATAATTCCTTGATGCATAATGTGATAGTCACATTCTGGTTTGTATGCAGGGAATCAGTAGGGTACGAGACATTGGCGCATAGGAGCACATTCGGATTGGATTTCCGGCTCATGCAGTTTTGAAGTTTAGTTAGATATTGAAATATTGTTATTAGCTTTTCAGATGCGTATGACATTGTCTATCATATAGTACATTGTTCAAGGATTTTGTTTTTTAATAAAATTGTCGTTTAATTTCTTTTAACATCTGTTGTTTGAAATTATCCTTGAAATGTTGTATGATTATGTTGAATGCATTATTGATGATAACTTGAATATTGAATGCATCTAAAGTGTTTGGATCTTAGGAATTGTGTCCCTTATGATTGTTAAGATGTATATTATAAGAATCAATTCAACCAAAGGTCCAGTTGGACAGGACCTTGGAATCACTTGACTTAGAATCACTTGATGAGTTGAGTTCTTAATGTGTTAAGAAATCAATCAACCAAAGATCCAGTTGGACATGACTTTGGAATCATTTGACTTAGAGTCAAATGATGATTAAGTTCTTTATAAAGCACATGTGGCAAGAAATGAATCACCCAAATATCCAAAGGATAGGATTTTGGAATCAGCTGACTTAGAGTCAACTGAAGATTGCAAGTCTTGAACATAATTAACAAAGTCATAAATTTACATAGAGATGTAAAGGAGATTAAGATTAGGAGCAATGAACACATCAGTTGCTGTGTGCTGCTCGAATCCTCAAATAGAACACAATTGGTTGTACTCCGCGATATTTGTCAATCGATATGACAAATATGGCTTCGCTTATTAGAATAAGTGATTGAATTGAAACCTTGAACAGTTCAAGGACTTCAAAGGAAGTACAAGACCCACAGAACCTGAGTAACAACATAAACTGGGAAAATGTTTCACAGTTTATTCCCTTCCAAGAACATTAATAGTTATAATGTGTCTCAGGGAAGATGATGGAGCGTTGGTCGAAACAGTTCGATCCTCAATGTATGAGATACATTGCAAATTAGTTTCCGATACATTGAATACTAAACCAGTCAGACCATATTCCAACCACATCCTTCGACTAAGTAGGTTCTGCAGACACTGTCTGAAATGTAAAGCTGGAATTGTCCCACTTGTACATTAAAGGTCCAGGCTCTTGTAGTGTTCGTCCGAACCTCATGACTAGCCTGAACTTAATCAGAAATGTCGTTTCACTGGCTATCCCGCTGTACCTGGAAAAAGAAATAGTTCTTTTAGAAAGAACTCATGTTCTAAGGAAACAGTGGGAGTTGGGACAGTCCTGAATGAGTTCAGGATTAGCCAAGTGAAATAACCTTTAGTCATCACTAGGCTTAGAGCAGAAATCAGATTTTTGTTTTAATTCTGACATTATCTTCTCTTGACCAGTAGTACTGATCACCATCATAAGTAGTTATGATCAGGGTGACATACCGATTAGTGGTAAAACATTATAGTTGGTACGGATTTTTAATCCGACTACTTGGAAGCATTGGTGAGCCCGGTTGCTGCCAATTAAGAGAACCTTAAGACGAGACAGAGTCTATGTGACAGTTTGATTGATTTTACAACTGGTCTTAAAACCAGTGGGAGTAATCATCAAAAGAAACCAACATGGACAGATACGTACCTTCAAAACATCTGGTTGAGTGAGACGATACTCAGAGTCAAGTAATTGACTCCGAGAGAAGCACTCTCAATAGAAGATGAAATCCGAAAGGATACTGCATATTGTAATTCGTTAGTGGAGCGCGTGCGGATCACCGGCACACTAATAGGGACTCACAAAGAATATGCCAGTATAAATGTACATGGGCCCGGGATTTCCCCGCGGGCATCTCGCAAGAAAGGATATTCAGATTTTCGAAATATGCCAAATGATTGGATTTTGAGAATGGGCTGAAAGATTTCCATTAAGATGTCAGAAAGTTTGGATTCTCAAAATGTGCCAAAAGTTCTGGATTTTGAAAATAGTCCATAACCGTGTCAAAGCCAGTGGGAGTGTCGCTGTTATCTACTATCCCTATATGTGAGTTACATAATGTTTCTAGGAAACGTCTCTTTTCATTACAAAGTGTAATGACTTGGTGTTAAGAAACGGATCGCTATGAAAGACTTAATAAAGATACGACATGCTCGGGTGGTTATAAACTTCTATGAGATAGATCGAAACTGTAACACCCCAATTTTACAAACCATTTATATTACATAAAAGCATATTTTTCAAAATACGGTTCATCAAAACCATTGTACTTGTTTAAATACAACAAAAGGGGTGTTACAATTATATATCAATCAACCATAAGTTTAAGGGAAATGGATTCAATCAAATACCAATACATGGGGGCTGTATTCAGCTCCACTCCTTTGCACCCTAGGACTTATTTCATAGCTCCAAACTATCTTACAATTTTGTACCTGAACCTGTAATACATGGCATAAAAATAGAATACGTAAGACAAAATGTCTCGTGAGTTACATGAGTTTTAGACTCAAACATTTAATCTCCCTTTTTGACCTTTTATAAAAATTTTTATAACATAAACATTTGCCAAAACTTTATAGTATTAATATACTATAACATTTTATATCTTTCAAAACTAGCTTCTTTCTTTGACTGGTTTTATAAACTTGTTGGATTTTTATACTTAGGGCTTTAATCACTATAAGTGATACCCCAAGTCTCTACAGCTAGAAAGAACGGATCAATCCTCACAGTAGAAGTGTTGAGGCAGCCTACTTCGCGAAGGGGTTTTCCCCAGTAGACTCCTTACCTAACCCGGGTAGGTTGGAACATAGTTCCCTTACTAACATTGCTAGCTACAATACCAGTCATATATAAAAATACTTTCTGAAAACTGAAACAGTACTTGTACACATAATGGCTGAATGCCAAGCTCTAGACTTAAACATGCTTTTACCATAATCTAGGCTATTGCCAAAATCATACTTTCAAATATAGCAGTTTACTTTCCATATAAACTAGGAAATAAATCATTCTTGCAAATATTTTCACACATAAAATATTATATGAAAATCTAAAAAAAATACTTACTTGCTTGCCATGTATCCCAAAAATGGGTAAAAATACTACATGTACTCACCTTATAACTCTTGAAAAGTCGTTTAGACGTCCCTCGGTTCTTTACCCTTTCGATGTCCGATTACTTGGCTTGCACCTATATATGGTATATGATACATTAATTTACATTTTAATTGACTCTATAACATGTTAGAGTCCTTATTATACCATTAATGGTCAAAACAAGGGTATAACTCTTGAATGACCAACTTTAGTTAAATTTCATTTTATACGTATTTTACTACAGTACCCTCGGAGGGTCGTATTTCGATTCCGATAATTTTTTATGAAGTTTTGGACCATATTAGACCTATGTTTAAAATTTGGGGTCAAATGGACAAGTTTTGGACCAAAACTTAAAAATGGAAAATCACTTGGCAGGAGACCTTGAACCAAAACTGCATTTTCACTCTGCCGCGATGGCGCATCGCGCCCAGGTGAGGGGCGCATCGCGCCTGCTGAACAGCAGTCCAGAATTCCCCGATTTTTATGCTACAAATTCCCATTTTCTCATATTAAGTACTTAATACTCTGCTTAATCGATAGGGGTTTGTTCCAAGACCAAAACCCTTCAATTTCTTCAAGTTTTAAACCATTAGAATCAAGTTAATCACAAGAACTCACAATCTAGGGTTCTTGATCAAAATCTCAATTCTTGAAAAATAGCAACCTACTTCCATATTCTTGAATTAAGTCCTTTTAGCATGACTTACTGGAAGTGTTAAGCCATTTAAACTACATGATTCATGACTGAAATTTCAAATTTCAGTTTCCATAAAACCCATCAAGACAATCTAGGTTAGAACTTGGAATACTTACCTTAGAAGCTTGGAATCACCAATTCCAAGTGTTAAATTCTTGATTCCTTGCTTCAATTCTTCGTGAACTTGAAATCTCCCGTGTCTCCAGCTCTCTAGCTCTCTCTCGAACTCTCTACTGATTTGTGTTGATTTATGAGATATTTTTCTCATTTTATATTTTCATATTTACAGTTTTGGTCCCTCTAGTTCACTTCCTTGAACCTTGACCACCATAATCAATTATCTTTTCATAGGATCAAATCTTTCACATTTTTAGTCCTAAACTATAATAAAGTTTTTTTTATAATAATTTCTGCATATGGTCAAATGACCAATTTACCCTTTTCATGGTAAAAGGACTAAATTACCCTCACAACCATAATTTCTCATAAATTTTACATATAACATTTAAATTACACACATTTTAGTTTACATATTTATATTGTAAATTTTTGGTCGTTTCAACTACCTCCCCCTAATTAGGACTCCGTCCTCGGAATCGCTTCATAATCTGTAAAATTAGGGTATCTTTTCTTCATGCTTTCCAAAGTTTCCCAAGTCAAGTCTGAGCCCAGTGAATGCTTCCATTTGACCAATACTAGGTCAATTTCTCTGTTCCTTAGTTTCTTGGTTTTCACTTCTAACATCACTTCGGGTTCTTCAATTAATCTGTTGGGTGTTTCCACCCTTACTTCTTCTAGAGGAATGGTTAATTCCTTCTTTCCAAAGTGCTTCTTAAGATAACATACATGAAATGTATCATGTATTCCTCTGAGTTCTGGTGGTTGCTCTAGTTTGAATGCTTGTAAACCGATTCTTTTCAGAATTTTGAAGGGTCCAATATATCTTGGACTCAACTTCCCTCTCTTGCCGAATCTTATCACCCCCTTCCAAGGTGATACTTTTATCATCACCAAATCGCCTTCTTTTAAATCATAGGGTCTTTTCTTCAAATTTGAGTAGCTTCTTTGGCGATCTTGTGCGGCTTTCATGTTGGCTTGTATCACACCAATCTTTTCATTCGTCATTCTTACAATTTTTGGCCCAGTGAGTTTTGTTTCACCAGCTTCTAACCAACACACTGGTGTTCTACACTTTCGACCGTATAACGCTTCAAAAGGCGGCATCTTGATACTTGAGTGATAACTATTGTTATACGAGAATTCTACCAATGGTAAATGCTCATCCCAATTACCTCCAAAATCAATGGCACATGATCTCAACATATTTTCTAATGTCTGGATAGTACGTTCACTTTGTCCATCTGTCTGAGGATGATAAGCTGTACTCATCCTGATTCGAGTTCCCATTCTTTCTTGTAGAGCATCCCAAAAGTTAGACGTGAATCGAGGATCTCTATCAGAAACTATGGACAATGGTGCTCCATGAAGTCCGATCACTTCATCAATGTACAGCTGAGCTAGTGCTCCAAGTGGTGCAGTTTCTTTATTCGCGAGAAATAGGGTACTTTTGGTCAATCTGTCAACAATGACCCATATACTATCGTGTCCCCTTCGCGTTCTTGGCAGTCCCATAACAAAATCCATGGTCACTTCTTCCCACTTCCCTGCTGGTATCTGCAACGACTGCGCATTACCATACGACACCTGATGTTCTGCTTTTACTTGTGCACAAGTCTCACAGTGGGATATGTACTTTGCTATTCTCTTTTTCATTCCTGGCCACCAGTAATGCTGCTTCAAATCTTGATATGTTTTTGTACTTCCAGGATGTATAGAATATTTGGATTTGTGAGAATCATCCAAGACTATCTTTCTGGTTGCTCCATATTTGGGAACCCAAATACGTCCTTTAAAAGTACGCAATCCTTGTGTATTTACTTCAAACACCACCTTCTTTCCAAGTTTTTCTTTCTTTATATTATCTTCGGTTAAGGCACTGTCTTGAGCTTCTTTAATCTTCTTAATTAAAGTTGAAACTACTTCAATTCTCATAGATCTCCCTTTTACAACTTTTTCACGAACCTTTCGGCTTAGGGCATCGGCTACTACGTTAGCCTTCCCTTCGTGATATATTATTTCGCAATCATAATCATTCACCAACTCAATCCACCGTGTCTGTCTTAGATTTAATTCCTTCCGAGTGAAAAGATATTGTAGACTTTTATGATCTGTATATATCTTGCATTTCGTCCCATACAGATAGTGTCTCCAGATCTTCAATGCGAACACAATCGCAGCCAATTCCAGATCATGAGTAGTATAACGTGTCTCTGCATCTTTTAGCTGTCTAGAGGCATAGGCAATAACTTTTCCCCGTTGCATAAGCACACAACCGAGACCTCTATTAGACGCATCGCTGTATACTACAAACTCTTCTATGCCTTCTGGTAAAGATAATACTGGAGCTTCACACAGCTTCGTCTTCAATATCTCGAAGGCTTCTTGTTGTTTTTCTCCCCAGACGAACTTCACCTCTTTCCGGGTTAACTGAGTCAGTGGCACTGCTATTTTAGAAAAATCTTGGATAAATCCTCGGTAATAACCGGCTAACCCAAGAAAACTCCTAACTTCTGTAGGTGTCTTCGGTGGCTCCCATTTCATTACCGCTTCTATTTTTGTTGGGTCCACTTTAATACCTTCAG
This sequence comes from Cichorium intybus, assembly GCA_023525715.1. Taxonomy (NCBI): domain Eukaryota; kingdom Viridiplantae; phylum Streptophyta; class Magnoliopsida; order Asterales; family Asteraceae; genus Cichorium; species Cichorium intybus. The sequence continues at coordinate 138,302,294 of CM042011.1, read as the reverse complement.
CTGAAACAACATGACCCAGGAATTGAACTTCCCGCAACCAAAAGTCACACTTTGACAACTTCGCGTATAACTGTTCATTCTTCAAGGTACGCAGCACTTCACGTAGGTGCACTTCATGCTCCGCTTCACTTTTTAAATAGACTAAAATATCATCGATAAAAACGATGACAAATCTGTCAAGAAAAGGTTTACAGACCCTATTCATGAGGTCCATAAACACAGCTGGGGCATTAGTGAGACCGAATGGCATCACTAAAAATTCATAGTGACCATATCGAGTTCGGAATGCAGTCTTACATACATCTTCATCCTTCACCCGTACTTGATGATATCCAGAACGAAGATCAATTTTAGAGAAATAACTAGCTCCTTGCAACTGATCGAATAAATCATCAATTCGTGGCAAACGGTATCGATTCTTGATGGTCACCTTATTTAGCTCGCGATAATCTATACATATACGCATAGTACCATCCTTCTTCTTGACAAATAACACTGGAGCTCCCCAAGGAGAAGAGCTGGGACGAATAAACCCCTTCTCAAGAAGTTCTTGCAACTGAGACATAAGTTCTCTCATCTCTGTAGGAGCAAGACGGTACGGTGCCCGAGCAATGGGACTTGCTCCAGGGACCAGATCAATACGAAATTCGACTTGCCTAATGGGTGGTAACCCAGGTAAGTCATCAGGAAAAACTTCAGGGAATTCATTGACCACTTTTATATCTTCCATCTTCTGCTTCTCTTTCTTCCCATTCATCACATAAGCAATAAATGATTCACACCCTTTATGGATGCATTTACGGCCCTAAATAGCAGTAATGAGACTTTGCATGTTCTTCCGACGTTCCCCGTATATATAAACTTTACTACCATCAGGCATTTTGATCGATACTATCCGTTTCCCACAAAGAATTTTAGCATTATGAGCTCCGAGCCAATCCATCCCAATAACAATATCGAATCCTTTAATCCCGATAGGTAGCAAGTCTGCCTTTAAGATTCGCCCACTAATCTCAACCGGACATTCCTCATACACATGACGTACCGTAACTAGTTCTCCATTCGCGATTTCTATTACATAGGTATCATCTAATGGTTTCATTGGTGTGTTCAGACGCTTACTAAATTCATGGGACACAAAAGAGAAATGTGCTCCAGAATCAAAAAAGAACATAAGCAGGTTGTGAGTTTACAATGAGTGTACCTGCCACCACATCCTGATCTTCTTTGGCCTCATCAAGGGTCATCTGAAACGCTCTCCCTTTCGTCTTTGCTGGTTCTGTCTTTTTGTTACTTGCGGTGGAAACTAATGTCTCATTCTTCTTCTTATGACAATTGGTACTGTAATGACCCTTCTCATGGCAATTGTAACATTCCACTTCGCTAATATCCTTCACCTTGCAGTCTTTAGCTTGGTGGCCCGGAAGACCACATTTATAGCACCCACTAGTGCCCTTCTTGCATTCCCCACTGTGCCTCTTTCCACACTTCTTACATTCTTTAACCTCACTTTGCTTAGAAAACCCCGATGAAAAACTACTCTTCTTGTTTGCTCCAGAGATTCCTGAAGGCTTTCGCTTTTCCGCAAAAGCTTATCGTTCCTTGGCCTTTTTCTCTATCATACTCTCAACCCTAGCCGCAGATTCAATGGCTTCATCGAGAGTAGTAGCCTTGCCAACTTCTAATGAGTAGTCCCCCGGCAACCCATTAACATACCGGTTGATCCTTCCAGCCTCAGTCGGTAGTGTATCTTCCAAAAATGGCAGCATCTCACAAAACTTTTTAGTGTACTCGTCAACCGTCTATTTTTCCTTTGCAAGAGCAAAGAATTCATTAACCAAGTTCTCCCGATGCCTAGCTGAACAGAACCTGCCTTTCAACCGCTGAACGAAGTCTTCCCAAGACAACGCATCCACGAACTCACTCCCCTTGATTCGGCGGAGAGTATTCCACCAAGTAAGAGCTTCCGCCTTTAGCATCTAAGAAGCAAACCCTACCTTCATATCCTCTTCGCAACGGCAGATGCGAAGAACTTGTTCCATTTCAGTCAACCACCGAATAGTTATTCGCGGATCCATCTCCCCGTTGAACTCCTTTGGCCGACAGGACATAAAGTCCTTGAAAGTATACGCTCCTTTAGTCTTGAACTGGGGCTGTGATTTGGAGGAAGAATCTCCCTGGGAAGAAGTCTGTCTTGGGTTAGTACCCTCAGGAGCCACACTCTTCTCACTATCTTTGGGGTGCGACTTAGATCTTTCGCCCAGTCGCTCATCAAGAAGACGAGTCATTTCTTGTTTGTTTTGTACTTGAGAGTCATGAAATAACTTCTGGATTGCCTCCAGGGTCAATGGAGGTGGATTAGCCTCACCCCTAGAATTGCCATCATCAATAGCTTGGGGCGGTCGGGGAGGCATAGGAGGCCTTGCATTAGGATCTGGGTTTTCCGCATACGATCCTTGACCACTTCTAGTTCGCATTCTGCTATAAAATTTCAAGTACTTTAGTATTTCATAATATATCATAATATTAGTTTACTACATTTCCACTAGTTTCCCAGTATTCCCTCGCGGGTACACCAGGCCCAATACGCGTCCTGTGATTATGATAATACGGGCCCATATTACCATAATCACCTACACATGTTGTTCCCAATGTTTCCACCTGGTTCTACTGTTCACTGGTATCAATTTGCTATTTTTTTAACTCATAAATATGCTCATATAATTCCACTAACAAATACTGTCTTAATTCCTTAAGACATAATAGATTATGTAACTCACTCTAATTGACTATTTTACTAGTCTAAGCCTAGGAGTGGAATGATCCAATCCTAATTCGCTTAAACTATGGCTCTGATACCAACTTGTAACGCCCCAATTTTACAAACCATTTATATTACATAAAAGCATATTTTCCAAAATACGGTTCATCAAAACCATTGTACTTGTTTAAATACAACAAAAGGGGTGTTACAATTATATATCAATCAACCATAAGTTTAAGGGAAATGGATTCAATCAAATACCAATACATGGGGGCTGTATTCAGCTCCACTCCTTTGCACCCTAGGACTTATTTCGCAGCTCCAAACTATCTTACAATTTTGTACCTGAACCTGTAATACATGGCATAAAAATAGAATACGTAAGACAAAATGTCTCGTGAGTTACATGAGTTTTAGACTCAAACATTTAATCTCCCTTTTTGACCTTTTATAAAAATTTTTATAACATAAACATTTGCCAAAACTTTATAGTATTAATATACTATAACATTTTATATCTTTCAAAACTAGCTTCTTTCTTTGACTGGTTTTATAAACTTGCTGGATTTTTATACTTAGGGCTTTAATCACTATAAGTGATACCCCAAGTCTCTACAGCTAGAAAGAACGGATCAATCCTCACAGTAGAAGTGCTGAGGCAGCCTACTTCGCGAAGGGGTTTTCCCCAGTAGACTCCTTACCTAACCCGGGTAGGTTGGAACATAGTTCCCTTACTAACATTGCTAGCTACAATACCAGTCATATATAAAAATACTTTCTGAAAACTGAAACAGTACTTGTACACATAATGGCTGAATGCCAAGCTCTAGACTTAAACATGCTTTTACCATAATTTAGGCTATTGCCAAAATCATACTTTCAAATATAGCAGTTTACTTTCCATATAAACTAGGAAATAAATCATTCTTGCAAATATTTTCACACATAAAATATTATATGAAAATCTGAAAAAAATACTTACTTGCTTGCCATATATCCCAAAAATGGGTAAAAATACTACATGTACTCACCTTATAACTCTTGAAAAGTCGTTTAGACGTCCCTCGGTTCTTTACCCTTTCGGTGTCCGATTACTTGGCTTGCACCTATATATGGTATATGATACATTAATTTACATTTTAATTGACTCTATAACATGATAGAGTCCTTATTATACCATTAATGGTCAAAACAAGTGTATAACTCTTGAATGACCAACTTTAGTTAAATTGTATTTTATACGTATTTTACTACAGTACCCTTGGAGCATCGTATTTCGATTCCGATAATTTTTTATGAAGTTTTGGACCATATTAACCTATGTTTAAAATTTGGGGTCAAATGGACAAGTTTTGGACCAAAACTTAAAAATGGAAAATCACTTGGCAGGAGACCTTGAACCAAAACTGCATTTTCACTCTGCCGCGATGGTGCATCGCGCCCAGGTGAGGGGCGCATCGCACCTGCTGAACAGCAGTCCAGAATTCCCCGATTTTTATGCTACAAATTCCCATTTTCTCATATTAAGTACTTAATACTCTGCTTAATCGATAGGGGTTTGTTCCAAGACCAAAACCCTTCAATTTCTTCAAGTTTTAAACCATTAGAATCAAGTTAATCACAAGAACTCACAATCTAGGGTTCTTGATCAAAATCTCAATTCTTGAAAAATAGCAACCTACTTCCATATTCTTGAATTAAGTCCTTTTAGCATGACTTACTGGAAGTGTTAAGCCATTTAAACTACATGATTCATGACTGAAATTTCAAATTTCAGTTTCCATAAAACCCATCAAGACAATCTAGGTTAGAACATGGAATACTTACCTTAGAAGCTTGGAATCACCAATTCCAAGTGTTAAATTCTTGATTCCTTGCTTCAATTCTTCGTGAACTTGAAATCTCCCGTGTCTCCAGCTCTCTAGCTCTCTCTCGAACTCTCTACTGATTTGTGTTGATTTATGAGATATTTTTCTCATTTTATATTTTCATATTTACAGTTTTGGTCCCTCTAGTTCACTTCCTTGAACCATAATCAATTATCTTTTCATAGGATCAAATCTTTCACATTTTTAGTCCTAAACTATAATAAAGTTTTTTTTATAATAATTTCTGTATATGGTCAAATGACCAATTTACCCTTTTCATGGTAAAAGGACTAAATTACCCTCACAACCATAATTTCTCATAAATTTTACATATAACATTTAAATTACACACATTTTAGTTTACATATTTATATTGTAAATTTTTGGTCGTTTCAGAAACTATGCAAAATGATCTTGATGAGACTCAAGATGCATTGCCCTAGGAAATAGTTTTTTGTCATTGCAAGGTGTAACGAATTATCATGAGAGATATAAAAGGTGCAACATACTCACATAATCCATTAACATATATCAGATAGATGATGTCATCAGTATAGACCTGACTATAGTAAGCATGGTCTTGATATGATTCAAGATGCATGGAAAAGAGTCTCCGAAAGGAAATAGTTATTGAAAATCATGACACAAGGATTATAAGTAATCCTTAGATTCCAAAAGAGTTTAGAATAGGACTGGATCGAATCCAACAAGTTTCTTGGATCGATCAGAAGTGTCATGAACATGTCTTGATAACTTAATGCTTAGAGCATATTGAGTCATATTCACGATATGACCTAGCTCGGAATACTTGATGGATTTTGTACATACGTGAGAAATCATTGGAAAATGATTATGGGTGAATGTTGATAACTGATGTGTTTTCAGACATACATATTTTATATACCCAAAATGATATCACTTATTTTTGGAATTCTAAGGATCAATATTGTTTTTGTAATGTCTTTTCATAAGTTTTGAATTTATAACAGGGAGATACCATGAATGAAAACAACACAACTAGGCAAGTGTACCTAATCGGTTGTAATATAGCAATGGTAAGTCCGGGTCGAACCCAAGGGAATTTGTTTAAGTTGAAGAAAATCAATTATCAATTAACAATTTATAATAATAACAAAAGAGATAAAAAGGGGGGGGGGGGTTTGTATAATTGTGAAGAGATCGTATCATCAAATAAATAAAGAATGAGTAAATAAATGGTGACAAGGTTTGAAGTTAAGCCGAAAGGATAGTTTGAACAAATATGCTTTTTACTTAGAGGTGATTACTCCTTATAACAATATTCTGATTGATAATAATGTGCAATGGATATTAACAAGTTAAATACCGATTTCTAAGTTGATTAGATGTCTTGGTCCAACAATCCAATTTTATGATTAAAAAGAGTTATTAATCCCATTGGTCCTGTAAATTAATTACTCCAATTAATCATTCTATTTATTCATACTCTGCATGATTTATTTGTTTCTTTTGATATCAATGGTCATGATAATCAAAATAAGATGTATAGTTTGGTCCACTAATACAATTAAAACAAATGCATATAAGATTCTTTCTTTGTAACTTAACCTAGGATTTGGTCAATCACTAGTCATAAATATATACATGAAATATATATATATTATGATACAAATTAATTTAGCAAGAATGGTCATCTATACTAAATATAATTCAGTTATAAGTTTCAAAGATAAATTCTTAATATACATTAGTTGGTTAAATAAAAATGCAAAGTAAATTATTAAACTTGCAATATCCAATTTCATATCAATCAAAACATAGTTATAAGTTTCATCTATTCTAAGTAAAAGCACAATGGAATTACTCCATAATCAAAGACAAACAGCACACTGAATATATATAAGAAAGCTAAACATAGTAAGCAAACCGAATATCCGAGCAATGGTGTTCTTGATCGTTTGTCGTGACTACCGCATGCAGAACTTCATTCCTTGATGAAGGGAGGTCGAGAGCAGAGGGATAGAGGGTTATTCTCCAGTTATAGAGTTTGTGATCTGAATTGTGTGTCTAAAACAACAAGATTAAGCCTCTATTTATAGTGATGCCCAGCGAGGATCGCGTCGCGATCCTATAGAGGATCGGGTCGCGATCGTGAGTTTAGTGCGCATCTCAGTTGGCCACTACCCCGACTCAGTGGACTGTAGTTGGTACGTCGGGTCGCGATCTCGGTAAGGTCGCGATGTTTAGCCCTTTTGCGCGATCCTTTGGTCAGCAATCTGTCACGTATTCGTCAGACGATAGGGTCGCGATCCCTATGGAGATAGGGTCGCGATCTATCGTCTGATTGACTAATTTCTTCGCTTTTTCGTCCAAAATACGCTCTTTTTGGCTCTTTTTCTCCCGATAGATCTTTTACTCCATTTTCTTCATTCCAAGGCTTGAATTCAGCTCCTTCTTCTCAATCAAGCAATTTTTTCTGCGTTTTGGTTATTAAAATGAATTAAGTACATTTTATCTTGAAATTAAACCAAAAACACATATTTAAGCACTTGATATTGCCCGAAATATATGTATAAATGAGGCAATATCAAAATACCCTACACTTGAATTTTGCTTGTCCTCGAGCAAACTATAATTTAAAAACCAGCCAAGACATTTGATATCCAAACAATTTTCCAACTGCTATTATAGATCTAGCATTATTTACCTATGTTAAGAATAAGGTTTTAAGAATAAACATAGTAGATTATACCTAGTTTTATGTGCGTATTTCTAACCTTCCAAAATTTTACATAAAATCTATTTCTATTAATGACAAATATTTAGATTGAAAAATACTCATTTTTACATAACATTGAATACACCCTTAAAAATTCCTTTTATCTCAAGATCTTTTTGTCAAGTTTCCCAAAAATTATGCTGGACTAGGTTTATCAAGTTAAGTTATTTATTTTTATCGCACCTTTGAAACTCGTGACTTTCTATGGAACTCTTGATTACAAATTTTCAACTCACAACTGTACAGAGTTTACTAATTCAAATTCCAAAGGCCACTAAGGAAATCCCATGACTTTCGATGACATCCGTGTAACGAGCTTTCGACAATATTATCCCAAACCAGTTGGCTTTAGGTAATAAGGAGTAGGAATGCCCGTGGGCCCCATTTTATGTCTACTTGCTCGAATGTCAAAGGCCACTGATTGAATTTCCTTTCTGAGTCTCAATCTTATGGTGTAACGTTACTTGATTCTCGCTTTTCATTTCATTAATTTTCTTATTTGACGTTCTTTTAACGAGGCTTATTTTCCTCGATTTAGTCATAGCATTCGCGCGATTAGGGAAACTGACTCAACCTGTTTTGACAAATCCTGATTTTCAATGGGTCTATTTCGTTATTTATGCAAAACATTTTGTAATTATCATTCTAACTACTTGTCATTTACGGAATTAAATTTTATATGAAATAATGAAAAACTAGAAAATAAGAGCATAAAATTAAGTTTAACCTACAAATTTATTTTCAAAACATTTTTCTTAACAATTATCCTTTTAGTGTTCAATTTTTGGAAAAGATGTTTAAGATAAAATTTTGACTTGGCTTAGTTAATAATTGCATTTTGACCTTTTTACCCTACACTTATTTTATACAATAATCTTATTGTATATATATTTTTAAATCAAAGAGGAGTTTAATTGGAATGGACTCCTCTTGGGTAATGGGTCGTTCTGTTTTTAAGGACAGATTCCACAGAAGAAGTTTGCTGAACTGAATGCCAGCGTCTGTTTGAACCTATATTCTGTATCAATGCTCAGAGAAAATATTAACCATACCACAAAAACAAAACACACAAATAAATAAAAACAAACACACCACACTAAAATAAAATAATAACAAAAATCCAAATGTATTTAAATACAAAAATAAAGTCAATCATCAGTGTCATCAAAAACTGAACCTGAGGTGCCACCGCCATCACCGTAGTCGTGCAGGAAATCTGGCGGCTCAAACCACGTGGGTACAGGAGGAACATAAGTCGGGTATGGAATAGATGGCTGGAACCCCTGACTAGCGTAGAACTCCTGCATACTGCGCGATACCCACTGGTCATGTACCTGTCTCCTCAGAATATCGCGATCTAGCCTCTGCATGTCGTGCTCCATCCGTCGCATATCGCGCTCTCGGCTCAAATCCATCCTACTCATCTGCTGGGATAAGTAGCGTAGATCGATCTCCTGCTCCGGGGCATCCTGCTGTATCGGAGATCTCTGCCGGCGTCGACGGTGAGCACCGGGGGCTCGCTGAGGCTGCGGCTGCGGCTCTGGGTCTGGCTGTGGCTCGGGCTGTGGCTCTGGCTGAGCGTCCATGTCTTCTTCCTGGTCAACCGGGTCCTCCTCTCGAATGCGATCGTCCTGATCGATCACTCGCATCTGATAAAGGTAACTCCTGGTCATAAGACGAGGATCTGATACGGTGAGTCCCCGTGCGAGTGGAGATGAGAAAACGCCATATGATGCTGCCAGTCTGGATATAAGATGTCCTCCAGAGATGGGGCTCTTTTTCTTTGCCCCTTTGGCCTTTCTGGAAAGGAAGACAGCCAGTGTATACGGGAGGTTGAGGCACACACCCTCAGATGTCAGGCACCAAAGATAGAAGACATCATCAACGGGCACCTTATCGCTTCCTTTACGGTGATTAACCGTAGAGGCGATGAGTCTGTGAAGTACACGGTGGACAGGGGAGCGTAGCATGCTCTCCACCGCGGTGTGTGAGTCGTAAGCCTCATTGGCCAACGCGCCCCAAACATCTGCCACGCGGAACTCAGCGGGCGGGATCCTAAGGCATGCCTCGAAGAAAGTAGAAAAAATAGGCAATGCGATCTCCTCCCGTGTATATAGCCCCAGGCGTAACCCCAGTTCCATCACGCTGCACTCACGGCTGACTCCTCCCAGTCTGAAAGAGAGAGCCGTCCTATCCGATAATTCCCTGTACTGCTCGAACTGTACAGTGGATAGGAACTCCAGAGTGAGCTCTTTGAAGATAGGCTCTTGGAAATGGAACAGTCTATCCCAAGCGTGGCATGTAAATCCAGTTGCACCGTGGATTTTTGTTGTGAATGGTGCCATACGGTGGTGCAGCCCGATTGTGGCCGCGTATTCCCAATCCAGACAGGGAGGCACATGAATGTCTTTTTTGTGAATCTTGGCCAGTTCTCCCAAATATCGTTGTCTCCTCGCATTGTTGATTGTTGTTGGAAATTGAAGCAATGCATGCGAGGGCAACTGCTCAGCTTGTGGGTTTTGTTCTCCCCTTCCCGCCATTTATCTGTGAAATAAGAAATAAAAGAAGAAATAGAAAAGAATTAGCTTGACAAATAACAAAATTTTCCCCTGATCAGAGATCGGGTCGCGATCCACCTGTGGGTCGGGTCGCGATCAGGGTTTGGTCGGGACAATCAGTTCGGGTCCTGGTCGCTGTCGGGTCGCGATGGCCATCCGGATCGGATCGCGATCTACGGATGGGTCGGGTTCTGGATCGCGATAGGGACGAGATCAAAGGTCCGGTGATATTCATACGTAGGGTCGCGATCAATGAACCATTTCATCGATCGGGTCGCGATCTACGAACAGATTCAGGGACATTCGAATGTCGTGTCGCGATACGTGAGTGTGTTCAAAGATCGGGTTGCGATCGATGAATTTTTGCATTTAATTTCATACGTAGGGTCGCGATCTATGAACTTCTTCAAGGATCGGATCGCGATCCTTGAATGTCCGACCTAAACTCGCGATTTTTAACGTTTTTCAAGCTAAATCTTCACTATCTAAGAGGGTTTTAACTAGTTTACTTAATTCTCGGTTGGATCTAACATTTAAATGGGCAAATCATTCAAAACCGAGAACCAATTTTAAAACCTAATTTTATTCCTAAATCCACAATTTCTAACATATTTGCAATTAACAACAAGAAGGGAATGAAGATTTATGTACCTGTGTTGATGATCTAGAATCTAGGAAAACTGGAAACAAACTCGGTCGCGATTTTACCGTGGAGATCGGGAAGCGATTGTGGGGTAAATTGAAACCAAATGACCGGATCTGTTTTTAACCCTTGCGTATCGTCGGGTCGCGATCAGGTTCTTGATCGGGTCGCGATTTGTTAAAAATTACGGGCTTGGGCTTTCCGGTTCGCTTGAGATCGCGTCCCTACGGACCACCGGATCGGGTCGCGATCCATGATCTGTGACATTTTTCTTTTCCTGTTTTTCCGTTGATGATCTTTATTTTTGTGTTTTATTTTTATTATTTATTATTTATTAAGCACACAACATAAAATTAAATTGTCTCTAAATTATTACAACCCAATCGAACAAAAATTAATGTCTTTTTTCTCACACCGCTTTCCTTACCTGGGTTGAAAGCTTAAACCCGTACCCCTGCTTTTGAATTTTTTAAATGTTTGAGAGGGGTACATCCTCTCCTTCCTCACAACGGACTCCTTGTTCGTAGTGCTTCACCCGGTGTCCGTTAACCTTGAAGCTTACGTCGTTCATATCCAGTAATTCAACAGTACCGTATGGAAATACGGTCTTCACCTTGTACGGCCCATACCATCTTGACTTCAATTTCCCTGGAAATAATTTTAATCTCGAGTTGTATAGAAGTACCTGATCTCCTGGTGCAATCTCCGTTTTCTTTTGTAATCGTGCGTCATGCCATTTTTAGTGCGATTTTTGTAAATTAAGGAGTTCTCATATGCTTCGTTCCTTAACTCTTCTAACTCGTTTATCTGCATTAAACGGTTAGAACGGATATTTGTTTCATCAAGATCACAGTTTTTTAACTCCCAGTATGCTTTATGTTCTACTTCCACAGGTAAATGACATGCTTTACCGTATATCAACCTATATGGTGTTGTACCAATAGGTGTTTTATAAGCTGTTCTGAAAGCCCATAAAGCATCATCGAGTTTATTAGACCATTCTTTTTTATTGGTACCAATTGATTTTTCCAGAATTCTTTTTATTGCTCTGTTAGTGACTTCAGTTTGCCCACTGGTTTGTGGGTGATACGGGGTTGCAAATCTGTGTTGAACTCCATATTTTTTAGAGTTTTCTCAAGTTGTGTGTTTGCAAAATGAGTTCCCCGGTCACTGATTAGAGCTTTTGGTACACCAAATCGTGAAAACAATTTTTTTAGAAATTTAATTACAACTCGTGCGTCATTAGTTGGTAAAGCCTGGGCTTCAACCCATTTTGACACATAGTCGACAGCGACTAAAATGTATTTGTTTCCACATGAATTTGGGAATGGTCCCATAAAATCGATTCCCCAAATGTCAAAAATTTCACATACCTGTATACTTACCTGGGGCATTTCGTTCCTGGATGAGATGTTTCCTGATCGCTGGCATGAATCACATTCTTTCACATATCTCTTAGCGTCCTTGAAAATCGTTGGCCAATAAAATCCGGCTTCAAATATCTTTCTCGCTGTGTAGTTTGCACTATGGTGTCCTCCAACTAGTCCTTGATGACAATGTTCCAGGATATTCTGAATTTCTTTCCCATAGACACATATTCTAATTATGTTGTCTGCATTGACTCGAAAAAGATATGGATCGTCCCAGAAGTAATGTTTTACATCTGTGAAGAATTTCTTTTTCTGCTGATGTGTAATTCCTTTCAGAAGTACTCCTGCAGCCAAATAATTAACTATGTCAGCGTACCAAGGAAGTTTTGTGTCTACATTCAGTAGGTGTTCATCAGGAAAATTATCGTTGACGTCTGTTTCCTTCAGCTGCTCCATCTTTGGGTTTTCCAGTCTGGACAAGTGGTCTGCTGCTACATTTTCCATCCCTGGTTTGTCTTTTATCTCTAGATCAAATTCTTGTAACAGGAGGATCCAACGTATGAGTCTTGGTTTTGCGTCCTGTTTTGAAAACAAGTATTTTAAAGCAGAATGATCTGTAAAGACAGTTGTTTTAGACAAAATTAGGTATGGTCTGAATTTATCAAATGCATAAACCACTGCTAGTAATTCCTTTTCTGTTGTTGTATAATTTTCTTGAGCTGGATTGAGGGTTTTACTAGCATAAAAGATAGGTTGGAAATGTTTTTCCACCCTTTGTCCTAGAACTGCTCCAACTGCATAGTCGCTTGCATCACACATCAATTCAAAAGGTAAATTCCAATTTGGTGCAATCAGAATTGGAGACGAGACCAATTTTTCTTTTAGAGTGTTAAAAGCATTTAAACAACCTGTTGAAAATTCAAATTTTGCTTCTTTTAACAGTAATTGAGTTAATGGTCTTGCTATTTTTGAAAAGTCCTTTATGAATCGACAGTAGAATCCTGCATGTCCAAGGAAACTTCTCACTCCCTTTACGTTTGTAGGAGGCGGCAATTTTGAGATCGTTTCCACCTTGGCCTTATCCACTTCTATTCCTTGCTTTGACACCTTATGCCCAAGAACTATTCCTTCTTGAACCATGAAATTGCACTTCTCCCAATTCAACACCAAGTTAGTTTTCTCGCATCTTTCAAGCATTTTATCGAGACTGGTTAAACATTCATCAAAAGTATCTCCAAATACAGAAAAGTCATCCATAAATACCTCCATGAAATCCCCTACCATTTCGTGAAATATGGCAGTCATGCATCTCTGAAACGTTGCTGGTGCATTGCAGAGTCCAAATGGCATCCTTCGGTATGCGAAAGTTCCATAGGGACATGTAAAGGTGGTTTTCTCTTGATCCAGCAGATCGATTGGGATCTGAAAATATCCTGAAAAACCATCTAAAAAGCAATAGTAAGTTTTTCCAGCAAGTCTTTCAAGCATTTGATCAATAAACGGTAATGGAAAGTGGTCTTTGCGAGTAGCATCATTTAATTTACGGTAGTCTATGCATACTCTCCATCCGGTTACTGTTCTTGTGGGAATTAATTCGTCTTTTTCATTTTTTAAGACGGTGATTCCTCCCTTTTTTGGCACTACATGAATGGGACTGACCCATGGACTGTCTGAAATGGGATATATTATTCCTGAATCTAACAATTTTACAACCTCTTTCCTTACAACTTCTTGCATTTTAGGATTTAAACGTCTCTGGGGTTGTATTTTCGGCTTGGTTTCATCTTCCATGAGAATTTTTTGGGAACAGTATGAAGGGCTTATCCCCTTAATATCTGAGATTTTCCAGGCTATGGCACTCTTTCTTTTCTTGAGGACAGCTACCAGCTTCGTTTTTTCTGCAGAAGACAAAGAAGCATTTATTATTACAGGTAATTGCATGCTTTCATCTAGATAAGCATATTCAAGATGAGGAGGTAAAGTATTGAGATTAAGAGTCTTTGGCTCTGAGTCTTGATTCTCATTGGTTGTAGATGAATTACTAGGCACTTTTTCCTCTTCTAGTAATTTTTCTAGTTTCTCAATCTCCTCGTTGGCGTTAAATTCTTCTTCTTCCATAGGCATCATGCTTTCTAGATTTCTTTTCTCCAGTTCCTGTAATTCATTCTCCAAAATGGTATCAAAAGTGTCAATGAAATACACCGCATCATCACATGTCTTGGAATGTTTCATGGACTGATCAATTCCAAATGTTATGGCATCAGTTCCAACTCTGAGTGTGAGCTTTGATTCACGGATGTCTACCAATGCTCTTGCTGTGCTTAAAAATGGTCTTCCCAGAATTATCGGCACCTGTTCATCTTCTTCCATGTCTAGAACAACAAAGTCTGCAGGAAAAACAAATTTATCTACCTTTACCAATAAGTCCTCCACTATACCTCTTGGATATGTTATCGATTTGTTTGCTAAGTGGATCGCCATTCTTGTTGGTTTAGGTTCAGGCAAGTCAAGCTTCGAGTAAAATGAATATGGCATGAGGTTGATGCTTGCACCTGAATCTGCTAAAGCATGACTAAAAGTTAAATTACCAAACTGACATGGTAATGTTAAACTTCCTGGGTCAGTCATCTTTTTAGGTAGTTTATTTAACATTGCTGCTGAGCATTGTTCATTTAAAATCACATTGGATGCTTCTTCAAGTTTCTTTCGATTTGTAAGAAGATCCTTTAAAAACTTTGCATATTTAGGCATTTGTGCAACTGCCTCAACAAAAGGTATATTAATATGCAATGATTTAATGTGTTCTAAAAATTTCTTATATTCTTCTTCTTGTTTTTCCTTTTTCAGACGCTGTGGGTATGGAACTGGTGGTTTATAACTTTTTACGGGTGTTGGCGGTGGTCTTTCTTCAGTTTCTTCTTCATTCTTCTCCGGTAGTTTCTCAGATTCCTGCATTTTAGATGAAGAGTTAGTGTTTATGGGAATTGATGGTTCCAAAATCTTACCGCTTCTGGTTGAAATTGCCTTGACATGTGCATTAGGATTTTGCTCTGTGTTGCTTGGCAATGTACCAGGGAATCTTTCATGCAAAACTCGCGAAATTTGACCAACTTGAGTTTCAATATTTAATATTGAAGCTTGTTGATTTCGGAATGCAGATTCCGTAGTTACTCCCATCTTTTTCACTAGTTCTTTAGTTGATCTGTGTCTTTTATCTGAGGCTTCTGCAAATCTGGCCATCATTTCTACAAAGCTTGGTTTCTTCTCGGGTTGTCTCTGTGGATCAAAGGTTGGTTCTCTTTGGTAGTATCCTTGCCCGTTTTGCTTATACTTCTCTGCTTGATCTTTTTTATACTCTTCATAAGGCTTCCAGTTGCTGTTTCGTGGCCTTCTTTCATCAAATCTATCTCCAGAGGAATAGCAAACACTTTCCTTTCTTTTCCCATCTTCATCTAGTGGACAATCTTTTGCAAGATGTGGTCCACTACAGTTATCACAGCCGACCTGTATGGCATGGATTGTTTGGTTTACCTTTTTCATGTCCCGCCCCAAAGCGTCTAGTTTGGCATTTAGGGCTGCTAATCCATCGGCTTGATCATCTGATGGCTTTTTTCTCAGGGAAGAGTCTCTTGAAGAATGCCACTGATGCGAGTGTTGGGCTAATTCTTCGATTAATGCATACCCGTCTGCTGGAGTTTTCTTTGGAATTGGCCCCTGCGAATCAACCATTTGACGAGTTGTTACATTAATTCCGTTATAAAAGGTTTGCACAACTTGATGTGGATTTAGATCATGTTGTGGACAATTTTGGAGCATTTCTTTATAACGGTCCCATGCATCATAAAGTGTTTCATCATCCATCTATTGAAAATTTTGGATTTTTGCTTTCATTTTAGCAATTTTAGAAGGTGGGCTAAACTGTTTAATAAATTTCGTTTTTAGTTCTTCCCAAGTTTTTATTGTTCTTGGGGGTTCAGCCTTTAACCATCTCTTTGCTGCTCCCTGGAGTGTTATTGGAAATACTCGTAACATGACAGCATCTTTGGTGACTCCAGGAATATGAAAGTAATCGGCTATTTCCAGGACAGATTCCACATGTTGGTTGGCATCTTCAACATCTTTTCCTGTGAACAAAGTTTCTCTTAGAAGATGTAGAAATTGGCCTTTTATTTCAAAATGCGTCCCATCTGGAATCGTGGGACGAACTAGTCCTTGGCCAGTTTCTTCTTGTGTGCGACTTGCATATTCTTCCAAAGAAAGATTTGCAATGTCTGCCATTAGTCTTGCGTGTCTCCGTCGTCTGCGAAATTCTTGTTCCGGTTCTTGAAACTGTGGAGTCAAAGGAGAATTTGAACTCCTGGTCATACACTATCTGAGGAACAGAAGGGTGAGATCTAGAATAAATTATAAATAAATTAAATTAATAAATGAATTTCATTACTTTAAACCGTATTCCCCGGCAACGGCGCAAAAAACTTGATGTGTTTTCAGACATACATATTTTATATACCCAAAATGATATCACTTATTTTTGGAATTCTGAGGATCAATATTGTTTTTGTAATGTCTTTTCATAAGTTTTGAATTTATAACAGGGAGATACCATGAATGAAAACAACATAACTAGGCAAGTGTACCTAATCGGTTGTAATATAGCAATGGTAAGTCCGGGTCGAACCCAAGGGAATTTGTTTAAGTTGAAGAAAATCAATTATCAATTAACAATTTATAATAATAACAAAAGAGATAAAAGGGGGGGGGGTTTTGTATAATTGTGAAGAGATCGTATCATCAAATAAATAAAGAATGAGTAAATAAATGGTGACAAGGTTTGAAGTTAAGCCGAAAGGATAGTTTGAACAAATATGCTTTTTACTTAGAGGTGATTACTCCTTATAACAATATTCTGATTGATAATAATGTGCAATGGATATTAACAAGTTAAATACCGATTTCTAAGTTGATTAGATGTCTTGGTCCAACAATCCAATTTTATGATTAAAAAGAGTTATTAATCCCATTGGTCCAGTAAATTAATTACTCCAATTAATCATTCTATTTATTCATACTCTGCATGATTTATTTGTTTCTTTTGATATCAATGGTCATGATAATCAAAATAAGATGTATAGTTTGGTCCACTAATACAATTAAAACAAATGCATATAAGATTCTTTCTTTGTAACTTAACCTAGGATTTGGTCAATCACTAGTCATAAATATATACATGAAATATATATATTATGATACAAATTAATTTAGCAAGAATGGTCATCTATACTAAATATAATTCAGTTATAAGTTTCAAAGATAAATTCTTAATATACATTAGTTGGTTAAATAAACATGCAAAGTAAATTATTAAACTTGCAATATCCAATTTCATATCAATCAAAACATAGTTATAAGTTTCATTTATTCTAAGTAAAAGCACAATGGAATTACTCCATAATCAAAGACAAACAGCACACTGAATATATAAGAAAGCTAAACATAGTAAGCAAACCGAATATCCGAGCAATGGTGTTCTTGATCGTTTGTCGTGACTACCGCATGCAGAACTTCATTCCTTGATGAAGGGAGGTCGAGAGCAGAGGGATAGAGGGTTATTCTCCAGTTATAGAGTTTGTGATCTGAATTGTGTGTCTAAAACAACAAGATTAAGCCTCTATTTATAGTGATGCCCAACGAGGATCGCGAGAGGATCGGGTCGCGATCGTGAGTTTAGTGCGCATCTCAGTTGGCCACTACCCCGACTCAGTGGACTGTAGTTGGTACGTCGGGTCGCGATCCTCGAGGAGATCGGGTCGCGATCTCGGTAAGGTCGCGATGTTTAGCCCTTTTGCGCGATCCTTTGGTCAGCAATCTGTCACGTATTCGTCAGACGATAGGGTCGCGATCCCTATGGAGATAGGGTCGCGATCTATCGTCTGATTGACTAATTTCTTCGCTTTTTCGTCCAAAATACGCTCTTTTTGGCTCTTTTTCTCCCGATAGATCTTTTACTCCATTTTCTTAATTCCAAGGCTTGAATTCAGCTCCTTCTTCTCAATCAAGCAATTTGTTCTGCGTTTTGGTTATTAAAATGAATTAAGTACATTTTATCTTGAAATTAAACCAAAAACACATATTTAAGCACTTGATATTGCCCGAAATATATGTATAAATGAGGCAATATCAATAACAATTTGAAAAGAGTTTTCAAATAAGGACTTAATGGTTAAAGAATTTCGTTGGCATTCCGATGGAGCGCGAATGGCTCACCGGCACATCGTAACACCTCGAAATAGTCTTAGGGTGCAGTCATGTGAACTAAAGATCCCGAGAACCATGGAAAGTCAGAGTATATAAAATAGAGTTGTTAGTGAGAATGACAGTGTGACCAAATTGAAATATCATCGGAAGGATATCCGATCGAATGAAGTGTATAAATGTATAACATTTGAATACATGGAAAGAGTGAAAGGTCAAGTAGACATAGATACATAACACGAATTAAAAAGTTTAAATCTAGAAACCGATAATAGTTTTATGTAAAATCCGACTTGGTGATTACCTTGTGGAGACTTGGTAATTAGGCAATAGTAGTCACCAGTCAGATTTTATGTTTCAATTTTGCATGTTTCACTTCCCGAATAATTTGATTATTCAAAAGTCCACAGTCGCTCATACTTTTCGGGAGTAAGTATGAACAAACACTGTCGTTAATTGGTTTGTAGATTGTCTAAGGAGTTAGACATTGCAGTAAGACTGCTACAACGTTCATGAGTACTAAGAAATAGAGATTTGAGTATCGGATAAACCCACGCTCAATAGATTGCTTCATGGATTACATCACGAGCAATGTTGAGACGATAATATCGTACGATCTTGAAACGGAGACATATGAGTTGAAATTAACGAGTCGGTTATGCATTGATAATGCGAAAACGCATCGGTAACTGGATGTTACAAAACGCATTGTTGTGTACGATTTGATAAGTAAAAGACACAATCATATGAGTCGAAGTTTATTCGTTCCTTGACCCTGATGGGAAATAGATATCTGTCGGCCTCTCGATGATTTTGAAGTTGACTAAAGTGCTGGCCAGCCGGGGCTAAATTGATGTGTTCAATTAGAAGTCCTAAAGTCATAAACAGAATCGGAGATCGGGAAACAGAGTATCGGACAGAGATTGATCTCAATCCATGTCTCGTGTCTAAAAATATCTTGTTGGACGAAGGATCATATGATCACTTATCTATGGACAGAACTGAGTGGGTCAGAGTTCGGCAGCAGTTTCTTGGAAGTTGCAGGCTGTTAATTAATCTAAAGATAAATTAAAGTCATAGATTTATCCAAGTGGGAGACTGTTGGATTAGGTGTCTAAGCCATGACTTTATATTTATATTTATCTTGTTAATTGAAGCAAAGTCCATTTGGGTTGCCCTCATAGCTGGAGGTTAGGATAGAGTTCAGTAGAGTAAAAGGTTGATTTGTTAATTGTTTAATAAATCAATAGAACTAGTTAAATGGTTTATTAATATATTTAAGTGTTAATATATTAATTAGAAACTATAATAATTAATTAAGATTTAATCTATAATTAATTGGATTTAATTTAGTGATTAAATAAATTAATTAAAAGAGCAGGGACTGGTTTGTATTTATTCAATAGTTGAATAATCTGGCAAACCAGTGGAAGGGCCTAAGTTGGCGAAATTATGAGTGGATACACTCATATTTCGAAACCCTAATTAGGGTTAAGGAAAGCCTTGTCCAAATGGTTAACAGGCTTGCCCATTTGGAGGCTCCTTAGGGTTTCGGCTGTAACCATTGGAGGCTATAAAAGGAACCTCCTGGCTCCCCTTTTCTGCGCCACTTTTGAACCAAGAATACTCTGCTGGACTGTCTTCTCCATTGCTTGGGTGTGACACCATTTGAGGCAGGACATTTGTGTTGCTAGCTTCAAGGATCATAAGATCAAAAGGTTGGTTTTCTCAGTTTGATCTTTAGAAATAATTGTTTCCTTTAGGTTTTAGTTTATTATCTTCATAGAAGAAAACATAGATCTTTCTAGGGTTGCATGTGAACCATAAGAATTATTTGTTCATTGATTGCTAGAAAACCCTTCACATATATTGAAAAAGTAGTTTTAAATAATATTAGTAATGATACAATTGTGCAAATATTTCAAGGTATAAGACCTCGTTGTGTACAATTGTAAAAACTTTAATACAACTATGAGATATGTTTTTAAATATTTTAAGATATATGACCTGACCCGCTACTACATACAAGTAATGTTGATTATATCATTCTTATCGGTTACTTAATTAGGGTCTAAGGAACCACGTGATTTTGTATTCTAGATTCGCCATAGGACTGAATGTATTTATACTATAGTGTACCTCATTAATTAAATGCCTTCGAAAGTTCTTAAACATCAGACACCTTTTCAAATGCTTTACAAAGATGCATCTGATTTTTCTGATTTGAAGGCCTTTGGTTGTTTGTGTTTTATCACAACTGTTTCATCGCAAGGGGGAACAAATTCATGTCTCGTGCTCATCGATGTGTTAGTTGGATATCCCTCTGGTCAAAAGGCCTAGAAGGTTTTAAACATTATTACACATTCCATTCATATAGCTCGTGATGTTAAATTTTTTGAAGACATTTTTCCTCTTCATGCCATACATAAAAACACTCACCCTGTTTCTTCATCTCACCTTCCAGTTGGGTGTTCTGATTCAACATCTCTTGAATTTGTTTCTCCAAATCTAAATTTGTCCCATTCTAATAATGAGTTACCCTTATCATCTTCGGCTGATCAACCTACATTAAGAAGAACTTCTCATCATTCTAATCCACCTTCACATTTTCAAGATTACATATGCAACTATGTTGATTCAAGCTCTGCTCATTTATGTCATCATACTATTACTAATTTCGTTATTGGTGAAGGGTTTTACACAATCCATGAACTAGAAAATTCCTAAGTTCACATGCAATAAGATCTATGGTTTTCTACTATGAACATATAATAAAACCTAAATGCCAACAATTATTTCTAAAGAATAAATCAGAAGAACCAACCTTTGATTCTTGATCCAGAAGCTAGCAGCACAAGTGTCCTGCCTCAAATGAAGTCACACCCAAGCAATGGAGGAGAGAAGACAGCAGAGTTACTTCAGAGAGATGAAAGTGGCGCAGGATTAGGGTTCCCCAGGGGTTCCCTATTTATAGTATCAGGTGGCACATCTTAAAACCCTAAAGCCCAACTTTGGCAAGCCTTTTTACCAATTGGACAAGGCTTCACTTAAACCCTAATTAGGGTTTCGAGATCCTTGTGGTGGCATCACAAATATCTCCACCTTTAACCCCTGCACTGGCCAGTTAATATTCAACTATTGAATAATTACAAAACCAGTCCCTGCACTTTTAATTAATTAATTTAATCTCCAAATTAAATCTAATTAATTCTAGATAAATTTCTAATTAATTATTATAGTTTCTAATTAATATATTAATGCTTAAATATATTAATAAACTATTTATTTATTTCTATTGATTTATTAACAATTAATAAATCAACCTTTCTATCTACTGACTTCTACATCAATCCTCCTGCTATGAAGGCAACACAAATGGACTTTGCTTCAATTAATAAGATAAATACAAATAAAAAGTCATGGCTTAGACACTTAATCCAACAGTCTCCCACTTGGATAAGTCTATGACTTTGATTTATCTTCTGATTAATAAACAACTTGCAGCTTCCTAGAAACTGTTGCCGAACTCTGACCCAGTCAGTTCTATCCATAGATAAGTGATCATATGATCCTTCATCCAACAAGATATTTTTCAGACACGAGACATGGATTGAGATCAATCTCTGTTCGATACTCTGTTTCCCGATTTCCGATACTGCTTATGACTTTAGGACTTCTAATTGAACACATCAATTTAGTCCAGGCTGGCCAGCACTTTGGTCAACTTCAAAATCATCGAGAGGCCTATAGATATCTATTTCCCATCAGGGTCAGGGAACGAATAAGCTTCGACTCATATAGTTGTGTTTTTTACTCATCAAAATCGCACACAACAATACGTTTTATAACATCGACTTACCGATGCGTTTACGCATTACCAATGCACAACTGACTTGTAAATTTCAACTTATATGTCTCCGCTTTAAGACCATAAGATGTTATTGTCTCAACATTGCTTGTGATGTAATCCATGAAGCAATCTATTGAGCGCGGGTTTATCCAATACTCAAATCTCTATTTCTAAGTACTCATGAACGTTGTAGCAGTCTTACTGCAATGTCTAACTCCTTAGACAATCCACAAATCAATTCACGACAGTCTTCGTTCATACTTACTCCCTAAAGGTATGAGCGACTGTAGACCTTTGAATAATCAAATTACTCAGGAAGTAAAACATGCGAAGAGTGAAACATAAAATCTGAGTGGTAGCTACTCTTGCTTATTACCAAGTCTCCACGAGGTAACCACCAAGTCGGACTCTTCATAAAACTATTATTGGTTTCTAGATTCCTTTTAAACTTTTAATTCATGTTATATATCTATCTCTATATGACCTTTCACTCTTTCTATGTATCCAAATGTCATACATTGATACATTTTATCCAATCGGACATTCTTCCGATGATATCTCAATTTAGTCATACTATCATTCTCACTTACAACTCCATTCTATGTACTGTGACTTTCCATGGTTCTTGGGATCTTTAGTCCACATGACTGCACCCTAAGACTATTTCGAGGTGTTAAGATGTGCCGGTGACCCATATGCGCTCTATCGGAATACCAACGAAACTCTTTAACCATTAAGTTCTTTTACTAATTTGAAACTCTTTTCAAATTACTATTAACATTCACCCCAATCATTTCCAATGATTTCTCATGTATGTACAAAATCCATTCAGTATTCCCAGCCAGGTCATATCCTGAATCTGACTTACTATGCTTTAAGCATTAAGTCATTAGGACATGTTCATGACACTTCTGATCGATCCAAGAAGCTCGTGGAATCCGATCTAATCTTATTCCAAACCCTTTTGGAATCTTAGGATTACTTATCCTTGTGTCACGACTTTTAATAACTATATCCTTTCGGAGACTCTTTCTCATGCATCTTGAATTTTACCAAGATCATGCTTACTGTGGCTAGGTCTATACTGATGATAACATCTATCTGATAGATGTCTATGGATTATGTGAGTATGTTGCACCTTCTTTATATCTCTCATGCCAAATCATCACACTTTGCAATGATAGGAAACTCCTTTCCTGGGGCTATGCATCTTGAACCTCATCAAGATCATCTTGGTAGAGTTTTGATCTATCTCATAGACGTTTACAACCACCTAAGTATGCCGTATCTCTATTAAGTCTTTCATACGATTCGTCTCTTAACACCAAGTCATTACACTTTGTAATGAAAAGAGACGTTTCCTAGAAACAGTATGTAACCCACATATGGGGATAGTAGATAAGAGCGATAATCCCACTGGCTTTGATACGGTTATGGACTATTCACAAAACCCAGAACTTTTGGCACATTTTGAGAATCCAACCTTTCTGATATCTTAATGGAAATCTTTCAGTCCTTTCTCAAAATCCAATCCTTTGGCATATTTTGAGAATCTGAATATCCGTTCTTGCGAGATGCCCGTGGGGTGTAATCCTGGGCTTATGTACCTTTGTATTGGCATACTCTTTGTGAGTCCCTATTAGTGTGCCAGTGATCCACACGTGCTCCACTAACGACTTACAATGTGCCATACAGTATCCTTTTGGATTTCATCTTCTATTGAGAGTGCTTCTCTCGGAATCAATTACTTGACTCTGAGTATCGTCTCACTCAACCAGATGTTCTGAAGGTACGTTTCTGTCCATGTTGCTTTCTTTTGATGATTCAATTACTCCCACTGGTTTTTAGACCAGGTGTAAAATCAATCAAACTATCACATAGACTGTATCTCGTCCTAAGGTTCTCTTAATTGGCAGCAACCGGCCTCACCAATGCTTCCAAGTAGTCGGATTGTAAATTCGTACCAATTATAGTGTTTACCACCAATCAGTATGTCACCCATGATCATAACTACTTATGATGGTGATCAATACTATTGGTCGAGAGGAGATTATGTTAGTTGTAGAACAGAAATCTGATTTCTGCTCCAAGCCTAGTGATGACTAAAGGTTCTTTCACTTGGCTAATCTTGAACTCATTCAGAACTGTCACAACTCCCACTGTTTCCTAAGAACATGAGTTCTTTCTAAAAGAGCTCTTCTTTTACAGGTACAGTGTGATAGCCAGTGAAACGACATTGCTGATCAGGTTCAGGCTAGTCATGAGGTTCGGACGAACACTACAAGACCCTGGACTCTTTATGTCCAAGTGGGACAATCCCAGTTTTACATTTCAGACAGTGTCTTCAAGACCTACTTAGTCTAGGATGTGGTCGGAATATGGTTTATATGGTCTGACTGGTTTAGTATTCAATTTATAGGAAACTAAATTGAACTGACTGGTTCATACATCGAGGATCGAACTATTTCGACCAATGCTCCATCATCTTCCCTAAGACACATTATAACTATTAATGTTCTTGGAAGAGAATGAACTGTGAAACATTTTCTCAGTTTATGTTGTCACTCAGGTTCTGTGGATCTTATACTTCCTTTGAAGTCCTTGAACTGTTCGAGGTTTCAATTCAATCGCTTATTCTGATAAGCGAAGCCATATTCCTTATACCGATTGACAAATATTGCGAAGTATAACTAATTGTGTTCTTTTCGAAGATTCGAGCAATACACAGTAACTGATGTATTCGTTGCTCCTAATCTTAATGTCTTTTACATTTCTATGTAAATTTATGACTTTGTTAATTCTGTTCAAGACTTGCAATCATCACTTGACTCTAAGTCAACTAATTCCAAAATCCTATCTTCTGGATCTTTGGGTGATTCAATTCTTGCCATATGTGCTTTATAAAGAACTTAATAATCATCTGACTCTAAGTCAAATGATTCCAAAGTCCTATCCATCTGGATCTTTGGGTGATTCATTCTTTGCCACATTAAGAACTCAATTCATCATGAGACTCTAAGTCAAATGATTACAAAGTCTTGTCCAACTGGATCTTTGGTTGAACTGATTCTTATGACATTTACATTAACAATCACAAAGGACACAATTCCTGACTCCAAACGCTTTGGATGCATCAATATTTAAGTTATTACTATTCATGCATTCAACACATTCATACAACATTTCAAGGATAATTTCAAACAACCAGGTGTTAAAACAAAATCGACAATTTTATTAAAACAAAAATCCTTGAAC
Organism: Cichorium intybus; assembly: GCA_023525715.1. Lineage (NCBI taxonomy): Eukaryota > Viridiplantae > Streptophyta > Magnoliopsida > Asterales > Asteraceae > Cichorium > Cichorium intybus. The sequence goes on along the minus strand of CM042011.1, from coordinate 138,276,976 downwards.
AATGTATTATATGATAGACAATGTCATACGCATCTAATAAGCTAATAACATGATTTTAATATTTAACTAAACTTCAAAACTGCATGAGCTGGAAATCCAATCCAAATGTGCTCCTATGCGCCAAAGTCTCGTCCCCTACTGATTCCCTGCCTAGAAATCAAAATGTGACTATCACATTCTGCATCAAGGAATTATGGAATAGGAGTGTCTTCCAATCTTTCCGTAACTGTATACGATCCTATGGATTCCCAGTTTGAGACATGTCCAGACGGTCTGGATCGTTTCTTTCTGCGTCTTTTCACTGGACTCAATCTAGAAGTAGCTGAACCATTGGAGCTATGCCTATCCAAGAGTGACTCGTATAAAGTCAACAGTGGACGCATTTCCATAAAAGCCTTTTTCTGGTCTTCCTTTCTATACGTCTGAATGAACAGATCGTACTTACTAGTCAGCGAAGCGAGTAGGATGTTAACACTCATCTTATGACTCATCGAATAACCAAGTTTGTACAATTCGCCTATGTATGCTTCAATCTGAATAACATGCGAATCAATGCTACTTCCTTCTTTTAGCTTGCACTCTGCAAGTCTTTTGAAATCCTAGCTCGTTCCTCTTCAATTGGGTTTTGGAACTTTTCTTCAACCAACTGCATTAACTTATATGGCCCCAGGGATTCAAAATCCCTGCGGAACTCGGGGTCAATGGTCAATAGCATGAGGTCACGAATCTTTCCGGATTCATCAACTAAGAATTCATGCTTATCATACAGACTCTTTATGATGACTTGTTCCAGTGGAACCGGGATCGGATACTCAATGAGAGGTGGCTTGCTAGCAATAACGAGAACTAGTCTCCAATTGCGTAGCCATTCCTTACAGTTCAGGCCAGTCAGCCTTTCCATATTTGGCAGGTGCTTTCTGATGCTCTTAGAAATGGGTGAAGGAGGAGAGGGAGGAGAATAGACACTTGATTCAGACATCTACAATAAACAGAATTTATTATTTTAATTAATCCTTTTAAATAATTACCCAATATATTATTTATTAAGGCTAGGATCCAAAATACCCCAACTATGGTGTGAAGAGGGATGTCGTAATCACAACATAATGGTCATTAAGGTAGATAATACACTTATCGATTTCATCATATGAAATTCCTAGATCTGTTGAGATTCATTGAACAGTTCAATGGCATGTTTTAATCTCGGATGTGCTCCAGTGTTTGTGACTGGGATGCCGAGGATCACAAACCGGCTGTAAATAACCATGCAAATTAGCTCGGTACTCTCGAAATCACTTATCATCTCTAATTGACGTGCCGGTTAACCACACACGCTCCATCAATAATGGTAAAATCGAGAAACCCATTGCAACTCTTTGTGTACCCCAGTTGGCGTGCCGGTTAACCACACAAGCTCCACCAACGTTCCACAAAGTGCAATGTGCAATTTCATGGATTAGCAACTCATTCACATTGTTGACCTAAATTAACTAGATTGAGATTTTGTTTAAGGTTCTAGTACTTTCAATTATAACATTATACTTTTAAGAGGCTTAGCGGTTCTATCAAACCCGTTCGGCTAATGACACTCGACTGACCAAGAGAGCGGTGGGTGAGAGTGTACACCCATTAGACTACCATTTTATAGGCAGTCGCCTTACACCCTCTTTATAGGACAGTTTTGTGAATGAGGCCTACTAACGGTAAGACTAACCAGTATTATCTTACAAATAAATATTAACTTTTAATTAGAAATATATAAGATATATTTTAAACTCTTTAAAATATTTTAGATTTAATTTTATCATAATTTTCGCAAATTATTACTCATTTTTCGAAAATTTTAAATTAAATCTTTAAGTGATTTAATTGGTCTTTTAATTAAACAATTTAATTAAACTAATTAAATCAAGGGAAGGCATCACAAAATTAATCAAATTAATTTCCTAACCTTATCCCCAAATCTCGAAATTAGCAGGTAATGGATAAGGGGTTCCAGTTATTTAATTATTCAATAATTACCAAAAATAACAACCAATTATCCAAGGCAGTCAATCAATTCGCAGACAAGGGAAGGGAGGCTAGGGTTTTCAAAACCCTAGCCACCAAGATCGATGGAGCCTTTCCAAGGGTTCCTTTTTCGCAAAAAACCCTTAGATACACAAAACAATTATATCAATTCATAAGAAAAACAAGCCAAGCTCTGATACCACTGAAGGGTTTTACACAATCCATGAACTAGAAAAATCCTAAGTTCACATGCAACCCTAAATAAGATCTATGTTTTTCTACTATGAACATATAATAAAACCTAAAGGCCAACAATTATTTCTAAAGAATAAATCAGAAGAACCAACCTTTGATTCTTGATCTAGAAGCTAGCAGCACATGTGTCCTGCCTCAAATGAAGTCACACCCAAGCAATGGAGGAGAGAAGACAGAAGAGTTACTTTAGATAGATGAAAGTGGCGCAGGATTAGGGTTCCCTATTTATAGTATCAGGTGGCACATCTTAAAACCCTAGAGCCCCAACTTTGGCAAGCCTTTTTTACCAATTGGACAAGGCTTCACTTAAACCTTAATTAGGGTTTCGAGATCCTTATGGTGGCACCATAAATCTCGCCACCTTTAACCCCTAGACTGGCCAGTCAATATTCAACTATTGAATAATTACAAAACCAGTCCCTGCACTTTTAATTAATTAATTTAATCTCCAAATTAAATCCAATTAATTCTAGATAAATTTCTAATTAATTATTATAGTTTCTAATTAATATATTAACGCTTAAATATATTAATAAACTATTTATATATTTCTATTGATTTATTAACAATTAATAAATCAAACTTTCTCTCTACTGACTTGTACATCAATCATCCTGCTATGAGGGCAACCCAAATGGACTTTGCTTCAATTAATAAGATAAATAAAAATAAAAAGTCATGGCTTAGACACCTAATCCAACAATTGGTACTACTAAAGATCCTAGTTGTGCTTCTGTGTCTACTTGTTCTTCCTTAGCCTTCAATGTTTCTAATAATTCTTCTGAACCTGCCTTTTATCACGAGGCCAAAGGTAATATTCAATGGGAAAATGCTATGAAATAAGAACTTTATGCTTTAATTGTCAATCTTACTTGGGATGTTGTCTCTTTGCCCAAAGGAAAGAAATTGATATCTTGTCGATGGGTTTACAAAATTAAGTATCATCCTAATGGTTCTATTAAACATCATAAGGCTCGTCTTGTTGCTAAGGTTTTTACTCAGAAACTAGGTGTTGATTACCACGAAACTTTCTCCCCAGTTGTCAAATTTAACACCATCTCATGCTTAGTTGATTTAGTTGTCAAAAGAAAGTGGATAATTCATTTTCATGGAGATCTCCATAAAGAAGTGTATATGAAGCCTCCACCTGGTTTTAATCTAAAAAATCATATTGTATGTCGTCTTCGAAAGTTATGGGTTAAAACAAGCTTCTCGCCAGTGATATGCTAAACTGTCTTGTTTCTTGAAAACCAAGGGCTATCTTCACTCTACAAATGATTATTCATTGTTTCTGAAACGTAATCGCAATTCCATAGTTATCGTGCTTGTATACGTTGATGACATACTTGTCACCGGTGATTAAAAATAAGAGATTCATCATTTGAAGTCTCTTCTAGACAATGAATTCAAAATTAAGGACCTTGGCTCTCTTTATCATTTTATGGGTCTTGAATTTAACAAAGTTGTTGATGGTATTATCGTTCATCAACATAAGTATCTTAAAGATTTACTTAACTTGTATCAAATTCAAGATTTACAGCATGTACTTACTCCTTTGCCATCAAGTTTGAATATTTATATTACTACCACTAAGCCCTTGGACAATCCTAATGAATATCATCAATTAATTGGGAAATTAAACTTTCTCATTCATGCTCGCACAGATTTGGCTTACACAGTTCAACATTTAAGCGAATTCAATCAGTCTCCAACTCAAGCACATTACAATGTTGCATTACATGTTTTGAGATATCTAAAATGATCTTTTTTTCAAGGCTTATTGTGCAATAATAAATCAGACCTTATTCTCTAAGCCTCTTGTGATTCTGATTGGGCATCGTGTCCCTTAACTCGTCGATCTGTAAGCATATTTTATATCTTGTTCGGTGGAAGCCCAGTTTCGTGGAAATCCAAGAAGCAGGTTACCATTTCAGTTTCGTCTGCAGAAGTAGAATACCGCTTCGTGCGACGTGTTTGTGCTGAACTTGCATGGATGACACGCTTATTTCATGATGTTTGGTGTTTCTAATGTTACTCCAATACCTTTAAAGTGTGATAATCAAGCAACAATTCACATTGCCACTAATCCGGTGTTTCATGAGCGTACGAAACAAATCGATCTCGATTGTCACATTGTTCGTGAGAAACTTCAAGAAGGTCTGATATCATTGTCTCATGTTTCAACTCATCACCAACTTGTTGATGTTCTTACTAAATCCTTGTCATCACCCTTACATCAAGAAGTTGTTTCCAAGCTGGGTTTCCTTCTGTTTCCTCCAGCTTGGGGAGGTTGGGGGTTGTTAGCTTTTTAATTATTTAGTTGTAACGGTTGTAACCATCTTAAAGGTATTTTAGTATTTATGTATAGAAAGTTAGTTAGTTAGTTATTGATCTCATGTATTAGTAGGTGATGTAAGTCGTTTCAGTTCATTAATGAGAAATACAATTCTTCTCCTTCTCTCGAATCGTTTCAGTTGCTAACATTCTATGTGTGATCGACGCATGTACACATACATATCTATGTATGTATGTACACACATCTATATATGTACATACAAACTAAATATTGAATGGTAAATTACATCATCCATGGTCATAAATATGGATACTCATTTTCTCGACTCATGATAGTAACGACAAAAGGGAAGTGATTGTCCTATTAAAATGTTTTCGCCAATAAATTTATTATAAATATTGGCTGGTATTCATATTGTAAACTAGCATGGCGTCATGGTTGTGTAATTTGTGATTTGAGACCCTTTTCTAATTTTTATATATAATTATTATGGTTACCATTACTTCAGTTACATTTTACGTAGAAATGGTGATGACATCAAGCTATAAACATGAAACAATTGAATTCACGTGAAAGGGCATCGAAACCCAAAATGTATTTAGTTGTACACTTTTTAGATTATTTTTAATGAATTCCCCTTTAAGGGAATGAATTTCTTTCTTCATGGTGGTTTCATTATATCGATTGCTAAAAGAAACTTTTGGTTTTAATAGAAAAAATGAAAATGATTAAAGTCTTTTTTGAAAAAAAAAAATAAGGTGGCCAGAAATAAAAAATTAGACAAAAGTGACAAAAATTAAAAAGTTTTTAACAAAATGGTTTTAATTGATAAAAAAACTTTGGTCTAATCAGAGAAAAAATGAAAGTTTTAGGGTTTTTATTTTTATTTTTAAATTAACTATTTATTTTACAACGGACGGAATCTATATCTCAAATTTGATTCTTATGTTAAGATACTATAATTAATTTAAGAGTGGAATCTGTATCTCAATTTTGTTTCATATATTGTAAGATACTATAATTAATTTAAGAATGGAACGATATTCTTTAAAGTGTATATTATATTGATCAAACATAAATGATTTTTTTTTTCTTTGATAAAAGTAGTATAGATTGAAGCAGAACAGTTTAATTCGTTCTAAAATTTATACTTTATACTTACCAAATGAGATGTCTTAGAAAATAATCCGTAATTACCAGACTGTAAAAATATGATAGTAAATATATAAATAATATTTTTTTAAAGAATAAATAAAAGTAAAAATCCTATAAAAATAGTAAAATAATAAAGATGTCCAGGAATGGAAAGAGACAAGACGAGGAGTAGAAAGATGACTTATTATTTAATTTCCTTAATTAGGCTACTGTTTAATTATTATCGTTCATTCACTTTCAACATCACTTACCCTTTTATACTTTTCGTCTTTCCTTTTTTATCCAAACCTATTCCAACCATCCTATGTATTTTAAAATATTTAATTATTAAATTAACATTTTGGATAATAATAGAAAAGAGATGAAAATTTAAGGCCAGCAATTGAAGTAACTGATAATTGTAACAGTTATTAATAAACAACAGCAATAACATTTTATAGATAAATAATAAAAATAATTTTTCATAACAATGCGAAAAAGCAGTTATGTTTTTAATTAACCTTATCGCTTTCTCTAATTTTCACATAAAAGAGTATATAAAGACTAAAGTTGGGTTTCTACGAGCGTCCGTAGTCATTAATTTCACATATATTTTGTTTTTCAACTTCGATATTTTTACTAATTTTATTTAAAAACTTTATCATCATAAAAGTTTCTTAAATCATCATCTATTTTTGAAATTAACCAGTTTACTTAAATCTTGTGAAGTGTTATAAAGCTTGCTCATCTAATCAATTTTTTTTAAACACATGTAATATTTTGAAATAAAAATAATACTTATAATAAATTAGATAAAATAAATACATAACAACAACTATGTTTATTACGGATTTGAAGAATGAAATTGTTATATTTAACTTATAAAGGAACATGTCAATTACATCTTATACAGAACAGAAATCAACCTGCAACTACTCTCAACTAATTAATTGAATACGTCCCTACGGGGACATCCGATAAAATTGGAACGATACAGAGAAGATTAGCATGGCCCCTGCGCAAGGATGACACGCACAAATCGAGAAATGGTCCAAATATGCCAAAGGCCAATTGGCCAAGCGGCACAAGGTGTAACATGTCTTCCAAGTGGTCTGGGTTCAATCCCCACAGGAAGCAAGGTGGAATAACTAACTAGGTGAACTAACATAGGAAGTAGAAAAATAGTCGTTCAAAAAAAAATTAATTGAATACAACTACTATAACAGCTTCTAACAAAAAGATAAATAAATTACTAAACTACCCTTCTACTAATTAAATTACTATTATGTCCTTCCATTAATGTCGATTCTTTGCTTAACAAAAAAAATGAACATAGTGGTTTTTGGACGAGTTCAAGATTTTTCTTTTTTACCTGATGGGAATGTGCAAGAGTGAAGGTTTTTTGGATGTGGAATTGGGATACCTTAATGGTTTGTGGGCCATGATTGATTTTAATTATGATTGTGCTTGTTACAACTTTTGCCACAATGGAGTGGTTAAATCTTGGTTCAAGGAGTTGAATAGACGGTCTTAGAATTTTCCAGAGTAAAAAACGTTTCGTATGAGTTGTATTGAAGGTGTTCCAATGCGAGCATGGAGTAAGTCGAATTTCAGAAAAAGTGCTTCTAAATGGGGCAATGTTGTTTACATGGATGATGATTTTAGTGACAATTTGTTCACAAACTGGTTGTGTATTGAAACGGAGAAGATAGGAATTATTTTTAGGAGGTTCTCGTTAATGTTGACTGTTTGATGTTTGTTATTAGGGTCAAGGAATTCATTGGTTGGTTTCCGTCTTTCAAATATAACAAGGAAAAAAGTCACAGGAAGTTGTTTCGATAGACCGTAACTTTTAATTGAAGGGGAGTGAATCGGTGAATCCGTTTTCTATAGAAGAGAATGAAAAAAGGAGATGAACGGGGACTTTCTTCAGACCCGTTTGATCTCTAGGACATCATTTTTTAGATAACAAAAAAAATCCAAAGGAAATATTCCTCATTCCGGTTTTCATGGTGAGGGTGTTGATCGAGTTAAGGCTAAATTGAGGGCAACGGAGGCTTATCAAGTCGGGTCTGGTTCGTTTTCCAGTGTGAGTTCTTGGAAAGAGGTGATGGTCGGTGGGTTGAGGAGCTTGGCTCGGATAAACCATGGTTTCATGCATATTTTGGTCCTTCTTTGCTACCCGAGTGAGGTGAGGGGAATACCTAAAGCAGGGAGGAGTGCTCTTTTGAGGATACTTCTTCAGATCCTATGAGTTTCTATGATATAGGTTGTTATGCAGAAAGATTTGCCATAACTCGTGATTGTCCAGGAGGACGGGATTCATTCTTCAGCGAATAATAGATTGATATGTGGAGACACATTTGTGTTTGATCGCTTAATAGATTGATATGGGACAAGCTATGGGGTATTGGAAGAAAGGGTGTGAAAATGATATTAATGAAGTTTATTAGTAGAAAGGGAGATAACAAGGTTTCTCAATGAATTGTCGACCGTTAAATATTCAAGGAGTAGGGAATGTGGATAAGCGTACCTGGCTAAAAAAGTTGTGTAATCGATAACACGTGAGCTTCCTGGGCATACATGAAACAAAGTTTACGAGGATGGAGTTTTCTTTAGTTATACGTTGTAGGGTAATAGCTATTTTGACATTGAGTACTCGAATGCTTTGGGTTTTTCTAGTGACATGCGGACATGAGGTTGATGTATGTAAGGTTCCTAAGTAACTCCTTGCTAGGTTAAATTGGTTTTTTAACCTACTTGATAACTAGTGCCAACATTAGTTTCTTTGTTGGTAAACTGTTGAATTTCTTCATGATCAATTTGGCTCCCACTGAAAGGCAAGGCCTTCTCTAAGCCCCAACGAGAGAATGTTGCCGAAATAGTGTTAGATAAGGACACATGACCACATATTCCATACTTGTACCGTAAGATTCCACACCAAACAATAAGGGACTTTTCCAGAAAAGGGTATACACTGAGGATGTGTAAGAAACCTGGTCCCACCTTCATGGATGCAACCCTAATATGTCACCATTGCCAGGTATAAAAAGGGAAGCTTTTACTGAAAAAAGGTAAACTCTCATTGCATACATTCCCATTGGGAGTTGTTTTCCAGGAGTTTCTGGTCCTTTTCCCAAGAATTGCATAACTCATGTGAGTGAAGGGTGCAATCGAGGACATTCTAGTTGAATTCGGTTCATCCGATTGGCATCATCCTTGAAACCGCAGTAGAAAGCCAAACATCATGTTAAAAAGTGAAACCCACTAGCAAAGGGTAGTCAAAGAAATTTTTGTTCGGGTAAATGAATTCTCGCCTTGAAACACCGCTAACTGTTCGATCTTCCCCCATTATGCTATCGTAAAGTGAAACTATGGAAGCGTTAACGCATCAATCTACTATTAGATGAATACCACCATCTTGATTCATAAAAGAGCTCAATAATTACCAAATCCCGAGTACTCCTTGATGGCCAAATATGAAAACCTATCATGGGACGACAGACCCTGATGGTCATATAGACATGTACGAATGGAAAATGTGGTCGCCTAAGTTAGATCCCCGTTTATGGTGCACGTACTCCGCTAACACTCTTGATGTGCATGACAGTGCATGGATGAAGGGTCTAGCCCGAAATAGCATCAAAAACTTTCTAGAGCTCAAAGTTTCATTCCTTTCCCACTTCATGTAACTAAGGAGACACCAGCTTGATGCCTACATAATCATGGGTTACAGACAGCTAGATGGAGAATCCGTCAAGGCCTACTTCAAGCTCTTCATAGACACTACCCTCTTAGTTCTAGGCTTAGATAAAAAGATGATAATTAGGTCATTTACCTAAGGCATTTGTGCTAGGCCTTTCTCCTGGAAGTTATTAGGGAGGATTCCGACTACAAACTGAATGGGAGAGTGGAGAGATTCATTGCCCAAGAAGAAGCGACTGTAGAAAAGGACAACTACTTAAAATCCTTTAATATAGAAGGTAAAAATATAGGGACTTATGTTTTTAAGACCTTTTGTTAAGTCATTATGGAGTTGTACTTCATTTGGAAATTAGTGATAAAGGCCCCAGGGCAAAATGAGAATTTTAGGGACAAAAGTGGAGAAAATATTCGTCAAACTTTAAAGTTTAATATCTAATAATATAAAAGGAATTGGGAAAAATTCATCAAGGAGACTTTTTTAGTTTTGATGTTATAAGAATATAGCAAAAAGATTCGGGTTAGTTGGAGTTATAACAAAGAAATTATGAAGGTTTCAAATTGGCCAAAAAGTGACAAAAATAACTAAGTGTCCATGTTGGAAGGGCTGTATCGAGAAATCTGACATATTCAGACTTAAGTTAGTGAGGGAAAGTTGTAAAGCTCATTCTCACCTTTCTAAAGGTATAAAGTTTGTGAAAATCCGATGTCGTATGCGGAAGTTATGGTAACATAAAGTCTAAAAAAATTAATAAAAGCTGAAAATATTCTAAGGCATGTAAATGAGGGGTGTTTTAGGAAATTTTCCTAAATCTGATCCAAGTCTAAATCCAGCACACAGTTTTATGATTCTAGGTGTGATTATTTGGGATCCGGAAAGAGAGAAAGAACATGGGAGGAAGGGAAAGAAATATCGGGAAGAAGACACACACATACACTCGGTTGTGTGTGTGTTCACAAGATTCAGGGAGGACGAACAGAGAGACTAAGAGACATGTAGACAGAGGGACGATGGGATGTGGTAGTTGCTGCTGTCGATTCGTCCTGGAGCAGAAACTGTTGGAGACGGTGGTGAAGATGACCGAAACCGACGCCGACGACGTGTTGGTAGTGGGGTTTGATCCTTGTGGTCCGATTTGAAGTTCATTTCTGCCTTGGGGTTCCGAATTCTTGATTTTGGGAAAAAATTTAAAAGTAAAGGTTTGAATCTTTAGAACCCTAGTTCTTGAGTTCAAAAATTGTTAATGCATGTCAAAATTGGACTCTATAATCAAGTATTTGTGGTTGTTTTAACCTAAGAACTTTGTATCTTGAGTTAATTGTAAGTGGAAGTTTGACATGGGTATGATCATATGTATTTTGAATAGAAAATCAAGGGTTTGATTGAGAAATGGCGTAGCAAAACATCCATGGAACTAATAAACTTCATTTTGGGATCGAATTGAAATGTGAGGCTCAAACCTTACTAGAATCTTCATGAAGTTAACAGAGTTGTTGAGGCATGTTAGAAATTTTTCAAAAAATCACAATGATATGTGAAACTATTATATGATGTGTGCATTCAAAAGTATACTATTGCAATGTCATTATTTATTGGGGGTAATGTGACTGGAAAGAGGGTATGGGAGAGTGAGTTGATTGGTGTCTTCAAAGTAAGGTCGTAAGACAAGTTCTAATTCCCGACATAGTCAGAAAGAGAGTGAGCTTAGTGAGAGAAACACATTAAATGTGGGGGAGAGAGAGATATATAGAGAATGGAGAACTTGCTTTTTGATGTGGCCAAGATCTTGATCATGCGCTAGAAGGTGTGTATTGCGCACGCGCTGCGCACCAACAACTGACAAAAGGGGTGGTGAGCCTCACTCGCTGCACACGCGGCTGGGCGATGATTTGGTCCGGTTAAAGGATAGGTGCTTTGAATCCTTGTACATTCATGCACCGGCAACAGTGCTTTACTTTAATTACTCATTTATTTTCCATCGACGCAAATGAATTAGTACAAACTCTACCAAATATTTTCCAAACAAACACAGTGTTTTCTTTAACAAAAAGAGCCTAATTTTCAAGATCACTTTCAACCCTTTTCAAGAAAATTTATCCAAATAATTTACTGATATTTTTTGAAAAATAGTCTATTCTACTTATATGTTCTTAGTATATTCCATAGTATTCATCAATATATGGATAAAATAGATCAACAAAAATACCAGAGACAAAAACATCACATTCTTCTTCTTTATTCAGCAGATAACAAAAACTTGAGAAATATTTTCAGATAGCAGTAGAAAATAGATGAACAACAGCAAAAACATTATTTGGATATGATGAATCAACACAAAAACTAGAAAAAAACTCATCAAAAGAATTTTCAGATGCAAATCTGAGAAAATTTTTGTAATAACACAAAAATCTTGAAGATAAAACTGCTAGTCTGGATCATTTTTCATATGAGCACATGTGTGGCTCTGATACCAATTGTCTTGACCAGTGGTTGTTGAGTCATTAATAAGATTGAGTCAAAGATGTGAATCTGATTTGTCGCCGGATTTTGTGCCACTAGATTAGCTTATCGGTTATGGAACGGGCCTGTCCTTCCATACTTAGTTTTGTATATATAGCATGCACGTACCCTAATTAGGGTTAACTTTTGTAATCTCTTTCACGACACTCATACAGAATAGTTCTCTTTGAATTGTTCTTGAGTTGCAATTTAATCATTCGACATCAGTTCAACAAAGTGTGTGTTCTTGTTTCTAATTCTTATTCCGCATCATTTGAATCCAGATCTACTCTTTCATGTTTCAACAGTGGTGGCTAGCAATATACAAAATAATAAATATCTCAAAGATTAACGATATAAAACTGAATAACTTGATGAGTAATCTGATATATTATAGACAAAGAGAGTTAAATAATACACTAATAACTTGTGGCTAGCGAATGCATTTCCCAGCCACACAAACTCTCAAAAATCTAAAGACTACATAGTAAGGTGTAAACATACAAATGACCCATTCCATCTCTATTTATAGAAGATAAAGGAATATGCCTAAATACAAAGGCAATATTTTAGTCTAGCTATCATTCATCATTGTAGAGCATTTCCATCTCCAATAAAACTGCAAAAACTATCATATGTAGATGGTACAGTGCACATTAGCATTCACCAGGTAGGTTGGAAGAGATAACACTTCATAGTAAGTGTACACTTATGAGTAAAAGGAATTATTCTTATAAAAGAAACATCGGCTTCACCACATCATAAACACTTTGACACAAAAAAAATATACCAAACATTCTCCTCCTTTGTGTGAAGTACATAGAAGTCTGAAGTAAGCAATAATAGAGAACATCGAGAACACATTCTCTGACCGCTATCCACGAAGTAATATGTTCTTTCATAGCATTAATATCATCTGTAGAGTTCTTTTTGCAAGCACGAATACGTTATAAAATATTCTTAAAAAATAAATATGGTAAAACGTCCTTTGTAATCCATGTCGAAAAATTTCTTCCCCACGGGACCCTTCGCAGAAAATTTTCCAATAAACACAACTCCCCAAGGATCCTTAAGAATTTGGCCATCTTCAAATTTTTCAATACCATCAAGTAAAGGATTCGGAGCACTTAGTGACTTATTCAACCTCTTAGAAATTATAGAATCATGCTTTGCAAATTGACTACTGGATTACGTTAATACACCCAACACGTACCGTTTTCATGTATTGAAGGTATGAAAGTATGTAATCCCCTTCATGTCTATGTTGCTCATCATTTTCAACAAGAGCACAAAATCATGAGGATTCATGATTGGGAAGTCAGCTATAGAGAATTTAAACATTTCACGATCTTCACCCCTTCGTACAACAAAAGTCAAATTCTACAGTTTATTCTTAAATAATTCAATCTTCATCTCAAATAATCATATCTTCTTGATTGAAGCAATAACCATGATTTTCTTCAAGCTCCAAACATCGTGAGGCTCTTGAATTAGGTGGGCATGAAACCCGATCTTCATGTTTTTGAATTCCTCTTCACTGCCCCTTACGATCCTCATAACAAATTGGGTATACGAAAAAGTCCTTGGATTTAGGGCAGGTCGAGTTGACTATCATTCGTATTTGTTATATTAGGGCTTTTCAATGGTATGCGATTGAACACGTCAAAATCACTAAAACCGACATCCCTAATCATTTCAACATTCCAAGTTTTAATGATCGGGCCTAAATCTTGTTGGGAACCAATTATTCCAAGAGAAATTCAAATGATTTGTCAAAGAATTTCACTTTTTTCTTCCAGATCTCTATTCTTTAATTAACTTTATAAGTTTCCATTTACCCATTATCAATTGAGGAATTAGGGCCCTTCGAGGAAGTGGTAATCGTTGAAAAAGCTAGACCTGAAGAACCAAAACTTATACCCTTTGTAACATTTGGATTTAAAAGGTTTTACATCGTCATATATATAGATGTAATAAGTGGTATTGTTGATGTTGGAACAAAGGTGGTACTAGCGAACCTTGGATTTGGATTAGAACTTTCTCTCCCTTGTGACGGAGCCTCGGGGAACCTAAGAGTTCCTAAAGGTATTCCTGAAGCCAAAGTGAGAAATGGTCCAAGCTAATTATTGAAATCAGTAATTGCTTTAGCCACAGAAACATGAGTCTGGGATTCGTCAAGTTGTTTTAGAGTTTGGGTGTTGTACTCATTGTTAAAGGCCCTTCCACCCTCAATAAATTTTTTTAAATTGCTGTGTATATTTGCAAAGGAAGCCTGAAGATAGTCAATCATAACATCTACTTTTCTATCTACATGGTACGTATTATTCTTATTTCTCCATTATTCTTCTTTCAGATTCAGCAATCTCAGTCGTACACCTTTCACAAGTGATTTCCTCAGACAATTTGATATGTTCGCAAACATCTTGATTTGTAAGCACTGTTTTCATCAGACTCTGGATCAAAACCTGTTTGATAGTGAATTAAAACATTTCATTTGTGGTTCAAGGCTTTGTACTATTTCATGGACACAAGAGTATCGTCATCCAGGTTGTCATCATCGTCATTAAAGATAAGAGGTGCAATATGAAATACATAATCATCGTTTGAAAATGTAGGAGGAGATTGAGCCTATAATTCAGTTTGTATCTCCTAATTTGCATCATTAAGGGGATTGTTTAAAGGATGATTGAAGGTTGGATAATTTAAAGGGATGAAAGCTTATTGTAAAGTGGGTGTAGGGGATTTGGGTGGTAGAGATGGTGGTAAAGATGTATACATGCCTTGGGTAAGGGATTGTGAGATTATTAGTTCTGAAGTAACATGAACTTTGAATATAGGAGTAAAGGAAGTAATTGGGACTTCTGAAGTAATGATTCTTGAAGTAATGGAAGTTTCAGAAGTAGAAAGAGATAAAGTAAGGGGAGTTTCGAAGTGGGTGTTATGGAAGTAACTGATATTTCTGAAGTAAGAGTGGTTGAGGTAATTGGTGTTTCTAAAGTGTGGATAGAAGAGGTAATACGAAGTTCAGAAGTGGGAGTAAAAGAAGTAAGATTTACATATGAAGTCCTTGGTGGGGATGGTAAGTGAGTTTCATATTTAAGAAAAGAATATTCTTGTGTATGTATTTGAAGCCCTTCATCTGTCTCAGTACCTAAAACACCCTCGACTAAGGATTTTTCATAAAATACCTTTTTAAACCAATATAATATCTTCATCATTCAAAAATAAACATTTAATGAAAACTTTAATTCTCAAAAGCTTCAAAAGAGTCTCTTTACGTTTAAAAATCATTTTAAAACACATTGGATTTCGTTAAAAACTTATTTCCGAGTTTAAGTTGCGGAAAATCATTTGGTCCCACTTTAGATAAAGCATCTTGGTTTATGAAGTAGCGAGGTTGTTGCAACTCAAATACCATTACACAGTTTAAAATGAAACCACACAACCTGTGGCCTTCTAAAACATCCAGCTCCTCTAAAGTCCTCTAAACTCCTCAACCTGAGTACAGATCAAAATAAGTTAGGCAATTGAAATGCCTAGTGAGCTTACCGAGGTTGACCCATTTAGAGTGGGCAGTGAACTACCACACTCGGGACAAACCCCCAAAAATAGTTTTGACACACACTTCAAAAGTTATTTAACTCACCATATCAAAAGTTGCATAAAGCATTAGTACGTCATAAAGGTTTACTAAAAAATGGACAGTTATTGAATGCAATGCAATGCAAGATGCAACTATCCCAACCCACGACCATCCCATAAAAGTCCATCTCACCCTCAATGGCACCTACCCAAGTTCACAAGTAACACGCACAAAGCATACTACTTGATCCCTATGTAGGTTGAACTAAGACTAGTGGCCATCACACTAGCCTCATGAGGGTTAGCAACTCCCTCATGCGGTTCTCTATTGTCGGGAACAACGTCTAGTCACCCTCTTTATTTTAGAGAAGGGCAAAACTCAAAACGTCTTCATAACGTCTCCAACATTCTTTTTAATTGAGGAAAGGACAAAAATCGGTCTCAAGGCATCACACGGTCAACCCCGTCCTATATGTAATGCAATGTACAAATAGGATGCTCAAAACATCTTTCAAAATGACATCATAATCTTTATTTAAAAAACATCTTTAAAATGACTCAATTCATGCAATGCACACATAGTACTAATACAATAAGTAGCACATAAAAGCATGCATGAAAATAATAGATAACACACACATGAAAATAATAGATAACACACACAAAAGATAGTAATTGGGATGTGTACTCCTGGTAAACTTACCCAAGGTCAACTGACGAGTCAACGCTAACTCCACACAAGGTTTGATGCATAGATAAGTGCTCCTAGACATCAACTCTTCTATTGAATAATGTTTTTATGTTTTTATGTGACCATCACTGAAATAAGTCGAAATGTTTTTATTAACAGTTTATTTCAGATTGCATAAATTCGAGATCAACCAAACCGGAGAAAATGACGCTATGTACCAAAGAGCAAAAATGTCACACAGCGACAGAAATCGCGACCCAACAGCTCATGTGTCGCGAAATGAAGAAAATCAAAACAAAAGAAGAAAAAGGCTGGAACAGTGAAGATCGCGACCCGATCTCTTCCAGATCGCGACCCGATCTGATGACACACACGTGACGCTTTGCTGACCAAGGATCGCGAGCCTATGGCAACCCGACCTTCCACCCATCGCGACCCGACCAGGATCGCGACCCGATCACATATACATCGCGACCCGATCTCAGCGACCAACTCCACCGAGTCGGGTAGTGGCCAGCACAAAAGCAGGGAACCACTTGAGATCGCGACCCGATCATCTATACATCGCGACCCGACCAAGATCACGACCCGATCTTTATCCCATCGCGACCCGATCCCAGCGACCAGCTCCACCGAGACGGGTAGTGGCCAGCACAAAAGCGGGAACCACTCGAGATCGCGACCCGATCCCATAAAGATCGCGACCCGATCTCCGCTGGAACAGACTATAAATAGATGCTTCATCTTGCTGATTTACATACAACATATACAACATACACTTACTATCCTCAAGCATACTCACGACCAGAAGCCTCAAAATTCTATAATCTCTGCATTTGGCAACGAGGATCAAACCGCAAAACCGCAAGAAACAAAACCTCCTCCCGACACCAAACTCCAAACCTCTAAACAACCCTTACCCGACACCAAAAATCACCAAAACCTCATCTTACCGTGAAGAACAAGAAATCGACATATCAAGAAAAACGCTATCTTCCGCAACTATCGATAAGTTCTTTTAAAATTATATGTGTCGTTATTGATTTATTTAAACTGTAATAAATCAACTGTACCAAACTTCCAATACATCCGAATTGAACCGTGACAACGAAAACATATGTGGACTGTATTTAACCGAGACATTTAACTTCTAACTTCTAACCTTTTTATTTATTGTAAAAACACGTTATCGTTGATAATGGCGTTTATTACATCTAACATCTAATTTCTAACTTCTAACTTCTAACTTCTAACCTTTTTATCTATTGTAAAAACACGTTATCGTTGATAATGGCGTTTATTACATCTAACCTTTAACTTCTAACTTTTACTTTATTTACCGCTTTCTGTCTATTTAAATACTGTCTAGTTTAGATTTACCGCTTTATTTTATTCCGCAACTCTTATTTATTCCGCATAATATAGATATAATACATGTCTGTCACACGGTAATAGGCTTAAAAACCTTGTTCGTGGAGATCAGTTATCGTATTTTTCAACATCTTCCCTTCGGATCCTCTTTGATAAAAGTAACTTGAGTTCTCCATCTCAAACCCCAAGTTGCTACAATCTACTTCCTTCCTACAACACCAAAAGAGAAGGTGTCACACTCGATTCATCTAAAAGTTGCACTATAATTACTTCTTCATAAACCAAGAAGGAACTATCATCCATCATCCAAAATGAAGTTCTTAGCTTCCTAATATAAGGAAAATCTTAGTTAAAACATCCCTAAAGCTTGGCATTAAAACAAGGACCCAACGCCCAAACCAAAAAGCTCAAAACCCAAAAAGTGACAAATCGGAACATACCCAGTTACATGGGTCGTGTTTTTGGAAACACGGGTCGTGTAAAACCTATCAGACAACACAGAAACTAACACTGGTTGTGTTTTATAACACGGGTCGTGTTCAGCATGCTGTAGCTTAGTTTTTGGTCCTTTTAACTCCCTTTTGACCCAAATCAAGTCCCAATTCAACCCAAGACTAAATATACATGAAAATGCATGATTAAGAACTATTTTGTAATGATTTAACTTCCATTCAAAGTGTTCATGACTCAACCCAATTGTAATTCCTTATCCAAGTTCTTATCTCTTAGCAAGATGTAATAGCACCAAGTTCATAGTCAATCATTACACTTAACACCATTAAGTAGCCCATTAAGTTCTTAACCAAGGTCATCCCTTAAGGGAATCATTCCCACATAACTCTAAAGAAGATAGCCTCATGGAATCTCAAATTTCAATCATTGGTTCAAAAGGTTAAACCCATGGAATACCCAATTCCATTCCATCAATTGATGATTACAAGTGGAGATTCCTTCTTCCATTCCATGGAATCATTAGGAAAATGATCCTTACTCCATTATTAATTCCAATTTGATGTAATAAACTCATTCACCCGTTAAACAAGAGATCCATTCATTCCACGAACCTAGCGTGGAATACTGGCCAACTTCTGATGATGAAACCGACACTGAACCCGCTCAATCAAACTTCTGCTTCATGGCTGACAATGAACCAACCACAAGAGCTCCATATGTCATCGATTAGGTATGGT
This sequence comes from Cichorium intybus, assembly GCA_023525715.1. Taxonomy (NCBI): domain Eukaryota; kingdom Viridiplantae; phylum Streptophyta; class Magnoliopsida; order Asterales; family Asteraceae; genus Cichorium; species Cichorium intybus. The sequence continues at coordinate 138,258,245 of CM042011.1, read as the reverse complement.
CTATGATCTCAGATCTCGGTCTTTCAAGAACACCATTTGAGTCCCACATGACTAAGATTGAGAACAGTCTAAAAGCTGATCTCAGACTGTATCATGACACTATAGTCAAATCTGATATCTACAAATCTGAATTACAAACCTTGCAATTCAGATTTGGAGAATCCACAAGGACTAGAGACAAACTTGAAAGAGACAATGAACGAAAATCTGAAGAAAATAATCACATCCTAGAACAATTAAATGAAGCTCTAAAACAAAAAAGGGACTTAGAAATAAAAAATCAATCTGTTATTTCATCTGAAATAAAAGATATCTTAGAAAAGGAAGTCCTTCAGTTAAAACAAAAGGTTCAAGATTTAACTGACGAAAACTCTAGTTTAATCCTAAAACTAGATGATTCTTCAAAGCAAATCAAATTTCTTGAATCCGAAAATCAAAGATTTCAAGGAAAACTGGATTCTATCAATATTGCCAGAAAATTGAGTGATGATGTTTTCACTAAAGCAAATAACTTAGGAACTGGCAAAATTGATACGAATTATAAACCAGGAATTGGAAGAGAATCTTTTGAAAATGAAGAAACTAAAAAGAAAAATGTGAAAATTAGTGAAAACTCTAAATCACCTCAACCAGATTTTTTCTCATCTGCTAATGAGGAAGATTCAGATGACGAAACAGTTATCAACTGTAGCCCAGATGATACTGCTTTCACTGTTTCCAAAAAGTCTTTCAAAAGAGTCTTAAAATCTGAATCAGATTCTGCTAGTTCTGTAACTCATCAATTGAGATCTACTAAACTAACAATGAATGATGGCACAATCAAACTTGAAAATTTCTTAAATGGAGAAAATTCTGATCATCAAAATTGTAGTACTTCTGCTCCAACTGTCTTTCCCTCTTTAAACTCAACCTTTATTGGAAAGAACAATCTGGGACAAAAGTATTCAAAGAAACAACAGACAAATAAACAACCCATTCAAGCTGTCTTTAAACCAAAAGAACAAAGCAGGCCCATTGTTTTCAAAGAAAAACCTTTGAAACCAAGCGCTGTGCCACAAAACCAAACCTTTAATCCAAAACAAAAACATTTTCAAAAACCGACTCAAAGTCACTTTCAGAAGATAAATTTCAATCTCTCAGGGAACTTTCAGAAACCATCATTTCACCAAATTCCATTCCATCATCAAAGTGTTTTCCAAAACCATTCAGATCCAAGATACAAAGAAAGGTTATCAAACAGATCTTCACATATAGGATACCTTTCACAAAATCAAAGACCATTTCAAATGACAGGTTTTCAAAAACAAATCTCACTTTGGGAAAACCTAATAAATCAACTTAAACCTCAACAGTTCCGTCCAATCAACAAATATTACAATGATTCCAAGTTATCAAAAACCATTAACAAATCAGGACCCACCATGGTTTGGGTACCTAAAATTTCTGTCTAATTGCAGGCATTTTGTGCTGGAGAGCCCAAGGATGGCACATGGTATATCGATAGTGGCTGCTCCAAGCATATGACAGGAAACCAAAGCTTTCTACGAGATTTCAAACCCACAGAATCCAAACAAGATGTGACTTTTGGAAATAACATGACTGCAAGAATCAAAGGTTATGGAAACATAACAAATGGTCACTTCACCATCAAGAAAGTAGCCTACGTTGACGGCCTGAAACACAACCTAATCAGCGTATCACAACTTTGTGATAACAATCATGAAGTTCTTTTCACCAAACAGCGAAGCATAATCACAGATGCCAAGACCAAAGCCATTCTAGTCAATTCTGATCGTCTAGGCAACATGTATCCACTAGATATGGACCTTATCTATGGAAAACCAGACATCTGTCTCTTGTCCAAAGCTTCTGCTGATATTAGTTGGTTGTGGCATCGTCGTCTTTCCCATCTTAACTTCGGCTACATCAACAAGTTGATTGCAAATGATCTTGTTCGCGGACTGCCACTTCTGAAACTTGACAATGAAACTCTTTGTGCAGCTTGTGAAGGAGGAAAACTGTCCAAATCCTCTCATAAAAGCATTCCTGAATCTAGTGTATCCGAACCACTAGAATTATTGCACATTGATCTTTGCGGCCCTGCAAAAACCCAAAGCATAAAAGGGAAGAAATACATCCTTGTTATTATTGATGATTATTCACGCTTTACTTGGGTTTTCTTTTTAAGGCTAAAGTCAGAAGCACCTGAAGAAATAATCAACTTCATTAAACAGATTGAATTAAAGCTCAAACGACCAGTTCGAAGAATCCGAAGTGACAATGGTTTAGAGTTCAAAAACATAACTCTAGACTCATTTCTCAAAAACAAAGGCATCGAACACAACTTCTCAGCCCCTTACACTCCTCAACAAAACGGCGTTGTTGAAAGAAAGAACCGAACTCTGTGCGAAGCTGCAAGATCAATGCTCATCTTTGCTGATCTGCCACAATACTTCTGGGCAGAAGCAATAGCCACAGCTTGCTATACTCAAAATCGTTCTTTAATCCACAAACAACTTCATAAAACACCATATGAAGTCATTAATAACCGAAAACCAAACATCAAATTCTTTCATATTTTTGGTTGTCGATGCTTCATAAAGAATAACAAAGATCACCTTTCAAAATTTGAATCAAGATCAGACGAAGGAATTTTCCTTGGTTACTCTTTTACCTCAGCTGCTTATCGAGTACTGAACAAACGTACAAGAGTAATTGAAGAAAGTACCGATGTCCACTTCGATGAATTTTATGTCAGAAAATTGGATCGTGAACATTTTGGTTCACAAATGATAGATACTATTTTTCAAAATCCAATTCCACAAACACCATCTCCTGACATGAACATAGAAATTGATCTTGATTTACTTTTTGAACAACCCAAAACCGCTTATAGTTCTGAATTTCTAACATCTTCTACAATTCCTACAGGAACCTCCGATGCAGAAACTTCACAATCAAACCAAGAAAATGCAGGTCAAGTCGAGGGGGAATTACCAACACTGAATTCCTCTTTGAACATTCCCAATCCACCTGTCCAAAATGATCCCAGTGCATCATCTATGGGGGAACCTTCTTTACCTCATTCTCACCCTATAATCCAAAAAGACATATCTGACAACAACCAAAATCTATTCCCAACAGAATCACCTGACCAAGAAGAACAATGGGACATAGAAACACCAATCGAAATATCTGAGAAAACTCGCCTAAACAAATGGACCAAGAATCATCCTATAGAACAAATCATAGGAGATCCCAATTCTGGTATTCAAACAAGAGCCGCTACCTCAAATGAATGTTTATACGGAGCATTCTTGTCTATGACCGAACCAAAAACCATCCATTCAGCTCTCAAAGATCCAGACTGGGTCAAAGCCATGCAAGAAGAACTAGCTGAATTCGAAAGAAACCAAGTATGGGATCTTGTTCCTACTCCTCCCGATGTTACTGTAGTAGGTTCAAGATGGGTTTTCAGAAACAAAACTGATGATCAAGGCATAGTCTGTCGAAACAAAGCAAGACTTGTCGTCAAGGGCTATTCTCAACAAGAAGGAATCGATTACGATGAAACTTATGCTCCAGTTGCAAGACTCGAAGCCATTCATATCTTTCTAGCATATGCAGCACACAAGAACTTCAAAGTTTACCAAATGGATGTAAAATGTGCATTTTTACATGGAGAAATTGATCGTGATGTGTATATTCAACAACCTCCAGGTTTTGAAGATCCACAGTTCCCAAATCACAGTTTTAAGTTACAAAAAGCAGTTTATGGCTTAAAACAAGCACCTCGAGCCTGGTATTCAACATTGTCAACATTTCTAGAAGAATCAGGATTCAAAAGAGGTTCAATTGATCAAACTCTCTTTCGTAAAATTTTTAATAAACATCTGTTAATCGTTCAAATATATGTCGATGACATTATTTTCGGTTCTACTGATGAATCCTTGAGTATCAAGTTTGCAGATTTGATGAAGAGCAAATTTGAGATGAGCATGATAGGAGAAATGACTACTTTTCTTGGACTACAAGTCAAACAATCATCAGATGGAATTTTCATCAATCAAGAAAATTATGTTAAAAATCTTCTAACTCGTTTTTCTCTTGACAAATCAAATACAGCAAAAACCCCAATGGCCCTTGGTTACAAATTAGATGCAGACTTAAATGGCAAGCCTGTTGATCAAAAGAAATATCGAGGAATGATAGGATCACTCCTATACCTCACAGCCAGCAGACCCGACATCATGTTCTCTACATGTGTCTGTGCAAGATACCAAGCCAATCCTATGGAATCACATGCTATAGCTGTAAAAAGAATTTTCAAATATCTTAAAGGAACTCCATCTCTTGGCCTTTGGTATCCAGCTAACTCTGATTTTCAGCTTAATGCCTTCACCGACTCCGACTATGGAGGATGCAGACTAGACAGAAAAAGCACATCTGGTTCTTGCCAATTTCTTGGAGGCAGACTGGTAAGTTGGACTTCAAAGAAACAATCATGCGTGTCCACTTCAACCGCAGAAGCTGAATATGTAGCTGCCGCAAGCTGCTGTTCACAAGTCATGTGGATGCAAACTCAATTACGTGACTATGGCTACAAAGTATCACAAATTCCCATATTTTGTGACTCAACCAGCGCAATCGCCATTTCTCACAATCCAGTGCACCATTCCATGACAAAACACATTGATATTCGATATCATTTCCTCAAAGACAACATACAAAAAGGTCATATCGAATTGCACTTCATAAACACAGAAGATCAAATTGCCGATGTCTTTACTAAGGCTCTAGACGAAACCAAGTTTCAATACTTCCTAGGCCGTCTAGGAATGTTGAATCCAGATAACATCCATGCCTAATCTCTTACTTTTTGTTTATACATAAGAGTGTTTACTTTCTTTTAAAAACAAAAATCCAAAAACATTCAAATAACCAAAATTTCCAAAAACATTCAGAAAAACAAATCTTCAAAAATACAATAAAAGACTTGTCATAATAAGCTTTTATAGAACCATGTGATTAACATCTTCGTGACTAAATTTTCAGATACTTATGCTCGATGAATGTTCTCAGTTATATTGATTCTAAATTAAAGAGAAGGTTCAAATTTCAAACATTTTTGTTGTGTATATTCTCCTATTCCCTTTGAATTTATTTCAATTATAACGATTTTATCTATTAAGGGACATAAGATCAGGAGATTCAGATGAAAACCAAACCCATGTGAGAAATTGTGCCTCGTCTTTAAATGCTAAGTGGATTTCATTTCTGTGAGCAAAGGTGTTTTCATTATGACTTATAGGATTTATACTCTTATACCGTGATGCTAGTCTCATTTTTGCTTAGATATCAAAATGACCAGGGACGATACTTTCATTTTCTTATATATTAGACAAACTGTCTATTATATCACCTATCCCTATCCTCAATCAAACCACTTCAAAGAAAAGCTTCATCATCTGGCATAACGAATCTGACAAATGAAGAAACGACAAAGTCATATCCAACAAAAGCTGTCAACAAAATCACAATTGGTAACTACATCAGATATCTTTTACACAATGTGTATTCACACAAATCAAGAAAAAATAAAGACAAAGGTAAACGCCTCACCAAAAGGAAGATTTACAAACAACAAATCCATCAAGACAGACATCTCTCAAGCAACGAATTCTCAAAAGCTTTATCAATTATAGCTGTCAAAACCAAAGATTTACCGGGATACTGTAGCCTTCATAATTAAATATTCTTAGTTGCAAAATGCACTATGAATATTTCTAAACCCCTCTACATGTATTTACCGACGGAGAGAGAGTAAACATCAATGGCATGAATGAAGAAACCCTCTGAGTAATGCCGAAACCAGTCTTATGTGATTGATTATCTAATATGAAGACCAAGTGACTAAAGTATATAGGTATAAATCCACATTAAGCATAAGTCAACACCTTCAAACTGAGAGATATCACTCATCTTTAGTGATTATACACCCGTTCTGCACCCAGAACAAACAAACACATCAGTCAAGTGTGAGCTATACCTATGAGCGTTCATCTGAATCGACCTATTAAGATCACTTGTCGTCTTTATAAATGCTATAAAATCTTAAGGAATATTATGAAAATACATATACAAAAACCTTTTGATAATCGAACTCTAGACTTTGATTCAGAAACAAATATTCTTGACAAACTTTTTTCAAAACATAAGTAAAATCTAGTCACACTCTTTCAAAACAAGTGATATGGTTTTATAAATGTCTTATCCAAATTTCAAGAATTTCAATCAAACATTTTTTCTCCTCATTTCATTAATGATCACATAGGGGGAAATTGTTGAATAATGTTTTTATGTTTTTATGTGACCATCACTGAAATAAGTCGAAATGTTTTTATTAACAGTTTATTTCAGATTGCATAAATTCGAGATCAACCAAACCGGAGAAAATGACGCTATGTACCAAAGAGCAAAAATGTCACACAGCGACAGAAATCGCGACCCAACAGCTCATGTGTCGCGAAATGAAGAAAATCAAAACAAAAGAAGAAAAAGGCTGGAACAGTGAAGATCGCGACCCGATCTCATCCAGATCGCGACCCGATCTGATGACACACACGTGACGCTTTGCTGACCAAGGATCGCGAGCCTATGGCAACCCGACCTTCCACCCATCGCGACCCGACCAGGATCGCGACCCGATCACATATACATCGCGACCCGATCTCAGCGACCAACTCCACCGAGTCGGGTAGTGGCCAGCACAAAAGCAGGGAACCACTTGAGATCGCGACCCGATCATCTATACATCGCGACCCGACCAAGATCACGACCCGATCTTTATCCCATCGCGACCCGATCCCAGCGACCAGCTCCACCGAGACGGGTAGTGGCCAGCACAAAAGCGGGAACCACTCGAGATCGCGACCCGATCCCATAAAGATCGCGACCCGATCTCCGCTGGAACAGACTATAAATAGATGCTTCATCTTGCTGATTTACATACAACATATACAACATACACTTACTATCCTCAAGCATACTCACGACCAGAAGCCTCAAAATTCTATAATCTCTGCATTTGGCAACGAGGATCAAACCGCAAAACCGCAAGAAACAAAACCTCCTCCCGACACCAAACTCCAAACCTCTAAACAACCCTTACCCGACACCAAAAATCACCAAAACCTCATCTTACCGTGAAGAACAAGAAATCGACATATCAAGAAAAACGCTATCTTCCGCAACTATCGATAAGTTCTTTTAAAATTATATGTGTCGTTATTGATTTATTTAAACTGTAATAAATCAACTGTACCAAACTTCCAATACATCCGAATTGAACCGTGACAACGAAAACATATGTGGACTGTATTTAACCGAGACATTTAACTTCTAACTTCTAACCTTTTTATTTATTGTAAAAACACGTTATCGTTGATAATGGCGTTTATTACATCTAACATCTAATTTCTAACTTCTAACTTCTAACTTCTAACCTTTTTATCTATTGTAAAAACACGTTATCGTTGATAATGGCGTTTATTACATCTAACCTTTAACTTCTAACTTTTACTTTATTTACCGCTTTCTGTCTATTTAAATACTGTCTAGTTTAGATTTACCGCTTTATTTTATTCCGCAACTCTTATTTATTCCGCATAATATAGATATAATACATGTCTGTCACACGGTAATAGGCTTAAAAACCTTGTTCGTGGAGATCAGTTATCGTATTTTTCAACATCTTCCCTTCGGATCCTCTTTGATAAAAGTAACTTGAGTTCTCCATCTCAAACCCCAAGTTGCTACAATCTACTTCCTTCCTACAACACCAAAAGAGAAGGTGTCACACTCGATTCATCTAAAAGTTGCACTATAATTACTTCTTCATAAACCAAGAAGGAACTATCATCCATCATCCAAAATGAAGTTCTTAGCTTCCTAATATAAGGAAAATCTTAGTTAAAACATCCCTAAAGCTTGGCATTAAAACAAGGACCCAACGCCCAAACCAAAAAGCTCAAAACCCAAAAAGTGACAAATCGGAACATACCCAGTTACATGGGTCGTGTTTTTGGAAACACGGGTCGTGTAAAACCTATCAGACAACACAGAAACTAACACTGGTTGTGTTTTATAACACGGGTCGTGTTCAGCATGCTGTAGCTTAGTTTTTGGTCCTTTTAACTCCCTTTTGACCCAAATCAAGTCCCAATTCAACCCAAGACTAAATATACATGAAAATGCATGATTAAGAACTATTTTGTAATGATTTAACTTCCATTCAAAGTGTTCATGACTCAACCCAATTGTAATTCCTTATCCAAGTTCTTATCTCTTAGCAAGATGTAATAGCACCAAGTTCATAGTCAATCATTACACTTAACACCATTAAGTAGCCCATTAAGTTCTTAACCAAGGTCATCCCTTAAGGGAATCATTCCCACATAACTCTAAAGAAGATAGCCTCATGGAATCTCAAATTTCAATCATTGGTTCAAAAGGTTAAACCCATGGAATACCCAATTCCATTCCATCAATTGATGATTACAAGTGGAGATTCCTTCTTCCATTCCATGGAATCATTAGGAAAATGATCCTTACTCCATTATTAATTCCAATTTGATGTAATAAACTCATTCACCCGTTAAACAAGAGATCCATTCATCATATACTTGAATAAAACCCATTTCAACACCAAATTCCCATTTTCTAGTGATTTAAGGTTAAAGACTACACATCAAGGGTTGGAATCCTTAGGGAATCATTAGAAATGAATCCCCTCATCCAAAACTACCAAATCCAACTATAAATTTCTATGTTCCTCAACTATTCATCAAATCCCCAAATTCTAGGGTTCATAACACCGAAATCAATCATGCAATTGAATCTAGAGCATCCATGGATTGAATGTAGACTCCAACAACTTAGAAACATCAAACAAGCATTGGGAATCATAGGAAAGACCTCTTCCCATCATAAAACTCGGATTGAGTCCAAACTCCAAACCCTAAATCGAATTCAAAGCTAGAAGATGAAGTGTTTATACCTTAGATTGCTAGGAAACTTCAAGGTTTGCAAGAATCATCAAATCCAAGCTCAAATCTCTCAAAAACTCCAAGAAAATCGCCATCTCCTCTCCTCCTCTCTCTCAAATCACGTTTTTTGGCTGAAATCGGGGGAAACCCCCATCAAAACAAGTCATCTTTCAAGAATTGACATCAATAGTCCCTCTAGTTGGTCTTTCTTCACCCAACACCCATAAAGTTAACTCCTTTGCATTAGAAGTCTCTAGATTCACACTTATTCCCCAAATATGATTATTCATTTTACTTGAGTATTGTCTAAGTCAAGACTAACCCTTAGTTTCCCAACTTGACATAAATGGTCCGTTACACTAAATTTTTAGATTTGGTCCTTAATATTAATTTAAGAAATTATTTAACTTACTCTAAGTTTCTACATCAATTCCTTCATAATATTTTCTAATCTTTCTAAATCCTTGACTAGTCAAAGTTCATCGGTTATGTTTGGCCAAATTGACAGTTTTAGTCCTTATGATAAAATTTCTCATCCTTGGTTTAAAAATAGATTTAAAACTTCATGTCATCCTTTTAAACTTTATTTGCTCATTGATTCACAATACAAAAATATAATAAAATGTTACATTATTTATCTATTTGTATTCTTTATTTCCAAAATAGATTTTATTTTGTTGATTTAAGCCCGAAACTCCTAGACTGAAAATACGGATGTTACAATTATCTACCCCTTAAAAGGATTTCGTCCCCGGAATCACCGATAAAGAATAAGTACCCATTTTTCAAAAAAAAAATCAAAAGTAACCCATACTTAAATTTAAATATTTTAAAACTTGGAGTACCTTAAATTCAACTTTGTAAAACTGTTTTACTCCAAAGAATTACTCGTCTCGATTTTCTTTTTCAATAATTGCTCTTCCTTAAAATATGCCAATATCAAGTTTGAAATCTTCTTCAACTGGACCCCTTGTTTTTACAAAAGATTTGAACAATCAACTTTGTAATAAGTGTTTTGAAGAAACTGTTCATTATGAAAATTTTATCTACTTTTATTGGAGAAAACTTTTATCAAGTTTCGCACGCTTTATGTAGCAAAACTGTAACACCCCAACCCTTAAGATAAAAGTTTTCAACCATATTTACATTACAAAATGAGGTTTAACAAAAACCATTACATTATTCATAACACTGTTCGGGGTATTACAACTAAGTTACATTACCATAGTTTAAACATACCGCAAAATATAGATCCCACTATCAAAGTCTTCTAGTCCTTCCAAAATCCTCTATGCTAAATCACCTGGAAACATAACATTTCCAAAAACAAACAAAGATATGTAAGACATAAAGTCTTGTGAGTAATGTGGAAGCAAGTAATAAGCATAAGAAATGAACTAGTAACTGTATTCTTCTTATCCCTTTTTAATTTCGGAACAAGACTTTCTGCTTTTCATTTATATATGAGGAAGTTCTCATAATTAATCTCCCTTCACAGAATGGAACGAATCCATCTGTAAGGGCGTGCTAAACTCTTCTCCCTTCGTGGCAAAGAACTAATCTAACCACAAGGGCGTGCCAATAAATCTCCCTTCATGGTAAAGAACGAATCTTAACCATAAGGGCGTGCTAAGATCACCACTTCGCGAAGGGAGGTACCGTCCCAGTGGCGTCTTATGACCCTCCCTTCAAGCGGGTAAGGTCCTAGTCCAGACAACACTTTATAGTAGTTAACTCTGTAACTCATACTCATTCTACTATTATCTTATAAAGATATTACTCTTGACTATCATGCAAATATATAAAAATATCATCATTCTAATACAAACTTATCTTTAACTCTATAGCTTTGAATCTCATATGATCTTCCATAATGAATAAAGAAAAGTTTCTTGTTATGTACCATGTTTAATAAACACATACTCACCTTAGATCTTGTAAGAAATGTCTAAGTATTCAACACCTCTTTTCCCTTCCCTTGCCTCTCTATTGCTTGATCCGCACCTATACAATTGTTTGTACCATGACATGAACTTATATTTTCATGTTTTCATATCATATTAAACATATATTTAAGATTTGGGGATCAAACTACTCAATTAAGGTCATAATATAGGTGAATTATACAAGTCCAGGTCACACGGGTCGTGTAAAACTTACAGACCTCACTGATCAACATCACACGGTGCGTGTGATTTCACACGGGTCGTGTAAAACTTACAGACCTCACTGATCAACATCACACGGGGCGTGTGATTTCACACGGGCCGTGTAAAACCTACAAACCCTTCTTCTTCATTTCCTGCAAAATCTTTGATCCTTGGTCTGAATAGTTCCAGCTCAAAATCGATTCAAAAGACAATTATATCATGATATTATGAACATTTCTAAACCTCCGATAGGACCCTTATACATCCATAAACATTCAATTCATACCAATCATAATAAACCCGAATTCTAGGGTTTATGAACTCATTTTTCAATTCCTTTGTTTCTAATCGTTCGTAAAGGTGAAGTTGAGTTCCAATGATGATTATAATACGATTTAGAGGTTAGAACCTCACTCAACCTCTGAATTTCGTTGTCACCCATTCAATACAACTCAAGATGGTTTGACTAGCTTACAAGGATGAAATTCTAACCTTATTTGACTTGGAAATCTCGATTCCAACCTTGATTCTTCGATTTCTTGCTTCAATTCTTCAGAGTTTCAAGAGTTTGATCTCTTTCTCTTCTGCTGGAGATGTTTCACGAGTTTAATATAGAGGAATAAAAGCTTCCCTCTATTTATACATTTATACTTTTCACAAATGACCATTTGGCCCTTCAAATTCCATTTTGTTCATTTTTGGTCTAAAACTTCTAACATATGCTTTAAGCTTTCTATTTCTTTCACTCTTGCCACAAACACACAATATTATTACGCAAAAGATCATTCATAGGGTCAAAAGACTAAAATACCCTTATTTACAACTTTCTACTATAAAGATTCAAATATAGCAACTAAGTATTACATAAGTTATATTTCTACTTACTTGATATATATTTCCGGGTTTTCACATTAGCAAAACAAATTCTCAAATTATTCGAAGTACCTATTTATTGAATCATTAACCAAATTCCAAAGAGATCATCAATCCCGGGTATTTACTACCGATTCATGACGACCCCTTTGTCATTCATTTCTTTAAAAGTCTTGCACTTTGTAAGATACACTCGTCCAAATTTGTTTACAAACATTTTCTCAATTTTTAACAATACTTTTAAAATGATTGGCCCTACATCATTCTTATGTTCTTATTAGGGTAGGTGGTTTACTAACTCGCTCACTTCAAACTTGAATATTTGCCCAAATCTATAACTTCTAGTCTCATCATGCATTCAATATCTCTTCATCCTAAACATAATTTAGTATCTCACTATTCCAATAAGTTTCTATTGATCAACTACACCATCACTTACTATCGGAAAACCGAATAATTAAATTCTCTTTTGGTCTTATATTAAGGTTTCACTAGATCAGACACGAAGGGTACGAACCACACCACTCTTACATTCACTTAGTCTTCTAGAGGTAAGGCAACATCACAAGGATCATCACTTTGATACCACTTGAAGGGGGAAGTCACAATGGTATTACTAAGGCAAGAAAACTGATACAATCTAGCTCATCCATTAAGTCCCATGATTCCACCTAAATAGAAGACCGATAACCTCCGATAGAGTCGCAAAATCCTCAATCATGGCTAACCGTCGCGGGGTAAATGACCAGGTCACAAGCATGAACACCAAGAGATGACAGACGATCATACAAGAGGTTAAGAGTAAAGAAGGAAGGTCTATGGATCACGACAAAAGAATTTCCTTAACGGCTCCATGTCTTCATCTACTCCTCACTTACCTAACACTATACTCATCATGCTTCTTGCTTGCTCAGTGTTGTCACAACGATTCCACTAGTTTTCTAACACCTCTTCATCCCTTAATCGACTCCTCAAGATCGAGACTACCTCACAAATCTCATTACTCCTCGTGCTTCATCTGATATAAGTTGTCCCTTCATCATCATCTACTATCATCCCTTATTCTTCAAAGGCACTTGAAAGTTTGAAGCCAAGTCCTTACTACTAATCATCTTCATGTGGTTGTTCCTCATGTTGTAATGCACTCTTCATTCCTCAATATTGCACTTCATATCCTCATTAGAAGCTTCATATAAGAATCCTTTTTACCAAGAAACTATACCCATGCCAATCCCAAGTTACTAATTAAATGATTAGAAAATTAGTCACAAGCAAGCATTTACCATTAAGTTCTAAAGGTCAACTACTTAAGAGGTTAAACATGTTTAAGAACATCACAGTTTAAGTCTAAGCACTACTCCTAGTACCTAGTTCACTTAAACTCATGCTCTGATACCAAATTGAAACACCCTCGCTTAAGGATTTTCATAAAATACCTTTTTAAACCAATATAATATCTTCATCATTCAAAAATACACCTTTAGTGAAAACTTTAATTCTAAAAAGCTTCAAAAGAGTGTCTTTACATTTAAAATTCATTTTAAAACACATTGGATTTCGTTAAAAACTTATTTCCGAGTTTAAGTTGCGGAAAATCATTTGGTCCCACTTTAGATAAAACATCTTGGTTTATAAAGTAGCGAGGTTGTTACAACTCAAATACCATTACACAGTTTAAAAATGTAAAACCACATAACTTGTGGCCTTCTAAAACATCCAGCTCCTCTAAAGTCCTCTAAACTCCTCAACCTGAGCACATATCAAAATAAGTTAGGCAATCAAAATGCCTAGTGAGCTTACCCGAGGTTGACCCATTTAGAGTGGGTAGTGAACTACCACACTCGGGACAAACCCCCAAAAATAGTTTTAACACACACTTTAAAAGTTGTTTAACTCACCATATCAAAAGTTGCTTAAAGCATTAGTACGTCATAAAGGTTTACTAAAAAATTAATAGTTATGGAATGCAATGCAATGCATGATGCAACTATCCCAAGTCATGTCCATCTCATAAAAGTCCATCTCACCCTCAATTGCACCTACCCAAGTTTACAGTAACACGCAAAAAGCATACTACTTGATCTACATGTAGGTTGAACTAAGACTAGTGGCCATCACACTAGCCTCATGAGGGTTAGCAACTCCCTCATGTGGTTCCCTATTGTCGGGAACAACGTCTCTTCACCCTCTTTATTTTAAGAAGGGCAAAACTCAAAACGTCTTCATAACGTCTCCTACATCCTTTTTAATTTAGGAAAGGACAAAACTCGGTCTCAAGGCATCACACGGTCAACCCCATCCTATATGTAATGTAATGCACAAATAGGATGCTCAAAAATCTTTCAAAACGACATCATAATCTTTATTTCAAAAACATCTTTAAAATGACTCATTTCATGCAATGCACACATAGTACTAATACAATAAGTAACAAATAAAAGCATGCATGAAAATAATAGATAACACACATAAAAGATAGTAATTGGGATGTGTACTCTCGGTAAACTCACCCAAGGTCAACTGACGAGTTAACGCTAACTCCACACAAGGTTTGATGCATAGATAAGTGCTCCTAGATATCAACTCTTCCGTTCGAATCCTCTTTGATAAAAGTAACTTGAGTTCTCCATTTCAAACCCCAAGTTGCTATAATCTACTTCCTTCATACAACACCAAAAGAGAAGGTGTCACACTCGATTCATCTAAAAGTTGCACTATAATTACTTCTTTTTTAAACCAAGAAGGAACTATCATCCATCATCCAAAATGAAGTTCTTAGCTCCCTAATATAAGGAAAATCTTAGTTAAAACATCCCTAAAGTTTGGCATTAAAACAAGGACCCAAAGCCCAAACCAAAAAGCTCAAAACCTAAAAAGTGACAAATCTGAACAGACCCAGTTACATGGGTCGTGTTTTTGGAAACACGGGTCGTGTAAAACCCATCATACAGCACAGAAACTAACACTGGTTGTGTTTTATAACACGGGTCGTGTTCAGCATGCTGTAGCTTAGTTTTTGGTCCTTTTAACTCCCTTTTGACCCAAATCAAGTCCCAATTTAACCCAAGACTAAATATACATGAAAATGCATGATTAAGAACTATTTTGTAATGATTTAACTTCCATTCAAAGTGTTCATGACTCAACCCAATTGTAATTCCTTATCCAAGTTCTTATCTCTTAGCAAGATGTAATAGCACCAAGTTCATAGTCAATCATTACACTTAACACCATTAAGTACCCCATTAAGTTCTTAACCAAGGTCATCCTCAAGGGAATCATTCCCCCGTAACTCTAAAGAAGATAGCCTCATGGAATCTCAAATTTCAATCAATGGTTCAAAAGGTTAAACCCATGGAATTCCCAATTCCATTCCATCAATTTATGATTACAAGTGGAGATTCCTTCTTCCATTCCATGGAATCATTAGGAAAATGATCCTTACTCCATTATTACTTCCAATTTGATTCAATAAACTCATTCACCCATTAAACAAGAGATCCATTCATCATATACTTGAATAAAACCCATTTCAACACCAAATTCCCATTTTCTAGTGATTTAAGGTTAAAGACTACACATCAAGGGTTGGAATCCTTAGGGAATCATTAGAAATGAATCCCCTCATCCAAAACTACCAAATCCAACTATAAATTTCTAGGTTCCTCAACTATTCATCAAATCCCCAAATTCTAGGGTTCATAACACCGAAATCAATCATGCAATTGAATCTAGAGCATCCATGGATTGAATGTAAACTCCAACAACTTAGAAACATCAAACAAGCATTGGGAATCATAGGAAAGACCTCTTCCCATCATAAAACTCGGATTGGGTCCAAACCCCAAACCCTAAATCAAATTCAAAGCTAGAAGATGAAGGGTTTATACCTTAAATTGCTAGGAAACTTCAAGGTTTGCAAGAATCATCAAATCCAAGCTCAAATCTCTCAAAAACTCCAAGAAAATCGCCATATCCTCTCCTCCTCCTCCTCCTCCTCTCTCTCTCTCTCTCTCTCTATCTCTCTCTCTCACTCTCAAATCACGTTTTTTGGCTGAAATAGGGGAAACCCCCATCAAAACAAGTCATATTTCAAGAATTGGCATCAATAGTCCCTCTAGTTTGATCTTTCTTCACCCAACACCCATAAAGTTAACTCTTTTGCACTAGAAGTCTCTAGATTCACACTTATGCCCTAAAAATGATTATTCATTTTACTTGAGTCATTGTCTAAGTCAACACTAACCCTTAGTTTCCCAAGTTGACATAAATGGTCCCTTACACTAAATTCTTAACGATTTGGTCCTTAATATTAATTTAAGAAATTATTTAACTTACTCTAAGTTTCTACATCAAATCCTTCATAATATTTTCTAATCTTTCTAAATCTTTGACTAGTCAAAGTTCATTGGTTAAGTTTGGCCAAATTGACAGTTTTAGTCCTTATGACAAAATTTGTCATCCTTGGTTTAAAAATAGATTTAAAACTTCATGTCATCCTTTTAAACTTTATTTGCTCACTGATTCACAATATAAAAATATAATAAAATGTTAAAAAAATTATTTATCTATTTGTTTTCATTATTTCCAAAATAGATTTTATTTTGTTGATTTAAGCTCGAAACTCCTAGGCCCAAAACACGGATGTTACAGTATCAGACGAGGATTGAAGCACTGTGTTGAAGGTTTCTTTTTTGGTTTGGATTTGGCAAATTTGAGACGCTTCAGCTTTGGTTTAGGTGGAGGAGCTTCGGTTTTTTTTATTTTTAGTTGTATCTTTGTTGGAGTTACATCTTCACTTGTACCAATATGATTTTTCTTTATGGACTTCTTTTTCGCTATGTCCGCTTTGGTTACAGGAGGAACATTGCATACTGGGTAAGGAACGGTTAGAGTAAAATGATAGTTCAAAAAAGAGGATTGTTGGATGGTACTTTATGAAGCATGGCTTCCGGGATCCGAGCATAGAAAGGAAAATCCGTTGTACTCGTTGTTGTGGGAGGGAATATTGACAGTGTGTAAATCAATTGTTTGTAGATTGGGATTAGCCATGATCGTTTCGCTTAAGCAAGCAGCAACAATGATATACCAAAAGCAAGGTGAAGAAAGTTCGGTAGCTTATTCAAGTGATTAATATAGCAAGTAAAACCAGCTTATAGAATGGATGCATAGTCAATTAGGATCAGCTACAATATTTTATCATGCTGCTTCTTCAACTTGCAGTCCTTAACAAGTGATTTTCCCTGAAACAATAATTGCAATCATAATCGGAATCAGTAGAAGAAACAATTGATTCAAACTTACACGAAATCATATCTACATCATGCAATTTGAATTCAAGAAATGCTAAAAGTTTCTTATGATGTTCCATGGCAATATAGGGTGAATAACAGATACAAGTAATATAAACATATAACCGTTTAGCAGTTTCACAAAAAAATATTACGTTGCTTCAGAAGTACGTCATTTTCATCTCTCAACTGCTCCCTAGATTCTTCTAAAATTCCTATTCTAAGGTCATGTTTCTCTATTGCCCCTCGCGATCCCTCTAACTTATTCCTCAATCTCGTAATCTCCTCCTGAACCCGACAAGCATTGCTATTTGCAGAGACAATAAGTTTATTTGTTTGTAGACAATCAGAGAGGATTTCACTAAGATCTTTAATAAAATAAGATTCGGGAATATAAAGGAAGAAAGCAATTGAGATACCTGTTCAGGGATGGTGAGTCGTCCGTTAGATAAATCTTCAGATCCTTGAGCCATGAGAAAGAGATTCATGATATTACCCCCAACTGCATTACCATCATCATCTTCACTATCTGATCAAATTCTCTTTCTGGTATGAGCAGAAAACATCGCTCCATGTGTGGGCCTACACATTTCTTCATCATCTGACCCCAAAATCATACTTGATATGTCTCGTCCCCTACTCCTGCAGCAATCAATGACTGATTCTGTGCCTTTTCCTTTACCTCCTCAAGCTTCTTAGCATAATACACGTCGTCTTTAACTTTGTCCTTCTTATTGTTTTGCTTTTTAACATACAATTGCTGGACTTTTCAAAGAAATAGTTTCAATGTATCCTGAATTCCCCAATAGTTTCTTTTCGAGCTTCGAAGAGGAGTCGACTTTTGCTTTTGATGGGTACTCAAAAGTTTTTGTAAAGGACGTTGTGGAATTGGAACTTCGAAATCTGTTTGAATTGCTATTGGGTTTCTTAAAAAAACTTTTTGTTGTTGGAAGAGTAAAGAGCAATAGCTTCACCATTTTCATTCATTTTGTACTTTATATTATCCTCATCTTCTTCATCTATTTCTTCTTCAACTTCTTCGTCTTTGAGATAAGTGCAAGAGGACCTGCACTTGATTCATCTTCCAAATTTTCCATAACATCACCTTTGTTTGATTTGAGAAGATTGAAAAGCACTCCTAGTGAATAAGCATCATACTCTCATAGGACTTGATCATGAATGTGATGGGTCGCCATTCCCTTCTCAGGTTTTTCATAAATTTGGCATTTATCTCATGAGTACTCTTCATAACCCCATACTTTTCTAGATGATAAACCAAATCACTAAACCTTTCGAAGGTTTGATCTATGGATTCCTTTTGTTAAAACTCACTAAAATCTGATAAAGTGTTGGTAACAATACTCTTTTTCATTATGATTGTACCTTTGTACTTGATCTTCAGTTTGTCCCAGATTTCCTTTGTTGACTTGGCTCCACCGATGTTGTCGTAAACGACTGGTGGAAGACCGTTTCGTAATTTTTTCATGCATATTTTATCGTTGTCAATCTTTTTCTTATTTTCTACAATGATGACTTCGTTTTCTGCACCAGCACTAGCAATGAATCTTCCTTGAAGATCAACAACAAATGGACCTTCTGATATAGATCTCTAGATATCTTCGTCAATCCCAATTAAGTAATCTTTCATTCTATCAGTCCACTGATCATAATGTTCAATGCTCAACATTGGAGCCTTGTTAGCTGATCCCAGTAGGCTTGCGTAATTTAACAAGATAGCAGTATTGATGAAATTCGCCATTGAATCAGAAAATATTGAGATCGAGAACTGTAATCAATTGGGAATAATTCTTTGAAACGTGGAAATCAGATTTGGAAACGAATCATATCTGATTCAAAGTAACAATAAAGAAATTTCCTAAAAGATAAAAATGTGTACACCTGCTATGATAATACTTGATAGGTCATGATTCAATAAACAGATCAATAATCAAAATCAATCAACATATTCATAAAAAGAGTAACAAACATATGTAATACGTTCAGGATCATTCTATGTAAGATCTGTACTCAAAACCCTAATATAGATGGCTATATATACACAAATACATGGGTCAAAAGTCAAAACTAACTACTAGGCTAACATGAACCGCACCCTAACTACAAGATAACATGTACTAGTTTGTTGTACGCTGATGCTGTTAAATTGTTTTAATGTTGTTAAAAAAAGATAATGTGGCACCAAATTGGTAAGATATTCTTTATCAAATACCAAAAATTAATTCTTTTACAATATGATTGAAGGACATTTGATGACGAGAAAGATGTTAAGCAACCGCATAGATGGCCGAATGAATACTCAAATGGATTTAATCTAAGCTAAAATTGAATTTATGTTTTCCTTTTTAAATTTACCTAAAAAGGAAAAGGTTTGTATGAATATGAAAACTATTGTAACAAACTTAATTGTGTAAAGACAATGCAAATACAAAAAGTTTCTAAAAGTTTGCTTTAATTTTGTTTTCTTTTTTATAGCAAGTTGATGAGATCTAAGTTTATTGTCTTTATATTTAGACCGTGTAAAACTTTTATATATAAGAAATTGACATAAACTATTGTAGAAAGCAATAACATCGAATTTCATGCCTTAAACGTACTGGGTATATCCAATCCACTTTTTACAATATTGGCCACCACTTTGGGTACCTGAATGCTGTTGTTAACATGTACTATATCTATTGGAAACTTAAATCCCTCCATCTTTTACTTGACTTGGTAAGTGTGCAAGCAAGTTTATATCTCAAGATATTAACTTTACATCTCATCACCAATCAAAATATTTTATCCTTAACAATAGATATTTAACTAAGATCGTTGTTGAAATGAACACGACAAAGAGCTTCATTTGCTGATTAAAACATATTTAGATAGAAGATTTTTTATTTGTTTTCGTAAACGAATAAATACGAATATCGGTTTTGTTTGGTCATATATGTTTATGAATTTTTAGTTTTCGTCATTTATATTTGTTAAAATCGTTAAAGGCTTTTTATAGACATTATTCTTCATTCATCTATGGGAATTGTCTCATATAACTTTATATGGAGTTAAGATTTTTAGATAATTATTTTCAATTTATGAAATATTGAAGTTTGTTTATGCCTTCATTTATCAGTTTAGAGACATGTTCGAACTGGTTTACGTTAATAGACATATTCTGTACATACGTACACATTATTTACACTTTATGCTCGCTTCTCAACCATGTCGATAAGTAGCTAATGAATTGACTATTATAATGCTGTTATTAAAACAGCTAAATAAAAAATAAGAGTTTAAAATATGAGTTAATTACAGAAAATATCAAATAAAATGTATAATAAGAAGATGATCATTTTTTTCACATATAAATAAGTATCTACTTTGTAAAATAGATTTTATTATTCGAGAAATTTATTTATAAATAATTTCCACTAAAACAAGCCTCAAAACAGAAAAAACGTTGTTTTTATGAAACAACAATATATATTTTTTTTAAATATGATGCTATTTTCTCAAAATAAAAAATTATATCGTAAAATATGGATTTTGTAAACAAAAAATTAATCGTTTCCAAAATGAAAACTATCTATAGAACAATTTCCAAAACTACAATAATTATTTTGTAAACTAAACGGTCGTTTTAGGTAATATGTGAAAGAGATGGTCATATTATCACCTTCTATTTTTGGTATTTTTGTGGTTAACTACTAATATGTTAAGCTTTTTTCTACATATTCCATTATTTTTTTTAATTATTAGTGTAGCCCCACAACATTGAGCATATAGATGCCCTGTGGGAACAAGCCATGTTCGTTGTGGAATGTGTGGACTTGTGGTTGGATAAGCAGGTGTAAATATAAGGATTATAAAGGGTAAGTTGGGAAAAACACAAGAAATAATGATGAAAATGGGAAAGCAATAAAAGGAGAACTTTCCAGAAATGAGCAATCCAAGAGTACGGGAACAGCTCTACAATTTCTATGTTTCCTCTTTCCAATAATGCCCTTCCTGTTAATCCACTTCTTTTCTTTGCTCACTCGCGCTTCTTGGAGCGTGACATCTACGCTCGTCGCGTTTCTTATTAGAAATTGTCAACACCATTTGCAAGAAATATGTATGTATTTATTTCGTAGGTTAACATTAATTTTAATATTTTTATTTTAATAAAATTAATTTAGATCACATCGAAACAGTCCGCCCATAGTTTCTTTGCAAAATCAGTATGAAATGACTTTATGATGTGGTATAACTTTTACGTGCCTCAAAATAAGCTTATAAGGCTGAAGGGTGTGCAAGACACCCATGACAACCGCCATGTCATCGCCACGTCACAAAGACTTCCAAGACACCCACTAGGGGTGTGCAAGACTCCCACGACTACCATTTTAATTTCCACGTCACATTTATATTTTACGTTTTTTTAATTAAAACCAAACATTAAAAATTAATTAAAACCAAACATTTAAAATTAAATAAAAGACATTACATAAAAATAAAAATAAAAACGACATTACACGAAAAAAAACATAAAAACGACAACTCCTAAATTTTTTTAAAAAAAACTACTTATTAAAATATTTCTTGCGTCGTTGTTCCGTCATCAATCGGATCGCCTCGAGGTCCTCTTCGGTCCTGGATCGGCTAAACAACACGTAATCCAACCGCGATTCCGCAATTTCGTTGTGGCGGTAGAATTGTTCAACGAGCCGGTCGACCTTTTCCTCGACATCGTCTTTCGAAGACGAGCCGGAGGCATCTCGGCTTGCTCTTTTCGCTCGGTCGCGGCCGATGGGGCGTCGAGGCGGAGGCATCTCGGTTTGTGGTTCGGTGTCGTCGTCGAGGTCGATCGGGTCTCGAGCATCCGAAATATCGTCATCCGGGGTCCTCCCACGTTTGGAACCCGTGCTCGAGTGAGGCGAATCGGGATTTAGTAGCCATTTAGGACCGGTACACATCAACTCCCAACTTCGCATATGCTTAAACGGTTTCCCGACAACTCGCTCATATTGTTCCATAGCCGTTGTGAAAATCCCGAATTCGTTTTCGCCACTTCGTCGCATGTTCACCAAGTTGTTGTAAATGCCGTTGAACTTGGTGCACTCGATACGAAGTTTCCGCCACTTCCCGTTAATACCGTCGTTGTTTCGGTACACCCCACGACCCATCGCTGCGTGGTAGTGGTCTAAAATGCGTTCCCACAACGATGTGGAACTTTGGCTATTTCCTTTTTGCGAATCCATGGAAATAGCGAGCCACGAGCGAACCACTTGAACATCTTCGTCGGTCGTCCACGGAACCTTCGCCTCTTGCGCGTTTCAAGTTTTGTTCTTTTGTCTATTATTTTTATTTTTCTTTTTGGAGGAAGACGCGGGGGCTTGTGTTTCCATCACGACCTCTTCGGGTGATGCTTGTGGTAGAAGCGGTGGCGATTGTGATAGAAACGATTGTTGGAAGGGTGCGTACGGGTAAGGTTGTGGCGGGTATTGATATTGGTTCGGTGGTGGATATGGATTTGGGTATTGTGGTTGTTGCGACGAACCCGTAAGCATACTCGTAAATGTGCAATTCGTGGAAAAGTTGTAGTTGAATTCGCCGCGGGGCGTGTTCCGATTTGACGGAGGGGTGTTCGGATCGTTCTCCATCTTGAATTGGTTAGTAAAATTGAGAGAGAAATTTGTGTTTGTATGTGTGTAAAATATAAAGATGTGTGTGGTTTGTATTTATAATATGTAAAAAAAATAATTTTTTTTTTAATTTCCAACGGCTCGACAACGGATTTATTTTTTGAATTTGGGCGTCTTCAAACGTTCGCCGGATGACGACGTCGGGACGCAAATGGTCGAGGACGCGGGGGGACGCGGTGTTTGCCGCGTCTTCGTCTCTGACGTGGAGGACGCAGGGGGGGCCGCGTGCGGCATACCCCACAGCCTAAGGCTCCTTGTCTCCTTATTTCGAGATCATTTGCCATTGTAAAATAAGTTTTTACCTTTCTTTTTCCTCGGAAGTTCTTTTTAGTTTTTTTTTTATGTTTGCAAGCAGCCAAACGTTTTGTTTGTAAATATTTTATTTTTTAGAAGATACCGAATCTAAAAGAATGTGCATGTCATTTATGAAAAATACTCTTCAAAACCGTCAAACGTCTTCTAAAAAAACATATGATCATTATAATTTTTTTAAATGAAAGAAATATTTAAATTGAAAATAATAACAATAAATATAAAAAACAGCTCAAAAATACAATAAAGATGCTCTACACCCATACTTCTATAAATAAACCGAATGTTTTAAAAAGTTAGTGGACAAAAATATTGTATCACTTAATTTTTTAACAACGTCTATTTTCATTTTAAATAATATTACTTTTATAATTAATAATCTATAGTACTTCATATATTTTTTAAATATTTAATCATGGCTTTAAAAATTAGAAACGACTTGTAGAAGTTTAGTCAACATTTTCATCTATATATGTGATCCGCAGACTGCAGACGTTTAACTCTTTAAAAACAAACATCATATCAATCATTACAAAGAGTGATGCCATTACGGATGAAGTAGAACCTCCGAAAGAGTTGTCTCTTTGACTTTTGTTTATTTCTAGTGTATAAGGAACAATATCATCTCTAACATCTTTTGTATTTTTTGTCGGTGTATGGACCTAAAACTCTTATATGTCTTGGCAATACTGAGGTTACTTTACTGTTCCCCATGTTTTTACCTAGTTTCACTGTTAATAAATGTTATTTTGTGATATATTATCTAAGCAATATATGAAAGAATGGAGTAATCTCTAGGTTCGGTTCCGTATCTTATTAGATGCATTTAGATAGGTCATATTTCATTTATTTGTGTTTTTCACATTTTTTAATATCTTGTACGAGTTAATTGGCAAATTGGTGGGTTTGTTAACAAGTGCAGAGATTAACGGAGCATGATGGAGCATCGGGGAGCTAAACGAAGTGTATCGAGTGGACGATAAAAGCCTCTGTTACGATTTTCTGAATTTGTGAAGATAACCATGCCCGATCGGGCCTTTTTATGCGGTTATTTAAGCCCATGCGAGCCAAAATGGATATATTTCTTGCATGTCAGACAACGCCTGCCAATCTCACAGCCAATGCTGAACAGACCTTCCTAGGCCCTATTATGATTTTGAGCCTAATAAGCAAATGAAGCATAATCGATCGATTTTGTGAAGAACCAGAAGCCTACCCTAGCTCATGTGCAAATTAAATTCAATGAAACCAGGTCCTGTAAAATCTTATTTTTGGTTATTTCAAAGTGATCACCTACTTATTTATGTAAAGTGAAGATTCTGTAGTGGGGGTCTCAATTTTAAAAAGAGAATAAAACATCAAGAAGCGAGGGAAACAAGATTAGATTCCATAGTTTCAGTTTAAAAGACAATTTTTACTCTTCCTTTACGTTTGATTGTCATTTTAGCCATGTTGTGTGGCTAAAACCCTACATTTATGAATTTAGGTCGAAGACAATTCAATCTTTTGTATTTCAATTTCATGGACCATATATAAGGGTGCACCATATCCCATTACCTGTCAAGTGAGTTGGATCTAACAAAGGTTAAGCTTGTGAACCACTCTGACCACATGCATTATGGGAAGATCTTGTATTTGACATGCTTTCTCATATGATGTTCAAATTAGTTGGTTATTTTTAGATTCACTTTTGTATTAAGTACATTATAAACTATCTATAACACTGTAATTTTACACCATCTCTTGAAGTGTATAATATTAGCCACGTATTATAACATTTAAATCACATATAACAACTAAGTTTATGTTATTGGCTTTACAATATTTCTTATACATTTTAAAACACCTAAGTGGTGTTTATTATTATTATTAAAAAATAAAACACGGTTCAAATTTCTTATTTTCACTTTACATATTTGTCCCACAAGTCTACAAAATATCAATGTACTTTGGGTTTTGTAAGAGTGCTTTCTAGAAAATGTTAATTAGGTAAATATCCCTTGTTTATATATTTCAATGTCACAAAAAATAATTGTTAATGACAAAATACATAAACAAACTCTATATCTAGGTAAGTATGCTTTTCGTGTCAAAACCATCCAAACATATATACAATTGAACAAAAATATATTAGGAAATCACATAAATAATTGATACATAAAATTTCAAATTCTAAACTCATTTGAAATTAAACAAAAAAAACATTTTGTTAATTAACAACCCTTGAAATATATGCACACATTTTATACACACAAATTACTGGTTATATGTACAAGACCATAAGCATAAAATGATTTAAGAAAATATGTTATGTGCAAGAATTGTGTACTCCAAGGTCTGGTACCATTGTTGAAACCTGGTGCTTTTAAAAACAAGATTTTAACAATGCAAGCATAATAAAAAAAATCAGCACCATTTTGTACCCATGGGACCATGTACGTGTGACATAAATAAACAAGAGAAAGGTAGAAAAACTACACAAAACAAACTCGGGCGATCTTTAGATCCCAATGTAGAACTACCCTATACTTGAAGCAAACCAAGAACACCTCATTTCTTCTTGAACCAAATCATTAAAAAAGTATTGAGAGGCAAAAGGAAACAAAAACAAAGTGTATGTGTGTGAATGATATGTTCAACTGAGAGACAGAATATATGTAAAGGAGAGAGAGAGAGGAGCGTATGTTATATATATATATATATATATATATATATATATATATATATATATATATATATATATATATATATATATATATATATATATATATATATATATATATATATATATATATATATGGAAAGGATTTAAGATCTTGGTGATTAACTTGTCTTAATTATATGGTAGGTTATATAGTAAGAATCATTTATCACAATGGTGAGTTATTAGCCCTTGACCTACCATATATATCAAATTACAACTCAAGTTTGTCAACTAATACTAATTCATAACTAAGCCACCACATAAGTGTTGAAGTAGAAAATTAGTCCCTCATAAAGGTCTTCTTGCCATCTAGTTCATGAAGTGTACTTTTGTGTATGACTTAATAGGCCCATGAGCAGTATTAATAACTTTTTGTGTCGATATGCCTATTCCTATCACATACTTCTACTTTTGTTCTTCACACTTCAAGCATGTATTTTTATTCTTTTCCCTTAACTTGAAGTTTAATTCTTTGACTCTAAACTGCATAAGTTACATTTCATTCTCTATACCCTTCATATCATGGTGCATTTTAAGAAGCAGATCCTTGTAGGTTGGAATTGTAAGCTCCTCATCAATCCACTTGAAATATTAGTAATCTTTCATTTTATCATGTCAAAGCAACATTTAGACACTATAAATGAAATTTGGAAAAAAATTGCTTAGAAGATTATCCATGAAATTTGGACAATCATGAAACCTTCTACCTAGGTTAATTGGGAACACATAAGGTGTGTATATATATATATATATATATATATATATATATATATATATATATATATATATATATATATATATATATATATATATATATGTATATATATATATATATATATATATATATATATATATATATGTGTGTGTGTGTGTGTGTGTGTGTTTGTGTGTGTATGTATGTATATATAGTCAACCTTATAATAACACAATTATATTAATTATTCCATCATTCCTTACTTACCTTTAGTTGATGATACTTATGAAGGGAGATGTCACTATAGGGAAAGATAAAGAATGCGAAAAAGGAAGGGGAAAGAAGAAGAGATTATGAGTTTTAAGATTTGGATGAAAAAGATCAATTGAGGTGTCAAGAATCACTGCATGTCATTATATGAGCCCACGTCACCAAGGGGTTACCTGTTGGTATGACTAGGACTCTAAATGAAATAATTAGGCCTTTTTTAAATTAGTGCAATTAATAAATCATCGAGTATATTGGTATGTTGACTTGATGTTTGTATAAACTGTCGAAATGTTCATTTAGAAGTAAAATTTGGGAATATGTAACTATGACATGCTTATATTATTTTTGGTAAAAGTTAGACTTTATATTATCATATCCTAATGGTGTTACAGTCTTACAAAAACTATCTCAATGAATGTTATATCATCTAAATCATCCTTGGTTATTTGCTGAACTTTCCTTATTATTATATTTGTACATACATGCCTTTGTATACGAGTATTTAGTACAACAACTTTAAGAATATGTTATGAGTTTGGTTGACATAAAATGAAAATCTTTCTCGGTTTGGTTAGGAGATTTGTCAAAAGAATTGGAAAATAACTTATGTAATTTAACCAAAATACCCTTTAATTGATTTTTTTAATTTACTATACTTTTAATATTAATTGTAAATTTTATTTTGTAAAAAAATCCATTTGTTAAACTTTTACCCTCTCAAATATGTGAGTTTTTTCGTATGTATGTGTGTGTGTGTGCTTGTTTGTATGGGTGTAGTTGTGTGTGCGTGCTTAGGCATGGTTGTGGGCATGTGCGTTGGTATGGGCATAAATGTATGCATGTGTGACACGCCTAGGTCGTCGTGCGGTCAAAAATAGTAAAATAAACCTCACTCTCACTAGTACAGTGGTAGTCAGGATCGATCCACAGGAGTTTCGTGGTCAAGACAAAGACGATAGCTTACCAACTGTAGTGTCACGCTACAGCCAGAGGGACTAACTTCTACTTTCCCAAAACAATCCAAAAACACAATTTCCAAACAATGGCTAAAAACCAAATCTAACATAAACTAAACTAAACTAAATCAACGTCTAAACTAAGTTTGCTTACTGGAATCAGAAACAAATCTCAGAATCAGAAACAAACAAGAACAATCCAAATGCATTCAAAGCAATAAAGCATAAATAAAGGTAAATAATGCAAACCAATGTGAACTGAATGATTAACTTGATTAAACGAAATCAGTTGATCAGAAGATGCTCTGTTCTTGCGCGGCGTGTTGTGTAGTTATGCGATGAAAATACGTACCTTATAAAGAGGATTCTGACCGATCATTTCCCGCGACGCGCGTAGAAGCGGACCGCGGCGCGCGTATCCCCAATTCAACCCCTGCGTATCGGGTTGGATTGCGATCCCGCGTCGCGCCTTACTCCTTGCCGCGTCGTGGCTTTTAAAATCTCCAAAGTCATTTTTGTGACCCCACACTTGTCTCGAACCAATAATATCTGCAAAGATGATGATAATATTCTCCTAATTACTCCTAAGAAACACTATACCTAACCTATAAAGGGTGGGTTGCCTCCTAACAAGCGCCAAGTTTAACGTCTTCAGCCAGACGGATTCCTCATACTCTTTCCAATCTTCTCGTGGAATCACGCTTTTCATTTCTGGTGCAAAGTCATGGACCAGCGTTGCAAGCAATGTCGTAAGTTGTGTCATTCTATCGCTCACTTGCCTAATCTATTGTTGTTGTGCGTCCAGGAGCTGGAAGACCTTTGCCTCCCTGCACCGTGTATCCTTTTCGTGTTGTTGGTGCTTTAACTCCATCATTTCCATCATATCGAGCAACTGTACTTTGTCAACAGATGATAACGGATGTTGCTTTGCCTCCCATAAGATCTCTTCTTCTCCACCTTCACCTTCTCGTGTCCATATCTTTCCTTTATCCTTTATTCCCAGTGCCATAAGTGGGTTGTTGCTGAAGTACTTATCATTATATCCCGGTGGCAATGATATCGGGCATCCGAACATGTTTAGCTTGTGTTTCCTCGTTCCAAAAGAGATATCCAAATCTCCAGTCTTACAGTCCATTACAGCCCCAGCTGTGTCTAAGAATGGACGTCAACGCAGGAGCATCTTCTAGACTCTCGTATTCCATTACCAAGAAATCAACGGGATAAAAGAAGTCACCAACCTTGACTAACACGTTGGTTAGCTTACCTCGGGAAACCTTTGTTGATTGATCTGCCAGCTGCAATACCGTTTTTGCAGGTTCTAACTCCTCATTCTTATACTTGTCATACAAGTATCCTGGCAACACATTAACACTTGCTCCTAAGTCCAGCAACGTGTTCCTAATGATAACATCCCCTACCGTGACAGTAATCAGTGGTGAACCGGGGTCCCTTTCCTTCTTAGGCAGTGTCCCTAACAAAGCCTCGTTAGCTTTAACAGTCAATCTTACCATATACGGTGTAGGCGTCTTGCTCTTCCCATTTTTTTCACACATATCCTGAAGAATCCTTGTATCTTCAGGAGCATTCTTCAGCTCATCCGATAAAGGTTTATTTATCAATGGCCCAATCGGTTTACTAGGCTCCTCCTGCTTCTTCTTTACTTTATTATCCTTCTTTTTCTTAATGCCAGCCACCACTCGCTGCTCATCCGTTGGGACTTCCTTATCCTCTTTAACTTGAGTATCCTTCTCATTTTTATTCTCCTCATTCTTATTCTCAACTTCCTCAGTCTTAGACTCTTCCTCCTTTCCTAACAAATCCTCTTTAGTGATCTTCCTCCATTCTGCTTCAACAGCGTTCACATGCTCTTTCCCCGCTCTTTGTGTATGATTTGGGTTAATCTCTGTAGTACTGGGCAACTTGCCACTATCCCTTTTCCTTTGGTCCTCGGCCATCTGAGCTATCTGCCTCTCCATATTGGCAATAGCCTTGGCATTTTCTTGAGTTTGCTGCTGACTGGCGTTGAACAAATCTACATCTTAGCAATCATACTTTCTTGACTTTCTGGAGCATTGTTGCTATTGCTAGTTGATCCCCTATTGCTATTGCTACTCCCATTTGGACCGCTATTGTTTCCAAGCTGGAATTGTCTAGGTGGGTTTGAGGATTGTCCCTGATAATTATTCTGCCTGGTGTTTTAAGAATTTTAGGTTCCCTGATTGTAAGGCCTACAAGATCGTCCGTTATTGTACTGTCCTTGACCCTGGCCGTGCACTTGATTGACATCCTGCATTCTCTGTCCTTGTTGACCACCTTGTTGCTGATTCTGAGGCCCATTCTGCAAAGTGGACATTAACATATCGAACTTTCTATTCAACTCGCCAATTTCCTTCTTTACATCTTTCTTCCAGTCTACGTCCGCTACTACTGTTGCAGCTGTGCTTACGGGCTTCCTGGTGGGGAAATTTTCCTTTGATCCATTGTTGAGTTGTTCGAGAAATCGCCAGGCATCGTCAGAGTCCTGCATCATAATGGTCCCGCTGGAGGATGCGTTGATCATTGCTTGGTTGGTCAAGTCCACCCCCTCAAAGAATAGCTTAACCAGCTGCCATTTTGGAAAATCGTGATGTGGGCACGACCTCATCAACTCCTTCAGCCGCTCAAAAGCCTCGTGAAATGCCTCCCACGGCTTCTGTTGAAAATCTTGAATGGCCCGTCTTATCTCGGTAGTTTTACTAGCTGGATAGAACTCTTGCAAAAACTTGGCCTTTAATTGTTCCCATGTGGTAATGCTATTAGGCTGAAGAGAAGTGAACCAGTATTTGGATTTATCTTTCAAGGTGAATGGGAACAGTCTCAACCTAAAGTGTAACACCCCAAACTTTCACACATTTTTTTTCAAACTTATTTTACAAATATTTTATAATACAAAACATTTAATTATACAAACGGGGTATCACAAATTCGTATCATTACCAAAGTTTAAACCTTTTATTGCACGCTTTATACACTGAAAGCTACCATCCCACAGCATTCTTCTAACTCTTTTCTTGATTACCTGAGTACATAGCATTTTAAAAATATACGTAAGACATAATGTCTCGTGAGCAATGTGGGTTTAGACCCAAAACAGCTTCCTTATATTTCATTCACTCTCAATTCAAACATTTAAATTCCTATGAGCGCACCCATAGGTACTCCTTTCCATTTGTGAGCACATTCCTACGAGCGCACCCGTAGGTTTATACGAGACGCACCCGTATAACTCCTCCCTCGACAGCATGAAACGAATTCATCCACCAAGGTACCAATTAGACAACTACTTCGCGACGGGAGGTACCATCCCAGTAGTGTCTTTTTTTTTGGTAACCGAGGACCCCACCCGACCCATCCTTTGGATGACCCTGATGAAGCAACCTCGGGGCCCACGCACACCTGGCAGCAGGGTGGTCCAGGTCAATCACCTACGGGGGTAGAGAGGTGGCCAGTGGCCATCCCCTAATTGAAACCTAACACTCCCTATGGGGAAAGGGAGGGAGTGGGATTAGAACTTGGAACCTCTTTTTGGGGGAAGAGAAAGAGTCCTAAGCCTATCGAGGGAGGAGTTATACGGGTGCGTCTCGTATAAACCTACGGGTGCGCTCGTAGGAATGTGCTCACAAATGGAAAGGAGTACCTATGGGTGCGCTCATAGGAATTTAAATGTTTGAATTGAGAGTGAATGAAATATAAGGAAACTGTTTTGGGTCTAAACCCAGTAGTGTCTTTTGACCACCCCTACCGCAGCAGGCCGTGATATTTATCCGGATACTTCTCAACTCATCAATGTGGCTCAATCACTTTATTAATTCATTATGTTTCTCATTCATCATTTATGTATACATTGTACTTACTATTTCATAGTATCATTTCCAGTTTCACAAAACCATTTCCAGTTCCATAGAACTGGTTCATTTTCACTAAACCATTTCAATTTTCATAAAACCATTTCGACTCCCAAAACATTTTGTATAAAACTTGTTTTGCTATGTACTCAAAAATCCACACATTACTCACCTCGAGTCACCTAGGAGTTATTTAGCTTCCTGAACTCCTTTTTCTTTCACTTGATTAACCATGTTCGAACCACCACTTATTATATACAATATATACATTTATACTTGATTCATATATACAATAACTAACTTTACAGCACAAGAGTGCCATATTATGCAACTACGGGTTATAACTAAGCTACAACCCTTATTAAACTAGCTTTCTTTATTTTGTAAACTTTTCCCGAAATACGCGTATTTTGCTACAGTACTCTCGGGTGGTCGTATTTCCATTCCGACAATTTTCCACAAAGTTTTGGACCATAAGGGACTTATGTTTAAAATTTGAGGTCAAACGGACAAGTTTAGCATCAAGTCCCAAAATCAAGCTTCACTTGGCAGGAGACTCACTTCATAATCTGCACTGCCGCCACGCGTCGCGACCCTATAGTACATTGTCTATTTTGACGATTTTTCCCAACTGCAGTTGCACTATTCCTCACATTAAGTTCTTAATACATGACTTAATCGTCTTAGGGTCACTTCTAGGCCCTAATAACAACTTCTTCATGCATTTGAACATCTATTCCTTCATTTTTACCTAAAATCATCCGAAACACCCATTTACCCATTTTCACTGAAAATGTAAAATTTTGAAAACAATCACTTAGGAATGTCTTAATACATCCTAAATGATCCTTAGAGCCTAACAAAACACTAGAAATCAGGTTAAGTCTCATAAACCCATTTCTAGGGTTCTTAAGCTCAAAACCTCGATTCTCAAAATTTCAACAACATCCTTGAAAGATGTGTGTTCACCTAGTGTTTTGAACTTGTTTAGATGAAAGAAATCACGGAAACAACCTGAATCATGACTGTAATTCCAGACTCCAGTTGTCCCGTGAAGAACCCACATGTTTATGGTTCAAGAATTTGATCACTAACCTTATTTGTAGCTTGAAACCTTCAATTCTCCAATCTATTACTCGAATTCTCGCTTCACTTCTGCAGAATTTGCAATTCCCGTGCCTTCAAACTCTCTCCCGAATGTTCTATAGTCTTCTGGGAACTTATGGGAGATTTTTCTCCTATTTATACTTCCAAAATTTTCACTTTTAACCCTCCAATTCTACTTCTTGCACTTTGGCACTAGAAAAAATTTTTATTACATAAAGTTTCATTGTTTTCATAATTATCCCATGACACAAATTATTTTACACCAATGTCCAAAATATGGCAAAAGACCAATTTGCCCTTTTTCACAACTTTACTATTACACATAATTATTTTACATTTTTATTTAAATTCTTACGGGTTCTTACATAAAGATATTTTTGTTTGTGTTCCTAAGGGTATTGGTGTTAGCTATGGCTATGAACTCATATAAGTGATTATATGGATCATCTTGTTTGTAACCCCTAAACTCAGGCAATATTACTAAAAGTTACGGTCTAATTTCTATTTGAGCATCTACATTATCAGGAATATAAATGGGCGACGCATCATCATACTCTCACGGTTGGAAGTGCGACGCAACCGATTGCCCTCTCGGTTGTGCAAAATATAAAGGTTGAACAAAGCTACCGTTATAGTGGTCATTGTTGTAACCTTGTTGACTTTACGGTTGTTGTGGTTGTTGCATTCTTCGTGGAGGTCCCCGACCTCAGTTCCACTGTTGCTGCTGCAGAATCCATCCTTCATCCTCCTCGTCATATCCTTGCTCGACCTCCTGGTATTGGTACTGCTGTGGTGGAGGTTGTTGTGGTTGCACATATTGGGTTTGTTATGGTAAGGTTTGGAAAACATGTTGTGGTTTAAATATGGGTGGTTGGTATTGTGTTTGTAATGGTTGGGATTGTTGTGGTTGAGAAATGGTTGTTTGCTGACGTGGCGGTGGGTTGCCATCTCGGGTCGGCGCTCCCCAAGCCAACGCAGCGGAAAAAGGATTGGTTGTGGTTTGTTGTAAAGGTGGAACTAACGGCGGAGTGCATGATGGTATCGATGCAGGGGCTGAAACTGCACCACCAGTAGCACTCGTGCTACCAAAATGAAATTCTGACACTAGGGGTATAAATGGAATTCCCCCTATTACCTCGCCCACAGGCTCATGGGTAACATCCTCTATACTAACACTACTGGGAGTCATTCTATCTAGACGCCTACGCACAAGATTCTTGTGCACGGTTCGTTCGATTTCCGAGTCAAAAGCAAGGGTGATGTTTGCCCACCCCGACGGGTACGCATGCACTAGTGCAACACGCCCGCCAAAACCAAAACAAAAATACTAACAAAACTCAAATCTCAAAACTAAAACTAAAAATCAGAAAACACCTCCCTACAGATCGTCCTATCTTAAGCTCACAACTCCCCGGCAACGGCGCCAAAATTTGACACGCCTAGGTCGTCGTGCGGTCAAAAATAGTAAAATAAACCTCACTCTCACTAGTACAATGGTAGTCAGGGTCGATCCACAGGAGTTTCGTGGTCAAGACAAGACGATAGCTTACCAACTGTAGTGTCATGCTACAACCAGAGGGACTAACTTCTACTTTCCCAAAACAATCCAAAAACACAATTTCCAATCAATGGCTAAAAACCAAATGTAACATAAACTAAACTAAACTAAATCAACGTCTAAACTAAGTTTGCTTACTGGAATCAGAAACAAATCTCAGAATCAGAAACAAACAAGAACAATCCAAATGCATTCAAAGCAATAAAGCATAAATAAAGGTAAATAATGCAAACCAATGTGAACTGAATGATTAACTTGATTAAACTCCAATCCATAAGGTTCAAAACAGTAACATACGAAAATAAGAAGCTATAACCTACTGCTACTGGTGTCATTATCCAGAAACACCAAGCTACAAGCTAAGAACAACTAAACTAATATTGAAAACAAGGTAAAACATGAAAATACCACAATGGGTTGCTGAAATATCGAAACTTGAGTCAAAGTCGCCGTAAGTCCACCTTAGGGTCTGATATTCGCCTCCAGGATTCGACCTAATGGCCTCTATTTATACTTGTGGAAAATAAGAAGTCGCGACGCGCAGATCTGATACCCGCATCGCGCGTAGAGCCTTATCCCCGTTTTCTCGCGGTTTGAATTTCTTCCACCGCCTTAGCTTTTTGATGTTGCGCGTCGCGCACGCATGCATTCCCGCGGCGTGCGTGTTCAAACGACTGAAATTGACTTTATCTTCAAAACTTCTTCATTTGTCCGCTTTTAACCCCTGTTTATAACTTTTTTTTTGCAAACAAGCACTAACATAAAAAGTGAGAATACCAATGTATATATGATATATTTTCACCAAGAATAGGGCCTAACAACGACTAAAATACTTGATATTACTAGACGTTGTCAATGTGTGTGTTCTTATGCGTTTGGGTATGGGTATTGGTGTGTATGTGGGGGTATAGGTGGAATGAGTGTGGGGGAGAGGGATTAGTCGTGAGTGTGGGTGTGGGTGGGGTGGGATTGGGAAGGGTAGGGGTGGGGTTGGGTGGAGGTGTGATGTGGGTGTGGGTATGGGTGGAGATGTTGATGGGATGATATGGGTGTGTAGGAGATGTAGGTGTTGATGTGGGGTGTGTTGGGGTATGGCTATGTGTGGGGGTAAGGTGGGACATTATGGGTGTATGGGTGTAGATATGGATGTGAGGATGTAGATGCCAGTATGGTGTGAGCCTGGACGTGTTAAATGGGTGCTATATTCAAAATCCTACAGATTCTTTCGAATGTAAACCCAATAAACCTTTAGGGGCATTCGGTTCACAAAATGTTTTTGGAAGGAATAAAATCTATCAAAGGAATTAGAATCTAAAGCAAGTGGAATTTAAAGGAATTGGAATTTGTTATGCATTTGGTTGATATGGAATGAAATCTGTTTTCTCTTTGGTTTGCAGATTTGTTAAAGGAATTAGAAAATAAAATTATGCAATATGACCAAAATACCATTTTTATTCATTTTTAACTTACTATTTTAATTTAAACTAATAAAACTTTCATCCATTAAACTATTATGCACTCAAACATATGTGATCTTGTTTACATGGGTGTATGCAAGTGTTTGTGGGTGTGGGTGTGGGTATGAGTGTATAGGTGGGGTGGACATCGGATGTCAGCATGACGACATTGCTATGGGCTTATTAGCTTGAGCGTGTGTGTGGGTGTCGGGGTCAGTATGAAGTGGATGCGGGGTAGGGTGGGGTGTTAGGTAGGGTGGGACGGGGCAGAGGTTGTGAGTGTTGTTTGAATGGATGGGTAAAGGTTAATTTTGTCTTTTGATACATTATTATGAATATAATTTACATTCTTTGACATTATCTTAAGGAATGATGAATTCTTTAAAATATAAAATCTGATAAAATTTAACTGAATTCAATTATTTTGATTTGTGAACCAAACATACAATTGATGGAAACTTTCATTCGAATTCCTCCGGAATTCATTAATCGAACACGAACTATGTCAAATAAATCAACTTGATGTTTCTTGGCACAATATCTGCAAACGTAAAATCAATCTTATTTTTGTCACCTGTTTTCATAAATTTTGATTGAAATTTTAAATAATTTTTCATATGTCCTATGATTTTTTTATCCTTTGATCTATAAATTTATTAAACGTTTTATGAGTTATTAAACCAACAATTTCAATAATCGTAAATTACTTACGACTCTAAAGATTTGGATGAATTTTTAATCATTCTAATAATAATTTCCCATGTTTATTGGACCAGATAATTACGAACTAAAAAAGAGTTAAACGTCCATAGTTATAAATTGTAAAACTCTATTATAATTTGCCTTGTTGAATAGTTTGTAATATTGTATAATTTTAGTCACCTTTTACATTAAGTATTACTAATTTTGATAAAAAAAAATCCTTTTTGTAAATTTGTATCCCTTTTAGGGAAAGAAATTCTAAATCTGTCATTCGTGTTAACAAACAGGTTTTTACCAAATATTTTGCCTACTTGATCTGATGTGTCCTAAACCGTTTGTCGATCCAACAATACCTTACGCTTCATTCACTTTACTAATAAAAGTCGACATAAATAGTATTTATTAATCCTTTACTTCATTTCCATTAAAATTAATTAAATTTGACAATACTACTCGAACCATCTCATTCATGTATCCAAATTACAAATGTTTTATATTCAATTTCAAGTCCACATCTTTTTTATTTTAAAGCTAAAAGTAGTATATTTGGAAACAATAATGCAAAATGTGTGGTCCATTTCTATCACTAAATGGTCCCCAGAAATATATAATTCGAACGATAATTATTAGCTTTTGAAAACTTGACGTGTAATAAACAAGTTTATTGACGTTTTTCCCTTAAATGAAACATGGTACGATATGGAAAAAATAGATCTAGATTGGATTTTTCCGGAAAAAGAATAAACCTAGAGATAACAACTTTACTTTATAACATGAAACGCAACTGTTGCAAACTAATATATCTGTTTGTCTTTATACCAATTTTATTTCTATAACGGTCCTATTTGTTTTGAAAGTTTACATATACTGTCTTTTTGCATTCATCATACAAGTTGATTGATGAGTATAATACATTAAGAAAGATAAAAAAAAAGAATTATGAGAGGGCGGTATATTAAGAAAAGAGAAGTCTAGCAAGAAATTAGCAAACACAAGTTACAAAATAGTTAGAAATAACGGAAAATATCTTGTTAGGGTAATAAACTTTATCGTAAGTATACATTTAATCCTTTATTTTTTTCTTGTACACATATGATCATTATATTTTTTGTTTTGTATAAATTTAATCACTTATATTTTTTGTCCACATATGACTATTAAACTTGTTTTTTTTTTGTACATATTTAGTCACTTATATTAAGGTGTACAAAAATAAAAGTTTAATCGTCATATGCGTACACAAAAAAACATAAATGACTAAATGCGTACAAACCAAAAAGTCTAATAGTCATATGTGTATAAAAAGAAGATAAATGACTAAATGTGTATTTACGATAAAGTTTATTACCATTATAAGTTATTTTCCCTAGAAAGAACATGTCTTAAATGGGAACATCACCATGTATTCTAATCTAAACTATACAACTTGCGCTATGTTTCAACCATGAAGAAAAATATTAAATTGCAAGTCATCAACCATATTCAAAGGATCAAACTTCACCATTTCGAAATTTTTATCATTTCTCGCGTTCCAAACCTACCAAAAAATATAGTAAACTAACGGCAATGTGAAATTTGAAGACTGTGGGGCTTGCAATAGACAAAGAATGCTGCCCCTCAAACGGATTTGAAAAGATGGTTCTCGGCCAAATATGTAGATGTCGAGAACCATATTCTCTTGAAAAAATCACAACTAAGGAAAATATACTCTGAAGATTCTTCCTTTGTATATAATAGTCATAATTAATTTGGGACAAGATTTTAACCCGTAAGTGCATTCTTTATAATATAAATGTTTTATTAATTAAATAAAATAAAAATAATGGATTTAAAATGTAACTTTTAGTTAATTTAAACAACTAAATTAAAATATAGTTAACTGTTTAGGTGAAAAATAAAATTCAAAAACTTTGATATTAGGAGCTGACTTTTAAGATTATAAGTTGAGGAATGACACATGATTAAATCTGTTCCAACTAGAACTGCACTTAACTTATAAGAACTTTAACATTTACAGTTAATATAGAAGTTAGGGAACTTGAAATGTTAAATGGAAGGTCAAACTAAGTTAATAAAAAAGTTTATTGGGGGACCAATCTTGCAAATTATGAAAATTTAGGTACAACATTGAATAAACTTAGTTATCTGAATGTTGGACCTAAATTGTTAAGATATCAACATTATAGGATTAAAGTTAAAGTTGCTAAGTTAGAATTGTTAATTTAGTGGTTCGTTTGGAGCGGAAAGTTGCTAAATCTATATTTGAAGAATATTTTGTATGTTTTTCGTATGTGAGCATGAACTTTTCTCTGTAATTTCAATAAGCTTTCACGAGTGATATTCAAGTATGATTCTGAGGAATTTCAAGGTTTATATTCTTGAGTATTCTTCTACGTAATTGGTGTACTTTACTGTACAATTTTCATTGTCAATTATGTAAGAATGTATCAATAAAATCTTCAATGTAGCGATGACTTGTTCTTCATTTTCATTACTTCTACTTTGTTTATCATTTGTCTTCGTAATA
The DNA here is from genome assembly GCA_023525715.1 of Cichorium intybus. Classification (NCBI taxonomy): domain Eukaryota; kingdom Viridiplantae; phylum Streptophyta; class Magnoliopsida; order Asterales; family Asteraceae; genus Cichorium; species Cichorium intybus. The sequence continues at coordinate 138,219,029 of CM042011.1, read as the reverse complement.
GTTCTCTAATATCTGCTATTTTGTCATTGAATTGAGAAATCCATGATCAAGAGGACATTCTAAGCATGTATTAGATCTCATCAATTTGTATCAGATCATGTGATTTGCTAGACTTCTTGATTTTTGGTTTTTTGTTCTTCAAAATAGTTCCATAACCATTCAAATAAGTTTTTATCCTTATAACTTTTTTTAATGAAAAATATGAGGTATGCGAACATGTACTTTGTTTTTATTGCTAACAGTTTTGGATATGGCTTACTAGTACTAATACTTACTCCTAAAGAATAAAAAATATCACAAATGGTCCTTATGGATTAAAACATTTCCCCAAAATCGTCCTTATGAAACTTTTTTTGCACCGATGGTCCCTATCGAAAAACGTTATCACTCCAATGGTCCTTATGTGAGACGTCTGTTTGAGATAGACGTAAAGTTTCCTCCATGTGCCTTGCACGTGAGGGCATACTGGACATTTCACCTAATATGGTAGAATTTATTGCTAGGGATGGGTATATCACATGTAACCGACTTCTTTCTCTCACCACCCTCCAAAAAGTGATGTTTCAAATTCCAACTTTCCATACACTCCCCCATATTGTGGAGTTAAACTTCCAAAAACATGATACGGTCGTTGTTCAGCAAATAGACATGATCCGTGGCCCCCGATGACCTAACTTGAACAACGAAGTGATCAATGTCGGAGTTGGCTTGGACAATGTTATCATGAAGCAGAGACCCATCAGAGTTGCATGAGAAATTCGGGGTGGCGGCACCACCATAGGCCACCGATGACATGTAGGCAGGCACACAGCCGACGTTGATAGAGGAGGAAAGTCATGGTTCAAATTCAATGGAAAAGTGGGTGGTGATTCCATATCATTAATCCAATCTTCTTCTTTATTAGAATAGCTTTTATCTTCGTCTTTTATGCCATCTACAGTGAAAACTTTCTTTCCAACTTGTTCATCGTCGAGAAAAGGATATTGAATAAGGGAGTCCATGAAGAATATAGGCTGGAGATCCCGGTTGCTTTCACATAAAGGAGTGTAGCGGGAGAACCCATCAAGATCGTTAATAGCAGCAAGAAGATGACCAACTTCCTGTGCAACAACCAAGGCTTTGGAATCAGAAATTTTTTGAAATTTTCTTACCCTACTATTACTCCTCATAGTAAAAATGATTGTATGACTAAAAAACCCTTAGGAAAAATGTCCAAAATGCCCTCATATGTAAGGCACAAGGCAAGTTAACGTCCCTCTCAAACGGATATCTCACATAAAGACCACTGGCGTGATAACTTTTGTCAATAGGGACCCTCGTGCAAGAAGAGTTTCATAAGGGCAGTTTTTGGGAAATATTTTAAACCACAAGGACCATTTGTGAAATAGAATATAACTCGTGGGTGACTCGTATGCAAGTCCATCTTGAGGGTGTCAATAAGGATCTTTGTAAATATGATGAAGGTACTCTTGTAGTTGCCTCTACAGTTGTTAGACCAAATGCTCCTAATACTTCTATTGCTACTTTTGGAGAAAGTAGTCTTAATGCCATTAAGGGGTAAATAAAACTTTAAATTCAAGTTAAAGCGAATTTCTCTATGAAATCCCTCGTGATATTCTTTGTCGAAACAAAGATTACAAAATTGCTACTACAAATCAAATTTGGGTTGCTTTGAAACACCGAATTGAAGGTTTTGACAAAATCATAGCAAACAAACATACTTATATGTTAAATGAATTTGGTAATTTCATTATAATTCAAAACGAATCATTTCATTCAACTTAAACACAATATCATCAAAAACAAACTTAATATTTTTGAATGTTCATCAAATTGTAACATGAAATGAATATCAATTTTTTAAACAGTTTGTCGGTTAATCAGAAAAGGGTGAAAATGATTGCTTAAGGATCACCAAGGTCTATGTTAATATAATTCCTTAACTAATATTGTTTACTTTAAAGGAAGAAAATTTGGCTTCATCTTATAGTAACACTGGTTGCAAAACATATTTCTTCTCATTGTCAAATGAGGAATCAAAAGAAGAATTATGATTTTGTGTAATCAAAATTCTAACAATGTCACCTTAAGCAGATATTTCAATAGATTTATTACCTATAAACCTGGCACAACTGATTCTGAACTTCACAATCTAAATATGTTGATATGGAAGAAACTGAGGGAACAAGACGTTTGGTTAGCTTTCTAACTGTTCAAACATCAACTTTTGTAACCGGTGGTACTATAACTAATGCTAGATTTTATACTCTTCATAGTTCTATCTTTAGAATTAGGAGTTTAGCGAAAGATACACTAAGAAATTAACAATCAACCAATTCATACTTCTCATGATCAACTTGTTAAATCTAAGAAGCAAATAGGAATTAGGATTGGTGAAACATCAAGATTTTCTAAAAATACTTTTTGGATATCATTTTAGTCTGGTAAACAAATTATCTCCTTTTATCCCAAGAATTCAAGAACTTTGCAAAACCAAATTTCAGCACCTTCTGAAACATTTAAGTTTGTTTCAAATGAAAAAAGGCAAAGATTCCAAAAAACAAGAACAACTTAAGAAAAACTTGCTCAAAAGTGGTATGTCAATCAGATTGTATATCATGCTACACAAATTAAAGAAATAGTTTTTTTAAAATACAATATTTTCAAAATGTGAATTATGATTATTCATCTTCAAGACAAAGAAATTATTCTCAACCAAAATCTTTTGAAATAATATCTCAAAACTCATTTGGAAAAGATTTTGTGCAAAAAAAAAAACTTTTATGAGATAAAGAGATCAAACAGAAACAACCGAATTAATACAAACTTTCAAATCCTTTTTCTGGTCTAACTCAACATTTTCAAGTAAATGGTTTCTCAAGATATCAAGGAATAAGGACATGTAATATTCTAACATATCATCAAACTCCTCACTATTATGAAAAGAATTTCACAACCATATTCCAAATCTTTCATTGGAAACAAATTTTCTTTTGGAAGAAGTACAAGTCCATTCTATATTTGTATGGTCAACAAACAACTTCCTACTATAATAATGTTTAGACAAACAACAAAGTTAACACTCCCAAACCTAAAGTCAAAAAGGTTAAGCCAAAGAACAAACATGTAAAAGTCAAATACATGAAAGAATCAAAGTCTGCTCCAAAACAATTTGTCCAATTTATTAACATTGCTAAAAGTTTAGGAACCAATGAGATTTTAGTACCTAAATTTTATGCTTAATTACAGATGATGGGTGTTGAGGAGCCATTATAGGAAACGTGGTATATTGATAGTGGATGCTCAAAGCACATGACATGTCAAAGGTTGCTTGCAAGAATATAAAGAAGCAACCCTAAAACAAAATGTTCCCTTTGTGAGTAACATGAATGAAAAAAAAAATGTGGGAGTATAAAATGGAAGATCCACAATCAAGCATGGTGCTTATGTAGATGGTTTAAAGCATAATCTTATTAGCATTGCTCAATTATGCGATATGGTGCTTATGTAGATGATTTAAAGCATAATCTTATTAGCATTGCTCAATTATGCGATAATGATCCCAATGATCTTTATTCGAATACATAAAGTTTTGCCATGGATAACAGTTCAAACATTCTTGTTGCATTCAATCATGATGGCAACATATATCAACTTTATATGAATCTAATTTAAGTACCTCTTGATATTTGTTTATTATACAATGCTACTTCATATATATATATATATATATATATATATATATATATATATATATATATATATATATATATATATATATATATATATATATATATATATATATATATATATATATATATATATATATATAGGGATGGGTTCAATGCAGAACCAAATTAAATCACCTAACTGCATAACCATGTTATTAACCGTTAGATTTGATTACTTAATTAAGGGTACGATGGGAAATCAAAGATCTGGGAATTGATAACGTCAAAAACATCACCGTCTAGGTTAGAACTGCACAAAGATGTATAATTTTCTGGGAATTGATATCGCTTGATTTTGTTCGTTGATTAGGAATGGCATTCGAATTTACTTCTCCTCTGTCTCTCGCTCAAAAACTTAACCCTACCATCGATATGTTCATCAATGAACATGATGTTCATCAATGAACAAGATGTTCATCAATGAACATATGTTCATTACTGTTCGCGAATTGATTATCGATAAAGGAAGTTTCTATTGAGAAATTGAATAACAAATCTTCTAATACAGTTGCTAATCTTCAAATAGTTGATTCTGAATCCTTAATCGCTAAAGATGAATCCAATTTGGTCAATTATTCAATCGAAAATTCCAATGATATGGAAACTGAATCAAAATTACGAACATATGTTCATCAATGAACATATGTTCATCAATGAACAAATGTTCATCAATGAACATCGATATGTTCATCAATGAACATGTTCATTACTGTTCGCAAATTGATTATTCCGATTGAGAAATTGAATAACAAATCTTCTAATACAGTTGCTAATCTTCAAATGGTTGATTCTTAATCCTTAATCGCTAAAGATGAATCCACCTTGGTCAATTATTCAATCGAAAATTCCAATGATATGGAAACTGAATCAAAAATACGAATAACATGTTTATGTTCACTGATGAACATCATGTTCATCAATGAACATCATGTTCATCAATGAACTGATTAGCGGACTCGAGGACGGTAGGTGATGTTAATTGCTTCAGTTTGCGGCTTGATTAACCCTAGGTGCACAATGGAGAAGAAACGAAAGCCCACAGATGACGAGAACCCAACCCTCTTTCGTTTTTTGAATCCCGTAATCGCTATCTGGAGATGGCTCCTTTATTTTCGGAATGAATCAATACCGAAATTACCCTTTATTGGATATGATTTACTGTAAATGGGTATAATTTTTATGGTGTACCCCTTTTAATCTAATCCACTGAAATAATGATCTAACGGTTATAAGGGTGGTTCTGCAATTAGGTGATATATTTTTGGTTCTGCATTGAACCTATCTCTCTCTCTCTCTCTCTCTCTCTCTCTCTCTCTATATATATATATATATATATATATATATATATATATATATATATATATATATATATATATATATATATATATATATATATATATATGCTATGGGATAGACATTTGTCTCACTTGCACTTTGGGAACATAAATAAACTGGTTGGACAAGATTCAGTGTATGGACTACCATTATTTAATTTCAATAATGATAAATTAGATGCATCATGTAAGTGTGAAACTTGCCAAATCAACTCATTGAAACATTCCTGAATCTAGTGTTTGTGAGCCCCTTTAGATTATTCACATTAATTTATATGGCACTGATTTGGTACCAAATATCAATGGGAAGAAATACATAGTTATTCTTGAATGAACAAATGATGATTTAAATGAATTACAATACATTTTACTTAAACCAAAGTGACCCAATCAAACCTCCTTGATATTTGTTTCTCGACTGAAAAGACTCAACAAAATCATGAAGTTTTAAAATTGTCCTCAACCTGTGGTCAAGTTAGAGTTCAAAAGAAATGGTGCATATCTTTGTATCAAAAATTGCTTACCCGACTTTTTTAAAAAGTTCAAGTAGTTTTTATACCTAATTTACTATGATAATGAAAAAAAATCCAATTTTCAAAACCCGTTTTTAAGCTTCCTCACAAGTCATAGTTAGACAACTTGCACTAGGAATCGTGCCAAGGTTTACAAACCAATGTTAGAACGGTTAATAACACTTAATGGACCAACCTATACACTCTCATTGTTCGAGGATCTTCATTATCCGTTTTCTTTTCTTTTTTTCTTAATACTAGCTTCTTTTTTAGTTCGGCACTTTGTTGTTTTCCTCATTCTTTTAGTGCAGTGAGCTTTTGTAATTTGTGTTCTTTAGCCTATTTTAGTTATTTGCATTTAGGACATACCTTCTGTTAATGCATTAGGCTCATTGGCCTATTTTTACCTCACATAATAATTGTGTAGACAGTGACATCAAAATTAAGACGCACTCAAAAATCAAAATAGACCAACTCAAGAATCCATCAAAACCTTATAGGTGCACAAGTAGTAAGACCATGTTTTGAGAACATGGGTGACGAATATTGTCAATTTGGGTCTTTGTCTAAAAAAATAGATGTAAAATGAAATTTTTGTTTTATTTTTAAGGGAGAATTTCATTTATGTCATTACAAACATCTATAACTAATTATATATCATTATAAAATTTCAAATTACGTATATATCCTTACCAGCCCTAAAAGCTCACATACATACCCAAAAGATTAAGTTAATAATAATGATTAATCGTAAAAAAATTAAAAACAATTTTCAAATTCGATTACACTCAAGTTACTAAAATACCCCTATATAATCCTTCCAAAATCAACAACTCCTTCATTTTAAACAACTGATCACGACAGATTCAACTATGATCGCCCAAGCTTAACCCCAAAATTCCACTCGAACCTAACAAATTTGATCGAGTTCGTGACATATACATGTACCTATCGATTCGAGAACAATTTTGCCACAAATCTGAAGAACGATTGATCAACGATTGCCGATGGGGTGTATTGAGCAAAACGACGATCGACTGTGGGGTGTATCGAGGGTAACGATTGATATTTTTGGAAAATTTGGGACAAGTGTAGTATGATAATGTCACAATTTAATTAGTTTTTAAAACTATAAAAAATAGAATTAAAAACTGTTTTTTAATTTTTAGAATATTAATTATTATTAAATTAGTTTTTTTGGTATATATGTGAGTTTTTAGGATTTATAAGGATATACATAGTTTCAAATTTTATAATAATATATATGTAATTATAAATCTAATAATAATATATATGTAATTATATAGATATATAATGACATAAACCAAATTATCCATATTTGTAAAGTTAGTAATGTTCCAATATGACAATCATCCTTTTCCTTTATTTACCAAAATCAAATAAATAACCATAAAAGCCTTTGATCTGAAAAACCAAATTTTAGCTTTACAATTTTAATTTCAAAACCTTATTATTATTATTATTATTATTATTATTATTATTATTATTATTATTATTATTATTTTGTATTTCCAAGTCATGTCCACTAATAAAAAGATACATGTTAGCAACATTTTTATCAAGTCCAACATAATCACGACTCGTCAACCAAATATTACATGTCCAAATCCGTTAAAGATTCAACCAAGATAAAAGCAATCGGGGTATCTAGGTAAAAAAACATGAAATCCAAAAATAAAGATGTAAATATACAAAACACTAAAATTAAAAGAAATATCAAGGGAAAACGAATCACTTAATAATATGGTTGTTGAAAATGAAGATATGGGAAGATATCCAAAAATGCTATCAGCAAGGTGCTTATAGTTCTCATGACGATTAAGAATACCCGGTAGGCTGGTATGCATACCATGCGAGTGGCGTGGGGACTAACGTGGCTGCTTGCCATGCAGTGGAACACCGCCCCGAGGTGGCGTGGACCACGGCTGCGTGGATGGGAGAACGGCGAGGTACGGCTGATTTGAACATTGGAGGACCGCATGGGAGGGTTCAGCAATTAAAAAAAATTCATTTTTTCAAAATTTCAAATCATATATATATATATATATATATATATATATATATATATATATATATATATATATATATATATATATATATATATATATATATACATATATATATATATATATATATATATATATATATATATATATATATATATATATATATACACCACATTTTAAACAATTACACATACAAAACCAAACAATTTCACTCTAAAAAATGGATGATTTAGAAATTACACAGGAAAATTCTTTATCGTCATCGGATGATGAGTCATTTTTCTTAACCCTTGTGACTGCGATAGCTTGTTACTTCTGTCGGAAAAGATTATATATATATATATATATATATATATATATATATATATATATATATATATATATATATATATATATATATATATATATATATATACACACCACATTTTAAACAATTACACATACAAAACCAAACAATTTCACTCTAAAAAATGGATGATTTAGAAATTACACAGGAAAATTCTTTATCGTCATCGGATGATGAGTCATTTTTCTTAACCCTTGTGACTGCGATAGCTTGTTACTTCTGTCGGAAAAGATAAAACAAAGCTCCCGTTAAAAAGACGAGAAAGACTATAAATCGAGATCGAGCGGCTGCACACGAACGTCTGGTGTGTTTACTTTGCAGAAGATTGTTTATATGACGATAAACAATTCAAGAGACGTTTTCGTTTAAGCAAATCGCTTGTCCTTGTTTGTCTAACGATTTATCTAAGAATTACGAATTTTTCCAATGGCGGTGGGATGGTAGGGGTAGAAGGGGTTTAGCACGTACCAAAAAGTAATAGCCGCACATCAGCTTCTAGCGTCGGACACGACTTCGAACTCAGCAGACGACTACATAAAGATGTCTGAAAGAACAGCCTGCGCATTTTTAGGTTTGTAATTTTTTAAATTTTAAGTTATGTAGTATTTATTTTTAAATGAATTTAAAAAAATTATTGTAATTTGAATTTAATATATTTTTCTATTTAAAATTTAATCAAAAACTAAAAAGTAATGTGATGTGATGTGGAGTGGTGGATATTTCCTTGATGGTGTTGTAAGAGAGTAGAGATGATGTGGCGGTGATGTGACATCACTTTTCATGTGGGAACCAATGAAACATACCCTATAGTCTAACATATTGTTGTGGGTGGTGGTTAGGGGGGTCAAAAGTGTAATAAATTTTTACTTTTCCTAATTTTCCAAAAATGTCAAGGTACATTCATTCTTTTAATTTGTCCCTGTTTCTAAAAAAATATTTTCAAACTCCGTTAAAATTGCATAGAATATTTTCTCGATTTCCAAAACTTTTAAACTGATCTTCAACTTTTTATTTTTCGAACTCTTTTAAAAAATAAATGACATAATTGGTTTTAGCCAAAATTTTCTAATTTTTTACTTCACTGAAAATAACATTAGTCTATTTATAGACCCCTCCCCAACTTTAAAGTTTGAATAATCCATGATGAAAATAAATAATTAAAAAACAAAATAAAACACACTAATAATAGTAAAAATCTAACAAACCACAATTTAGTCGGGGGTTCATGATTACAGTTGGCATGTGCAAACTTTGTTGCCTTTTCTTCAGTCTCCCTGACTTTAATCGGGACATTTGACCAAAATTTGACCCAATGCATTTTTAGATATTTGTTCGTCCATTTAATGCATGTCTTTGAACAGTTTCTTCCGAATCTTGTTACATGCATATGTAATTCTTAATTCCGTAAAAGTAGTGTCGTTCTGGGGTACACAAATGATAATTTAAACGATTTATGATACCTTTTACATAAAACAAAATTACTCAATATGTACACATGCGTGCATACGTGTGTGTGTATGTACGCACGCACGCACGCATGCAGGTGTGCATACATTCATACATACATATACATATCACAGAATTCACCAATATACTTCTAAAAGAACTTAATAATTCATCATGGAGTTGGTATTAATGGAAAGTGTCGTGTGAAAAGAAGACGTTTGTAGTGAATAGTTTGATCAATTTCCTAAACAAGAAAAAATAGAAAACAAATAGAAACACGAAAGAGGAAAAAGAAATCAGAAACGTTATCAGTATAAGCACAAGCAACCATCTCCAAATGGGTTGGGTGTTGAATCTTTCTAATTATCGTGGAAACAGCCCAAGTCTCCTGTTTTTCAATATTTTGGTTTTAAAGAAAAAGTTTGAATACGGGCCCCCTCCCTTTTTGCATATTTTGGGGAATCTTTCAAATGGGTTTTTTGTTAACTTGTATGAAAGTTTCAATCTTAAAAAGATTTTCTTTGACTCGTTGAGATATTTTTATTTTATAAGCACGAAAGAAGCCTTAGGTCAGTGTTTTCTAATTTACATGCTATTGATTGGATCCTTAAAAAAATTAATTTTATAATAAGTAAAGTTATAAAATAGGAGATAACTCATCATCATCTATCAACGTTATCTGTTCATATTCATACACGCTCATAAGCATACAACAAAACTAATCCATATTCGTAAAAAGAATGATTACCATGTCAATCCGATACCAGAAAAAAAAAAACAAAAAAAAAAAAAACCCACAAAGTTTTTTATTTATAACATGTCTAACCGATATATAAGATGTCAAAAAGTATTATTTATATCTGTACACGTTCGATGGAAGTTACCTTACATGTAGTCTTGATTTTGGTAGAATCCACAAGATGAGCCCAACTTGGCCCAATCAAAACTATCGAGGATTTGCGATGGTGGTCCTTTAACTTTAACTTTTTGTATTTAAATCCCACAAATATTTTACTGTAATTTGCATATTCAAGCTTACACTCAATGACTCATCCACCCTTTACCTTTGTGTAGTATTATCGTGTATCCTAAGGTAAATAAATAAAAGCACAAGATGTCAAGATATATGATCGAACAAAGCAAATACCAATTTATTTGGATCGGTTTTCACAATTATATTCCAAGAGTGAGGGACAGTCCAAAACATATATAACTTTAACGAATACAATATTTTTCTTGTTTGGTTTTTTACAAAGTAAGAAGACTTTTGGGCCTTTGGGCTTCTACTATAACTAAAAGACAACTTATAAAAGTAATATATAAGTGACAATATATATTAAAAATTAGTAAATATAAATAGATAATTTTTATTCGACTCTAATTCTAGTAACCAAAACAAATCCGTAATCCAATATATTAACTGGGCTTTGGTTTAGATCAATCCAAACATCTATAGATCAAAATTATATAATCCGAATGAATTGTCCGAATAGAAGGAATAGAAGATGAAGGTTATTTGAGACGGAACGATATTTTATAAGACTGTGAAACCAATTTTTTCTAATGAAATATTTTAATATTCTAGTATTCATAAAGAAAATGATATGTGTAATATTTTAATATTCTATAACAATATTGTTAACGCATATTATATTGCAAGTATTCTAAAACATAGATATTAAACGATTACACGTTATAATTTTATGAAAACTAATATATTAGAATATTTCACTAAAAAAATGGTCTTACAATCTCATAAAATTCCCTTCGTGTCTCAGATAAACCTTTACCTAGAAGATGATTCTTAATCTCTTTATAAATTGGAGATTTGTTGATTGTTGTCGTCGTTTTAGCGCACATAGTTTAGATAACAATATTAAAAATAAATCATTAACTAAAAATAAATACGTATAAAGTTGAATTAGCCAATTTTTACTAATGACACTTTAAAATTATATTTGATTTTAATAAATGATACAACATTATATTGATATTATACTATTCACCAATATTTAGCATAATAGTTGGTGTTGGGTTGAAGCAACTTTATACCAAAATTGGTAGAAAATATAGACTTTAGTGTTGGAAGTAAGTGTTGGTATGTGATTGAAAGTTATGAAAATATGAAAAGTACCATAACATGTGGTCCCCACCATTTTAATGGAGTTTTAATGGTGCCCCAATTATTGACATTTGTTGTTTGGTAGAATAATAGAATATGGTCGCAATTGGATAATTATAGTACATTTATAGATCATATACAAGCATTAGAGAAAATCAACACTTATATCATTAAAGAATAAGTTTTAATACAAATTACCAAAATTTTTGTATCTAATTTCATTGCTACATGCGTGCAAATCGCCAATGCACAAAACTTCATGTTTTCATTTCGCTAGCCTTTTTTATTTGTAGGGCAGCCCTTACAACATTTCCTCTTGTAATAATCCCCACCTTCATATGTAGAATCAATGGTTATAAGCTACACGTGCGTGTATCCGTTTTATTTAACACATAATTAACGACTCAATAAAAAAAATAAGAGAAATGTGGCTTAGCATTTTCAAAATTTTCCCTCAATTATTTATTTTTTTTCTTCCATCTACCCAAGTAACACCGTCGATTTATTACGCATTTTTAAAACATCATTTATTATTTATACGGTTCTTCGCTTCAACTTCAGGGTGGTGTCATTCAACATGAAAATAAAATAAATAAAAAGATAAAATAAATAAGGCTCTTACCAGCTTTCCTTCACCATCTACAACCGGAAGGCGACGATATTTGGTTTCAAGTAACAATCTGAAATAATACAATCCTTTTATAAAAAACAATTTTTCATTATAAAATAACAACAATAAATTTGGAAAAATAAAAGTTGGACAAACCTAGCAGCATCTTCAAGATTAGTATTTTCACGAACTACTAACGGTGCGGGTGTCATTAAATCACCAACAAGCTTCCCATCAGTTTTACTTAGCAACTTTTGTACCTCATTGAATGTCTGCATTTATTTTTTTAAAATATGAAAACACAAAACCAAAATAATAATAATAATAATAAAGATAGTTGAATGTTTAATACTTACCTTCCAGGTGCTATCAACCTCTGGGAACATGCCCGTATCAGGTCGTATAGTGCCTAATGAAAATATTGCCACGTTTTTAATCTAAAAAATGAATAAAAAAAAAGTGGGACAAATTAATATTTATTTTGTTATTTCAAGTTATAATTACCTGATACAGAGTCCAGTGCTAATAAGTCATAATCCGAAACCAACCCAACCTGCAACAAGAATGAACATCTAATAAATACTTTATAAAGCTTGTTAATTTAACCAATGAGAGGGAAAATAACATTACCAATTTCCAATTATCATCAATTACAGGAAATCCGGTTATTCTGTGTTCTACAAGAGCTTCTAGAGCTGTTGGATGAAGTCGATTAGAAGAATGGGGGAAGAAATTAAAGGGATTGATGAATTTTTTTGTTTCAATGAAGGAATACCTTCGTCTACTGTTGTTGTGGGTTTTACCACATGTAACTCGTCTTTTGTAGTCATGAAATCGCCCACAATCAAGATTCCGTTTCTTGGCTGGAAACAAGAATGAAACTTGTCAAAGATCCTGAAGGAAAAGAAGTTGACACCACTATTTAACAATCGATTGTAACAATGTCAACAAACGAAGCTAAACAGTCGTTGGTCACGTAATCTGGTTGCCAATGATTGGCGCAAAACTGAGTTTTTTTTTGGTGGACGCTTTTAAGTTGTTACTGTTGCTAATATACTATTTATAGAGGGCTGTGATGCTGATATAAAAGCGTGTTGCTTTCTGGCCCCATTACGCATACAAAGTGTTCGATGAAATTCCTCGTCGAAAATTTTCTATGTATCTTCTTTTGCAGTCCCGAACTCGACGCTAACTAACGGGTTACACCTAACTAGGTATACGCATGAGCACACGCAAACTACAAGCTGAACAACGAGGCTCAATTTTGTACAAGCAAATTAAAAACTCGATGAACACGGATAACGATTATATACATATGCATAGATCCAGAAACAAATTATAGGATAATTAGATTCACAAAATAATAGAGAAAAAATGTTTACCGGGACGGAATTACCGGTCAAGGTAGCTGCTCCGGCGACGCTGAAAGGAGATCTACGAGAAACTGGAAGAAGATAAGAAGATGGGAAAGTAGAGATAAGTGACGGAGGGGATGAGATTAGACAAGGCGGCTGATGGTGGAAGACGGTGGCGGAACGGAATTGAGAGAGAGATAGTGGGTCTAGGAGCGGGGGAATTGAGGCCATTGTTGACGGTGTCGATGTTGCGTGGAGGAGGGAGATGGGGAATAGATATCCAATGCGGCCTCTGGCGGAGAAATTCCAGAAGCCGATGGGAAATCTTGTGTGGGATTTTGTTTTAATATTTGCAAAGAGTATTTTTTATAAAACGAAAATGACTTAATTAGGATAACCAACTAGTTATTTGTTCACGTTTAGTCACTTTCTTTTTTTTCGTGCTTTATTTGTCATTGAACTATCTATTTTGTTCATGATATGTCATTACGACCTGTAATAACAGGTTACAGTCTAACTAACATCTATTTTGTTCACATTTGGTCACTTTCCTTTTTTATTCGTGCTTTATTTGCCATTAATTTAATTTATTTTTCCATTTTTAATTTATTTTTCCATTTTTATTCGTGCAGATCTGAAATGACTATTTTGCCCTTTTTAATTTATTTTTCCATTTTTATTACATTTTAAGGATTTTTTTATTAATGAATTTTAATTAAAAATAAATAAGAACAAAGTACAAGCCAACATTAAAAACAAAGTACACATCAAAGTTGTGTTGCCCCGACAATCCACCTCTACCGTTACAATCCAACGATTCAACCAACTAAGCATGCTACGAAAAGCTTCTTGGATTAAATCAGACGAGCCATTAAGAAGTTTTTCATAGATGGTGGATTAAATCAGACGAGCCATCAAAGTTGGTTTGGAGTGCTCTTCCCTCTCATCATCTTTGTCCAGATCTTTGCTGTAGATGGTGGTGATGTCTGTGTTTTTAGTTGCAAAGTACGTGTGTGTGTGTGTGTGTGTTTAGTTGCAAAGTGTGTGTGTGTGTTTAGTTACAGGTTTTATTAATTGAGAGAGACGGAGAGAGAGGCGGTGATGGGTTGTTTTCTTATTTATTTTTAATTAAAAGTCATTAATAAAAAATCATTAAAATGTAATAAAAATGGAAAAATAAATTAAAAAGGGCAAAATAGTCATTTCAGATCTGCACGAATAAAAATGGAAAAATAAATTAAAAATGGAAAAATAAATTAAATTAATGGTAAATAAAGCACGAATAAAAAAGGAAAGTGACCAAATATGAACAAAATAGATATCAATTAGGCTGTAACCTGCTATTACAGGTCGTAATGATGTATCATGAACAAAATAGATAGTTCAATGGCAAATAAAGCACGAAAAAAAAAAAAGTGACTAAACGTGAACAAATCAACTAGTTGGTTACCCTAATAAGTCATTTTCCCTTTTATAAACAAAGGAGAAAAAAAACTCGATTTATTATTTTCAATACTAGAAAAAATCATTATAATACAATTTTGATTGATAAATTAATTTTATATTTGATAAAACATTTGTTAATCAGCATCGTCCTCTGGATGTTGAGGGTTTAATCATTACTAAACACTTAGGTATGTATTTAGAAATAATGTTGGTTGTCGTTAACAAATAAAGAAAAAAATAAAAAATAAACCTTTTATATGACATTACTAAAAACATAACATGTGATCCTACAATATATGAAAACAACTATGTTATTATTTTTAAAAATCAAATCACCTTTTTGTTATAATTATGTCTAAAATAATGTTTCACAATTGGTAGTCATTAAGAGTCAATTACATAACCTATGTGGTTATAAAAGAAATGGCATGACATTATAATGTCACTAGGCGAATACTCGCGCGTTGCACAGGAAAAAATTATTAGTGAAAATATAAACAAATACATGTTATTCTTATACCAAATTAAAATAAAGTATATAGAAAAATATCTTATGTGTCATAAATTTATAAGACAACGAATTTTAACAGTTTTAATAAATAAATACAATGCATCAAATAAAAATCAAATTAATATGGTTTTAGATAAAGAATTATCTCAAACCACATGACTTTAATAGTCTACCAACATGTTGTCAGTAGATAAAATTTTTGTATAATTTCAAATTTTAATTTTACTTTTATCTATTTTAAAATAAATTTAAAGTAATAGTATGCTCTATGGTGGATAATGGAAGAAAATTAATTGTATTATATAAGAGAAAGAGAAAATGTCATATATGTATGTGAAGCAGTGTAAGATAAAGAAAAAAACCTTAAATTGATGTGGTAAAAGATAAACCAATTATCTTAAACCACATTGATTTGAATGACTTCCTATATAATAAAAATAGATAAATATATGTAGTCAGAATGCAGGAAGTATATTGATATCAATATTGCATAAGAAATCGTCGTTTTTAACATCAATATTGCATAAGAAATAAAAGTTCAAAATTGCATTATCCAACATAATGCATGCGATTTTGTGAAACTTGATGAACAAATCCATAGCTCATCTCGAATCGACTCACTAAAAATTTAAATCTCAACTTCATTAAAAACATAAGAAAATTTTAATTATATATTTCATTGAACTTTAATATTTGGAAATGTTTCCAACAATAGAAAATATCTAATCTAATGATTTATATAATTGTTTTAACCTGAGGGAGACCTTTATTAATAGAATAAAAAAGCTTATTGAGTTGGTTTATCATGACGATGTGGGATCAAAATTTCCTTCATAGTGTGTTATTTTGAGTAATTTTGTTATCCCGCATCGCTTAAGAAACACAACTGAAGAGAAATCAAAACATCTATAAGTAAGAGACTAATACAATTATCGTCCCACATAGCTTAAGAAACAAATTTCAAGGGAAAGTAAACATATATACGTAGAGAGGCTAAAATCATTTCTCTCGTATCTTTGTTCTTTTGTGTTTTTGATTGTAACCAGATTAGGAATCGGTTGCAACATTTCATGAACCTTTGGTTTCAGTTTTAGGATCGTTTTCGTAAAATTTGGACGGATATTCACCGATTTCCACACTGATCTGTCTTTTCTAATAAAGTCAAATTAATATGGTACATGATAAAATTTCATCTTGAACAATATTGATTAAATCGAATATGTTATAATATTTATATATATAAATAAATTAGTTTAAACTTTGAAGAATTACTGTTTGAAAGTTTTATGTGCATAAATCTTATGAAAGCGAAATAAAATGTTTACAACTTTGTCATCAAACATTGAAATGTGGCACATGACTTATTATGAACTTGCAACTTAATTAATTTTTTAATAGTTTTAACAATATTCATCTTTTTAGTTTCAATGGTTTTGGAAGTTAAAATGAAATAGGATAATTGTTGAAATTTTGAGATAAAAACATGTTTTTATGATAAATTGACCACTAATTAACAATAGAATTTGAAAACAATGGTATGATCAAGATTGATAAGAAAACCTAAAGAGTTGTATTATATAAGGGAAAAATTAAAGGTTATATATGTGCAACGGAACATCATTGTCATTTTTCTACGACATACTTTAAACTTATAACTTAGTCAGTTTCAAAACTTTTTTTAGTAATATTCATCTTTCATTTTTGAGTTTTAATACTTTTGGAAACTAAAACCTATAAATAGAAGTCTTTATCACTTTGATAAAACATGTTTGTACAATAAAATGATATTTAATTAATAATAGACTTTGAAAGTCATATTATGATCAAGATTGATAGATAACATAATCAAATTAGTGGTATTATATAAGTGAAAGATGAAATGTTAGATAACTGCATGAAACGATGTGAAACAAAGAAAAATATCAAGATAATATGATGAAAAATAAATTATTAATGTTGAACCACATTGTTTTGAATGATATCCTTTATAATAGATAGTTAAAACATTTACAATTGAAAATTTCTACGTATATACATATTGGTGCATCGAAAAATGTCACTTTTTACAAACGACATACTATAAACTTCCAGCCAAGTCAAAATTTTAAAAGTTTGAAGTAATTTTAAAATTTATACGTATATACATATTGGTGAATCGAAAAATGTTTACATCGGTGTCACTTTTTAAAAACGACGTACTCTAAACTTCCAACCTAGTCAAGTTTTTTAAACTTTTAAGTAATTTTAACTTTTTACTTTTGGGTTTCAATACTTTTTAGAGTTGAAAGTAAATAGTAAAAAATATTTGAAAACTTGCTATAAAATAATGTTTTTTTGTGATAAAATGATCATTAATTAATAATTGACTTAAAAGATCAAGTTTAATGGATAATGGAAGCAAATGAATTGTATTATATAAGATTAAGAGAAAATTCATATATGTATGTGAAGCAATTGAGATAAAGAAAAAAAACCTCAAATTAATGCAGTAAAAGATAAACCATTTATATTGAACCACATTGATTTAAATGTCTTCCCTTATAATAGAAAATAGATTTAACTATTTTGAAAAATGGTCTTTTGGATATATTTTTAAGTTTATATAATATTTTGATTTATGTTTTGGATTTAACATAATATTTAAATTAAATACTTAAGTGTATAATAATAATAATAATTTAAAAAATCTATCATTAATAAGATAATATTTTACATTTAACATATTTAAATTAATAGATTGATTATATTAAGTTGGAAAATGAAAGGTCATGGAGGTTTCAAATGTATGTGGTGAGAGGAAAAATGCTTCTTTTATAAGATATATAGATTTTTTAAGTTTGCGTGGAAATTAGATATCTCTCTCAACTACAATTTAGAGGGCGAGAAATAGTTGTGGTTTTTTTGTGGCAAGAATTAAAAACTAATGATATTTGACAATCTTCAGGCAATATCTACTTTCTATTCATCGTGTACATATCGTTTATAAAGCTCTAATAACAAAACATTTTGTGGTATTAATAGATCAATCATTAAATGAGTCAAATTCCACCTTTATGTGTGACGTCTTGCATTTTTTTTTTAAATATTTCATTTTAGATTTGACAAAACTTTTATGATTTTGAAGCATAATAGTCCACCACAAATTAATAAGAAATTTGTAAATTTGCTTATTAGGTTGTTTGTAACTAGCTTCACTTTGCACTACGACTTATTCTCTTTGCGGCTCAATTTGTTTCGACAAATCTTCCATATTGAATTCAGGTTTTCATTTGCTTGTTCAGGCTCGTAGTCATTTATTGGTGTGGGTATTAAATTGTACAAAGCCCCAATTGCTTGGTCGACCCTGGTCTGTCATGAAATCTCAACTCCAATATGTAGCTTGGTTCTTGACTGCCTCTGATGAAACTGCAACGCCATTGGTTATTTGAGCTCCATTAAAATTAACTTGTGACACTAAGCATATTCAAATTGCAGAATTGGTGACGAAATTAATTTAATCGAATTCTCCAAGTTTGAATCTATGTCACTTGCAGATAACTAGTAATGAATTAAGTAGTAGAGAGGTCTTATGAAATGACGACGATTTCTATGGGATAGCCAGGTATTTGGTACTTTCGACTACTGGTTCATTTCCTAAAAGATGTTTCTAAAGACCAAATTTTGAGGAATAAAAGGTAAGAATGTAAGATAAATGTTTTATTGTAAAAAATCAGAATATAAAATGGTTTTATTGTACAAAATAATAACATAATTAGATGATAATATGTTAGGTTTTTCTATAGTCACGTAGGTTAGGTAACCGTCTCTAAAAGGTTTTCCGGTTATGAATCATTATTCTAGCCATGAATAAAAGATAAAATGGCTTTATGACAAAATATTAAATGTTTTTATTGTATAAAATAATAACATAAATAGTTTTTGATGTATTAAAAGATAATGCGCTGGGTTTTTTTAGGGTTTTCCCTACAAAAAATGGTTATCAAGTGAAACTAATGGTTTGAAACAAAAATGTTTGGGAAAATTAGTTTTAAAATTTGAGATATGTAAAATTAAATAAAAATGATGTCTAAAAGACAGACAGAAACATTAATTTTAAGCGCAACATAGTAATTTTGTTATAACAAATAGAAAAATAAAATGGTGATATAATTTTTGGATTAAAAGTTTTTATTTTAAAGTAAAATTTGAGTTTGATAATTTTTCCTTTATTCAAGTTCTCTTAAATTTAAAAGTTCGAGCTTCTAAAATCCTTACAAACATGGATGGTGTGGGCTTGTAGGCGGTATCGACAGTTCCGTCCAGTTCATGACTCTTCTTGCTACGGGTTCGTGATATATAGATGGGGTGCGGGTTCATGAACCTACTCAACCCAGGAAGCTCAGCTTGTACATTATACTTTATTATTTGTATATTCTGGTGGGTTGAGAAAGATGGAAGTGAGAGTAAAGAAAAAAACTGATGTGACACTGTGGGTTGGGAGGGTTGGGAAAGACCCACTCCCCCACCCTAAGAGACATATCCAAAGTCCATCCAACTATTATCAATATAACAAAAGGTAACTTGAATTTTAATTCATAAATATAAGCCACCTAACAAAGTAAAATTTTATTATAATAGAAGTACGGGGTTGTACTAAATTTGGATCACTAAATTTGGATTACTATATGATCCTCCTTACATCACAATCACTTGATTGTGGTACATATGTATTTCGATTTTTTAATTTGTAGTTAAAAGACCTCGATCTCATTAGGGTGGGGAAAGATGGTCGACATACATCTATTATTATTACTAGTATCCTTATCCCTTAACTCAAAAGAACAAAGGGAACTTATTAAATCCTAAAAAGGAAAGGTAGTAGAAGAAAACAAAGAAGAAATGAATGATCGAAATAACAGAACTTGATATTCAGGTTGAAACAATCGCATTAGATGATTTGTCAGTCGAACTTAGAGGGAAATGCACTCAAAAAAATCATGGGCTATTGAGGTGAGCCACATTCTTGATGATAAACAATAGTGTAGGCTTAAATGGGCCTTAGCGTGGAACAAAAATATGGGGTTTTTTCACTACTTAATTAGCAAAAACCAAAGGTTACAAATGATGTATGGGCTAAAAGTTAATGGGTTTTGACTATCGGATCGTGTTAGGATAAAACAAGAAACTGTTAAATATGTTTTAGAAAAATTCCCAAACCACTCCTTTCAAGACCACAATTTATTAGCCACGAGTTAGGGAAATTATCAGTATCCCAACGTTCCTTTCTTGACGAACCTTTATATTTGGAAGAAATCAAAGCAGTGGTTTGGGCAGGCAGCTCGAAAGAAGCTCTAGGGCACGATGGATTCTCGAATACGCTATTAATACAGAACCATTTGTTTTGATGATAACAAACTGTAGAGCCAAATTTTGTTATATCATTATTATTTTTTGAACAACAAAACAAACACCCCCTCTAAATCCTACTATTAAACTATATCAATGTTCCCCCAACCCCTTAGGAGAGGAACACATTTAGAAACATCTTGATACCTTCAGGCCCATGGCCCTTTACTTACTATGAAAGGTGTTAATAATGATTATTATGATGATGAATCCACAAATTAGCGGATCAATTCTACATCAGATAGTGGATCGGATCGAAATGTTCAATTCCAAGCAGTGTTGTAAAACTCGGTCAACTCGCATGACTACTCATAATTGCTAATGCTCAAGGCGCTTTCATGGGAATCGGCCAAAATACCCGACTAAACGTGATGTCACTCGGTCAACATCGGTACAACTCCGTCAACCTTAGAATCGGTCAAACTCGGGAAAAATCGGTCACAAAAAATGGTTAAACTTGAGAATTTTGACTTTTTAAATAAATAATTATAATTTTTAAGTAATTAGTTTAACATATATCATATATTTACTTATTTATTAAACATATTTTGTTTAATTTTTATTTTGTTTAATCTAATTCAAATTTGATGCCACTATAACTATATTCAATATTTTAGTGTATATAAACGTATAATATGTATGTCCTTCTGATTTTTTTATGTGCATATATTTCTGACTTTTAGTATTTCAGTGTGTATAATCGTATATTGTGTATGTATTTACCCTGTCCGAGTACTCCCCACCTAGGCTGAGTAATCGCTACCCGTTAGTTGACTGACCTGGGATCTCCTAACGACCTGGACAACGTTGATTCTAAGTGATAGACACCTCAACCTTTTTATCTCTTGTTAATAAAACATTTACAAGTGAAGTTGATGGATTATGAGTGATCATAGTGGGTAGCTGACTTATTGTTATACTATCAAATTTTGGTCAAATATATATTCATATGGACTTTAGTAGATAGTGTGTAGTGTTTGTGATACAAAGCAAAGAATATAAATCACCCAATGAATCTTTATTCTGATATCTAAAACGAAGATTTCTTGTGATGAGAGATCGCCTCATGAGTCATGAAACATAATAAAGCATCAAAATGCATGTCGTAATGATTTAAAGTGTAAGAACCCGCGAAAAAGTTGTAAAACGGTAAAACGGTCTTTTGACATGTTATAAGACTATTATGAAAAATAATATGTATTTGTAAAATAATATGACAAGAAATAAAAGTTTATGTGAAATTTGGAGTTTTATCGTGTGAATAGTAAAATTTGACCAAAAAGGGCAAAATGGTCATTTGACATGGAAATGACCAAATTGTCAAGAAAATGTCAAGTTAGAAGTTAATGGAACTTTGGTTGCAAAGTTATGGGTCTTAGGACCATTTTTGAATAAAAGAGAAAAGCTTGGGGACTAAAATGTAAATGTTTTATAAACATCAATTATATAAATAAGAGAGTTATTACTCTCATTTTTCCAGAAGCCTGCAGAAGACTCGAGAGAGAGCGAGAGAGAGCAAGAGAGAAGAAGAATTTCTGGAAGTTCTAGCAAGGAATTGAGGTTGGAATTGGTGATTCCCAAGTAAACAAGGTTAGTAAGAAAGTTCTAACCTAAGTTTTGTGTGTATTCTTGATTTGTCCTTAGGTTGAATCGAAACTGAAATTTCAGTTATGAATCATGTGGTTTAAGTGGCTAATACTTCCAATAAGTCATTAGTTAAGAACATAACTCAAGAACATGGAAGTAGATTGCTATTCTTGAGAATTTGCAATTTTGATCAAGAACTTTAATTCCTGCAATTGATTGATTGAATTGATTTTAATGGATTAAAACCTTGTATTAATGGAGGGTTTTTGTCAGGGAACAAAATGTTGGATTAGGTGTCTAAGCCATGACTAATAATTAGTATTTATCTAATTAATAGTAGCATAGTCCATTTGGGTTGCCCTCATAGTTGGAGGATTGGCAGAAAGTCCGGTAGAGAGAAAGATTGATTTATTATGTGATTAATAAATCAATAGAAATTAAATAAATAGTTTTTTAATATATTTAAGTGATAATATATTAATTAGAAACTATAATAATTAATTAGAAATTTTTCTGGAATTAATTGGAATTAATTTGGCAGTTAAATTGATTAATTAAGGTGCAGGGACTAAAACTGTAATTATTCAATAGTTGAGTAAGTGACAGTTGAGTGAGTGAGAGTGGTGAACGAAATTATATATGGAAACATATATATTTTCGATTTTGATAATGACGATAAAAGGGTTTGAATTATTAAGATAAAGGCTTATCTTAATTTTAATTCAAAAAGGTTTATCTTTAAGGTTTATCTGATCACCATTTGGAGCCTATAAATAGGGAGGCTCACCCTAACCCTAGAGCCACGATTTTGAAGCTCTCTCTAAAGGTATTTTCGGCCAACAACTCCAAGCTAGGGTGTGACTACATTTGAGGCAAGAGGTTTCTGTTGCTTTGCTTCCAAGATTCACTAAAGGTTGGTTTTTCTTGATCTTTCTTTTAGTTTAATTCTTTCTGGCCTTTTAGGAATTGCTATATGTTTAACTAGAAGAAAAACTTAGATCTATATAGGTTGCATGTGAACTTAGGATTTTTAGTTCATAGTTGCAGAAAACCTTTCAGTGGTATCAGAGCTTTGGTTGTTTTTCTTGTTAAATTGCTATAACTGCTTTCCTTGTAATTAGGGTTTATAGTCTCTAAACCCTAATTTTGGGCAAATCGACAATTAGGGTTAGGGTTTTGAAAACCCTAGCCCCTCCCCTATATTTGGCGATTTTTTTGTGGATTAGTTTAAAAGGTATTCTATTTTTGGTAACTTTAAATTGTTTAAAAGATAAACCTTAAAACCTTTTATCCTAAAATCGAAAATTAAGGGATTAGGATAGTTTTTAATTAATTTGATTAATTTGATAAAACCTATCTACATTTGAATTAATTTAATTAATTGGTAATTAAAAGATAATTCAAGGATTTAATTTAATTTTAAATTTAATTGTTTAAATTGGCGAAAATTAAATAGATAAATCCTAAAATATTTTAAAAAGTTTAAAATATCAAATTTAATTAATTTAATTAATTGGTTAATTAAAAGATAATTAAAATCGAGTTTAAGGTTTAATTTAATTTTAAAATTTAATAGCTTAAATCGACAATAAATTAAAAGATAAACCAGAAACAATTTTTTAAAAGGTTTAAAAAATTACATCTTATATATATTATAACTAGGAAGTTATCATTATATGTATAAGATTAAAATGGTTAGTCAAATCATTAGTAGGCCTCATTCACGAAGCTGATCTATAAAGTGGGTATAAGGAGACTGCCTATAAAATGGCGGTCTAATGGGTGAACACTCTCGCCCACCGCTCGCCTGATCAGTGGAGGGTCGTTAGTCGAACAGGTTTGATAGGACCACCTAATAATCACTAAAAGTATAATGATTCAAAGTACTAGAACACTTAATAAAACCCAAATCTAGTTACTTTAGGAAAAATGTGAATTGGTGCTAATCCATGAAATTGCATATTGCACTTTATGAAACATTGGTGGAGCGTGTGTGGTTTACCGGCACGCCAATAGGGGTTCATAAAGAGTTGCAATGGGTTTCCCGGGTATTATCATTGTTGATGGAGCGTGTGTGGTTTACCGGCACATCAATTAGAGATGATAATTAACCCGAGAGTACCAAGCTAATTTGCATGGTTATTCACATCCAGTTTGTGATCATCGGCATCCCAGTCACAAACAGTGGGGCACATCCGAGATTAAACATGCCATTTAAAAGTTTAATGAATCTCATCAGAACTAGGAATTTCATAAGATGAAATTGATAAGTGTTTATCTACATTAATGACCATTATGTTGTGATTACGGCATCCCTCTTCATACCATAGTTGGGGTATTTTGGATCCTAGCCTTATTAAATAACATATTGGGTAATTATTTAAAAAGGACCAATTAAGCTAATAAATTCTATTTTCTTTTATAGATGTCAAGTGTCAATTCTCCTCCTTCTCCTCCTTCACCCATTTCTGAAAGCCTCAGAATGCACCTGCTTAATATGGAAAGGCTGACTGGCCTCAACTGTAAAGAATGGCTTCGCAATTGGAAACTGGGTCTCGGCATTGCTGGCAAGCTACACCTCACCGAGTATCCGATCCCAGTTCCACCGGAACAAGTCATCATAAAAGGTTCTTATGATGAATCCGAAGAGATTCGTGACCTCATGCTATCAACCATTGACCCCGAGTTCCGCAAGGATTTTGAATCCTTGGGGCCATATGAGTTGATGCAACTGGTGGAGGAAAGGTTCCAAAAACCAGTTGAAGAGGAACGAGCTAGAATCCTCAGAAGACTTGCAGAGTGCAAGCTAAAGGGAGGAAGTAGCATCAATTCGCATGTTCTTCAGATTGAAGGGTACATAGGCGAGTTATATAAACTTGGTCATCCCATGAGTCAGGAGGAGAGTGTTAACATCCTGCTCGCTTCGCTGACAAATGAGTACGATCTGTTCATTCAGACGTATAGAAAGGAAGACCAGAAAAAGACCCTCATGGAAATGCGTCCACTGTTGACTTTATACGAGTCACTCTTGGACAGGCATAGCTCCAATGACTCAGCTACTTCTGGATTAAGTCCAGTGAAGAGACGTAACAAGAAACGGTCGAGATCGACTAGACATGTCTCAAACTGGGAATCCGCTAAATCGGATACAGTCACGGAAAGATTGGAAGACGCTCCAACTCCTTTGAAAGCTCAGGTATATCTAAAAACCTCAAAACTCCTGTTCCAAGATTTCTTGATACATAATGTGACAATCGCATTTTGGTTTGTATGTAGGGAATCAAGAAGGCACGGGATTCTGTCGCATAGAAGCACATTTGGATTGGATCTCCATCTCGTGCAGTTTTGAAGTTTAGATAGATATTAAATATTGTTATTAGTCTTTAGATACATTTTTGACATTGTCTATTACATTGTTCAAGGATTTTATTTTTAATAAAATTGTCATATTTTCTTTTAACACCTGTTGTCTAAAATTATCCTTGAAATGTTATATGAATGTGTTGAATGTATGATTAGTAATAACTTGAATGTTGATGCATCCAAAGTGTTTGGATTCAAGAATTGTGTCATTTATGATTGTTAATACAAATGTTATAAGAATCAATTCAATCATAGGTCCAGTTGGACAGGACCTTGGAATCATTTGACTTAGAGTCACTTGATGAATTGAGTTCTTAATGTGTCAAGAAATGAATCAACCAAAGGTCCAGTTGGACAAGACTTTGGAATCATCTGACTTGGAGTCAGATGATGATTAAGTTCTTTATAAAGCACATCACCCAAAGATCCAGAGGATAGAATTTTGGAATCAGTTGACTTAGAGTCAACTGAAGATTGCAAGTCTTGAACAAAGTCATAATTTTACATAGATATGTAAAAGACATTGAGATTAAGAGCAACGGACACACCGGTTGCTGTGTATTGCTAGAATCTTGATATAGAACACAATTGTTTGTACTTCACGATATTCATCATTCGGTATGACGAATATGACTTGGCTTATTGGATAAGCGAATTGAATTGAAACCTTGAACAGTTCAAGGACTTCAAAGGAAGTGCAAGTTCCACAAAACCTGAGCGATAACATAAACTGAGAAAAAGGTTTCACAGTTCATTCTCTTCCAAGAACATTAATGGTTATAATGTGTCTTAGGGAAGATAATGGAGCATTGGTCGAAACAGTTCGATCCTCGATATATGAGATACATTGCCAATTAGTTTCCAATAAGATGAACACTATACCAGTCAATCCGAATAAACCATATTCCGACCACATCCTAGACTAATTAGGTCTTGCAAACACTGCCTGAAATGTAAAGCTGGGATTATCCCACTTGTACATAGAAAGTCCAGGGTCTTGTAGTGTTCATCTGAACCTCATGACCAGCTGAACTTGATCAGCATTGTCGTTTCATTAGCTATCCCACTGTTACTAAAGAGCTCTTTTAGAAAGAACTCATGGTCTAAGGAAACAGTGGGAGTTGGGACAGTCCTAAATGAGTTTAGGATTAGCAATGAAAGAACCTTTTAGTCATCACTAGGCTTGGAGCAGAAATCAGATTTCTGCTTTACAACTGACATAATCTCCTCTTGACCAGTAGTATTGATCACCATCATAAGTAGTTGTGATCGGGGTGACATACCGATTGGTGGTAAAACACTGCAGTTGGTACAGATTTGCAATCCGACTACTTGGAAGCATTGGTGAGCCCGGCTGCTGCCAAATAAGAGGACCTTAGGGCGAGACACGGTCTGTGTGAAAATTTGATTGATTTTACACCTGGTCTAAAAACCAGTGGGAGTAACTGAATCATCAAAAGAAAGCAACATGGACATATACATACCTTCATTCCGAGTAAAGCACTCTCAATAGAAGATGAAATCCGAGAGGATTCTGCGTGGCATAGTGTGAGTCGTTAGTGGAGCATGTGTGGTTTACCGGCACACTAATAGGGACACACATAGAGCATGCCATTACAAAAGGTACATGGCCCCGGGTTTCGTCCCACGGGCATCTCGCAAGAAAGGATATTTAGATTCTCAAAATATGCCAAAGGATTGGATTTTGAGAAATGGCTGAAAGATTTCCATTAAAATTTCAGAAAGGTTTGGATTCTCAAAATGTGCCATAAGTCCTGGATTTCGTGAATAGCCTATAACCGTGTCAAAGCCAGTGGGAGTCGCCCTTGTCCACTATCCCCACATGTGGGATAAATAATGGTTCTAGGAAACGTCTCTTTTCATTACGAAGTGTAATGACTTGGTGCTAAGAGACGGATCGCTATGAAAGCCTTAATAGAAATACGGCATACTCAGGTGGTTGTAAACGTCTATGAGATAGATCCAGATTCTGCCAAGATGATCTTGATGAGATTCAAGATGCATAGACTTAGGAAAAGTTTTTCTTGTCATTGCAAAGTGTGATGACTTGGCATGAAAGAAATAAAGAAGGTGCAACATACTCATGTAATTCACAGTCATCTATTGGAAAGATGAAATCGCCAGCATAGACCTAGCCATTGTAAACATGATCTTGATAAGATTCAAGATGCACGAGAAAAGTCTCCGAAAGGAAAATAGTATTTCGAAAATCATGACACAAAGGATTATAAATAATCCTTGGATTTCGAAAGGGTTTGGAATAGGATTAGATCGGGTTCCACAAGTTTTGGATCGATCATAAAGTCATGAACATGTCCTGATAACTTAATGCTTACGGCATAGTAAGTTGGATTCAGGACATTGCCTGGCTGGGAATACTGGATGGATTGGTTGAACTAAAGTGAGAATTCATTAGGAAATGATTAGGGTGAAAGTGATAGTATTAATTTGAAAGATTTTCAAAGTGGTAATTATTAACATCAGGACATGATGTTAATGGACTTCATGGTTACGAAGTCTCGTTGGTATTCTGATGGAGCGCGTGTGGTTCACCGGCACATCATAACACCTCGAAATAGTCTTAGGGTGCAGTCAAGTAGACTAAAGACCCCAGAACCATAGGAAGTCACAGTACACATTACCATAATGGAGTTAGAAGAGAATTTGACAGGATAACTTATTGAGATGTTATCGGATGGGCGTCCGATTGGATCATCTGCAATAAAGTGTATAAGTATAAGATACTTTGGATACATAGAAAGAGTGTAAGGTTCATTAAGACATACCTGTAAAATTAGAATTGAAAGTTTAGACGAAATCCTGAAACCGATAATAGTTTATGACAAGGTCCGACTTGGTGATTACCTTGTGGAGACTTGGTAATAAGCAAGAGTAGCTGCCAGTCAGATCTTTATGTTTCGATTTCGCATGTTTTACTTCCCGAATAATTTAATTATTCAGAAAGGTCCACAGTTGCTCATACTTTGGGAAGTAAGTATTGAATCAAGACTGTCGTGAATTGATTTGTAGACTGTCTAAGGAGTTAGGCATAGCAATAGGATTGCTACAACATTCATGAGTACTTAGAAATAGAGATTTGAGTATTGGATAAACCCACGCTCAATAGATTGCTTCATGGATTATATCACAAGCAATATTGAGACGATAATATCCTATGATCTTCAAGTAGAGAGATATGAGTTATAATTTACAAGGCAGTTGTTCATTGATAATACGAAAACGCATCGGTAACTCGATGTTATAAAACGTGTTGTTATGAATGATTTGACTGGTAAAAGATATAAGCATATGAGTCGAAGCTTATTCGTTCCTTGACCCTGATGGGAAACAGATATCTGTAGGCATCTCGATGATTTTGAAGTTGACTAAAGTGCTGGCCAGCTTGGACTAAATTGATGTGTTCAATTAGAAGTTCTAAAGTCATAAGCAGAATCAGAAATCGGGGAACAGAGTATCGGACAGAGATTGATCTCAATCCATGTCTCGTGTCTGAAAAATATCTTGTTGGACGAAGGATCATCTGATCACTTATCTTTGGACAGAACTGACTAGGTCAGAGTTCGGCAGCGGTTTCTAGGAAGCTACAATTGCTAAATTAATTAGAGGTTAACTTGGTAATTTTAGTCATAGACTTATCCAAGTGGGAGATTGTTGGATTAGGTGTCTAAGCCATGACTAATAATTAGTATTTATCTAATTAATAGTAGCATAGTCCATTTGGGTTGCCCTCATAGTTGGAGGATTGACAGAAAGTCCGGTAGAGAGAAAGATTGATTTATTATGTGATTAATAAATCAATAAAAATTAAATAAATAGTTTTTTAATATATTTAAGTGATAATATATTAATTAGAAACTATAATAATTAATTAGAAATTTTTCTGGAATTAATTGGAATTAATTTGGAAGTTAAATTGATTAATTAAGGTGCAGGGACTAAAACTGTAATTATTCAATAGTTGAGTAAGTGACAGTTGAGTGAGTGAGAGTGGTGAACGAAATTATATATGGAAACATATATATTTTCGATTTTGATAATGACGATAAAAGGGTTTGAATTATTAAGATAAAGGCTTATCTTAATTTTAATTCAAAAAGGTTTATCTTTAAGGTTTATCTGATCACCATTTGGAGCCTATAAATAGGGAGGTTCACCCTAACCCTAGAGCCACGATTTTGAAGCTCTCTCTAAAGGTATTTTCGGCCAACAACTCC
Organism: Cichorium intybus; assembly: GCA_023525715.1. Taxonomy (NCBI): domain Eukaryota; kingdom Viridiplantae; phylum Streptophyta; class Magnoliopsida; order Asterales; family Asteraceae; genus Cichorium; species Cichorium intybus. The sequence goes on along the minus strand of CM042011.1, from coordinate 138,188,998 downwards.
AAGCTAGGGTGTGACTACATTTGAGGCAAGAGGTTTCTGTTGCTTTGCTTCCAAGATTCACTAAAGGTTGGTTTTTCTTGATCTTTCTTTTAGTTTAATTCTTTCTGGCCTTTTAGGAATTGCTATATGTTTAACTAGAAGAAAAACTTAGATCTATATAGGTTGCATGTGAACTTAGGATATTTAGTTCATAGTTGCAGAAAACCTTTCACAAAACCCATATGATTAAGAACTGGATTAAGAACTTAAAATGTCAAAACTGCATGCTACAGTGCCAAATCGCGACTGATCTGGAACCCTGCCCAGGCGCCAGGCGCAGTGCGCCCAGGTTCCAGGTGTGGTGCGCCCAGTTCCAGGCGCAAAGCGCCCTCCAGACAGGGACTTCAAAAGTTAGAAACCATAGCTAGGCATGTCCGTTTAGTCTGAAATTTTTACCATAGCCTTAGAATGGTATGAAAACATATAGGAAATTTTCAAATTCGTAATCCGACCTTGCAGAAAAACCACTGTAGCGGCAGTGGCCAAATTGTCAAGTTTATGTTAAAACTTGATTTTTGGAATTTGAGCTAGACTTGTCCAATGAACTCCAAATTTGAAACACAAGTCTAATATGGCCTAAGATTTCATGGAAAGGTGTCGGAACTGAAATACGACCCCTCGGGGGTACTGTAGCAAAATACGCGTCTTTCGGAGAAAATTATAAAACAAGTTTATTAATGGTTATACATTTGCTATAACCTGAAGTTGTGTCATAAGAGACTCTTAAGCTATAGAAACAGTTATAGTACCTACTTATTAATTAAGAATATATATATATATATATATATATATATATATATATATATATATATATATATATATATGTGTGTGTGTGATATATGTAGGAGGTGCTTCAAATACCATTGAGCACGGGAAAGGAAAAGGCGTACGTGAAGCTTAGTGAACCGTAGCAGAATCAAGGAAATTTTTATGAGGATTTCTCTAGTACATAGCAAAATGATATTTTCAGAAAAAATAAGATTTCCAAATGTTTGCAAATACTAAAGTTTGGAAAATAGTTTTTAAAGTAGCTCTATACAAGAGCTAAGTGTTTCAAGCAGATTTTTAAGAAGTATAGTTTGCAAAGTATTTTGAAAGAAGTTCCTTATAAAAGTATTTATAAAAGTAATACATGCAAGCAACAAGATGATACAAGACATGTATTTATAAAAGTAATACATGCAAGCAACAAGATGATAAGAGAATGTATGAAAATTAGTAGTAATTATAGCAACATCTTTGATATAAAAGGTTTTGCTTATAAAAAGAAGAAGATAGAAAAAAATTCTTTGAGAATTAAAGATGAAAAATAAGACAAAATAAGCAAGAACGACGATTGACTTTTGAACAGTCAATTCTTCTAGTATATGTAGATATAAGAAGTTGTAAAACTTCTAAAGAAATGTATAAAGTATGAAGTGATAGAGCTTCTATAATTAAAAGAGAGAAAGTAAATTTAAAATATGAAATTTACTCAAGTAAGAAGAATAAGTAAAAGCTTTTATTACATTAAAAAAGAAGTCGAGTAATGCGTCTGTCCTTATATTACCAGATGGGACAGAAGATTTTGAAGTATACAGCAATGCCTCATATAGAGGGCTTAGCTGTGTGTAGATGCAGAGGAGTAAGAGTATAGCATATGTTCCCAGATAATTGAAAGCCCTAGAAACAAAGTATATTACCTATGATATAGAGCTAGCAGCCATGGTATTTGCCTTGAAAATTTGGAGGCATTACCTGTATGGAACAAAGCGCAAGCTATTCACTGATCACAAGAGTTTGCAGTATGTGTTCACTCAAATAGAGTTGAACATAAGACAGAAAAGATAGTTAGAGTTGATCAGTGATTCCGTTTGCAAGATTGTATACCATTCAGGCAAGCAAGTGTAGCAGCAGATGCATTGAGTAGAAAAGTTCCAGAGAAAAGAATCAATGCAAGATTGATACGTATAGAACTAGTGTCCAGTATTATAGAACAGATTAAAGCAGTCCAACAAAAAGTTGGAAAAAAGCATAGACTTGAAAGATGAGAAACGAGGAAGACATGCAGTTTGAGATAAGTAGACAAGAGTTAAAGACATTTAGAACCCGCATTTGGGTGCCGAAAGCAGGAGATTTGAGAAAGTTGATTGTAGAAGAGTCATATAAGTTTAAGTTTAAAGTTGAGGAAAGTACGTCTCCAAGTGTGTCATTTGTGCACAAATCAAGGCGGAACATCAGGTCCCGCATGGAGATGCTCAGTCATTGCACATTCCAGCCGGAAAGTGGGAAAATGTAACCAAGGACTTTATTGTCGGGTTACTGAGAACGAGAAGAGGATGTGATAGCATATGGGTCATAGTGGACCGGTTGACCAAGAGTGTACTGTTTCTAGCCATAAAAGAAACTACTCCGTTGGAGAAGTTAGCCAGTTGTATACAGATGAAGTGTTAAGAAGATATGGTGCACCGTTGTCCATCGTGTCAGACAGAGACCCCAGAATTACCTCTAACTTTTGGAGAGTTTTACAAGAGAAAATAGGGACGAGAATTAAGCTAAGTACAATGTATCATCCACAAACGGATGGTCAGAGCGAACGAACGATACAGACAGTAAAAGACATGCTACGGTCATGCGTGATGGATTTTGGAGGCAGTTGGGATGAACACCTACCATTAGTGGAGTTTGCATACAATAACAGCTACCATTCTAGCATTAAAATGCCACCCTTTGAGGCATTGTATGGTAGAAAGTGTAGAACTCCTTTATGCTGGTTGGAGGCGGGTGAGACTAAGCTTACAGGGCCAGAGATTGTTAGAGTAACTAATGAGAAGATTGGAGTAATTCAAGCCAACATGAAAGCAGCACAAGATCGGCAAAAGAGTTACTCGAATCTAAAGAAGAGACCGTATGACTTGCAAGAAGGAGATTTGGTGATGATAAAACTGTCGCCATGGAAAGGAGTGGTCAGATTTGGCAAGAGAGGAAAGCTGAGTCCAAGATACATTGGACCTTTTAGAATCCTGAAGAGAGTTGGGTTACAGGTGTTCAAGCTAGAGTTACCACCTGAACTCAGTGGAATACATGATACCTTTCATGTATGCTACTTGAAAAAGTACTTTGGTAAAGAAGAGTTAGTAATACCGTATACAGACTTAAGAGTGGAGACTCCTAGCAAACTAATTGAAGAACCCGAAGCGATTCTAGAGATGCAGACTAAGAAGCTAAGGAACAAGGAGATTGACCTTGTACTAGTTAAATGGAAGCACCCATTAGGGTCAAACCTAACTTGGGAGACGCTAGAAGAAATGAAGAGAAGATATCCAAATTTCACAGATTACGAAAAGATTCCGAGGACGGAATCCGCATAAGGAGGGGTGACTGTAAGAACCCGCGAAAAATTTGTAAAAGGGTAAAACGGTCTTTTGACATGTTATAAGACTATTATGAAAAATAATATGTATTTGTAAAATAATATGACAAGAAATAAAAGTTTATGTGAAATTTGGAGTTTTATCGTGTGAATAGTAAAATTTGACCAAAAAGGGCAAAATGGTCATTTGACATGGAAATGACCAAATTGTCAAGAAAATGTCAAGTTAGAAGTTAATGGAACTTTGGTTGCAAAGTTATGGGTCTTAGGACCATTTTTGAATAAAAGAGAAAAGCTTGGGGACTAAAATGTAAATGTTTTATAAACATCAATTATATAAATAAGAGAGTTATTACTCTCATTTTTCCAGAAGCCTGCAGAAGACTCGAGAGAGAGCGAGAGAGAGCAAGAGAGAAGAAGAATTTCTGGAAGTTCTAGCAAGGAATTGAGGTTGGAATTGGTGATTCCCAAGTAAACAAGGTTAGTAAGAAAGTTCTAACCTAAGTTTTGTGTGTATTCTTGATTTGGTCCTTGGGTTGAATCGAAACTGAAAATTCAGTTATGAATCATGTGGTTTAAGTGGCTAATACTTCCAATAAGTCATTAGTTAAGAACATAACTCAAGAACATGGAAGTAGATTGCTATTCTTGAGAATTTGCAATTTTGATCAAGAACTTTAATTCCTGCAATTGATTGATTGAATTGATTTTAATGGATTAAAACCTTGTATTAATGGAGGGTTTTTGTCAGGGAACAAAACCCATATGATTAAGACCTGGATTAAGGACTTAAAATGTCAAAACTGCATGCTACAGTGCCAAATCGCGACTGATCTGGAACCCTGCCCAGGCGCCAGGCGCAGTGCGCCCAGGTTCCAGGTGTGGTGCGCCCAGTTCCAGGCGCAGTGCGCCCTCCAGACAGGGACTTCAAAAGTTAGAAACCATAGCTAGGCATGTCCGTTTAGTCTGAAAATTTTACCATAGCCTTAGAATGGTATGAAAACATATAGGAAATTTTCAAATTCGTAATCCGACCTTGCGGAAAAACCACTGTAGCGGCAGTGGCCAAATTGTCAAGTTTATGTTAAAACTTGATTTTTGGAATTTGAGCTAGACTTGTCCAATGAACTCCAAATTTGAAACACAAGTCTAATATGGCCTAAGATTTCATGGAAAGGTGTCGGAACTGAAATACGACCCCTCGGGGGTACTGTAGCAAAATACGCGTCTTTCGGAGAAAATTATAAAACGAGTTTATTAATGGTTATACATTTGCTATAACCTGAAGTTGTGTCATAAGAGACTCTTAAGCTATAGAAACAGTTATAGTACCTACTTATTAATTAAGAATATATATATGTGATATATGTAGGAGGTGCTTCAAATACCATTGAGCACGGGAAAGGAAAAGGCGTACATGAAGCTTAGTGAACCGTAGCAGAATCAATGTGAGTTTTATGAGGATTTCTCTAGTACATAGCAAAATGATATTTTCAGAAAAAATAAGATTTCCAAATGTTTGCAAATACTAAAGTTTGGAAAATAGTTTTTAAAGTAGCTCTATACAAGAGCTAAGTGTTTCAAGCAGATTTTTAAGAAGTATAGTTTGCAAAGTATTTTGAAAGAAGTTCCTTATGTGAACTAAGATGTCAAAATCAGTTTTGAAAGTATTTTCAGTTAAGAGTTATAAAGTATATGAGTATGAGTTATTTATAAATTGTGTCCCATTTTGACCAATTTGAGATGTAATGAGATAAGTTTTAAAGAAAGGAAGAAGAAGAACCAGTTGTCCGGACTAGGATCACCCACATAATCGGGGGATCAGAAGACACTACTGGGATGGTACCTCCCGTCGCGAAGTAGTTGTCTAGCTTAGTATACCCTTGTGCTTGAATCCGTTCCAAGTCACAAAGGGGAGACAAAATGAGCATAACCTAGCGGGCGGATCTGTTCTGTCCCGCGAGGGGAGCTAGTAGAATGAATTAAATAAATTAATTCATGAGTTTCAGTTGGTCACAAGTAAATGAGAAAGAAAGCAGTTATAAGAAGGAAAGCAGTTTTTTTAAAAAAAAAAAGAAATCAGTTTTGAGAAAGAATACAGTTTTGATAAAAGAAAGTAGTTTTTGAGAAAGAATACAGTTTTGATAAAAGAAAGTAGTTTTTGAGAAAGAATACAGTTTTGATAAAAGAAAATAGTTTTTGAGAAAGAAAGTATTTTTGAGTTTTGAAGATAGAAAAGAAAAGAGATTTGAGATTTATTATGAAATAAGTTCTAATAGTTTACTTGTTTATATGTCAAGTTTTAAAGCATAAAAGTTTTGGGTCTAAAACCCATATTACTCACGAGACTTTATGTCTCACGTATTATTTTTTAAATGCTATGTACTTAGGTAAGATGAGTAGGAGCTGGAGTGGGACCAGTATGAAATACAGTAAGTTTAAATTATGGTTTTCTGTATTGAGTCTGTAATACCCCTTGAGAATATGTTTGTAAAAAAAAAAAATTTAAGTGACTTTTCATAGTCACGCTTTGTAAGATATTTGTATTATAAACTGTATTAAATTACGGTTTGAGAAAGGGGTGTTACATAAAGTGAGGAAATTTATGATGTTGGATCTTGATTATTCGTCATAATAATATCGAATGGTAATACACTTAGGACTTCGTATTGAGATATTAAGTGGAATATGCTTTATAAAATTAGAGATATTTATAAAAACACAGCAAAACTACTACTTCTTGTTGTTGTTGTTGTTGTTGTTAGTCTTTAGACTTTGTTATGAATATTGGAGAAAGAAATTTTCATAAAAAATATTGTTTACACGTCTCAAATTAATATACAAGAATAAAGATTTTTATAAATAATATAAGGTTTTACCTAAATAGGGAGAATTTCATATATACCTTAAATAAACATCAAAATATCATATTTTTCCACCTAATCATTAAATATCATATATATCCTTAATAAGCTTTTAAACTATGATTTTTGCCAAACCTGATCTCTAAATATCATATATACCTTTTATAAGCTTCCAAAATATCATATTTGTCCAAATTCTTTTTTTAATATTTTAAAACATTTTTATAATCATTTTTTGTAATTTAAAATTATTATAAATATAAGGAAAATCTGGAATGTCCAAAATACCCCTACTTCTATTTTGTTGGAATACTTTCAATCAGACTTCTCACATAAATACGTCGCTGGAAAGTGAAAACGCAAATGAACCTCGGGGGAAGGAAACTCTGCACATTGTCGTCATCCATATTTGTTGTCTACCATCTACTATTTGTAGTTTTCGTTCATCGTACCTAGTCGTCATCGATAATCATCTTCAATAACGGTTTTTATTTTCACAATAATCATCTGCACCGATTTTCTCATCCGTTGTACTTATTTGTTGTATGTCATACTTAGTCGTTGTCGATTATCATCTGAAGATGGAGCTCGATGCTGGTAATCATGTTTCCACTTTCCAGGATCATGATTGTGTAAGAAGTCCAATTGAAAACTGAAAGTATTCCAATAAATAGAAGTAGGGGTATTTCGATCATTCCAAACTTTCCTTGTATCTATAATGATTTTAAATTACAAAAAATGATTATAAAAGTGTATTAAAATATTTAAAAAATAATTTGGGCAAACATGATATTTTGGAAGCTTATAAAGGATATATATGATATTTAGAGATTAGGTTGGGAAAATATGATATTTTGGAAGCTTATAAATGGCATATATGATATTTAGAAATTAGGTTTGGCAAATATGATATTTTTTTATGTTTATTTAGGGTATATATGAAATTCTCTCTTATAAATATTTGAGGTTGGATATATTAGGTATTATTTGACTGCAGCTTGCATGAAACAACAATGTATTATCTACATAAAAATACATGTGTGTAGTTGACCAACCTCAACATTTAGTTGACTGCCCCTAATTTTTTTAGATACAACGATTTTACAAATTTATATACAACCGATATTTTTTCAGTAAGACCTTTGATGAAAAATTCAATTTTTTTTCTAATTTCCACATATCTTTGAGAGATTAAATCTACAATTTCAAAGACAAAAAGCCTCACACCTAATATTCAAATTATCATCTCCACTTACTTTCTTAAATCCCTTCATGGTGGCATGATTTCATTCAAGACTATTATTGTGTAAGTATGAGAGCACTTATGTAAGTGATACATACCTCTTACCATTGTGTTTAAGAGCACTGGTTGGCAAAACTTATATGTGTTTTTATGACTACCTAAAAGTATTAAGCTATTTTTTGTGGATTAAGAATTGGTGGTGTAACCAATATAAATACTTGTATTCAATTTTCTTTCCTTATCTTTTCATATTCCATATTTTATATACTGCTTGTATTATTGCAATTATTTATGTGAAGAACTTGTGTTCTTGAATTACCTTGTATTTTTTGTTATATAAATCAAAGTATTGTGTTTATATATATATATATATATATATATATATATATATATATATATATATATATATATATATATATATATATATATATTAATAAAATTTGTTAGGGGAGTTTAGGAACATGTTTAAATTGTTTAAAATTGCTATTAGCACCTTTACATCTCTCCCAAGGTGCAATTACACAACAAAAGGGTTGAACGTCGCCATTGAAGAAGCAAAACAAAATAGAGGCATCACACTTCCGAACAATGAGTCGAAAATCACACATCTACAATACATCGATGAAGAAATGTTTCTTGGAGAGTTGTTAATGAACAACACAGGTAATCATGCTTTATTTAGTAGAGCTTTATTTAGTAGAAACTGAGACAATCTTACTAACCATATGTATTTTTTATGTATATGTTGAAAATAGAAAAGGCTGATATGAATGTTTAGAAATAGTTTGTTAATTAGGTTATTTATAATATAAAATTTTGGAAAGATATAAGATGTTGTGGTTTACATTTTTTCATGCATTCTAATACTTATTATAAGATTTTGTGGTTATTGATTTTGGTATGCCATGTGGTCGATGTTTGTTTAGGTCAACACTTGCATCCATAGATTTGGATTGGATGATTGGATCTATAAACACGTCTAGAGAAGCTGATTTCATGTGATTTGTGCAGAATACGCGTACAAAATGTGATTTCTATACAAATAATGTTTGTATAGGTGTATATACTAATGATTTAATGACTGAGGATTTGTATTTGTTTAATATTCTTATGTGATGATTTTATAATTTTCATCGACACTATAGAGCCTATCTTTAATGAAGTATATATTTTGTATCCCAAAATATTATTTCTAATATTAAATAGCCATAGATAGCTACATAATGTTTTAGTGGCTGAAACATTTATTTAATAGTGCTAATTTGATGCAACTATTTTTAAATATTGAAAATATGAAGCTTTAGGAAGAGAAATATGATTTCAAAAAAAATTAAAGGTTTCAAATCGTGGGTAATATATAACTTTAACTAGTGGGTATGACCGCGCGTTGCGGCGGATTTATTAAACATACATTCTCAACACCATTTACATAATATACAAATATCATTCTTTTAAATTCTCTATTAAACCGAGACCATTATTGTAATTTTCTCGTACATAATGATCATCTATGTAATGTCGTTATTACACAATGACCATCGTGATTAGTTATGAACCACATTTTGTACTATAGGGACTAAAATAGCAACTAAGGCAAATTATAAATTTTAGTGACCAAAACTGTAATTATTGAAATTAAAAACCATAGGGACCATATCTGTAATTATCAAAATTAAAAAATTATAGGGACCATATTTGTAATTAATTCAAACTAAAAGTTAGAAGGGCTAAAATTGTTAAAAATCTAAACTAAAAACTATAAGGAATAAATATTTTAGGGACCAAAATTGTAATTATTGAAATTAAAAACCATAGGGTCCTAAGGGCAAATTTCATAAAAGACACTAACTTTTCAAAAAATTTCGATTTTGACACTGTGTTATTTTTTTTTTCAATCAAGTCACTAAGTTTTCAATTTTTTTCAATTAAGTCACTATGTTTTCAATTTGGTTTCAATTTTGACCATTTGACCGGTCAACCCGGTAGTCAGCTGACGTGGCTTGATGACATGTCAGTCTTTGATGACGCGACGCTGATGTGGCATGCTGACGTGGCACCCGAGTGTCAAAATTGAAAACATAGTGACTTAATTGGAAAAAATTGAAAACTTAGTGTTTTAATTGAAAAAAAATAACAGTGTCAAAATCAATTTTTTTTGAAAAGTTAGTGTCTTTTTTGGAATTTTTTCTACATTTTTTAAAATGATAAATTTGTCTTTTTACGTTTTTAGAACGTATAAATATATTTTTTACAAGTATAAAGACGTATTTTTATACTTTTAGAAGCATACATACATTTTCATAAGTATATATACATATTTCTACTTCTCAAGACGTAAAAAAACGTATTTATACTTCTAAAGACGTAAAAAATATATTTATACTTCTAAAAATGTATTATACTTCTAAAAATATAATAATATGTATTTATACTTTTAAAGACGTAAAAACGTATTTATACTTTTTAAAATGTATTATACTTTTCACCGAACGAACTTAAACCAACATAAAAATATATTTATATTTCTAAAAACATAAAAATATGTATTTATACTTCTAAAGACGTAAAAACATATTTATACAACTAAAATGTATTATACTTCTAACCGAACGAACGTAAACCAACATAAATATATGTATTTATACTTCTAAATGAAAAACATACACGTACGAACTTAAACCAACATAACGGAACAAATATAAATAAACAAACATAAATTAACGAACAAATACTTATTTTTATGTTTTTAGAAATATAAAATACGTTTTTTTTACATAAATTAACGAATAAATACTTATTTTTACGTTTTTAGAAATATAAAATACGTTTGTTTTGCATATAATCACATATCGTATAAATCAAAATCATGTTTATAATGGAAAAATGTCAAGAAAGAGTTTTAAACTCGTTTTATAATACGTATTTTATTGATTTATATATGTTTATATGCAGAAAAACGTATTTATATTTTTAAAAGCATAAAAATATACATTTATATATGCTTATGACAACATATCTATGTTTCTAAAAATATAAAATACGTATTTATACCTGTAAAAAAATTATATTTATACGTTCTAAAAACGTAAAAAGACGAATTTATCATTTTAAAAAATGTAGAAAAAATTCCAAAAAAGACACTAACTTTTCAAAAAAAATTGATTTTGACACTGTGTTATTTTTTTTCAATTAAAACACTAAGTTTTCAATTTTTTCCAATTAAGTCACTATGTTTTCAATTTTGTTTCAATTTTGACACTTGGATGCCACGTCAGCATGCCACATCAGCGTCGCATCATCAAAGACCGAAACGTCATCATGCCACATCAGCTGACTACCGGGTTGACCGGTCAAATGGTCAAAATTGAAAACATAGTGACTTAATTGAAAAAAATTAAAAACTTAGTGACTTAATTGAAAAAAAAATTAACACAGTGTCAAAATCGAATTTTTTTGAAAAGTTAGTGTCTTTTATGAAATTTGCCCTATCTGTAATTATCAAAATTTAAAATTGCAGGGACCACATTTATTATTAATGCAAACTAAAAGTTATAAGGACTAAAATTATTATTTGTTATTAATGCAAACTAAAAGTTATAAAGACTAAAACTGTTAAAATCCTAAACTAAAAATTCCAAAGACTAAAAATGTAATTAACACATTTCCTGAGTTTTAAAAGGATAGTATAATTTCGAGGCAACTTAAATAAATTAAAAACCATTGACATATGATATCAAGATTGGGCCTTCAAATAATTAGCCTAGCATAACATGACTTAAAACCAACCCAACATTTAACTACCCCTCTCACATAATGTTCGATTGGTACAATCCATGGGTTTTAGTTTAGGCATGGATTTCGGCCATTTTTAATTGATATATTTAAATTGAAAGGTGATGATGCATACAACTAATACAAGAGTACATACTAATATTCACAATAAAATTCAGTTAGGTTTAACCATAGTAGATCAATCTGACACTTTAAAGCGTATGAATTACCACTAAAATCAGACATTGAAGGTTAGATATTTAATCACAAACGACTATAAATTCGAAAAATGACGGAGTTTATACCCTAAGTTAGAAGCTCGATTTATTTTGTTTACCGTCACTGCGCATCATCGATTTATTTCATTATTAACACTTAAGTTTCCCCGAAACTAATTGGCTTTTTTCTATAAAATATGTTCTAGAGAGAAGGGAGGATAATGGATATAAAATATGTGTTCATTGATTTTTTTTAGGAGAAAAAGAGACACAAAGAGATTTAAAATCCGTAGGACATCCATCCAAAACTTAGCTTCCGACTTTACATAGTCTCATTTGAACTTTTATATATATATATATATATATATATATATATATATATATATATATATATATATATATATATATATATATATATATATATATATATATATATATATATATATATATATATAGGCGGGATTAAATATATGACAGGGTTACCCAATATTGTAATCATCGTTGATCAGCACGAAGAATATACGGCCCTTCAAGAATGTAGCACGTTGGGAATTCCAACGATTTGTTTAATCGATACAAATTGTGACCCCGATCTCGCAGATATTTCAATTCCAGCCAATGATGACGCTATATCTTCAATCCGATTAATTCTTAACAAATTAGTAAACAGTGATTCGATTGATGATGAAAAAAGAGAATTCTTGGTTCAGTTCTCCACCTTAACGACAGAAAAAAGGATTGATCAAATTTTATTGAGTCTGACTCATAGTGATCATTTCTCAAAGAATGACTCTGGTTATCAAATGATTGCACAACCGGGACCAATTTACTTACGATACTTATATATATATATATATATATATATATATATATATATATATATATATATATATATATATATATATATATATATATATATATATATATATATATATATAATCAGGATCGGGTGAGGACTCTTCTTAAAGTGAGGACTTGCGAGGACACCTTAAAAAATTTGAGAAAAAATATAAAAAACTATAAATAATAAAATGGATCATAGTACTATATCGGAGAAAAGGAAGATTCAAAAAAAAACTTTTCGATCATTATTTTTTTTATAATGAAATAATGATCCAAAATAAAAACAGAAAAATTGCATCATTACGTTTTGCAATGATGCAAAATTTTTTTTTTCAAATTTTTTTTGATAATGATATAGTACTATTCTCGATTTTATGATTTGTATTTTTTTTATATTTTTTTTCAATTTTTTTAAGGTGTCCTCGCGAGTACTCACCGAAAAAAGAGTCCTCACCGGAACCGGACCCTATATATATATATATATATATATATATATATATATATATATATATATACATATATATATATATATATATATATATATATATATATATATATATATATATATATATATATATATATATATATATATATATATATATATATATATATATATATATATATATATATATATATATATGGTAAGGTTCTATTGAGAACTCAAATATTCATGTGATCTTGAGAACTCATTCTGATTGGTTAGATCATAAAAGGGCATGATAGTCATTTACCAAAAATCTCATTTAATTCTGATTTTTTTTATTTTTGGCAACAAAATAACCATTCCTAAAATCAAGCCTATTAGATTTGAATTTTCAAATTTAAAAAAAAAATCAAATTTTCGTTTTTTAAAAATCAGATTTTTGGAATTTGATTTTTCAAATTTTCGTTTTTTTAAATATGAGAATTTTTGAAATTTGAAAAAAAAAACAAAAAAATTCTGAATTAAAAAAAAAACAAATTTTCAAAATTAAAAAAAAAACATATTAATGTATTTGCATGTGTATATATGCACACTCTCAGATGCATATATGCATACTCGAAAATGCATATATGCATATTTTCACAATACATATATACGTATTCGTATTTTTAATATCTAAATGTCAAAAATGAATAACGCATTTTATTATAAACAATAATATACAACTGTTTTTAACGATACATACATAAAAATTAAAAAGTACAACGAAAAATAATAAACGTTACATACAAAAAATATAAAAAATACAACGAAAATTCATGATGTCTTCATTTCTCAAATTTTCAATTTTCATTTCTTCAATTTGCTCGATAACTTCTCCAAAATCTGCAATAACATTAATAAAAATTAATATACATGTATATTCATTAAAATAAATACATACATGCATATACGCATATGAACAAATGCACATCTATTTTATCATATATAGGCATATATGCATATGTGCACATACATTTATATGCATATAAACACGTATGAATATATGCACATGTGCACATATACACACATATGTACACACACGTTTTTGCACATGTAATCACATATGCACACATGTATACACACAAAATACTTACATGCATATACATGAAGATATGCATATATATGCATATATGCACACACATTAATGCACATATGCATAAAATAGCATTCTCCTATCAGATTCGTCGCGAGCATGGAATCCGATATGAGGTCGACTTTATTGTCGATACATCTCAAATTTTTGTAGAAATATATACAACGCAACTAAATGTTTGTTTTGGGAAAAATAAACATATGATTAAGAAAACCAATGAACATAACAAGAATTTCTATTGCTCATTTTATATCACATTATGCTTGAATAGTCACATGTAATAACCCCAATTAGGTCAAAACCATGCTAAAATCGACGATTTAGCTCAAGATTGGAATTCCCGGTATTGATTATTGAACTGAACTAATAGCTACTCAGCAAGATTATAGGGAAGCCCATTTTGTATTCACGATAAATGTTTAAAACAAAATTACATACCTTTTGTTTAATCTCAAAAACCGGATACTCCAAGTCCTCAATGTCGTGTGCAAATGCAGGGCCTGCAAACTGTGTTTATTAATAGAAAAATTGCAATCAACTTTCATTATCCATTGATTCCATTCCCAGTGAACAAAGAACAATTATCGGCTCATCAGCAAATCGATTGAAGATCCGGTTGATATTGAAAAAGAAGAAAAAAAACTCAGAACGACTTACCTTCAACTGGTTCGTCTGATTCGTTGCTGACAGAATCTCGAAAACAAATACAAGGCTGGGCCAACAAAACAAAAACAAAAAACTTAATACCCAGTGAAATTGGTGTCCGTAATGGCGGTAAAGGGGTATATTACAGAAAAAGATCGGCAATGGTTTCATCGATTAGAGAGAAAAAAAGATCGGCAGCAAATTTCACATTGTGATTGATGAAGGCGGCGACAGAAGCATTAGGGTATCGGGTATGGTGGCGTCGACGCAAGTGACTGGGGAACTGATGTTACCATCGGTGGTGGCGTTGCATCACCGTCTGTGTCACCAGAGTTCAGAATGTAGCCGATCGATTGGAGGCGGGACTGGTTTGAGGGATGAAGGAGAACGGCGGATTTGAGAAAACGCAAAGAAAGATAGTTGGAGAGAGAGAGAGGGACCAAGCAAGAGAGAGAAAGAGACTCCGTCCGATTGTTTCCTAATTAGTAGGATTCCATTCATTTTCTCGTTCCTAAATTACCCCTAATCTGAGGTTTAAAAGTCAAATATACCATTAAAACTAGCAGAAATTACGAAAAGTGCCACCTTGCATCATATCCCTTGATTTTTCTGATCTAATGGCTTACAAAGAGTTCTTAAGATCTCATGGTTTTTTGGGTTCTCAAAAGAACCTAACTCTATATATATATATATATATATATATATATATATATATATATATATATATATATATATATATATATATATATATATATATATATATATATATATATATATATATATATATATATATATATATATATATATATATAACGTTCTAAATCCTAAAAATAATTCTTTTAAAGTAAATAAAAACGTAAGTTTCATTCATTCATTCAAAGTAACCACGAAATAATCATATAATCCAGAAATACATAGTTTAAGTAGATAGATAACAGCGGAAGTCAAATAACGGATGCTAGCGCCTCATAGTCACATCGTGCTCGAGCCGCCCGTCCCATGGGTACCTGAAACATTTAAACTTAAAACAATAAGCACATTGCTAGTGAGATCCCCATATTCCCAAATAATTCACAAGTAAAATCATCATTAGACAAATCATCAGTTAACTCTCGGGCTTGTAGCGATTCGTCGGAAATCATCGGTTGTCTCACGGGTTGCCTCGATATGCCAGAATCATCGGTTGACTCACGGATTGCCCCGATATGTCAAAATCATCGGTTGACTCACGGGTTGCCCAGATACGTCAGAATCATCGGTAGACTCACAGGTTGCCCCGATACGTCCAAATCATCAGTTGACTCACGGGTTTCCCCGATACGTCAGAATCATCTCATTCTATGTCCACAATCATCATTATCATTATACTCAAGAAAGTGAGGAAACTCACCTGACTCGTAGCCAAACAAAAGTAAAAGGAAAGTCGGTAATAACCTCCCCCAAGCTTCCTATTATAAAAAACATTCCATCAAACAAGGTTTCTATCCTTAAACCTCTAATTAAAACCAAAACTAATGTTTTTCTACAGGTTTAACTTTAGGGATTACCTGTCCAAAGGTCAAAGTCAACCAGTCAACCAAAAGTCTACTGCCTCACCATTAGCGTCGCTAACTTCAGTGTTAGCGGTGCTAATGCTTCTGTTTAGCCAAAATCTTCATAAAGTGCTTAATACGTTAAGTCAGAAGCTACAACTTTCCAGAATAGACACAAACAGTCCCTTGACTCATAAAAACATGAACTTTGTCAACCAATCCTAGCCAAACAAGATCATGGTGAAGATCTAGTTCCAAAAATGGTGTTTAACAAGCTTAAACTTCATTCCAATATGATATTAAGACTAGGTTAGGGTTTATAACAAGGATTAAGAAACTAAAAGGGAGAAAACTCATCCATTAGTTCATAAATCCACCCTCCTCCAATATATGGAACCATCGTAGTCTTATCAAGCTCATAAGGACCTCATAATTACATTTCTAAACAAAATAATCAAGAAGGCAAGGGTTTGAATACTTACGATGGTCCAGAAATGACAAAAGGCTTGATTCCTTCCAAGCACCAACTTCTCTAGTACCATGCTTTCTTCTTCTTCCTCCAAAATCCTTCAAAAATCCACAAATGAAGCTAAAACACCATTGGAGGCTTGAGAGAGAGAGAGAGAGAGAGAGAGAGAGAGAGATTTGGGGTTTTCTCTAATGTGTGAGGTGACAAATGACGGCCTTAATGGATCTTAAGGGTTTTATATGGCCCAAAACACCTTTTTAGGGCATACTAGTTGTTAACGACCATTAGCGGTGCTAACATTCACATTAGCGTCGCTAATGGATGATCGCGCATGGCCATGAACAGACCCACCAACGACGCGGGCCAATTGCCACCTTCGCCAAGTTAGCATCGCTAACCATAATTTTAGCGGCGCTAACTTATTGTTTTCTCATTTTCTCGAAAATACATTTTAAATAAAGGAATACATGGTCAAGGGCTTTACAATATACTTTTTTACAATATAACAACATATTTTACTTTTGTTCATTTACGCAATATAACTTTACCACTTTATTTAAAAAGAAATCATATCCATACATGGTGGTTTTCTAATCGTGTAAATATTATAGTCGAACAAACTAAATCGATTTTAGTTTAAGACAAAAAGTTATTCCAATGATCCATTCTCTACTGAATAGTTACTGGAGAGAGACCAATCTTTAGTCTTGTCAAGGGGTTAGTCAAAAAAATTCACCATAGGTTGTTCTTTGGGTTGAATGTTGGCTTTGGCTTCTAGTGAAGTACTTAATTCCCTTTTGAGTTTCATTTCTATTTTTTAGTCTTGCATATTCTGTTCTATGGTCAATGTGGATTGTAGACTATACTTGTCTATTGGCTCAAAAAATAGATCAAATCTCAGTTTAGCAGCAAACTCTGCATTATTCCTTGTTTGAATTGGTCTTGGGAAGGGTGGAAGTGATGCAGTCCATTTCCATTTGTCAGTAGCATCCATGGTGCTTTGTTGTGTCTGGTTCCCTCCAAAAGGTTCTCTGATAGAAATTCTCTTTGAACTTGATTAGGGGAATTCATGAGGAGGTGGAATCTGTTATATATTCCAGTTTAGGGGTATCTTGATTTGTTTCTCTTTCATCTTTTGAAGTGATTTTTGTGCAAGCTTTGAAACAAGTTTCTTTTTATGATCAATCATAGCTACATTACCCTCTTAACCGAATGGTTCCTTCTCTTTCATCTTTTCATCCGTTGTAGCCTTCTCAACAAGTTTCTCTTAAGGCTTTGGCTGCTCAAGCTTCTTTGTTAGGTTAATCGGGTTTTGTTCATGGGTTATGGGTCGGTCAAAGAGTAATGATGTTGCATGGTTAACAGTAAGTTTTATTTGTTTTTTTGTTGACTAAGTATGAGTGGAGAATAAAATGTGAATGGGTGGCATAAAATTAGGTGAACACAGGTTAACTTGTTGCTGGAAGTATACCCGCAAGTTTAGGATGTTAGTTGCTTTTCATTAAATTTATTTAGGGGCTTTTTCTATTTCCCGAATTATACTTTTTGTCTATCGATTAATATAATAGAGGAAAGTTCCCAAAACTAGTATGTGTATCTTCATTTTTTCTTTTTCTATTTGGGTATGCCTTGATCCATACGTATTTGATTTTCAACAGTTGGTATCAAAGCCTAGGGCTTGTGAAGATGTAGAAGGTCGGTCTGAGAGTCAATTTCATGAAAAGGTGTAGCCCTTCGCTGCAGAGCAGACGCAGCTGGTAATCGAGTTTTTTTTTGTTATCAAGTGGATGTGATGTTTTTATCAAAGGTTGAAGTCTTTAAAGCAAGTTCATCCTTGATCGACTTGTTTGTGTGATAAAGGGAGATTAATTAACTAAAGGTGCGAAAAACACAAACGGAAGGAAATCAAAGCAGGTGGCTTTGAGTTCAGTTCGTGTTGCGGTAAATAAAAGACGGTAAAGGTAGTGGTAACCTTGTTTTCTTGAGCGGTGGAAGAATCTCTCGGAATAAGATTGATCGAAAAAGGTATAGCTGTCAAGACAATAAGGGAATGGAGAACCAGCACGGTGTGAACATTATGGCGGTGGAAATTCAAATCAGGCGGCTCTGGATGACTTTTGATTGTGTCAACTCAATATTCTTAAACTTTTGATTGGGATTACTGTTTCGATCGTATCTCATGAAACACAACTCCATATGAGGTGATTCAAGTGCCATGATAGAGTTCGACATTTTAAGTTGGTAAAACCCTTATCTAGCCCCAATCATGATTAATTTTATCCTTACCAACGTTTAAGGTCTTTAATTATACACTTAAGCCCCTTGAATTGCCCTACTCATGTATATAATCATAACTAAGCACCAACGAGACAACTTGTCTTCTTAATGCCAACTATTGTAACATAACTTGGCTCATAACAATTTCTTGACTGAAATATGTAACATCTTAAGTTTCCACATTTATAACTCCTACCTCCAACCACATAATAACAATTACATGTGGTCATCCAACAATAATAACAGTAAAAGAAAATGAAATGTTACACCTCCATAATCCCACATTACCCTTTTACCTTGCAAAGCTGATCGATTAATATTGCATATAGACGGGCTCCTGACAAAAAAAAAGATGAAGGCATTTTCTTTGATCCTCTGCAATTTGGGCATACAGTTTATTTACAATAGTTGTATTTGGTTTCTATTTAATTCCATTTGCCAACTCAACAATTAATTTACTCGCATGGGTGCCAACTTAGATAAGCAACCATACAAAAACAGGATAACAAGGTATTTCCCAAAAATACATACCTTAATAATAAAATGGATGAATGTTTGTGCGTTGTGCAGTATAAAATTATTAGATTAAAATTTTGGCAAATACATGTTATTGTAAATCACTATGTTATTAGCATTTACTATGAAATAATAATTCTTATATTATGACATATAAAATTACAGTTATTTTGGATGATATTATAATATAAAAATTTATTAGAATCACATAACTCGATTGTCTATGCTTAATGCTTGTTTGTAAGGTAACTTAATATAATTTTTTTTTTTGAAAAGCAGTAAGTTTTCATTCACAAACCAAAAGCATAACGATACAAAAATTACAACATCTGAATTGGCACAGACTTCACATACACAATATACCCTCACCTAAAAGCCAACCGACTACATACCAAAAAACAGAATTACACAGACTTTACATTCACATTATACCCTCACCTAAAGGCCATTAAAACTAAAAGAAATATAATTACACGAAAGATTACCAGGCCTGCGAGATGCAGACAGAACCTGGACCAAAACTGAGTTCGCCTTGACCTTGTCTTAGACGTCCGTGCTCGGTACAGCTTTGAATAGGGCCACCGGATCCATACACCAAATAGTCCAGTTCCAGCACACCTTCTTGTCTCTCCCTTTTAGCCATAAGAAAATTCTCCACTGTAATTCGCTGAGCATGATCTCTACATTCAACTTCTTTTTTCCAAAAACGACTTCATTGCGATGTCGCCACAATATGTAGAGAGTTGACCAAACTACCCCCTCCCATCTCTTTCTCGAATCTTCCTTCCAAGCCTTTCTACCTTTGAGTGTTAGAACCTGATTCACGTCCACTATATTTTGCTCGTCTAAACCCCACCACTTAAAAACTCTTTCCCAGATCATGCTTGATATCCGACACCGCACCAACACGTGATCAATACTTTCTAGACAGTCGTTACACATTGGGCACAACAGCGAGGGTATGTCCACTCCTCTTCGATCCAATTGTACACGTACCGGTATACTTCCTTTTGTGACCCTCCAGACGAAAATATTCACTTTCTTAGGGACTATTTTTGACCATTTTGTTGTAGCATGTTCAACAGGTTCACGCTCCTGTATGTTTATTTCCACCAATTTCCTCAAAGCTTTAACCTCGAATTCTTCACTCTTTGCGAGAAGCCACCTCCATCTATCCCTTTGTTCGTTAGTTGCTGAGAATGTTTTCAGTAGTTCCTTGATGTTGTCTAATTCTACACTAGTCCGACCTTTCGGGCAATACCTCCACTCCCAATTCCACTCCTGCGATTCCGATTCTGTAATGTGCTTCCTTTCCCCAACAGTAACATTTGGATTTTTTTCTAATCTAAAGATCCTCGGGAACTTTTTTGCCAACGTGAATTTCCCCAACCATTGATCATGCCAAAAGCGCGTATCCGCTCCATTACCAACTCTTTTTCCAAACGACTCGTTCCACTCAATCCCCATTTTCCCTATTTCCAAGCCTGCCGAAACAATGTTGTACCAAGTACTCCTAGACCCCCCCCCCCCCCTTCTCGCCCCGGACTCCTCAAGACCTCCTCCTTCCCCGTACAAGCTTTTTATCACCCTCACCCACAAGGACCCGTCCTCCACATGGAATCTCCACCACCACTTCCCTAATAAACTTAGATTTTGAGCCCTAAGTGACCCAATATTTAGACCACCCCGATCAAAGGGTTCAATTGTTTTTGACCATTTTACCCATGTTATTTTCCTAACCCCAGCCCCCCTCCCCAAAAGAAAGAACTTCTCACACTCTCCATTTGTTTGATCACACTCAAGGGGGCACGGAACAAAGAGAACCAATACGAGGGAATGGAACCGAGAACTGACTTAACCAAGGTGAGGCGACCACCGAACGAAAGGACTTTTGCTTTCCACAAGGATAATCTGTTCTTTACCTTTTCAATCACCGTCTCCCAGTTTTTGCACCTGTTCATACTCTCTCCTATAGGTAAACCAAGGTAGTTTAGAGGGAAAGAACCAGCCAAACAACCCATCAGAGCCGCAAGACCTTCCACCTCTCCTTGTCTCACTCCCAACCCATACACACGGCTCTTAGATAAATTCACTTTCAGACCTGAAGCCAGATGAAAGCACCTCAACATCTTCAAGATATTTTCAATATTTTTTTTCCCATTTCCCAAATATTATCATATCATCTGCGTACTGCAATTGAAAAACTTTGACTTTTTGATTGCCCACCTCCACGCCTTCAACAATACTTTTTTCAGCTCCAATTTTGCACACCTGGTTGAGCCCTTCAGCAGCTAGGATGAACAGAAATGGAGCCAATGGATCACCTTGACGGATTCCTCTTTCCATTCTAGTTTCTTTCGTAGGTGACCCGTTAATTAAAACGGACACCGATGCTGATTCCAAGCACGCTTTTACCCACATTATCCATTTTGATCCAAAACCCATTTGCCTTAACGTATTGTAAATGTATTCCCAATCCAATTTGTCGTACGCCTTTTCAATATCGATCTTGAACACTACGCTCCGTTCCTTTCTTTTTCTCAAGAATTCTACTGTTTCATTTGCTACTAGTACCCCGTCTAGTATAAACCTACCCTTAATGAAGGCGTTTTGTTCCTCTCCCACCAGTTTGTCAATTACATTCTTTAATCTACTTGCAAGCAATTTCGCCAAGATTTTATAGTACACTCCAATCAAGCTAATCGGTCGGAAATCTTTTATACACATGGGATTAACTATTTTTGATATTAAAGTCACAAACGAGGCATTGCATCCCCCACTTATTCGACCCGTTTCCCAGAACCATTGAACTGCTCTCATTAGATCATCTTTCAAAATACCCCAAATTTTTTTTATGAAATTGAAGTTGAATCCGTCCGGGCCAGGGGCCTTTGTACTTTCACAAGATTTAACTGCTGACCACACTTCAGCTTCTCCGAATTTTTCTTCCAACTTGCTTGCTTCTTCTTCCGATATTTTATTGTATTTACCGCTTTCGAAGCTTGGTTTTTTCCCCATCTGCCCCTGGTCTCCTGAGTATAATTCTTGGAAGTACTTCAGAGCTTCATCTTTTATGGAATTAGGATCCGAGTTCCAGTTGCCTTCAATCAGCAACCCAGTGATGTTATTCTTTTTTAATCGACGCTTAATTGTGTTATGAAAATATTTTGTATTTTCATCTCCCTCTAAATCCCATTTAGTTCTTGCTTTTTGTCTAGCAATATCACTTTTAATCGACTCCTTTTGTATCCATTGTCTTCTAACTTCCATCCAACTTTGTCGTTATAATTTATAATTTTATATTACTTTTAACTATTATTGTTAATTGATCTAAAAAACATACTCTAGAAATTTCAATTATTATGAAAATAATTTTCAAATACTTTTTTAGTTAACTTAGCATTTTGATTTCCATTTTATATTTAATATATTTAAACCATTTAACTTTTTTTTTAAAAAAAAATTCGTCAATTGTTAATTCTATTTGATATTTTGCATTTAATTATATTTAAACTAACAAATTAAATATGTTATATTGATAATTAAAAATTTTAATTTAAAATTTGCATTTAATACTACATTTATATTAATAATTAAAAAGTTTAATCATTAGTTTCGTAATATTTCATATTTGATAAATCAGATTAAAAGTTAAAAAGTTTCAAATTAATATTTTCGAAAACAAAAATACATATATTGATATAGATAAGATGAGATAAGAATACATGGTATTTTAAAGTATTTCCGTATTAATAATTCATTCTATTTGATACAATACACTTAAGAATTATAATTACTTATGTAACATATGAACATAGTAAATCTGTTATATTAATAATTTTTTTTTTTACGTTTTCTAGACGGATAAAACAATAACTTAGGTTTCAATCTTCGGAAAATTAACCCTAAATTTATATACTATAATACAAAGAAAAGGGCAGAAAACAAGAACGACAAAGATCATATATATACATTATTTTCCTTGTAAACATCAAAACTTGTTTCATCCGTTTCCAAGATAGAAATAGATAATACATGAAAAAAACAAAGGAAAATAAAAAAAGATTTTCTTAATCCAAATTACTAAACTACCCCTCACCAGTAATCCCCATCTTGGTCTTCCGGTTCGGGTTTCTTGTTCAAGTCGGGTTTCTCCTGAAACCAACAAGGTTTCAGTTCAGAAGTCGGTTCACACGTACCACTCAAATGCAACGACGTACAACTCGTCTCTGCATCCACTCTCGATCCAACTTCTATCGCTTTTTTCCGAATCGACGCCGAAGACAACTCGCCGAGCACCGCATCCGACGACAATAATTCCGGGAAATTCAGCCTCGCCGATGGCCCACGGAGGTAGTACACAGCGGTGTCGTACGCTCGCGCCGCCGCAACAGGCGTAGAATACGAACCCAGCCAAATTCTCGACCGTTTATTCGGCTCCCTAATCTCCGCCACCCACTTCCCCCACTTCCTCATACGTATCCCTTTATACGGCCGTTGATCGGACTTCCTCTTCCCTGTTGAACAATTACACGGCGTTCCTCTTTCCTCCATCGATCTCCGTTTCACCGATTGCATACGGGAAAAAGAGGAGAAGAAGAACAGAGAGAATGGGAAATTGAGAGACGAAAAAGATAATCCAAAAGCACCGACACCTTTTTTACAATTGGCTGTTCGTGTCTGTGTGTATATATACAACCTACAGCTCGCCGGGTATATAAATATTGAATTAATTGAAAAAGGGTTAATTGGCCGCCATGAAGTGAGAGGGTTTTATGGAGGTGGAGATTTTTAATGCAAAAATTGGGTCTACAGACAGATCAGAAAGAACAAGTAGGGTTGTATATATAAACAAATTGAATATATATACATATATTAGAAATAACATAATTTTTGATCATGGTACATAATTTGATAAACATTAAGGTGAAAATTATTTAAATTTTTGTCAAAAACCGGATCAAACAGAAAGTTTTAGTTTTTTACTATAAAAGTACTGAGGCAAAATACCAAAAAATTTGGTTTTTGACTAAAACTAAAACAAAACGGAAAATTTTATTTTTGACGATCAAAAGTTTTGGTTTTAACTAAACAAAACAACAATTTGGTTTCTAGGTTGTGAATTATCTTGTTTTTGTTTTTGGTATAGTTCCGATTTTTTGAACACTCCTACTAAGTACCAACAAGGAACTTCAGATTTTGGATTTTGGCTTTGGTACAGTTTTGATTTTTTTTTTTTCAGTTTAATTTTGTTTCTTAAATATAAAAAATGGAAAAAAAAAACTGACCCAAAATACCAAAATTTTCGGTTTTTATTTTGGTTTATTCAAAGTCAAACCATTCTCACCGTTAATGGTTAACAAACTATTTTCCATGGTTGAAAATCATGTTGTATTCTGAAAGAAAATATTTTTCTAAATGATGTATTTTTTAAAAAAAAAATTTAACATGAATGGTTGTTTTGAAATATTAAAAAATATGTGTCGCTTTTCTATAAAATAAAATACAACAATCGTTGACTCTTTTGTATATAGATTATTATCCATTATAATTGAAAATAAACTTTAAATTTTAAAAGAAAATTGGGAGAAAAAATAATACAATAAATAATCACACTATGGTTACAAGTAGTAAGTTTTTCAACATGATGAAAAAGGCATGACACATTTTCGATGTAGAATGTTACAATGTAACTTGCAGGTGTTTTCTTAAGTTAGACATTCTTAAAAAGCTATTTTGATTGTTATTCTTGAAGAACGAGGTCCAATAGTATTTGCAAAATTTATTATAAGGAAATCAATAAATCATGTTTTACACAATGGCTTATTCAACATATTCTCGATATATGGCTCAAATTTGGTTTGTATTGTTTGATTTTTTTTTTTTTTTCTTCATGTTTTGAGATTATATTATTTGGATTCAAGTTTACATTAACCAGTAATATATTGTCCAACAATCTTAGAACATATTTTGTACCTTGAATGAATGTTTCCGTCCATATTCAAAGGGTCTTAAAAACACAAAATAATAATTTTTTTAAATTATTTTAATACTAGGCGAATGCCCGCGCGTTGCGCAGGATAATTTTTTATTAGTTAGAATATAAACAAATGCATGTTATTCTTATACCAAATTAATATATATATATATATATATATATATATATATATATATATATATATATATATATATATATATATATATAGATATATATAGATATAGAAAACCTCTTCATTATTTTTAACTATATGATAATACATAAATTTGGTTTAAGATAAGAAACTTTAACTATATATTTCCTTAAACTTTAATATTTGGAAATATTTTCAAGAGTAAAAAAATATCAAATGATTTATATAATTGTTTTAAGTTGAGGGGGACCTTTATTTATAGAATAAAAAGCTTCTTGAGTTGGTTTATCATAACGATATGGGATCAAAATTTCCTTCATAGTGTGTTATTTTGTACCATTTCGTTATCACACATCGCTTAAAAACACAATTGAAGAGAAATCAAATATCTATAAGTAAATAGACTAATATAATTTTCATCCCACATAGCTTAAGAAACAATCTCCAATGAAAGAAAACATCTATAAGTATAGATGTTAAAATAATTTCTCTCATATCTTTGTTCTTTTGTGTTCTTCATTGTAACCAGATTAGGAATCAGTTGCAACATTCTATGAACCTTTGGTTTTAGTTTTAGGATCGTTTTCGTAAAAGTTGGACGGGTACTAACAGATGTCCACTTCGATCTATTTTTTCTAATAAATTAAAAGTAATGTGGTACATGATAAAAATTCATCTTAAACTATATTGATTAAATGAAATCTATTATATTATTTATAGATATAAACATATTTGTTTGAACTTTGAAGGATTATGTTTGAAAGTTCGATGTGCATAAATCTTATGAAAGCAAAATAAAATGTTTACAACGTTGTCAACACATATCGAACTGTGGCCACGACTTAATATGAACGTGCAACTCAATTGGTATTTTAATAGTTTTTAACTCATTTAAATATTCATCTATTTAGTTTTGATGATTTTGAAATAGGATAATTGTTAAAACTTTGAGATAAACATATTTTTTATGATAAATTGACCACTAATTAATAATAGATTTTAATAGCATGTTTCTAGGTTTTAATGTTTGACTATATATTTATAATTGAATTTAAAAAAGTGGTTATGTAGCTTTTTCGAGTTTTGGATGCAAACATGATATCTATTATGATAACAATTTATGTTTAATATATTATACGTTTAGATTATATATAAAGTTCAAATTTTTTAGTAATATTCATCTTCATTTTTTAGTTTTAATAAAATTTCTACGTATATACATATTGGTAAATCGACAATGTTTACACCAGTGTCACTTTTTACAAACGACACACTATAAACTTTAAACTTAGTCAAGTTTTTAAAAGTTTTAAGTAAGGAACTAACTACGCATATACATATTAGTGAATCGAAAAATGTTTACACCAATGTCACTTTTTAAAAACGACGTACTATAAACTTCCAGCCTAGTCAACTTTTTAAAAGTTTTAACTAATTTTAATATTTACTTTTGAGTTTCAATACTTTTTAGAGTTGAAACTAAATAGTAAAATTTTTTTAAAACTTGCGATAAAAGAAGGTTTCTATGATAAAATGATCATAAATTAATAATAGACTTGAAAGATCAAGTTTGATGGATAATGAAAACAAATGAATTGTATTATATAAGAGAAAGAGAAGAGGTCATATATGTATGTGAAGCAATGTGGGATAAAGAAAAAAATCTCAAATTAATGTGATAAAATATTTAAATTAATAAATTGATTATATTAAGTGAGAATTTGAAAGGTCATGGAGGTTTCAAATGCATGTGGTGAGAGGAAAAATGCTTCCTTTATAAGATATAAGATAAGATAAGATAAGATAAGATTTGTATCTATAAATTCATTTTTAAGATGAAATTTTTAAAAGATATTTTTTTATGTTTAACATATTTACAATTACAAATTTTTTAAAAAAAATTGTAAATATATTAAATGTACAAAAAAACATCTACATATATAATATTTTATTATTTTAAATCTAATATTAAATTTAAAATGACGAACAAACTTAGTAGTTTCATATTTGAGTTATCAAAATTAACAAATTAACATAACCATATATTTTTCCCAAAACAAAAAAAAATCATTATTAATTTCAGCTTTAATATGTTTTTATTACCTTTCTTTCTAAAATGATAGTAAAATGTTATAATTGTCACAATATTTTAAAATTTTTATTATGTAGAATATTTTGTATGTCATCAATTGATAATAACTAGGTTGGACCCGTGCTATGCACGGGTCGGGTTACGGCCTTTTCAGTGGGTCTGGGTGGGTCAAGGGTTTTTTTTTTGAAAAGATTGAAAGCACAATGCCGTAATATAGAGAAATGGAAGTAGGATGATTTAATACACATATAAACGAAGATATGTTGCTATTTCTTGCATTTAGTCGTTGATGAAAACTTGTTTGTTTTCTAAGCGTATTTTTTTCTCAAAGTATAATGTTGTAATAATGAAAAAAATGAAAGTAAAATGTTGTAATACAAAGGAATGAAAGTAGGATGGTATAGTACACAAATAAATAAAACTTATTTTTTGCAGTAAGATGAGGTATGCAGTCCTGATATGGTACCTGTGTGATGGTTGCGGGTGGCTTGGAGATATCAGCAAAAAGTCCGGTAACAATGAAATCAATGGAAACAAAAGAAAGTGGCTAGATATGAGTATACCTTTATGATGGTTCTTTTACTAAATGTGAAAGGGATGCAATTGCTGTCATATAAAGTGATACACGACTCTGGTCTGTCTCAAAGCTGCAATAAAATAAATGTTAAAAAAATTGTTAGCAAAATTTTAACCATAAATATAATTCAATTTGGAAAAAAAAAGAAAGAAGGGCTGACAGAAAACAAAATGACAGTACACCTCGTAACCTGTAGTCCTTGTACACCTTCTCATAACCAAATTGAGTCATGCCATTGTAAACCTATGAGTCAAGGGTACAATAGTAATTTTCCAACATAACTTCCAATTAATCATAAATCAAGGGAATATAATATAATTTCTTACAATTTCCCATGAACGTGGATGAAAACCCACTGTGAATCCTTCAAACACTCGTAAACCCGGTTTCTCACATGGAATTGCATGTTCAACAACAATTCTATACACAAATATTGTAAATAAGTTTGGCAAACCTGTTGTGTATGAACAGCCCACTATACAGCAGAGGTGCACATTTGCCGGTTAAAACCGGTTTCGGTTTTTCGTAGAACCGGTTTTTCGTTTAACCGGTTTTGGCTTGACCGGTTTCGGTTAAAACCGGACCGGTTTAGGCCGGTTTTTTGGGTGAGAAATGTATAACCGGTAGAACCGGTTCCGGTTCCGGTTAAAACCGGTTTTTATATAACCGGTTCCGGTTAAACCGGTCCAAAAACCGATTTCAAAGTATTAAATCTTTAAAAATCCAAAAAAATACTAAAAAAATACTAAAAAAATACTATAAAAATACCTAAAAATATATATTGTCTTTGGTTATGATATACAATAAGAAACAACATTGTTTGAACTTGAATAACATTGATTGAAATTGAAATGAAAAAAACAAACGTGAACGACCAATTGCGTATTATAAAAAACTTGGAATTATAGATTTCGAATAACCGAGGTTCAACATCGAAAAACTTAGGTCAATCTCCAACACATTACATAAACTAGGAATGATAGTCTTCATCTAGAAATACCAAAGTTTTAAAATTCAAATTACATAAACGTCAATAATAATAATAGTAGGAATTATAGTCTTCAACTTTGTCGTCTTCAAATCTTCAAGCCTTTAATCCGAAAATTCTTCAATCTCACCCTCATCAACTTCGGTCGTTGGAGGTGATATCCCCATTGCAACTTCTTCTTCGTGGATATACTCTTCCACCGGTGGTAAAAGCGGCCCTTCGAGCGAAACACAATTTTGTATCCTTTCGACGCCATCCAAGTAGTCCTTCAAGCAAACGCATACTTCCATCGATTCGGCCGTGAGTTTGGACCTTCTTTCCGTGATGACCCTGCCACTAAATGAAAAAGCGGATTCCGAAGCTACCGTGGAAGCTTGGACGGTTAGTAAATCGCGGGCCATGGCGGCTAGAATCGGGAATTGCACTTCCTTTTCTTTCCACCAAGCCAAAATATCAAAGTTTTGAAATTCTTCGACGGTAAAGTGGGCTAAAAAGTTTGTGGCCATATAATTGCCCAATTCGCTACTTGGGGCGGAAGTACGTTGGCGTTTTTTGGCATCCTCCATCAAAGTGTTATAAAGATTTATGTTAACGTTTCTTCCCGATGAAGATGAACCGGCCATACCTCTACGAATATGATCAACTATTACATTAGTTGGTTGACCATATTTGGTAGCGTACATTTCAAATAATTTTTTGAAAGAGTCATTGAATTTAAAAACTTGATTTTGAACGAAATTTGGTTCGAGTTCACTTAATCCCAAGTTTTCGTAAATTTGCCCCATTAAAACGTTTACACCACCCACATTTATAGTCGGGTTTAGGGCGGCGGCACATGTGAAGACTAAAGGCAATTCCCGAAAATATTTTAAAAATTTGCTTTTCATAGCAATAACCATATTTTGAAACAATGTGATCGAAGAATACTCGAAATTTGCCATTTTTTCCGTCATAAGAAAAATTTGATTTAAAACCAACGGACTCGTGGGATAGTAAACGCCCGACAACAAAGTTGTTGCCTCCTTGAAAATTTGTAGAAAATGTGTTAATTCTTGAAGCAAATTCCAATCCGATTCGGGGATTGAAACCGATCGACGTTTTTCAACAAGTATTTCGTTAAACGCATTAAGTGTGAGTTTTTGACGTAAAATGCTTTCAAACATAAAACAAGTTGAGTTCCATCTTGTGGGTGTGTCAAAGTTAGGGCCTAAACATGGTTCGTTACATTGTGCACAAAAAAACCGGTAATTTGCTTGTCGTTGGTTACTTGTGCCATAAATTGTGGTTAAAAGATTTTTAAATTTCGTACGTAAATCATCACAAACTTGGAGCCCGGCTTGCACACTTATATTTATAATATGTGCAATACATCGGGTATGAAAAAAGTCGCCATCTAAAATTGGTTTTAGTCTTAATTTCATTCGATTGATGGCGTTTGTGTTGTTTGACGCGTTATCGAGGGACATAGAAAAGACTTTATCGTCTATTTTATATTCCGCCATAACGTCCAATAATATTTTTAATAAGTTTGCACCGGTATGTGGATAACCAAATAATTTAAAATCTATTGTCCGTTTCATCATTAGCCAACTATCGGGATGAAACCAATGAGCGGTAACGGCTAAATAGGAATTTGCATTTCCGTGGGGGGCCGTCCAAACGTCACAAGTTAGCGAAATCGAATTTTTGTAGTTTGCAAATCCTACAATTATTTCGGATTTCGCTTTGGCCCAAAGTGCAATAGCATCACGTCGAAGAGTATTACGACTTACAGCGGAGTATCGAGGTTGAAGTTTCGTTTTGATGATTTCCGTAAGCCGCGGGTTGTCGAAGTGGTCGAATGGAAGTGCTTCTTGGATGACAAACTTGGCAAAGGCTTCTCTTACGGCATCATTGTCGTACACAAATAAAGCGCCGTCCAATCCAATTGTAGTTTGCGACGGATCGGTACTAGTTTGTTGGAGCGCTTTGCAACCACTACTTATATGTGCCCTCAACGTTGAGTTGCTCGTTGACGAATAAAACCTCCCACATTTCTTGCACCGAGCTTTTTTCGCACCATCTCTCATAACACAATAATCGAAATTCGACCATACATCGGCGGATCGCGTTGTGGTTTTGATTTCCGCTACATCATCGTTGGTATAGTTTCGTGTTATTCCCGAAGTACCAACGGAAGCGGAACCGGTAGCGGAACATGACGAAGCCATCTTGAAATTGTTAAAAAATAGGTCGGGAATGCGAAAAACGTCGAGAATTGTGAGCGTTTTTTGCGGGGTGTTGAAACCAAATGAACCAACATCTATTTATACTAACAAATGAGGGGTAAAATGGGAATTTAGGGGTTTTAAACGGCTAGAAACGGCTAAAAAACGAGCAAAAGAAGCCAAAATCTAAAAATTCCCGTTTTTTAACGGCTATATAAAAAAAACCGGAAAAAACCGGTTATTTTCCGGTTAAAAAACCGGTTAAAAAAAACCGGTTAAAAAACCGGCTCAAAAAACCGGTCTGCGCAAAGGAATGGAAACCGGCTCCTAACCGGCGGTTCGGTTAAACCGGAACCGGTTCTAGGCTAACCGGTTATTGAAAAAACCGGTCCGGTTTATTTTTTCGGTTTTTTTAAAAACCGGTCACGATGGGCACCTCTACTATACAGATCAAAACAATCCCTCACCGTGCTTTCTTTCTGCAAAGTCATAATCTCATTCAATTTTTTTCACTATTGAAATTATATACCGAAGATTGAACATACATACCACTTGAAGCAGCTTCTGAAATGCCTTTATGTCTATTGGTGTGTGGGTAACTTTCATTTCCGATAAAATCCTGTAAAAATTGAAATTGGTTATATATTGAAAATAATAAAAAGTAAAAAGATTAATTATAAGTTAAACTTTAGAGATTATTCAGTCTTTTATTATTGAATTCCTTTCTATATGGTTGCCAAACCACGGGAATGATGGATTACAATTCCTTCGTATTCCAATTACCCCGGATCCTAATTCCTATGACAAATTCCATTCCTTCCAATTTTGTGGACTAAACGCTCTTTGAATTCAAAAGATTTTGTGGATGAAATGTTGAATCTAGCTGCCTAAAGATTTTGTGAATTCCAGCGGAATTTAATTCCTTTGTAACAAAAAACGGGATTGGAATTGAAGTGAATTCCAATTCCGGCCAAATGAAAAATAAGAACAAATGCTAACCTGTGAAGGAACCGTTGCTTAAAGCTGCAAGAAACATAAACCAACTATCAGTCTTATGCATTTTGTATAATAATCGAAGTTCAAGAAAACTATCAGTTATCACACAATTAAATCTTAAGGTTCACATAGTTGTGTTTAAAGTAGAAGTTTTCCTCCAAATCTAGTTGCAGATTGAATGAAATGAGTCAAACAAATCTTCGAAGGTAAGTGAATAGTATTTTTATGGAAACTGTCCACTTATTGCGGTTAAATGCCCTGAATTCGTCCCTAATTAGTCATTAAAACATCTCTTATTTTTTATACTTGCTATCAAGTTTGATGCAATTTTCTGAGAAAGAAATTAATCCCCGCATCAAAATTAACCTGTTTGAAGTCATGGAGTAGATAAGATCTAATCGTAATTGGCAAAAGGAATTTGAGATCCATGGAGTTCGAGATGGGTGCGATAATGAGATCAATATTTTAATATTCGATAGATCAGAAGGTGAAAGATTGAGATTGACGTACCTTGAGGAATGGAGAGGAGCGGCTGAGAATCCCAGTCGCAGTTGCAGGGAGGACATGAAGCAGTGGAGGAAGAGCGGCGGACGGCGGCCAATCCTTCAAGAACATGCCAATATAAAGGTGGACCTAGTAAATAACCCACCAAGCAGAGTTCCAAGAACGTAATTCCGATCTTCACGACGGCCGGATTACACAATCCAGCTCTATACAATGCCATCTGCCTCCCTCACACACACACACACACACACACACACTTTCTTTCTCTATACTAGAAGTGTGTGTATATATGGGAAAACAGTGACCACAAACACAATGACAATATCCACTATCACCATATGTAGGAAAAGGACGTTCAGGAATAGAAACAGAAGCAACGGATGTCTCCCCCAATTCAAAATTTACAGGAACAGCAAACATAACAACAAAGTAAAAGAAAAAAATTCTCAGAAGAAATCCTATTACCTGAATGACAATCGAAACCGCATCAAGGTAAATAAAAAGGAAGGAGATCGAAAACAAAACGTAAGGAAGAAAGCAACAAATAAGTTCGCAAAAGAATAACTAAAGAAACCGGGTAATATCAAAACAACAAAAACCCACGTATGCAACACGTGGCAGAAGCAGAGAACACAAAAGAGCAACACCCCCGTTAAAACCCCCAAACCCCCACCCCCTCCCCCCCTCAAAACCTTCTAGACACTTGCTGTAATTTAATCTATATAAGAATTATACTAATTTTTGTCAAAGATATGTTTAATGTTGTTCATATTTATTGATTACAGTTACTAATAATAATTAATTTTGAAATAACTTTTTTTAATTAATTATTTTAGTCTCATAGATCCACTGAAGAACATAGATTATATTGCCGCTAGGGAGAGGAGGAATTTAAGAAAACTATCCTTGGATAACAGAAGATCCAAAAAAAATCAATCAAGTCAACTAGTCAAACTTCATCTACTATAGATGTTTTTCACATCAATGAGAATGGTAATAGTCTTACTTCAGTTACATTTTTATATTTAGTATGACTTTTATTGTGAGACCCGTTTCCTAATCAAGATGCTTTTGCAAGTAAGTTGTTATGTTTATTTGCTAAGCATGTCTTGTGAGTTGCTAATCTAGAGTTATAGCGAATCTTATGTGCTAATCTTAGTGTGATTAAGATTAGTTAGGTTGTTATATGTGTTAGTATGGTTAGAAACCCTTTTGGAAGGAGTTTGAGCTTGAAAAATACCAAAAGGAGGTCACACGGGTTGTGTGGAGGTCACACGGGTCGTGTAAAAAGATGCAGAAACTCATTCAAAACTCATCCAGGCTCACACCGGTCGTGTAGAAATGCATCGGAGGCAAGCAGTGGGCTGAAACGGGGCGGGCAAGCCAAAACGTGTCGTGCAGTCTCAGTTAGCGTCGCTAACTAAGGGCTTAGCGACGCTAAGTCAGGCATACCAGTTTTTAAAAGGTCGCTTTTAGTCATTTGGGGAAAGGTTATTTCCAAATCTATTTTGCTCCAAACCCTATAAAAACACCCCCAAGAGCCGTAGAGGTCAAAATTGAAGCTTAGAACTCAAGAATTTGAATTAGGAGTCAATATCTTGCTTCTATAAGGTAATACTCATTGTTCTAGGTTTGATTGAGAGTTCATTTGCTTGGAAATTGCTAGGTTACAGGTGGTGTTGGTAACCAACCTGCAACTAATGAGATTGGAGCAAGAAATTCCTGAATTTGATACGTATTCAAACCCTAAGGTTGCTATAAGCCATGGTTGAGTGAATAGAGCTATTGTAGAGTAAATACAAGGCATTTACATATATGTGGTGTATGTGGTATGGTATAGGTGCTGAAAGTGAATAAAAGACACTTTGGCCTACCAATTATACCATCCGAAACGGTGTGAAGCTATTATATCCAGGTGAGCACTCTCTAGTACTTGAGTAGAGTTCTACCTTGTTTGTAGGTTGAGTGTATATATATATATATATATATATATATATATATATATATATATATATATATATATATATATATAATGTTGTTACTGTTGTAACCCTTTTGTGGAGTGATTTGTTATCTGTGAATAACAATAATTGAGTTTAGTATACATATTGATTGTATAAGTAGAGTAAATGCTAGTGTGGTTGCGTCAAAGAGTTTTGAATCATTTTGTATAGCCATAAGGGCTGTTGAGATAGAGTTTACTTGGGTGTGAAATGAGTTCATGCGAGTGATTATGATCGAGTTATGAGTAGTACATGTTGTGGTACTTACCGTTGAGTCGATGTTTACTAGTAATTAATTTATGTTTGTGAAGCTAATGAGATTTCAGGTTCTTTTATATATATATATATATATATATATATATATATATATATATATATATATATATATATATATATATATATATATATACACACTAACACAGCTTGTGTTGATGTCGAGCAAGGAAATTATTCACTAAGCTTTTTATAAGCTTACACTTGAGTTGTATGTTTTTTTTTTTTTTTTTTTTTTTGGTAAGTATATGTAGCAGTGATAAGGAAGACATTTGATAGAGAGAGAGGGATGACTTTGAGTTGTCCTTTAGTCGCGTTGGATTTTATTTGTAATGACCGACTTAGTCCGTAGGGACCGTGTATATGTATTTTAAATATATTGATAATATCTTGTTTTCGTGGTTTGAGTACTAGTATACCAAATTTTGATGTATTTTGATAACGAAGCTTAAAAAAATAAACAACATAAGAATAAAATATGAAATAAAAGTGAGATATAACAAAAGTATAGAATATTTTACATATAATAACTAACCTATTTACCTAATAAATACGTTTTAGTTTATACACATAACCTATTGGATATAAAATATGTAAAATGATGTTTTATACCAAAAATTTTATACGTCAAACAAATATTTTACAAAATTGTTAGATATATAATGTACTTTTAAAACATATATTAGAAAAATATAAAAATTATGTATCTGCAATTGAAAAGACGAAACATAAACTATCACTTACAATCATCACATGTTATAGTACAATGATTCATGAAACAAAAAATATAACAAGGGAGGAATTTCATAGGATATTTTATGGTGATATTCAATAATACATTACCCATGAGAGAAAAATGCTCAATCAAGTTTTTTTTATAGATCTAAATTTCCAAATAGTCTGGGGCTTCCTTTCAGAAAAAGGGTTTTCATACTAATAGTAACAAATGCACAATCTAAATTAGTCGTTTCAACAATTTCAAGGATACGATATATATATATATATATATATATATATATATATATATATATATATATATATATATATATATATATATATATATATATATATATATATATATATATATATATTAAATTTCATGAAGTTTTATCATATCAAAGCAAGATGGAAATGTTAAACGTTTGAAACTAAGAGAGTTTTTCCTAAAACAAACATAGTACTAGATTATCTGGTTTTTAATTGATTTTTTTTTTTTTTTTTTGCAATACAATAAAGTAATCGAGGGACATAGGTGAGTCGTTGCATGAAGGGTCGTTAAAATCTAGTGACAACTTAATGAAGTTAAATGTATTTTTATGTTCAAGTACTCGATGTTAGCCTTACCCGTTGAATGGAAGATTCACTCTTAAATTCCATAGTTAATTTGCTTACATATCTTTACCAGAAATAACAATGTATTTAGAGTAAATAATGGTTAAAGTCATCATTTGTGGCCTTCCAAAGATCCATTTGTTTAAATAATAAGTTATCAATTGTGTGTTGTCTTATCAAAACTTAAAAGTAAATAATGATTAAAATTATCGATTGTGGTCTTCCGTGGATCCGTTTGTCTAAATAGTAAGTTTTTGTTTGAGAGATACTTAATATTAATGTTTATATTTGTAGGCTTGGAAAAAAAAACGGCCACTAGTGTTGAGAAATTATGGATAAACGAACCAGTTAAAGGGAAAAAATGAACTATGTGTCATGTGAAATTATGGATAAACGAACCAGTTAAAGGGAAAAAATGAAAAAGAAGTTATTCGTTATGTTGTGGTTTTGTAAAGGTTGAGCTACCACAATTCACTCTCAAGTTACGAACAACTGTATCTTCAATGATTCTAAAAGCAAAAGCTGCATGAAGAACATTCGTCTATACAATTCAATGTTTTCATTTACTTCAATAGGTTACCATACATATTCATCAATTAATAGAGGAAATTCTCCATACGTATTCAGACTTGACATACAAAATTATCAGAATATTGGAAGTCTTTTGCCCTCATATGGATCGAAACCTAAATTCTCTCAACTGTAAATATATGATACTAAAAATGAGACTTCAAATTGGAAAAACACTTTGGGGTATATATTCATAGTTATCATTTTAATTCATTGTATTTAGTTCTATCATTTACTTATACTTATTTTAGATTTATAATTTCATTTTATCTTCAGTGGACCAAAAGACTCGTCTACATCAACATCCGCTTGAATTTTGATCTTGAGATCATACAAGATTTGAAGGTTATGTTAGATTCAAATAAGGAGGTGGTCAAGTGTTGTAGGATGGTAAGAGATTGTTATCATGCAAATCCTCATGTTTACTGAAAGCTACACATTATAGGAAAAAGGATACATGATATATAACCTACCAACTACTTCTGAGGTTGCAGCTTTAATTGTTGGAGACATTGGTGATTCTATTGAAAATAGAGATATCATTGTACAAATTTCATTAGAATCTCTGCAACGTATTAGTGAATTGCATCCTTTTTATCTTGCTCTTCAATATCCACTACTTTTTCCACATGGTGATGACAGTTATAAAGTTGACATCCGACTTAGAGGTGTGACGTCTTCAACCAAGGGCAAGCGTCCCAACTATACAATGAGAGAATGTTTTGTATACAAAATTCAATATACGGTTAATTTTTTCTCATTAATTCTTAATTCATGAAGGTTGTTCAACAATTTTTACTGATGCATATACAATGATTAAAAGTGAGAGATTATGTTTCATATGCAAGCAAAAAAAGTTCTTAGATGTGAACCTTATGAAAATTTGCGTAAGGTACAACATTAAAAGAATACAAGAGTTTGTAACATCGGCCAGACATGTTATCTTACCTTCTTTTTTTACTGGTGGTGCATAGTACATGATGCAGAATTATTTGGATGCTATGACGTTTTCTAAGTGGTTTAGATATCCATATTTTTTCATAATAGTAACATGCAATCCAAAATGGCCTGAAATTAAAAGATTTCTTAATGACAAAACACTTCATGCAGAGGATAGACCTGATATATTATGTAGGTTATTTAAATCAAGCTTGATTTATTAATCAAAGACTTAAAAGAGAATTCCTTAATAGGAAATGTTCAAGCAGGTTTGTTAAATTTACTATTAAATTCCACGTGTTTCTATTTACATTTCTATTATCAACAGTAATTAAATGATATATTAATTTTGCATGATTCTTCATATAGGTTATCTATTTATTGTACTAAAAATCATTTCTCTTATTTAAATTTATTTGTAGTTGTCTACCAATTTCAAAAGCACGACTTGCCTCATAGTTACATATGTATTTTTATGCACCCTGATTCCAAGCTCCTACCGTTGAACATATTTATCCGATTATTACAGTCGAGATCCCAAACATTCATGAAGATCCTACTTTGTATTCATTTGTGAGCGAATGATTCATGGTCCTTGTGGTAGTGAAAATATGAACTGCCCATGCATGGCCGATAATAAATGTTCAAAAAACTTTCTAAAGAATTTTTTTGATTTGATGATGCAACTAATTTTCTTGTATATAGGAGACGAACGATGGATCTTTTGTTGAGAAGTTTGGTGTTAAGTTGGATAACAGAAATGTTGTTCCATACAACACATACCTTTAGAAAAGATATCAGACACATATTACTGTTAAGTGATGCAATTAGTCTGTATCCATAAAAATATTTTTTAAATATATCAACAATGGCCCTGATAGAGATGTAGTTGATGTCGTACAAAGAAACAATATAAATGATAATGATAACGCAACAGATGAAATCAAAGATTATTATGACTGTAGATATTTATATACATGTGAAGCATCATGACGAATTTTTGGATACGACATTGATTACAAAACTCCTTCCATTGTTAGACTTCCTTTCCATATTCCTAGTCCATAACAAGTTTTGTATGGAGCATACGATGATTTTGAAAATGTCATTGACAAACCTTCAGTTGATTTTTCAATGTTCTTATCTTGGATGAAGTGTAATCAAGTTTATAAAAACACTCGAAAACTTAGTTATGTTGAATCCCCAACAGAGTTTGTGTGGAAAATTGAAAAGCGGAGTTGTCAACCAAGGAAGATAGGATTTTCAATTTGTAGAATTCATTATGTTTCTCTTCGTCTTGGTGAAGAATTTTCTTAAGAATTATTTTAAACAAAGTCAAACGACTAAAAAACATTTGAAGACATCTGTATAGTAAATGGAGAAACATGTCATACTTTTAGAGATGCATGATATGCTCTAGGCCTTTTAGATGATGACAGGGAATACATCGATGCCATTAAGGAAGCAAATCATTCGGGTTCTATATATTATCTCTGGTCATTATTTACAACGATGTTAATATATAATAGTTCGTGTAGACATGACTTTGTTTGGAAAAGTACTTGGGAATATCTTTCAGATGAAATTATTTACAATCAACAACTACTATTGAAGGCTCCAAGTACTATATCTATCTGTCATTATTTTAAAATACACATTATATTTTGTTCCTTATTATATGTTTTAAATTTCAATTATATGTTTATTTTATTTAAACTTTATTATTCGTATTCTACAGATTAACCACTTAGTCAAGACCAACTTAAAAACTTGACGCTCTTTGAGATCGAATAAATTTTGCTTCATGACAATTTCAACCTCAAAAAGTGTTGGGTTTTAGTGCAAACTTTAAACTAAAAACCTAAGTTCACATGCACCTTATAGGGTCTATGTTTTTCAAAATTAAACCTATATCTAAGGCCAACAATAAAATATATAAAAGATGAATTTTATACCTTTGACCTTTAGAAGCTAGCACCACAAATGTCGTGCCTCTAATGGCTCACACCCAAGAACTAGCAAGCTAGATGAGCAAGAGAGAGCAAGGAGAGATCATTGAAGTTGGCGTGAATAATGGGGTGCCAAGGGCCTCTATTTCTAGTCTCCAGGTGATAAGCAATAAGGAGTATAGCTGCCTTATTTAAGATCCTGATATGATAAGGCTTTTATCAGATAAAGGGATCTGCTTATCACTGCCATAAACAACCTCATGGGCTGCGAAATCCACAAGGCTACAAGCCTTGGATTTCGTCCAACCCATTAGGGTTTCCAGGTTATTCATTGCCCAACTTTTGAACAAATACAATTCAGCCCCTACACTATTAATTAATCCAATTAATCCCAAAATTAATTCTAATTAATTTCTGATCAATTATTAATTAAATAATATGATTTCTAATTAATATATTATCTTCATAATATATTAATAGATCACTATTTCTCTCTCTCTTAATTAATCATCTAGTCCTTTGCCAGTTATGAGGGCAACCAAAAAGGACCGTGTTGCTGTCAAATTAAGTGTACTTCTAAATTATAGTTAT
Source organism: Cichorium intybus (assembly GCA_023525715.1). Classification (NCBI taxonomy): domain Eukaryota; kingdom Viridiplantae; phylum Streptophyta; class Magnoliopsida; order Asterales; family Asteraceae; genus Cichorium; species Cichorium intybus. Next base: position 138,148,518 of record CM042011.1, on the reverse strand, counting down.
TGCTTAGACACCTTAATCCAACAGTCTCCACTTGGATAAGTCTATAACTGTAATTCCATACAGCTTAAATTTGACCAGCAAATTGTAGCTTCCAAAAGCCGATGCGTAACTCTGACCCAGTCAGTTTATGTTCTAAGATAAGTGATCGTATGATCCTTCGTTCTACAAGATATCATTCAGATATGAGGCATGGTCCTTAGTCTAATTCCATGTTTCCCGATTACTGATTTGTGATGATATAGGACTTCTAATCGAACACATCAATTAAGTCCTGGCCGGGCCCAGCACAATTAGTCATCACCAAATCACCAAGGGGCCCACAAATATCGCTTTTCCTATTTAGGGCAAAAGGAACGAATAAACTTCGACTCCTATGCTTGTGTCTTTTACTCGTCAAATCGCGCACAACAATACGTTTTATAACATCGAGTTACCGATGCGTTTACGCATTATCAATGGGCGACTAATTTGTAAATTTCAACTCATATGTCTTGGTTTTAAGATCATAGGATATTATCATCTCAGAATCACTTAGTGACAATTCCATGAACTAATTCTCTGAGTGCGGGTTGATCCAATACTCTAATCTCTATTTCGGAGTATTCATGAATATTGCAGCAAGGCCATTGCTATATCTAACTCATTAGACAGTCTACAATTTAATTCATCACAGTCTTAGTTCATAACTTACTTCCAAAAGTATGATTGACCGTGGATGTTTGAATAATCAAATTATTCAGGAAGTAAAACATGCAAATTATGAAACACAAAATGTACTATTGACAATGCTAATTAATAATTCTATATTATTTAATCACCAAATTCAATTACATCATCAAGTCTCAAAATATCTATCTAATTGCCAAAACTAATATCATCTTTCAGTCCAATGCTCCTTGCATGCTGATGGTGTTTAATCCTGTGAAGAGCCTTTGTCAGAGGATCTGCAGGATTTTCTCCAGATGATACTCTTTTTACCAGCAGGTGACCTTCTTCTACTCTATGTCTGATATAATGGTACTTTCTGTCGATATGTCTGGACTTTCCATGATCTCGCGGTTCCTTGGTCAAGGCAACCGCTCCTTCATTATCACAGAATAGTTCCATTGGTTCCTGAATGGTCGGGACTACTCTAAGGTCACCGATGAAATTCTTTAGCCAAGCTGCTTCCTTAGAGGCTTCACCTGCAGCTATATACTCTGATTCACAAGTTGAATCAGCCACTGTTTCCTGCTTGAAACTTTTCCAGGTCACTGCTCCACCATTTAATAGAAATACCTAGCCTGACTAAGACCGGTAGTTGTCTCTGTCTGTCTGAAAACTGGCATCACTATATCCACTTACTTTCAATGTATCTTTGCCACCAAGGACTAGGATCAGGTCTTTCGTCCTTCGCAAATACTTGAGTATGTTCTTAACCACCGTCCAATGTACTTTGCCCGGGTTTCCCTGATATCGACTGACCATGCTCAAGGCAAAGGTCATATCAGGGCGTGTACATGTCATAGCATACATGATCGATCCCACAGCCGAAGCATAGGGTACTCGACTCATTTAAGCTATTTCTTCATCTGTTCTTGGGCACTGAGTCTTACTCAATTTAGTGTTGCTTTGCATTGGTAATTCTCCTTTCTTTGAATTTTCCATGCTGAATCATTTCATTACCTTGTCCAAGTAAACACTTTGGCTGATTCCAATCAGTCGCTTCTTTCTATCTCTTAATATTCTTATCCCGAGAATATAGGCAGCTTCTCCAAGGTCTTTCATGGTGAAACACTTACCGAGCCAAGATTTCACTTCATGCAGGGTCGGAATGTCGTTTCCCATGAGCAATATGTCATCAACTTATAGCACCAGAAAAGTGACTATACTCCCACTAGCTTTGGTATACCCACAATACTCATCCTCACTTCTAGAGAAACCAAACTCCTTGACTTTCTCATGGAAGCAGAGATTCCAGCTGCGAGACGCTTGTTTCAATCCATAGATTGATTTCTCAAGCTTACACACCCTGTTAGGAAGCTTTTGTAAGGAATTGCACAAACAATGAACTAGAAACCCTAAGTTCACATGCAACCTAATGAAGGATCTATGTTTTTCTATCTTATGAACATATAACAAAAACCTAAGGCCAACAATTATTTCTAAAGATCAAAACAAGAATTACCAACCTTTTGAATCTTGTTCTTGAAGCTAGCAGCAAAGAGATCCTGCCTTAAATGAAGTCACACCCATGCTATGGAGGAGAGAAAATAGCATAGTCTCTGGAGAGTCTAAGTTGGCGCAGAAAAAAGGGGAGCCAGGAGGTTCCTTTTATAGCCTCCAAGGGTTACAGTTGAAACCCTAGAGGAGCCTTCTTAGTGGGCAAGCCTGTTGACCACTTGGACCAGATCTCCTAAACCCTAATTAGGGTTTCGCCAACCTTAGGAGGGAGCCTCCAAGGTGGCGCCAATTCTGGCACCTGGCTACTGGTCTGCCAGTTATTCAACTATTGAATAAATACAAACCAGTCCCTGCACTTTTAATTAATTTATTTAATCACTGAATTAAATCAAATTAATTCCAGATTAATTTCTAATTAATTAATATAGTTTCTAATTAATATATTAACACTTAAATATATTAATAAACTATTTATTTAATTTCTATCGATTTATTAAACAATTAATAAATCAACCTTTCTCTCTACTGAACTCTACATCAATCCTCCAGCTATGAGGGCAACCCAAATGGACTTTGCTTGAATTAACAAGACAAATACAAAAATAAAGTCATGGCTTAGACACCTAATCTAACAGTCTCCCACTTGGATAAGTCTATGACTTTAATTTATCTTCTAATTAATAAATATTAGTTTCTAAAGAAACTGTTACTGAACTCTGACCCAGTCAGTTCTGTCCAAAGATAAGTGATCAGATGATCCTCCGTCCAACAATATATTTTCAGACTCAAGACATGGATTAAGATCAATCTTGGTCCGATACTCTGTTTCTCGATTTCCGATTCTGCTTATGACTTTAAGACTACTAATTGAACACGTCAATTTAGTCCTGGTTGGCCAACACTTTCAGTCAACTTCAAAATCATCGAGAGGCCTACAGATATCTGTTTCCCATCGGGTCAGGGGACGGATAAGTTTTGACTTATATGTCTATACCTTTTACTAGTCAGAATACTCACAACAATGCGTTTTATAACATCGAGTTACCGGTGCGTTTTCGCATTATCAATGAGCAACTGCCTCGCAAATTACAGATCATATCTCTCCACTTAAATATCAAAGGATATTATCGTCTTAACATTGCTCGTGATGTAATCCATGAAGCAATCTGTTAAGTGCGGGTTTATCCAATACTCAAATCTCTATTTTCTAAGTACTCATGAACGTTGTAGCAGTCTTACTGCAATGTCCAAATCCTTAGACAATCTACAACCGATTCATGACAGTCTTCGTTCATACTTACTCCCTAACAGTATGATCGACTGTGGAACTTTAAATAATCTAATTACTCAGGAAGTTTAAACATGCAAATATTGAAACACAATAATAAACAATTGACAAAGGTAGTAACAATACTCATTTATAAATCTCTATTATAAAATTACCAAGTCAATTACATTTATACTGTTACAAGTTTCATAACACATCTAATTACTAAAACTAATATCATCCTTCAGTCCGATGCTCCGAGCATGCTGATTGTGCTTGATCCTACCCAGTGCCTTAGTCAAAGGATCTGCAGGATTGTCTTCTGATGATACCCTCTTGACCAAGAGGTGACCTTCTTCTACGAGATGTAAAATGTAATGGTACTTTATGTCGATATGTCTGGACTTTCCATGATCTCGCGGTTCCTTTGTCAAAGCGACCGCTCCTTCATTATCGCAGAACAGTTCCATTGGCTCCTGAATGCTCGAGACAACTCCAAGGTCACCGATAAAGTTCTTTAGCCAAGCCGCTTCCTTAGACGCTTCACTCGCTGCAATGTACTCTGATTCGCACGTTGAATCAGCCATCGTTTCTTGCTTGGAACTTTTCCAAGTGACCGCTCCCCCATTCAGAAGAAATACCCAGCCCGACTGAGACCGACCACTGTCTCTATCTGTCTGGAAACTAGCATCTTTATATCCACTCACTTTCAAGTCATCACTGCCACCAAGGACTAACACCATGTTCTTTGTCCTTCACAGATACTTGAGTATGTTCTTAACAGCTATCCAATGTGCCCTTCAAGGATTACCGTGGAACCGACTAACCATGCTTAACGCAAAGGATACGTCAGAGAGAGTACATGTCATAGCATACATGATCGATCCTACTGCCGAAGCATAAGGTACCCGACTCATCTCAGCTATTGCCTCATCGATACTCGGGCTTTGAGTCTTACTCAACTTGGCATTACTTTGGATAGGTAGCTCTCCCTTCTTGGAATTTTCCATACTAAACCTCTTTAGTACCTTTTCCAAGTATGTACACTGACCCAGGCCTATTAACTTTTTCTTTCTATCTCTTAGTATCCTTATCCCGAGAATATAAGCCGCTTCTCCAAGGTCTTTCATGGCGAAACACTTCCAGAGCCAAGACTTGACATCTTGTAAGGTCGGAACGTCGTTTCCCATGAGCAGTATGTCATCAACATACAGCACCAGAAAAGTGACTATACTCCCACTAGCCTTGACATATACACATGACTCATCTTCACTTCTAGAGAAACCAAACTCTTTGACTTTCTCATGGAAACAAAGATTCTAGCTGCGAGATGCTTGTTTTAATCCGTAGATTGATCTCTCAAGCTTACACACTTTATCAGGATGCTTTGTGTCTAAAAAACCTTCTGGTTGATTCATGTAAACATCCTCAGTCAATTTCCCATAAAGGAAAGAGGTTTTGACATCCATCTGCCAAATTTCATAATCATGAAATGCAGCTATGGCACGCATTATCCTGATTGACTTAATATTGGCTACTGGTGAGAAGGTTTCATCATAATCAACCCCCGGGGTTTGAGTGAATCCCTTCGCAACCAGCCAAGCTTTATAAGTGTGTACTTTACCATCCATGTCGGTCTTCTTCTTGAAGATCCACTTGCACCCGACTGTCTTACGACCCGACACATTGTCAACCAAGTTCCAAACTTGATTGTCATACATGGACTTAATCTCGCTGTCCATTGCCTCTTTCCATTTGGCAGACTCGGGGCCCGCCACTGCTTCACGATAGTTAGCTGGTTCATCCAAATTTGTTAGTGTACGATCACTGACAAACGTATCACCATCCGTAGTTATATGGAAACCATAAAACTCGAGTGGCATGCTAACTCTACCCGAACGTCTAAGAGGTAATGAGATGTCGGTTGGTCCAACAGGAACTTCTTCCTCATATTGGTGGCTAGATTCTCCTTAGGTTGTTTCATCGGGTGTTTCCTGAATTTCTTCAAGGTCAACAGTACTCCCACTGTCCTTTTTGAAAATGAGCTCTCTCTCTCTCTCTCGAAAGACTCCTCGTCTAGCTACAAAGACCACGTCCTCACTTGGTCTGTAGAACAAATATCCAAATGACTGTTTTGGGTATCCGATGAAATAACACCTGTGACAATTGTAAATTTTGGTCAACGAAAATCAACTGTAGTCAAACAAAGAATGATGGGTCATTCCGTATGTGCATTGAAAATCGAGAGTTGAACAAGCTCACTATCAAGAATCGGTATCCGTTACCCCGAATCGACGACCTTTTCGACCAACTCCAAGGATCGAGTTACTTCTCAAAAATCGATCTAAGGTCGGGGTATCACCAACTCAGAGTCCAAGAAGAAGACGTTCCTAAGACGGCATTCAAAACTCGCTACGACCATTATGAATTCGTTGTGATGCCCTTCGGATTGACTAATGCGCCCGCAGTGTTTATGGATCTGATGAACCGCGTATGCCGACCTTACCTAGATAAATTCGTGATACTGTTCATCGACGACATACTTATCTATTCACGAAGTAAGGAGGAACATGGTCAACACCTACGACAAGTTTTGGAGACGTTAAGAGCAGAGAAGCTGTATGCGAAATTTTCGAAATGCGAATTTTGGATTCGAAAAGTGGACTTCCTAGGCCACGTAGTCAGCAAAGAAGGGATACATGTGGATCCCTCCAAAATCAAAGCCATCGAAAACTGGGAAGCACCAAGAACTCCGACAGAAATTCGCCAGTTTTTGGGCCTTGCTGGCTATTACCGAAGATTCATACAGAATTTCTCCAAAATTGCAAAGCCACTTACTGCCCTGACACAGAAAGGTGTAACATTCAAGTGGGAAGATAAACAAGACGCCGCCTTCCAGACCATAAAGAAAGCTTTGTGCAGCGCTCCTATTCTGTCCCTTCCAGAAGGAACAGAAGACTTTGTGGTCTATTGCGATGCATCGAACCAGGGTCTGGGCTGTGTAGTCATGTAGAGAGAAAAAGTCATTGCCTACGCTTCAAGACAACTTAAAACTCACGAGGTCAACTACACTACTCATGACGTCGAGTTAGGGGCGGTAGTTCTCGCATTTAAGATCTGGAGACACTACCTGTACGACACTAAGTGTACGGTATTCACCGACCATAAGAGTCTCCAGCATATTCTCAACCAAAAAGAACTCAACATGAGACAACGACGATGGGTAGAGCTGCTAAGTGATTACGAATGCGAAATTCGTTATCACCCAGGAAAGGCGAACGTAGTGGCAGATGCCCTTAGTTGGAAAGAGTACACGGGCCGCCGAGTAAAGTCCTTGTCAATAACGATCCATTCTCATTTGTCCACCCAGATCAAGGAGGCGCAGCTAGAAGCCTTAAAACCTGAGAATGTCGCGAATGAAGCCTTGCGAGGGATGGATAAAAACCTCGAAGTTAAAGAAGACGGAGCTCGTTACCTCATAAACCGAATTTAGACCCCGAGATTCGGCGAATACAGAGACATTATCATGAATGAGGCTCACAAGACTAGATACTCCGTTCATCCTGGGTCCGACAAGATGTACCTGGACCTCAAGAAACTGTATTGGTGGCCAAACATGAAGGCATAAATTGCTACTTACGTGGGCAAGTGCCTGACTTGCGCCAAGGTTAAAGTGGAATACCAAAAGCCCTCGGGTTTACTACAACAACCAGAAATACCCGAGTGGAAGTGGGAGCGGATAACTATGGACTTCATAACCAAATTACCCAAGACAACTGGTGGGTTAGACACCATATGGGTAATCGTCGATAGGTTAACCAAATCCGCCCACTTCCTGCCAATCAAGGAGACCGACAAGATGGAGAAACTTACAAGGACGTACATCAAAGAAATAGTACGATTGCATGGTGCGCCAATTTCGATTATCTCAGATAGAGATAGCCGATTCACTTCACGATTTTGGCAATCATTGCAAAAAGCCTTGGGGACCAGACTCGACATGAGCACAACGTACGATCCACAGACAGACGGACAGAGTGAAAGAACCATTCAAACGCTGGAAGACATGTTGAGAGCTTGCGTGATAGACTTTGGTAAGGTGTGGGACACCCACTTACCGCTTATAGAATTTTCGTACAACAACAGCTACCACACTAGCATCAAGGTTGCTCCATTCGAAGCCTTATATGGACGCAAGTGCAGATCCCCTCTGTGCTGGGCTGAAGTGGGTGATACTCAACTAGCTAGAGGTCAAGTACCTAACAGCACTCTCACCGGTCCGGAGATCATACGAGAGACGACAGAGAAAATCGTTCAGATCCGTGAACGATTGAAAGCATCGCGTGACCGGCAAAAGAGCTATGCAGATAAACGACGCAAACCCTTGGAATTCGAGGTTGGCGATCGAGTGTTTTTGAAGGTCTCACCATGGAAAGGAATGATACGCTTTGGAAAGCGTGGGAAACTGAACCCCAGATACATTGGGCCCTTTGAGATCCTTGTTAGGATCGGCCCAGTAGCCTACAAACTTCAACTACCGCAAGAGCTTAGCAATGTCCATCCCACCTTTCACGTATCCAACTTAAAGAAATGCCTGTCCGATGAGACTCTTGTCATTTCGCTCGACGAAATCGAGGTGAACGAGAACCTTCATTTCGTGGAAGAATCCGTGGAAATCATGGACAAAGAGATCAAGAGAACGAAACAGAGCCGCATACCGATAGTTAAGGTCCGTTGGAGTGCCAAGCGTGGACCTGAATTTACTTGGGAGCATGAAGACCAGATGAAGCAGAAGTATCCACATCTCTTCCCAAACCCTTGAGGATCCACTCAAGAGCTAAATTTCGGAACGAAATTCTTTCTAACGGGTAGATGATGTGACAATTGTAAATTTTGGTCAACGAAAGTCAACTGTAGTCAAACAAAGCGTACGTTAATCTATATTTTGAAAAGTTATTTTCCATAACTTCTGCGATAAATTATTAATATTATAGTATTACGTATGCTAAATCAAACAATTATCGATTAAAAGTCGAAAATACGGACATCAAACTACTGTAGCGTAAAAATTCGATAATCATACAATTATTATTTTGAGAATAATAATATTCATAAAACGATCTACTCGTAAATACGAAACTGTGGATATATAGAACGTCAAAAACGGTGTTCGTATGTGGAAGTTACAACCATTAAATCGCTGTGAACGGATAAATGTACACAGGGTTTGGACTCAAAATACAAAATGTGGTGCCTTAAACATCAAATATGAAATAAGAATTCATATAATATGGAACGTAATAATAACTAGCATTTAATTTCAAAGCAAAATTTAATTTCCTGTAAAATGCCAAAAATCGCGAAATCGGAAGAATACTGCGCTTAAACGCGTATTTCGACATCCAACGAGTTATAACTCAATCAAAATAAATGTTTAACAATGTTTTTATACAAAATAATTATTTAGAACTTCGTTTCGTCAAAAACGCATAAAATTTCACTAAAACGTCTTACGATTTTATAAAAATCACCCATTTATATAAGTATATTGCTATTTTTATAAAAACCACCCCACCCCCATCGGCTGCACCCCATCTCCCATGCAATCTAAGGTCACTATTCACTATCCTAGATACAATAAAGCCTAATAGTTTAATAATACAAAAGAAATCAAACTAAGATTTAATCAAATCAAATAAAATATGTACATCTTTTCAATTGGAACCAAGATCACCCAATCACCAACTCACTCTCTTCTCCTCTCCCTCTCTTGCTCTCGGCTCACTCTCTCCCTCTCTTCTTCTCTTCCAAACCGCCACCATCCAACACAAATCCAAAACTCCATTTCCAAGTTCTTTTACAAGTCCAAGTGGTAAGACACCTTCATCTTTTGATTCTAATCTATGTTACACAAGTTTTACACCATTTACACACACTAACATCTATGAAAAACCATTGGATAATAGCATTGTCCAAGGGACCTCCGAGCTCCAAGGCTTGGATCTTCATTCCTACCATCAACCTTCCAAGAACTACCTAGTTTTTAAGTCAAGCACGCTCCAAGGGTGAGTTCATACCCCTCATTTTCATCTTTTCAAACCTTTTTGGGGGAGAATACAAGTTTAAATGCTATAAATATTGTTTTATACAAGTTTACATATGTTTAAATGCTAAAAATGATGATTTACACAAGTTCATAAAACTAGTTGTTGTGTAAAAGTGTTCTTAATATGATATATGGATAGTTTTATGTATGATGATCATAATGATATATAATGTTGGTGTAAAAGTTCCCAAACTATTAATAAAATGTGTAAAAATGCTAGATCTTGGATGAAAATGTTATAAATATAAAAACTAGAAGTTGTGTACAATTGATCTTGACATGAGAAATGGTTAGATCCATGTATTGTAAATATTATGACATATTATGTTTGTGTAAAAGATGAAAGACTATATAAAAAGTGTGTAAAACACTAGATTTTCGACATAAACGTCATAAAAACGAAAACTAACAAAAACTACGTTTTTGTAACCGGGAATATCATTTTCTAGCAAAAATAGTTATAACCAAGTTATTACATCATTTTTGTGAAAAATATCTTAAAAGATGATATTTATAATCATTTGAATAAGTTATTTCGTTATTATTCGTAAAATATGATTATTACGACGGAACACTAAAAATAGACTATTATTGGAATAGTTTAGGAACATAAGGTTGTTATGATAAAAATAATTATATAAAATTATATAATTATTAAACATTACTATATTATCATGGGAAAAATTATAACGGATGATTACAAGAGTTTTTACATACAAATCTTACGTAAACAAGTTGATTTGGAATACATACATTTTGTGAGATGAATCTTCACAGTACTTTTATAAGTACCTACTATAAGTCCTGAAATTTTATAACCAGAGTCTCGGTAAGAGAGCACGATATTTGAGTATAGATCTATACGAGCTTGACAACCCCGTACCTGAGCTGCTAGCTACAGCTAGACCGGCAGGTCTGAGGTGTCCAAATGTCTAACATTCCGACGCCTGAAGAACGTCGCAGCAGGCCAACTAGTCACAGTATGGTTATATGGTATCTCACATGTGGAAAATAATCAACTTAATATATTTTTTTTTAAATTGTTTACGTGGAAACACACATTTCAAATAAAGTTACGCTACAGTTTACATATTACATTTTAGTCTTTGGGATTTAAAGACTTGGACATTTTTATGAGAAAATATTGGATTTTCTTGGTTTTCAACACTATCGCTTACAAACAAAGGACATTTCTTACGCAAAAATCTTATGAAATCGCCAACTTAATTGTTGACACTTTTCAAATTACTTGTATTCTCAGGAAATCGATAAAGTAATCCTCCAGCGCTATTCGAAGAGACGTTACGACGTCATTTTTGTTTATTTTGATATCATTGTAATTGTATTTGAAACATGCAACTTTTAAACGATGTAACATTGGCAATTACCTAATGATGGTTGTTTTGCTTGGAATCACTATTATTCAACTTTGTTATGATATTGTTCATGAAGTCATCCACCCTCGAACGTTTCCGCCATTACGGTTTGGGGGTGTGACAGATTGGTATCAGAGCATTGTTTATAGTGAACTAAGTATATCAATCCATTTAAAGATATACAACTATAAATACAATGGGACTAAAACTCTCGAAAACATTTTTGTACAAGTATACTTTTAAGATTACAACGATAATTTTTATAAAAGTATAAGTACATATATACATACTAGAATGATATCATAACGAAAACATACGAAAGAGGTAGGATGAGTTGAACACTACGAATAAGCCTAAGTATTTTTGGTAATTATATCTTGGATAAATAGAGCCTGATCAACTGTATTGGTCCAAGATATGATTAACGTATACTTAGGAATAGTCGTGGTGAACAACAAGTCCGAACACTTACCAATAACCAAAGAACTAAACATTAGATATAAAATACTATAGGAGTATTTTATGACGCTATATAACTAAACATGAAGTTAAAATACTATATGAGTATGTTGTGTACATTACTTAATTATATATATGTGTATTTAAGAATCCCCTTTATATACTTCTTACACCCCAATCCTCGTACAGACGTCATGGCCGGACATCACCTACCAGGAGACCCTTACTACCCAGAAGAAGAACCGGAAGAAATGTCGGATAGTGAGGACCAATGGGACGAGAAGGAGTCCGATGATGAACCCGAAGTCATCAACCCCCGCCACCCAATCCGCGAGCATCATGCACCACTCCCGGAGCCGAGCTTCCAGGTATACCGCCACCCTGGTGGCCCATTATGGATGCGTACTCCTCGAAAGAGGGTGCTCCCCATCCACCGTCCCTTACTAATAGAAGAACCTCTTCAGGACCCGATGCCAGAATAGGCTGAGCACCTACGCCAGTGGAGCCGGGAACAAGGCCTGATTCCCCCTTATGGCAGGTGTCGAGACTTCTTCGACCTCAGCGAGGGAGGTTCCGCAGACCGAGCCTTACCGGTCATGATCGGGCGTATTAGTCACCAGGAGGAATGGATCAGGGCGACATCCAGCCAAGTCCTGGATGTGGGGGCCACTACGGAGGTCACTACAGCGCGCGTTCGACGCCTCGACGAGGCTCATCACCGTACTTCCGAGAGGGTCGACTCGCTTGAGGAGGATGTGAGGACGACTATGGGGATGTTCCGAGAGGCCTTCGTGCGGATATCAGAGTCCGGGCAGAGGATACGGGACATAGAGCAGAGGGCCAAAGAGGCCGTACGAGAGGCTGCCGACTTGAGAGCACAGGTAGCCGCGCTTCGTGGAGCCAGGGGATCCCGTTCGCCATGAGTGGTACTTGTACTACTCAAATTTTGTTATAGACTAGGATTTTACGAGCAGGCGCTATACGCTACTTGCTCTTGTATGTAGGCGCGACCCTACAATTAAGTGATTACACTCTTTGTGGGTCGTTACGCCGTCCGTTTATTGTTGCATTGTAGACCTCTGCGAAAGTCAAATTTTCCCTATCTCAAATGCATGTAACGCTACAAATTATTATTAATATGGTGACGTATCTTATTTATGAAACGTTGTACAAGTGTTTGATATGTATGTTTAATACTGGATTATGGTTACAACTTACGAAGAGAAAAAGACAGAGATAAACTTAAGATATAATTGTCGTATCCTAATGACAACATACTTATAATAATCCTTACCGAAACTAACCGACGTCAAATCTTGAATCCTTGTGGCAGAAATATGCCACCCCGTCGAAGAAACGCTAGGCGCGCACCGATCGCAACTCCCGAGCCACCCATGATGGACTCAGCTACTTTCCAAGCCGATGTTACTGCTGCGGTAGCAGCTGCTATCGCTCAGATAAACTCGAATGGGACGAATGGAAACGGAAGCAGAAATGGCACCAACGACTCCACAAATGGAGAAACATCAAACCAATCGCGAGTATGTACGTACAAGGACTTCGCGAATTGCAAACCTGTGGCTTTCCATGGTACTGGTGGTGTCCTTGCTCTCACGAGATGGATTGAGAAGACTGAATCAATCTTTAATATCTCTACATGACCCGAAGAATTTAAAGTCAAATTCGCCGCTTGTACCTTTGCTGAGACGGCCATGTCCTGGTGGAAGGGTCATGTTAAGGCTCTGACACTCCCTGTAGCCAAATCGATGAGTTGGGAGGAACTGAAGACCATGCTGATGAAAGAGTACTGCCCCAGAGGGGAGATCCAAAAACTAGAACAAGAGCTGTGGAACCTTACCATGAAAGGTTCAGATCTGACCCCTACACGAACTGATTCAACGATTTAGCAACCCTCTGCCCCTGCTATGGTCACGCCTGAATCTGTGAAAGTTGAACATTATATCTGGGGGCTATCTCCTCAGGTCCAGGGGAACGTAGAAGCGGCAAGCCCCGCCACCTTCGACAGTGCCAAACGACTGGCCCAACGGTTAGTCGACCATGGGATTCGCCAGGGCCCCATGACCCCTAAAACTTGTAAGAACCCGCGAAAAATCTGTAATAAGAATATAAAATAATTATGTGTAATAGTAAAAGTTGTGAAAAAGGGCAAATTAGTCTTTTGCCATGTTTTGGACCATAATATAAAATATTTCGTGTTTGTGGGTAATAATGTAAACATATAAAAGCTTTATGTAATAAAAAGTTGTTTTGGGTGTTAAAATGGAGAAATGGAAACTGGAGGGGTGTAAAGTGAAAAATTTGGAAGTATAAATAGTGGAAAAATCTTCCATTCCCAGTAGATGGTAGAAGAATCGAGAGAGAGCTAGGGAGCACCGGAAGATCACGATTTCTGGAGGATTCACGAGGGAAGGAAGTGATAATTGGAGTATTTGTGCAGAATTGAAGACTTCTAAACCAAGAGAGGTAAGAAATCATAATTGAGCATGCACTATTCATCATCTTCTCGGGATGGAATTTGGAACATGGATTTCTGTCATTCAAATCATGATTCCAGTGATTCCTTTCAACTAAATATGCTATAAACATTAAACAAACACATAAATCTCACGGGTGTTGTGAAATTGTCAAACATTGGGGTTTTGAGCTTATGAACCCTACCCACGGGTTCATGAGATTCAAAGCTGATTCCAGTGTTTTCCTTAAGTCTTAGGAATCACTTAGGATGTATTAAGACATCTCCAAGTGATTAATTTCGAAAATTGGTGTTTTTGGGTGTAAAATGCTAAAAACGGGATTCTATGGAATTGAAGTAGGAATTAGTTGTTTCTATGGGTTAAAACTTGAAGTAAATGAAGGGTTTTGGTCCTGGAACATTTCCTAGTGATTAAGTCACGCAATAAGGGCTTAACAAGAGAAAAATGAGAGTTTATAGCACAAAAATCGGACATTCTGGTCTGTACCAGCAGCGATCGCGACGCGACGAACACCTTGGTCGGGTCGCGAAGCTAGCAGCCTTCGAGTCGCGAAGCTAGCAGCCTTCGAGTCGCGAAGCTAGCAGCCTTCGTGTCGCGAAGCTAGCAGCCTTCGAGTCGCGACCACACCCTTGGTCGAGTCGCGAGGCGGCGCCAGCAGACCATGCAGTGAGATTTTGAGTTTTTAGATTTTGACCAAAACTTGTCCGTTTGACCCCAAATTTTAAACATAGGTTTATTATGGCCCAAAACTTTGTAGAAAATTGTCGGAACCGAAATACGACCTCCCGAGGGTACTGTAGTAAAATACGCGTATTTCAGAAAAAAATTTACAAACGAAAGGAAGCTATTATAATGAGGGTTATAGTCTAATATAACCTGTAATTGCATAGTATAGTACTCTGGTACTGTAAATTTGATTATTATTACATATATATATATATATATATATATATATATATATATATATATATATATATATATATATATATATATATATATGAATTGAATATAAATGTATATCTTGGAAATAATAGGTGGTGGTTCAAATACGAATAACCAAGTGAAAGGAAAAGGAGTTCAAGAAGCTAAATAACTCCTAGGTGATTCGAGGTGAGTATTATGTGGATTTTTGAAGTACATAGCAAAATGAATTTTATTCAAAAATGTTTTGGAGTCAAAGTGGTTTTATGGCTTTAAAAGTATTTTATGAAAAAGATGCTTATAATGTGTAAAGAAAGAGAATCAGAAATACAGTGAGCTAATAATGTGATTGGCCCATGATGATAAGTTGCTTAGTATCCGGATAAAGACCACTTCCTGCTGCGGTAGGGGTGGCAATAAGACACTACTGGGATGGTACCTCCCGTCGCGAAGTAGTTGTCTTACCTTGATAGATGAATTCGTTTCATGCTATTGGGGAAGTAGTTATACGGGTGCGTTTCGTATAAAACCTACGGGTGTGCTCGTAGGAATGTACCATCACAAAATAAGGAATACCTATGGGTGCGCTCATAGGAAATAAAATATTGGAAATTTAAAGAATAATGTTATTATTGGAAAACTGTTTTGGGTCTAAACCCATAATGCTCACGAGACATTATGTCTCACGTATTATTTTTAAAATGCTATGTACTCAGGTAAGCAGGAAGGGCATTAAAAGAGTCGAGTGCGGGACCGTAGTCACTGTTGTACAAAATGTAAATTAGACAGGTTTGAACTATGGTTTGTGATGCAAATTTGTGATACCCCGTTGTATAATTAAACGTTTTGTATAATAAAATAATTGTGAAATAAGTTTGTAAAAAAAAATGTTATAAAAGTTGGGGTGTTACAATTTGGTATCAGAGCCATGGTTTAAGCGAATTAGGTTGGGTAACCATCCTAGGCTTAAACTAATGGATTACTAGTAAGTAAAGTAGTAGTATTAGGTACTAACTAACGGGGTAGAATTGATAATTTATAATGTTGGAATCCACAGAAACCGATGAACCAGGAGATCTTGTGATGACACTAGAGCCAAAGTATATAGGTGGTTAAAATAATATTGGGCCCGTATTATTGTAACCACAGGATATGCTTTGGAAATGGTGAAGTCACGAGGGAACCTGAGGGATTTGGTTGTGGAAATCAATAAAGAGATAACTGGGAACACTAGTTCCATAGGAAGATCACATGCTACAGTTTTCGTATATATATTGATAAATATACTTATGTGGAATAATAAACGTAAATCTTATTCATTTTATATAGTAAATGGAGAGTGGAGATCAGAACCTTTCGAGTGAAGGACGGGCAGCAAGTCATACCCCGTCCCATGAAGATAACCCTGTCGATGATGCGGTTAACATGGGTCCTAACCCAAATCCAATACCGCAACCTCCACCTGTGACTTTGGAGGCTATTCAAAATCTTATTAGCAATCTAAAGACGGAGATGAGGGAAGATATGCGCCAAATGTTGAATACACGGTTGGGGGACCTACATCCTAATCCTTCAGCAGATGATGCTTCTTGGAGACCCACTAACGGAGATTCGGTTACAGAGGAGGATAGTGTGGGGACAGAAGATAAGAAGAGATGTTCTTTCAAAACTTTTCTAGCATGTAAACCAACGGAATACTATGGTAGCTACGAGCCTAAAGTCACGATGCGGTGGATACGGGAGACGGAGCAAGTACTGGAGGTCAGCAAGTGTCATGAGAAAGATAAAGTTTATTATGCCCCACGAATGTTAAAAGACGATGCGTTAGTTTGGTGGAATACCCTGTACGAACTGGTCGGAAAGGATGTAATTTATAAATGGTCGTGGACCGAATTCACCACTCGCTTGAAGAACAAATATTGTCCCCTTCGGGACATAGAAAAACTTGAAGACGAATTTCTCACTCTAAAGAAGGGTAGTTTGACTGTTGCCGAGTATACTAAAAAGTTCAGCGATATGCTACCATTTGTGGGAAACATTTATACTACGGAGCGGGCACGAATCAACCGTTATGTGAAAGGCCTACCTTGGGAGTATGAATTGGAAGTAAAACGGGCGGTAACAATGGATGCGGCGTTTGAGGCAGCAAGAAATGTTGAAGATGTGTGGAAACGAAGAACAATGGAGAGGCAAGTTTCTGGGGATAAACGTAAATTCAGTGGCGGGAGTAGTAGCTGGAATAAGAAGGGAAAGTCGGTAGTGATGTCAACCAAGCAGGGCAGCCGGAAGACGTGTGAGAAATGTGGGAAAGAGCATATGGGCGAATGTAAGATGGGAAGTGCGGCTTGTTTTAACTGCGGAAGAACGGGGCACAAGGCTATGGAGTGTACCTATCCGAAGCTCAGCGAAGTCGAGTGTTTCTCATGTCACGAAAAGGGGCACTATAGTTTCAACTGTCCAAAGAAGGGTGGCGAGACAATGGTATCAACTGCGCAGAAAAAGACGGAGCCTCAAAAGGTGAAGACCCGCGCCTTCCAACTCACCCGAGAAGAAGCAAAGGAGACACAAGACGTGGTCTCAGGTACTCTACTAATTAACCAGATGCCTGCCTACGTATTATTTGATTCTGGTGCTACGTGTTAGTTTGTGTCCCATGATTTTGGTCTAAAATTCAAGATACCGCTAGAACCATTAGATCATGTATGTGAGGTAGAATTGGCGAGTGGTAAGAAGGTGGAGATAAAACATGTGTACCGTGGCTGCGAACTCAGCATAGATGATCAGAAATTTTCGTTGAACCTTCTTCCGATTGGAGTGAAGACTTTTGATGTTGTCATTGGTATGGATTGGCTTGGGGCAAATGATGCAAAAATCGCATGTGGGAAAAAGATAGTGTCGGTGAAAATTCCAAATGGTAGCAAGGTGTATGTGTATGGTGAAAAACCCAAGAGGATGTCCAATTTGATTAGCGCAGCGAAGGTCAGAAGATGTTTGATGAAGGGGTGTTTATCCTATGTGGCATATGTAATGATGGAAGATAAAGTAAAGAAGACGGTACATGACATTGACGTGGTGAAAGAATATCCTGAAGTGTTTCCAGATGATTTACCCGGTTTGCCACCAGAGAGACAAGTTGAATTCCGAATTGATCTTGTACCTGGAGCTTCTCCTATCGCTCGTACTCCATACCGTTTGGCCCCGACCGAAATGCGGGAGTTGATGTCACAATTACAAGAATTGCTCGATAAAGGCTTCATACGCCCCAGTGTGTCGCCTTGGGGTGCACCGGTGCTGTTTGTCAAAAAGAAGGATGGCACGATGCGAATGTGCATTGACTACCGCAAGCTCAATAAAATTACCATCAAGAATTGTTACCCGCTACCACGAATAGACGATCTGTCTGATCAGTTGCAAGGCGCTGATTATTTCTCAAAGATTGACCTCCGGTCTGGTTATCATCAGGTGTGCGTAAGAAACGAAGATATTGAGAAGACTGCTTTCCGTACTCGATATGGGCATTATGAATTCCTGGTCATGCCTTTTGGTTTGACTAATGCCCCGGCAATCTTCATGGATTTGATGAATAGGGTGTGCAAGCCGTTCCTTGATAAGTTTGTTATTGTCTTTATTGATGACATTCTTATCTACTCAAAGAATGCGGAAGACCACAAGAATCATCTGAGAACGGTGCTGGAAGTTTTAAAGAAAGAGAAGTTATATGCGAAATTTTCGAAGTGCGAATTCTGGCTGAGGGAAGTGCAATTCCTTGGACACGTTGTCTCAATCCAAGGCATTAAAGTAGATCCAGCAAAGGTGGAAGCAGTGATGAAATGGGAAATTCCCAAGACCCCGACAGAAGTAAGAAGTTTTCTTGGACTCACCGGGTACTACCGACGGTTCATCCAAGATTTTTCATGAATTGTAGTACCTGTTACAAAGCTAACAAGAAAAGGGGTAAAATTCGAGTGGGGGTAGAACAAGAAAAAGCGTTTGAGACATTGAAAGAAAAACTGTGTAATGCACCGGTTCTTACTCTGCCGGAGAGAACTGAAGACTTTGTGGTGTATAGCGATGCCTCGAATAAAGGATTGGGTTGCGTACTAATGCAGCAGGGGAAAGTGATAGCATACGCTTCTCGTCAATTAAAAGAACCTGAAACAAGATACGCCACGCATGATTTGGAACTGGCAGCAATTGTGTTTGCATTAAAAATCTGGAGGCATTACCTGTATGGAACAAAGTGCACCTTGTACACGGATCATAAGAGCTTGCAATACGTATTTTCACAGAAAGATCTCAATATGAGGCAAAGTAGGTGGCTGGAGCTAATAAATGATTATGACTGTGAAATCGCTTACCACCCTGGGAAAGCGAATGTGGTAGCAGATGCTTTAAGCAAGAAGTTTCATGAAAAGAAAAGTCAAGAGAGGTTGATGAAGATCGAATTGAAATCAAGTTTAATAGAAAGCATCAAAGACGCGCAAAAACAAGTATTGGAAAGAGGTGACTTAAAGAAGGAAAAGCTGGGAAAAGATTTGGTGTTTGGGGAAAATACCCAGGGATTAAAGACAGTCAGAAACCGCGTATGGGTACCAAAAGCAGGTGGAATCCGAAAGTTGATTCTAGAAGAATCCCATAAATCAAAATATTCCATCCATCCAGGAAGCACGAAAACTTATCGGGATCTCAAAGAACAGTACTGGTGGCCGGGAATGAAGAAAAGAATTGTTAAATATATCTCTAAATGTGCAACCTGTGCACAGGTGAAAGCGGAACACCAAGCCCCATATGGAAATACTCAACCACTGCAAATTCCAGCGGGGAAATGGGAAGACATAACCATGGATTTCATAGTTGGGTTGCCAAGAACTAGAAGAGGTCATAACAGTGTATGGGTCATTGTTGACCGCTTGAGCAAGAGTGCAATGTTTTTGGCAATTAATGAAAATACGCAATTGGAAACATTGGCGCAGATATACAAGGATGAAGTTATAAGACTTCATGGAGCTCCCTTGTCTATTGTGTCTGACAGAGACCCACGATTTACCTCAAAATTGTGGGAAGCACTACAAGAACGAATGGGGACAAAAATTAAAATGAGCACAGCCTATCATCCCCAGACAGACGGGCAAAGTGAACGAACTATTCAGACCGTAGAAGATATGCTATGATCGTGTGCTTTAGATTTTGGTGGGAATTGGGACGAACACTTGCCATTGGTAGAGTTTTCTTATAACAACAATTATCATTCCAGTATCGGGATGCCACCATTCGAAGCTCTATATGGCAGAAAGTGTAGAACCCCTTTGTATTGGTTGGAAGCAGGGGAGACTAAAATAACTGGGCCAGAAATTGTAAGAATAACAAACGAAAAGATCAAAATAATTCAAGCTAATATGAAAGCTGCTCAAGATAGGCAGAAGAGTTATGCAGACTTGAAGAAGAGACCTTACGACTTAAAAGAAGGTGATCTGGTAATGCTCAAAGTGTCACCGTGGAAAGGTGTGGTAAGATTTGGAAAGAGGGGTAAACTGAGTCCCAGATATATTGGACCTTTCAAGATCTTAAAAAGAATTGGAGAACAAGCTTTCAAGTTAGAATTACCACGAGAACTGAGTGGTATACATGATACGTTCCATGTGTGTTATTTGAAAAAGTACTTTGGAAAGAGTGAGCTTGTTATTCCGTTGGAAGACTTAAAAGTAGAGGCCCCGAATAAGCTTATAGAAGAACCAGAAGCGATGTTGGAAGTGAGAACCAAGAAGTTGAGAAATAAGAAAATTGACTTAGTGTTGGTTAAGTGGAAACACACGTCGGGTTCAGACTTAACCTGGGAAACTTTAGAAGACATGAAGAAAAGATACCCAAATTTCACGAACTATGAAAAGATTCCGAGGACGGAATCCTCTTAAGGGGGAGAGCTTGTAAGAACCCGCGAAAAATCTATAATAAGAATATAAAATAATTATGTGTAATAGTAAAAGTTGTGAAAAAGGGCAAATTAGTCTTTTGCCATGTTTTGGACCATAATGTAAAATATTTCGTGTTTGTGGGTAATAATGTAAACATATAAAAGCTTTATGTAATAAAAAGTTGTTTTGGGTGTTAAAATGGAGAAATGGAAACTGGAGGGGTGTAAAGTGAAAATAAGACACTACTGGGATGGTACCTCCCGTCGCGAAGTAGTTGTCTTACCTTGATAGATGAATCCGTTTCATGCTATTGGGGAAGTAGTTATACGGGTGCGTCTCGTATAAAACCTACGGATGCGCTCGTAGGAATGTACCATCACAAAATAAGGAATACCTATGGGTGCGCTCATAGGAAATAAAATATTGGAAATTTAAAGAATAATGTTATTATTGGAAAACTGTTTTGGGTCTAATCCCATAATGCTCACGAGACATTATGTCTCACGTATTATTTTTAAAATGCTATGTACTCAGGTAAGCAGGAAGGGCATTAAAAGAGTCGAGTGCGGGACCGTAGTCACTGTTGTACAAAATGTAAATTAGACAGGTTTGAACTATGGTTTGTGATGCAAATTTGTGATACCCCGTTGTATAATTAAACGTTTTGTATAATAAAATAATTGTGAAATAAGTTTGTAAAAAAAAATGTTATAAAAGTTGGGGTGTTACATGATCAACCAAGAGACAAGGACCACAAAAGAAAACCCTGGAACAGGGGGAGGAGTCAGCCTAACCAAGAAGGTGCCAAGAGACAACAGATTGTGGCAGTCCGTGCAGCCACTATCCCGACTACCCCAACAGTAACCAAGCAGTATAATGGGACACTACCCAAGTGCAACAAGTGTAATTTCCACCATACCGGAGCCTGTAGAGAAATGCACTGCTCGAACTGTAACAAAAAGGGTCATACCGCCCGTTTCTGCAAGGCGCCAGTTCCACAAACAACCCAAGCCTCTAATGCCGGGATGAGTCAAGCTTGCTATGGTTGTGGTGAGACGGGGCATTTTAAGCGTGATTGCCCGAAGACAAAGAACGTTGGAAGAAATGGAAGAGTCCTAACCATGGGACGCGCGGAAGCGGTGGAGGATCCCACCGTGGTTACCGGTACGTTCCTCGTCAATAATTCATATGCTTATATTCTATTCGATAGCGGTGCGGAGAGGAGCTTCGTAAGCTATGAGTTTAAAAACTTACTAAAACAAAAACCACAACCACTCAATGAAACATTTACGGTAGAAATGGCAAATGGCAAAACAGAAAGCACAAATGACATATACATAGGCTGTACACTTACTCTGGACGATCACTCCTTTCAAATCGACTTAATGCCTGTTAGAATAGGAAGCTTTGACGTGATTGTTGGTATGGATTGGCTAATCCCCCATCATGCCGACATCATGTGTTACGAACGAGGGATCCGACTTCATCTGCCGGATGACAAGACCCTTGTTATCTACGGTGATAAACCCAGTACCAGCCTCCGAATCGTGTCTTGCATCAAAGCCCAAAAGTACCTATAGAAAAGATATCATGCCTTCCTAGCCCACGTTGTTGACAAGAAGAAAGAAGTAAAGAGCATCAAAGAGATCCCTGAAGTCTGCGACTTTTCTGACGTGTTCCCAGAAGACCTTTTCACTTGGAACGAAACAGAGCCGCATACCGATAGTTAAGGTCCGTTGGAGTGCCAAGCGTGGACCTGAATTTACTTGGGAGCGTGAAGACCAGATGAAGCAGAAGTATCCACATCTCTTCCCAAACCCTTGAGGATCCACTCAAGAGCTAAATTTCGGAACGAAATTCTTTCTAACGGGTAGATGATGTGACAATTGTAAATTTTGGTCAACGAAAGTCAACTGTAGTCAAACAAAGCGTACGTTAATCTATATGTTGAAAAGTTATTTTCCATAACTTCTGCGATGAATTATTAATATTATAGTACTACGTATGCTAAATCAAACAATTATCGATTAAAAGTCGAAAATACGGACATCAAACTACTGTAGCGTAAAAATTCGATAATCGTATAATTATTATTTTGAAAATAATAATATTCATAAAACGATCTACTCATGAATACGAAACTGTGGATATATAGAACGTCAAAAACGGTGTTCGCATGTGGAAGTTACAACCATTAAATCGCTGTGAACGGATAAATGTACACAGGGTTTGGACTCAAAATACAAAATGTGGTGCCTTAAACATCAAATATGAAATAACAATTCATATAATATGGAACGTAATAATAACTAGCATTTAATTTCAAAGCAAAATTTAATTTCCGGTAAAATGCCAAAAATCGCGAAATCGGAAGAATACTGCGCTTAAACGCGTATTTCGACATCCAATGAGTTATAACTCAATCAAAATAAATGTTTGACAATGTTTTTATACAAAATAATTATTTAGAACTTCGTTTCGTCAAAAACGCATAAAATTTCACTAAAACGTCTTACGATTTTATAAAAATTACCCATTTATATAAGTATATTGCTATTTTTATAAAAACCACCCCACCCCCATCGGCTGCACCCCATCTCCCATGCAATCTAAGGTCACTATTCACTATCCTAGATACAATAAAGCCTAATAGTTTAATAATACAAAAGAAATCAAACTAAGATTTAATCAAATCAAATAAAATATGTACATCTTTTCACTTGGAACCAAGATCACCCAATCACCAACTCACTCTCTTCTCCTCTCCGTCTCTTGCTCTCGGCTCACTCTCTCCCTCTCTTCTTCTCTTCCAAACCGCCACCATCCAACACAAATCCAAAACTCCATTTCCAAGTTCTTTTACAAGTCCAAGTGGTAAGACACATTCATCTTTTGATTCTAATCTATGTTACACAAGTTTTACACCATTTACACACACTAACATCTATGAAAAACCATTGGGTAATAGCATTGTTCAAGGGTCCTCCGAGCTCCAAGGCTTGGATCTTCATTCCTACCATCAACCTTCCAAGAACTACCTAGTTTTTAAGCACGCTCTAAGGGTGAGTTCATACCCCTCATTTTCATCTTTTCAAACCTTTTTGGGGGAGAATACAAGTTTAAATGCTATAAATATTGTTTTATACAAGTTTACATATGTTTAAATGCTAAAAATGATGATTTACACAAGTTCATAAAACTAGTTGTTGTGTAAAAGTGTTCTTAATATGATATATGGATAGTTCTATGTATGATGATCATAATGATATATAATGTTGGTGTAAAAGTTCCCAAACTATAAATAAAATGTGTAAAAATGCTAGATCTTGGATGAAAATGTTATAAATATAAAAACTAGAAGTTGTGTACAATTGATCTTGACATAAGAAATGGTTAGATCCATGTATTGTAAATATTATGACATATTATGTTTGTGTAAAAGATGAAAGACTATATAAAAAGTGTGTAAAACACTAGATTTTCGACATAAACGTCATAAAAACGAAAACTAACAAAAACTACGTTTTTGTAACCGGGAATATCATTTTCTAGCAAAAATAGTTATAACCAAGTTATTACATCATTTTTGTGAAAAATATCTTAAAAGATGATATTTATAATCATTTGAATAAGTTATTTCGTTATTATTCGTAAAATATGATTATTACGACGGAACACTAAAAATAGACTATTATTGGAATAGTTTAGGAACATAAGGTTGTTATGACAAAAATAATTATATAAAATTATATAATTATTAAACATTACTATATTATCATGGGAAAAATTATAACGGACGATTACAAGAGTTTTTACATACAAATCTTACGTAAACAAGTTGATTTGGAATACATACATTTTGTGAGATGAATCTTCATAGTACTTTTATAAGTACCTACTATAAGTCCTGAAATTTTATAACCAGAGTCTCGGTAAGAGAGTGCGATATTTGAGTATAGATCTATACGGGCTTGACAACCCCGCACCTGAGCTGCTAGCTACAGCTAGACCGGCAGGTCTGAGGTGTCCAAATGTGTAACATTCCGACGCCTGAAGAACGTGGCAGCAGGCCAACTAGTCACAGTATGGTTATATGGTATCTCACATGTGGAAAATAATCAACTTAATATATTTTTTTTTATAAATTGTTTACGTGGAAACACACATTTCAAAGAAAGTTACGCTACAGTTTACATATTACATTTTAGTCTTTGGGATTTAAAGACTTGGACATTTTTATGAGAAAATATTGGATTTTCTTGGTTTTCAACACTATCGCTTACAAACAAATGACATTTCTTACGCAAAAATCTTATGAACTCACCAACTTAATTGTTGACACTTTTCAAATTACTTGTATTCTCAGGAAATTGATAAAGTAATCCTCCAGCGCTATTCGAAGGGACGTTACGACGTCATTTTTGTTTATTTTGATATCATTGTAATTGTATTTGAAACATGCAACTTTTAAACGATGTAACATTGGCAATTACCTAATGATGGTTGTTTTGATTGGAATCACTATTATTAAACTTTGTTATGATATTGTTCATGAAGTCATCCACCCTCGAACGTTTCCGCCATTACGGTTTGGGGGTGTGACAACACCTCTCACTTCTTTCTGCAAGTTTGTATTGAGTCTCTCGTCTCACGAAAGCCTCACAACCCTAGACTTTGATGTGTCCCAACGAGGGAACTTTCCTCGTCCACATCTCGTGAGGTGTTTTAGCAACCTTCTTGGTTGGGACAAGGTTAAGGATATGGGCGGCAGTCTCTAAGGCATACCCCCAGAAATGGATTGGAAGCGAAGCTCGATTCATCATGGAACGAACCATGTCCAACAAGGTTCGATTTCGCCTTTCAGCAACACCGTTCAACTGTGGTTTTCTTGGAGGCGACAACTGTGAAACAATTCCACATTCCTTAAGATAATCAAGAAATTCGATACTAAGATACTCACAGCCTCTGTCAGATCTAAGCATTTTTATCTTTCTGCCAAGTTGATTTTCTACTTCGTTTTAAAACTCTTTGAACTTTTCAAAGGTATCTGATTTGTGCTTGATTAATTAGATATACCCATATCTACTAAAATCATCAGTAAAGGTCACATAGAACCGCGCGCCATCTTTTGTGGTTGTTCTAAAGGGACCACACACATCTATGTGTATGATATCCAACAAACCTTCACCTCTTTCAAAGGAACCTTTGAATGGTGATTTTGTCATCTTGCCAAGTAAACAAGACTCGCATACATCATCCGATTTAAGGTCGAATGATTCCAACACTCCATCCTTTTGGAGTTGGGCGATACGTTTCTTATTAATATGGCCAAGGCGACAGTGCCACAAACACGCCTTTTCTATACCGTCCGAAGAATCAATTTGTAACACATTTTTACCATAATTATCAACACACATAATAGTCTCATACACTCCATCACAAGGCATAGCATTAAAGATAAAAACATCATTTTTGAAAACTAAAATTGAATCATTCAATTTATTAAAATCATAATAAAAGCCTTGTTTGAACAATGCATGAAAAGAAATTATGTTCTTTGCCATATCTGGCGAATAGCAACAATTATGTAAATCTCAACTAACTCCACTACTAAGCACTAGTCTATAGACACCGATCTTGGTAACAGGTGACGTTCGCCTATTGCCTATGATCAGGTTCAATCTACCGTGCTCCAGCTCCCTACTTTCCTTTAGGCCCTGCAAATCAGAACAGATATGAAAACCACATCTGGTATCAAGGACCCAAGAACAGGAAGAATATGAGTTATTAGATATAGAGTAAGTACCTGCTTGTGATGGCTTCACTTTGCCATCTTTGATATCTTGCAAGTACTTGGGGCAGCTTCTCTTCCAGTGACCCTTTTCTTTGCAATAAAAGCAGTCGGCTTCCTTGGGATTCGTGACATGCGGAATGCTGGAAGACTTGGCTCTCGGGGCACTACTAGATGACCCGACATGAACCTTTTCCCTCCAATTTTGCTTCGGATGGCCCTTCCGTTTCTTTCCCTTGCCAGAGCCAATAGCCAGGACAGGCAGGTTAACAGGGAGCACACCTTTTCCCTTCATCCCATCTTCAGCAGTACGAAGCATGCAGTGTAATTCAGCTAAAGTTGCCTGGTTGTTGTTCAAATGATACGCCAGTGTGAACTGGTCATAAGAACTGGGCAAGGAGTTTAGCACTATGTCAACAACTTCCTTAGCCTTTCCACGTAACCATGCATCCTTTGCACGTGAGTGCAGATGGACTCTCTATCTTTAGGCTTGCCGTTAGTGAAGGCTTTTACAACCTCACGCCTTTCTATGCGCTCTTGCTTGCGGAACTTTTCCGCGAGCTCTTTGTCCATCTCGTAAGGCCAGTAGTCCTCGTAAATTCTTTGCAGCTCAGGGTTCATGGTGGCGATCATGATGCAAGCCACTTTGGTTGCATCATCCAAGTGTTTTTGGTACGAGGCGATTTCCTCGGGAGTAGCGGTATCTGGGTCGACCTCAACTAGCTCGGTTTCTAGAACATACTCTTTGTGTTCAAACCTAAGAGCCATTTTGATGTTGCAGATCCAGTCATTGTAGTTAGTGCCGTCCAACATTACTTTGGAGCACAATGACATGATCGAGGTGACATTACCGGGGTTCAAGTGGGGGGCGGTTTGGTCAATAGAAGACATCTATATATAAAGAAGAGGATAGTTTTAATTAGACATTAATAAATAATCCTTATATTCACCCAAGAATAAATATAAGGCTAGGATCCTACAATAACAATCTACAATATCGAAGAGGGATGTCGTAATCTTTATTGTAAAGTTTATAAGGTAGGCGAATGACGATTCAGCCAATTCCACCGCGGAAACATAATCAAATTATAATGGAATTCCTAGTTTCTTTTGAGATTTATTGAACTGTTCAATAGCATGTTTCAATCTTGGGAATGCCCCACTGTTTGTGACTGGGATATCGAGGATCACAAACCGGGTGTGAATAACCATGCGAATTAGCTCGGTACTCTCGAAATCAATTACCATCTCCAATTGACATGTCGGTTAACCACACACGCTCCATCAATAATGGCAAAATCGAGAAACCCGTTGCGACTCTTTGCGGACCCCAGTTGGCGTGCCGGTAAACCACACACGCTCCACCAACGTTCCACAAAGTGCAATGTGCAATTCCATGGATTAGCACCAATTCACATTTTTGACCTAAAGTAACTAGATTGAGATTTTGTTCAAGGTTCTAGTACATTCAATTATAGCATTATACTTTTCAGAGGCTTAGCGGTTCTATCAAACCCGTTCGGCTAACGAAACTTGACTGACCAGGAGAGCGGTGGGTGGGAGTGGACACCCATTAGACTGCCATTTTATAGGCAGTCGCCTTATACCCTCTTTATATGACAGTTTTGTGAATGAGGCCTACTAACGGTAAGACTAACCAGTTTTATCTTACATATAAATATTAACTTTTAATCATAAATATATAAGATGTATTTTAATCTCATTAAAATATTTTAGATTTAATTTTCTATTAATTTTTGCTAATTAATATATTAATCTCGAAAATTTAATATTAAATCTTAAGGTGATTAAATTTATCTTTTAATTAACAATTAATTAAATTAATTAAATCTAAGATAGATATCACAAATTAATTAAATTAATTTACCTACCTTAAACCCCTAGTGGATCAAAAATTGCATGCAAGGGTTTAAGGGTTCCAGTTATTTAATTAATCAAATTACCATAAATAACAACCTACTATCCAAGGCAAGCAAAAAGGGGGAGGGGACCAAAAGGGGATGGCGGCTAGGGTTTCAAAACCCTACCCACAAAATCGATGAAGGCCTTTTCCAAGGATTATTTTTCACAAAAAACCCTTTGACATAAATCAGTTATAGCAATTCATATAGAAAAACAAGCATAGCTCTGATACCACTGTAAGGAATTGCACAAACAATGAACTAGAAACCCTAAGTTCACATGCAACCTAATGAAGGATCAATGTTTTTCTATCTTATGAACATATAACAAAAACCTAAGGCCAACAATTATTTTTAAAGATCAAAACAAGAATTACCAACCTTTTGAATCTTGTTCTTGAAGCTAGCAGCAAAGAGATCCTGCCTCAAATAAAGTCACACCCAAGCTATGGAGGAGAGAAAATAGCAGAGTCTCTGGAGAGTCTAAGTTGGCGCAGAAAAAAGGGGAGCCAGGAGGTTCTTTTTATAGCCTCCAAGGGTTACAGCTGAAACCCTAGAGGAGCCTCCTTAGTGGGCAAGGCTGTTGACCACTTGGACCAGATCTCCTAAACCCTAATTAGGGTTTCGCCAACCTTAGGAGGGAGCCTCCAAGGTGGCGCCAATTCTAGCCCTTGGCTACTCGTCTGCCAGTTATTCAACTATTGAATAAATACAAACCAGTCCCTGCACTTTTAATTAATTTATTTAATCACTGAATTAAATCCAATTAATTCCAGATTAATTTCTAATTAATTAATATAGTTTCTAATTAATATATTAACACTTAAATATATTAATAAACTATTTATTTAATTTCTATCAATTTATTAAACAATTAATAAATCAACCTTTCTCTCTACTGAACTCTACATCAATCCTCCAGCTATGAGGGCAACCCAAATAGACTTTGATTCAATTAACAAGACAAATACAAAAATAAAGTCATGGCTTAGACATCTAATCCAACAACTTTGCGTCTTTAAAACCTTCTGGCTTATTCATATAAACATCCTCAGCCAGTTTCCCGTTAGGGAAGGCGGTCTTGACATCCATCTGCCAAATTTCATAATCATGAAATGCAGCTATGGCAAGCATTATCCTAATAGATTTAATCTTGGCTACTGGTGAGAAGGTTTCGTCAAAGTCAACCCTAGGGGTTTAAGTGAAACCTTTTGCGACCAGTCGAGCCTTGAAGGTGTGTACCTTTCCATCCATGTCAGTCTTCTTCTTGAAGATCCATTTGCACCCAACTGTCTTTCGACCTGACACATTGTCAACCAAGTTACACACTTGGTTGTCATACATGGACTTGATCTCGCTGTCCATTGCCTCCATCCACATAGCAGCCTCAGGGACTGTCATTGCTTCCCTGTTGTTAGCTGGCTTATCCAGATTCACCAGTGTTCTATCACTGAGGAACGTGTCACCATCTGTAGTAATATGGAATCCATAAAACTCAAGTGGTGCGCTAACTCTACTAGAGCACCTGGGAGGTAATGAACTGATTACCGGTTCAATAGGAACTGATTCCTCTGGTTGAGGGCTAGTGTCATTTATGGTTGCCTCACTTTCAAATTCTTGAATTTCTTCAAGGTCAATGGTACTCCCACTATCTCTTTGCAATATGAGATCTCTCTCTCGAAAGACTCCCCTTCGTGCTACAAAGACCATGTCCTCGCTTGGTCTATAGAACAAATATCCAAAGGATTGGTTTGGGAACCAATGAAATAACATTTCTCACTTCTGGCTTCGAGCTTGTCATGAGTCTATCGTCTTACGAAGACTTCACAGACCCAAACCTTAATATGTGCTAATGAGAGAACTTTCCCTGTCCACATTTCATGAGGTGTTTTGGCAACCTTTTTAGTAGGGACAAAATTGAGGATGTGGACGGCTGTCTCTAAGGCATACCCCAAGAAATGTAAAAGAAGAGAAGCTCGACTCCTCATGGAACGAACCATGTCTAGTAAAGTTCGGTTGCGCCTCTCAACAACACCATTTAATTGTGGTGTTCTTGGAGGAGTCAACTGTGAAACTATTCCACATTCCTTAAGATAGTCTAGGAACTCGATACTAAGATACTCACCGCCTCTCAACATTGATTTCGTGCTTGAGTTATCTTCCTGCCAATTGATTTTTGACTTCATGTTTGAATTCTTTGAATCTTTCAAAGGTTTCAGACTTATGTTTGATTAAGTAGATGTATCCATATCTACTATAATCATTAGTAAAAGTTACATAAAATCGATTTGCATCCCTTGTGTTAGTCTTGAAGGGTCCACACACATCGGTGTGTACGAGATCCAGCAGACCTTCACCTCTTTCACAATATCTAGTGAAAGGTGATTTAGTCATCTTTCCCAAAATACAAGATTCGTATTCATCATCTGGCCTTAGGTAAAATGATTCCAACACTCCATCCTTTTGGAGTTGCGCGATGCGTTTCTTGTTAATGTGTCCAAGACGACAATGCCACAAGCATGCTTTGTCTATATTGACAGATGAATCAATTTGAAATACACCATTACCTAAGTTGTCTACACACATCACAGTTTCATACACACCATGACAAGGTAAGGTATTAAATAAAAAGACACCATTCTCAAATGCCGAAATAGAACCATTCACATTATCAAATGAATATCTTATGCCTTGTCTAAATAAAGCATGAAATGAAATAATGTTTCGAGCCATATCAGGCGAGTAGCAACAATCAATTAAATCTAATTTAATATCACTTCTAAGCATGAGGCCATAGACTCCAATCTTGGTGACAGGTGACGATCGCCTGTTTCCCATGATCAGATTCATCCTCCCATGCTCCATCTCCCTACTTTCTCTTAGTCCCTTTAGATCAGAAAAAATGTGAAAACCACATCCTGTATCTAGGACCCAAGAATGAGAAGATGATGATTTGTCAGGTATAGTGTATATACCTGCAGATAATGGCTTTACTTTCCCATCCTTTAAGTCCTGCAAGTACTTAAGGCAGCTTCGTTTCCAGTGTCCCTTCTCATCGCATTAGAAGCATTCGGAATCTTTGGGGTTTGAGACGGGAGGAATATCAGAACCAGATTTTGCCTTTGAGCCACTGCTAGATGACCCGGCATGGGACTTTCCCTTCCAGTTCTGCTTCGGAGGACCTTTCCTCTTATTCCCTTTCCCATGTCCAATAGCCATTACGGGAGCATTGCTAGAAGCGGAGGATATAACTTTACCCTTCACACCGGCTTCAGCAGTCTGTAGCATATTGTGCAACTGTGCGAGAGTTGTCTCACTGTTGTTTAAATGATAAGTCAGAATGAACTAATCATAAAAACCGGGCAACGAGTTCAGAACTATGTCAATAGCTAGTTCCTCATCAAAGTGCACATTAAGCTTCATAAGCCGCTCCACGTATCTTTGCATTTTCTGTACGTGTGCGCAAACAGATTCTCCCTCCTTCATCTTACAGGCCATGAGTACCTTGACTACTTCATACTTCTCTTGACGAGCTCACTTATGGAACTTTTCCATAAGGTCCTTGTTCATCTCGTATGACAAGTAGTCCTCATAGAACCTCTATAATTCAGGACCATAGTGGCGACCATAATGCATGCTACTTTGGTAGCATCGTCATAGTGTTTCTTGAATGAGGCACATTCCTCAGGAGTAGCGGTTTCTTGATCAATCTCGACGAGCTCTTTGTCAAGAACATACTCTTTGTCCTCGAATCTGAGCGCCATCTTGATATTTCTCATCCAATCGTTATAGTTGGTGCCATCAAATGTCACCTTAGATCATAGCGAGAGGATCGAGGAGAAGTTGGTGTTATGGGTGGAGTGGGGAGCGGTGGGAACAACAGGAATCTCAGGAGAAGACATCTATAAAAGAAGATAGTTTTGATTAGATAGAGAAATCCTCAATATTTAACTCAATGATAAATATTAAGGCTAGGATCCAATCATGTAATTACACAACTTAGAAAAGGGATGTCGTAATCTAATTGTAAATTACATAAAGGTAGGTAAATAACGATTTACCAATCTCACTGTGGAAATAATCATATTAAGTGAAACTCCTAGATCTGTGAGATTCATTGAACAATTCAATGGCATGTTTAATCTCGATTATGCCCTTCTGTTTGTGATTGGGATGCCGAGGATCACAAACAAGGTGTGAATAACCATACAAATCATATGGTAACTTTACAATTGATTATCATCTCGATTGATGTGTCGGTTAACCACACGAGCTCCATCAACAATGATAATTTGCAAGATACCCATCACCACTCTTTATGAATCTCTATTAGTGTGTCGGTTAACCACACGAGCTCCACTAATGATCCATAAAGCGCAATGTGTGATTTCATGGGTTTGCATACTTTTCACTTTTCCTAAAGTAACTAGATTGGGTTTTGTTAAAGGTTCTAGTACTTTGTTTAATAGCATTATACTTTTAATGAGATTAGGTTTGTCGTCTCAAATAGGTTCTGCTAACGACACTCCACTAGTCAAGGAAGCGGTGAGTGAGAGTGGACACCCATTCAACCGTCATTTTATAGACAATTTTCTTTTACCCCCCTTATAGACTAGTTTTGTGAATGAGGCATACTAGCGATTTGACTGACTTAATCTTATATAAAATATTAATCTAATAATAATATATATAAGATGTATTTTAAACAATTTAAAAGTCTTTGATGTAATTTATGTCTTTTAATTAACTGTTAATTAAATTAATTAAATCAAATAGGGATTATAAAATCAATTCAATCAATTTAAATCCTAATCCTTGCCCATTAGGTGTAATCGAAAATAAGGCCAAGGGGTTTCCAATTATTAATTAATCACATTTACCAAAAATAGAAAACCCTAAAAGGGGACCAGCAATTTTCGCAGAACACAAGGTGGAGGCTAGGGTTTTAGAAACCCTAGCACAAAATCGACCAGCATGTGGGCAAGGGTTTATTTCGATAAACCCTATGCCAAAATCGCAAATATAGGGTTTAACAGAAAAACAACATGGCTCTGATACCACTGTTGGGTTTTAGTGCAAACTTTAAACTAAAAACCTAAGTTCACATGCACCTTATAGGGTCTATGTTTTTCACAATTAAAATAAATAAAAGATGAATTTTATACCTTTGACCTTTAGAAGCTAGCACCACAAATGTCGTGCATCTAATGACTCACACCCAAGAACTAGCAAGCTAGATGAGCAAGAGAGAGCAAGGAGAGATCCTTGAAGTTGGCGTGAATAAGGGGTGTCAGGGGCCTGTATTTATAGTCTCCATGTGATAAGCAATAAGGAGTATAGCTGCCTTATTTAAGATCTTGATATGATAAGGTTTTTATCAGATAAAGGGATCTGTTTATCACTGCCATAAACAGCCTCATGGGCTGCGAAATCCACAAGGCTCCAAGCCTTGGATTTTGTCCAACCCATTAGAGTTTCCAGGTTATTCATTGCCCAACTTTTGAACAAATACAATTTAGCCCCTACACTATTAATTAATCCAATTAATCCCAAAATTAATTCTAATTAATTTCTGATCAATTATTAATTAAATAATATGATTTCTAATTAATATATTATCTTCATAATATATTAATAAATCATTATTTCTCTCTCTCTCTCTTAATTAATCATCTAGTCCTTTGCCAGTTATGAGGGCAACCCAAAAGTACTGTGCTGCTGTCAAATTAAATGTACTTCTAAATTATAGTTATTGCTTAGACACCTTAATCCAACAAAAAGTTTATAGAGATGCCATACCCTGATCATGAATCCGTATTTTCTTCAAACAATTGTATAATCATAAAAGAGTTAGATTACTATAGAACAAATCTACAAAATGAATTTGACGAACTTTTTGCTGCATTAACAAATGAATAACGAGGTATTTTTGACGATATCATCACGGTCATTCAATATAATTAAAGAGGTTTGTTTTTTGTTTATTTTTATGGTGGAACTAGCAAAACCTTTCTTTGGAAGACATTATCTACAGCCATCAGATGTAAATGAGATATGGTTTTAAATGTTGCTTCAAGCGGTATTGCTTATTTGTTACTAATCGGAGGTAGGACAACTCGTTATCGCTTTCATATACCTTTACTTATTAATAAAGATTCTATTTGTTATATAAAGCCATACAGTAATGTCTCTAGATTATTAAAAAACGAAAATGATTATATGGGATGAAGCACTGATGGTTCATAAGCATGTATTTGAAGCTTTGGACTGAACTATGAAAGATATATTAAGTTGTGATACTTTTAGCAACTTACAATTGTCCTTTGGAGGAAAAGTGATTGTTTTGGAGGACATTTTAGACAAATTCTACAGGTTATTCCCAACGGCAGTAGATAAGACATTGTCAATACGTCTTTAAGCTCTTCATGTATATGGGGTAAATACAAAGTTTGAAAACTAACAAAAAACATGTTGTTGACTGTCGGAAGTGATCCATTTGAAAATGAAAAAGCAAGGTTATTTGCATATTAGTTGTTGGATATTGGTGAAGGGAATGTTGGTGGTTCCAATGATAATGCTGCAATTATTGATATTCTTGAGAATCTTCTCATTACTCAATCATTTGATCTTATAGGTTTTTTAATTGAGTTTTTATATCCTTCTATTCTCCAAAACTTCAACAATCCATATTTTTTCAAGAAAGAGCAATATTTACACCAACAAATGAGCTTGTTCGGTAAATAAATGATCATTTACTATCATTGTTTCCAAGAGAAGAAAAATAATATCTAAATTCAAATAGCATCTAGTAATAAGATTTTGTGCATGAGAAATTTGATGAAAGTTTATACTCACCTGATGTCACACCCCCAAACCACGATGGCGGAATCGTCTGAGGGCGGAACGGGACATAGCATCACAACCATTGCATACATTGAAAACATAAGTAGATAACAACAATCATACATTATAATTGGAAAGTTACATTGTTCAAACGGTATTGTTTCAACTCAATTACAATATGATAAAGAAATAAGTAAAAGAGACGTCTTCGCGTCCCATTCCAAAAGGTTAGTCGGACCTGACTAATTGTTACCTGAGGATACAAGTAATTTGAAAGAGTGTCAGCATTACGTTGGTGAGTTCATAAGATTTTTGTATTGAGGAAATCCATAGTCCCTTTTTCCTTGTAAAGAGATAGTGTTTGAAACCAGAAAATCCAATATTTTCATATAATTGAGTCGTAGTCTTAAAACCCAAAGACCGAAAATGTATACGTGTTTCTATACTTGAAAATAGTATTACATAGTCTTATTTTTGTACGAAACCATGTAAATACATGTTTATTCGTAAATTAATTGTAGATCTAATTCTGTGAAACCTTTACGTAGGTAAAAATGTACTTTTATTTATATCTTGATAAAATGTAGTTTTAATTCCCATAAAACCCATATGTATAAGTAAAACCATACTAATATTTGTAACTTGTTTGGATATAGTTTTAATACCATAAAACTCGTATAAATCGTACTTATGTTCATATCTTAATGAAATGTAGTTTTAATTTCCATAAAACCAGTGTGTATAAGTAAAACCATACTTATATTTGTAACTTGTTAGATTGTAGTTTTAATACCATAAAACTCGTATATATAAGTAAAATCGTACTTATATTTGTACCTTGATAAAATGTGGTTTTAATCCCATAAAACCCGTATGTATAAGTAAAAAACCATACTTATATTTTGTGTAGAGCAACATGTAGTTTTATATTTATATAAAACCATTTGAAGATGTTTTTCCCCAAACTAAGGATATTCATTGTCGTTCATGTGTGTTATTATAACCTTGCTATGACTAGTATGTAGGCCTGCCACGACGTTCGTCAGGCGTCGCAATGTTAAGACATTTGTCACCTCAGACCTGCCGGTCTAGCTGTAGCTAGCAGCTTAGGTGCGGGATTGTCAGTCCCGTATAGATCTATACACAACTATCTCGCTCATGAATGATTAAGGTTATAATCCAGGACTTAATGCGTACATCTTTCAGTACTGTGAATAAATGTATCACATAACCACCCAACGTGATGTTTTATCCTAGTTCGTATTGAAATGAAAACCCTTTTGTATTTGTAATTATCAAGATATACTCATGATAATTATAGTGTAAAGCCTTGCTTGTAAATGTAGTGAAAACTCCTTTGTATTCGTAATTATCAAATTGTCCATGATAATTATAGTATGTAATAATTATATATTTATATAATTATCTTTAGTATTTCTGTCGTATATTTGTCGTTCGTTCCATAAATTATACCCATTATAATTTATATAAATGTTTTCGTTGTGTTAACGTACTTAAGCCTAAAAGATGTCAATAAAATGAAAAGTATAATTTCTGACATCTAAGACACTAAATATTCTAATAAGATAGATTTAAAGTTTATCAACATGTCATGGCAAGAAAATTGTTTTAGTCATCTTACATGAATGATGACAACATTTTAAATCTTGTCTTTTTGTCAAAATGATGGTAATATTTCCAAATGATCATTTTTCATACACATTATTTCGAATATAGTCATTTTTGATGTAAAATACCAACTTCCTTGTAAAAATATTATTTTCTAAGTTTATTATGACGTTATAAGTCTACATAGTCGTTATTACGTCAAATTGACGTTCTTTTATAAATTACTAGAAAAGCCGTATTTCCGGTCACAAAAACATACTATTCCTATAACAGTCTATTTTTAGTATACCGTTGTAATAATCATATTTTTACGAACAATAATGAAACAACTTATTTAGATGATTATAAATAACATCTTTTAAGATATTTCCCACAAAAATTGTGTAATAACTTGGTTATAACCATTTTGTTAGAAAGTAGTGTTTCCGGTTACAAAAACGTAGTTTTTACTAGTTTTCGTTTTCATGACGTTTATATTAAAGATCTAGTATTTTTACACAATTTATTTATAG
Organism: Cichorium intybus; assembly: GCA_023525715.1. Lineage (NCBI taxonomy): Eukaryota > Viridiplantae > Streptophyta > Magnoliopsida > Asterales > Asteraceae > Cichorium > Cichorium intybus. The sequence goes on along the minus strand of CM042011.1, from coordinate 138,111,122 downwards.
TTTTGTAACTTTTACACAAATATAATACCTCATAATGTTCATAATACATAGATCTAACCATATGTCATGTCAAAAACGTTTTTACACAACTACTAGTTTTATAAACTTGTGTAAATCATTATTTATAATATATAAACACATATAAACTTGTGTAAATCATCATTTTTAACATGTACACTTGTATTCTCCCCCAAAAAGTTTAGAAAAGATGAAAATGAGGGGTATGAACTCACCCTTGATGCGTGTTTTGCTTAGAAACAAGGTAGTTCTTGTGGGATTTACGGTAGAAGGCAAGATCTAAGCTTTGTAGCTCGAAGGACCCTTGGACAAAACTATTACCCAATAGTTTTACGTTGATGTTAGTGTGTGTAAATGAGATAAAACTTGTGTAATAATGTTTAAAATCACTAGAGGAAGCTAACTTACCAAAAAGATTTGAAAAACACTTGAAAATGATGAAGGGTGGTGGTGGAAGATGGTGGTTTGTGGTGGAGCAAGGTGGTGGTGAATGTTTGAGGTGGTGGAGGGAGAGGGATGGTGAGGTGATCAGATTTAGAGAGAAAGAGAGAGTGTGGAGAGGATATTGCTAGTCAAATGAGAAGTCTTGCACTCTTTTATTAGATTTTAAAAGATTTGTAGTTTAATTGTTTATTTATAAAATCTCTCATAGCCTTCATATCTAGGATTTGGAATAGTAACTCAAGATTGTGGTGTGACCTTGGAGAGATTTCAGCTGATGGGGGGGGGGGGTAGGGGGTGGATGGGTTGGTTTTATAAAAATGTCACTCTTTTATATAAAAATAAGTAGTTCTTATAAAATCGTAAAACGTTTTAGCGTAATTCTATGAGTTTTTGGAGAAATGATCTTCTAAATAAATATTATGTATAAAAACATTGCTAAACATTTATTTAGATTGAATCATAACTCGTTAGACGATGAAATACGCATTTAAGCGCAATATTCTTCCGATTACGCGATTTTCGGCATTTTACCGAAAATTGTATTTGGCTTTGAAATTAAATACTAGATAGTATTACGTTCCATAATATATAATTTGTTATTCCATATTTGATGTTTAAGGCACCACATTTTGTATTTTGAGTCCAAACCCTGTGTACATTTATCTGTTCACGGCGATTTAATTGTTGTAACTTTCACATACGAACTCCGTTTTCGACGTTCTATATATCCACATGTTCGTATTTACGAATACATCGTTTTATGAATATTATTATTCTCAAAATAATAATTGTACGATTATCGAATTTTTACGCTATAGTAGCTTATTATACGTATTTTCAACGTTTACTCGATAATTGTTTTGAATTAGCATACGTAGTATTATAATATCTAATAATACTTCGTAAAATTATGGAAAATTACTTTTCAACATATGGATTATCCTATGCTTTGTTTGACTACGGTTGACTTTCGTTGACCAAAATTTACAATTGTCACATCTGATGTTCTAAATGGTCTTAAACTTTTAGGTTTACCAAAACATAAGTTAACTCTAAAAGTCAGTGTCCCAGTTACGTTACTAAGAAACATTGACAAGAAAAGTGGCCTATATAATGAAACTAGACTTCAGGTAATATCACTTGGTACTCGTGTTATTGAAGCAGTCTTCATATCTGAAAGCAACATTGGACACCACACTTTTATTTCAAGATTGTCTTTGACACCTTCAGATAAAATGATTCTTTTCAAATTCCGAAAAGACAATTACCATAAATAAAAGTCAAGGACATTCATTATTAAATGTTGGTTTGTTTCTAAGACATCCCGTTTTCACATACGGACAATTATATGTTGCTTTATGTAGAGTTAAGAGTAAAGAATGATTAAAATTATTAATTTTAGATAAAGATGATAGTTTCACCAATAAACTTCTAATATTATATGCAAAGAAGTGTTTAAAAATTTCTATTAACATACTATCTTTTTGTATTTATCACATCATTTATTTATTACTTAAAAATAGATACTTATTCATTAATTTTTTTAATTATGGTTATTATTATGTTTGTTTGCATACAACTTATTTATATTACCAACGTCCTTTCATTATTAAATATATGTATAATTTGTTAGTTTACAATTAAACATAATTATTTTTATTATATATTTTTTTAATTTCATGACCATATTATATATATATATATATATATATATATATATATATATATATATATATATATATATATATATATATATATATATATATATATATATATATATATATATAATTTTCACAATAAGAATTATTTGAAAACATATTTAAAATTTTCTTTTAATTTTTTTTTTGCAAATATATCCCATCTTTAAATCCCCTTTTAAACATAATTACATATAGATGGAAGAAAAACGAACAACAATTTACATTACTAATCTTTTCTAAATTGAAAAACTATATTTTCCATAAATCTTGAAATTTTAACTTTACTACATATACATTACCATAGGACTCTATTGAGGAGGTTCATAGAGCCTCTCATGCTACAAATAAAAAAGTATCAAACATAAATGATATAATCATATAAATATTCATATATTTTTCATAAACATTTCTTGACTTTGTATAATACATCTTTGTTGTTTGTAAATATATTTAAATAGTGGTCCAGTGGGTTGATGCTCAACGAAAATGTCCAAATCATTATATCGACCAACTTTCATCAACGTTGTTGTTTGTAAATATATTTATAGTTAATACTCTAGTAAATAAAAAAGTAAAAATAAATAAAAAAGGGGGAAGTTTGGAGGGTCGGTCGGTGGTCGGTGGATGGAAAGATACCCTTTTGTGACCGCACTTAGACTTTGGAGTAAACAACCATCATTCAACGTCAATTCTTTTGTTCTTCTCTTGTTCTCCAGGGGTAATTTTGTCCATTCCTGGAATTTCGTATTCATTTGGACATGACGAATTCAAGATGGTGGCCCACATTGGATAATACCGTTTTTATTTCTCTCTGTGTCAATTTTGATCAAGTTGTCTACTTGTCTTATATATTTGATAGATATCATATTCGTTAGGTTTTTTTATGTACAAAATTTAAAATCTAATCCAGAATAAAATTGGCTAATTATGTCGAAAAGTTCTAACTAGATTGGAAGCGGATCAAAAAGTATAAATGATTTTATACGTTTTATTAAAAAAAAAAAAGTTAGATTCTTATCTTGATATTATCAGTCGAATACAGAGTTATATATATTCTAAATTTAATGAATATTCGATGGATCAACCGATCTCTAACCCATTTCACTTGTCCTTCATATGAATCCTCACCATTTTCATATTTATTGGTATTTCACATAGTAACTAAATGTTAGATTGTTTCATCTAAGTATCTCAAATTATTTTTGAAGATGTTTTGCTATTTAGGTTCTATATTAGTTTAATTTATATGAAATAATGTGCTCTGTAACATTATTTACGTATCTGAATAATGATTTTGTGATGCCATGACAACATATTTGAAACAGTTTAAATTGTTTTTGAGAATAAAAAAACTAATAGAAATGTTTTGCTATTTAGGTTCTATATTAGTTTAATTTGTACGAGTTTTTGTTTTTCCATCACATGTTATGCTAGTATAGCGGGCCACATTTTAATTTTGCATTTTTGACTCAAGTTTTAGATGTTATTACGAATTTGATTAAAACTTTAAATTTTGTTACCAATATGATCAAACCTTTTTATTTTATAAATTTGCCTCAAATTTAGATTTTCTTTCGGATGTTTTTTTACGACCTTTTTAAGACTTTATTATTTACATTTTTTAAAATTACATCTTTTAGAAGGTTTTATAAACTTCTTATAATTTTTTACAACTTTTGCATACTTTTTCTTTATAATAATACACAACGTTTTAAACTTGCTTTATAATTTTTATACTTTTTTTTACATTTTCACACAAGTTTCATACGACCATTTTTTAAAATAAAAGAATTTTTAAATACTTTAAACTTATTTAAACAAAAGTCTTACTAAACATTTTAAACTTGTAACATGTTAATGTTTTAAAAGATTTTAAACGAAAGCATTCTAATTTTTAAATTTGTAACATTTAAAAATAAACAAAAGAAGTCATGAAATTATAAAAGTGTAAAAGTTAGTGTAAAGATATTATAAAACAAATTTAAAAAATATCTTAAAACAAAATTATTTCTAAACGTTTTAAAGTTCTAGTATCTAGAAAAAAAAAAAGATTTTTAAAAACGCAAAACAAGTTTAAACTGTTGTATTAAAAAATTGTAAAACAAGTTTATAATTTCTTTTATACAAAAATGATAATAAAAGGTTGTAAAATTTAATATGATGTTGTAAAAAAGTTTAGAAAATATTGAAAGAAAATTGTGGTTAGTTTTCTTTAAAGTTTAACTTTTTTTATAAAAATGATTTAAAAAGGTCCTAAAAATTATAAGAAATGCATAAACAAAGTTGTAAAATTGTAAATTTCTAAAAGAAATATTTTCGGAGAAAATTTTTAAAATAAAAAAGGTTGAATCAAATTTATAAAAAAAAAAATTTAACCCGAACCAAAAGTGTAAAATTAGAGTGTGACCTACCATATCTGGTATACCATGTGAAGTAACAAAAAACTAATAGTTCGTTACCTTCTTATAATACCTTTTTTTTGGTTTGTTGACAACTTAGGAAACATTTTCTATGGTTTCATTCCCAAAAACAATTAAACCCTATTTGATATTATCTAATTGAATAATAACAACGTTTCATTTTTTCCACTTACATGCCTTAAGTTTAAGAATTAAACTTTAAATCTTGTTCCATGTTATAAAATTTTGTTCCAACGTGAAATTGTCTCTGATTATATAAATCAATAAAAGAACTCTTAATATATAAGATATTGCCAATTACCTTAAATCCACACCCCTAACTTTGTGCCCACTATAAAGATACGTAAAATATATGGTGAACTTCTTCTCTGGCACCACTATTGAGATGATTCTATCGATGACCCAACGGAGATGATTATGACTTATGAGGGATTAAATTTCAGGTCAAGAACTTGGAGGTTTGTCATATGACGGACTTTAAGCGCTTCACTCAAGGATACTGTTGTAATAAGCATAAAAGCTCCATGATTAACCAGATTTTATAAGAAATTGAGTTACAATACGTTTAGTGGAATATTCTTCATGAAAAATCCGAAAAGCATGATAAAAAACCAACATCGCTTGGGATCCGCCCCTTAAAGTTTGTATCATCGAATAAATTTGTATCATCGAGTACAAGTGATTGTAGATTGGTCAAAGTCGTGATTGTTAGATATGAGTCAACAGTCGAAGATAATTAGGAAAAACACAAACTATAAGCAAAATATTTTATATATTTAAATCAAACGCGTAAGAATTATTTGAAATGTAGATTTTTCTTTTTAAAACGGCAAATCTATCATACTCCAACTCCTGATCCCCTTATGTCTCTTGCAAGACTTGAACAATCAACCTCATAGATGGAGGATGACGCCTTTACCACTTGACCAAGAAGTCATTGACACTAGAAATGAAGATGGCACATGCAAATTACAACGAATAAGGCCTGATGTGGCAGTGTCCTAAAACAAATGTTTCTCGGGTGTAAGTCTCTTTAAAAGATACAACAATCTAATAAAAATATAATCTTGATTTTGAGAATTTTCCTATACTCTTATGTTGCATAAAATTAAGAATATGCATGCTTAAGATCTTAGGCTGCCAAATAACTATTGTATACAGTCAAAAGCAATATTCAGTATTCACTGTCAGCAACTCTCGTGACATCTAAAAACAAACTAACATATATATATATATATATATATATATATATATATATATATATATATATATATATATATATATATATATATATATATATATATATATATATATATATATATATATATATATATAGACACACACACACATTGACCAATCAACTTTTACTTTCTATTTTAAATGGTCCCCCAATTGTTTTTCTTGTCTTTTAAGGGTATGAACTTTACATTGACATGTCCTTTAGGTCACTACATGTGTTTTACTCGGTTATATTTTGCTTGGCTGGACAAGTAAGGAGACATTGTTCCGTCAGCTCAACAGTCGTGGAGTTAGTCCTAATGAAGCTTCCCCAATCTGCATATTCCACCGCTCGAGTTTTGTAACACCCGGTTTTTAATAAAACATCTTCATTTAAATAAATATCAATTTATTCAATAATTAACATTTTGAAGATATTAGAAATCATTTTAAACATCAATTCACCGCATGAATCCCCAATTAAGCAGCATCAGTGTGTACTCGTCATGCCTGACCGTCATTTCCACCTGTACAACCTGAAATGGTAATTTAAAAGGGAAAGGATAAGCACACGACTTAGTGAGTACCAACAACTACACAGCATATCAGTTACACATACTTTACCCCTAACAGGAAAAAAAAATACAACCACACGTCACATAATCTGCTCTACCCAGTATATTGGATTATAACCTCCTATACGTATCTGCTCAGTAAATCTAATTCCCCTGCTCAGCACTTAAAGTCGTGCATACCCTGTACGTCGAGTCATGCATATCTGCTCAGTGTATTTTGCAGGCACTTCTATATTGCTCAGTTCGTCATTCCCGTATTGTCCACATGATAGACCTAAACATGTCTAGTACTAACCACACGCATCATACACCAACCCATACCACTAACACATAAAAGTGTATTAAATACACACAACTTGGTACCATTTACCAACATCTTATAAACATCTTATAAGCACACAAAATACAGTAAAGGACATATAACGTCCACACAATGTAGTGAGAAACTCACCTGATTATAGTCGACTACAGCGTTTATCTCTGCTTCGTATTCCCTCTCTAACTGTTAACACAGTAAGGCATTTATCACTCTTTAATTCTTAACTATCTTATAGTTGCATCATTAAACTCTTCCATAATTCCAACATGATACCTCGTGATTTATCAAGTAAAGGATAGCCACTTAAGATTGGCGTTTTCGCAAAGCCTTGGCACGTTTCCCGTTCCGCTCTTCCAACACTTCCCGAGCACCTCGTTACCAGCTACCGCTCGAATGATACCTCGTGATTTATCAAGTAAAGGATAACCACTTAAGATTGGCGTTTTCGCAAAGCCTTGGCACGTTTCCCGTTCCGCTCTTCCAACACTTCCCGAGCACCTCGTTACCAGCTACCGCTCGCTCCTAACTCCTCCTGACATATTTTCCACACCAGAACACTCCTCGATATCGTAAGGTTGTTTGGTGTTTGTTGTGGGTTGAAATGAAGAAGTTAGGCCTCTATTTATAGGGCTTGAAAACACTATTCACGACGTCATCACGACATCATCGTCGACGTCATCACGACGTCATCACGACATTATCGTCGACGTCATCACGAGGTAAGCGCTTACTTCATTTCTCGGGTACTATTCACACCGGAGTTACTATTCACGCCGGAGTTACTATTCACGCCGGAGTTACTATTCACAACGTTTTTTTTTTGAAAAAAACGGTCGTTACAAGTTCTCCCCCTTTATAAGATTCCGTCCCCGGAATCTCCAGCGTTGACATACGCTTATTCTTCCACTCAATCATTCCCTATTTCAACATAATACGGTTGTATTAGTAAACCCAAAGGGTATTACCACAATACTGGCACATTAACCACCTCTAATCAACTAGGCCAACCTATTGAGACTACAAAGTACTCGTTACGTAATCTCATATACTCACAATACTGACATCATGGATGCAAGGTACTTGTTATGCATCGTATAGTCACATGTTCACCACATCATATCACAACCCCTACTTTTCACAACTTCAACAGCTCAGCTATTCACCAAACACCCAACTGTATGTGTGTTAGAACTGCCAGCCAATAAAGCCATCACAACACTTGTATGTGGTCCCACCACAATTACTGCTCATAAGATCCACAACACATATGTGGTCTTACCAAATGTGGCCCCACTAAATAAGTGGTCACAACCACAAGTACTATTAACCCCCAGAATAAATGGTCACAACTACAAGTTACCGGTGGCCCCACGGAATAGGTGGTCCCAACCACAAGTACAAGTAGCCCCATAGCATAAGTGGTCCCAACCACAATACTAGTAGCCCCACCTAATAAGTGGTCCCAACTACAAGTATAAGTGGCCCCACAGAATAAATAGCTTTTCGCTTTAAAGGCTTAACAGTTAACACACATACGACTGCACAGCTCTACAACCAACCACATGACACCAAGAATCCTCATATCAGCTCAGCCTCCACATACAACTACAACATCTCCACCCACCATAGGATACCATATCCATGGTTATCACAACTTAATACTCGCGTATTCATCTGCACAGCTAATATCAACTAGATATTCAACCAGCTACCGACACAGTTTATCCACGGTTACTTGCCTACGAGTTACCTACTTAAGAGGTATTCACTTAGTCTATTACCCAACACACATATGCTAACAAGATAGTTATCTTGGTCAGTTAGCAATATTTTCTCAACTCATTATTTTCATATACTAACAGATTTTAAGTACATGATACACTGATATGCTACATCTAACTTACTCTGATACACACGTTGGTAGTATTCACTACCTATATGAATACCCTTACGCCACACCACTATATCATCCCTACTTTCACGAGTTGTTATTATATGTCCATTCCGTATACACGTACACCTCTTGTACTGGAATGGATAAGACTCTAATTCTGCAAACATACGACACCATGTATAAAACCTTATATTTCTACTATGTACACGTATATATGTGCGTATACCTTTCACATCTATATACTGCTTTAGTTCACGTATGTCTTCTTCCAAATTATTCCCTCCATCTACGGGATTCCAATTTCTACTAATACGATCACATACATCCTCAGCCTTCGTCATCATCATACTCCAGTCGTCTAACACTCCTTGTAGATAAAATTTGTTAACCAGCAACTGCAGATGACCTGGAAGCCTCACATATATCTCCATAACTGGAATCTATGACTTATCTTAGTCTCTAAATAACATAACGTCTATTTATAGTCAATCAAAATCGACTATTCTAGCAATCAACATCTTCTTTTTATTATCCACTATCTGTGCTTTTAGTAACGAAGAGACTTAATGTGTCACTTTTGCACACCTCATCCACTATAGTCTCATCAACTGTTCATTACTTAATTATGAAACGTCATTAGATTCTCAATCTCCAGCGTCCTAATTGTTCCCAATAAACTCTATGATTGCCAATCAATAGAATGGACAAATACAGTTTATCAGCATATAAACCAATTAGTTATACCCTTAGTGTATTGGATTCCTTACGACCAACTCCGATTCGAACGCGGATCTTGTGCTTTCAATAGTAGGAGCTCTACTACTATCTTCCACACCTACCCTCGTTCGTTTCAGAACTTGTCCAGAAGTCCCCAATTCACTTCTCACGATAAGTTTACCACCTATACCCCAGGTTGTTTTACGAACATAGTCGTAGAAAATTTTTCACATAAAAGGATTTACCTTATGGATATCACTTATCAAGGAACATGCAACTTGGCCAACTCAAAAATTCTAGGACTATTTAGTTCCTACTGCCTACACTTTAATGGCATTTAAGCACACATATATTACAGAAATAACAACAAAGACTAAGCACTTAACCTTTTCCCCACTGACGTCGGCTGACGGTACACACTGCGTCTTTGCAACAACATTCATTTAACCCCTTACTCGAAAAACAACTTATAATTTCTTGTAAAAATATTTCCAAAGAAAACTTTTAAGTCTCAAGCTTGAGATCAAAACCCATCAAGTGAGTCTGATTCACTCAAGCCTTGGCTCTGATACCAACTTGTAACACCCGGTTTTTAATAAAACATCTTCATTTAAATAAATATCAATTTATTCAATAATTAACATTTTGAAGATATTAGAAATCATTTTAAACATCAATTCACCGCATGAATCCCCAATTAAGCAGCATCAGTGTGTACTCGTCATGCCTGACCGTCATTTCCACCTGTACAACCTGAAATGGTAATTTAAAAGGGAAATGATAAGCACACGGCTTAGTGAGTTCCAACAACTACACAGCATATCAGTTACACATACTTTACCCCTAACAGGAAAAAAAAATACAACCACACGTCACATAATCTGCTCTACCCAGTATATTAGATTATAACCTCCTATACGTATCTGCTCAGTAAATCTAATTCCCCTGCTCAGCACTTAAAGTCGTGCATACCCTGTACGTCGAGTCATGTATATCTGCTCAGTGTATTTTGCAGGCACTTCTATATTGCTCAGTTCGTCATTCCCGTATTGTCCACATGATAGACCTAAACATGTCTAGTACTAACCACACGCATCATACACCAACCCATACCACTAACACATAAAAGTGTATTAAATACACACAACTTGGTACCATTTACCAACATCTTATAAACATCTTATAAGCACACAAAATACAGTAAAGGACATATAACGTCCACACAATGTAGTGAGAAACTCACCTGATTATAGTCGACTACAACGTTTATCTCTGCTTCGTATTCCCTCTTTAACTGTTAACACAGTAAGGCATTTATCACTCTTTAATTCTTAACTATCTTATAGTTGCATCATTAAACTCTTCCATAATTCCAACATGATACCTCGTGATTTATCAAGTAAAGGATAGCCAGGTAGAAGATTAGTTGGGGTGGCAGGATCCTTTCAGCATTTTAGCCTTTCGGAAAATCCAACAACCAGATCCCAAGTAATCGGCCTAGACACCATCCTCGTAAGTAAATCACTCGGTATTATTTTTGGAATTACGAATAGTATAACCTCTACATATTATAGTTTAACACTTATAAACTACTAGAGAAATACAATAGTGATTACTCACTTAAGATTGGCGTTTTCGCAAAGCCTTGGCACGTTTCCCGTTCCGCTCTTCCAACACTTCCCGAGCACCTCGTTACCAGCTACCGCTCGCTCCTAACTCCTCCCGACCTATTTTCCTCACCAGAACACTCCTCGATATCGTAAGGTTGTTTGGTGTTTGTTGTGGGTTGAAATGAAGAAGTTAGACCTCTATTTATAGGGCTTGAAAACACTATTCACGACGTCATCACGACATCATCGTCGACGTCATCACGACATCATCGTCGACGTCATCACGACGTCATCACGAGGTAAGCGCTTACTTCATTTCTCGGGTACTATTCACACCGGAGTTACTATTCACAACGTTTTTTTTTTTTTTTTTTTGAAAAAAACGGTCGTTACAAGTTTTACTCATCGGAGCTGGCAAAATGAGAAAATTAGTCAAAACCTAGTAGACATGCCCTAACCCACTTCTCAAGCGTCGACAATAATGAAGCAAATAAGCAGAGTCGGACGCATTCCATTCAGACATTGAAGCTTCATTGCAGAGTTTAAAATTTAAAATCCAGTTCACTACTTTCAACATGAATTTCAATCCACTAGATCTGAATTTGAATTTTGATGATGAATCGCAAAGAGGTGAAGTTGTTGTGTTGAGAATCATCATGTTCATTGTAACACCCCTTTCTCAAACCGTAGTTTAGTACAATTTATATTACAAAATATCTTACAATTCGTGACTATCAAAAAGTCACTTATTTTTTTTTACAAATTTATTCTCAAGGGGTATTACAGACTGAATACAGAAACCATAATTTAAACTTATCTGTATCTTACACTGGTCCCAACTTCAACTCCTGCTCCTTTCACCTAAGTACATAGCATTTAAAAAAATAATACATGAGACATAATGTCTCGTGAGTAATATGGGTTTTAGACCAAAAACTCTTCTGCTCAAAACTTGAATTATAAACAAGTAAACTACTTAAAACTTATTTTCATAACAAATCTCAAAATAATTTCTTTCTTAAAAACTGCTTCTTTTCTCAAACTGTTTTCTTCCTTAAAACTGATTTCTTTCTTTAAAACTGCTTTCTTTCTTAAAACTGATTTCTTTCTTTAAAACTGCTTTCTTTCTTAAAACTAATTTCTTTCTTTAAAACTGCTTTCTTTCTCATTGTCTTATGCCAAATGAAATTCATGAATTAGTTTAGTTTAATTCATTTTACTAACTCCCCTTCGCGGGACAGAACAGATCCGCCCGCAAGGTTATGCTATCTCTGTCTCCCCTTCGTGACTTGGAACAGATCCAATCACAAGGTTATGCTATCTCTGTCTCCCCTTCGTGACTTGGAACAGTTCCAATCACAAGGTTATGCTAAGCTAGACAACTACTTCGCGACGGGAGGTACCACCCCAGTAGTGTCTTCAGATCTCCCGATTATGTGGGTGATCCTAGTCCGGACAACTAACTCTTACTACTTTCTTTGCTCTGATTCTTATCTTTTTACTTTCTTCATTTCATCTCAAATTGGTCAAATACGGACACAATTTCAAAACAAGCTCAAACTTTAACTCTTTGACTCATACTCTCGAAAATCACTTTGAAACTAACTTCAATATCTTTAGCTCTCATGTGGAGCTTCTTTCAAAAACTTTACAAACTACACTGCTTTAAAATCTTCTTAAAAACACTTAGCTCTTGTGTAGAGCTACTTTTCAAAACTGTTTCTAAACTTTAACATTTAAAAGCATTTGGAAATCTCATTTTCTGAAAATATCATTTTGCTATGTACTAGGAAAAATCCTCATAAAACTCACCTTGATTCTGCTATGGTTCACTAAGCTTCTCGTACTCCTTTCCCTTTTCTGTGCTCAATGGTATTTGAAGCACCTCCTATATATATCACATATATATAGTCTTAATTAATAAATATATACTACAGCTGACTCTATAACTTAAGAGTCTCATATGACATAACTACAGGTCATAACAAATGTATAACCTTTAATAACTCATGTTATAATTTTTCTCCGAAATACGTGTATTTTGCTACAGTATCCTCGGGAGGTCGTATTTCGGTTCCGACAATTTTCCATGAAGTCTTAGGCCATAATAGACCTATGTTCGAAATTTAAGGTCAAACGGACAAGTTTAGGACTAAATCACAAAATCCAATTTCACTTGGCAGGAGACTCTCTACAAAAACTGCATTTTGGACCTGCCGCCACATCGCGTCGTGTAACGACCGTTTTTTTCAAAAAAAAACGTTGTGAATAGTAACTCTGGCGTGAATAGTAACTCCGGCGTGAATAGTACTCCGACGTGAATAGTACCCGAGAAATGAAGTAAGCGCTTACCTCGTGATGACGTCGACGATGATGTCGTGATGACGTCGTGATGACGTCGTGAATAGTGTTTTCAAGCCTTATAAATAGATGTCTAACTTCTTCATTTCAACCCACAACAAACACCAAACAACCTTACGATATCGAGGAGTGTTATGGTGAGGAAAATAGGTCGGGAGGAGTTAGGAGCGAGCGGTAGCTGGTAACGAGGTGCTCGGGAAGTGTTGGAAGAGCGGAACGGGAAACGTGCCAAGGCTTTGCGAAAACGTCAATCTTAAGTGAGTAATCACTATTGTATTTCTCTAGTAGTTTATAAGTGTTAAACTATAATATGTAGAGGTTATACTATTCGTAATTCCAAAAATAATACCGAGTGATTTACTTACGAGGATGGTGTGTAGGCCGATTACTTGGGATCTGGTTGTTGGATTTTCCGAAAGGCTAAAATGCTGAAAGGATCCTGCCACCCCAACTAATCTTCTACCTGGCTATCCTTTACTTGATAAATCACGAGGTATCATGTTGGAATTATGGAAGAGTTTAATGATGCAACTATAAGATAGTTAAGAATTAAAGAGTGATAAATGCCTTACTGTGTTAACAGTTAAAGAGGGAATACGAAGCAGAGATAAATGCTGTAGTCGACTATAATCAGGTGAGTTTCTCACTACATGGTGTGGACGTTATATGTCCTTTATCGTATTTTTGTGTGCTTATAAGATGTTTATAAGATGTTGGTAAATAGTACCAAGTTGTGTGTATATTATTGATATATATCTTTCTGTTATAATTGTATGGGTTGGGTTATGGTGTGTGTGGGCTCGACGTACTGAGTAATATAGAGATACGAGCATAAGACACTGAGCAGATACGCATGACTCGACGTACAGGGTATGCGCGGCTCTAAGTGCTGAGCAAGGGAATTAGATTTACTGAGCAGATACGTATAGGAGGTTATAATCCAATATACTGGGTAGAGCATAATATGTGACGTGTGGTTGTATTTTTCCTGTTAGGGGTAAAGTATGTGTAGCTGATATGCTGTGTAGTTGTTGGAACTCACTAAGCCGTGTGCTTATCCTTTCCCTTTTAAATTACCATTTCAGGTTATACATGTGGAAATGACGGACAGGCATGACGGGTACACACTGATGCTGCTTAATCGGGGATTCATGCGGTGAATTGATGTTTAAAATGATTTCTAAATATCTTCAAAATGTTAATTATTGAATAAATTGATATTTATTTAAATAAAGATGTTTTATTAAAAACCGGGTGTTACAAGTCGCGACCCTAGGGGTGGTCGCGTCGCGATCTCAAAGTAGGATGCTATTTCTGGCGTGAACAGTGGAGCACGACTCGTGCATTTCATAGGCTAAATAGGCACGACTCGTCCCTATGCTGTAGGTTCCATTTTCAGTCCGATTTTTAAGCTACAGACCTCTATTTTCGCCTATTAAGCACTTAATACTTAACTTAATCTTTTTACTATCATTACATGACTAAAACCTTCACTTTACATCAGGTTTTAACCCATGGAATCACTGATTCCAACTTCAATTTCTTAATACATCCTAAGTGATCCTTTGGACTAAACAAAAGCATCAAAATCAGTCTTGATCTTACAAACCCGTGAATTAGGGTTCTTGAGCAAAATCATCATTTTCTTGACTTTTAACATGTTCAATGGTTAGAACATGTTTACTTGATGATTTTGAGCAAGATGATTTCATTAGAACTATGATTCCTGGGAAATCAGAAGTTAAGACTTGATTCCCGTTCAAGATTTTGAGTTCAAAGGTTAGAATTCTTACCTCTCAAGGCTTGGAATCACTAATTCCAAGTGTTTAGCTTCAATTCTTGCAAGATGTTCCAAACTCTTTGTTCTTCCCGTGTTCTTCCCGTACTCTCTCTCTCGCTCTCTCTGGACTCTTCTACTGAATTCTGGAGATGAGAGTTAGATAACTCTCTTATTTATATTTAATTTTTATAAAATATTTACATTTTAGTCCCTAGCCTTCCAACTTCTTTACAAGAATAGTCCTAAGACCCATAATCTTGCAAACAAGGTTCCATTAACTACCAACTTAACATTTTCTTGACATTTTGGTCATTTTTATGTTAAATGACCATTTTACCCTTTTTGGTCAAGTTTCACTATTCACACGGTAAAATTCCGATTTTTCATAAACTTTTATTTCTTATATTCTTATTTCACAAACAACATATTATTTTACATAATGGTCTTATAATATGACAAGAGACCATTTTACCCTTTTTAGAACTTTTTGCGGGTTCTTACAGTCACCCCTCCTTAAGCGGATTCCGTCCTCGGAATCTTTTCGTAATCCATGAAATCTGGATATTTTCTCTTCATTTCTTCTAATGTCTCCCAGGTTAGGTTTGACCCTAATGGATGCTTCCACTTGACTAGTACAATGTCAATTTCTTTATTTCTCAGCTTCTTAGTCTGCATTTCTAGAATTGCTTCGGGTTCTTCAATCAGTTTGCTAGGAGTCTCCACCTTCAAGTCTGTATATGGTATAACTAACTCTTTTTTTCCAAAGTACTTCTTCAGGTAGCATACATGAAAGGTATCATGTATTCCACTGAGTTCTGGTGGTAACTCCAGCTTGAACGCCTGTAACCCAACTCTCTTCAGGATTCTAAAAGGTCCAATGTACCTTGGACTCAGCTTTCCTCTCTTGCCAAATCTGACTTCACCCTTCCATGGCGACACTTTTATCATCACTAAGTCACCTTCTTGTAAATCATACGGTCTTTTCTTTAGGTTCAAGTAGCTCTTCTGTCGGTCTTGTGCTGCTTTCATGTTAGCTTGAATCACTCCAATCTTCTCATTGGTTACTCTAACAATCTCTGGTCCTGTAAGCTTAGTCTCACCCGCCTCTAACCAGCACAAAGGAGTTCTACACTTTCTACCATACAATGCCTCAAAGGGTGGCAT
This sequence comes from Cichorium intybus, assembly GCA_023525715.1. NCBI lineage: Eukaryota > Viridiplantae > Streptophyta > Magnoliopsida > Asterales > Asteraceae > Cichorium > Cichorium intybus. The sequence continues at coordinate 138,094,902 of CM042011.1, read as the reverse complement.
TTTAATGCTAAAATGGTAGCTGTTGTTGTATGCAAACTCCACTAGTGGCAGGTGTTCATCCCAACTACCTCCAAAATCCATCACGCATGATCGTAGCATATCTTCTACTGTCTAAATTGTTCGCTCGCTCTGACCATCCGTTTGTGGATGATATGCTGTACTTAGCTGAATTCTCGTCCCCATTTTCTCTTGTAAGGCACTCCAAAAGTTAGAGGTAAATCTAGGGTCTCTGTCTGACACGATTGACAACGGTGCACCATATCGTCTTAACACTTCATCTATGTACAACTGGGCTAACTTCTCCAATGGAGTAGTTTCTTTTATGGCTAGAAACAGTGCACTCTTAGTCAACCGGTCCACTATAACCCATATACTATCATACCCCCTTCTCGTTCTCGGTAGCCCCACAATGAAATCCATGGTTACATCTTCCCACTTTCCGGCTGGAATGTGTAACGACTGAGCATCTCCATGCGGGACTTGATGTTCTGCCTTGACTTGTGCACAGATGACACACTTGGAGATGTACTTAGCTATCCTCTTCTTCATTCCAGGACACCAATACTGTCTTTTTAGATCTTGATAAGTCTTGGTACTCCCTGGATGTATGGAATACTTTGACTTGTGTGACTCTTCTAAAATCAGCTTCCTCAAACCTCCTACTTACGGTACCCAAATGCGGTTTCTGAAAATCTTTAATCCTTGACTATTGGTCTCAAACTGCATGTCTTTTCCTAGTTTCTCATCTTTCAAATCTCCACTTTCTTCCACTTTTTGCTGGGCTGCTCTAATCTGTTCAATAATACTGGACACCAGTTCTATTCGCATCGATCTTGCCTTGATTCTTTTCTCATGAACTTTTCTACTCAATGCATCTGCTACTACATTTGCTTTACCTGGATGGTATACAATCTTGCAATCCTAGTCGCTGATCAACTCTAGCTATCTTCTCTGTCTCATGTTCAACTCTTTTTGAGTGAACACATACTGCAAACTCTTGTGATCAGTGAATAGCTTGCGCTTTGTACCATACAGGTAATGCCTCCAAATTTTCAAGGCAAATACAATCGCTGCAAGCTCTATATCATAGGTAATATACTTTGTTTCTAGGGCTTTCAACTATCTAGAAACATATGTTATACCCTTGCTCCTCTGAATCTACACACAGCCAAGCCCTCTATGTGAGGCATCGCTGTATACTTCAAAATCTTTTGTCTCATCTGGTAATGTAAGGACAGACGCATTACGCTACTTCTCTTTTAATGTAATGAAAGCTTTTTCTTATTCTTCTTACTTGAGTAAATTTCATACTTTTAATTTACTTTCTCTCTTTTCGTATAGAAGCTTTGCCACTTCATACTTCATTATAGAAAATTGACTTTCCAAAAGTCAATCTACATTTTTAATTACTTCTTTCTTGTCATTAGTCTTAAACCTCATATACTATTCTTTTTCTTTTTCTAGTAAACGATACACATCCAATTTACCTTTATACATTTCTTTAGAAGTTTTACAACTTCTTATGTTTACATATACTAGAAGAATTGACTCTGCAAAAGTCAATCATTGTTCTTTCTTCATTTATCTTATCATTCATCTTTAATTCTCAAAGAATTTTCTATCTTTTTCTTTTTATAAGCAAAATCTTTTATATCAATGGTGTTGCTATAATTACTACTAAAACTTTTCTTTGTCTTTACTACTAGTTTTCATACATTCACATAAGGTTATTACCTTTATCGTTTTGTTACTTACATGTATTACTTTTATAAATACATGTCTCATATCACTCTTTACTTATATTATTTTCGCACTTCGATATATTAACGATTTAGATACTTCTTTCATCCTTCTTTATTATTTATGAGATTTCAATCTCATTTACTCATTACACTTACTAATATAATCATGTTTTTTTTATCATTTCTCAGCTTTCTTACAGTACTCTTATGAGTACACTTCTTGTCTTCTTAGGTACCCCATGTACCAATTTCATACTATTTCTTATGTTTTAGTACTTTCTTGTAGTTCCTGTTTCTCACACTAATGCTTAATTTAGCACTTTATCTCTTACTTACTCTTTACTTGCTATGGCTAATGCCAAGAATAACTTTTACTGTTCTTTTTATCCTAACTGTATTTTAATAACATTTCAATAAGGATTGGCAATTCTGACTCAACAATTACTTGTTTTATTTCATTATTCTCATTAAACATACACTACTTTCAGATTCATATAGATTACCCCCATTTTTTATAGACCTTTAGTCTCTATGTCTCATACATTTTACTTATAAACTTTCTAGGTTTAATACCCAAGATTTCTTTTATTATACTTTTTACCATCTCTCTCTATGTGTCATAAGGCTATATGCCCAAGACATTGCATCGTTTTTCCATTTATGCTTCATTTCTTTACTCTCTTTACTTTTACATATCTTAAAGCGATATACGCTATACACTTTCTTATGTTCCATAATTACTAGCCATGTACCGACCATTTCTCTAATCTTTGGCTACTTTTACCCGTTACTTCCGCTTAGAGGTAGTAACTTCCTGTCTCTTCATTTTAGTTCTTATTTCATATTTGACTCTTTGTCTAATACTTATCTGGATATTCGCTTTTATTCTTTATCTCATATTATTTATGACTCTCAGTCATTTTTCTCACATTCTTTCGATTATCCTTTTTATCATTCACAATTCTTCTTATTTGTAGTTTATATGGTCACTAAATCTGATTTCAAATGACCATTTCTTTGTTAACTGTCTTTATATTCTTCTCACTATTATCATTGTCTGTCTTATCTTTAACTTTTCGCCTAACACTTGATTAGGCATTAAATCTCCATTTCTCAACTCATTCTTTTGCATTATAACAATGCAACTTGCTCATAGTCTTTAACGATATTCATTTTTTTTATTACTTTCTCATTCAGATAACTTACTTTGTTATGTTACTCATTATAGTACACTTCAAACTTAATTATTTGCTCCAACTATTAGATGTCTTTACTTGTCATATTACTTTCGAGTTTGGAAGTCACAACTTCCCATTTATTACACTTTAATTTCTGCCCTTGATTCCTTATCTAATACTTGATTAAGTATTTTGCTTTCATTTTTTTTACATATTTAATCACAACTTTTATATACATATTTTAATCTCTTGGTTGTCCATGAACAGCACATCATACTACTTCTCAATATTTACTCGTTATTCTTTTTTTTTGTACCTCTATTGGGTTTGTCTATAATTACAAACCCAGCTCATTTCCTTTTTACTCTTCATGCTTAAATGTTTTCATTCTTCTTTCTTATATGAATCTCATTCATATATCTGTATTCACATTCTTTTCCACTCTTTCTTTCTTTGGTCGCTGCAGTGACATTACTCTTATTTTATTCCATAATCATAATTCGTTTCTGTTAGACAACTGAAATTTTCAGTTATACTCTTTCTTTTATATTTGTACTATATACTTCATTACTCCCACTAAAATTTTCAATACATTTACACCTTTTGACCATGTCTCTTTTACTGGTTCCTTCCATACTTTATTCTGCTTTATTGCATATACTTTATAATAATTCGTATAAGGTATGGGGTTTTCCCCACTATATACCTCATATTTGTTACTTCATCTTTAACACTTTTGCTTTATACTTTAACATTTCCAGTCTTACTTGATTTTCTTACATAGGCATACAGAACCTATACCCCTCAAACCTTCTACACTTATCCCTTACAGCTTTACATGATTCCTATGTGGTTTCACCAAACTCAGATATATATCCTGTGATTATGATAGTACGGGCCCATATTATTATAACCACATGTACACATTTGCTTCCAGTTTTACCACCAGGACCCATGTTCCACTGTTATGGATTCACTCCCATTTCTACTTACTTTCAACATCATACCGAAGTATGTACTCCACTTAACTCCCACATAGTTTAAGTCTAGGTTCAAGTACTGACACCTAGATAGCTTAAACTATGGCTCTAATACCAAAATTGTAACACCCCTTTCTCAAACCGTAGTTTAGTACAGTTTATATTACAAAATATCTTACAATTCGTGACTATCAAAAAGTCACTTAATTTTTTTTTTACAAATTTATTCTCAAGGGGTATTACAGACTGAATACAGAAACCATAATTTAAACTTATTTGTATCTTACACTGGTCCCAACTTCAACTCCTGCTCCTTTCACCTAAGTACATAGCATTTAAAAAAATAATACGTGAGACATAATGTCTCGTGAGTAATATGGGTTTTAGACCCAAAACTCTTCTGCTCAAAACTTGAATTATAAACAAGTAAACTACTTAAAACTTATTTTCATAACAAATCTCAAAATAATTTCTTTCTTAAAAACTGCTTCTTTTCTCAAACTGTTTTCTTCCTTAAAACTGATTTCTTTCTTTAAAACTGCTTTCTTTCTTAAAACTGATTTCTTTCTTTAAAACTGCTTTCTTTCTTAAAACTGATTTCTTTCTTTAAAACTGCTTTCTTTCTCATTTTCTTGTGACCAACTGAAACTCATGAATTAGTTTAGTTTAATTCATTTTACTAACTCCCCTTCGCGGGACAGAACAGATCCGCCCGCAAGGTTATGCTATCTCTGCCTCCCTTTCGTGACTTGGAACAGATCCAATCACAAGGTTATGCTATCTCTGTCTCCCCTTCGTGACTTGGAACAGTTCCAATCACAAGGTTATGCTAAGCTAGACAACTACTTCGCGACGGGAGGTACCACCCCAGTAGTGTCTTCAGATCTCCCGATTATGTGGGTGATCCTAGTCCGGACAACTAACTCTTACTACTTTCTTTGCTCTGATTCTTATCTTTTTACTTTCTTCATTTCATCTCAAATTGGTCAAATACGGACACAATTTCAAAACAAGCTCAAACTTTAACTCTTTGACTCATACTCTCGAAAATCACTTTGAAACTAACTTCAATATCTTTAGCTCTCATGTGGAGCTTCTTTCAAAAACTTTACAAACTACACTGCTTTAAAATCTTCTTAAAAACACTTAGCTCTTGTGTAGAGCTACTTTTCAAAACTGTTTCTAAACTTTAACATTTAAAAGCATTTGGAAATCTCATTTTCTGAAAATATCATTTTGCTATGTACTAGGAAAAATCCTCATAAAACTCACCTTGATTCTGCTATGGTTCACTAAGCTTCTCGTACTCCTTTCCCTTTTTTGTGCTCAATGGTATTTGAAGCACCTCCTATATATATCACATATATATAGTCTTAATTAATAAATATATACTACAGCTGACTCTATAACTTAAGAGGCTCATATGACATAACTACAGGTCATAACAAATGTATAACCTTTAATAACTCATGTTATAATTTTTCTCCGAAATACGTGTATTTTGCTACAGTATCCTCGGGAGGTCGTATTTCGGTTCCGACAATTTTCCATGAAGTCTTAGGCCATAATAGACCTATGTTCGAAATTTAAGGTCAAACGGACAAGTTTAGGACTAAATCTCAAAATCCAATTTCACTTGGCAGGAGACTCTCTACAAAAACTGCATTTTGGACCTGCCGCCACGTCGCGTCGCGATCTCAAAGAAGGATGCTATTTCTAGCGTGAACAGTGGAGCACGACTCATGCATTTCATAGGCTAAATAGGCACGACTCGTGCCTATGCTGCAGGTTCCATTTTCAGTCCGATTTTTAAGCTACAGACCTCTATTTTCGCCTATTAAGCACTTAATACTTAACTTAATCTTTTTACTATCATTACATGACTAAAACCTTCACTTTACATCAGGTTTTAACCCATGGAATCACTGATTCCAACTTCAATTTCTTAAAAACCCGTTTTTGATAATTTTCACTAAAAACCCAAATTTCTGAAATTAACCACTTAGGAGTGTCTTAATACATCCTAAGTGATCCTTTGGACTAAACAAAAGCATCAAAATCAGTCTTGATCTTACAAACCCGTGAATTAGGGTTCTTGAGCAAAATCATCATTTTCTTAACTTTTAACATGTTCAATGGTTAGAACATGTTTACTTGATGATTTTGAGCAAGATGATTTCATTAGAACTATGATTCCTGGGAAATCAGAAGTTAAGACTTGATTCCCGTTCAAGATTTTGAGTTCAAAGGTTAGAATTCTTACCTCTCAAGGCTTGGAATCACTAATTCCAAGTGTTTAGCTTCAATTCTTGCAAGATGTTCCAAACTCTTTGTTCTTCCCGTGTTCTTCCCGTACTCTCTCTCTCGCTCTCTCTAGACTCTTCTACTGAATTCTGGAGATGAGAGTTAGATAACTCTCTTATTTATATTTAATTTTTATAAAATATTTACATTTTAGTCCCTAGCCTTCCAACTTCTTTACAAGAATAGTCCTAAGACCCATAATCTTGCAAACAAGGTTCCATTAACTACCAACTTAACATTTTCTTGACATTTTGGTCATTTTTATGTTAAATGACCATTTTACCCTTTTTGGTCAAGTTTCACTATTCACACGGTAAAATTCCGATTTTATATAAACTTTTATTTCTTATATTCTTATTGCACAAACAACATATTATTTTACATAATGGTCTTATAATATGACAAGAGACCATTTTACCATTTTTACAACTTTTTGCGGGTTCTTACATTCATCACGCAAGGCATTGATTAAAATTTAGCATCTGTACAAAACACACGGTGATTCCACTATAATTATATGTTTTGAGTTGGATTGAATTTGAAGATTGACTGATCCAAGAGGTTTCAAAAGATTAAGTATGTGTTTTGATTTGGACTGAATTTGAATATTGAGTTGGATTGAATTTGTAAGTATGAATTTTGTGTTTACTTATGGGAAAAATCGGGAGCCCGACAGCCTCAATGGTATATGTTAGAATCTCCTCAAGAGACCGGTACTAGTGATTACGGTATACGTGACAATGCCCATATCAGCAAAACTTTGACTTTTCATTATCAAAGTCCACATCAGCATCAACATGACACATTATTGGAGACTAAGCAAAGGGGTAAACAGTTTACCCCTTCAATTTCGCTTTAGGGACTATTTAAACACACAAAACTTGAATTCGTTCCCCTAAAAGCAAGAAAAATAGTTGAATGACCTTTTAAACCAATGTCGTAAACTTTGTTGTGCTACAATGTCATTTTGCATGGTCCCGTTCCGGTGAGTACTCTTTTTTCGGTGAGGACTCGTAAGGACACTTTAAAAAAATTGAAAAAAAAATATAAAAAAATACAAATCATAAAATCGAGAATAGTACTATATCATTATAAAAAAATTGGAAAAAAATTGGATCATTGAAAAACAGTAATGATCCAATTTTTTTTTTTTAATTTTTTGGATCATTGTTTCATTATAAAAAAATAATGATCCAAAAGTTTTTTTTCGAATTTTTTTTTTTAAGATGTCCTTACGAGCCCTCATTTTAAGAAGAGTCATCACCTGATCGCTTATATATATATATATATATATATATATATATATATATATATATATATATATATATATATATATATATATATATATATATATATATATATATATATATATATATAATAGGTTACAAACTCGTGTGTTATACGGATGAAAATTCTTATTTAATAAGAAAATATTTTATTTAATCATGCAATTAAATGCGTACTACTTTATGCATGAATAAAAACATAGAAAAATATAATACCAAAAATGGTACCTTTTGCAAAGTTTTATTAGAGAATCGAGAATAATATTATAGCAACGTAATTTCTGATATTCATAGAAACATGCTTTCTGATCAAGGGTAAACATGTGAAAATAGACAAACTTTCTGTTTTTTTAGCTTTTTATAGAAATGTTCTTGATTTTAATTTTTTATAGCAAATGTTTTTAGACGGTCAAATTTATTTCTTTTAGTGAATGAATAGTTAGTATTAATAATTTGTAATGTTTAGTTTATTCTTTATGATAATAAAAACTTAGAACATTCTAGAAATTAGGTACATAACATCGACCTTCGTTACGGTACCGGTTCCAAAATATAAAGAACCTATAGCGGTTTCAATTCGGGTTCGGTTCTAGTTCCGACATCTGAAGAAAATGCTACAACCGGATAAAATTGTAAAGTGCAATACTTTAATAGAAAATGAAATACAATATTGAAATATATAAATTAAAAAGTAGATGTTATAATACATGTAAATTGAAGTATGTTGCTACACAATAATTACTTAAGTGGAAAGAAACAAGAAATAACTCTCTATGGTTCAAGTACCCATCTTTACCAACATCATCGTGTAGAAAGATCTTCAAATATAATATGTCTCATGTATATGATAAAATTACAAAAAGAAAGGGTATTATCGTCCTTATGGCATCCATAAGCATTTGAAAGTCTTAATCAGTTGAGGTAAATGTGAAAGTACCCACTGGTCCCATAAATAATTGCAGCACTATATCAATATAGGTAAAGTATTAGCAAACGATACTTTTGAGAAAAAACATATGATTGATACAACAAAAGTTTGTGAAACTTACCACATGAGCATGCCAAAGTTCTAACAGATCAAAACAGGAAGCTTCACCTGGGTCAATATTGATGTATCTTGAGCTCATAACAGTGATTTGAACCCCATTACATGGTTGAGCAATTAAGTCAAAATAAAAACAAAATCCACTAAGAATAAACATAAAATTAAAGAAAAGTATTCGTTTGCGGTCCTCGGTAATCTTCCAAACTATTATCTTTCACTTTTCAAAGCCCCCGATGGTGTGATTGAGCATCTCGAGAGAATACGAAGAAGATTTCTATGGGGGCAAATGAGGAAAAAAAGAATATTTCTTGGTATCTTGGAACAAAGTTGTGGCGCCAAAAAGAAAAGGTGGGCTCGGTGTTGCATCGTTGAAATCTCTCAATATTGGGTTATTGGTTAAATGGTGGTGGAGATTGAGGAAGGAACCGTCGACTCTTTGGAGTCGGTTAATCGTTGGAATCCACGGGCTTGAACATAAGCCTCCTGACAATCTTTCCGACAGGAAATTAGCAGGGGTGTGGAATAACATTGCGAGTATAAGTAAAGAATTGGTAAAAGCAAACCTCGGCTACCATGATATTTTCAAATTTGACATTGGCGTGAATATGTGGAGATGTGAGTTAGCATAGGATGGTGCTTATTCTGTCAAAGCCATGAGAAACATTATGGAACAAACTTCTCCCAACTCGCTAAACAGTGATCTCGTGAAATGGATCAAAGAAGTTCCATACAATGTTTCGTGTTTCATTTGGAAAGCCATTTCCGGGGGTATTCCTACAGCGGTTGCACTTATTCGTCGGGGGGTGAACATCTCGAGTGCGGTTTGTAGTAGATGCAACTTGGAGGTGGAAGAGCGTGACCATGTCTTGCTGAATTGTAATATCGCTAGGAAGGTTTAGGAGCAAATGTCGGACTGGTGCGAGCTCAGGTTGGATGATACAAATGCACTGGAGGAGCTTTTACTCAAGATCAATGGATGGGGTAGATGTCCGAAAAAGAGAAGGGTGTTAATGGCAGTTACATTTGGCACGATATGGTGTTTGTGGAAAACACGAAATGAATGGGTGTTCGGTCAAAAACAGGTGTCCCCGTAAGGCGTAGTAGATCTTGTCAAAGCTTTGGTATTTTCATGATAAAGCATAGGGGTAACATAAGGGAGCTTGATTGGGCTAGGTGGTATTTTTCACCACTTTCTGTCTAATGTAACAAAGGAACATCCCTTTTGTTTTTTCTTTTTGTGCTGTTTTGTTTGATCTGGCATCTCGCCGATCGGCCTCCTTGTATTTGTACCAAGGTTCTAAATAGCGTGAGGCGTGACGTGGCGGCAATGTCAAGCCTCAAGTTTTACGAGCTTTGGCGAGCCATGGCGTTTTTCAAGGCGTGATGTAAGGCGGCAACTTTATATGAATGTATAAATTATATTATATATAAATATAGATTTATATCAAACATATAAGGTTTTTAGAAGTGTTTTATCAATAACTAATAACAAAAAGTTAACAAAAACTCAAATGTTTTGTACCCAATCAAGAAATGCAAGCCAAAGAAGAAAAAACAAACCGCAAACAGCAAAAACTCGCGCCATAACGCGCCATGGCTCGCGCCACGCCTAGCAGCGCCGCCATGAAGGTTTTCGGGACGTCATAGTCACGCCTCACGCCATGGCACGCCATGACGCGCACCATGTAGAACACTGATTTGTACTTTTTCCTTTGTTTCATTTATAATATCCGTTTGCCGGTTCCAAAAAAAGCAAAACAACTCATTCAACTTGCACAATAACATTAATTGCTTCCAACTTGTCTCATTTAGTATTTCAGCCACACGTTAAGCACAACACACGTAAGCATTCTTTCTCCATAAATTGAATAACCCAAAAAGTCGAATAATAACCAACACAAACATTAATACAGGTGTTTAATGTAATAGAAAGTCGTTGAAATATATCATAACGAAAAGGCTTCCAAGGGCGTACCAATCTCTTCTGTGAGATGATCCCATTTAAATTTGCTCAAGTATTTAATGTTCCAAATGTCATTATAGAATGATGACTTTTTCCTCCCACCTAATTAGATAATTAGCAATCATACAAAAATAGGTAAACTAAAAAATAGAAATATATGATTTGCTTGCACACATACCTATTTGTTCACCATTCAACCTTGAACCAACTCTTAAATTTTGCAATCCATTTTGCAGTGTGTTTTTTTTGTTTAAGTTTTTATTAGAAAATGTTTTATGCTAAAAGTAGAGGGTTTACCATTCGTACGCCATATTGATCAACAACCATCCCAACAGCTCGAAAATCTTAAACCGCACTACTATGTGCATGAGGGGGTTTACAGTTTCCGTCTAAAGATTGTTAGCGAAAGGGACCAAACCTATTAATTCAGTTTGAAATAGGGACTAACCTTGCAACATTTGTGATAGTTGAACCAAAGGTGGTGTTATATTGAGCGGAACCAAAGATGTAATTTTGTCTTATTTTAATGATTGTCCTAGTCATGTTTAATACATTAATTATTTATAAAATACAAAAGAAATAATAATAAAGAAACATTAGTAGATAAACTTGACCCGTTTCCGAGTATGTCATTTTGCCACCTAGTCAAGATTAAAAAAAGTGAGATGCACTACGTTACTCAAGATATAGAAATTTAAAACCGAATACGACTAATCAAAAGTAACGTAGAACCCATGAAACATGTTTAATCCCAAATAGATAACCATTAACGATAAATAAAAAATAAAAAAAAAAGGTTTGGCCTTCTCCAAAACAATCATCAATCAATATTCAATATGAAATCAAATATCAACAAAAAGTAACCAAAAGCTAGCAGAATCATGAAATATTGTTTCTTTTAAGATGGGAATCTCTACATGAAACTATGAAACCATGGATCGCATCTAGACAAGAGGTGGATACTGCTTTGCTTGCTGGCGGACTCTTTTCTTGTACTCCACGGCATCCTATATAGTGAAAACTTATAAATAATTAACGTATTAAAAATAATCACAAAATTTATGTTATTAGAAAGGTAAACGGAAATAATAGCAACCTACTAGACAATGATACTTAAATATTTATTAGCTTTCTACAAATTTGACTCACAAGTTTTTTATTACAATAACTTTATTAGAGAATAACCACCAATTTAAATTATCCGTATATAAGTATATAAATAAATTCGAATTAACTATCGTATTATTAAAATAAGCTTTTTTCTAATTAAAAATTGTATTTTAAGTTTCTAACCCACAAAAATGATTGTGTTTCAATTTATTATAAACCAGTAAAATTTTAAATTAGTTCAACACATTAAATCAAAATTTATATATATCGTAAATTAATCCAGATTAAAAATAAACTATAAAATTAGTGAGAATAAAATAGAATATACCTGAATAAAGAGATGATAACCATCAGTTTGAGCAGGATCAGCAGGGTTAGGGGAGTCCAACAAGTCTTGAATGCCAACTAGAATTTGCTTCACTGTTATTGCGGGTCTCCAACCCTATAGACATAAAAAATAATCATCAATTGTTATAAATCTGATAATTAGAAGATTGGGTAAATTACATTTTTGGTCCCTATGTAATTGAAGTCCTTTTTGAGTTGGTTACATTTTTGGTCCTTGAGTATAGTCGACTTTTGCAATTTTGGTCCCAAAAAGTTTTCTCTTGCGATTTTGGTAATTGGTCCTTATTTGAGGTTTTTGTAACGTTTTTTATTCTTGCTTTAAGTTATATGACTTATGACTATGAGTAAATTACATTTCTGGTCCCCGAGAGTATAGTTCATTTTTGCAACTTTGGTCCCAATAAGTTTTCTTTTGCAATTTTGGTTCTTTTGAGGTATTTGTAATGTTTATGGAGTCATTTGGTCACTAGCATACCTGATTTTTGCAATTTTAGTCACAAAAGTATAGTCATGGAGTAAATTACATTTTGGTCCCTATGTTATACAGCTGATTTTTGCATTTTGGTCGCAAAAAGTTCTCTTGCATTTATGGTCCCTATATGAAGGTTCTTGTAATGTTTTTGATCCCTATTCCAAATAAAAATGGCTATTTTTGGTCCCTAGGTGTACTTGATTTTTGCAAATTTGGTCCCAAAAATATAGTCATTTTACTTGGAAAAAGGGCCCAAAACATTACTAAAACCTCAAATAAGGACCAAAATTTAAAACGGAGTAATTTAAATTTTTGATCACTATGCTTTACTCCAAATTTGTAATTAACTCTTGAAAAAATAGCTATACTCAAGGACCATAAATGTAATTTACTCATACTCATATTACTTGAAACAAGGATAAAAAATTAAAGCGTTACAAAAACCTCAAATAACTACCAATTACCAAAATTGCAAAAATCGACTATACTCAAGGACCAAAAATGTAATTAACTCAAAAAAGATTTAACCATTTTGTATAATAAGGATTAAAAGCTCTTACACTGTCTTCATTGAGGATTGAAAGACAAACAGTTCCAGAAGGGTAAACATTAGGGTGGAAAAACCCTTGAGGGAATTTACACTTTGGTGGTTTGCTTGGATAATCTTCAGTGAAATGAAGAGTGAGGGGGTAATAGCCTCCCTCCCAGTCAGTCTGCAATTATCATTTTATAAATATAATTAATGCCCATAAAAGAAAAACAAATAAACTCGCTGAAAATAGCTCAAGATGAGTCTTTACATTATTAACTTTTGGTATATTCTTCCATAAGAAATTGCATAAGAGAAGTAGTTATACAAAAATGATATCACATCAAAATTTTAATACTTCTATGTTTACATCATCATAATAAAACTTCTTTGAGATGGAAGTGCCAAAAGTTAGGTCATCCTCCCCTAAACTGCTATGTAACTAAAATCCAGTTTAGAAAAAGATGAAGAATAGAAGATTTCTCACATCAAATCCTTAATAGTTAATACACATCGTAATAAATGGAGTCTGGGAACTATAAATTACTGTATAACACCAGACCTACGTGATTAAGAATAGAAGATTTCTCACATCAAATCCTTAATAGTTAATACACATCGTAATAAATGGAGTCTGGGAACTATAAATTACTGTATAACACCAGACCTACGTGATTAAGATCACAGTAATTGTGTAAACGATGTTGGATTCACCAGTTTCTATCACATGACAGTAAGCTGAGAGAACGCTATATTCTAAATCACGACAAGTATTACAGGCACGAAATGGGTTTTCGACTTTTCGCACAATTGTGAGCAAGGGTTTCGAGTCTGTGAGAGAGGTAACGAGTTACCCAAGCCTATTAGCAATTAACACAAATAACTTAGAAGAAAGGAGGAGATCATGAGAACTTACCCCAACCTTCCCGGGAATAGTACACTGCCAAATCATCAAATTAAGGGTACCATCGGGAAGAGATTCAGGCTTCGCAACAAAGCCCTAGTTGATCAAAACGAAATCTATTATCAATCGCAAGAGTGAATGATTAGAGTAATGAAGACTAGGGTTAGGAGTATAACGAACATGAGGATGATTCTTTCGCCATGCTTTTCGTTCCTCGGTGAGACGGCCACGAGCTATACCACCAGACATGATTTGCAGTTTCGATCGCTTTCACTCCGTGGAGAAGTTATGGGGTGCGAAAGATTTGCAGCCTCTCGACTCCTGCAGCAGGGTGAAGAAGACGGAAGTCTGACTTGCGAATTGCGGGTTTGAGAGAGTCGTCCATTTGATTATGCGATAAGTATTTAAAATAGAAAATCTACAAAAAGTATAGGAAAATAGCGTCTAATAACATGTTTGGTAGAGGATCTCCGATCATCAACATTATATCCGTTCAAAAAAAAAATCAACATTATATAATAACTAATCAACATTATATAGAGTTTTTGATTAAAATAATGTATTTTAAAAAAATATTTATTAATCGGTATAGTTTTAAAAATATTTTTTAAATAAATGTAGTTTTAAATTTTTATATTTTTTAAAACTTTATACTCTTATTCAATTTTTACTGTTTTTCTTATATATTTTTTGACCTTACTATATTATTTGACTATCATTTCGGCACTCAATCCGTCCCGTAATAGAAATATGTCGTACACCAATTGATCATGTTAATCTATTAATAGTTAAAGTTCATCAACAACTAAACGATTCATTATTTTAGATTTTAAGGACGTGTTTCTCAATACTATAAGATTTAAGCCTTTTAATATTTATTTATTAAATTATCTTTTCGTATATGGTTTTAAATGATATCAAAGAACTTTTTATAGACTTAAACATCTTTATATCAACAAAGATGATACAGTCTTGGACATCAAGACATGATTTACTAAATTGGATTGTTATGAATAGAGAAAACTATAAATTTGGTTGTTTGTAAAAAGATAGCGTTTTAAAAAGTTGTGGAGATAATGAAATAAGACATGATAAAAAGTAAAAATGGCGTTTGTAACAAAATTTGATTAAATTTCTAGCAAAAAGTTAAAAAAAAATCAAAAATATATATTAAAAACAGTAACATAGAATAAGAGTCTGAAAGTTTTAGAAAAATATAAAAATTTAAAACTACAACTATTTGATAAATATTTTCGAAACTACACTTATTTGGTAAATATTTTTTTAAAATACACCTCTTTGGTCAAAAACTCCATTATATATAAGTATAGAGATGTGATTGTTATTTATAGTTGTGTCTTTCAAATATCGAGTTGTAAGATTTAATTTAAATTAATCTCAACCGTATGAATTATCTTATTTACAATTAGTCAATCTCTTGGTAACCTATTAACAACTTCTCACATGTATAATCAACTTGCTATCCCACGATGGTTTTTTTATGAGCTCGCATCCCTTCGATTTTCAATTCCTCTTCTTTAGGGTGAGCATGATATTCGAACCGACTCGATTCGGACTGAAACCCGAGCCGGACCGAGACCGGAAAAACATAAAGGTGGGAACCGAGTACCGAGCAAAGTAGAACACTTGGTCCTTTGGTTCGGGTATGGATTAGGTCGGATACGATCATGTGGTTTTTTTGGAAGTAATAAAATCGAATCATATTTATGCCTTTTAAATTTTCGGTAGGGTTCCATACCTAATACCCGAGCAAACCGATGGACCAAGACCGAGTACCGACCGAGTTACATGTTAGTTTCCTTATGTCTGGTCCGGTTCCTCGGTTCTTGGGCTTGGGCTCGGTTCCGAGTACCATTTGCACATCCCTACCCTTCTACATGTCCTCCCACATTCTTCTTCCTAGGTTCAACTTTCCACATGTTCTCCATCATTCTTCCTAAACCACTTTCACCCTCTACAATTCTCCCACATTTTCAACTCCCTTCTCAATGCCCTCCTAACTCCTATATATTTATTACGATTCTTCTAAAGGGAATATTAGTTCTTTGTACCGAAATCTTCTTTCCTCCTCATATTCCGTTACAAGTATGGCCTCTCCTTCTAGGGTTTTCAAAATGTTTTGGTATACGGAACCGATTTGGTTTGGAGTTGGTTGTAGAGGCGGTGGTGTCACTAGATGGGGAAGGGGCGACTGGTTGAAAATATCCATTCAGTATCAAATATGAGAAAGGAAACAAGTAAATTAAACCTTGACATTATTTTCCTTCTTTATTAACTTCTTTAAAATCATCTTAATTTTATCATATTTCTTTTATGTTTGGATTAACTTACTTATTGCAAATCAAAGAGGTAGCAAAAAAGTATGCAATTTCTCACAAATAAGTGAAAGCAACTTTGATTTCATTCTAAACAACAAGCATGGTTGAGCTTACAAACTTTCATTAATTTGTGGAATCCCATATGGAGAAAATTAGTGTGAAACCTAGTCGGAATTGAATTTTGTTGTTTATAATGTTTTATAATATTGATTTCATTAAAATCCTTGTTCTAATGTTCGATACTTAATAGGTTCTCGCAAGGTTTGAAGATTTTCCCACCAAGAAGTTACACTTCTTAATAATGGTGGTGGTTGTATATTTAAAAATTCATAAAATAGCTACTACTTTGTTGTAGTGGAGGCAAACCAATATTATCATATCATATCATATTTATATCTATATCTATATCTATATATATTATAAAAGAAGCATAAATACTTGCACCATATCAATTTGAAACTTTCATGATCTTTCAAATTTTTTCTAATAATGATTATAATTTGGTTAATTAATGTGAGATAATTGAAAATATAATAAATATTCTAAAATTAATTTATCAACTTTTAACTTAACATACTTAATTTATTGGTTTAAATTGGATGTAGAACATTGTATTGTTTAATGTTACTACATTATAATTATTAATCTAACGTATTTGATCTAAATATGATGCAAAATTCAAAACGTAAATCGAAATGATGAATAAACTTGAAACAATTGTCTGAATACTATATTTCTAAATAGTTAAAAAGTTCAAATAAAATGTTAAACGTAAAACGTAAATCCAAATGTCAGTCTAATAAAATTTTGAAAAAAAAACTATTTTTATCATAAACTTCAACTTAACATACTTAAGTTACTGGTTTAAATTGAATGTAACAAATTATATTTTCTAATGCTACCACATTATAATTATTAATCTAACATATTTGATCTAAAAATGTTGTTAAATTCAAAACGTAAATCAAAATGTTGAATAAATTTGAAACAATTGTCCGAAGACTACGTTTTCAAATAGTTAAAAACTTCAAATAAAATTTTAAACGTAAAACCTAAATTGAAATGTCAAACTATAAAATTTTGACCATAACTATTTTTTATAATAATTAAAATCTATAAAGTGGTAGTTATTTTATTCAGTTATAAATAACATGAAACTAAAAAATAAATTAAGTCCTCTTGAAAACAATAGTGATATTTGAAATAATAACAATAATCAAAATAAAAAATGTGCAAATGATCATTTATTTAACTAATATTAAAAGTACATATCTAAGTTGATTAACCAAAGTAATGTTGAATGTAAAACCTAAATTAAAATTCTAAATTAACAAAATAATTTAATAGAATATATTTTTATAATTTTTTTTTCAATTAATAGTTTTTAATAAATTAAATTATAATAATAGTTATCAATAAGACAAAATTAAAAAATATGTTATGTTTTCCGGAAAAAATGATTGACATTTCAAAAAATAATCATGATCGAAATTAAAAAAATGTCCACATAAGTTCTATTAAAATCAAATAACTATAACAATAGTTAATAATATTATTAAATTATATGTATATTAACTTTTATTCATATTCAACCTCCAATAGGTACAATTGACATGATATGATCATAAATTATGTATATATAAATTGATTAAACATTATAATAATTAACAATAAAAACATAAATATATTTTTATTTTCACATATAATCTATTAATAGAGACTATTGAGATAATATTTATATGTGTATTATATTTTAACATATATTTAAAATAATTACAATATATCTCTATGTTTATAATTATGTATACGGAATTATTGTAAGAATTACTATTTCATAGTTGATGTCAATGACGTAATTATTTTCAACAATATATATTTATCAAAATTTTAATTACATCTTATTAACCTGCGCAACGCGTGGGCATTCGCCTAGTATATTATAAAGGAAGCATTTTTCCACTCACCACATGCATTTGAAACCTCCATAACCTTTCAAATTCTCACTTAATATAATCAATCTATTAATTTAAATATTTTTACCACATTAATTTGAGATTTTTTTTCTTTATCCCACATTGCTTCACTACATATATGACCTCTTCTCTTTCTCTTATATAATACAATCATTTGCTTTCATTATCCATCAAATTTGATCATTCAAGGCTATTATTAATGATCATTTTATCATAGAAACATTCTTTTATTGCAAGTTTTAAAAGATTTTTACTGTTTAGTTTCAATTCTAAAAAGTATTGAAACTCAAATGTAACAATTAAAATTACTTAGAACTTTTAAAAACTTGACTAGGTTGAAAGTGTATAGTACGTCGTTTTTAAAAAAGTGACATCGGTGTAAACATTTTTCGATTCACCAATATGTATATACATAGACATTTGGTTCCCTACTTAAAACTTCTAAAAACTTGACTAAGTTTAAAGTTTATAGTGTGTCGTTTGTAAAAAGTGACACTAGTGTAAATATTTGTCGATTCACCAATATGTATATGCGTAGAAATTTCAATTGTTAATGTTTTAACTATTTATTATAAAGGAGATCATTCAAAACAATGTGGTTCAATTTTAATAATTTATTTTTTTACCATATTATGTTGATATTTTTCTGTCTCACATCGTGTCACACATTTATCTAACATTTCATCTTTCATTTATACAATACCACTAATTTAATTATATTATCCATCACTCTTCATCATAATATGACTTTCAATGTCTATTATTAATTAAATATCATTTTATCATACAAACATGTTTTCTCAAAGTGATAAAGGCTTGTATTTATAGGTTTTAATTTCCAAAAGTATTAAAACTCAAAGATGAAGATGAATATTACTAAAAAAAACTTTTAAACTTTATATTTAATCTAAACGTATAATATTAAACACAAATTGTTATCATAATAGATATCATGTTTGCATCCAAAACTCGAAAAAGTTACATAATAAATTTTTTTAATTCAATTATAAATAGATAGTCAAACATTAAAACCTAGAAAACATGTTATTAAAATCTATTGTTAATTAGTGGTCAATTTATCATAAAAACATGGTTTTTATCTCAAAGTTTCAACAATTATTCTATTTCAAAATCATTGAAACTAAGATGAATATTTAAAAGAGTTAAAAACTATTAAAATATCAATTGAATTGCACATTCGTAGTTAGTCGTGGCCACAGTTCGATGTGTGATGACAATATTGTAAACATTTTATTTCGCTTTCATAAGATTTATGCACATCGAACATTCAAACAGTAATCCTTGAAAGTTCAAACAAATATGTTTATATATATATATATAAATATTATAATAGATGTCATTTAATCAATATAGTTTAAGATGTATTTTTATCATATACCACATTAATTTGAATTTATTAGAAAAAACATATCGAAGTGGAAATCAGTGAGTACCTGTCCAAATTTTACGAAAACGATCCTAAAACTAAAACCAAAGGTTCATGTAATGTTGCATCCAATTCCTAATTTGGTTACAATCAAGAACACAAAAGAACAAAGATATGAGAGAAATGATTTTAACCTCTCTACTTATAGATGTTTTGTTTCCTTTGAATTTTTTTTCTTAAGCTACGTGGGATGAAAATTATGTTAGTCTCTTTACTTATAGATGTTTGATTTCTCTTCAGTTGTGTTTCTTAAGCGATGTGGGATACGAAAATGACACAAAATAACACTATGAAGGAAATTTTGATCGCACATCATCATGATAAACCAACTCAAGAAGCTTTTTATTCTATAAATAAAGGTCCCCCTCAAGTTAAAACAATTATATAAATCATTTGATTTGATATTTTTCAATGTTGGATATATTTCCAAATATTAATGTTCAAGGAAATATACAGTTAAAGCTTTCTTACATTTTTAATGAAGTTGAGCTTTAAAATTTTAGTGAGTCGATCCAAGATGAGCTATGGATTTGTTCATCAAGTTGTACAAAATTGTATGCATTGTGCTGAATAATGCAATTTTGAACTTTTATTTGTTATGTAATATTGATGGTCAAAAACGACGATTTCTAATTTTCATAGAGGTCATTCACTCAATATATACTTCGTGTATTCAAACTATATCTATTTTTTATTATAAATGAAGTCATCTAAATTAAAGTGGTTCAAGATAAATGATTTATCTTTTACCACATCAATTTGAGGTTTTATTGTTTATCAAACATTGTTTCACATACATATATGATCTTTTCTCTTTCTCTTATATAATACAAATCATTTGCTTCCATTATCCACCAAGGAGAACACTATTAATTTAAATTAAATATTCGAAATTAAAACATGACCATATACGCAATCTTTAAATTGATTTTAAAATAGACAAAAGTAAAGATAAATTTGAAATTATACAAAAATTCTATCCAAGCACGACCTGTTGGTAGACTATTAAAATCATGTGGTTTGAGATAACTCTTTACCTTAAACCATATTAATTTGGTTTTTATTTTGATGCATTGTATTTATTCATTAAAATTGTTAAAATTCGTTGTTTTCCAAATTTATGACAC
Organism: Cichorium intybus; assembly: GCA_023525715.1. NCBI lineage: Eukaryota > Viridiplantae > Streptophyta > Magnoliopsida > Asterales > Asteraceae > Cichorium > Cichorium intybus. The sequence goes on along the minus strand of CM042011.1, from coordinate 138,074,155 downwards.
GTGTATGTATTACCATATAGTTAAAAATAATGAATAGATTTTCTCTCTCTCTCTTTCTCTTTCTCTCTCTCTCTCTCTATATATATATATATATATATATATATATATATATATACATATATGTATATATAAAATTTGGTATAAGAATAACATGCATTTGTTTATATTTGAACTAATAATTTTTTTCCTGCGCAACGCACGGGCATTCGCCTAGTTCATGTATAATGTTGAGTGTGTTGGGATTCGATCACATAAACACATAACACATGCAGCAAAAGACTAACAATATCAAATCACAAATTATTCATGAACATTGTCCAGGATCATGCCGTTCATATCAGTTATTGCTACTTAAAGCTTAAACATAATATACCTCAACAAGTCTCTTTCTTTGGCTTCTAGTCAGGGCCACGATTGCAAGGGATGATCAGGATCCAAAGTAGAATCTCTCTAATGATTCACACCCAGTGATCTCCAGGAACCAGACATATCAGTATTCCACTTGGGAAAAGGAGGCAAAGATCAAAGCCCGAGAAAGGGATTGAAAAGCACAGAAAGGAAAGGGGAGGGAGGAGTTGGCGGTGCAGAAGAGGCTAGGGATGCCTTAGGGTTGAACTTCAAGGACTCTATTTGTAACGACCCAAAAATCTCGAATTTATATTCGAGAAAATACGTAAGGAAAGGACCAAAAATATTTTGAAAGTTTTAAAATAATTTACTTAGAAAATGTGGTAAAATACTAAAAGTTTGGAAAAAGATGGAGAGAAAGGGCAAAATGGTCATTTGACATCCAAATGACTTTTAGGTAAGGAAAATATGATTTTTGAAGTTTATATGTAATGAAATAAAATTTTGACACCAAATAATGGTGATAAGTATTTGAAAGTTAATTCTAGTAAAAGAGGGTAATTTGGTCATTTGACCATAAAAGGGTAAATTGGTCATTTGCCCATGTATAAGATTTAATATGAAAGTATATTTTGGTTTTTGGACCAAAAATGTAAGAAACTAAGTTATATGTAATAAGATTTGATTTTTGGTGGTCAAAGTGCAAGAAATAAAAGCCAGGGACTAAAACTGTAAATATGGAAAATATAAAAATGAGAAAATATCTCATTAATGATCATAAAATCTGAAGAGGGTCTAGAGACTACGGGAGAGAGCGAGAGAGCATCGGAGAAGAGAAGGAATTCTGGAAATCTTTGCAAGAAATTGAAGCTAGAATTGAGGGTTTCCAAGCAAACAAGGTAAGAACTTCATGTTCTAAGCTTATTTCATCCAAGACTTGAACGAGAATCTGTTGAAAATATAAAATATGATCACCACAAATAAAGGTTTGCACCGTTTATTGTGTGACAAATATATATATATTAAAGATAAATGCGGAATAAATAAGAAGAGTTGCAGAATAATAATATATAATCTGATCGCCACAAATAAAGGTTTGCACCGTTTATTGTGTGAAAGATATATAAATAATATAAATTGCAGTAATTAAATGACTTAAAACGATAAATAATATAAATGACTATAATTAAAAGACATAAAACGATAAATAATGTAAATGACTATAATTATATAAATATATATATATATCAAGTAGGTTCGTCAATAGATTGACTGAACTGGTTTACAACAGGACTGTGTTTCTAATAGACTGTGTCTCTATTTGTTCTTGTTTGATGATCTTGGTAATCTTGACTTGTTTGGTGATCTTGGTAATCTTGGTGATCTTGATGTTTTTGTTTGGTGTTCTTGGTGTTTTTGGTGTTCTTGGTGTTTTTGGTTGGTGTTCTTGGTGTTTTTGGTGTGTGTTCTTGGTGTTTTGGAGAGTGTTTGGAAGTTGGAAATAAGATGGTGGAAGTTGGAGAGGTTTTTGAGAGAGTTTTGGTTTATAATTATGTGTTGTTATGAAAAAAATGGTGTAAAATGGTTTATATATGGATTTTAGAGGTTTTGGGTGAGTTTTAATAAGTTTTCGGAAGTTTAGGGACTGAAAATGTAAGTATTTCATCTCAGAAACACGCGGGTCGTCGGGTCGGTTCGTGGGTCGCGTTTCCGGGTTTACACGCGGGTTTTTTGTGAGAGTAAACGATTCGGTTCGGGTTCGGATCGGATCGGGAATGGGCCGCGTGTGATTGTGAGGAGAGCGGATCGGAGGGCGGTTCGGACCGGGTCTGATGGCGGGTCGTAGCGCGGACCCTGGTGTGAGTGGAAATGGTAGCGGGTCGGAGCGGTTTGCGGGTTCCGGATCTGTTACGCGGGTCGCCGAAGCTGGATCAGGCGGAGTGGGCTGGACGCTGTTGGGCTGGGCTCAGCAGCTTGGGCCGGCTTCTTGGGCTGTTGCTGTTTTCTTGGTTTTTTAATATAAAAAATGATTTTAAAATCCGAAATAAATTCAAATAAATTAAGAAAAATCATTTTAATTTATAAAATTAATTAACTCTAATAAAATAAATTATTTAGAAAATATATTTCCAAAAATTCATTTTAAATAGATTTAATTTAATTTTCTTTTATATTTTTCTTTGTTTTGGCTTTAAAAATCATTTTCTTATTTTTCTCGTTTTCTCGTTCAATCTCGAATCACGCAACCTAAAATAGACTGATAATATTTGTTAGATAATGTAAAAACAGTTCGTCTTATTTCAATGATGGTCACATACAAAAACATTTTTCAACAATTTCCCCCTATGTGATCATTGATGAAATAAGGACAGATATAATCACATAAACAGTTTTAATATTGAAGATTTGAGATAAAAGTTTTGTCAATGATAAGATATATATATAAAACCATTGTAATCATTTTGAAAGTTTGTGACTTGGCTTTACATATCTTATGTTTTGAAAAAGATTTTGAAGAATGTTTGTTTCCGAATCAAAGTCTCGGGTTCGGTTATCAAAGGGTAGCCATATATGTATCTAAATAAATTTCTTAAGATTTTATAGCATTATCAATGACGACAAGTGGTCTAACATGTCGATTCAGATGAACGCTCATAGATATAGCTCACATTTCACTTAGGTGTTTGGTTGTTCTGGCAGCAGAACAAGTTAATGATCACTAAAAATGAGTGATATCTCTCTCTGACGACTCACACTCATATTGGAGGTATTCATCTATGCTTTTCCTGTAAAGTCACTTAGTCTCATTATTAGATAATCAATCACATAAGACTGGTTTCGGCATTACTCAGCGGGTTTCTTCATTCATGCCATTAACGTTCACTCTCTCTCCTTCGGGAAATACATGTAGAGGGGTTTAGCAATTTTCATAGTGCAGTTTGCAACTAAGAATCTTCAGTGATGAAGGCTACAGTATCCCGGGAAATCCGTTGTTGTTGCAGCTTCTTCTTTGATGGTATCCTGTTTGTTGATCAATATCGATTTATTGTAAAAAGATATTTTGTTTTATCATTGAGAAGTTGCTACAATTGAGAACAATTTTTTTGTTTTTGTAAGAGTATCTGTCTTGAGTGATTGAGATGTTTGCTTTTCTGAAAAATGGTTAAAAACAAATTACGGAATTTGATGATGTTTGTTTTGAAATAACCATTTGGTTCAAAGTTTGTTTAACTTGGTATTTCTCCGGTGAGTGATTTGACTTTCTTGTTGACTCCTATTTGAGGATTGGATGTTAATAGATCTTTGTTTCGCCTTTGATTTTCTTGTAAGGATATGTCGTTGTTTGGAGTCTTTCCAATTTTGCGGCTGTCTTCATTTTTGGTTGGCTTTTATCTAGGTAGGGATAGGTGGCATAAAAGACAATTTGTCTAGTATGTAAGAAATGAAAGTATCGTCCCTGATCATTTTGATATCTAAGCAAAAATGAGACTGTGACAAGGTATAATCGGGTATACCTTAAAAGCAATAGTGACACACCTAAGCTCACAAGAAATGAATTCCACAGTGATTTAGATCGACGAGGCACAAATTCTCACATGGGTTTTTGTTTTCATCTGAACCTCCTAACCTTATGTCCCTTGATTATTTAAAATCGTCAATAATGAAATAAAATCGAAGGAAATAAAGTTATATACATTATGAAAAGTAGGAGATTTGAACCTTCACTCAAATTGAGAATCAATATGACTTAAAATCTTCATCGAGCATAAGCATCTGAAAAATAAGTCAAGAGACGATTAATCACAAGGTTCTATAAAAGCTTATTATGGCAAGTCTTTTATTGTATTTTTGAAGATTTGTTTTTCTGAATGTTTTTGGAAATTTTGGTTATTTGAATGTTTTTGGAAATTTTGGTTTTTTAAGGAAAGATATGAAAATTATAAAAATCTAAAATCTTTTTGTCTTTTGAAGTTTTGTAATTCAATCTGTTTTTCCATCTGAAATAAAAGATACCTTAGAAATAGAAGTCCTTCAGTTAAAACTAAAAATTCAAGATTTAACTGACAGAAACACTAGTTTGATTCTAAAACTAGATGATTCTTCAAAACAAATCAAACTTCTTGAATCCGAAAATCAAAGATTTCAAGGAAAACTGGATTCTATCAATATTGCTAGAAAATTGAGTGATGATATTTTCACTAAGGCAAACACCTTAGGAACTGGCAAAATTGATACGAATTACAGACCAGGAATTGGAAGAGAATCCTTCGAAATTGAAACAAGCAAAAAATCCATTCAAGTAATCAAAACCCCACCTGTCAAACAAAACATTTTTGAAAACCAACCAAAGAAACCAATTCAACCTTACGTCATACCTCAAAAACAGGTTTCCAAACAAAAACAAAAACCTCATCAAATATCTTTTCAAAACCGCCCATCATACACCAGATATGAAAAACACTTTTCAAACACATCTTCACATCTAGGATATTCATCACCAAATCACAGATTTTATCAACCCACTGGTTTTCAAAAACAAATATCATTTTGGGAAAACTTGATAAATCAAATAAAACCTCAACCATTCTATCCCAATAAACCAAAGTCATTGAACAACAAACCCAAAATAGCAAAAGCTAACAAACCAGGACCCATTCAGATTTGGGTACCTAAAATTTCTGTCTAATTGCAGGGATCTAATGCTGGAGAACCCAAGGATGATACATGGTACATTGATAGTGGCTGCTCCAAGCATATGACAGGAAACAGAAACTACCTTCGTGACTTCAGACCCACCCAAACCAATCAAGACGTTACCTTTGGCAACAACATGACGGCGAAAATCAAAGGTTATGGAAACATAACTAATGGTAACTTCACCATAAAGAAAGTTGCTTATGTTGATGACTTGAAACACAACCTCATCAGTGTTGCTCAACTCTGCGATAACGATCTTGAAGTCCTATTTACCAAACAAAGAAGCTTGATCATGGACGCCAACTCCAAAGAAATCATTGTTGATTCACACCGTGCCGGAAATATGTATCCACTAGACATGGATCTTATTTATGGTAAACCCGATATTTGTCTGCTATCCAAAGCCCCAGCAGATATTAGTTGGTTATGGCACCGCCGCCTTTCCCATCTAAATTTCGGGTACATCAACAAATTGATCGGCGATGATCTAGTTCGAGGACTGCCACTTCTGAAGCTCGACAATGAAACTCTTTGTGCCGCTTGTGAAAAGGGAAAACTTTCCAAATCCTCTCACAAAAGCATTACAGAATCTAGTGTATCCGAACCACTAGAATTGCTGCACATAGACCTCTGTGGCCCCGCCAAAATCCAAACAATACAAGGGAAGAAGTATGTCCTTGTCATAGTTGATGGCTTCACTCGATTTACATGGGTCTTTTTCTTAAGACTGAAATCAGAAGCACCAGAAGAGATGATCAACTTTATAAAACAGATCGAACTAAAGCTCAAACGACCAGTTCGAAGAATCCGAAGTGACAATGGTTTAGAGTTTAAAAACATAACTCTAGACTCATTTCTCAAAAACAAAGGCATCGAACACAACTTCTCAGCCCCTTACACTCCTCAACAAAACGGCGTTGTTGAAAGAAGGAACCGAACTCTGTGCGAAGCTGCAAGATCAATGCTCATCTTTGCTGATCTGCCACAATACTTCTGGGCAGAAGCAATTGCCACAGCTTGCTACACACAAAATCGCTCCTTAATTCACAAAAATCTTCATAAAACACCATATGAAGTCATTAACAACCGAAAACCAAATATCAAATTTTTTCATATTTTTGGTTGTCGATGCTTCATAAAGAATAATAAAGACCACCTTTCAAAATTTGAATCAAGGTCGGACGAAGGAATTTTCCTTGGTTACTCATTTTCTTCAGCTGCTTATCGAGTACTGAACAAACGTACAAGAGTAATTGAAGAAAGTACCGATGTCCACTTCGATGAATTTTATGTCAGAAAATTGGATCGTGAACATTTTGGTTCACAAATGATAGATAATATTTTTCAAAATCCAATTCCACAAACACCATCTCCTGACATAGACATTGAAGTTGATATTGATTTACTTTTTGAACAACCTAAAACTGCTTATAATTCTGAAATTCTAACTACTCAAATTGATCCTACAGGAACACCCACTGAAGGAACTCCACAAAGAAACAGAAATGTTGCAGATCAAGTTGAGGGGGAACCACAAACACATACTTCCTCATTAGAACAAACACCAAATCCTCCTTTAACTACTCCAAATTTAACCACCCCAGATTTTACCACTCCAACCCCAAATATCCAAAACAATCCCGATGCAACATTTATGGGGGAACCTTCAAACCTCTTCCAAGAAGAAACTACTGGAGAAGAACAATGGGATACTGAAAATCCTATTATTACAACGGAAGAAAATCGTTTAATAAAATGGACCAGAAACCATCCCACTGACCAAATCATCGGAGATCCCAATTCAGGCATCCAAACTAGAGCCGCAACTACTAATGATTGCTTATTTGGAGCCTTCCTATCCATGACTAAACCCAAAACCATACATACTGCTCTTAAAGACCACCAAGATTACCAAGATCACCAAACAAGTCAAGATTACCAAGATCATCAAACAAGAACAAATAGAGACACAGTCTATTAGAAATCCAGTCCAACCCTAATCCAGTTCAGTCAATATATTTGACGAACCTACTTGATAGACCAGTCGTTCCATTAGTCCTGTTGTAAACCAGTTCAGTCAATCTATTGACGAACCTACTTGATATATATATATTTATATAATTATAGTCATTTACATTATTTATCGTTTTATGTCTTTTAATTATAGTCATTTATATTATTTATCGTTTTAAGTCATTTAATTACTGCAATTTATATTATTTATATATCTTTCACACAATAAACGGTGCAAACCTTTATTTGTGGCGATCAGATTATATATTATTATTCTGCAACTCTTCTTATTTATTCCGCATTTATCTTTAATATATATATATTTGTCACACAATAAACGGTGCAAACCTTTATTTGTGGTGATCATATTTTATATTTTCAACAATTGGTATCAGAGCTTGTGTGATTTATATTGAAATATTCGTTGAAAACTTTTGGTTAGCGTTTATATAAACCTTCCATAAGCTTTTCTTTGAATATTTCATTTTAATATCACTTGTTCAAAATCCTTTCAAAAAATTTATTAAAAATCTTTAAAAAAAAATTAAAACAAAATGCCTTCCGCAAACAACTCAAGAGCTCCTAACGTCATAGAACAGGTATGGTCTATGATCTCTGAACTCGGTTTTTCTAAAACAATTTTTGAGTCCCATATATCCAAAATTGAGAAAAGTTTAGAAGCTGATCTCAAGAAATACCATGACACAATTGTCAGTTCTGATATTTGCAAATCTGAGTTACAAACTTTGCAACTCAAATTTGGAGAATCAACAAGAACAAAGACCAAATTGGAAAGAGACGTTGAAAGAAAATCAGAAGATTACAATCACGTCTTAGAACAATTAAATGAAGCTCTAAAACAAAAAAAGGACTTGGAAATAAAAAATCAATCTGTTTTTCCATCTGAAATAAAAGATACCTTAGAAATAGAAGTCCTTCAGTTAAAACTAAAAATTCAAGATTTAACTGACAGAAACACTAGTTTGATTCTAAAACTAGATGATTCTTCAAAACAAATCAAACTTCTTGAATCCGAAAATCAAAGATTTCAAGGAAAACTGGATTCTATCAATATTGCTAGAAAATTGAGTGATGATATTTTCACTAAGGCAAACACCTTAGGAACTGGCAAAATTGATACGAATTACAGACCAGGAATTGGAAGAGAATCCTTCGAAATTGAAACAAGCAAAAAATCCATTCAAGTAATCAAAACCCCACCTGTCAAACAAAACATTTTTGAAAACCAACCAAAGAAACCAATTCAACCTTACGTCATACCTCAAAAACAGGTTTCCAAACAAAAACAAAAACCTCATCAAATATCTTTTCAAAACCGCCCATCATACACCAGATATGAAGAACACTTTTCAAACACATCTTCACATCTAGGATATTCATCACCAAATCACAGATTTTATCAACCCACTGGTTTTCAAAAACAAATATCATTTTGGGAAAACTTGATAAATCAAATAAAACCTCAACCATTCCGTAAAATCAACAAATACCACAATGATTCCAAATTATCAAAAACCATTAACAAATCAGGACCCACCATGGTTTGGGTACCTAAACTTTCTGTCTGATTGCAGGTACTTAATGCTGGAGAACCCAATGATGATACATGCTATATCGATAATGGCTGCTCCAAGCATATGACAGGAAAACAGAGCTTTTTACGAGACTTCAAACCCACAGTACCTCCGATGCAGAAACCTCACAATCAAACCAAGAAAATGCAGATCAATTCGAGGGGGAACCACCAACACTAAATCCCTCTTTGAACACTCCCAATCCACCTGTCCAAAATGATCCCAGTGCATCATCTATGGGGGAACTTTCATTACCTCATTCTCACCATACAATCAAAAAAAAAAATTATACCAAAACATTCAAATAACCAAAATTTCCAAAAACATTCAAATAACTAAAATTTCCAAAAACATTCAAAAAAAAAAAACAAATGTTCAAAAATACAATAAAAGACTTGCCATAATAAGCTTTTATAGAACCTTGTGATTAATCGTCTTTTGACTTAATTTTTCAGATGCTTATGCTCGATGAAGATTTTAAGTCATATTGATTCTCAGTTGGAGTGAAGGTTCAAATCTCATACTTTTCATAATGTATATAACTTTATTTCCTTCGATTTTATTTCATTATTGACGATTTTAAACAATCAAGGGACATAAGGTTAGGAGGTTCAGATGAAAACAAAAACCCATGTGAGAATTTGTGCCTCGTCGATCTAAATCATTGTGGAATTCATTTCTTGTGAGCTTAGGTGTGTCTCTATTGCTTTTAAGGTATACCCAATTATACCTTGACACAGTCTCATTTTTGCTTAGATATCAAAATGACCAGGGACGATACTTTCATTTCTTACATACTAGACAAATTGTCTTTTATGCCACCTATCCCTACCTAGATATCAGCCATCCAAAAATGAAGACAGCCTCAAAATAGAAAGACTCCAAACGACGACATACCCAACAAGAAAGCCAAAAGAGAAATAAAGATCTATCAACATCCAATCCTCAAAGACGAATCAACAAGAAAGTCAAATCACTCACCGAATACCAAGTTAAACAAACTCTCAACCAAATGGTTATTTCAAAACAAACATCATCAAATCCCGCAATTTGTTTTTAACCATTTTTCAGAAAAGCAAACATCTCAATCACTCAAGACAGATACTCTTACAAAAACAAAAAAATTGTTCTCAATTGTAGCAACTTCTCAATGATAAAACAAAATATCTTTTTACAATAAATCGATATTGATCAACAAACAGGATACCATCAAAGAAGAAGCTGCAACAACAACGGATTTCCCGGGATACTGTAGCCTTCATCACTGAAGATTCTTAGTTGCAAACTGCACTATGAAAATTGCTAAACCCCTCTACATGTATTTCCCGAAGGAGAGAGAGTGAACGTTAATGGCATGAATGAAGAAACCCGCTGAGTAATGCCGAAACCAGTCTTATGTGATTGATTATCTAATAATGAGACTAAGTGACTTTACAGGAAAAGCATAGATGAATACCTCCAATATGAGTGTGAGTCGTCAGAGAGAGATATCACTCATTTTTAGTGATCATTAACTTGTTCTGCTGCCAGAACAACCAAACACCTAAGTGAAATGTGAGCTATATCTATGAGCGTTCATCTGAATCGACATGTTAGACCACTTGTCGTCATTGATAATGCTATAAAATCTTAAGAAATTTATTTAGATACATATATGGCTACCCTTTGATAACCGAACCCGAGACTTTGATTCGGAAACAAACATTCTTCAAAATCTTTTTCAAAACATAAGATATGTAAAGCCAAGTCACAAACTTTCAAAATGATTACAATGGTTTTATATATATATCTTATCATTGACAAAACTTTTATCTCAAATCTTCAATATTAAAACTGTTTATGTGATTATATCTGTCCTTATTTCATCAATGATCACATAGGGGGAAATTGTTGAAAAATGTTTTTGTATGTGACCATCATTGAAATAAGACGAACTGTTTTTACATTATCTAACAAATATTATCAGTCTATTTTAGGTTGCGTGATTCGAGATTGAACGAGAAAACGAGAAAAATAAGAAAATGATTTTTAAAGCCAAAACAAAGAAAAATATAAAAGAAAATTAAATTAAATCTATTTAAAATGAATTTTTGGAAATATATTTTCTAAATAATTTATTTTATTAGAGTTAATTAATTTTATAAATTAAAATGATTTTTCTTAATTTATTTGAATTTATTTCGGATTTTAAAATCATTTTTTATATTAAAAAACCAAGAAAACAGCAACAGCCCAAGAAGCCGGCCCAAGCTGCTGAGCCCAGCCCAACAGCGTCCAGCCCACTCCGCCTGATCCAGCTTCGGCGACCCGCGTAACAGATCCGGAACCCGCAAACCGCTCCGACCCGCTACCATTTCCACTCACACCAGGGTCCGCGCTACGACCCGCCATCAGACCCGGTCCGAACCGCCCTCCGATCCGCTCTCCTCACAATCACACGCGGCCCATTCCCGATCCGATCCGAACCCGAACCGAATCGTTTACTCTCACAAAAAACCCGCGTGTAAACCCGGAAACGCGACCCACGAACCGACCCGACGACCCGCGTGTTTCTGAGATGAAATACTTACATTTTCAGTCCCTAAACTTCCGAAAACTTATTAAAACTCACCCAAAACCTCTAAAATCCATATATAAACCATTTTACACCATTTTTTTCATAACAACACATAATTATAAACCAAAACTCTCTCAAAAACCTCTCCAACTTCCACCATCTTATTTCCAACTTCCAAACACTCTCCAAAACACCAAGAACACACACCAAAAACACCAAGAACACCAACCAAAAACACGAAGAACACCAAAAACACCAAGAACACCAAACAAAAACATCAAGATCACCAAGATTACCAAGATCACCAAACAAGTCAAGATTACCAAGATCATCAAACAAGAACAAATAGAGACACAGTCTATTAGAAATCCAGTCCAACCCTAATCCAGTTCAGTCAATATATTTGACGAACCTACTTGATAGACCAGTCGTTCCATTAGTCCTGTTGTAAACCAGTTCAGTCAATCTATTGACGAACCTACTTGATATATATATATATTTATATAATTATAGTCATTTACATTATTTATCGTTTTATGTCTTTTAATTATAGTCATTTATATTATTTATCGTTTTAAGTCATTTAATTACTGCAATTTATATTATTTATATATCTTTCACACAATAAACGGTGCAAACCTTTATTTGTGGCGATCAGATTATATATTATTATTCTGCAACTCTTCTTATTTATTCCGCATTTATCTTTAATATATATATATTTGTCACACAATAAACGGTGCAAACCTTTATTTGTGGTGATCATATTTTATATTTTCAACAATTGGTATCAGAGCTTGTGTGATTTATATTGAAATATTCGTTGAAAACTTTTGGTTAGCGTTTATATAAACCTTCCATAAGCTTTTCTTTGAATATTTCATTTTAATATCACTTGTTCAAAATCCTTTCAAAAAATTTATTAAAAATCTTTAAAAAAAAATTAAAACAAAATGCCTTCCGCAAACAACTCAAGAGCTCCTAACGTCATAGAACAGGTATGGTCTATGATCTCTGAACTCGGTTTTTCTAAAACAATTTTTGAGTCCCATATATCCAAAATTGAGAAAAGTTTAGAAGCTGATCTCAAGAAATACCATGACACAATTGTCAGTTCTGATATTTGCAAATCTGAGTTACAAACTTTGCAACTCAAATTTGGAGAATCAACAAGAACAAAGACCAAATTGGAAAGAGACGTTGAAAGAAAATCAGAAGATTACAATCACGTCTTAGAACAATTAAATGAAGCTCTAAAACAAAAAAAGGACTTGGAAATAAAAAATCAATCTGTTTTTCCATCTGAAATAAAAGATACCTTAGAAATAGAAGTCCTTCAGTTAAAACTAAAAATTCAAGATTTAACTGACAGAAACACTAGTTTGATTCTAAAACTAGATGATTCTTCAAAACAAATCAAACTTCTTGAATCCGAAAATCAAAGATTTCAAGGAAAACTGGATTCTATCAATATTGCTAGAAAATTGAGTGATGATATTTTCACTAAGGCAAACACCTTAGGAACTGGCAAAATTGATACGAATTACAGACCAGGAATTGGAAGAGAATCCTTCGAAATTGAAACAAGCAAAAAATCCATTCAAGTAATCAAAACCCCACCTGTCAAACAAAACATTTTTGAAAACCAACCAAAGAAACCAATTCAACCTTACGTCATACCTCAAAAACAGGTTTCCAAACAAAAACAAAAACCTCATCAAATATCTTTTCAAAACCGCCCATCATACACCAGATATGAAGAACACTTTTCAAACACATCTTCACATCTAGGATATTCATCACCAAATCACAGATTTTATCAACCCACTGGTTTTCAAAAACAAATATCATTTTGGGAAAACTTGATAAATCAAATAAAACCTCAACCATTCCGTAAAATCAACAAATACCACAATGATTCCAAATTATCAAAAACCATTAACAAATCAGGACCCACCATGGTTTGGGTACCTAAACTTTCTGTCTGATTGCAGGTACTTAATGCTGGAGAACCCAATGATGATACATGCTATATCGATAATGGCTGCTCCAAGCATATGACAGGAAAACAGAGCTTTTTACGAGACTTCAAACCCACAGTACCTCCGATGCAGAAACCTCACAATCAAACCAAGAAAATGCAGATCAATTCGAGGGGGAACCACCAACACTAAATCCCTCTTTGAACACTCCCAATCCACCTGTCCAAAATGATCCCAGTGCATCATCTATGGGGGAACTTTCATTACCTCATTCTCACCATACAATCAAAAAAAAAAATTATACCAAAACATTCAAATAACCAAAATTTCCAAAAACATTCAAATAACTAAAATTTCCAAAAACATTCAAAAAAAAAAAAACAAATGTTCAAAAATACAATAAAAGACTTGCCATAATAAGCTTTTATAGAACCTTGTGATTAATCGTCTTTTGACTTAATTTTTCAGATGCTTATGCTCGATGAAGATTTTAAGTCATATTGATTCTCAGTTGGAGTGAAGGTTCAAATCTCATACTTTTCATAATGTATATAACTTTATTTCCTTCGATTTTATTTCATTATTGACGATTTTAAACAATCAAGGGACATAAGGTTAGGAGGTTCAGATGAAAACAAAAACCCATGTGAGAATTTGTGCCTCGTCGATCTAAATCATTGTGGAATTCATTTCTTGTGAGCTTAGGTGTGTCTCTATTGCTTTTAAGGTATACCCAATTATACCTTGACACAGTCTCATTTTTGCTTAGATATCAAAATGACCAGGGACGATACTTTCATTTCTTACATACTAGACAAATTGTCTTTTATGCCACCTATCCCTATCTAGATATCAGCCATCCAAAAATGAAGACAGCCTCAAAATAGAAAGACTCCAAACGACGACATACCCAACAAGAAAGCCAAAAGAGAAATAAAGATCTATCAACATCCAATCCTCAAAGACGAATCAACAAGAAAGTCAAATCACTCACCGAATACCAAGTTAAACAAACTCTCAACCAAATGGTTATTTCAAAACAAACATCATCAAATCCCGCAATTTGTTTTTAACCATTTTTCAGAAAAGCAAACATCTCAATCACTCAAGACAGATACTCTTACAAATTCAACCTTACGTCATACCTCAAAAACAGGTTTCCAAACAAAAACAAAAACCTCATCAAATATCTTTTCAAAACCGCCCATCATACACCAGATATGAAGAACACTTTTCAAACACATCTTCACATCTAGGATATTCATCACCAAATCACAGATTTTATCAACCCACTGGTTTTCAAAAACAAATATCATTTTGGGAAAACTTGATAAATCAAATAAAACCTCAACCATTCCGTAAAATCAACAAATACCACAATGATTCCAAATTATCAAAAACCATTAACAAATCAGGACCCACCATGGTTTGGGTACCTAAACTTTCTGTCTGATTGCAGGTACTTAATGCTGGAGAACCCAATGATGATACATGCTATATCGATAATGGCTGCTCCAAGCATATGACAGGAAAACAGAGCTTTTTACGAGACTTCAAACCCACAGTACCTCCGATGCAGAAACCTCACAATCAAACCAAGAAAATGCAGATCAATTCGAGGGGGAACCACCAACACTAAATCCCTCTTTGAACACTCCCAATCCACCTGTCCAAAATGATCCCAGTGCATCATCTATGGGGGAACTTTCATTACCTCATTCTCACCATACAATCAAAAAAAAAATTATACCAAAACATTCAAATAACCAAAATTTCCAAAAACATTCAAATAACTAAAATTTCCAAAAACATTCAAAAAAAAAAAACAAATGTTCAAAAATACAATAAAAGACTTGCCATAATAAGCTTTTATAGAACCTTGTGATTAATCGTCTTTTGACTTAATTTTTCAGATGCTTATGCTCGATGAAGATTTTAAGTCATATTGATTCTCAGTTGGAGTGAAGGTTCAAATCTCATACTTTTCATAATGTATATAACTTTATTTCCTTCGATTTTATTTCATTATTAACGATTTTAAACAATCAAGGGACATAAGGTTAGGAGGTTCAGATGAAAACAAAAACCCATGTGAGAATTTGTGCCTCGTCGATCTAAATCATTGTGGAATTCATTTCTTGTGAGCTTAGGTGTGTCTCTATTGCTTTTAAGGTATACCCAATTATACCTTGACACAGTCTCATTTTTGCTTAGATATCAAAATGACCAGGGACGATACTTTCATTTCTTACATACTAGACAAATTGTCTTTTATGCCACCTATCCCTACCTAGATATCAGCCATCCAAAAATGAAGACAGCCTCAAAATAGAAAGACTCCAAACGACGACATACCCAACAAGAAAGCCAAAAGAGAAATAAAGATCTATCAACATCCAATCCTCAAAGACGAATCAACAAGAAAGTCAAATCACTCACCGAATACCAAGTTAAACAAACTCTCAACCAAATGGTTATTTCAAAACAAACATCATCAAATCCCGCAATTTGTTTTTAACCATTTTTCAGAAAAGCAAACATCTCAATCACTCAAGACAGATACTCTTACAAAAACAAAAAAATTGTTCTCAATTGTAGCAACTTCTCAATGATAAAACAAAATATCTTTTTACAATAAATCGATATTGATCAACAAACAGGATACCATCAAAGAAGAAGCTGCAACAACAACGGATTTCCCGGGATACTGTAGCCTTCATCACTGAAGATTCTTAGTTGCAAACTGCACTATGAAAATTGCTAAACCCCTCTACATGTATTTCCCGAAGGAGAGAGAGTGAACGTTAATGGCATGAATGAAGAAACCCGCTGAGTAATGCCGAAACCAGTCTTATGTGATTGATTATCTAATAATGAGACTAAGTGACTTTACAGGAAAAGCATAGATGAATACCTCCAATATGAGTGTGAGTCGTCAGAGAGAGATATCACTCATTTTTAGTGATCATTAACTTGTTCTGCTGCCAGAACAACCAAACACCTAAGTGAAATGTGAGCTATATCTATGAGCGTTCATCTGAATCGACATGTTAGACCACTTGTCGTCATTGATAATGCTATAAAATCTTAAGAAATTTATTTAGATACATATATGGCTACCCTTTGATAACCGAACCCGAGACTTTGATTCGGAAACAAACATTCTTCAAAATCTTTTTCAAAACATAAGATATGTAAAGCCAAGTCACAAACTTTCAAAATGATTACAATGGTTTTATATATATATCTTATCATTGACAAAACTTTTATCTCAAATCTTCAATATTAAAACTGTTTATGTGATTATATCTGTCCTTATTTCATCAATGATCACATAGGGGGAAATTGTTGAAAAATGTTTTTGTATGTGACCATCATTGAAATAAGACGAACTGTTTTTACATTATCTAACAAATATTATCAGTCTATTTTAGGTTGCGTGATTCGAGATTGAACGAGAAAACGAGAAAAATAAGAAAATGATTTTTAAAGCCAAAACAAAGAAAAATATAAAAGAAAATTAAATTAAATCTATTTAAAATGAATTTTTGGAAATATATTTTCTAAATAATTTATTTTATTAGAGTTAATTAATTTTATAAATTAAAATGATTTTTCTTAATTTATTTGAATTTATTTCGGATTTTAAAATCATTTTTTATATTAAAAAACCAAGAAAACAGCAACAGCCCAAGAAGCCGGCCCAAGCTGCTGAGCCCAGCCCAACAGCGTCCAGCCCACTCCGCCTGATCCAGCTTCGGCGACCCGCGTAACAGATCCGGAACCCGCAAACCGCTCCGACCCGCTACCATTTCCACTCACACCAGGGTCCGCGCTACGACCCGCCATCAGACCCGGTCCGAACCGCCCTCCGATCCGCTCTCCTCACAATCACACGCGGCCCATTCCCGATCCGATCCGAACCCGAACCGAATCGTTTACTCTCACAAAAAACCCGCGTGTAAACCCGGAAACGCGACCCACGAACCGACCCGACGACCCGCGTGTTTCTGAGATGAAATACTTACATTTTCAGTCCCTAAACTTCCGAAAACTTATTAAAACTCACCCAAAACCTCTAAAATCCATATATAAACCATTTTACACCATTTTTTTCATAACAACACATAATTATAAACCAAAACTCTCTCAAAAACCTCTCCAACTTCCACCATCTTATTTCCAACTTCCAAACACTCTCCAAAACACCAAGAACACACACCAAAAACACCAAGAACACCAACCAAAAACACCAAGAACACCAAAAACACCAAGAACACCAAACAAAAACATCAAGATCACCAAGATTACCAAGATCACCAAACAAGTCAAGATTACCAAGATCATCAAACAAGAACAAATAGAGACACAGTCTATTAGAAATCCAGTCCAACCCTAATCCAGTTCAGTCAATATATTTGACGAACCTACTTGATAGACCAGTCGTTCCATTAGTCCTGTTGTAAACCAGTTCAGTCAATCTATTGACGAACCTACTTGATATATATATATATTTATATAATTATAGTCATTTACATTATTTATCGTTTTATGTCTTTTAATTATAGTCATTTATATTATTTATCGTTTTAAGTCATTTAATTACTGCAATTTATATTATTTATATATCTTTCACACAATAAACGGTGCAAACCTTTATTTGTGGCGATCAGATTATATATTATTATTCTGCAACTCTTCTTATTTATTCCGCATTTATCTTTAATATATATATATTTGTCACACAATAAACGGTGCAAACCTTTATTTGTGGTGATCATATTTTATATTTTCAACAATTGGTATCAGAGCTTGTGTGATTTATATTGAAATATTCGTTGAAAACTTTTGGTTAGCGTTTATATAAACCTTCCATAAGCTTTTCTTTGAATATTTCATTTTAATATCACTTGTTCAAAATCCTTTCAAAAAATTTATTAAAAATCTTTAAAAAAAAATTAAAACAAAATGCCTTCCGCAAACAACTCAAGAGCTCCTAACGTCATAGAACAGGTATGGTCTATGATCTCTGAACTCGGTTTTTCTAAAACAATTTTTGAGTCCCATATATCCAAAATTGAGAAAAGTTTAGAAGCTGATCTCAAGAAATACCATGACACAATTGTCAGTTCTGATATTTGCAAATCTGAGTTACAAACTTTGCAACTCAAATTTGGAGAATCAACAAGAACAAAGACCAAATTGGAAAGAGACGTTGAAAGAAAATCAGAAGATTACAATCACGTCTTAGAACAATTAAATGAAGCTCTAAAACAAAAAAAGGACTTGGAAATAAAAAATCAATCTGTTTTTCCATCTGAAATAAAAGATACCTTAGAAATAGAAGTCCTTCAGTTAAAACTAAAAATTCAAGATTTAACTGACAGAAACACTAGTTTGATTCTAAAACTAGATGATTCTTCAAAACAAATCAAACTTCTTGAATCCGAAAATCAAAGATTTCAAGGAAAACTGGATTCTATCAATATTGCTAGAAAATTGAGTGATGATATTTTCACTAAGGCAAACACCTTAGGAACTGGCAAAATTGATACGAATTACAGACCAGGAATTGGAAGAGAATCCTTCGAAATTGAAACAAGCAAAAAATCCATTCAAGTAATCAAAACCCCACCTGTCAAACAAAACATTTTTGAAAACCAACCAAAGAAACCAATTCAACCTTACGTCATACCTCAAAAACAGGTTTCCAAACAAAAACAAGTCAAGATTACCAAGATCATCAAACAAGAACAAATAGAGACACAGTCTATTAGAAATCCAGTCCAACCCTAATCCAGTTCAGTCAATATATTTGACGAACCTACTTGATAGACCAGTCGTTCCATTAGTCCTGTTGTAAACCAGTTCAGTCAATCTATTGACGAACCTACTTGATATATATATATATTTATATAATTATAGTCATTTACATTATTTATCGTTTTATGTCTTTTAATTATAGTCATTTATATTATTTATCGTTTTAAGTCATTTAATTACTGCAATTTATATTATTTATATATCTTTCACACAATAAACGGTGCAAACCTTTATTTGTGGCGATCAGATTATATATTATTATTCTGCAACTCTTCTTATTTATTCCGCATTTATCTTTAATATATATATATTTGTCACACAATAAACGGTGCAAACCTTTATTTGTGGTGATCATATTTTATATTTTCAACAATTGGTATGAAGAACACTTTTCAAACACCAGATATGAAGAACACTTTTCAAACACATCTTCACATCTAGAATATTCATCACCAAATCACAGATTTTATCAACCCACTTGTTTTCAAAAACAAATATCATTTTGGGAAAACTTGATAAATCAAATAAAACCTCAACCATTCCGTAAAATCAACAAATACCACAATGATTCCAAATTATCAAAAACCATTAACAAATCAGGACCCACCATGGTTTGGGTACCTAAACTTTCTGTCTGATTGCAGGTACTTAATGCTGGAGAACCCAATGATGATACATGCTATATCGATAATGGCTGCTCCAAGCATATGACAGGAAAACAGAGCTTTTTACGAGACTTCAAACCCACAGTACCTCCGATGCAGAAACCTCACAATCAAACCAAGAAAATGCAGATCAATTCGAGGGGGAACCACCAACACTAAATCCCTCTTTGAACACTCCCAATCCACCTGTCCAAAATGATCCCAGTGCATCATCTATGGGGGAACTTTCATTACCTCATTCTCACCATACAATCAAAAAAAAAAAATTATACCAAAACATTCAAATAACCAAAATTTCCAAAAACATTCAAATAACTAAAATTTCCAAAAACATTCAAAAAAAAAAAACAAATGTTCAAAAATACAATAAAAGACTTGCCATAATAAGCTTTTATAGAACCTTGTGATTAATCGTCTTTTGACTTAATTTTTCAGATGCTTATGCTCGATGAAGATTTTAAGTCATATTGATTCTCAGTTGGAGTGAAGGTTCAAATCTCATACTTTTCATAATGTATATAACTTTATTTCCTTCGATTTTATTTCATTATTGACGATTTTAAACAATCAAGGGACATAAGGTTAGGAGGTTCAGATGAAAACAAAAACCCATGTGAGAATTTGTGCCTCGTCGATCTAAATCATTGTGGAATTCATTTCTTGTGAGCTTAGGTGTGTCTCTATTGCTTTTAAGGTATACCCAATTATACCTTGACACAGTCTCATTTTTGCTTAGATATCAAAATGACCAGGGACGATACTTTCATTTCTTACATACTAGACAAATTGTCTTTTATGCCACCTATCCCTACCTAGATATCAGCCATCCAAAAATGAAGACAGCCTCAAAATAGAAAGACTCCAAACGACGACATACCCAACAAGAAAGCCAAAAGAGAAATAAAGATCTATCAACATCCAATCCTCAAAGACGAATCAACAAGAAAGTCAAATCACTCACCGAATACCAAGTTAAACAAACTCTCAACCAAATGGTTATTTCAAAACAAACATCATCAAATCCCGCAATTTGTTTTTAACCATTTTTCAGAAAAGCAAACATCTCAATCACTCAAGACAGATACTCTTACAAAAACAAAAAAATTGTTCTCAATTGTAGCAACTTCTCAATGATAAAACAAAATATCTTTTTACAATAAATCGATATTGATCAACAAACAGGATACCATCAAAGAAGAAGCTGCAACAACAACGGATTTCCCGGGATACTGTAGCCTTCATCACTGAAGATTCTTAGTTGCAAACTGCACTATGAAAATTGCTAAACCCCTCTACATGTATTTCCCGAAGGAGAGAGAGTGAACGTTAATGGCATGAATGAAGAAACCCGCTGAGTAATGCCGAAACCAGTCTTATGTGATTGATTATCTAATAATGAGACTAAGTGACTTTACAGGAAAAGCATAGATGAATACCTCCAATATGAGTGTGAGTCGTCAGAGAGAGATATCACTCATTTTTAGTGATCATTAACTTGTTCTGCTGCCAGAACAACCAAACACCTAAGTGAAATGTGAGCTATATCTATGAGCGTTCATCTGAATCGACATGTTAGACCACTTGTCGTCATTGATAATGCTATAAAATCTTAAGAAATTTATTTAGATACATATATGGCTACCCTTTGATAACCGAACCCGAGACTTTGATTCGGAAACAAACATTCTTCAAAATCTTTTTCAAAACATAAGATATGTAAAGCCAAGTCACAAACTTTCAAAATGATTACAATGGTTTTATATATATATCTTATCATTGACAAAACTTTTATCTCAAATCTTCAATATTAAAACTGTTTATGTGATTATATCTGTCCTTATTTCATCAATGATCACATAGGGGGAAATTGTTGAAAAATGTTTTTGTATGTGACCATCATTGAAATAAGACGAACTGTTTTTACATTATCTAACAAATATTATCAGTCTATTTTAGGTTGCGTGATTCGAGATTGAACGAGAAAACGAGAAAAATAAGAAAATGATTTTTAAAGCCAAAACAAAGAAAAATATAAAAGAAAATTAAATTAAATCTATTTAAAATGAATTTTTGGAAATATATTTTCTAAATAATTTATTTTATTAGAGTTAATTAATTTTATAAATTAAAATGATTTTTCTTAATTTATTTGAATTTATTTCGGATTTTAAAATCATTTTTTATATTAAAAAACCAAGAAAACAGCAACAGCCCAAGAAGCCGGCCCAAGCTGCTGAGCCCAGCCCAACAGCGTCCAGCCCACTCCGCCTGATCCAGCTTCGGCGACCCGCGTAACAGATCCGGAACCCGCAAACCGCTCCGACCCGCTACCATTTCCACTCACACCAGGGTCCGCGCTACGACCCGCCATCAGACCCGGTCCGAACCGCCCTCCGATCCGCTCTCCTCACAATCACACGCGGCCCATTCCCGATCCGATCCGAACCCGAACCGAATCGTTTACTCTCACAAAAAACCCGCGTGTAAACCCGGAAACGCGACCCACGAACCGACCCGACGACCCGCGTGTTTCTGAGATGAAATACTTACATTTTCAGTCCCTAAACTTCCGAAAACTTATTAAAACTCACCCAAAACCTCTAAAATCCATATATAAACCATTTTACACCATTTTTTTCATAACAACACATAATTATAAACCAAAACTCTCTCAAAAACCTCTCCAACTTCCACCATCTTATTTCCAACTTCCAAACACTCTCCAAAACACCAAGAACACACACCAAAAACACCAAG
The DNA here is from genome assembly GCA_023525715.1 of Cichorium intybus. NCBI lineage: Eukaryota > Viridiplantae > Streptophyta > Magnoliopsida > Asterales > Asteraceae > Cichorium > Cichorium intybus. Next base: position 138,051,717 of record CM042011.1, on the reverse strand, counting down.
AACACCAACCAAAAACACCAAGAACACCAAAAACACCAAGAACACCAAACAAAAACATCAAGATCACCAAGATTACCAAGATCACCAAACAAGTCAAGATTACCAAGATCATCAAACAAGAACAAATAGAGACACAGTCTATTAGAAATCCAGTCCAACCCTAATCCAGTTCAGTCAATATATTTGACGAACCTACTTGATAGACCAGTCGTTCCATTAGTCCTGTTGTAAACCAGTTCAGTCAATCTATTGACGAACCTACTTGATATATATATATATTTATATAATTATAGTCATTTACATTATTTATCGTTTTATGTCTTTTAATTATAGTCATTTATATTATTTATCGTTTTAAGTCATTTACGGAACAAGTGGACCCCAACCCGATTTCTCAAAACTCTTCCTATTCCGACCCTTAACCGACTCAGATTTCAAACCCCAAAAATCATACAATCCTCCTCCAACTCCTAAGCAAAGCTGGGACATCCTATTGACTCCTAATGGAGACAAATATGTCTATTCACTCAACTTCTCAGGATTACCAAACAACTCAAGAGCTCCTAACGTCATAGAACAGGTATGGTCTATGATCTCTGAACTCGGTTTTTCTAAAACAATTTTTGAGTCCCATATATCCAAAATTGAGAAAAGTTTAGAAGCTGATCTCAAGAAATACCATGACACAATTGTCAGTTCTGATATTTGCAAATCTGAGTTACAAACTTTGCAACTCAAATTTGGAGAATCAACAAGAACAAAGACCAAATTGGAAAGAGACGTTGAAAGAAAATCAGAAGATTACAATCACGTCTTAGAACAATTAAATGAAGCTCTAAAACAAAAAAAGGACTTGGAAATAAAAAATCAATCTGTTTTTCCATCTGAAATAAAAGATACCTTAGAAATAGAAGTCCTTCAGTTAAAACTAAAAATTCAAGATTTAACTGACAGAAACACTAGTTTGATTCTAAAACTAGATGATTCTTCAAAACAAATCAAACTTCTTGAATCCGAAAATCAAAGATTTCAAGGAAAACTGGATTCTATCAATATTGCTAGAAAATTGAGTGATGATATTTTCACTAAGGCAAACACCTTAGGAACTGGCAAAATTGATACGAATTACAGACCAGGAATTGGAAGAGAATCCTTCGAAATTGAAACAAGCAAAAAATCCATTCAAGTAATCAAAACCCCACCTGTCAAACAAAACATTTTTGAAAACCAACCAAAGAAACCAATTCAACCTTACGTCATACCTCAAAAACAGGTTTCCAAACAAAAACAAAAACCTCATCAAATATCTTTTCAAAACCGCCCATCATACACCAGATATGAAGAACACTTTTCAAACACATCTTCACATCTAGGATATTCATCACCAAATCACAGATTTTATCAACCCACTGGTTTTCAAAAACAAATATCATTTTGGGAAAACTTGATAAATCAAATAAAACCTCAACCATTCCGTAAAATCAACAAATACCACAATGATTCCAAATTATCAAAAACCATTAACAAATCAGGACCCACCATGGTTTGGGTACCTAAACTTTCTGTCTGATTGCAGGTACTTAATGCTGGAGAACCCAATGATGATACATGCTATATCGATAATGGCTGCTCCAAGCATATGACAGGAAAACAGAGCTTTTTACGAGACTTCAAACCCACAGTACCTCCGATGCAGAAACCTCACAATCAAACCAAGAAAATGCAGATCAATTCGAGGGGGAACCACCAACACTAAATCCCTCTTTGAACACTCCCAATCCACCTGTCCAAAATGATCCCAGTGCATCATCTATGGGGGAACTTTCATTACCTCATTCTCACCATACAATCAAAAAAAAAATTATACCAAAACATTCAAATAACCAAAATTTCCAAAAACATTCAAATAACTAAAATTTCCAAAAACATTCAAAAAAAAAACAAATGTTCAAAAATACAATAAAAGACTTGCCATAATAAGCTTTTATAGAACCTTGTGATTAATCGTCTTTTGACTTAATTTTTCAGATGCTTATGCTCGATGAAGATTTTAAGTCATATTGATTCTCAGTTGGAGTGAAGGTTCAAATCTCATACTTTTCATAATGTATATAACTTTATTTCCTTCGATTTTATTTCATTATTGACGATTTTAAACAATCAAGGGACATAAGGTTAGGAGGTTCAGATGAAAACAAAAACCCATGTGAGAATTTGTGCCTCGTCGATCTAAATCATTGTGGAATTCATTTCTTGTGAGCTTAGGTGTGTCTCTATTGCTTTTAAGGTATACCCAATTATACCTTGACACAGTCTCATTTTTGCTTAGATATCAAAATGACCAGGGACGATACTTTCATTTCTTACATACTAGACAAATTGTCTTTTATGCCACCTATCCCTACCTAGATATCAGCCATCCAAAAATGAAGACAGCCTCAAAATAGAAAGACTCCAAACGACGACATACCCAACAAGAAAGCCAAAAGAGAAATAAAGATCTATCAACATCCAATCCTCAAAGACGAATCAACAAGAAAGTCAAATCACTCACCGAATACCAAGTTAAACAAACTCTCAACCAAATGGTTATTTCAAAACAAACATCATCAAATCCCGCAATTTGTTTTTAACCATTTTTCAGAAAAGCAAACATCTCAATCACTCAAGACAGATACTCTTACAAAAACAAAAAAATTGTTCTCAATTGTAGCAACTTCTCAATGATAAAACAAAATATCTTTTTACAATAAATCGATATTGATCAACAAACAGGATACCATCAAAGAAGAAGCTGCAACAACAACGGATTTCCCGGGATACTGTAGCCTTCATCACTGAAGATTCTTAGTTGCAAACTGCACTATGAAAATTGCTAAACCCCTCTACATGTATTTCCCGAAGGAGAGAGAGTGAACGTTAATGGCATGAATGAAGAAACCCGCTGAGTAATGCCGAAACCAGTCTTATGTGATTGATTATCTAATAATGAGACTAAGTGACTTTACAGGAAAAGCATAGATGAATACCTCCAATATGAGTGTGAGTCGTCAGAGAGAGATATCACTCATTTTTAGTGATCATTAACTTGTTCTGCTGCCAGAACAACCAAACACCTAAGTGAAATGTGAGCTATATCTATGAGCGTTCATCTGAATCGACATGTTAGACCACTTGTCGTCATTGATAATGCTATAAAATCTTAAGAAATTTATTTAGATACATATATGGCTACCCTTTGATAACCGAACCCGAGACTTTGATTCGGAAACAAACATTCTTCAAAATCTTTTTCAAAACATAAGATATGTAAAGCCAAGTCACAAACTTTCAAAATGATTACAATGGTTTTATATATATATCTTATCATTGACAAAACTTTTATCTCAAATCTTCAATATTAAAACTGTTTATGTGATTATATCTGTCCTTATTTCATCAATGATCACATAGGGGGAAATTGTTGAAAAATGTTTTTGTATGTGACCATCATTGAAATAAGACGAACTGTTTTTACATTATCTAACAAATATTATCAGTCTATTTTAGGTTGCGTGATTCGAGATTGAACGAGAAAACGAGAAAAATAAGAAAATGATTTTTAAAGCCAAAACAAAGAAAAATATAAAAGAAAATTAAATTAAATCTATTTAAAATGAATTTTTGGAAATATATTTTCTAAATAATTTATTTTATTAGAGTTAATTAATTTTATAAATTAAAATGATTTTTCTTAATTTATTTGAATTTATTTCGGATTTTAAAATCATTTTTTATATTAAAAAACCAAGAAAACAGCAACAGCCCAAGAAGCCGGCCCAAGCTGTAAAATAAATTATTTAGAAAATATATTTCCAAAAATTCATTTTAAATAGATTTAATTTAATTTTCTTTTGTATTTTTCTTTGTTTTGGCTTTAAAAATCATTTTCTTATTTTTCTCGTTTTTAAACTCGAATCCACGCAACCTGAAATGAACTGATAATATTTGTTAGATAATAAAAAACATTTCGTTTATAACGATCTTGAAGTCCTATTTACCAAACAAAGAAGCTTGATCATGGACGCCAACTCCAAAGAAATCATTGTTGATTCACACCGTGCCGGAAATATGTATCCACTAGACATGGATCTTATTTATGGTAAACCCGATATTTGTCTGCTATCCAAAGCCCCAGCAGATATTAGTTGGTTATGGCACCGCCGCCTTTCCCATCTAAATTTCGGGTACATCAACAAATTGATCGGCGATGATCTAGTTCGAGGACTGCCACTTCTGAAGCTCGACAATGAAACTCTTTGTGCCGCTTGTGAAAAGGGAAAACTTTCCAAATCCTCTCACAAAAGCATTACAGAATCTAGTGTATCCGAACCACTAGAATTGCTGCACATAGACCTCTGTGGCCCCGCCAAAATCCAAACAATACAAGGGAAGAAGTATGTCCTTGTCATAGTTGATGGCTTCACTCGATTTACATGGGTCTTTTTCTTAAGACTGAAATCAGAAGCACCAGAAGAGATGATCAACTTTATAAAACAGATCGAACTAAAGCTCAAACGACCAGTTCAAAGAATCCGAAGTGACAATGGTTTAGAGTTTAAAAACATAACTCTAGACTCATTTCTCAAAAACAAAGGCATCGAACACAACTTCTCAGCCCCTTACACTCCTCAACAAAACGGCGTTGTTGAAAGAAGGAACCGAACTCTGTGCGAAGCTGCAAGATCAATGCTCATCTTTGCTGATCTGCCACAATACTTCTGGGCAGAAGCAATTGCCACAGCTTGCTACACACAAAATCGCTCCTTAATTCACAAAAATCTTCATAAAACACCATATGAAGTCATTAACAACCGAAAACCAAATATCAAATTTTTTCATATTTTTGGTTGTCGATGCTTCATAAAGAATAATAAAGACCACCTTTCAAAATTTGAATCAAGGTCGGACGAAGGAATTTTCCTTGGTTACTCATTTTCTTCAGCTGCTTATCGAGTACTGAACAAACGTACAAGAGTAATTGAAGAAAGTACCGATGTCCACTTCGATGAATTTTATGTCAGAAAATTGGATCGTGAACATTTTGGTTCACAAATGATAGATAATATTTTTCAAAATCCAATTCCACAAACACCATCTCCTGACATAGACATTGAAGTTGATATTGATTTACTTTTTGAACAACCTAAAACTGCTTATAATTCTGAAATTCTAACTACTCAAATTGATCCTACAGGAACACCCACTGAAGGAACTCCACAAAGAAACAGAAATGTTGCAGATCAAGTTGAGGGGGAACCACAAACACATACTTCCTCATTAGAACAAACACCAAATCCTCCTTTAACTACTCCAAATTTAACCACCCCAGATTTTACCACTCCAACCCCAAATATCCAAAACAATCCCGATGCAACATTTATGGGGGAACCTTCAAACCTCTTCCAAGAAGAAACTACTGGAGAAGAACAATGGGATACTGAAAATCCTATTATTACAACGGAAGAAAATCGTTTAATAAAATGGACCAGAAACCATCCCACTGACCAAATCATCGGAGATCCCAATTCAGGCATCCAAACTAGAGCCGCAACTGCTAATGATTGCTTATTTGGAGCCTTCCTATCCATGACTGAACCCAAAACCATACATACTGCTCTTAAAGACCCAGACTGGGTAAAAGCTATGCAAGAAGAGCTAGCTGAATTCGAAAGAAATGACGTATGGAATCTTGTTCCTACACCACCCGATGTTACTATCATAGGTTCAAGATGGGTATTCAGAAACAAGACTGACGATCAAGGAGTCGTGTGTCGAAACAAGGCACGTCTCGTAGTCAAAGGCTATTCACAACAAGAAGGAATAGACTATGATGAAACATATGCTCCAGTCGCCAGAATAGAAGCTATCCGCATCTTTCTCGCATATGCTGCACATAAGAACTTTAAAGTTTTTCAAATGGACGTTAAATGTGCATTCCTACATGGAGAGTTAGATCGAGATGTTTATATCCAACAACCACCAGGCTTTGAAGATCCCAACTTTCCTCATCACAGCTTCAAATTGCAGAAAGCTGTCTATGGCTTAAAACAAGCACCCCGTGCATGGTATGCCACCTTGTCAACATTCCTCGAAGAATCAGGTTTCAAAAGGGGTTCAATCGATCAAACTCTCTTTCGAAAAATCTATAATAAACATCTCTTAATCGTACAAATATATGTTGATGACATTATTTTCGGTTCTACTGATGAATCTTTGAGTGTTAAGTTTGCAGATTTAATGAAAAGCAAATTTGAAATGAGCATGATTGGGGAGATGACTACTTTTCTCGGACTTCAAATCAAACAGTCAACTGATGGAATTTTCATCAACCAAGAGAATTATGTCAAAAACCTACTCACTCGCTTTTCAATGGACAAATCCAATACTGCCAAAACCCCAATGGCCTTTGGATACAAAATCGATGCAGACTTAGATGGCAAACCCGTTGACCAGAAAAGATATCGTGGAATGATCGGATCACTATTATACCTCACTGCCAGCAGACCTGACATTATGTTTTCTACTTGTGTCTGTGCCAGATATCAAGCAAATCCTATGGAATCTCATGTCATTGCTGTGAAACGCATCTTCAAATACCTAAAAGGCACTCCCAAACTTGGCCTTTGGTATCCAGCTAAATCCGATTTTCAGCTGAATGCTTTCACCGACTCAGACTATGGAGGTTGCAAGCTAGATAGGAAAAGTACATCTGGTAGCTGTCAATTCCTAGGAGGTCGACTAGTGAGTTGGTCTTCAAAGAAACAGAGTTGTGTATCCACATCAACAGCAGAAGCTGAATACGTCGCTGCCGCCAGCTGTTGTTCACAAGTCATATGGATGCAAACTCAACTGCGTGATTATGGCTTCAGAGTTTCACAAATTCCCATATTTTGTGACTCAACCAGTGCAATAGCCATTTCTCACAATCCCGTTCACCATTCCATGACAAAGCACATCGATATTCGATATCACTTCATTAAAGACAACATTCAAAAGGGTCATATCGAATTACACTTCATAAACACCGAAGATCAAATTGCCGATGTCTTCACTAAGGCTCTCGATGAAACAAAATTTCAATACTTCCTAGGCCGTCTAGGAATGTTAAATCCAGATATCATCCATCCTTAAACTTTTACTTTTTGTTTGTACAAACGTGTGTTTACTTTATTTCAAAAAGAAAAACAAAAAAAATTATACCAAAACATTCAAATAACCAAAATTTCCAAAAACATTCAAATAACTAAAATTTCCAAAAACATTCAAAAAAAAAAAACAAATGTTCAAAAATACAATAAAAGACTTGCCATAATAAGCTTTTATAGAACCTTGTGATTAATCGTCTTTTGACTTAATTTTTCAGATGCTTATGCTCGATGAAGATTTTAAGTCATATTGATTCTCAGTTGGAGTGAAGGTTCAAATCTCATACTTTTCATAATGTATATAACTTTATTTCCTTCGATTTTATTTCATTATTGACGATTTTAAACAATCAAGGGACATAAGGTTAGGAGGTTCAGATGAAAACAAAAACCCATGTGAGAATTTGTGCCTCGTCGATCTAAATCATTGTGGAATTCATTTCTTGTGAGCTTAGGTGTGTCTCTATTGCTTTTAAGGTATACCCAATTATACCTTGACACAGTCTCATTTTTGCTTAGATATCAAAATGACCAGGGACGATACTTTCATTTCTTACATACTAGACAAATTGTCTTTTATGCCACCTATCCCTACCTAGATATCAGCCATCCAAAAATGAAGACAGCCTCAAAATAGAAAGACTCCAAACGACGACATACCCAACAAGAAAGCCAAAAGAGAAATAAAGATATATCAACATCCAATCCTCAAAGACGAATCAACAAGAAAGTCAAATCACTCACCGAATACCAAGTTAAACAAACTCTCAACCAAATGGTTATTTCAAAACAAACATCATCAAATCCCGCAATTTGTTTTTAACCATTTTTCAGAAAAGCAAACATCTCAATCACTCAAGACAGATACTCTTACAAAAACAAAAAAATTGTTCTCAATTGTAGCAACTTCTCAATGATAAAACAAAATATCTTTTTACAATAAATCGATATTGATCAACAAACAGGATACCATCAAAGAAGAAGCTGCAACAACAACGGATTTCCCGGGATACTGTAGCCTTCATCACTGAAGATTCTTAGTTGCAAACTGCACTATGAAAATTGCTAAACCCCTCTACATGTATTTCCCGAAGGAGAGAGAGTGAACGTTAATGGCATGAATGAAGAAACCCGCTGAGTAATGCCGAAACCAGTCTTATGTGATTGATTATCTAATAATGAGACTAAGTGACTTTACAGGAAAAGCATAGATGAATACCTCCAATATGAGTGTGAGTCGTCAGAGAGAGATATCACTCATTTTTAGTGATCATTAACTTGTTCTGCTGCCAGAACAACCAAACACCTAAGTGAAATGTGAGCTATATCTATGAGCGTTCATCTGAATCGACATGTTAGACCACTTGTCGTCATTGATAATGCTATAAAATCTTAAGAAATTTATTTAGATACATATATGGCTACCCTTTGATAACCGAACCCGAGACTTTGATTCGGAAACAAACATTCTTCAAAATCTTTTTCAAAACATAAGATATGTAAAGCCAAGTCACAAACTTTCAAAATGATTACAATGGTTTTATATATATATCTTATCATTGACAAAACTTTTATCTCAAATCTTCAATATTAAAACTGTTTATGTGATTATATCTGTCCTTATTTCATCAATGATCACATAGGGGGAAATTGTTGAAAAATGTTTTTGTATGTGACCATCATTGAAATAAGACGAACTGTTTTTACATTATCTAACAAATATTATCAGTCTATTTTAGGTTGCGTGATTCGAGATTGAACGAGAAAACGAGAAAAATAAGAAAATGATTTTTAAAGCCAAAACAAAGAAAAATATATTTCCAAAAATTCATTTTAAATAGATTTAATTTAATTTTCTTTTATATTTTTCTTTGTTTTGGCTTTAAAAATCATTTTCTTATTTTTCTCGTTTTCTCGTTCAATCTCGAATCACGCAACCTAAAATAGACTGATAATATTTGTTAGATAATGTAAAAACAGTTCGTCTTATTTCAATGATGGTCACATACAAAAACATTTTTCAACAATTTCCCCCTATGTGATCATTGATGAAATAAGGACAGATATAATCACATAAACAGTTTTAATATTGAAGATTTGAGATAAAAGTTTTGTCAATGATAAGATATATATATAAAACCATTGTAATCATTTTGAAAGTTTGTGACTTGGCTTTACATATCTTATGTTTTGAAAAAGATTTTGAAGAATGTTTGTTTCCGAATCAAAGTCTCGGGTTCGGTTATCAAAGGGTAGCCATATATGTATCTAAATAAATTTCTTAAGATTTTATAGCATTATCAATGACGACAAGTGGTCTAACATGTCGATTCAGATGAACGCTCATAGATATAGCTCACATTTCACTTAGGTGTTTGGTTGTTCTGGCAGCAGAACAAGTTAATGATCACTAAAAATGAGTGATATCTCTCTCTGACGACTCACACTCATATTGGAGGTATTCATCTATGCTTTTCCTGTAAAGTCACCTAGTCTCATTATTAGATAATCAATCACATAAGACTGGTTTCGGCATTACTCAGCGGGTTTCTTCATTCATGCCATTAACGTTCACTCTCTCTCCTTCGGGAAATACATGTAGAGGGGTTTAGCAATTTTCATAGTGCAGTTTGCAACTAAGAATCTTCAGTGATGAAGGCTACAGTATCCCGGGAAATCCGTTGTTGTTGCAGCTTCTTCTTTGATGGTATCCTGTTTGTTGATCAATATCGATTTATTGTAAAAAGATATTTTGTTTTATCATTGAGAAGTTGCTACAATTGAGAACAATTTTTTTGTTTTTGTAAGAGTATCTGTCTTGAGTGATTGAGATGTTTGCTTTTCTGAAAAATGGTTAAAAACAAATTGCGGGATTTGATGATGTTTGTTTTGAAATAACCATTTGGTTGAGAGTTTGTTTAACTTGGTATTCGGTGAGTGATTTGACTTTCTTGTTGATTCGTCTTTGAGGATTGGATGTTGATAGATCTTTATTTCTCTTTTGGCTTTCTTGTTGGGTATGTCGTCGTTTGGAGTCTTTCTATTTTGAGGCTGTCTTCATTTTTGGATGGCTGATATCTAGGTAGGGATAGGTGGCATAAAAGACAATTTGTCTAGTATGTAAGAAATGAAAGTATCGTCCCTGGTCATTTTGATATCTAAGCAAAAATGAGACTGTGTCAAGGTATAATTGGGTATACCTTAAAAGCAATAGAGACACACCTAAGCTCACAAGAAATGAATTCCACAATGATTTAGATCGACGAGGCACAAATTCTCACATGGGTTTTTGTTTTCATCTGAACCTCCTAACCTTATGTCCCTTGATTGTTTAAAATCGTCAATAATGAAATAAAATCGAAGGAAATAAAGTTATATACATTATGAAAAGTATGAGATTTGAACCTTCACTCCAACTGAGAATCAATATGACTTAAAATCTTCATCGAGCATAAGCATCTGAAAAATTAAGTCAAAAGACGATTAATCACAAGGTTCTATAAAAGCTTATTATGGCAAGTCTTTTATTGTATTTTTGAACATTTGTTTTTTTTTTTTGAATGTTTTTGGAAATTTTAGTTATTTGAATGTTTTTGGAAATTTTGGTTATTTGAATGTTTTGGTATAATTTTTTTTGTTTTTCTTTTTGAAATAAAGTAAACACACGTTTGTACAAACAAAAAGTAAAAGTTTAAGGATGGATGATATCTGGATTTAACATTCCTAGACGGCCTAGGAAGTATTGAAATTTTGTTTCATCGAGAGCCTTAGTGAAGACATCGGCAATTTGATCTTCGGTGTTTATGAAGTGTAATTCGATATGACCCTTTTGAATGTTGTCTTTAATGAAGTGATATCGAATATCGATGTGCTTTGTCATGGAATGGTGAACGGGATTGTGAGAAATGGCTATTGCACTGGTTGAGTCACAAAATATGGGAATTTGTGAAACTCTGAAGCCATAATCACGCAGTTGAGTTTGCATCCATATGACTTGTGAACAACAGCTGGCGGCAGCGACGTATTCAGCTTCTGCTGTTGATGTGGATACACAACTCTGTTTCTTTGAAGACCAACTCACTAGTCGACCTCCTAGGAATTGACAGCTACCAGATGTACTTTTCCTATCTAGCTTGCAACCTCCATAGTCTGAGTCGGTGAAAGCATTCAGCTGAAAATCGGATTTAGCTGGATACCAAAGGCCAAGTTTGGGAGTGCCTTTTAGGTATTTGAAGATGCGTTTCACAGCAATGACATGAGATTCCATAGGATTTGCTTGATATCTGGCACAGACACAAGTAGAAAACATAATGTCAGGTCTGCTGGCAGTGAGGTATAATAGTGATCCGATCATTCCACGATATCTTTTCTGGTCAACGGGTTTGCCATCTAAGTCTGCATCGATTTTGTATCCAAAGGCCATTGGGGTTTTGGCAGTATTGGATTTGTCCATTGAAAAGCGAGTGAGTAGGTTTTTGACATAATTCTCTTGGTTGATGAAAATTCCATCAGTTGACTGTTTGATTTGAAGTCCGAGAAAAGTAGTCATCTCCCCAATCATGCTCATTTCAAATTTGCTTTTCATTAAATCTGCAAACTTAACACTCAAAGATTCATCAGTAGAACCGAAAATAATGTCATCAACATATATTTGTACGATTAAGAGATGTTTATTATAGATTTTTCGAAAGAGAGTTTGATCGATTGAACCCCTTTTGAAACCTGATTCTTCGAGGAATGTTGACAAGGTGGCATACCATGCACGGGGTGCTTTTTTTAAGCCATAGACAGCTTTCTGCAATTTGAAGCTGTGATGAGGAAAGTTGGGATCTTCAAAGCCTGGTGGTTGTTGGATATAAACATCTCGATCTAACTCTCCATGTAGGAATGCACATTTAACGTCCATTTGAAAAACTTTAAAGTTCTTATGTGCAGCATATGCGAGAAAGATGCGGATAGCTTCTATTCTGGCGACTGGAGCATATGTTTCATCATAGTCTATTCCTTCTTGTTGTGAATAGCCTTTGACTACGAGACGTGCCTTGTTTCGACACACGACTCCTTGATCGTCAGTCTTGTTTCTGAATACCCATCTTGAACCTATGATAGTAACATCGGGTGGTGTAGGAACAAGATTCCATACGTCATTTCTTTCGAATTCAGCTAGCTCTTCTTGCATAGCTTTTACCCAGTCTGGGTCTTTAAGAGCAGTATGTATGGTTTTGGGTTCAGTCATGGATAGGAAGGCTCCAAATAAGCAATCATTAGCAGTTGCGGCTCTAGTTTGGATGCCTGAATTGGGATCTCCGATGATTTGGTCAGTGGGATGGTTTCTGGTCCATTTTATTAAACGATTTTCTTCCGTTGTAATAATAGGATTTTCAGTATCCCATTGTTCTTCTCCAGTAGTTTCTTCTTGGAAGAGGTTTGAAGGTTCCCCCATAAATGTTGCATCGGGATTGTTTTGGATATTTGGGGTTGGAGTGGTAAAATCTGGGGTGGTTAAATTTGGAGTAGTTAAAGGAGGATTTGGTGTTTGTTCTAATGAGGAAGTATGTGTTTGTGGTTCCCCCTCAACTTGATCTGCAACATTTCTGTTTCTTTGTGGAGTTCCTTCAGTGGGTGTTCCTGTAGGATCAATTTGAGTAGTTAGAATTTCAGAATTATAAGCAGTTTTAGGTTGTTCAAAAAGTAAATCAATATCAACTTCAATGTCTATGTCAGGAGATGGTGTTTGTGGAATTGGATTTTGAAAAATATTATCTATCATTTGTGAACCAAAATGTTCACGATCCAATTTTCTGACATAAAATTCATCGAAGTGGACATCGGTACTTTCTTCAATTACTCTTGTACGTTTGTTCAGTACTCGATAAGCAGCTGAAGAAAATGAGTAACCAAGGAAAATTCCTTCGTCCGACCTTGATTCAAATTTTGAAAGGTGGTCTTTATTATTCTTTATGAAGCATCGACAACCAAAAATATGAAAAAATTTGATATTTGGTTTTCGGTTGTTAATGACTTCATATGGTGTTTTATGAAGATTTTTGTGAATTAAGGAGCGATTTTGTGTGTAGCAAGCTGTGGCAATTGCTTCTGCCCAGAAGTATTGTGGCAGATCAGCAAAGATGAGCATTGATCTTGCAGCTTCGCACAGAGTTCGGTTCCTTCTTTCAACAACGTCGTTTTGTTGAGGAGTGTAAGGGGCTGAGAAGTTGTGTTCGATGCCTTTGTTTTTGAGAAATGAGTCTAGAGTTATGTTTTTAAACTCTAAACCATTGTCACTTCGGATTCTTCGAACTGGTCGTTTGAGCTTTAGTTCGATCTGTTTTATAAAGTTGATCATCTCTTCTGGTGCTTCTGATTTCAGTCTTAAGAAAAAGACCCATGTAAATCGAGTGAAGCCATCAACTATGACAAGGACATACTTCTTCCCTTGTATTGTTTGGATTTTGGCGGGGCCACAGAGGTCTATGTGCAGCAATTCTAGTGGTTCGGATACACTAGATTCTGTAATGCTTTTGTGAGAGGATTTGGAAAGTTTTCCCTTTTCACAAGCGGCACAAAGAGTTTCATTGTCGAGCTTCAGAAGTGGCAGTCCTCGAACTAGATCATCGCCGATCAATTTGTTGATGTACCCGAAATTTAGATGGGAAAGGCGGCGGTGCCATAACCAACTAATATCTGCTGGGGCTTTGGATAGCAGACAAATATCGGGTTTACCATAAATAAGATCCATGTCTAGTGGATACATATTTCCGGCACGGTGTGAATCAACAATGATTTCTTTGGAGTTGGCGTCCATGATCAAGCTTCTTTGTTTGGTAAATAGGACTTCAAGATCGTTATCGCAGAGTTGAGCAACACTGATGAGGTTGTGTTTCAAGTCATCAACATAAGCAACTTTCTTTATGGTGAAGTTACCATTAGTTATGTTTCCATAACCTTTGATTTTCGCCGTCATGTTGTTGCCAAAGGTAACGTCTTGATTGGTTTGGGTGGGTCTGAAGTCACGAAGGTAGTTTCTGTTTCCTGTCATATGCTTGGAGCAGCCACTATCAATGTACCATGTATCATCCTTGGGTTCTCCAGCATTAGATCCCTGCAATTAGACAGAAATTTTAGGTACCCAAATCTGAATGGGTCCTGGTTTGTTAGCTTTTGCTATTTTGGGTTTGTTGTTCAATGACTTTGGTTTATTGGGATAGAATGGTTGAGGTTTTATTTGATTTATCAAGTTTTCCCAAAATGATATTTGTTTTTGAAAACCAGTGGGTTGATAAAATCTGTGATTTGGTGATGAATATCCTAGATGTGAAGATGTGTTTGAAAAGTGTTTTTCATGTGTAGGATGAGACGGGCGGTTTTGAAAAAGTTTTTGATTATGATTGTTTAGAACTTTCTGATTTGAATGTTTTTGAAAGTTATTTGAACGGTTAAAGGTGATATCAAGAAAGCGGTTTTCATAATGTTTTTGAAAATATTTTGGTTTGGAAACTTGTTTTTGAGATATGACTTTAGGTTGAAGAGGTTTCTTTTGTTTGTTTTCAAAAACTTTTGGTTTGTTAAGTGGGGTTTTGGTGACTTGAATGGGTTTTTTGCTTATTTGTTGTTTCTTGGAGTATTTTTGTCCCGGACTAGTTTTTCCAACAATTGATGAACTCATTGTAGGAAAAGTAGTTGGTACAGAAGTACTACCAACCTCGTAAAAGGAATTTTCTCCATTCAAAAAGTTTTTAGATTTGGTGGTTTTGTTGGTATGTTTGATTTGGTGAGTTAAAGAACTAGCTGAGTCTGTTTCAGAATTTAAGACTCTTTTGAAAGACTTTTTGGAAACAGTGAAAGCAGTATCATCCGGGCTACAATTGATAATTGTTTCGTCATCTGAATCTTCCTCATTAATAGATGTGAAAAGATCTGGTAGAGTTGATTCAGAGTTTTCACAAATTATCATGTTTTCTTGATTTTCTAGTTCTTTTTCAAAGGTTTCTCTACCAATTCCTGGTCTGTAACTCGTATCAAATTTTCCAGTACCCAAGGTGTTTGCCTTGGTGAAAATATCATCACTGAGTTTTCTGGCAATTTTGATAGATTCCACATTCTGTATCAATCTTTTGTTTTCAGATTCAAGAAAAGTGATTTGGTTTAAAGAATCAGTCAGTTTTTCATTTAAGATTTTGTCTTTTTCAGTTGACTCTTCAAAGTTTTGTGTCAACTGAATGATTTCCATTTCTAAAACATCTTTTGTTTCAGAAGAAATGACTGATTGATTTTTTAATTCTAATTCCTTTTTCTGAATTAGAGATTGATTTAATTGTTCAAAGACGTGATTGTAATCTTCTGATTTTCTTTCAACGTCTCTTTCCAATTTGGTCCTTATTCTGGTTAATTCTGCAAATTTGAGTTGTAGGGTTTGTAACTCACATTTGAAGATTTCAGAATTAACCACTGTGTCATGGTATTTCTTGAGATCAGCTTCTAAACTTTTCTCAATTTTGGATATATGGGACTCAAAAAGTAATTTAGAAAAACCGAGTTCAGAGATCATAGACCATACCTGTTCTATGACGTTAGGAGCTCTTGAGTTGTTTGCGGAAGGCATTTTGTTTTAATTTTTTTTTAAAGATTTTTAATAAATTTTTTGAAAGGATTTTGAACAAGTGATATTAAAATGAAATATTCAAAGAAAAGCTTATGGAAGGTTTATATAAACGCTAACCAAAAGTTTTCAACGAATATTTCAATATAAATCACACAAGCTCTGATACCAATTGTTGAAAATATAAAATATGATCACCACAAATAAAGGTTTGCACCGTTTATTGTGTGACAAATATATATATATTAAAGATAAATGCGGAATAAATAAGAAGAGTTGCAGAATAATAATATATAATCTGATCGCCACAAATAAAGGTTTGCACCGTTTATTGTGTGAAAGATATATAAATAATATAAATTGCAGTAATTAAATGACTTAAAACGATAAATAATATAAATGACTATAATTAAAAGACATAAAACGATAAATAATGTAAATGACTATAATTATATAAATATATATATATATCAAGTAGGTTCGTCAATAGATTGACTGAACTGGTTTACAACAGGACTGTGTTTCTAATAGACTGTGTCTCTATTTGTTCTTGTTTGATGATCTTGGTAATCTTGACTTGTTTGGTGATCTTGGTAATCTTGGTGATCTTGATGTTTTTGTTTGGTGTTCTTGGTGTTTTTGGTGTTCTTGGTGTTTTTGGTTGGTGTTCTTGGTGTTTTTGGTGTGTGTTCTTGGTGTTTTGGAGAGTGTTTGGAAGTTGGAAATAAGATGGTGGAAGTTGGAGAGGTTTTTGAGAGAGTTTTGGTTTATAATTATGTGTTGTTATGAAAAAAATGGTGTAAAATGGTTTATATATGGATTTTAGAGGTTTTGGGTGAGTTTTAATAAGTTTTCGGAAGTTTAGGGACTGAAAATGTAAGTATTTCATCTCAGAAACACGCGGGTCGTCGGGTCGGTTCGTGGGTCGCGTTTCCGGGTTTACACGCGGGTTTTTTGTGAGAGTAAACGATTCGGTTCGGGTTCGGATCGGATCGGGAATGGGCCGCGTGTGATTGTGAGGAGAGCGGATCGGAGGGCGGTTCGGACCGGGTCTGATGGCGGGTCGTAGCGCGGACCCTGGTGTGAGTGGAAATGGTAGCGGGTCGGAGCGGTTTGCGGGTTCCGGATCTGTTACGCGGGTCGCCGAAGCTGGATCAGGCGGAGTGGGCTGGACGCTGTTGGGCTGGGCTCAGCAGCTTGGGCCGGCTTCTTGGGCTGTTGCTGTTTTCTTGGTTTTTTAATATAAAAAATGATTTTAAAATCCGAAATAAATTCAAATAAATTAAGAAAAATCATTTTAATTTATAAAATTAATTAACTCTAATAAAATAAATTATTTAGAAAATATATTTCCAAAAATTCATTTTAAATAGATTTAATTTAATTTTCTTTTATATTTTTCTTTGTTTTGGCTTTAAAAATCATTTTCTTATTTTTCTCGTTTTCTCGTTCAATCTCGAATCACGCAACCTAAAATAGACTGATAATATTTGTTAGATAATGTAAAAACAGTTCGTCTTATTTCAATGATGGTCACATACAAAAACATTTTTCAACAGAATCGTTCACTTGATTCTGATTTTTCTAGAGGTTATGGTTCCAGTGAAATTATCTAAACCATCTTGCTCAAAATCATCAAGTAAACATGTTCTAACCTTTAAACATGTTGAAAATCAAGAAATGATGATTTTGGTCCAAGAGCAATAAGTCACGGGTTTGAAAGTTTAGATGGTTTTAATTAATCTAATATGTTAGAAATGATGAAAGAAACTTGTATTAACAAGTAATTCAATGAAATTGAAGATTTAATCCCAAAAATGATGAAATGGGTTTTTTTTGCTCAAGAACCCTAGAAATGGGTTAATGAGCTGAAACTGATTTCATATAGTTCTAATAGTTTGTTAAGTCAAATATGACATAAAAGAAGTAAGAAATCAGTTCTTAAGCTTGAAAATTCAATACAATGGTTTTTGGTGAAAAATGGTGTTTTCGGAAGAATTTCCAAATTTATAAAGATGATTTGATGATTTTGAAGCTGAAAATTTAGTACAAGTTGGCATTTAGGGCCTGGAAATAACCCTAAACCAATTAATTCAAGTATTAAGAACATATCTTAAAAATCATCAAAGTATGTTGCTATTGTTGAAAAATTTGAATTTTGTTCAAAAGCCTTGGAAATCAATTTTATATGATCAAATTAATTCCAAGGGGTTTTAATGAGTTCCATATGTGGAAATTGTTGAAATAAGTCAGTAGAAATGATTAATATTAGACAATTTCGGTTTTGGACAACAAAATGCAAAAACGGAAATGTTTGGAAAATGATTTAAATCTATGATTTTTATGGTTAAAAACTTGAAGTAAATGAATGGTTTTGGTCATGGAACAAACCTTAGTGATTAAGTCGTGTATTAAGGGCTTAAAATGAGGAAAATGGGAATTTATACCATAAAAATGGCAATTTCTGGTTGCTGCAGACCCCGTAGGGTCGCGATCTCACGCCAGGGAGAAAATGCAGTTTTGCATTATGTCTTCTGCCAAGTCCAAATGGATTTTGAGTTTTGGTCTTATACTTGTCCGTTTGACCTCAAATTTTAAACATAGGTCTAATATGTTATGAAACTTCATGAAAAATTGTCGGAATCGAAATACGACCCCCGAGGGTACTGTAGCAAAATACGTATAAAATACAACTTAACTAAAGTTGGTCATTTAAAAGCTATAGACTTGTTATGACCTATATTGGTATAATAAGGACTCTAATGAGTTGTAGAGTCAGTTAGCATGAATTTTAATGTATAACATGTTAATTATAGGTTCATGCCAAGTGATTATTTAATCACAAAAGATTATAAATACAAGGAACGTTTAGTCAGTCTCCTATCAACACATGAGGTGAGTACATGCAGTATTTTTACCCATTCTGGGGTACATGGCAAGTAAGTATTTACAAGATTTCTTATAAAATCTTATATGTGAAATTATATGCAAGAGTTTTATTTCTAACTTGTTGGTGAAAGTTTAATGGTATAATTGAAGCTATGTTTTGGTCTATGAACCCATTATGTGAAAGTATGTTTTGGTCTATGAACCAATTATATGAAGGTATATATATTTTGAATACATGTTGGAAAGTATGTTTTGGCATTAAGCCTAAAATGTTATATAGACATGTTTTAAACATATGGTTTATGTGAAATGAAAGTTATAAATTTGGCATCTAGCCATAAAGATAGAAAGTAATAAAGTTTGGCGTTTAGCCACAAGTTATATGTATGTAAGTAATGTTCAAGTAAGCAGAAGATGTTTTGTATGACTGGTAATTGTAGCAAGCAGCGTTAGTAAGGGAACTATGTTCCAACCTTCCCGGGTTAGGTAAGGGGTCTATTGGGGACAAACCCCATCGCGAAGTAGATCGCCTCAGCACTTCTATGGTGAGGATTGATCCGTTCATTCTAGCCATAGAGACTTGGGGTATCACTTATAGTGATTAAAGCCCTAAGTATAAAAATTCAGCAAGCTTATAAAACCAGTCAAAGAAAGTAAGAAAGATGTTATTTTTGTAAAGTATGTCATAAAATGATTTTTGAGAAGTAAAGAATTATGGTATGTCGTTATTATAAAATTTTGAAAGAAGATATTTTTGCAAAGCATGGTATGTAAAGATTTTGAAAAGGAATGAGCTATGGTATGATATTATTATAAAATTTTGAAAGATGAAGTATGTTATAAGTTTTATAAAAGTTGGAAAAGACGTTAAAGGTTTGAGTTTAAAACTCATGTAACTCACGAGACATTATTGTCTTACGTATTCTATTTTTATGCCATGTATTCCAGGTTACATGCTATGCTATAATTGGATGAAGTTTAGCTGGAGTGGAGCCCACTTAGCTCCTATCTTGGACTCAAGGTTTAATCCTTAACTGCTTACTATGGTTAGTTTTGATATAGATTTGTACACCCACAGTTTTAAACATGTAAATTAACGGTTTTTGATAAACTGTATTTTTGTATTCATGAAATTTTATGAAAAACCATAGTATTTGCAAACAGTAGAATTGGGGTGTCACAGGTTGGTATCAGAGCCATAGTTTAAGCGAATTAGGATTGGCTTGTTCCACTCCTAGGCTTAAACTCATGCTATAGAAATGTTAGTTTATGAAAGTATGCTATATGATGTCTTAAATGATTAAGACATTATGCATTTTTTTTAAATATGTAGATCTATAACACTAAGAAGTGTTAAGCTAACGTTTAAAGTGAGCAAATGTCTGACTGTTAGGAAAATTATATAATATTTTCCGTAACCGTCCAAATTTATTAAAGGCTATGTTTATAAAGTAGTAAGATTTCTAGTAGTGATCACCATGTACTTATAATGGTGTTATATGTTAAAGGAACCAGTGTCCCATGAAACCTTGTGGTAATAGCAGAATTAATATGTATAGGTGATTATGGTAATATGGGCCCGTATTATCATAATCACGGGATATGTATTGAGACTGGTGGAATCACAAAGGAATTATGGTATTCTGGTGGGTAAGGTTTTAAAGAGAGTGATAAGTAAAACATAGGAATTATATGCCTATGTAATAACAACCAGTAAGGTTATGAGTATTAAAAGTTAATACAGTGGATATATACCACTTAGTATGATAAAGTAAAAGAAATAATGTGATAATTAATACTATTTAGACAGATTGAAAGACATTAAAGTATATGCCTATCGAGGCGAGAGGAAGTATGTATAAGAGTAATTTAAAGAGGGATTATGAGTATTAATTACTTATGTAGGAGTTGTAAGACTCTTACATGAATAATGAAAATTTTAAGCAGAGTAAATTGATAGTACATAAATTTGTAAAAAAAAATGGTAAAGAAGAGTTTAATGTTGACAAGTGGTGTGCTTTGGGCATAACCATTAAATGCAGAATTTTATATAAAAGTCTTGTGTATATTAAAGATATAAAGGAAGTAAGATATCGTTGCAGAACGATAAGAGTAAAATGATGAGAAAAGTTAAAAATAGAAGATGTATGAAAGTGTCTAAAGATTTAACAATTGATCAAGTTATAAGTAAAATGCTATAATGAGTAATAAAAACAAAGTAAGATTACCCAAATGGGGAAAAGAATGATGAATGAGAAATTGTCAAAGATTATGATATTTAAAGTAAATTGCATTGTCGTAATGTGATTAAATGAACATGAAGTGAGAATTAAAGGTTGAATGCCTAAATAAATGTTAGGCAAGAAATAAAAGATGAAACAAATGATAAGGATAATCAGAAGAATATAATGAAAGACTTTAAAGAAAATGATGATAAAATATTGGTTATGAGGAAATAAATTCCACAACCAAATGAATGTAATAAAAGAGGTAATACCAGTAATGAAAGAGTATAATGATGTATGATAATGGAAAAAAAATCAAAAGCATGTGAGCAAAATGACTAAAGGTCATAAATGATATGAAGTAAAGAAAAAGAGTAAATATCTAAACAAGTAATAAACGAAGAATTAAAGATAATGTAAGAATGATAGTAAACAGACAGGAAGTTATTACTTCCGAATAGAAATGATGGGTAAAGGAATGCAAAGATTGTGAGAAATGGTCAGTACATGACTAGTAGACATGAAATACAAAGAAATGTATATATGTTTATACGTGTTTGTAAATATAGGTGAATGAGTAAGTTTTAGAACTTATACAAAGTACAAAAATGGTTATGAAACAAGTATTCTAATCAGAATACTATAAAGTATGAAGCAAAAGAGTAAAATAAGGTATCGAGCATACTGCCTCGATATACCAAAAGAATGAAAGATGACGAGAAAATAAATGGCAATTGTGTATCACCTAAAGATACATAAGAAATAAGTTGTATATGAAATATTTAATGTTGTAAAGAAATATGTAGTGTAAAGCAGTGGAGTTTAAACAAAAGAATAGCAAATGTGTTAGGCATGTAGCCTTATAACACATAATAGAAATGATAAAATATGTAAAAGTAAAGAGTAACAAGAGGTAATGGTGATTGAGAGTTATGCCAAGAATTCGTCATGGGACGAAAATGTTAAAAGTACCTAGTTGAGTTCTTAAACCAAAAGAGAACTAGGTATATATATATATATATATATATATATATATATATATATATATATATATATATATGTGTGTGTGTGTGTGTATATTATGCAACATGAATGAAATTCCATAAGTGAAATGAAGAAAAATAAATTTTGAATCAACCATGGTAAACAATTTAGATACTGTGAGGAAAGAGTAAACAGAAGATCAGGTACTGAAATAAGCACTAATGTGAGAAATAGAATTGACAAAGAAATACTAAAAAAAATAAAGTATTAATATGAGAAGGATACGTGGAGTATCCAAAAAGGAAAGAAAAGTATACTTATAAAAGTATTGTACAAAAATTAAAGAAATGAGAAAGACATGTTTATACGAATAAGTAATGAGTAATGAGACCGAAATCTCATAAAAGAAGATGAAAGAAATATCTAAGTTGATTATATGTTGAATATGAAAATAATACAAGTAAAGATTGATACAAGACAAATATTAGAGAAGGTAATACATATAATGTACAGGAAATGAGTAAAAAGTATGTGAAAATGATTTTTCTTAAAAGTGTGAATCGAGAAGGAAGTTAACTGAAATAATAGAACAACTTCAACAGTAAAACTGTACAAGTTTATAAGGTTAAATATAATGTATTATACATAGAAAGAAATTTAATGATGTTTAATTGTTAAAAATAAAAAAAGCGGTATATCGTTTCAACACTTTCAGAACGAGATAAGTAGATTCTCGTGAACAATATGATGATTCGACAAATTTTGTCCCAATCAGAAAAGTAAAGATGTGAAGTGTAACAAGAAGGAGGAAAATACATCCTTTATAAATAATAATGAGTCAGTAGTGGGTAATAAAGATAAAGAAGAATAAACTGAAGTGTAAAAGATTTAAAAAAAAACAAATGTAAGAGAAATAAGATGTTGTAAAACTTCTGTAAAGAAGAAATAACATTGGATTGTCTAGAAAGTAACGAATGAGTAAATAAATAAGAAGAAAAGAAGGGTGAAAATAAATAAGCAGTATTAAATAAAAGTGAAAAGATTGCTTAAGTAAAATGTTCATTAAGGGACAAAAATTTACACAAGGAAAAGATTTTGGTGTATTTATAAATTTGTAAAAATACGAGACATATATAATTATGTTTAATGGGATTGGAACTTTTATAAGTAAAGAATATTGTGAGTATAATCTCACATGTTGTAGTAAAGATATGAGAAAAATTATAAAGTAGATTGCTATTTTTGATAAAAAATATTGAAGTATGAAACTATTCTGTAATATGAGTTTACTAAAGATTGTATATAAATGAATGAGGTAGAAAAGAAAGATTAAAAGATAAAACAATGAAGGTTATGATTATATGTTGGTAAAAAGAAAGTATCAATAGTTGTGTGATGATTCCGAGGACGGAATCCCAATAAGGGGGAGGTAGTTGTAACGACCCAAAAATCTCGAATTTATATTCGAGAAAATACGTAAGGAAAGGACCAAAAATATTTTGAAAGTTTTAAAATAATTTACTTAGAAAATGTGGTAAAATACTAAAAGTTTGGAAAAAGATGGAGAGAAAGGGCAAAATGGTCATTTGACATCCAAATGACTTTTAGGTAAGGAAAATATGATTTTTGAAGTTTATATGTAATGAAATAAAATTTTGACACCAAATAATGGTGATAAGTATTTGAAAGTTAATTCTAGTAAAAGAGGGTAATTTGGTTATTTGACCATAAAAGGGTAAATTGGTCATTTGCCCATGTATAAGATTTAATATGAAAGTATATTTTGGTTTTTGGACCAAAAATGTAAGAAACTAAGTTATATGTAATAAGATTTGATTTTTGGTGGTCAAAGTGCAAGAAATAAAAGCCAGGGACTAAAACTGTAAATATGGAAAATATAAAAATGAGAAAATATCTCATTAATGATCATAAAATCTGAAGAGGGTCTAGAGACTACGGGAGAGAGCGAGAGAGCATCGGAGAAGAGAAGGAATTCTGGAAATCTTTGCAAGAAATTGAAGCTAGAATTGAGGGTTTCCAAGCAAACAAGGTAAGAACTTCATGTTCTAAGCTTATTTCATCCAAGACTTGAACGAGAATCGTTCACTTGATTCTGATTTTTCTAGAGGTTATGGTTCCAGTGAAATTATCTAAACCATCTTGCTCAAAATCATCAAGTAAACATGTTCTAACCTTTAAACATGTTGAAAATCAAGAAATGATGATTTTGGTCCAAGAGCAATAAGTCACGGGTTTGAAAGTTTAGATGGTTTTAATTAATCTAATATGTTAGAAATGATGAAAGAAACTTGTATTAACAAGTAATTCAATGAAATTGAAGATTTAATCCCAAAAATGATGAAATGGGTTTTTTTTGCTCAAGAACCCTAGAAATGGGTTAATGAGCTGAAACTGATTTCATATAGTTCTAATAGTTTTGTTAAGTCAAATATGACATAAAAGAAGTAAGAAATCAGTTCTTAAGCTTGAAAATTCAATACAATGGTTTTTGGTGAAAAATGGTGTTTTCGGAAGAATTTCCAAATTTATAAAGATGATTTGATGATTTTGAAGCTGAAAATTTAGTACAAGTTGGCATTTAGGGCCTGGAAATAACCCTAAACCAATTAATTCAAGTATTAAGAACATATCTTAAAAATCATCAAAGTATGTTGCTATTGTTGAAAAATTTGAATTTTGTTCAAAAGCCTTGGAAATCAATTTTATATGATCAAATTAATTCCAAGGGGTTTTAATGAGTTCCATATGTGGAAATTGTTGAAATAAGTCAGTAGAAATGATTAATATTAGACAATTTCGGTTTTGGAAAACAAAATACAAAAACGGAAATGTTTGGAAAATGATTTAAATCTATGATTTTTATGGTTAAAAACTTGAAGTAAATGAATGGTTTTGGTCATGGAACAAACCTTAGTGATTAAGTCGTGTATTAAGGGCTTAAAATGAGGAAAATGGGAATTTATACCATAAAAATGGCAATTTCTGGTTGCTGCAGACCCCGTAGGGTCGCGATCTACACCCCCGTAGGGTCGCGATCTCACGCCAGGGAGAAAATGCAGTTTTGCATTATGTCTTCTGCCAAGTCCAAATGGATTTTGAGTTTTGGTCTTATACTTGTCCGTTTGACCTCAAATTTTAAACATAGGTCTAATATGTTATGAAACTTCATGAAAAATTGTCGGAATCGAAATACGACCCCCGAGGGTACTGTAGCAAAATACGTATAAAATACAACTTAACTAAAGTTGGTCATTTAAAAGCTATAGACTTGTTATGACCTATATTGGTATAATAAGGACTCTAATGAGTTGTAGAGTCAGTTAGCATGAATTTTAATGTATAACATGTTAATTATAGGTTCATGCCAAGTGATTATTTAATCACAAAAGATTATAAATACAAGGAACGTTTAGTCAGTCTCCTAGCAACACATGAGGTGAGTACATGCAGTATTTTTACCCATTATGGGGTACATGGCAAGTAAGTATTTACAAGATTTCTTATAAAATCTTATATGTGAAATTATATGCAAGAGTTTTATTTCTAACTTGTTGGTGAAAGTTTAATGGTATAATTGAAGCTATGTTTTGGTCTATGAACCCATTATGTGAAAGTATGTTTTGGTCTATGAACCAATTATATGAAGGTATATATATTTTGAATACATGTTGGAAAGTATGTTTTGGCATTAAGCCTAAAATGTTATATAGACATGTTTTAAACATATGGTTTATGTGAAATGAAAGTTATAAATTTGGCATCTAGCCATAAAGATAGAAAGTAATAAAGTTTGGCGTTTAGCCACAAGTTATATGTATGTAAGTAATGTTCAAGTAAGCAGAAGATGTTTTGTATGACTGGTAATTGTAGCAAGCAGCGTTAGTAAGGGAACTATGTTCCAACCTTCCCGGGTTAGGTAAGGGGTCTACTGGGGACAAACCCCATCGCGAAGTAGATCGCCTCAGCACTTCTATGGTGAGGATTGATCCGTTCATTCTAGCCATAGAGACTTGGGGTATCACTTATAGTGATTAAAGCCCTAAGTATAAAAATTCAGCAAGCTTATAAAACCAGTCAAAGAAAGTAAGAAAGATGTTATTTTTGTAAAGTATGTCATAAAATGATTTTTGAGAAGTAAAGAATTATGGTATGTCGTTATGATAAAATTTTGAAAGAAGATATTTTTGCAAAGCATGGTATGTAAAGATTTTGAAAAGGAATGAGCTATGGTATGATATTATTATAAAATTTTGAAAGATGAAGTATGTTATAAGTTTTATAAAAGTTGGAAAAGACGTTAAAGGTTTGAGTTTAAAACTCATGTAACTCACGAGACATTATTGTCTTACGTATTCTATTTTTATGCCATGTATTCCAGGTTACATGCTATGCTATAATTGGATGAAGTTTAGCTGGAGTGGAGCCCACTTAGCTCCTATCTTGGACTCAAGGTTTAATCCTTAACTGCTTACTATGGTTAGTTTTGATATAGATTTGTACACCCACAGTTTTAAACATGTAAATTAACGGTTTTTGATAAACTGTATTTTTGTATTCATGAAATTTTATGAAAAACCATAGTATTTGCAAACAGTAGAATTGGGGTGTCACACTATTTATATTGCAAGGGCTCCTAGGTTTTCAAACTTAGGAGCCTTTTGGCGGCTGCACCCCTTGGACTTGTTTCCATTTATCAAACCTTTAATCAATTACAATCCAGTCCCTTTAATTGATTCCAAATTAATTTTATCAATTAATTTACTGATCTAGTTTCTAATTAATTTATTTCTCAATAAACTAATAAACCAATCATCCTTTCATTATTTCTAACCCTGTTTGTTTTTCTGGGTCATGAGGGACACCCAAAAGGACCCTGCTATTATTAAAAATATCACTGATGAAGTTCTTCAACCATGTAGCTTCCTTTACAGCTTCACTAGCTGCTATATACTTGGACTCGCATGTTGAGTTAGCTACCGACTTCTGCTTCAAACTTTTCCAGGTAATCGCTCCTCCGTTCAACATGAACACCCACCTTGACTATAAGAAAGAGTCATCTCTATCTGTTTGGAAACTTGCGTCACTAAACCCAGTTACTCTTAGCTCATTTCTTCCTCCATATACTAGGCACATATCTTTATTTCTTGTCAAATACTTAAGAATTTTTCATTGTCGTCCAATGACTTTCGCCATGATTATCATAATACCGGCTCACCATGCTCAAATTATATGAGATATCAGGTCGAGTACATATCATGGCATACATGATCGATCCTATAGCCGAAGCATATGGGATTCGACGCATTCTGTCCAGTTCATCACTAGTCCTGGGATATTGCTCTTTACTTAGATTTATGCTATGTTACATGGGCAAGAACCCTTTCTTGGAATCATGCATCTTGACCTTCTTCAAGATCTTATCCAAATATGTGCTCTGTCTTAGTCCTATTAGACACTTCGATTTATCCCTATAGATCTTTATACCAAGTATATAGGATGTATTTCCCAGATCCTTCATAGCGAACACTTCCCAAACCAAGTCTTCACACTTTGCAACGTTGGGATGTCGTTCTTTATAAGGAGTATGTCATTAACATACAGTACTAGAAATACTACATTACTCCTACTGGCTTTGACATATACACAGGACTCATCCTGACTTCTAGAAAATCACAACTCTTTGACCTTTTCATGGAAGCAGATGTTCCAGCTGCGAGAAGCTTATTTAAGACCATAAATGGACCTTTCAAGCTTACACACTCTATTTGGATACTTGTCATGCACAAAACCCTTAGGTTGTGCCATATACACATCCTCTGACAGTTTCCCATTAAGGAGAGCGGTTTTGACATCCATATGTCATATTTCATAGTCATAAAATGCAGCAATGGCAAGTAACACTCTAACAGACTTAATCTTGGCTACTGGAGATAAGGTTTTATCATAATCAATTTATTTAGTCTAGTGAAACCCTTAGCAACCAACCTAGCCTTGAATGTGTGTACATTCCCATCCATGCCTGTCTTCTTCTTGAAGATCCACTTACACCTAACGGTTTTGAGACCTGGTGTAGGATCAACTAAGTTCCAAACTTGGTTATTGTACATGGACTGAATCTCGCTCTCCATGGCTTCTTTCCACTTGGCAGCCTCAGGGCCTGCCATCGATTCCTTGTAGTTGGATGGCTCATCCTCACTAACCAGTGTGTTATCACTGATCAGTGTGTCACCTTCTGTAGTAATATGGAAACCATAAAACCCAGGAGGATGACTAACTCTACTGGATATGCGAAGAGGTGGTGGAGATATGTCAGTTCCCTCAATAGGAGTCTCAGCCTCAGGTTGAGTGCTAGTGTCCACTATAGTTCTTCATTGGTTAACTCTTGAATCTCTTCAAGAGCAATTTTACTCCCACTATCCTCTTTAGGTATGAGATCTCTTTCCAGAAATACTCATCTTTGAGCAACAAACACTTTGTTCTCAGAAGGCTTGTAGAACAAGTATCCAAATGACTTTCGTGGATAACCAACAAAATAACACTTCTTTGCTCTAGGTTCAAGCTTGTCATGAGCTTCGTACCGAACGAAGACTTCACAACCCCAGACCTTTATATATACTAGAGAGGGACGCTTCCCACTCCACATTTCAAATGGTGTCTTATAAACCTTCTTAGTTGGGACGAGGTTCAAGATGTGAGCTGCAGTTTCTAATGCATGGCCCCAGAAGCTTATTAGAAGTGTAGCACGACTCATCATCAATAGAACCATGTCTAACAATGTTTGATTTCTCCTTTCAGATACACCATTGTGTTGTGGTGTTCTAGGATGAGAGAACTGTGAAACTTGTTGGGATTCAATCACATAAACACATAACAACATCCATCGGAAGACTAACAAGATCAAATCACAAAATTATCCATGAACAGAGTTCAGGATCATGCAGTTCATAACAATTATTGCAACAAAACATAAATAGAATGTACCTCAGGATTATCTCCTTTCTTGAATCTGATGAACAACATCTTGCAAAGGATGAACAAGATTCAAAGTGTGAATCCCTCTAATGACTCATACCCAGGAACACCAGAAAACCAGACATATCAGAACTTTATGGTGCTTGCAAATATCAAAGAATTTATGGTGGAGGGTCATTTAAATGCATGGAACATAGCATATCAACAATAAGATGGGTCTGGATGTTCAATTAGGAATGATTTTGCAACTGTAGCAATATATACTCCTACATTTTCTAATGCAGCGTTAGTAAGCTTTTTTTTAAAAAGATTGACATCTGATTTCAGTTATAGTAAATTAAATACTTTGATACAATTAGCAAGGTTTTTGAAAAAGATGCATAAGTGTATTAATTCTAAAATAAAAATATAAGAATTCAGACCAGATTTTACACATAAGTCATTTTAGTTATGGTACTTGGAATAGTTTGATGCAGTTTGCAAGTTTTCTAAAAACGATTAACATCTCATTTTGGTTATAAATATCGACTTTAAAGATGATGATGATGAAAGTGAGTTGCTCTAAAGTCAATTTTCACATGTTGCATTAGGGCTATTGCTAGCAGGTATATGGTTACACAACCTGGAGTTCTCTACAATTACTATGGTTGTGTAATTTGTAAGAAAAATCCATCTCATAATCTAAAACAAACTTAAAGATAGTATTTGAGTATTTTAAACATGATGACAACATTTTAAATTACTTAATTCAAAAAATTCGTATAAACTTTTAGCAATGTTTTTAATCAAGTTTAATAACTTTATTGTTCAAGAACATTTTATAAACAATCAAACAAGTGATGTTTTCAATGATTAAACATCTTAAAAATGGACTCACTTTACATGTGTGTGGTATAGGGGTATAAATGACATGTCGCCTTTGAACTTTCTTTTGTGAAGTGTCAACGTATTCAAATAAAGATGTTCACAAATAAAATTTAAACTATTGTGAATCTTAAACGTGCAAGTATAGGGTGTAGCACAACCAACTTATATTATTTGAGTATTCCAAGGTGTTCACTTCAAAACCTGGATTTATTTGTAGTGACAGCGAAGGTAGGATGGTAAAGAAAATTTGATTTGCAACTTAAATTCGATGATATTGGTATCTGGTTTTTTTCAGGGTTTTAGGGGGGCCCAATTTGTCAAAGAAACACAAAAATTGTTGCACTGTTGTTGCTTTGAGTGTGTCCCTGTTTGACTTCTTTATGGTCTATTTGGTGATCATGGTCTTAATTTAAGCTTGGTGTCTGTTAGATCTTGCTGTCATCGGATTGAACAATATATTTGTTTTCAAGAATGTATATTGGTTGTGAGGTTTGTAGGTTTATATTAAATGAACACTATTTTTTATTTAAGTATTTGTTTAGGAAAAACTGTTGGTAACTCGATACTACTTAAATATTAAAGTATTTGTTTAAGTGTAGCTACTGGCGGAGTGAGTACAAGGAAAGGCTCCGCCCCGTAACTCTTTTAATAAAATTGGAATAAAGTTCGACAATCCTTTTTGGATTCCAAATTTCAAGTCCATACTAGATTGCAATAAAGCCCACCGCCTTTTGCAATTTTTTGTGAGTTTATGTTGAAAAAAGTTATCAATATATTGCAATGAATTACTTTTTATGATTTGTTAAAAGGCTATATACAAAAAAGCCCAACTTTTTATAAGGTCTAATGCAGAAAAACCCTTTATTAATTATTGTATTCAAAAAACACAACCATTAATTTTTTACCTTTCAAATTAACCAAAATTTTCTTTACAACCTTCAATAACCGGTTGTATAAATTATGTGGCATTAACAATTAAATTTTATCCCACCTGTCTAAAAAAACTGGCATAGCCTCAATAATTAAGACTTTAAGAGTGATACGTGGAATTGACTCATCTTCACTGTTCAGTCGATTGAACAAACGTATTGCTTAAACATCGATTTGTTGAGTGAGGTAGGATAGATACAATCGTTTTCTGTCTTCAAGCTCTTTCACAATCGTCTTCAACCTCGTTCAAGAATGGACCGATTTGGAGCTCAGAATTGAGTCATCTTCACTGTTCAGTCGTCTTCAAGTTCCTTCCTTATAGCTTGGTTCTTCGATTTTTGTCACGTCCCGTCAAAGCCTATGTCAATTTCTTTGATTTCTTGCCCAATTCCTATTTATCTTTTTGTTTATTTGGTGGAATGTTTGAAACTTGGAGATACAAAGCAGGTATTTTGGTGTTTCTTTTGTACTTCCATTTCACACACCCCAACTGTTTGATATAATGTCTGTGTGAAGGTTTAACTTCTTTATCAAAAATTAACATGGTGCAAATGTGAGTTATGTTATGGTCCGTTCTCTCTTTGGTTGAATCAAAACTTGAAGTGAAGCCTAGTAATTAATTAATCATATCAGGTAGTTTAGTTTAGCAAAATTGGTTGCTAAAAAACCAAACATTTTAATAGTTGGTTGCTAAAGTACCATTTATGTCAAAATCAAATTGTGGTTTATTCTTTCAACCTTGACTCCCACCTTTTCCTTTTAATGACTATGGTAAATGGTTTTGGAATAGCACTTACAAAGTGTTTGGTCAATGGTTGTAGACAAAATCCTTCCTATACCATCTGCTCCGTAATATGGTTGCAAACTAGTTCAGTTTGAATCCAACTCTATCAAGTTTAATTGTAATTTGAATTTATAAGATCTAGATCAACAAATATATTGATACGTTGAGCGAAAAATATAAATTTGTATGAAAAAGTTGATGACAATCTGCTTTTTGGGTTTACAAAGGCACGTATTACAATAACAAAAGTATCAAAACATATCCACTGACTCCTACTTTTACAACATATTTCAATTTATTTTAAGAAGATTGGAAATCATCGGGCTGCAGTTCCTACTGAATCCGCAAGCTCCTATAGGAATTCCCTTTGCTCCATAGAAGCACAAGACTACATAAAGAAAACAAGAATAATATCAAATGCCAAACTTCATGAAATTAAGCGGGCATTTTGTAACGACGGTTTTCAAAAAAAAAAAAAAAAAAAAAAATGAATAGTAACTCCGGCGTGAATAGTAACTCCGGCGTGAATAGTGCTCCGGCGTGAATAGTAACTCCGGCGTGAATAGTAACCGAGAGATTAAGTAAGCGCTTACCTCGTGATGACATCGACGATGATGTCGTGATGACGTCATGATGACGTCGTGAATAGTGTCGCTGATGTCGTGATGACGTCATGATGACGCAGTGAATAGTGTTTTTGAGCCCTATAAATAGAGGCCCAACCTCTTCATTTCAAACCACAACAAACACCAAACAACCTTACGATATCGGAGAATGTTCTGGTGAGAAAAATAGATCGGGAGAGGTAAGGAACGAGCGATAGCTTGTAGCGAAGTGCTCGAGAGTTGTCGGAAGAGTGGAACGGGGAACGAGCCAGCGACAATACTAAGTGAGTAATCGCTACTTTATTTCTTTAATAGTTTATAAAGTGTTAAACTATTATATATGGAAGTTATGTACTATTCGTAATTCCAAAAATAATGCCCAATGATTTACTTACGAGAACGGTGCCTAGGCCGGTTACATGGGATCTGGTTGTTGGATTTTCCGAAAGGCTAAAATGCTGAAAGGATCCTGCCACCCCATCTAATCTTCTACCTGGCCGTTCTTTATTTGATAAATCACGAGGTATCATATTGGAATTATAGATAATATAAAGCAGAGTGATGGTGTGATTCGTAGTGATGCCGGTTGAAATAGTAGTTCACCTATAAACAAATATATAGGTACGAACCAAGCAGTTATAGTGGGTGTAAGAAGGCAGGAATAACCAGATACCGTATAGCAAGAATCAATGTGAGTAATCTATCCCTAAGTGTTACTTTTACTGTGGGGCCACATTATCGGTTATTGTGATTGGGACCATCTTTCCATGGGGTCACATACTCGGTAATTGTGGTTGAGACCACATATATGCTGTGACGATCAAATTAGCAGTAATTGTGGTGGGACCACATACAAATGTTGTGATGGCCTATTTGGCTGGCAGTTTTATCACACATTCAACAGGTGTACATTGAGTCCTTGAGACTCGGTATCACAGGGGGCTGTGATATGATGTGGAAGCTGAAAATTTAATGTTGTTATAACACTTATCGATTATTCACTGAGCTTGTAAAGCTCACCCTTGTTGATACTAACTGTGCAGGTGCCGTAGACCCTACTAAAGGGAAGGATGTAATTCGGGGTTAGGACTGATGACCGTAGCAGCCCGGCTTTGGGGAGATACCACTTGTACCTTTTTCTTGTAATATATACCCTGTATAATATTTTGTTGAATAAAATATGTTCTAAAGTATGGAAAATAAATGGGTATATTTATATTAAAAGCCGGGTGTTACAAGTTGGTATCAGAGCCGAGGTTTAAGTGAATTAGGTTTCTATAGGGTAGATACCTAGACTTGAACCTTAGGAAATAGTGGAATTCGGGATTGGAAAAGGATAATTTATGTTATCTGATTAGGAGACTAATCTTTCTGTTGAACTTTGAAGATGGCAAACACCAGGAGTGGTCAGAGCCGAGGAGGTGCTAGGCAGGGAGCTTCCAGGGGAGGCAGATCTCGATCACATGGCTCAGTGCACCGGGAGGCGGGAGAGGCAGCAAGGAACCAGCCGGATTTACGAGCTATCATTACTGATGTGGTACGGGAACTATTACCCACTATAGTAGAGACACGTAGGGAAGATACTGCTAAGCAGGTGCATGATGGAGCCCCTAGAGACGAGGGACACGCCGAAAGTGGAGTACACGTGGCAGATAAGGGTAAAGGCGTGGAGGGAACTTCGGAAGTGAAAAACAAATGTACGTATAAGAATTTCCTTAGTTGCAAGCCTAAGGAATTTACGGGAACTAATAGTCCCGTACAAGCGATAGAATGGTTGATACATACGGAGAAAGTTTTCCGGATTAGCAAGTGTGATGAGGCAGACAAGGTAGAGTTTGCTACCAACCTTTTCGCTGGAAATGCCCAGTATTGGTGGCAAGTTTTCAGTAGAGCTTTGGGTTCAGATTTGCTTGGAATGTTGACCTGGGAACAGTTTAAAGCAAAATTCACTGAAGAATACTGTTCTGAAGTAGCAGGGAAGAAGCTGACAGAAGAGTTCTTACATTTGGAACAAGGGACTCGTTCTGTGCAAGAATATACTATGGATTTCTTGGAGAAAGCTAGATTCTGTGAACATGAGGTTGATACTGAGAAAAGAAAGATAGACAAGTACGTATGGGGATTGAAAACCCGGATTCGAGAGGTTGTACAGCCACTCAAGCTGACTACCTTTCGGCAAGTAGTTGATCGGGCGGTGGAACGTGAGGCGGAGCTGCAACGCCAACAAGGTGAAAGGAGGGCCGCAGAAGCAAAAAGAAAGGCTGAGGAACGTCCGTGGATTTCTCAGAAGAAGTCCCAACAATCAGAATCTGGGTCGCGGGGTCAGACTCGGAAGGATGAAGGCAAATGGTGCGACAAATGCCGGAGGAAGCATACGGGAGATTGTCCTACTAGTCCCTCACCATTGTATTGTTTTAAGTGTGGGAAGACAGGACACTATGCTCGAGATTGCAACCAAGCAACTCGAGTATGTTTCCAGTGTGGAGCCAAAGATCATATCCGATCAGAATGTCCACAGCTGAAGACAGGAGGATCCCGAGACAGGACACGGGAGGAGCAGGGAAGAGAAAGGAAGGAGACACAAGGTGGACCAGTAGTCTCCCGAGCATTCCAGATGACCGTTGAAGAGGCCCGGGAAAAGACTGATGTTATCACAGGTATTTTTAAACTAAACTCGATCCCTGCATATGTATTCTTTGATCCTGGAGCCACCGACTCCTTTATATCCACATCATTCATGCCCCAAATTTCTATACCCTTAACCCCGTTGAATGAAGAACTGGAGGTAGAAGTAGCAGGTGGTAGATATGTATATGTCTCTGAACAGATGCCAGGGTGTCAGCTTGAGATTAACGGGACCATTTTCCCTATTGATCTGAAGCCGATCACCACCAGAGAATTTGAAGTAATTGTAGGAATGGACTGGTTAGCATCCAATGATGCTCAAGTCGATTGTAAAAGAAAAAGAATTGCAGTTCTGGCACCAGACGGGTCGCAAATAATAATTCAAGGTGAACGACCACGTACAAGGATGCCTGTCATGTCTTTTGCCAAAGTACGACGTCATAACAACAAAGAAGGAATATTTTACATGGCATGTGTGGTCTCGACAGAGCCTACCAAACGATCCGTTGAAGATGTCGCCGTTGTAAAGGAGTTTGCTGATGTTTTTCCCGATGAGCTTCCGGGATTACCTCCGGATCGGCAGCTAGAGTTTACTATCGATTTGGTTCCAGGAGCAGCCCCTGATGCTCGTGCTCCTTATCGATTGGCACCATCAGAAATGGCAGAGTTGAGGAAGCAGTTGCAGGAATTACTCGATCGGGGATTCATTCGACCGAGTACTTCACCTTGGGGAGCACCTATCCTGTTTGTGAAGAAGAAGGACGGGTCTATGTGAATGTGTATAGACTATAGAGAACTGAACAAGATCACCATAAAGAACAAATATCCATTGCCCAGGATTGATGATTTATTCGATCAAGTTCAGGGAGCATCCTATTTCTCTAAGATTGATCTAAGATCGGGATATCATCAGCTGAAGATTCGGGAGTCGGATATCCCGAAGACTGCCTTCCGTACCCGTTATGGACATTATGAGTTCCTGGTGATGCCGTTTGGGTTAACCAATGCCCCTGCAGCTTTCATGGACTTGATGAACAGAGTGTGTCGTCCATTTCTTGATACCTCTGTTATCGTGTTCATTGATGATATACTGATTTATTCCCGAAGTCAGGAAGAGCACGAAACGCATCTACGTCAAGTTTTGGAGTTACTCCGTCAAGAGAAGCTGTATGCCAAGTTCTCAAAGTGTGAATTTTGGCTTCGTGAAGTTCAGTTTCTGGGACATGTTATTAGCAGCAAAGGTGTTGAAGTTGATCCTGCAAAGATCGAGGCTGTAATGAAGTGGGAGCCGCCGCGGAATCCATCAGAAATACGCAGTTTTCTTGGGCTAGCTGGATATTACAGGAGATTTGTGGAGAACTTCTCTTCTATTGCAGCACCTTTGACTAAATTAACTAAGAAAGGCGAGAAGTTTGAATGGACTGAGGAGCAGCAAGCTGCATTTCAGAAATTGAAGCAAGCTCTGTGTGAAGCCCCAGTACTTGCATTACCACAAGGAGGGGAAGACTTTGTGGTTTACAGTGACGCTTCTAGGATAGGTCTGGGATGTGTCTTAATGCAGAGGGGCCGAGTGATTGCATACGCATCCAGACAATTGAAAGAAGCTGAGAAAAGATATCCGGTACATGATCTTGAACTAGCTGCTGTAGTATTAGCATTAAAATTGTGGAGGCATTATCTATACGGAGTAAAGTTCAAGATCTATACGGACCATAAGAGTCTCAAATATTTGTTCGATCAGAAGGAGTTGAATATGAGGCAGCAAAGATGGATGGACTTACTCAAAGACTATGACTGCGAGATTTTGTACCATCCAGGGAAGGCAAATGTAGTTGCAGACGCTCTCAGTCGAAAGGAGAGACCCATTAGGGTTGTGTCTGCTTGTATGAGCATAATTAGTCGGCTACCTGAGCTGATTCGAACAGCCCAAGAGGAAGCAGGGAAGGCGGAGCATGTGAAAAGTGAACGCATGGTTAGCTATATTAACCAACTCGAGGAAAATTCTCAGCGATTGAAGACCTTTAAAGGTCGAGTATGGGTGCCAAAGCAGGGTGAGGCACGGAAGTTACTCCTCGAGGATGCGCATTGTTCTCGTTATGCTATACACCCGGGTAGCACCAAGATGTACCGGACGCTGAAACCGATGTATTGGTGGCCGGGAATGAAGCGGGATATAGGAAGATATGTGGAACGGTGCCAAACGTGCTTGCAAGTAAAGTCCAATCATCAAAAGCCGTATGGAGAAATTCAGCCTCTACCAGTTCCAATGAAAAAGTGGGACGAGGTCACTATGGACTTTGTGACAAAACTTCCTCGGACGCCACGAGGACACGATGCAATATGGGTGATCGTGGATCGACTGACCAAATCCGCTCAGTTCATACCCATACGTGAAGATCATAAAGTTAGCAAATTAGCCAGAATCTATATTGATGAAGTAGTCTGTAGACACGGGGTACCATCCTCCATTATATCCGACCGAGATAGTCGATTTATGTCTGGGTTTTGGCAGAGCTTCCAAAAGCGGTTTGGATCGAAAGTTTTAATGAGTACTGCTTACCATCCTCAGACTGATGGACAGAGTGAAAGGACTATTCAGACATTGGAGGATATGCTTCGTGCTTGTGTTATAGATTTTGGTGGAAGCTGGGAGGATCACTTGCCTTTGGTGGAATTCGCATATAATAATAGCTATCATTCCAGCATTCAGATGGCACCATACGAGGCATTGTATGGAGCACCATGTCGTACTCCGACATGTTGGACAGAGTTAGGGGAAAAGCCGTTAGCTGGACCCGAGATTGTAGCTCAAACCGAGGAGAAAATTCGAGAAATTCGAGAACATTTGAAGGTTGCTCAAAACCGCCAAAAGCAGTATGCTGATCGTCGATTGAAACCTATAAAGTTTAAGGTTGGCGATATGGTGATGCTTAAGGTTTCCCCGTGGAAGGGTCTGATTCGTTTTGGAAAGAAAGGTAAGCTGAGTCCTCGCTTTATTGGCCCGTTCCGGGTATTACAAAGGGTGTGAGCTGTAGCCTACCGGTTAGAGCTACCTGAGGAGCTAAGAGGCATTCACAACGTCTTCCATGTGTCGCATTTGAGAAAAACTCTGTTTGACGAGTCCCAACGAGTGCCTTTACCTAAAATTGAAATAGATGAAAAGCTGAGGTATCCGGAGCAGCCAGAAAAGATTTTAGACCGCAAGGTGAGACAGCTACGAAACAAGAAGATTAATATGGTAAAAGTACAGTGGCGATATCATAAGGGCTCGGATGTAACTTGGGAAGCCGAAGAGGAAATGAAGGCG
Source organism: Cichorium intybus (assembly GCA_023525715.1). NCBI lineage: Eukaryota > Viridiplantae > Streptophyta > Magnoliopsida > Asterales > Asteraceae > Cichorium > Cichorium intybus. Next base: position 138,013,722 of record CM042011.1, on the reverse strand, counting down.
AAGTACCCCCAATTGTTTGCTTGATTCCGGGACGGAATCTTAAAAAGGGGGGGAGAACTTGTAACGACGGTTTTCAAAAAAAAAAAAAAAAAAAAAAATGAATAGTAACTCCGGTGTGAATAGTAACTCCGGCGTGAATAGTGCTCCGGCGTGAATAGTAACTCCGGCGTGAATAGTAACCGAGAGATTAAGTAAGCGCTTACCTCGTGATGACATCGACGATGATGTCGTGATGACGTCATGATGACGTCGTAAATAGTGTCGCTGATGTCGTGATGACGTCATGATGACGCAGTGAATAGTGTTTTTGAGCCCTATAAATAGAGGCCCAACCTCTTCATTTCAAACCACAACAAACACCAAACAACCTTACGATATCGGGGAATGTTCTGGTGAGAAAAATAGATCGAGAGAGGTAAGGAACGAGCGATAGCTTGTAGCGAAGTGCTCGAGAGTTGTCGGAAGAGTGGAACGGGGAACGAGCCAGCGACAATACTAAGTGAGTAATCGCTACTTTATTTCTTTAATAGTTTATAAAGTGTTAAACTATTATATATGGAAGTTATGTACTATTCGTAATTCCAAAAATAATGCCCAATGATTTACTTACGAGAACGGTGCCTAGGCCGGTTACATGGGATCTGGTTGTTGGATTTTCCGAAAGGCTAAAATGCTGAAAGGATCCTGCCACCCCATCTAATCTTCTACCTGGCCGTTCTTTATTTGATAAATCACGAGGTATCATATTGGAATTATAGATAATATAAAGCAGAGTGATGGTGTGATTCGTAGTGATGCCGGTTGAAATAGTAGTTCACCTATAAACAAATATATAGGTACGAACCAAGCAGTTATAGTGGGTGTAAGAAGGCAGGAATAACCAGATACCGTATAGCAAGAATCAATGTGAGTAATCTATCCCTAAGTGTTACTTTTACTGTGGGGCCACATTATCGGTTATTGTGATTGGGACCATCTTTCCATGGGGTCACATACTCGGTAATTGTGGTTGAGACCACATATATGCTGTGACGATCAAATTAGCAGTAATTGTGGTGGGACCACATACAAATGTTGTGATGGCCTATTTGGCTGGCAGTTTTATCACACATTCAACAGGTGTACATTGAGTCCTTGAGACTCGGTATCACAGGGGGCTGTGATATGATGTGGAAGCTGAAAATTTAATGTTGTTATAACACTTATCGATTATTCACTGAGCTTGTAAAGCTCACCCTTGTTGATACTAACTGTGCAGGTGCCGTAGACCCTACTAAAGGGAAGGATGTAATTCGGGGTTAGGACTGATGACCGTAGCATCCCGGCTTTGGGGAGATACCACTTGTACCTTTTTCTTGTAATATATACCCTGTATAATATTTTGTTGAATAAAATATGTTCTAAAGTATGGAAAATAAATGGGTATATTTATATTAAAAGCCGGGTGTTACACATTTGGTACATAAAATGAATGGAACATAATCTGTCACCTGAATGGCGGTTTCAATGTCACCATCAAGAAATGAAGTGAGCTCAAAGTTCATCTTTAATCTGTTATCAGTAACCTGATTGTCTTGTTTATAGAATTAAGGTTGTTAAATAGAACTTTTGTCATTCAAATTAAAAAATAATTTGGAGATTAATTTGAGAATTCACCTTGTAATTATATGTGCGGATATTTTCTGCACAACATGGCATATCATGCGTGGAATTGAGAGTGAAGTCTATTGACAACGTGACATTAGTGTCGATGTCTTCAGACGTCGAGCTTCCAACATCTATTTTTCAACCTCACAATCTTTTGGTTTTCGCCGGCGGCAAAGCAATATGACGAAGAAGGCTTCAACACAATTTTTTTTCTAATTCTAACTTATTACCACCTAATCACATTCGAATTCCAACTAATAAATCATATATCTGTGAATTGTGATCGACGACTGATGTAAGCTTTCAGTACTGGGATCGGAAGCTTCGATCTTTCTCTTCCAGTATCGGCTCAAACAAATTCCAAATTAAGGGTAGGCGTAAGTGATTTAACCCTAATTAGAAGTCCACGCATTTTCTTTTAATTCCACGTATGAAAAAAGAAATTCCACCTATTGGCCTCAACCGGTTATTAGGAGTGAAAATATGTGATATGGGTTAAAGTAAAAGGTAAAAATTAAATGAATGAGTTTTTTTAACCAAAATAAAACTGGAGGGGTTTTTTTTTTAAATAATATCCTATAAATGGAAGGGTTTTTCTATATTTAGTTCCCTTGTTTAAACACTTAAAACTACGTATTTGTTCAAATATACACCATGACTTGTTTGAAAATAAGTCCTTTTTTTCTACATGAACTATGAAAACACATAGGATCCATAGTGATATGACATAATTACCCAACTAAAATGTGCTCTAATGTTGTAATGAGGACATAAAAAAAGTTTAGCGTCCTATTAAATACAATTAAAAAATAAGTGACCTAAAGAGTAAAGTGTATATTATTGGTTGTCATTTTGTGATATTAACCTTTTTACCTATACCTAATGTTAAGTTTTGGAATGAATGATCGTTTCCGGAATCAATAAGTTTCCCGGATTGCTTGAAATGTATGATCACTTTCCGAATATGATATTTCAATCCTATGTCTGGGTATCATGAATCCAAATTATGAAGATAATCCTTCAATAAACAATTTCAAATCAAGATACTGATAAAAAATCATGAACTAGGAATTTTTAGAATTCAAATTCTTTTGATTACCAAAAATAAGATCAGTCATCATTAAATGCTTATTCTATCCTATATATATAAGATGCCGGTTTCAATGGAAATTATCATATGAAATATCATCCGAAATTAATACTTTCCATAATGATTTCCCTAACAAAACAAAATTTCTAGACGGGACGCTGCCTTGCACCCTGTGAAGACGGCTCCCCTTGACCCCGCTAGGGGCGCTGTCCCTTAAACCCGAAGAGAGCGCAATCCCATTGGCCCCATTATTTTGGTCGAACCGAGATCAAACTCGGTTTATATAAATGTGCACTCTGCACTTGTTGACTTATCTAAGATCAAGATTAAAACTCCATTGGTAGATTCAATTTCATTATATACTAAAATTAAATAGTCACACTAAAATTACCAAACATCCAAAAAGGCTTCCCTCGATATGTAAAAGATCTTCCTGTTAATCCACTTTCTGATAACTTGATGGCTTCTTATATTGTATCAATTTTACTGTCATACCTTATATCTTATACAGCATATAAATTTACAACCATAGCCCTCAAAAATTAAAATTAAGACCGTAAGAACCTTTGATTTAGATAACATACCTCATGCTCGATTTCCGCGAATAATTACGAAGGATAGATTTGACCAACTTATTTGGCAATGAAGCTTTATCAATTATCACCATCATAATCACCAAAAATGAAACATGATAAATGGTGAATGACCAATGTGAATGCAACTGAATTTCTGGTTAGGATAGAAAAGTTAATCGTAACAGCTGATCGCAAAATGAAAATTACTCATATACCCTTTTGACATACCTTTTTTCTCCCCACGCATTAAAGAATACCTATAACGAACACCCGCCAAAATCATCAAGGAAATTCCCCTCTATTTGATTCAATTTCTCTCCATAAACAAAATCAAAATCCAGAATGGAGAACTCGCCGGAGAATTGCAACGTGAAGGTCGCATTGCATATTCGTCCCCTCAGCCGCCTGGAGCGACAAAACGGCGGCGTAGAATGTTTGGACGTCGTTCCGGGGTCGGCTCAGGTACACACAACATAATTCCCACGGTCCTCCTTTATATCTAGCACATAATTGAAACTATCGATTCAATGCATATCTGCAAATTAATATCCCTGATCTCGAACTTTTAATCAGGTTTTCGTAAATCGAACATACATATGTGTTCAATAGATGTAATCGTCCATCAGAGAACGCTTTTTGTTTATTCCATACAAATTATTGAGGATTAAATCATCTTATTCGAGTAATTTGTTTACGATTCATAAAATGAAAATGTGCTTCGTATACGCTGGATATAATTGCTTCTGCAAACCGAAATGTGCATACAACGGTGTTTAAGAGCTTGATTTGACAAGTGCAGGTGTTAATGGGTCCACATAAATTTATATATGATCATATATATGGAGGAGGAGGTTCTCCATCAATCAATATGTTTCCAGAGTGTGTCATTCCTCTCTTAGATGCTTTGTTTCAAGGATACAACGGTACAGTTATTGCATATGGTCAGGTACTTTTTTTGTTTCATATAAACTTTCTTGTAACTTGCAAGTAGAATTACATGTTTTTATTTTCTTGTGTTAGAACTTCTGAACTTCATATTCCAATTGTTTGCAGACAGGTTCAGGCAAGACATACACAATGGGTACCAATCCAAAAGAAAGTTCAAACAGAGGACTTACTTTTCAAATTATGCAAACAATATTCAACAAGATCGAGACACAGAAGGATGAAAGTGAATGCCAATTGCATGTTTCCTTCATTGAGGTTACTTTTGTTACAGATTTACTATTTCTTTTTGGTCATGTTTAGAGTTGTTTTAAGTTGAGGGTTTGAATTTTGAAGATTTTGAAAGAAGAAGTGAAGGACTTATTGGATTCAGCTGTTATTGAAAGAATAGAAACGAGTGATGGAAATGCTGAAAATGCGGTACCTGGAAAGCCACCTGTACAAGTTCGTAAAACAACAGATGGAACTGTGAATTTAAGTGGATCAACTGAAGTTAGTGTTAGTACACAGAAGGAAATGATAGCTTGTTTAGAGCAAGGATGTTTGAAACGTTCTGTAGCTTCAACAGATATGAACAGTCAATCAAGGTAACAAATTTCTTAACAAATCTCTCTCTCTCTCTCTCTCTCTCTCTCTCTCTCTAGAAATTTGAATGAATGGAATGAAATCAAGGGCAAATTAGAAAAAAAAACATTCTATTTTTGGAAGTTTTTGGGTTTAACCAATAATACTTTTTTTTTTTTTTTTCCAATCAAAGTATAAAAGTTTCAGACAATTGTTCAAATTAACCATTTTGACCGGTTATATCCGATTTCACTGCTACTTTTGTTATATTAGGTTTCACGGGTAAATTTCTTCCAAATTACCCGACCTATTTATGTCAAAATGCTTAAAGTGGAAAAAGGTGGTTAAACTGGAAAAATGTATGAAACTTTGATGGTTTGAGTGGAAAAAATGAATCATAAGTGGTTAAACTGCAAAATTGCTCAAAATATAATGGTTTTTGTGTAATTTATCCTCAAAACAATATAGACAAACCGATCTTCTCAATCTAATTATCCAGCAAAAGTTAGCAAGCTTAAAGACAAACTCAATGATGTATTACACATTTGGTTATATTCAAGTTGAGGGTATGTGTCAATGCTTTTGAAGCTTAAACTTGAGATAGCATCAACTTCTTGTTTGTATTTGTTTATATTTTATTAGTGGTTATGTTAGATAACATATATGCTACTATTTTTATGTGACTTTCATGTTATTATAACTTTCATGTTTCACATGTTTGTAAACAGTCGTTCCCATGCAATATTCACTATAATTTTAGAACAAAAGGATAAAAATAAAGGTGATGAAAATCCAATAGCGGGCGAGGAGTACCGTTGTGCAAAGCTACATTTGGTAGACCTTGCTGGAGCTGAGAGAGTTAAAAGAGCAGGTTCTGAAGGAGTTCGACTGAGAGAAGGTTAGTTGGCTCTGTCTGTTGTACAAGTGGGAGTCTGTTGGATTTATGTGCAAGAAACAAATCTTTTAACTATACTGCTAATTATATATTATTATTCAAGATTATTTGTTGCACAAAATCCAATAGATTATATCAACAATGTTTTCGGTTGATGACTCTGAACCTCTAATTGATGACTATAGCAGTTCTCTCTCTTGGTTTGATGGAATAGGTATTCAAATCAATAAGGGGCTTCTTGCACTTGGGAATGTTATCAGTGCACTAGGAGATGATAAAAAGCGGAAAGAGGCACAACATATACCATATCGAGACAGTAAACTTACTCGGTTATTGCAGGTTTGTGGCAATTTGGTAAATTTATGTGAGAATGTTGGTTATCATACTTAAGCAATTGGTGAGATACTTTACAAGCGTCAGTGTAATTGCAAGAAATAGCAATGTACTTCCATTTTTCCTTGTTATAGCATTGTACTTTCAGATTATTCATTTTTAGGGCATTATACTTTAAAAATATATCCATTATAGCAATGAGTAATCAGCTCATATACTACTAGTCATCCCATTATTTGTTTTGCTGACATGGCACATTCAAGGATGACATGACAAATCTGATGTGGTTGTGGTTATAATAGGAAGGAAAGTAGTACTGAGAATAGAAGATTCCCTCTTGCATGTTCAGACTCATTGCTATAATTAGTATATATTTTTCGAAGTATAATGCCCTCATAAAAAATAATTTGAAAGGAAAATGCTATAACAAGGAAAAAATGGAAACCACATTGCTATTTCTTGCATTCAATTTAGCCTACAAACATTGAGATTACCTATAGAATAATTAAATTCGACTAAACTGCATTATATATGCTAGTGAAAACTTGTTTAAGCTATATTTATGCATCTTTTTGTAGTAATTTATGATGTGAATTTATGCATGCATTCAACAGGCTTCACTTGGTGGAAATTGCAAAACTGTTATGATAGGTATCTTTCCCAAATTTTATAAATGTGTCACTTTGTGTGTTTATATTACTAAGTGCGGTTTACTTTTAGCTTGTGTCAGCCCTGCTGATTTTAATGCTGAGGAAACTCTTAATACTCTCAAGTATGCTCAACGTGCTCGCAACATTCAGAATAAAGCTTCGGTATGTTTATTTAATTTCTTTTTTAAGTAAGTTACAGTTTTGGTCCATGTGGTTTACACCAAATTACATTTTCGGTCCTAGTTTTGAAAATCTTGCGCTGGTAGTCCCTGTGGTTTCAAATCTTTCACTTTTGGTTCCTGTGGTTTCCATAGCTTTCACTTTTGGTCCCTCCCTCTGTTGCCATTTGTGTAAACCACTGGGACCAAAAGTGAAAGATTTGGAAACCACAGACACAACTGATGCAAGATTTTCAAAACTATGACCAAAACTGTAATTTGGTGTAAACCATAGGGACCTAAACTGTATTTACTCTTTCTTTTTTGTTCATTTAAATATCCCCTAAAACTATTGTTTTGACTTGCATAATTTTATTTCTCACTTTATTGAATATATGTTTTGCAGGTTCAAACAGAAGTATTTCCTGCTGACACGCACAAGTTGAGGCAGCAGTTAAGATTGTTGCAGGCGGAACTTGATCACAGGAGGGAAGCTGAAATTGTTGAAGTGCAGGTGTTATTTTGTCGATTATATTACATATTTGGTCCCTGGGTGTAGCTAATTTTTTTTCAATTTTGGTCCCAAAAAGTTTTCTCTTGCAACTTTGGTCCTTACTTGAGGTTTTTGTAAATTGACTATATTTTGGAACCAAGATTGCAAAAATCAACTATACTTAGGATCCAAAATAGTCATTTTATTTGGAATAGGGACAAAAACGTTACAAGAACCTCAAATAAGGACCAGATTGCAAGAGAAAACTTTTTAGGACCAAAATTGAAAAAATTACACCAACATGTAATTTACTCTATTCTATATTTTTTGGTGACCATTTGTTATTAAAGTTTTTCACAAGTTGTTAAAAATTAAAAAGGATTATGATAATGTGCATATGGTCTTTTGTGCTATTTGCTTGTAGGATCTTAAGAGAAAAATTGATTGGCTAGAGTCTACCAACTCGGAACTTCAACAAAAGATGATTGAAGTGAAGGTATTATTTCATCTTTTGGAGAGAAAAATCTAGGACTCCACATATCTCAGGGTTACCATAAATACGCACACATTATTAAAAATTAGAAAAAGATTATAATAAAGTTTATATGGTCTTGTGATACTTACTTGCAGGATCTTAAGAGAAAATTTGATCGGCTAGAGGCTACCAACACAGAACTTCTCCAAAAGATTAATGAATACCGCAACAAATGTGCTGTTGTGGGTGTTTCTGAAACAAATGCTCAAGTACGTTAATTTGATACTTTTCAATAAAAATGAACTAGTAATCTATTGACAGTTTTGGTATTATAATAATGGTTAGATATATATTGTATTATAAGAATTATGTTATTGTACTATTTTATTCTATCTCAGGAAGACAAAAGAGGCTCACAATGCGTGACTTCTCAAGAGGCAATAACTGAATCTGTTGCGAGTAAGTTTTCAGTAACACTCTATACAGAATATATTTTCTGTACTAACTCCGACTTCTTTTTTTTTTTTGGAATTTAAGCCTGTGAGATTGTAGCCAAAAAGTTGAAAGAACCTGATAAAATGACAATAGAACAGGAGCATGAAATTCGACAGAATATGTCGCACAAAGATTTGAATTATTTGGACAAACCTTTGGAACAGAAAGAGGTGCTTTGTCTTACGCATTTCCTTTTTTTTTTTTTTGCTTTCTGTTTTTGGAGACTGCCTTGCAGGAGGTGTACATGAGTGCAACCATTTGAACCAAATAACTTTACGATAGTAAAATACACTCTTGAAATGAGAACCATGATTAGAAAATCGACACTGGTTGGGAACACAGTCTCAAAGATTTTTCAACAATTTGTCCAGTGAAAAATAATAAAGCAAGTTAAACAAAAGAATAGACGTGGAAAACTCCAAAACTGGAGAAAACTCATGGGCTTCTGTACGAAAACTTATTACAATCGTATAGACTAATATCTCAAGCCACCCCAACTACACCCACGCATTCCAAAATTCAACCAACACCTATCTATATTTCAAAACAAGAGAAGAAAGAAAGAATCTAAATATTTAAAGCTTAACTGATTGGGGTAGCTTGAGAGATTAGTCTATGTGATTGTTATTATTTGTCATATAGTGAATTTGTCTATAGCGGACGATGGTTTTTCTCTAGTTTTGGAGTCTTCCTCGTATATTCTTATGTTTAATTTAGTTGTTATCAAGTTTATCGTACTGATCCTGTCTCCTTATCATTCAGTAGATCCCGACTTGTTTGCAGTCTGAGATGAATCATGGATCTCATGATGTGGAAGAACTCAAGCAACGCTTTGGGAAGAAAATCATCGCACTCGAAGAAGAAAATAGATTATTACAGGTTCCAAATATCTTCGCTATTCACCTTTCCATCTCTAATCTCTTTCAATTTAATCACAATAGTTTTGTTGTACTTGCAGCTAGAAAGAGATGATTTGCAAGCAGAAATCGCGCGTCTTGAAACTATGGATGAGCCAACAGGAAGGGAGCAAACAATGAATACAGAGAAACTTGAAGCATTCGAAGTGCAGGTGATTGTGATCCACATTATTATGTTGCCATGGACCTCTTTTAAGCTGACTGAATTTTTTTTATTTATTAAAATTAAATATAGATTTCAGAAATGGAGAGAAAACATGAAGAACAGATTGACGTTTTAAAGCAAAGAAGTCATGATGCAATGAAACGACTACAAGATGAGATAAGTCTTATTAAGAAGCAAAAGGTAATTCATGAATAAATCTCACTTGCATTCTCTTAATGTTCTTAGAATGTTAGTTGAAGTATTTTTTTTTTTTTTTTTTTTCAATTACAGGTACAACTACAGCAGAAGGTGAAAGAAGAAGAGGAGCAGTTTCGGAAATGGAAGGCCACTCAAGAGAAGCAAATGATGCAGGTAGTATCATTAATCCAAAAAAAAAAAAAACTGATTTTGTATAAATGGAATTTTGTATATAGAAAACAAAAATAACATAAGTTTTTTCTTTTTTTCCATTTATGAATTTTTATTTATTGTAAAATAAAATAAATATAATCTCATAAACCAAAAATAATAATTATTATAACATGTTTGCTAAATTAATTTAATAGATAAAGAACCTAATAAATTCAATAAAATTACATTAAAAATAATGTACAAATTTAATCTACTACAGTTTTATAAAAGAGTAATACATGTTAATCCAGATTGTTTTCGTGTAAATCTCTTTCCCAAATATGCTCCATTAAATCACGTCAAGATGCATGCTATACGAAAAAATGATTTAAAATAGAATGTTGATAGTCCATTAAGCTATGTAAAGTTTAATGAGTTGTAGAGGCTAAAAGGTAAAGTGGGTACAAACTACAAATAGTGGAATGATGATGTGGCAATCCATTCAACTTCGAAGAGTTGAATGGATTCCAGATAGCCTAACTTTTAGGGTAACTTTATACTGTAAAATGATTCGGGACCTATTGAGCAAATGCAAACTAATTCTACATTATCACTTTAACCAGATAAAGAAGGAGAGTAGGAAGGGTGAAATTGAAAGGCATAAACTGCAAGCTCTATATCAACGCCAAACTCAGGTAACCATTTTACTTTTAAATATGTTTTACCGCCATAAATTCCATCTAATTTGATTTTGAACCAACTTCCACAATGATCTCATAAATGATAGTGAATTTGCTTAATTACCCTTCTTTCGGCCGCAATACTTCTAACACACTCCTTAACACCCAACTTTCATTAAAAATTGTATTTACAGAAGATGTACTTTAATACCATAAGAGGACATACACTAGTTTCTACTAATATATGCCAATACACAAAGAAGAATATAGTCTACAAGGATCTTGTACTGCACCTGAAATGTAACCCATATTCTTTAACTGCAGGTTCTTCAAAGGAAAACAGAAGAAGCTGCAAGAGCTACAAAAAAGCTAAAAGAGTTGCTTGAATTGCGCAAGGCTGCTAGGCGTAATGAAACCGCCGGTAAATATCTGGATTTAACTTTTTTCCACCATTTGTTCAAGTTTTTACTTACTTCACTCTCCCTCTCTCTTTCTCTCTCTAGCCGCCAAACCCACTGGACAAAATCGATCCGGACAGGTACTCATAAACCTTCTTTCTTACTAATGTATTTTGTATTCAAATCTAAGAGACGTGTTAATTGTATCGCATTGTGTAGATCAAAGCATTAAAGAAATGGCTTAATCAAGAACTTGAGAAAGTGATGAAAGTGTATAAACTTCGTATCGACCATGAAAAAAAAACTCAAAGGTATGTGCGTTACCTTGCAGTTATTTAATCTGTTGGAGTCTTCCCATTGTCTTTAAAAAGCTCTTTTATAGAGAAATTTAAGGCTCCGTTTAATTACGGAAAACCGTTTTTTGTTTCCAAAAACATGAAATATGTTTTCATTTTCAGTAGAAAATTAGAAAATGCATGTAGTTAAAGTTTTCATTTTTTGTTTATAAAATTTGAAAATGTGTTTAGATGTGTAATTTTGATCTTTTTTTCTTTTCAAATAATATATTTTTTAATACATTTGAACACCCACATGTCACCAACCCCCATCCCCACCGACACCCCACGAACCCTGCCCCACCTACCGCACACCCACACCCGCCTACACGCACCTACCCCCAACCCCAACCCAAGTTCTTTGAAATTGGAAAAATGTGGAAAGCAATTATTATCAATATTCCAAGTTCTTTGTAATTTTGGAAAATGAAAAATTTACATTTTTTGGAAATATTTAAGAAATTTTTTGTTAAAGTAAACACGTATTCTCTATTATTATTTTCTTAGAAAATTTTCCGAAAAACGGGTCATTTTTTCGTAACTAAACAGAGCACAAGCACTCCAGATATCTAACATGGTATTAGAGCCACATAATGATTTCTCTTTTTAAATATCCAGCCATGCAAAGCTTAAAGAAGAGTTATCCTTACTTAAACAAATGGATAAGACATCTTCTCATGCAGCCAAGCCTCCTCCTTCCGCAGAGGAGAACCGACCTGCTAGGTATATATGAAATTGTTATCAATCATTTTAACTTTCTTTGAATCCCTCTTTTTAGAGATTGTAAGTGTCCTACATTAGTTAGACACAGTCCCATCTGCCTTTATATATGTTGGAGTCTACCCTCTTTCCTTAATGGCTCTTTTGGAGAAAAAATTCTACAACGCCACATATCTAACTAACATGGTATCAGAGCCAGTGTCTTGTGGGACTAAACACATCTACTAAAATCTCAAGCCTGGCGTGTTAGTCTCCTTAAGGGTTCTCTTGGAGAGAAAATCCAGGACTGTACATATTTAACCTAAACAGATAATTAGTTATTAGTACTGAATAATGGTGATGAATATGTTAGAGGGCGTTCAGTGTCACCAAATGCAAGAGCAGCGAGAATTGTTTCACTTGAAAGCAGGATGAAGTCGTGTTCGACTTCGCTTACTATCTTGACTACCCAAATTCAAGAGGCCGGACGCGGAAACGACGTGTCCTCTCCGGGACGTTGGAAAGCGTTAGTGTCATTGGGAGACGCGAAGGATTTGCTTCAGTATTTATTCAGTATTGTCATCGAATCAAGGTAAAATATTTAAATTAACATCACAACATATCCTTTCTAGTTTTTATATAATTTTTTTGGAAATTTTAATGTAGACGCCGGTTGTGGGAAAAGGAATTGGATTTAAAGGAGACGAAAAACCAATTTGAGGAGCTTTTGTCACAACAAAATAATAATAATAATAATAATAATAATAATACATGTGATCCTTCATGGCAAACAACCGCGATCCAACCTGCAAAAGTAAGTTCACTGACAAAAAAATGGAAAGAAACGGAAGAGCAAAATGTACAAAATACAAGAGACAAGACGCCTTCAAGGAGATCGAGAGAAACAGAGGAGCAAGGTGTACAAAATAAAAGGGATAGGACACCTTCAAGGAAATCTAGAGAAACAGATGAGCAAGGTGTGCAAAGTACAAGGGACAAGACACCTTCAAGGAAATCAAGGGAAACAGAGGAACAAGGTGTACAGAATAGAAGGGACAAGACGCCTTCAAGGAAATCAAGAGAAACAGAGGAGCAAGCTGTGCAAAGTACAAGGGACAAGACACCTTCAAGAAAATCAAGGGAAACAGAGGAGCAAGGTGTGCAAAATACCAGGGACAAAACACCTTCAAGGAAATCGAGTGAAACAGAGAAGCAAGCTGCTACAAATAGCTCGCTTCCTCCTTTAAAAGTAAGTTAACTTTTTTATTTTTGGTAAATTACAGAAAAACCATTACGTTATCACCCTTTTACCAAAAAACCCAATTATGATTATTATTATTATTATTATTATTTTTTTGCATAAAAGCCATTGATTCTTTTACTTCTTTTTTTTTCATTTCCATCATCGTTGACTTACGAAACTGGTTATCGGATTTGATTTGCTCACATGGACAATTTTTAATGAGGTGGTAGCTGATGTGGCAAGGGTAATGTTTGGGTATATAAGAGCATCCACAATAGGAGTTTTTCAATTCGAAAAGCTCTTGAAAAATAAAAAAGCTATAGTGAGAGCTTTTTCAATGCAAAACTTTTTACATAAGTTTGTTAATTAACAAGATCTAGCCAAGAGCTTTTTCATTTAATATGTGAGACTCATAGCTTTTTAACCAATTGTAACTAGCCAACATTTATAAAAAAACCTTTTAAAAAACAAAAGGAAAAAGCTCTCCTATTGTGAAGCTTTTTCATTAAAAAGCTCAAGTAAAAAGCTCATTTATTGAAGACGCTGTAAGTGTGTTGAGGTGTTGTTTTTAAGTGTGTTAAAGTGTCCATCAGTATAACACAAGCTTAATTTCTCCTGCCTGCCACATCAGATGCCACCTCAATAAAAATTGTCCATTTAAGCAAATAAAGTCAATAATGGCTGAAATGGAAGAAAAAAAAATCATTAGGGCTTTCTAGGTAAAGGGCTAACAATGTAATCGCTATTCTGTAATTTTCCCTTCAATTTTTTTGTGTATTTGAGTCGATTTTTAGGGCTAAAAAATACAAATTCCTCATTATCTTTTTATTATTTGATGGTTATAACAGGGAAAGGCTCCAACTTCGTTAGATATTTTTGCAGATATTGGTATCTCACCTCCATTGCCATTTCCAGAATCAAAAGAACTTGATTCTCCTGGAATCTGCAATAGGCCGGTCAAAGTCCTTTATAAACAAACAGAAAAGGTGAACCTTCCACTTGTACACAGTCTCAACAATCGCAGTATGAGAGTTTCAATTCCAATATGGATTTGGCTCTTTCTGCCCAATTCGGCATTTTAAATCTGATTTACATCTTACACAATGCCTGGCATGTTTATAAAAAACTAAATGAGTAAATTATATTTTTGGTCCCTGAATATAGTTATTCTTTGGCAATTTTGATCCTTACTTGAGGTTTTCGTAACATTGTATTATGTTCCAAGTAAAATGACTACTTGGAATAGGGACCAGAAATGTTACAAAAACCTAAATACCAAATTTGTCAATATCAGCTATACTAGCGAACCAAAAATGTAACCTACGCAAACTCAATTCTTATCTCCAGTTTTGTGGGGCCCGTCTCATTCCAATCTCATGTCATCGAGACGGGGCCCACAAAAGGAGCTCGTGTGAAAACGCGATAAGTAATTGTTAATTGGCGTTGGTATAGATGATACCAATTGCGCACACATCGATGAAAAAGGCGCCACTTGGCGACCAAAAGGGGAAAGTGTCGAGGTGGAGGCGAGGGCATGACGAATGGCTGATACAGTTTAAATGGAAGTGGCAAAAACCATGGAAGCTTTCGGAAGTTTTTGGAAGCACTGATCAAATTAGAAACAGTGATGAGACATTGAAGGGTCAAGATCTGTCCACCAGGCTTAGTCAAACCACGTGACCATTTTACCTTCAATTGTTGTGTTTTTATCCAATTAGAACATCCCAAGTGAGCAAGTAATTGCTGCCTTAAAGGTTAACTTTCTTTCCTTGTGTTACTCTTTTCACATTCACAAATATCAATTTTTTACAAGTCACAGTCACGGTATAATAATATATTCCATTTCAATTATAATAATATATTCCATTTCAATCAGGTTGATATTCATAAAACCAACATGTCATGATGGTTTTATCACATGATGTATGTCACTTGGGACATTCAAGCTTGTTGAAGGTTTTTTATAGTGAAGATACGAGAAAAAACTTAAGTCAAGCATACAGAGTATAGAATTAGTGGGGAGATATTGCATTAGAAATAGGATAAAAGAGAGATTCAGAAAAGGTAGAAAAATTGATGATTTCTTTATTTTTTTGGTAGAACAATTTTCTTTTCCACTAGGTGAAGTTTAGCAAAATTTAGATGATTTCAATGTATGTAATTACATTTGTCACAAACATGATTGTATCATACAAATATTCTTGATTTTTGACTTACAATTTCATATGATTAAAGACAGGAGAATTACATGTACGATGTACATCCCAAACCTCTCCAACCCAACACCATATATGACTTGCTTTCTAATGACTTACAATACCACAACATATATGACTTGTATGCAAATAATTAACTTTGGTGTTAACCATCTCATAATACCATTTATAAATTCTTTAATAAAAAAACTACAAATATTTATATAAATATTAAAAATGATATAATAGACCAGGAGAAAACATAGCCATATATGCCTCTGTATATAAGAAACTGTAGGATCTTACTTCAAATTTCAGTACTTACATATGAATAAATTCATGTTAATTTAACTAACACCAAATTTTACAAAAAAACATGAAGCTCCTCCTTACAAATTCCCCTTGCTATTCTTCTCTCTGATTGGGCCTCCAAAATTATACCACAATCAAATCATAACCATATATCACTTTCTCTTGGTAAAACTATGAGTATCCATTATACTTGTTACCATTATCATTATCATTACCACCACTTTCTTTAATCTCTTGTAACATCTTCAACACGTGTCTCATAACCGGCCTTTGTTCCGGTGACGTCAAGCTACAAACACCCGCCACCTCAACAAGCATCCCAAGCCTATCATCACCCGCCACGTCATCATTCTCCCTCATCGCTCTCACCCAATCCGCCATGTCATCCGGAACAAGGTGCGGATGCTGGGACGGCGGCCTACCGGATAAAATCTCCAACAACAGGACTCCAAACGCGTACACATCGGATTTCGTCGTGGCGCGGTGGAACGACTTTCTCAATTCCGGGGCTTTGTAGCCCGCGGAATCGGAATCGGAATCGTCAATTGAAGTGGGGTCCGCAAGGACTAGTAGACAGTAGTCTGTTAAACAAGCTTCAAAGTCTGAACCGAGTAAGACGTTTGAGGATTTTAAGTTGTTGTGAATGAGCCGTGAGGCTTGGTGGATGTAAGCGAGGCCTAATGCAATGTCTTCCGCGATTTTTAAGCAAGATGTCCAGTGAAGTGGTTTTGCCCTTGTTGATCTTGATCCTGTTTGATAAATTTTTTATTAGTTTTTAGATTTTATAATCTAATTATACAGGAAAAAATATATGCTAGTTAAACCCTTAAGTTTGTCAGAAATGTTCGGGTTTACCCTTTTATGTATTTTTTGTTCATAAAAACGCTTACATTTATTTTGGTTCATTAAAACCCTTAGGTTTGATAGGAATGTTCAGTTTTACCTTAAGCTTGACAGGTTCTATAACAGGACACATGGGTAAAACCAAACATTCCTACCAAACTAAAAGATTTTAATAAAACATACATAAATTTAAAGACAAAAAAATACATAAAAGCATAAGTCGAACATTTACTTAAAAGGGCTTTAACGACAATAACCATTTTTTTAAATGGTACCAAATACCAAACACTACTAGAAATGCATCACAATGATGACTTCACGCTTACTAGTCAAACATATTTCAGTGACTAGTCAAAATAGTGGGGAAGCACTGTGCGGTGAGCCCCCATGCCCCTATTTTTCAATAAAGTACACACGCTCCAATTTAACGAGTCAAACTCAGTGAGTCACCACGCAGACAATAATTTATCACCGAGTTTGAGAAAAAGAGGAAAAAAACTGAAAAACTCACCGTGGATTAGGTTGAACAGACTCCCGTTCGGTTGATAATCGTAGATGACGAGCCTCTCTTGTTTTGCTTGAAAATAAGCTCTCACGGGAACCAAATTAGGATGTCGGAGACCTCCGACAGCTTCCAAATGCTTCTCGAAAGCTTCACCTGACGTTGTCGCAGTCTTCCCGGCGTCGAGTCTCTTCACCGTCACGATCAGCTGGTTATCCATGACTGCCTTGTACGTTGTTCCGATCGTTCCTCTACCTAGCAACTCCGCCGATGCTGACATGAGTTGTTCCAGACTGTACATTGCCGTCTCGCCTTCGCAGAATATCAAATTTCCGCTTTTCTCTCGGTGTTGTTGAGGTAATTGAAGTTTCTTCTCTTTGATCTCGACTTCCTTGTTAACGTTTCGCACTGAGCTTACGGTGTTAGCTGAAATTGCTACGTATGTGTTTTCATGTCCGTTTCCGATCCCGATTCCGTTTTCGTGCTCGTTTTCGTTTTCATTTTCTTCATCTGAGCTGTACTCGACTGCTTTTGTTTGATAGTGATATCTTCGTTTATTCACGATCGTGACAAGCAAAAGAACAATCGCTATAAGGATTAGGAATCCTATTATAAACCCTAGGATTATGCCGACTCTCCTGTGCCTCCGCGTAGACGGCGGAGTAGCAAGTAGACCTTGAGACTCCACGTTTTGAAGTAGCGGCGCCGGCGCCGAACCACCTGAAGGAGTGTCGAAGAACGGAGACTTTGAGTTGCATATTTTGTTAAGGATCTTCCCGCAGAGGCCAGGGTTTAACAGGAACGACGAAGTGTCAAATCTCGCGAGAGCATCCGTGACTGGTATCGCTCCAGTGAGGTTATTACCGGAGACGTTAAACACTTCGAGAGCGGTTATGTTGAGTGGCGGAAGAGAACCGTTGAACCGGTTCCACTCTAGCCGGAGATAGGTGAGCCGGTCTAAAGAGTTCAGCTCAATAGGTAGTGGACCCGAGAGGTTATTGCGAGCAAGATCAAGTGACCGGAGACGGTGAAGCGAGACCAGCGGCAACGGGAACGTCCCGGAGAAAGTATTGTGGTCAAGGAAGAGTGTTTTCAGGTTCGTGAGAGCAGACAGGTCCGGTATAGCGCCGGTGAGAGAGTTGTTCCGGAGGCTGAGAACCCGGAGCTGGTCCAGTCGGGTCAAGGTATTGTCGGCGAAGATGCCACTCAGGCCGCATCCTTGTAGGACGAAACGAACCACTCGACCTTGAACACATTTGGCGCCTTGCCACTGACAGTAATCGAACCGCTCGTTGAGATTGTAGAGGAGCTTGTTTCCAACGTCGGCTTGCAGCTTAAACTTAAGTAAGGCGACGGCGTCGGAGGGTAATAATGCTTCCACCGGTTTAGGGTCGACGGCGGAGACGGCGGCGATGAGCAAGAGAAAGAAAAACAATAGATAGTGGTGGTGGCGGTGACGGTGGCGGTGGTGGAAGGGTTTAGGTAGGGCGCACATCGTTTGAGGAGTGGACTAGGGAAGGGGAGAGTTGAGAAGTGGGTTGTCTCTTTTTGTTTGCTTCTTTTCTAATTTCTAGATTGAATTTTCCATCAAACAGGGGAAAAATGTATAACGGGAATCAAGGTCAAGAAAATGACAAATCATAATGCTTTAACTATTATGTTAAAAAAAAAAGGGTAGTGTTAATATAGCAAATTGTATTTTTGGAAACATATCTCGTTATGTTAGGCTGCCTCAAAAACTAATGAAAAGCAACTAGGAAAATGCAATGACATATTTATATTATGTTAAAAGAACATCATTTACAACACAAAGCAAGATCTATTATAAACATTTTTATTAGTGAAACCTTAAAAAGATGTCACTGTTTTAATCAAGGGAAAATGACTTATTAGGGTAACCAACTAGTTGATTTGTTCACGTTTAGTCACTTTCTTTTTTTTCGTGCTTTATTTGCCATTGAACTATCTATTTTGTTCATGATACATCCTTACGACCTGTAATAGCAGGTTACAGCCTAATTGACATCTATTTTGTTCACATTTGGTCACTTTCCTTTTTTATTCGTGCTTTATTTGCCATTAATTTAATTTATTTTTCCATTTTTAATTTATTTTTCTATTTTTATTTGTGCAGATCTGAAATGACTATTTTGCCCTTTTTAATTTATTTTTCCATTTTTATTACATTTTAAGGATTTTTTATTAATGACTTTTAATTAAAAATAAATAAGAAAACAACCCACCACCGCCTCTCTCTCTCTCTGTCTCTCTCAATTAATAAAACCTGCAACTAAACACACACACACACATTGCAACTAAACACACACACACATACGCATTTTGCAACTAAAAACACAGACATCACCACCATCTACAGCAAAGATTTGGACAAAGATGATGAGATGGAAGAGCACTCCAAACCTATCGAATCAGAATGTTGCAATCAGAAGTTTCCTGATCTGTGCAAAAAAAACATTGAAAACAAAAGTACACATCAAAGTTGTTTTGCCCCGACAATCCACCTCCACCGTTACAAGCCAACGATTCAACCAACTAAGCATGCTACGAAAAACTTCTTGGATTAAATCAGACGAGCCATTAAGCATGCTACAAAAAACTTCTTTGTCTAGATCTTTGCTGTAGATGGTGGTGATGTCTGTGTTTTTAGTTGCAAAGTGCGTATGTATGTGTGTGTGTGTGTGTGTTTAGTTGCAATGTGTGTGTGTTTAGTTGCAGGTTTTATTAATTGAGAGAGATGGAGAGAGAGAGAGAGAGAGAGAGAGGCGGTGGTTGATTATTTTCTTATTTATTTTTAATTAAAAGTCATTAATAAAAAATCATTAAAATGTAATAAAAATGGAAAAATAAATTAAAAAGGGCAAAATAGTCATTTCAGATCTGCACGAATAAAAATGGAAAAATAAATTAAATTAATGGCAAATAAAGCACGAATAAAAAAGGAAAGTGAC
Organism: Cichorium intybus; assembly: GCA_023525715.1. NCBI lineage: Eukaryota > Viridiplantae > Streptophyta > Magnoliopsida > Asterales > Asteraceae > Cichorium > Cichorium intybus. The sequence continues at coordinate 137,993,813 of CM042011.1, read as the reverse complement.
CAAATGTGAACAAAATAGATGTCAATTAGGCTGTAACCTGCTATTACAGGTCGTAAGGATGTATCATGAACAAAATAGATAGTTCAATGGCAAATAAAGCACGAAAAAAAAAGAAAGTGACTAAACGTGAACAAATCAACTAGTTGGTTACCCTAATAAGTCATTTTCCCTTTAATCAATATAAAAATAATCCGATGTAAAGTTGAAGTTACTATATAAAACATCGTCTATTATAAGAATATCTTCGATCATTCTTTATTGGTAGTGTCTTTTCCTTTGTCATGTCATATCTCTATTAATTTTATTTAAATAAAAACTATTAACTTAAATTTTCTTTAATTATTGACCCTTTTTAGAAGTTATATTTAATATGCATTAATTTACCTTATTTTTGTTAGATGATTTTTTAATCTTTGTTCATCTATTTTTGTATTTTTAATCATATGTAATATTTATAAAATTAAAAAGTACTTAACAATAACATTATATAAAATTAATATATTAAAGTACAAAAACTTAAAATAGATTAAACTAAATCTAGAGCCGAAAATCATGGTTGTTAAGATCTTATGATTTTAAGATCCTTCAATTGGAAATCGATCCCGATCACAATAGGATCTATCTGAAGCAAAATCTATACCAGGATCTTAGGATCCTAGTTAGGATTTAAGATTTTAATCCGACCCTATCTCACATCTTTAGTCTTTATTATATAGTAAAACCTAAAAAATCATCTATTCAACTTGAAATCGAGCACAACATGTTGCAATAAGCCTCACATAGCATTTACACTTCATATTTTTCATCTCGAATTAAACAGAGTATCGTGATGATCAACATTAACTTCTAATAGGTATTGTACAAAGTATGCCATTTGTAACAAATTTGGAGACTGGTTAATTGGTAAGATCTTCCAATCCCAATCCCGACCTTACGATCACGATCTTCCAAAACATAAAACAATATTAGGTAAGATCCCAATCTTGACAACCTTGTCGAAAATAATAAAGTTTTGAAGATTAAATACAACTAGAAGATATAATAAAACATTATTAAATAAACAGAATCAATTGTACAAAACATAAACTTATATATTGACTCTGAAATGGATCCTATCCATTTCAACGGGAAAAATACTTTTATGATGTTGATTTCAAAAAACCAAATTATGATATGCTTTAAGGCTTGGGGGAGTGGCCTCGCCATCCCCCTCGCCAACTTCCTCGCTGAGCATGCCAAGCCACACCGCCGGCTTCGCTCTCGTCCTCGCCAAGCAGCTCCTCGCCAAAATTTCGACGAGCTCGCCATTAACAACCATAGCAACATCACTTGTACCTTTTAGCATGAGAGTTGTACCTTTTAGCATGGTTAACACATGTTGACTACTCCCACCAAATTTGGTCAGCATGTGCTAAGCTGATGTGGCAAGTTTAGCATGTTCAGCACATGCTAACCACTCCCTCCAGCCTAAGTATTTGATTAGAAAAACCTTAAAGAGAAACTCTCATTGTTTTAATACATATAAAAAATCCTATAAAAATAATTCGACTGTTTAAAACCTCTGATTATTTATTTCATATGAAAACTTTACATATAAAATACATAAATGTTTTGGAATTTCTTTAAATCACAGCTTTTATATATCAGGTCCACGTGGCTGTCTAAATAGTGTGGCTTATCATTTTTATATCAATTTTACAAGTATGTGGAAAAAAAAACCCTAAAGAGAACACAGGTATAATCTTATTTTGTTCGATGAAATATAAATAGTAGATTGTGTTTTGCTGATGTCGACCTATATATTTATAATAAATGTATGTAAAGTATTTTCTGATATTCTAAGAAATATCTCAACAAAAACCATATATTTTTTTCTAGCCTACGCATGGTTTATATTTTTAATTTCACAACACTTTGTTTACTGTATTAAGCAATCGCGCCACCCATGATAAGTGTTATTTTGTGGTATTTTAAAAGAATACTTTTTGACTGACCAATACAGAAAAGAAAGAGCCCATATGTCTAGTGCTACATTTAAAAGGACTTAGCTTTAGACACTATTGAAACAGGGTATTTTTGTTTGATGCTGTTTTTAAATAAAGTATAAAATAACACAGTAACTTGGTTCAAATCAATCAAATAAAATACTTTCAGTAATAAATACTAAATAACACTTGAGAAGTTAATCATATATTGCAGCATGATATAAAGATTTTGGTTAAATTCGTATAAATATACATTGACGAGTAAGTCAGAGTCATAAGTGAAGATCTCCTTTATTTGGAAGTATTAGCGGGAAATGAATGGAGTGTGGAGCCATCTCACTTTGTGAAAGTGGGAATGCTGATAAAAAAAACAGAAAAATGGGATAAGAATTTAGAGTAATAGGATGTGAACATGACTGGGCTTCTTCAATCCACTCTATTTTTATGTATTTTGATTGGTTCTTTTTAGGTTTTGTAGCTATTACCATACAATTATTGTTCTATCATCCAGGCCATTAAAACAGTTGCATTGGAAAACTAATTTACATAACTCTAATTCATTTTTAAGTTTTGAATGCAATTAATCGGCCGCTACAACTAAGGCTGGAGGGAGTGGTTAGCATGTTCAGCATGTGCTAAACTATGCTACGTCAGCATTCAGCAAGTTTAGCACATGCTGACCAAAAATGGTGGTAGTGGTCAGCACATGCTGAACTTCATGCTAAACTATTTTATTAAATCTTTTTTTTAAATTATTTATATATTATTAAAACCAAATATAAAATAAAAAAGTACCATCTCATTAAAATTAAAATGTATTACATTAAAATTAAAAACATAAATTAAAAACATAAATTAAAAACATAAATTAAAACTTAAAACAAACAAATTTAAACTACAAACTACTTATCGAAGTGATATCCCAATTGCCTCGCTGCATCCTTCTTCATTTCCATTGCGATTTGGTACTCGAACCCCGTCTTCCCCGATATGTCTTCTTGTAGGATTTTCCGTAGCTGCATAGTATGTTTGAGCTTCAAGTTAGCTTGCTTGATCAATTGAGCTTCCTTGAACGTGTCAACATTGCCGGTCAAAGCCACTATATCTTCATGCACACTACTATTTGTGCTACTGCTAGTGGCTTGACTTTTGCCTCTTGTCTTTCTCTTTGCTTCATTACGTCCCATGGGACGTGGCGGATCATTATTGAGGTTGAATTCGGAGGAAGGGGATTGTGTGGATTCGGAGGCTTTGTGCCTCTTTGATAAGTGGACAACAAATTGGTCAAAGGACTCTAGCTCTCTCCACTTCTCGTAGTCTCTAACCGCACGCCAAAAGACCTCTTGGTTAAAGTGAGTACCATATTGGGCATGGTACAAGAGCCTCGCTTGAGCCATAACATCGTCACCATTGGCTCCACTTTGTCTTTGTCTCTCAACTTCGGCATGGCACCCTTGGAATTCCATTGCACTTTTGTTGTAAGTGTGCCACTTTGAATAAAGTGAATTGGGATTGCGGTAGCTGGAACCCATTCGTCGACACCAACTATTCCACACCTTCACTTTGAAGACGTTTGTAGTTTGGTTGGTTCCTGTCTCGGCTTCTTGCGAACAATCCACCCAAGCTTCGCCCAAAGCTCGGACCTCATCATCATGCCAGTTGATCATAGGGGCTTTGCCTTTGTTAGTTGGCCCGGTGTCTTCTTCTTCTTCTTCTTCTTATTCTTGTTCTTCAGCTTGTTCGGGTTCTTCTTCTTCATCGTCTGAGTTGTCTTGTTCTAGGCGGCGGGGTGCATTTCTTAAAAATTGGGAGTTGGGAGTGAATTGGGAAAGTGATTCTAGCGGTAGAGACATTTGTTGTAAAAACATTTGTGGTGGTGTTGGTTGTGTTGGAGATGGTTGTGGTGAAGAAGCTTGTTGTAACCAATTGTTGACATATTGGTGTTGCATACCCCAATATTGACCATATCCCATCGAAGGGTCAACCGGTTGAGGTACATAACATCCGGCCGGAGGGGTTGCAATTGAAGTAGGGGCGGATTTCTTTTTGCTAGCTTTGGATGTTTTGGATGATTTGGATGATTTGGTGTTTTTGTTTTGGCTTGAAGACATGTTGATTGAACTTTGAGAGAGATTTTGGAAGAAGAGAGGGGATGATTGTGTGAATAAAAGAGTAGAAGGGTTGTGTTTATATAGGGGAAGAGGTAACGGCTAGTTTTTAAAAAAAAAAACGGCTAGTTTTTTTAAAAAAAAAACGGCTAGTTTTTTTTATAAAAATTTTTGAATTTTATAAAGGTTTTTGTGAAGGTTTTAAAAGATTTTGGTTTGGAAAATGGAAAATGGGAATGTAGCCGTTGGAATTGATTTTGGCGAGCTCGTCTAATCTTAAGCGAGGGAGATGTTAGCGAGTGGTTTAGCGACTTCGGCGGTGTGGCTTAGCGAGGGATGGCGAGGGGTTTGGCGAGTGGTTCAGCGAACCCACTCCCCCAGCCTAAGACGAACTCTAATGAGCACTAAAGAGGCGTGAATAGTAATATGTCATTGGTGTTAAATTATTCATTTTATATTAGAAACATTCATTTTTATTTTATATATACGTCGTTAGATATATGATACAGAATTTAAATATTCTATATATAACTATGGATCACAATTAATAGCTTAAACAAAATAATATATATTCTTATAATTTTATCAATTTTATATGAGTGGACAATTGTTATCTTTTTTGATATATTTGTACCTAAATAAACGATTCAAGCTTTTTAATAAAATAATTTGCGACAATATTAAAATTTAAAAGTGTCTACAATCATTTATTTAAACATTGATTCTCGACGAGTCAAAAAATAAATTACGTATATTATTATCGTTAATTTACGACAACATTGTAATTGACTATATTTTGTTAAGTGCTTGAAAAAAAATAAATGAAATTACATATATCATTATTGTTATTTTTTAACAAGTCAAAATATGGTTGATAATTTATTTTTTAAAAATTTAATGAGAGTAATGTTTAAATACGGAATGTATAAAAAAATTTCATATAATAATTAAAAGTTAATGTAACAATTAATTGAAAAAAATAAAGTAAAAATTAGTCTACTAATTAATTAATAAAACAATCATTAGTTAGTGAAATAATTAAAAAAACATAATCATTACATAAAAAGTAAACCTATAAATATGTAGAGTGGAGTGTTTTTATCAACACCCATAAGACTGAACGGAATGGAGGGTTTGATGCCGTCGGTATCCTCCGTGGCACTTGATGCCGGCGGCATCCACCATACCGCTTTAGCGGCATTGGTGGGCGGCGTGGGTTTGGCGGTATCCGGACGTAGGCGAAATCTTGGCGGCATATTTAATTTAAAAAAAAAATCATTTTTAAAATGGGTTTCAAACGGCTAGTTGTATTAAAATTAAATTTTTTTTTTGTCTAACTCACCTAACGGCTAGTTTGTTTAAAAAATTAAAAAAATATATTTTCACACTATAAATACACACACAACCATTCACAAAACCTACATCAAACCCATATAAAAAACATCAAAGTTTTCTCTATTTTTTACTCTCAAAATCATGTCGGATGACTGGATCGTACCCGTTGGTTTGGCGATGTTGCACGGGATGGAACGGGTTATCGACATACTTGAAGAACAACAAGAGGAGGCCGATGCCGTTCAAAGTGCACATCCGCGTACGCGAGTCAGGATATTTAATGTAATGTTTTTAATTTTAATGTAATGTTTTTAATTTTAATGTAACGTTTTTAATTTTATTTTTATGTAATTTTTATTTTTATGGATTGACTTTAAAACAATAAAAAACAAAAAAATAATCATATGCATCTTTCATAGGCAACCATTACAAGTTAGAGACATAAAAAAGTCATTTCGTAGGCATCCTACGTGGCGCCTACGTGGCAGCCGATGCCAATGGTTTCGTAGGCAACTATTCCTTTAGCCTAACCCTTTGAAGAATGGTAGTTGTTTTGATTCTTTTAATAATTTAATTTTGGAGGTTTTTATAAAGTTGAATAGAGTCTGTGCAACAACATGTTTTACTTTTACCCATTCGACTCTTCCAGCTAAAACTTTGGTTTTACTCAATCCGTTAAAGACAAAATATAAAGTTGTAATCAACTAACTTATCAATAAATTAGTCTGAGTTGTCGCATTTATGTGAAAGCTAAGTAGAATTATAGCTTTAAGGAGTTAAAATTACGATATTGCATACAAAGATCATGATCTCATCTATAATTTTATCAAGCAACGATCAATCAACTTTTTATTAGTTTTATAAAAAAAAAAATCAATTTAAACATTCTTTAAGCATTAACTATTTTTAAGGAGTCTTTTAAATTAACTAAATTACTTCATTATAAAGTTTCATCATCTAAATTATTATTATTAAGCATATGTAAAAAAAGTTATTTAACAATAACATTAAGTAAATCAATACATTACAATATTTGTAGTTAAATATAGTAGTACTATATCAAGAGTTTATGTCATTATTTAGTGATACGTTTGACTATCATGAACTTATTATTTAATATCACAGATTAAATGAAACAAATTATTAGTCTAACGATAATAAAATTGTGAAGGTTAAATTAAAATAGAATTTTAGTAAAGAAAAGAGTTAATTGTAAAAAGAGTAATTGTATTGCTTCCTACCTTTTGTTTTTACTCACATTTCTACTTAGGTTAAATTGTGACACGTGTCGTATTTAATAAAAGTAAAAATATTTAAAGACACATGTCATAATATAATATGAGTAGGAATATGAATAAGAATAAAAGGTACGAATAAATATAATTTCTCTTGTAAAAAACACAAACTAAAAGAATAAAAGTGATTGATGTGTTTGACCTTAAAAAATTATCTTTAATAATAATAAACATTTTATGAAAATGACTCTCAAAGAACCTCTTGTTAAAAAAATGCTCTTAATTTGGTACAATTTGTGAAAAGTATTTGAAATGTATGAAATACAGTTATTCATAAAATATTATACGAGCCAATGAATTTTTTTAATAGATAAGAATACTTACAAAAGAATTTTTTGAAAACGAATTATGAGTTGCATTCCACCACTTATGTCGTTACAGTCCCACCACACGCAGGGTGTCACGTGAATAGTCATTGTTAACAATAATATAAAATTTTAACCCTGTAATTCAAAGAGATTATCTGTTGGTAATAATGTATCAAGTCATATTCAGATAAAAATAAAATGAAGTAAAAACAAATCAAATTGCTTGCGGCGTCTCCAGACATTAAAAATTTCAAGAGATTACTTTTCTATGTGTTGTAACAAATCAAATCAAATTCAGATAAAACTAAAATGAAGTAAATACATTTAACAAATCACTAAAAAATTGCTTATTGTGAATATATTATTCTAATCGGGTTTTTATAATTTCATTGATAATTAGTATTGGAGTAAATATTGACATGTAAACTCGATCCAACATGTTTTAACATCTGTTGAATTTAATTTTATGTTTTCACACGCATACCCATTAGTTCCTAACCATGAAACAATTCTTTCATCTTTTTTACCATCTTTATATATATCATTTTTCTGGAACGTCAGAATAATATTAGAAAGTCATACTAGGCAACAAGGAGACCATCTTTATACATCATATTGTCTTTTACTCTTTTCACTAATAGAAACGACATATTTTACAATAAAATCAAATACATAAATCTCTACTTTACGAAGAGAAATGATTTGAGTTAAGGAAATATTAGTGTTCACGTGAAAATAAGGGAGATTTTTGTTTATCTTCTGCCTTCTCTCTCCTAAAGGTATTGCTTCATTTATGGTCACGGGATCAGACCCGTGCTGTTGAGAAAACTAATAATCTAAACAAGGACGAACTTGTAAGTAATATTTAAGCTTAATAGTAATTTATTATTATTATGAAACATACTCTCTACCAACAAGTTCATTTTTAATGAACCGTAAGTAGAGAAAGTAGTTATAGCGTTTGTTGTGTGTTTTAATGTCATTTACGTGGCTATTTATAGATTGAGAAGTTGAGATCATCATGAGGTTTGAAATGGTTTGTGGAGATAGTCGTCGCATGTTGCACACCTTATATAGATATGGATAGTAGTTTGTTCATGGGTTATCACTATTATTAGAATATTGAGATTATCTTCGAAACACCAATTTATATATTTTATTAAGTTAAAAATTAACCAATCATGAATTTCGTCCTGATTTGGTCTTTATAACTGCTATATAGTTGGTACTGGAGTGTACACGGAACGATGCGATTTAGAGTTAAAACCGCAAACCACACCACATGTGTGGTTTGAGTTTATTTGAAATCGCAAACTACACCGCGAAAGTTTTAAACCGCATTATTCGGTGCGGTTTAGTGTGGACGGTTTGTACGATTTGAATGGGTTTGGGAAACATGAAATAACTAAATCACTATGGTTTGATATTTGCGTCTTTGCGATTTGGATTTTGACTAATCGATTCTATTAACCCATATTCCTTAGTTTAACCTTTTAGATAAATTTCATTATATATATATATATATATATATATATATATATATATATATATATATATATATATATATATATATATATATATATATATATATATATATATATATATATATATATATATATATATATATATATATATATATATATATATATATATATATATATATATATATATATATATATATATATATATATATATATATAGATAAGCGATCGGGTGAGGACACTTCTTAAAGTGAGGACTCGTGAACACCTTAAAAAATTGAAAAAAATTAAAAAATATATATAAATAATAAAATGGATCATAGTACTATATTGGAGAAAAAAAATTCGAAAAAAAACTTTTGGATCATTATTTTTTTTTATAATGAAATAATGATCCACAAAATAAAAATTTTTGTGGATCATCGCTGTTTTTCAATGATCCAATTTTTTTTTTTTCAATTTTTTTTTGATGATGATATAGTACTATTCTCGATTTTATGATTTGTATTTTTTTTTATATTTTTTTTCAACTTTTTTAAGGTGTCCTTTCGAGTCCTTACCGAAAAAAGAGTCATCACCGGAACGGGACCATATATATATATATATATATATATATATATATATATATATATATATATATATATATATATATATATATATATATATATATATATATATATATATATATATATATATATATATATATATATATATATATGTATATATATATATATATATATATATATATATATATATATATATGTATATATATATATATATATATATATATATATATATATATATATATATATATATATATATATATATATATATATATATATATATATGGTCCCGTTCCGGTGAGGACTCTTTTTTCGGTAAGGACTCGTAAGGACACCTCAAAAAAATTGAAAAAAAAATATAAAAAAAATATAAAAAAAATACAAATCATAAAATCGAGAATAGTACTATATCATGATCCAAAAAAATTTGGAAAAAAAAAATTTGGATCATTGAGAAACAGAAATGATCCACAAAAAATTTTATTTTGTGGATCATTGTTTCATTATAAAAAAAAATAATGATCCAAAAGTTTTTTTCCGAATTTTTTTTCTCCAATATAGTACTATGATCCATTTTATTATTTATATTTATTATTTATTTTTTTTCAATTTTTTAAGGTGTCCTCACGAGTCCTCACTTTAAGAAGAGTCATCACCCGATCGCTTATATATATATATATATATATATATATATATATATATATATATATATATATATATATATATATATATATATATATATATATATATATATATATATATATATTATAAACCGCAAACCGTACCGCATAATGCAGTTTACAAAAATTATGAACTGCAAACCGCATCGCGAATGTTCAAAATCGTATCATGCGGTGCGGTGTGACGTGGATGGTTTATGTGGTTTGATGCACAACCCTAGTAGGTACAATTGCTTTTCAATTTTTTGTGACATGATGCAAATACAGGCAAGTTAGTTCTTTTCTTGTGCTAAATCACAACATACTTTCGTTTGTCTTTTAATTTCTGACTTGATGCAAAGAATGACACATTTATTTGTTATATTGATTTATTGTTATTATCACTTATTTCACAGCGTGCAATGAGGATCTTAGATGTGGAAAATGAAGATGGTGATGTTATCGAAGTTTATATATATATATATATATATATATATATATATATATATATATATATATATATATATATATATATATATATATATATATATATATATATATATACTAGGTACATTTTAAGGGCCGTGCTGACAAGTTATTTGGTTGCACGAAAAACGGATGTAGAAATTATTATTCGATGGATTTCTGAAAGTCTGATGTCATAATAAGAAAAGCTAAAAGTAGATTTTTTTTCTCATTTTTCGTTTTTCTGTTAAAACTCATGCATAAATCAGAATTTATGAAAGTACAATGCTATTTTCCACATATTTTCTAATGCTTTTTTTGATAATTTCCTAAAAACTAAAAAATGAGGTTATAACTAAAAAATCAAACACTACAAGATATCCTAAACGGGAAGCCTCATATTGTTGACTTTAGACGGTCGGTATTCAGTTCCGTAGATATGGGTTCGTTGGTTCTCGGATTTAGCGGTTCGGTTCTGCCGATCCCGCTAAAAAGTCCAGACCGGGCCGAAATATGAAAGAGAGATCTTTTTCGGAATTAAATCAAACAAGTAAATAATAAAAAAGATATTCACCAAATCACCTTGACTGATGGCCAATGAGAGTTGGGTCATTGAACAAGATCCAAGTCACCTCAAATAAGGATCAAATATGAAAGAGAGATCTTTTTCGGACCAATATTACAAGAGAACATTTTGGAACCAAATTGGCAAAGAATAATGATACGGAGGGTTGAAAACGACCTAAAAACATGTGTGTTGTTTTATAAGTCATAGGAGATATCAGGCACTACATTCTCGTAACTATATTAACTAAAATTAGATCAAAATTTCACCATTTGAGCTTTTACATAATCTAAAAGACTCAATTATGAATTGATTAAATTCAATAGACGCATAATCTAAACGACTCAATTATGAATTGGCAAAGAATAATGATACGGAGGGTTAAAAATATGTCATGTTAGTTCAAAATCCAAAATTAGATATTGAATGCTACAAACGCATAACTATATTCATATAAATAAGAAACAAAATTCACTAATTAGGGCTTCAGACGATCTAAACAAAATTGCAAATGAAATAAACAGAGAAACCATACCTTAGTTCAAATTTCACAATTGGACCAGTGTCAACGTCAACCAATGTATGAATGAATCGTCCCAGTAACAACAGTAAAAACAGGTACCGATGAGAAAATTTACCAATATAAAATTTCCTAATAAAATTTAAATAAAAGAAATATTTGAACCTTTTACATAATTGGTCATTCCTAATTAATCAATTATAAAAAAAAAACAATAGACAAAAATGTATATGTTAACTAATTAATTTCAGTTTGCTCTCTTTTCAACTTCATTTGACATTTTAAAAGCCGAATCGATAAAAAAAATGAACTTAAGTACAGGTAAAAAGAGTTAGTTATGATTGAATAGCAAATTAGAAGATATCACAACAAGAAAAAAACAATAAAGTATGTCCAAGAACCAAAATTTAAATTCAATAAAACACATCATCTACCAAATTGAGTTATACTTAAAATAAAACGCAAATAAGTAGTCAATCATTCTGCAAATTAAAGTAATCCGAAGCCTTATAAAAAAATAATATTTAGCCGTTAAAACTTTATTAAGCATATACATATTCGAATGATTCTCTGACAAATTAAATTACCAATCAAAGCAATAATCTATTTTCAGCCTATTTATCCTGTTAACGTTTATGGGATAAAACCAATCCATCTTCCCCAGGAAGAATTCATGAGAAATAGAAAAGAGGAAAGCTTTTTCAACTTTACTGTGCCCGTAAGTTCAATAATCAAAGCCCTTTTCATACATTATCTTCAGAATTTAACAAAATAAAAGCAAATTATTTGAAAACGGGATAACAAAATCAATCCACAGAGGTTTACAAAATATAATTGAGAAGATTTGCAAACACAGAGGTCCATAATTTATAATTGAAAAGAATTGCACCACACTTAATGTAAGTGATCCTTCAGAACCTTGATCATTAGTCCAACATGGTGTAAGATTCACAATCAGGAACAAGTTTGAATGTTAGTTAAGTTGAAGATCCTACTTTCATCTGTTAGGATCGAGACACTTAGCATACGAACACTAAACTCACACACTCAGCTCACAAATTAAGAACACAAGAATTTAACGTGGTTCGGTCCAAAAATGACCTACGTCCACGGCGGATAACTAGGAATGTTTTATTGCTCTGTGTTTTTGTGTTGTGTGGTACATCTAATCTCTTCAACTGAACCTCTATTTATATACATCTTGGAATGTATATAATATACATAAATTAGTGTGAAAATGAGAAAGTTTATTATCAAAGAAAGATGCAAGCTTTGAAAATGATCAATCATCCAGAAGTTCTTCCTCCTTTTGTTGACAAGGTTGTGTTGAAAATATACGATAACCGTTCACCACGAGTAAGGTTTTTGAGCCGATTACCGTGTGAAAGATATGTATTTTATCTATAATATGCGGAATAAATAAGAGTTGCGGAATAAAATAAAACGGTAAATCTAAGCTAGACAGTATTTAAATAGACAGAAAGCGGTAAATAAAGTAAATGTTAGAAGTTAGAGGTTAGATGTAATAAACGCCATTATCAACGATAAAGTGTTTTTACAATAAATAAAAAGGTTAGAAGTTAGAAGTTAGAAGTTAGATGTCTCGGTTAAATACAGTCCACATATGTTTTCGTTGTCAAGGTTCAATTCGGATGTATTGGATATTTGGTACAGTTGATTTATAACAGTTTGAATAAATCAATAACGACACAAATAATTTCAAAAGAACTTATCGATAGCTGAGGAAGATGGCGTTTTCTTTGAAGCGTCGATTCTTGTTCTTTACGGTAGGATGAGGTTTGGTAGTTTTTGGTGTTTGGTGAAATGGGTTTTTGGTGTCGGTTTAATTGAGATGCACGGGGTTTTTGTGGTTTAGTTTTCGTGGTGTATGTATTTGGTAGAGGGTGTGTAGGTTTTGTAGTTTGGTATTCGGGTTGAGGTTGTTTAGAGGTTTGAAGTTTGGTGTCGGGTAAAGGTTTTGTTTGGTGTCGGGTAGAGGTTTTGTATGGTGTCGGGTAGAGGTTTTGTATGGTGTCGGGTAGAGGTTTTGTTTGGTGTCGGGTAGATTATGGGTGTAGCGGTTTTGTTCGATGTTTGTTTGGACGTGGATTTTCTTTGTTTGAAAAGAGTTTTCCTGAGCGTTTTTGGCAGGTTTTCTTGCTCTTTGGACGTAGGATAATATTGGTGCTTGAATGGGTATGATATGGTGTATGATTTTATGCACAAGAATGGCAAGAGGTTTGCATCTTATTTATAGTCACTGAACACAGGCATCGCGTCGCGACCGGAGGGCCCGTCGCGTCGCGAAGGTGCGTTGTCGAGTTGCTTTTGGTCGGCCACTGGTTAGTGCGTTGGGTTGGTAGTCTCGCGATTAGAAAGTTGGTGGTGTCGCGTTGGAGCCTTCGCGTCGCGACCACCATCTCCGTCGCGTCGCGATCGCTGTGGAGTTTTGGTCTTCTGCTTTGCTTCTTCTTCACGTCGCGACCATGGCTTCTGTCGCGTCGTGATTGCTGTAGCTGGTTGACATTTTTGCATTTTTAAGAATATTTTCTTTTTATCTTGTTCAATCTTGAATCCATGCAACCTGAAATACTGATAATATTTGTTAGAAAACATTTCGACTTATTTCAGTGATGGTCACATAAAAACATAAAAACATTATTCAACAATTTCCCCCTATGTGATCATTAATGAAATGAGGAGAAAAATGTTTGATTGAAAATTCTTGAAATTTGGATAAAACATTTTATAAAACCATATCACTTGTTTTGAAAAAGTGTGACTAGATTTTACTTATGTTTTGAAAAATGTTTGTCAAGAATATTTGTTTCTGAATCAAGGTTTCATGTTCAATTATCAAAAGGTTTTTGTATATGTATTTTCATAATATTCCTTAAGATTTTATAGCATTTATAAAGACGACAAGTGATCTTAATAGGTCGATTCAGATGAACTCTCATAGGTATAGCTCACACTTGACTGAGGTGTTTGTTTGTTCTGGATGCAGAACTGGTGTATAATCACTAAAGATGAGTGATATCTCTCAGTTTGAAGGTGTTGACTTATGCTTAATGTGGATTTATACCTATATACTTTAGTCACTTGGTCTTCATATTAGATAATCAATCACATAAGACTGGTTTCGGCATTACTCAGAGGGTTTCTTCATTCATGCCATTGATGTTCACTCTCTCTCCGTCGGTAAATACATGTAGAGGGTTTTAGAAATATTCATAGTGCAGTTAGCAACTAAGAATATTCAATTATGAAGGCTACAGTATCCCGGTAAATCTTTGGTTTTAACAGCTATATTTGATAAAGCATTTGAGAATCTGTTTGTTTGGAAAATTTTGAGAGATGTCTGTCTTGATTGATTGTTGTTGTAAATCTTCCTTTTCTTTGGTGAAGTGTTCACCTTTGTTTTATCTTTTCTTGATTTTCGCGAATACATTTTGTGTAAAAGATATCTGATGTGGTTACCAGTTGTGATTTGTTGACATCATTTGTTGGATATGACTTTGCGTTTCTTCGATTGTCAGATTCGTTATGCCAGATGATGAATCTTTTCTTTGAAGTGGTTTGATTGAGGATAGGGATAGGTGATATAATAGACAGTTTGTCTAATATATAAGGAAATGATTGTATCGTCCATGGTCATCTAGATATCTAAGGAAAAATGAGACTAGCATCACGGTATAAGAGTATAAATCCTATAAGTCATAATGAAAACACCTTTGCTCACAGAAATGAATTTCACTTAGCAGTTAAAGACGAGGCACAAATTCTCACATGGGTTTGGTTTTCATCTGAATCTCCTGATCTTATGTCCCTTAATTGATAAAATCGTTATATTTGAAATAAATTCAAAGGGAATAAGAGAATGTACATAACGAAAATTTTGAGATTTGAACCTTCACTTTAATTTAAGAATCAATATGACTGAGAACATTCATCGAGCATAAGTATCTGAA
Source organism: Cichorium intybus (assembly GCA_023525715.1). NCBI lineage: Eukaryota > Viridiplantae > Streptophyta > Magnoliopsida > Asterales > Asteraceae > Cichorium > Cichorium intybus. The sequence continues at coordinate 137,978,558 of CM042011.1, read as the reverse complement.
AATTTAGTCAAGAAGATGTTAATCACATGGTTTTATAAAAGCTTTTAAAAGGATAAAACTTTATTCAATTTTTGTGATTTTTGATTATGTGGATGTTTTTGAAAAATTTGGTTATTTGAATGTTTTTGGTAAATTTTGGTTTGGGGGTGAGAATGGGGTAACGAGAGTTCCCCCATAAATGATGCACTGGGATCATTTTGGATAGGTAGATTGGGTGTTTTTAGGAAGGCTCTGGTTTTGGTGGTTCCCCCTCAACTGGATCTGCATCATTTTGGTTTGATTGTGAAGTTTCTGCATCGGAGGTAGTGTGGGTTTGAAGTCTTGTAGAAGGCTATGGTTTGTTGTCATATGCTTGGAACGGCCACTATCGATATACCATGTATCATCCTTGGGCTCTCCAGCACAAAGTACCTGCAATTAGACAGAAAGTTTAGGTACCCAAACCATGGTGGGTCCTGATTTGTTAATGGTTTTCGGTGATTTGAAATCATTATGGTTTCTGTTAATTGGACGAAGTGGTTGAGGCTTGATTTGACTTATCAGATTTTCCCAATTTAAGATTTGTTTTTGAAAACCTGTTAGTTGAAATGGTCTTTGATTTTGTGAAAGGTATCCTATATGTGAAGATCCGTTTGATAACCTTTCTTTGTATCTGGGATTTGGATGATTTTGAAAAACATTATGATGATGGAATGGAATTTGGTGAAATGATGTTTTCTGAAAGTTCCTTGAGAGATTGAAGTTTATCTCTTGAAAGTGACTTTGAATCGGTTTTAGAAAAGGTTTTTGTTTTGGATTAAAGGTTTGTTTTTGTGGCACAGAAACTGGTTTCAAAGGTTTCTCTTGGGTTTGTTTGAAAACTTTGGGCTTGCCTTGTTCCTTTTGAAAAGCAATTTGTTTAGAGGTACTGCCTTTCCTGTAAAAGGAGTTTTGGTTGGTAATTTGGCTTTGGTGGGTTGAAGACCTATTAGTGAAATATCTTTTGGAAACAGTGAAATCAGTATCATCTGGGTTACAGTTGATAACTGTTTCGTCGTCTGAATTTTCCTCATTAACAGATGTGGATAGATCTGTTAGAGTTGATTCAGAGTTTTCACTGTTTGTCCTGGTTTCTTGTTTGGCTTGTTCGATTTCGAAGGATTCTCTTCCTAATCCAGGTCTGTAATTCGTATCGATTTTGCCAGATCCTAAGGATGTTGCTTTGATGAAAACATCATCACTTAGCTTTCTAGCAAGATTGATAGAATCCAGTTTTCCTTGAAATCTTTGATTCTCGGATTCAAGAAGTTTGATTTGTTTTGAAAAATCATCTAATTTCAGAATCAAACTAGAGTTTATGTCAGTTAAATCTTGAATTTTTAGTTTTAACTGAAGGACTTCTATTTCTAAGGCATCTTTTATTTCAGATGGAAAAACAGATTGATTTTTTATTTCCAAGTCCTTTTTTTGTTTTAGAGCTTCATTTAATTGATCTAAGACGTGATTATATTCTTCTGATTTTCGTTCTACGTCTCTTTCAAGTTTGTCTCTAGTCTTTGTTGATTCTCCAAATCTGAGTTGCAAGGTTTGTAATTCAGATTTGTAGATATCAGATTTGACTATTGTGTCATGATATAGTTTGAGATCTGCTTTCAAACTGTTCTCAATCTTAGTCATGTGGGACTCAAATGGTGTTCTTGAAAGACCGATTTCTGAGATCATAGACCATACCTGATCGATGACATATGGAGCTCTTGAGTAGGTTGTGGAAGACATTTTTGGGTTGTGTTTTTTTTTTTTTTTTTTTGAAAATTTTAAGATTTTAATAATTTTTTTTTTTTTTTTGTTGAACAAGTGATATTAAGATGAAATTTTTAAAGAAAACTTATTGGTGGTTTATAAAAACGCTACACAAAAGTTCTCGACAAAAATTTCAAAGTAAATCACACAAGCTCTGATACCAATTGTTGAAAATATACGATAACCGTTCACCACGAGTAAGGTTTTTGAGCCGATTACCGTGTGAAAGATATGTATTTTATCTATAATATGCGGAATAAATAAGAGTTGCGGAATAAAATAAAACGGTAAATCTAAGCTAGACAGTATTTAAATAGACAGAAAGCGGTAAATAAAGTAAATGTTAGAAGTTAGAGGTTAGATGTAATAAACGCCATTATCAACGATAAAGTGTTTTTACAATAAATAAAAAGGTTAGAAGTTAGAAGTTAGAAGTTAGATGTCTCGGTTAAATACAGTCCACATATGTTTTCGTTGTCAAGGTTCAATTCGGATGTATTGGATATTTGGTACAGTTGATTTATAACAGTTTGAATAAATCAATAACGACACAAATAATTTCAAAAGAACTTATCGATAGCTGAGGAAGATGGCGTTTTCTTTGAAGCGTCGATTCTTGTTCTTTACGGTAGGATGAGGTTTGGTAGTTTTTGGTGTTTGGTGAAATGGGTTTTTGGTGTCGGTTTAATTGAGATGCACGGGGTTTTTGTGGTTTAGTTTTCGTGGTGTATGTATTTGGTAGAGGGTGTGTAGGTTTTGTAGTTTGGTATTCGGGTTGAGGTTGTTTAGAGGTTTGAAGTTTGGTGTCGGGTAAAGGTTTTGTTTGGTGTCGGGTAGAGGTTTTGTATGGTGTCGGGTAGAGGTTTTGTATGGTGTCGGGTAGAGGTTTTGTTTGGTGTCGGGTAGATTATGGGTGTAGCGGTTTTGTTCGATGTTTGTTTGGACGTGGATTTTCTTTGTTTGAAAAGAGTTTTCTTGAGCGTTTTTGGCAGGTTTTCTTGCTCTTTGGACGTAGGATAATATTGGTGCTTGAATGGGTATGATATGGTGTATGATTTTCTGCACAAGAATGGCAAGAGGTTTGCATCTTATTTATAGTCACTGAACACAGGCATCGCGTCGCGACCGGAGGGCCCGTTGCGTCGCGAAGGTGCGTTGTCGAGTTGCTTTTGGTCGGCCACTGGTTAGTGCGTTGGGTTGGTAGTCTCGCGATTAGAAAGTTGGTGGTGTCGCGTTGGAGCCTTCGCGTCGCGACCACCATCTCCGTCGCGTCGCGATCGCTGTGGAGTTTTGGTCTTCTGCTTTGCTTCTTCTTCACGTCGCGACCATGGCTTCTGTCGCGTCGTGATTGCTGTAGCTGGTTGACATTTTTGCATTTTTAAGAATATTTTCTTTTTATCTTGTTCAATCTTGAATCCATGCAACCTGAAATACTGATAATATTTGTTAGAAAACATTTCGACTTATTTCAGTGATGGTCACATAAAAACATAAAAACATTATTCAACAGGTTGTTCAACCTTCACACCTAATAATCTCCCACTTGAAGGCTTGGACAACTTAGTCTTTCTCTGCCATCCAAATCTTGCAACGGACCTTAAACATACACACTCTCTCTCACTTGAAGCAACGGAACAATCTTCACCTATGCTTCAACTGTGTATTAAAAAAAACACTTTTGATCTTAGCTCCTTCCTAGTTACCCTGACCTTCTCTTCAATTATCCTGAAGGCCAGTTGAAGCTATGCAGAGCTTCAACTTCTCTAAGGTAACAACCTTAGTCAACATATCAGCTGGATTTTCAGTTCCTTTGATTTTCTTCAACTTCAGAGTACCATCATTAATTCTTTCTCTGATGAAGTGATATCTCAGCTGTATGTGCTTTGTCTTCGAATGGAAGACAGGATTCTTTGCAAGGTGTATTGCACTTTGATTATCACAAAACAGTGCACAATCAACTTGTTCCTTGCCAAGTTCTTCGAGAAAGTTCTTCAACCATATAAGCTCTTTGCTTGCTTCAGCAACTGCCATATACTCTGCTTCTGTGGTTGAAAGGGCAACACTTTTCTGGAGTTTAGACATCCAACTTACTGCAGTGCCTCCCACTGTAAAGACATACCCGGTAGTGCTTTTGTATGAGTCTTTGCAACCACCAAGGTCTGCATCTGCAAAACCCTTCAGAATGACATCTTTCCCTTTAAAATGCAATGCCACTTTTGAAGTCCCCTTCAAATATCTTAGCAGCCATTTAACTGCTTCCCAATGTTCTCTCCCTGGATTAGACATAAACCGACTAACAACTCCCACTGCATGTGCAATATCTGGTCTCGTGCATACCATTGCATACATGAGACTACCAACTGCAGATGCATAAGGTACTTTAGCCATTTCTTTCTTGTCTTCATCTGATTTGGGTGACTGAACTTTAGAAAGCTTAAAGTGACTTCCCAAAGGTGTACTTCTGATCTTGGCATCTTTAAGGCTGAATTTCTCTAATACTTTCTCAATGTATTTCTCTTGAGAGAGTGTCAAAGAGCCATCTTCTTTGTTTCTGAAAATACTCATCCCGAGTATTTGGTTTGCAGCTCCCAAGTCTTTCATCTCGAATTCTTCAGACATTTGCTTCTTTAACTTCTTGATCTCTATCATGTCTGAGCCTGCAATCAACATATCATCTACATAGAGTAGTAGAATGATATAAGAACCCTTAAACTTCTTGATATAACAACAATGGTCATTGTCACATCTCTTGTAACCAACTCTTCTCATGAAGTTATCAAACTTCAAATACCATTGTCTGGGCGCTTGTTTCAGACCATACAAGCTCTTCTTCAATTTACACACCAAGTTTTCTTTGCCTTTAATCTGAAAACCCTCTGGTCGTGTCATGTAAATTTCTTCATCTAGGTCACCATGTAGAAAAGCTGTCTTGACATCTAGCTGCTCTAGATGCAAACCTTCTGCTGCTACAATGCTGAGAACAAGTCTGATGGTGGTCATCTTCACTACTGGAGAGAATATTTCATTGAAATCGATTCCCTCTTTCTGTTGAAAGCCCTTGACTACTAATCTTGCTTTGTACCGTTTGGTACCATCATGTTCGTCCTTGACCCTGAAAACCCATTTGTTTTGAAGAGCATTCTTCCCGGATGGAAGCTTCGTTAGAAGCCATGTCTTGTTCTTCTTAAGCGACTTTATTTCATCTTTCATTGCTAGCTCCCACTGCAATGAATCTTTTAACCTCTTAGCTTCAGAGTAACACTGGGGTTCACCATTTTCTGTCAAAAGAATGTAGTTGACAGATGGTGAGTATCTTTGTGGTGGTCTGATGATTCTGGAAGATCTTCTTGGTTGAACTTGAGGTGTGGCTGGGGACTCTGGAACTGGAGGACTGGTTTCTTCATCTTCAGAGTCATTTCTGGAATCATCATCTGAGCTCCCACTATCAGTTGAATCTTCCCCAGATTCAGGGATTTCAACTGAAGCTTCTTTCTTCATTGCACCACCTTCATATTCAACGTACTCCTTCTGGACTTCTGAACTTTTGGTGTTTATGTCTTTGTATAACTCAGCTTCGTTAAAAATGACGTTCTTGCTTCGGATTATCTTTCTGCTTTCATTATCCCAAAGCCTGTAACCTATTTCGTTTGACCCATAACCAATGAATGTGCACTTTTTGGTTTTTGAATCAAGTTTATCCATGTCACTATCTTTTAACAGACTGTAAGCACTACAACTAAAGACTTTTAGATGTTTGAGACTTACTTCCTTCTCTTGCCACATTTCTTCCGGCAATTTAAAATCCAAGGGAACACACAGTGAACGGTTGATCAAGTAGGCTGCAGTGTTAACTGCATCAGCCTAGAATGTCTTAGGTAAACCGGCATTTAACCTCATGCTTCTAGCCCTTTCATTCAGAGTTCTATTCATTCTCTCAGCTACACCATTCTGCTGAGGGGTTCCTGGGACCGTCTTGATCATCTTTATCCCTTGCTTGGCACAGTAGTCAACAAACTCCTTGCTTATGTATTCACCACCATTATCCGACTTCAGGCATTTTACCTTCAAATCAGTTTCATTTTCAACAACAGATTTCCATATCTTAAAAGTATCAAATACATCAGATTTATTTTTAAGAAAATAGACCCATACCTTGCGTGTTGAATCATCAATAAAGGTTACATAGTAGTTTTTTCCTCCTAGGGATGAAACTGGTGTTGGTCCAAATACATCCGAGTGAACAAGCTCCAACTTCTGAGCTTTCGGTGTCTTCCCCGTCTTTACAAAAGTAACCCGCTTTTGTTTCCCGAGAACACAAGATTCACAAAATTCAGTTTCAACTTTCTTCAAGTCTGGAAACTTCCCTTTCTGAGCCAACATCTTCAATCCCTTATTGCTCATGTGTCCGAGTCGTTGGTGCCATAAATTAGATGGACTCGGATTTGTGGTTACGGCATGAACACCATCACTAGGTATCTCTACCATGTATAGAGTGCCTTTCTTCTTTCCTTTGGCAATCACCAAGTTGCCTTTGATCACTTTCAATTGTCCACCCCCAAAGTGAACATCAAACCCTTCATCATCCAACTTACCAACTGAAATCAACTTTCTCTTTAAGTTTGGGATAACCCTGACATCTTTCAATGTCCACGTGGTTCCTAAGGAGGTCTTCAAATCTACGTCTCCCATACCCGTAATATCAAGCACTTGATCATCAGCCAAACAAACTTTGCCAAGAGCACCTGTTTGTAGGTTCTTGACCATATCTGGGCATGAGACGGCATGGAAAGAAGCACCTGAATCCATAATCCAGGATTCTGCTGAATTCTCAACACAACATATGAGAAAATCTCCCGATTCTTCAGAGGATACATTGTTTACTTCTTTCTTTTCAACAAGTGGTATCAGAGCCTTGGTATAGCTCAAGAGAGTGATTTTCTGTTTTTGGGTCGAAAATTTTTTGTCTCAAAAACGATTTTGGTTTACGCCGTTGGAAAGGTCTCGTTCCGCAGATTCCGAAAATATATTTTTTGGAATTTTTCGACCACCGGAAGACCTCCAAATCGCCGGTCAAACGTTCGCCGGAATAGTGACCGAAGAAACCAGATCGCCGGAGAAGACGACACTGTAGCGCCGGAGTCTGTCGGAGAAGACGACACTGTAGCACCGAAGTCCGCCGGAGAAGACGACACTGTAGCACCGGAGTTTCGCCGAAGAAGACGACACTGTAGCGGTACTGTAGCATATTTTGAAAAACAGTCCCTGAAGTTCCAGAAATTACAAAACAGGTCCCTGGAGTTCCAGATATTGCAAAACAGGTCCCTAGAGTTCCAGATATTGCAAAACAGGTCCCCAAACTTTCAGAAATTGCAGTTTAGCCCCTGAACTTTCAGAAAATTGCAGTTTAGCCCCCAAACTTTCAGAAAATTGTTGTTTAGCCCCTGAACTTTCAGAAAATTGCAGTTTAGCCCCTGAACTTTCAGAAAATTGCAGTTTAGCCCCTGAATTTCAGAAAAATTGCATTTTCACCCTTAATTTGTGAAAGAAAAGTGCATTTTGTCCGTTAAAATGGCTGAAGACGGTAAAATCAAGATTGACAAGTTTGATGGAACCGATTATGGATTTTGAAGATGCAAATTGAAGATATGCTGTATCAGAAAAGTTTGCATTTGCCTATGTTGGGCGAACAACCGGATGACATGTATGATGAAGATTGGAAGTTGTTGGATCGACAAGCCTTGGGTGTAGTTAGGCTTTCATTGGCAAAGAGTGTTGCGTATAACATTGTCAATGAAACAACTACTTATGGAGTATTTAAGGCTTTGTCCAACATGTACGAGAAGCCGTCCGCTTCAAACAAAGTGTTCCTCATCAAACAACTGGTTAACACCAAGATGAAGGAAGGCATGTCGGTTACCGCTCACATAAACGAGTTTAACTCGATTATTTCTTGTTTAGCCTCAGTTGCAATAAAGTTTGAAGATGAAGTACAAGCGCTCCTCCTTTTATCATCTTTGCCCGACAGTTGGTCAGGCACAGTCACAGCTGTTAGTAGTGCATCTGGCACTACCAAACTCACTTTCGAGAGTATTCGTGACTTAATTGTAAATGAAGATATCAGACGGAGAAGCAATGGTGAGACTTCTAGTTCTAGTTCTATATTGCATACAGAAAGTAGAGGAATAAAAAACGAAAGAGGACGTGGTCGAGGCATATCAAAGTCCAGAAAAAGAGGACAGTCAAAAATCAGAAAAGACATTGAATGCTGGAATTGCAAAGAAAAAGGTCACTTTAGAAGCCAATGCCCAAAACCACTTGTTGAAAAGAAAGAAGTAAACAATGTATCCTCTGAAGAATCGGGAGATTTTCTCATATGTTGTGTTGAGAATTCAGCAGAATCCTGGATTATGGATTCAGGTGCTTCTTTCCATGCCGTCTCATGCCCAGATATGGTCAAGAACCTACAAACAGGTGCTCTTGGCAAAGTTTGTTTGGCTGATGATCAAGTGCTTGATATTACGGGTATGGGAGACGTAGATTTGAAGACCTCCTTAGGAACCACGTGGACATTGAAAGATGTCAGGGTTATCCCAAACTTAAGGAGAAAGTTGATTATCAAAGAAAGAGGCAAGCTTTGAAAATGATCAATCATCCAGAAGTTCTTCCTCCTTTTGTTGACAAGGTTGTTCAACCTTCACACCTAATATCATCAACTATTGTAGCATCCTAGTTTTAATTCGTCCTATTACATCATCACAGAGGACTCCATGACAGAGGGCTAAAAGGAAGAAGATGAGTAAAAAATAGAGACATAGCTCTTTACACATGCTCAATCAAACCGCATCAGATGGTGGCTTTTTCTGGTGGTGACTGTCATTTTTTCATGAGAGCGGTGGTAATAAATATTTTATAAGAAATTTTGTGGAGCCCACAACCGTTTACGTATCTTCATCATATGCAAACCGAAAACCTTAAATTTACCCAAGAGATGAAGGAGCAATGGTGAACGATTTCAATGAAAAAAAATAATACATGGACACAAATGTAATGTAATTACCCACCATTGTTGTCCAATAAAAAGCTTCCGAAAATATATGGTTAGTTAAAATTAGTCTTGTACTTCCAGGAAACTTTGCTGCAATCTAAATCCACCTGTGATAACACTCATTTCTTATTCCAATACAACCGGCTAATATTTTGAGTTGTTGACTTCAATATTCAAGTATATGTGTTTAATGATCACTCAGACATTACCGGTTGCCAAGATTTTGAAGGAAAAAAGGGTAGATGGGATGACAATGTTGAAACATGGGCTTGTGTGTGGAACCCACATGGATAAGTGGCAACTCCCAGCAAGTAGCACCAATATCCAAACCCAAAATTGATACAGTGACACCAATGTAGAAACCAAAAATCTTAACGCTGAATCCTAAACCAAAATGAAAGTCGTATATGAAAACAAACCCAGATTCAGAACCAAACCTTATTCGTGTTTGTAAAATTACAAAATTGCGTGTTTGTGTTTTTGGGTAGAGAAACGGTCAATAAACCCCTAAAGCAATATCAAACTCGTATACAAAAACATATCTAGATTGAGAACCAAACATGTATGCTGTCTATAAATCCCAAAATCGTACGTTTTTGTGTATGTGTGGAGAACCAAACCATTGATGTTTCCAAGGTATCAACAAATTAACGATAAAGACCTAATTCTGAGAAAGACGAAAAGATGACTAACGTGTACAACCAACCCCTCTTTTGGCGATCATTATTTTTCAGTGATTTGTAAAGGGTCAATTCATGATGAGAGGGTGGGAACAAACGAATTTTGACGATTTTTTCATCAGGAGGAGAAGTATTTTTTGTTGCAGAAGATGTGATCGGAGGTCTTGTTGGGAGAATGTCAAAGTTGCAAGTAGATTAGAAGGAGAATCGGTGGATAAAAGCGGAAGGGTAGATCAAACATATGGAGGAGCAATAGGGCATTTTGATTATCGGAATGGTGAAGCCTAGATACGACACATTTTAAAATGAAACGGCATGGAAACCCTTTGATGTACAAGACGCCGTTCCAGAGTGAAGTGAAGAACGCGAAGCGACAGCAGCGTAATGGAAAAAGCAAGGCCTCGTTCACAAAATCATTAGGTGGCAGAAAAGTAACCTAACAAAATCAAGAATGCAGAAAGGAGAAAAAACGTCTTTTTTATATAATAATGATATATATATATATATATATATATATATATATATATATATATATATATATATATATATATATATATATATATATATATATATATAGATGTAGGTTCAAATGCGGATGCTAATTATTGTGCGATCGTAGGTCTTAATCACATTCCTTCATTCTTCAAGGTTACGATCGGTAATTTAACGAGAAAAGAAATTTTGAAATTAAATAAAATTAACTACAATTAATATGTTACGTGTAAATTGTAACCGCTTATGAGATTGGAATCAATTCGAAATTGATAACAGAATCAATTCTAAAACAATCGAATCCTTATCAAAATTGATTTGAGAATCGAATCATTCGTTGATAAATATCGATGTTGTGGTTATCGTCAAAATCGATCATAAATTCACAGTGATTGGTCAAGTTTTCGTAGAGATTGAATTGGAATTCGACACAGGTAATATTTTTGTTAACGATGTTCGTGATTTCGACAATTATGTTGTGCGAATGTTATAATTGAGTGAATTTCGATTATGCAAATGATATAATTGAGCTAATTATGTTTTGATTGTATGTGATTACTGTTAATTCTGATGCGATCTATATATTTTCCTGAATTGTGTTTCTACGTTATTTGATATTTAGATCATTCTTTGAGAATTGTGTTAATTTTGGTTAGTTAAAGTCTATTCTAAGAGAATGTGCTTCTATATTTGTTAATTGTGTTTGTACGCCAGGGGATATGTACATCATTCTAGGAGAATGGTGTTAATTTTTGTTAGTTAAAGTGTATTCTAAGAGAATGTGCTATTTGTTTACTAGTTTTTTGACATTCTAAGAGAGTTAACTAATTTTTTAATTAATCAAATGTTGTTTTTCAGGAGAATATGTCTATTTGGATAGGTGTATGCGTTTTGATGATTGTAAGATTGGAACTATCAAGGGAATTTTTTTTGATGATGATGTTTACAAGATGGAAGACTTTAGCAGTTATAATAAGAGATTTTGCAAAATATATAATAAGTTAGCTGATCATGATAATAGAAATTGTCCTTTTAGATCCTTTTAGTTTCATAACTTTTGGTTAAGAATAACAGATATTGAAAAAAAAATGTAATAAGGAGAATGATGGTTCGAGTTGTATTTCTAATTGGTTGTGGGGGTTTATAGTTTTTTTTCCAAAATTGTGTTCACTTTTATGTTTCTTTAACCTTAGAGATTTTTTGCAAATCTTAATTGATGTTACTCCATTCTCAGAGAATTCATTGTATTTTTTTCGTTTTACAGATTACTGTAATCTGTTGTGTTGTATTTAGGCATTGTTATAGTATGTGGGTTTAAGCCATTCTCAGAGAATTGATAGCATTTATTTTCGTTTGATGTTATTCTCAGGGAATGATATAAAGTTGTTTTGTTTTTACATATTCCTGTTAACTGTTATCTTGGTTTTACCCATTCTTAAATAATGTGGGTTTAAACAAGTTTAATTTAAAGATAACCAACCATTTGTATATATAATCCATTTATTTGTTTAGATATTTTGGTTTAGATAACCAAAACCAAAAACCATAGTTTCACAGATTTGGATTTTTAGAATTCGATGAATATATTCATCTTCATCTAGAGCATTTGGTTTGGGTTTGATTTTGATCTTCAAAGACTCCATGACAGAGACATATACATGTACAGTAAAATCGAAACATTTGCATTTCTTTTAAGTATATGATAATAATAAAATAATAGCAGAGAAATAATAACAAAATCAAAAACAAATTATTTTACGAATAAAATAGTTATTTTAGATTAAACCCATAATCGAAACACAATGATCAAATTCAAAATAGCTGCCCACTTTTTAGGACGAAATGATTAGAGAAAAATAAAGTTAGAGATGGAGTGCAACTTTTAACAACTACATGAACCATTTTTGTAGTTTAGTCTAACAAATAGTAACAATAATAATAAATATTTTACTTGGAAGAAATAAAATGTTCTTTATTACTTTGGGAGTGACAATATCGTGATCAACTTGTGTGTTGAGAAGGTCACATGGAGGGCACGTGATGGAAACATATTATTTATTTGGAATGTACATTTCGTTTTACAGATTACTGTAATCTGTTGTGTTGTATTTAGGCATTGTTATAGTATGTGGGTTTAAGTCATTCTCAGAGAATTGATATCATTTATTTTCGTTTGATGTTATTCTCAGGGAATGATATAAAGTTGTTATGTTTTTACATATTCATGTTAACTGTTATCTTGGTTTTACCCATTCTTAGAGAATGTGGGTTTAGGACATTCTTAGAGAATGTACATTTAAATGGTTCCACGAAATCATCCAAGTTATCCACTGTAATTGGGTTAACGGCTGTGTTCTTGAATTGAGTTTTATCTCTTTGTCGCGAGCTGCTTCTTCTTTGTTCCATAATTTCCTCTCCGATTATCGTCTTCAATTAGGTTTTCAATTAGGGTTTTTCGTATGCGAATGGTGGGTTTTCTGTTGCTGGATTCTAGGTTTTCTCAATATGTTATGATTCTCTAAACATATAACCGTCTACATGTTGTAGAACCGTGTCGCGTGATAGTAGCAATATTCAGTTCTGTTTTCCTAATTCAATTTGACCGATTTGCCCTTTGTCGTTTGAATCTCATTAAACATGCGTACGTTGTTTATCTTTCTTACAAAAATGTCATTCTGATCACAGCCTTTGATTTTTTCAATTTGATGGTCCAGATTAAGTCTTACATTTGCACAATATATAATAATTTCATTTAATACTAACTCTATATATATATATATATATATATATATATATATATATATATATATATATATATATATATATATATATATATATATATATATATATATATATATATATATATATATATATATATATATATATATATATATATATATATATATATATATGGAGGATCGTGTAGGAACCCAAAATCCGGTAAGAACAGTAAGGACAAATCTAGACCTTTAATCATGAAAAATGGGTGGATAAGATTTAATGTGAATAAAATGCCACATCTTAAAAGCTTGGGGGCTACTTGTATAAAAATCAAAACTATTTGGTGGATAATACAAATTAATAAGGGTAATATGGTAATTGCAACGAGACCCCTACCAAATTGCGACACTTGTCGCTACATGGTTTGCTGGTTTTTTTTATTCCCCCCGCTTAGTTTTTGGGCCATAACTTTTTTTTTCTTAGTAAAAAAAATTCTAAAAAAATCAAAGTTCTTAAAATTTAATTCTCTACAAAACAAGCACAATCATGAAAATTTGAAAAAAAAATATTTTTTTATTTTTAATTATTATAAAAAATCAAAAATTAGAAAAAAAATTCCAAAATTTTTGAAAAGTTAATGGATAATTGTAGATATTATATTAGTAAGTTTGCAAAAAAAAATTGAAAAAAAGGTTTTTTTCGTGTTCTTTTTATATTTTAAGTAAAAAAACACATCAAAATAGCAAAAAAATACATATGATCCAAAAATATTAAAATCAAAATATGTTTTATGATTCAAAACTTATGATCAAAGATGCAATATTCGTTATGATTCAAGATCCAAAACGAGTTAAAAAAACATATAACGACAAAATAATCAAAACTTATGATCCAAGATGCAAAAAAACTATGATCCAAAATGTTATGATCCAAAAATACATGATCCAAAACGTTATGATTAAAAATATCATGATCCAAAATGATTAGATTAAAGATACGAAAAAAAACGTTAAAATTAAGAATAAAAATATTAAAAATTAAAAAATATACATAAAAAATGAAAAAAACAAAAAAACAAAAAAAAATATACATAAAAAATGAAAAAAACAAAAAAAACAAAAAAAATTAAAAATCGAGTACTGTAGCATTCAAAAAAATAATTAAAAAAAAATAAAATAAATAAAAAATAAATAAATAAATAAATAAATAAATAATCTAAAAACCGAGTATAATCGAAAATAAAAAAATTTGAAAAAAAAATAATTTTTTAAAAATAATAATAATAATAAAAACGAAAAAGGAAAAAACGAGAAAAAAAACCACTTAAATCACGTAGAAAAAAAAACACACTTAAAAAACCCACTTAAATACTCGAGTTCGTATTTCGTTCCGTGGACGTGCGTCGCACGTGATTGCATCACGTCGAAGGAAGACGTTTTGACGTTATTGCCCTTATGAGAATGATTGGACGTGAAGAGTAATGTATTAAAAATCCGGTAAGAACTGCGAGGACAAATCTGAACCTTTAATCTTTAAAAATGGGTGGATTAGATTCAATGTGCATATATTGACAATATTTTAAAAATCAAAGGTTATTTTTGTAAATTCCAGAAACTAAGAGGGGGGGGGGGGGGAAATGGAATATTCTAAGGGTATTTAAGTCAATTTGGTAACCATTCGACCAATTTCAGCCATTTTTCAAGATCTCACGCGCCCCCACTCTCAGCGCCACGTGGCGTGTTCTGATTGGTTGTTTTTATTTTTTATTCCACCCAGTTTGTATTTTGACCATAACATTTTTTTTTTTGAAAAAAAAATCTGTAAAAACCAAAGTTCTTAAAATTTAATTCTCTACAAAACAAGCACAATCATGAAAAATTGGAAAAAAATATTTTTTTTATTTTTTATATTAAAAATTCAAAAAAATAAAAAAATCTTTCAAAAATTATGAAAATTTAAGAGATCATTCTAGACATCATATTAATAAGTTTGTAAAAAAATTTGAAAATAAGTTTTTTTGTGTATATTCTTTTTTATTTTTAAGCAAAAACTCATCAAATTACTAAAAAGAAGTCTATAATCCAAAATATTAATAACCAAAATATGTTTTATGATTCAAAACTTATGATCCAAGATCCAAAATTCGTTATGATTCAAGATCCAACAGTCGTTATGATCCAAAATGAGTTAAAAAAACATACAACGACAAAATGATTCAAAATTTATGATCCAAGATGCAAAAAAAACTATGATCCAAAATGTTATGATCCAAAAATACATTATCCAAAATGTTATGATTAAAAATATCATGATCCAAAATGATTAGATTAAAGATACGAAAAAAAACGTTAAAATTAAGATTAAAAAAAATTAAAAATTAAAAAATATACATAAAAAATGAAAAAAAACTAAAAATCGAGTACTGTAGCATTCAAACAAAAATAAAAAAATACAAAAAATAAAAATAATAAAAAATAATAAAAATAATAAAAATAATAAAAAAGTAATAAAACACTAAAAACCTAGTATAATCGGAAAAAAATTGAAAAAAAAATAATTTTTTTTGAAAAATAAAAAATAAAAAATAAAAAAAACGAAAAAGGAAAAAAAACGAAAAAAAAAACCCACTTAAATCACATTGAAAAAAAAACTCACTTAAAAAAGCCACTTAAATCCTCTAGTTCGTATTTCGTTCCGTGGACGTGCGTCGCACGTGATTGCGTCACGTCGAAGGAAGACGTTTTGACGTTATTGCCCTTATGAGAATGATTGGACGAGAAGAGTCCTCGCGGTTTCTACCGGATCCTAACCATATATATATATATATATATATATATATATATATATATATATATATATATATATATATATATATATATATATATATATATATATATATATATATATATATATATATATATATATATATATATATATATATATATATATATGGTTAGGTTCTGTTAAGAACTCAAATATTCATGAGATCTTGATAACTAAATATCATCCATTAGATCCTTATCCAAATCAAAAAGGGCTTGATCGTCATTTTATAAATCTAATTTAATTTTGATTTTTTTTATTTTTGGCAACAGAATATCAATTCCTAAAAATAAGCACAATCAAATTCAAATTTCAAATTTAAAAAACTTTATGATTTTCGTTTTTTTTAATATGAGAATTTTTGAAATTTGAAAAAAAAAACATAAAAATTTTAAATTCAATAATAAATCAGATTTAGATTTCTGATATGTGCATTTTTTAATAGAATGTGCATATATGCATATTTTCGTAATTACAGGTGCATATATACAGGTACATATATACATATTTGTATGTGCATATATGCATATTTTCTGAATTCATATATACACATTCTTATCTTCAATATATTAATGCAAATAATAAAAAATCGATTTATTAAAAACAATAATATCCAACTGTTTTGAATGATATATTCAAATTTATTAGAAACTATGAACAATACATACAAAAAAACTATAAAAACAACAAAAATCCACGATATCTCCATTTTTCAGTTTGTCACTTTTCAATTCTTCAATTTTTTGGATAAATTTCTTCAAAATCTGCAATAACATTAATAAAAATTAATATAAATGTATATTCGAAAACATTAAAATAAATACATACATGCATATACGCACGCGTGTGTACATGAACAAATTGATATACATATGCATATCATACGATTTATTTATATACATGTATATGTATATATGCACATGTGCATATCAGCACATATATTTCTGCATATATGCAAATACGCATACATATGTTTATCTGCGTATCCACGTATGTGCACATATGTTTATGCAAGTTTATTAACATTTGAACCAACATATACAAAGGTGATTAAATAAATGAATAGATACATATATGTTTATACACATGTGCACATACCTTATGCATATGTGCACATATGCACATATGCACTAATATACATGTAAAAAAATATAAATTTATGCACAAACGGAATATATGCATATATGCGCAAACATATTTATGAACAAATACGCATACATGCATATATGCATATACATTTATGCACCTATATGAACATATGCACCCACTTATACATGAAGATATGCACATGTATGCAGTTAGGCATATACACTCAATTCAAATAGAAATTGGAAATCATCGATTATTATTGATTTTCAATTCAAACAGAAATTGGAAACCATCGATTATGAATTATATAGAGTACTACTTTTTTTCTCATTTGTCCCTTAATTGTAGAGAGAATAAAAAATAACCAATTTCTTACTCAAAAAAAATAGAAGGTGATTGATTAACTTGTTAAAAACTTTAATAAACCTAAGAAGATTTTCAAGAACATTATTATGAATGTGAGAAAAGATCAATTGAAGAGTACCTGATGCTTGTCTGCGCACCTGTATCATAGAAAAAACAAAAGTAAATAAATGTTATTTAATGTAAAAATAAAGGGAAGCAATAACAATTAGCAAACATACCGACAAAAATTACAATTTCAATTCAAATTACAATTTCCACATACATATATGCACATATGCACGTACGTGTATCAATATATGCACATAGGTATATGTACATATGCACATACGTGTATGCATATATGCAAATACGTGTTCTTAAAACAGGTTCTTGATGCATGATCTAGTGATGTCAAACCTCATTGAGGCATTCTATCATACACTTGGCATGCATCTTAAAAAAACCAACTTTAAAAAAATTATAAAACATAATTCGATTAACAAAACATACCCCAATTTCTATGATGTCAAACCTCATTGAGGCATTCTATCATACACTTGGCATGCATCTTAAAAAAACCAACTTTAAAAAAATTATAAAACATAATTCGATTAAAGCAACGATGTAACAAACCTGGTGACGAATTAAAAAGACGAACTTCTCATATTGGCAGAATCCTTCTTGTTTGCAATTCAAGACCTATAAATTCTACTGATAAGAGAATGCTAAATGGGTATATTGGAGAACATGTGTATAATTACAATTTACGGTTTAAAGAATTGTCAAAAAAGAGAATTTAGGCAGCAAATCTAATGGGGTTTAAAGAATTGTCAAATAAGAACCGTGTTCTGATATAGGAGAACAAGAGATTACACAAATTAGGATTTACCTGAGTAAACTTTTTGTGAATTCTATGAAATATCAGATGATCTGCACACACAGATAGGAGAGGTTATGTAGGTTTAAAAGGAAGAAGGAAATCGTGTATCACAATGATGATCGACCCATTTACCAGATATCCAAGATTCAGGAGGATATGCGAGTCGGATAGCAATAATAGCATAGGTAGGGTTCCTTTGTGCAACGATTCTGTATCACATCTCGAATTTGAAGTTGGGTTTTGGATTTCCGATTGGATAAGGATAACGATGGGGTGAGAGAGAAGAAATTTCTTGTAGAATTCGATGATAGAAATCAGAAAATACCATAGCATCGATTCGGAAATCAGAATTTCTAGTGGAGCCGGCGGCGTGAAGAAACCACATTGATATTGCTTGGAACAGTTGCAATGCGAGAATCAGAAAGTACCAGAGCATCGAGAAAGAGAGAGAGAAATCGCACCATGGATATCGCCTGGAACAGTTGAGGGAAATGACGGTATGTGTGCGAGAGAAAGAGAGAGAGAGAGATGATTTAATTGTTGAGTTTCCTATTTCAAAGGAAATATTAACGTGAATTGGGGGATTTCCTAATCAAATTAATTTCTTATTCCGAATCTATCCTCGGGGATCTGTTTAGAAAGTCCAATATACCATCAAATTCAATGATAATTACAAAAATGCCATATTGCATCTCAATCATTGATTTTTTTGATTTAATGGTTGATAATGAGTTCTCAGGATCTTATGGTTTTTTGAGTTCTCATAAGAACCTAACTCTCTCTCTCTCTCTCTCTCTATATATATATATATATATATATATATATATATATATATATATATATATATATATATATATATATATATATATATATATATATATATATATATATATATATATATATATAATGGATCATAGTATTATATCGGAGAAAAAAAATTCAAAATTTTTTTTTTGGATCATTATTTTTTTATAATGAAATAATGATCCAAAATAAAAACAGAAAAATTGGATTATTACGTCTTTCAATGATGCAATTTTTTTTTCATTTTTTTATAGTGATATAGTACTATTCTCGATTTTATGATTTGTATTTTTTTTTTACAATTTTTTTAAGATGTCCTCGCAAGTACTCACCGAAAAAAGAGTTATCACCGGAACCGGACCCTATATATATATATATATATATATATATATATATATATATATATATATATATATATATATATATATATATATATATATATATATATATATATATATATATATATATATATATATAGGTAAAGGAAGTTCTAGCAAGGCGACAATTGATGCTAAAAGTTAGAAATATTATAATAAATTTATTACCAATAAAGAAATGAATAACACTGAATGAGAACACGTTAGTATGTAATTTAAGTCTTAATATTATTATGTACTAAAATCAAGCATCATTCAAAAAATTTAACTTAATTACTAATGGCATAAAGTTTTAAGTGATATTTTATCAAAAAAGTAAGTTATATTTTTATAAATATTAATTAAATAATAATTATTTTCATTTAAATGTTTAAAGATGTACAAAGTCGTATTGATATCAATGCCAATCTTTTGATCCGAGATGACATCCTCAAGGAGGATTTGTACAATTTTGTTTATGATGCTATCCCTACAGAGCATCATGTCATGAAGATCCATATTACATGTGTTCACTGCAGAGCAAAAATATTGCAATTTGAATTTGCTAGCTTTTGTTGCATGATTGGGAAGACCAGGTTGGCATACTACCGAATTCTTTCATAATTACAAAATCTCATCATGAAGGAATCTGGATTAGCAAAATTGTTCAGAGACAACATGTGTGCTTACAATACAAATTTATTGTTAGCTATTCAATGAGTCTACAACTAGATAAAGATTTGAGAAATATGACATCTAGAGTGTATACTTCCGTGCACAAGGAGCAATATACCATGCAATCGATCAGTTAATTTTGAGGGATGGACAACCTAGGTACTTACAACTATATTTTTATGATGCTGAATCTGAGTTTTCACATAGATTCCGATTGCCTACTCTTGATAGAAAAATTTATTGAAATATCGACCATGTTCTTGCTTCGAACCCGCATGTGAGAGCATTTCGAAGCCTTCATGACCTAAGACCCACTCGAAAATTATAGTTATTTTAAAAGCATATGTGAATCTTAACCATAAGGTGTACAACTGGCCAATCACATCTAAGGTTTGAATACAATTATTTAATTATAGTTTATTTGGATTATATATATATATATATATATATATATATATATATATATATATATATATATATATAAAATCATATTGTTATTCAGGTTGTTAGTATTTGGGTTGAAGGAAATAACCACATCATTGCATATAAAAGAAGTATTATTGTATATGAGAGGTCTGATCATCATCAATATTCAACCTTATTTCGATTGTTATGATCCGTTGTCTTGTCCTTTATTATTTCCCAAAGGCGAGTCTGGATGACATTCTAAAATACCAAGGCATGGAGTGTCTATTTATGAAATTGTCAGTGACAATAAAAACAACAACGAATATTCATAAGGTACACCTATCGCAACTCTTTTTAATATTTTAATGAACATAGAAAGTATGACCTTAAAATATACATAGTTAATTATAATTTTCACAACATCGACATTATTCAGAGGTTACTGCAAAAAGAGGTAGGCATATTAATTGTCACTATGCGGGACTACCGTTGTCTGCTCCTTTCCTGGCCCTTTCTAAGCTCTTGGATCCTGCCCGAAGATTATTCTCTGCACATAGTCTAAAATTCCTGAAAAATTAGCCTTTTATGATTACATCGGAAATAATCCCCCTAGAACAAAGCAGTGGTTCTTCTTCGATCTTCCGTAAGACCACCCCTTCTCTGCACTCAAGAAAGTTGGGTCCTATTTCACATTCTTTCTCCCGTATACTGTAACTACGAGCAACTAACATGGCCAGCCAACTACAAAGCCCGATTTTCGAGCCTTGAAGCCGCTCTGAAGTGCTACATAGGCAACTAACCGCTAGCAACAACTGTGTTTGCTAGCTTGTTCCTTACTCTTACTAAAGCAGGCACACGCAAAACTCTCTATTTGGCTTTTCACTGAAACCAATACGTCTAAACATAAGGTAGGTGCTTTCACGACTCACTAAACGGGGGATCAAAATCTTTGCGCAGTCCTATCTTTAGAGATAAAGAAGGGCGTGAACTTTTTGTACGTCGTATGCCTACCATTTTTTAAACATTTCTGGTCGTTTTGGTAATCCAATACGTCTAAACATAAGGTAGGTGCTTTCACGACTCACTAAACAAGGGATCAAAATCGAATGTAATTATGTTGGGAGAGAGATGTATTGCAACTGTTCGGAGGCATACTGTCAATGGACCACACATGTCTCTTTGAACAATGGCATGATCGTGTCCCCTCTTGGTGATAAGCCTTTAGGCATTTTGGAAAACCATCTTGTAATTGTTTAACACTTCTGCCATTTATTGAGACTCTACTTCACGTTTTTTTCTCTAAGGCTGCTAAACAACTGAATCCAGAACACAATGTCCCTCACGTTTTAGTGACTTATTTTTGTATAAACCCAAAAAGCAACATACTTCTATTTTTATCCCAAAACAATGTACTTTTATTTTTAACTCAAAATAACAACATACTCATTTTTTTCAAACCAAAACAATAAATAGTCATGTTTTTTAAACCAAAAAAATCGGTAAAAAAAACCCATCGAAATAAAAAAATAAATCGTCGTTCCATGAGTATTAGATGAATAAATAAAAAAGTGAAAGTGATGTTAGGATTGTAATTAGTTGCATAGTCGCTTCAAACGTTACCAAACGGCTCCCTCCCAACCACCCTCGGCCGCTCGTCAACACACGAACCACCCAATCTGTGAATCTACACTATCCACATTCTATATTCTTAATCCATATTTTACAATATCACATGAGTTTATGATTAATATATCCTAACCATAAAACAATTCTGTTGGTACAAAAATACCTTCTCTCTCTCTCTCTCTCTCTCTCTCTCTCTCTCTCTCTCTCTCTCTCTCTCTCTCTCTCTCTCTCTCTCTCTCTCTCTCTCTCTCTCTCTCTCTCTCTCTCTCTCTCTCTCTCTCTCTCTCTCTCTCTCTCTCTCTCTCTCTCTCTCTCTCTCTCTCTCATATTATAATTTTGTAACTATGTTCTAATTAACGTTTGCCTTTTCCTATAACAATCTAACATAAATTAAAAAGCTTTCATTTTTGAACCGAGTTAATTATATACTCTAAGTTAAAAAATAAAAAATAAACGTAGTAATTTTGATCGTAAGTTCATGGATTATACCCGATCGATTGTACGTAGCCCCGAACCATTTATATATTACTAAACAAGACTTCAAATTTATATTTTAAATAATGTATACGGTTTATTATATGTCATCACTACTTAACATTTATATTGTGTTGTAATTCCTACTTACCCAAATTTCTATACATGCATAGAAATTTATTATATGTGAGAAATTGTATAATTTAAATTTATTATATGTGAGATATAGTTTCTCCATTCCCGTTTTCCCTAGACCCTCCCAACTTCTTAGTCTGTATCATGGCATCTCCTATTGACAGCTTCCTATTATGCAATAAGCTTCGAGTTTCTTCCGATGATCGTGTAGGTTAATTTCTCTCAAGTCCCATATTCCCATTGAGATTATTGACTATTGACGTTTGCACCATGGTATCTCCTCTTGAGTATTATTTCTTTCTAACAATATGTTTCTTCTTTAATACTTCCATCAAAGTTATGTTGTTAATGTCTGTCATAATGATTATATTGAATTTGTTAGTTCTTAGATCATCTTATCATCATTATGTAAATAGTTTATTACTCCCTCCGTCCCAAAATGATAGTCCACTTTCTCATTTTCAAAGTCAAAGCTTGTCAACTTTGACCATCAATATTTTCGTTGTTATTATATAATATTTGATACAAAATATATGAATGGATTTGTGTTGTAAATGTGTTTTCATTGGTATAGTTTTCATCTAATATTATATAGCACAAAAAAATATATTTACGGTAAAACTTGACAAGCTTTGACTTTGAAAATGAGAAACTGGACTATCATTTTGGGACGGAGGGAGTATAATTTTACAGTTATGTATTGTCTTAGTTCCGAAAAAGCATTGAATTTAAAAGTCATTATGATCCATACGTAATGTTAATGCCAAGCACATTAGATATGAGATACCGATGCATATATTATTGATTTACTTCAATATTGCCACATTGCTTTAGTGTATTAGAACACTATTACTACATAGACATAAAGTGCATGCATGGCGCCATGGCGGAGATTCAACAGGGACACATTGCTATATTGATATTCTTTCTTGAATTTGCTGTTATGATTTTTCTTAAATCATCCGTAAAGGCTTTGTCAGTTAAGAGGATGTTATAATTCCAACATATATAATTCCATATTAGAGTTTCAACGTATATATTACGTTGGCATTATAATATTATTATTTCTTGAACATGAACAAGTTAATTGCTATAATATTTATTGAACAGGAATACCTTAGACAACCTCGATAAAACTAAAAAGTAGAGCAAAACGGTCTTCATTAAAGGTCATCGAATTCTTGTTGGTCCATTGATGGCATAAAAAGCGAGTAAATGTTGTAATGATTGAACAAAGATTTCGAAATGTAGTTTCTCATTTCTCAGTGTTAAACTTACAACACGAAAGAATAATATATACAAAGAAAGATCTACAACTGATTCTAACAGAAAAGTGAGTAAAAGACTAAAATACCCCTAACTAACTAACTAACTTTAACGATATCAACTAACTGTTCTTGCAATGGCTAACACCCCCCCTCAAGCTGGAGGGTAGGGAAGAAGACCCAGCTTGGGAATAACGTTCTTGTGAATAGAAATGGGCAAGGATTTAGTAAAAACATCAGCCATTTGTTGTCCTGTAGGAACATAAGACAATCGAATTAACCCTTGTTGGAGCTTTTCTCGAACGTAATGACAGTCAATTTCAATATGTTTGGTTCTCTCATGAAAAACGGGGTTTCGAGCAATATGAATAGCTGCTTGATTGTCACATTTCAATGGTATGGGAGTAACATCAGGGACTTTGACTTCAGCAAGCAGGCGACTGAACCATGCCAATTCAGCAGTGACACGTCGCATAGAGCGATACTCAGCTTTTGCTGAGGAAAGGGAGATGGTGGTCTGTTTCTTGGATTTCCATGAAACCGGAATACCACCAAATAAAATGAAGAACCCGCTTACAGATCGTCTTGTGATTGGGCAAGCAGCCCAATCCGAATCACAAAAACCTTCGATGTTGAATGAATCATCATTGTTGAAGAAAATACCTTGTGTAGGTGTGCTTTTTAAGTATTGCAAAACGTGAATGGCAGCTTCATAATGAGCATGGCATGGCTTCTGATTGAATTGACTGAGATGCTGTACTGAAAATGATAAGTCAGGTCGGGTATGAATCAGAAAATTTAGTTTGCCGATTAATTGACGGTATATGGTCGGATCCTCTAATGGAGTATCCATGTCGGGCATCAATGTCAATTTGGCAGGTAAATGAGTGTGTACAATTGTAGTGGGTTTTATTGAATAGAGATCAAATAATTCAGTCATGAATTTGTGTTGATGAAGAACCATGCCCTTATCATGTTTGTTGAATTCAAGGCCAAGAAAAAATGAATGAAGCCAAGATCTTTAATTTTGAATTGTGCATCGAGAAAGGCTTTTAGTGAGGTAATTTCTTCCAAGTTATCACCTGTAACAAGTATATCATCAACATATACTGCTACAGAGAAAGATAGAATGATCGTTTTGAGAGTGAAAAAATCCTTTAGTCCGTAATGAAGTAAAGAGTTTAGCATACCACTGCCTCGACGCTTGACGTAAACCATATAAAGATTTGTTCAACTTGCAGACTAATGAAGATGATGAAGTAATGAATCCTGGTGGAGGTTTCATAAAGACTTCCTCATGCAGATCTCCATGGAGAAAAGCATTATTCACGTCGAATTGGTGAATGTCCCAGTTTTTCTTGACTGCCAAAGCAACTATGCATCTGATAGTGTTGAACTTTATAACAGGAGAGAAGGTCTCATGAAAATCAATACCTTCTTTCTGAGTAAAACCTTTAGCTACCAACCTTGCTTTGTACCGTTCTAAAGTGCCATCAGCCCTATATTTAACTTTATAAACCCATCGACAAGATATGGGTTTCTTCCCTTTAGGTAGCTTAACCACATCCCAAGTGTTATTAGCTTGCAATGCATTAAGTTCGTTTTGCATGGCTGTTTCCCATTCAGGGTGTCCTTTGGCTTGAGAGTAAAATGTTGGTTCAAAGATATGAGTGGTAATATTGCAAGCGTAATGAGTAATTGGGGAAGAAATTTGATTATGAGGTATAGTTGTTTCAGTGAGAAAATTGGTAATGGTATGATTACAATGATCTGAAGAGATAGAAGAACACACATGATAACATACATAATCCTGTAATCTTGAAGAAGGTTGAATATTACGAGTAGTTCGACGTAAAGCTGGTTGAGGAATTGGAAGTGGATATATATTAACAGGTTGAGGAACTATGAGTGGAAGAGTAGGATTAGAAATGTTAGGTGAAATGTCAGAAGAATTGTTTGGTAAAAAAGAGTGTGGTGATGGATGAAATGTGTTTGAGGAAAGAGATTTTAAAGGGAAAATGTTTTCAAAAAATTTTACATCTCGTGAAACTTGAATAGTTTTAGTTGCTGAGTTTAAAACACGATAAGCCTTTGTTCCGGTGGGATAACCAAGGAATATACAAGAATTGGATCGTGACATGAATTTGTCACGTCCAACATGAAGGGAAGATGCATAACAAAGGCAACCAAAAGCTTTCAAGGATGAGAAATCTGGTTTGGTATTGTATAAAAGTTCAAATGGAGTAGAGTATTTGAGAATTTTTGATGGCATTCGATTCATTAAGTAAACGGCAGTTCTAACACATTCAGTCCAATAAAGAACACCTAAACCATATTGAAAATACAAAGCATGGGCTATCTCAAGTATATGACGATGTTTTCTCTCAACAAGGCCGTTTTGTTGAGGACTATATGGAGTAGATGTTTGATGAACAATGCCCTTGGTTTGAAAATAAGTTTGGGCTTCATTGCTTAAACCCAATTCGTAAGCATTATCAGATCTGATGATCTTGACTGATTTGGAAAATTGAGTTTGGACCAGTTCAACAAAACCTTTAAGCAATGTGAAGCCATAGGTTTTGTGTTTTAAGAAATGTACCCAAGTGTGTCTGCTGTAGTCGTTTACAATAGTAATGAAGTACTTATACCCATCGTGAGAAATGTGTTTATATGGTCCCCATATATCAACATGCAAAAGATCAAACGGAGCACAAGTAGTACTGATACTTTTAGGATAAGGCAACCGATGTTGCTTAGCTTGAGCACAAACGACACAAGAATCAATATCATGAATTGAGCTATTATTAGAAACAAGAGAAAGATGTTTGAGTTTTTGAAATAGAAGATGACCAAACCTTCTGTGCCATAGAAGGGCATTACAATCAGGTTTTATTGTAACAACATTGAAACAACTAGGAAACAACAAATCGAAAGAAAGTTCAGATTGGAGAGTTCTATGATAAAAAACGTAAAGGTCGTTTAATCTTTTGCCCAAGATGCCAAAAGCTAATCTACTCTTCAATAAGGGGTCCTGCAACATACAAACTCTATCAGTGAACAACACCAATGTTTGCAATTGTGAGGTGAGTTTGGTGATTGAGAGTAGATTATACTTGAAATAAGGCATATAGAAGACTCCACTTAAGATGATATTATTATGGATTTTAACATCTCCAATGAATGTGACAGACGTAGTATGTCCATCAGGAAGACCAATCTGAACAGGTTGAACGAGTTTAGTCATGGACAGAAAAATCGACTTGTTTGAACACATGTGGTCAGTTGCACCACTATCGATAATCCATGAATGATAAGCAACTAATTGCGAAGATGATTTATAAACGTTGGAGACAAAGTGACTGAAAGAAAAGGTTTTACCTCCAGGGTTCATAGAACCTTCAGTAATGGTGGAATTGATCTGATTTATGGGAGTAATTTGAGGAGAAGGTTGATTGATTGAATTCGTATTGATAAGTTGCAGAAGGTGTTCATACTTTCCAGTCGAGATATTTGGAGATGGAATTGTCGTAACATTCTGAACTGTTGATCGATTGTCCTCTTTTTTCGATTTGGTAAACTTGAAAGAAGGAGGAAAACCAATAAGGTGATAACATTGCGATTTGGTGTGACCAGGCTTCTTACAATGATTACAGGTTAGAGACTTCTTAGAATTAGAATTTTCAGCATATGTATGCATCGCTATCGCTTCAGTGCTTAGGGGTGATTGAATAGTAATGTCTCTCTGTCTTTCTTCTTGAATCACCATGGAATAAACAGTAGATATAGAAGGTAAAGGTTTCATCATTAGAATCTGACCTCTTAGTATCTTATACGAATCATTGAGTCCCATGAGAAGTTGAATTAATCGTTGTTCTTCAAGATATTTGTTCAAAGCTGTTGCAGACGCACATGAACACAGAGGAATCCCTTGAACGATTTGAAGTTCATCCCAAATTTTGCTCAATTTGGTAAAGTAAGAAGCGAAATCATCAGATCCTTGAGCCATGGAGTATAATTGCTGCTGAATTTGGAATAGAAGAGTGTCGTCTGACTATTCGTACCGATTATGCAATTCTTTCCAGATCTCTTGTGCAGTTTGAAGAAAAAGCACACTATCAACAATCGTTTTGTGCAAAGAGTTGAGAATCCAACTTATGACCATTGAATTAGCTCGAAACCAGTTGGAATATGAAGGATCATTCTTAGGTGGTTTGACGATAGTACCATCAACGAATCCGATTTTGTGTTTAGCAGCTAAGGAGATTAGCATAGAACGCTTCCAGGAATTAAAACCAATTCCATTGAATGTCGTAGACACTAACAGTGAACTGGGACTATCTGACGAATTAATGAAATAAGGACTTGAATTGTCGAGAGGAGTTGTAAGATTTGGATTAATGGCAGCCATGAAGAAGATGATGAATGACTGAGTGAAAGAGATGAAGAAAGGAATCAAGCTCTTAGCTCTGATACCATGTTGTAATGATTGAACAAAGATTTCGAAATGTAGTTTCTCATTTCTCAGTGTTAAATTTACAACACGAAAGAATAATATATACAAAGAAAGATCTACAACTGATTCTAACAGAAAAGTGAGTAAAAGACTAAAATACCCCTAACTAACTAACTAACTTTAACGATATCAACTAACTGTTCTTGTAATGGCTAACAGTAAACACCTTTTGATTTATAAAATGGAATTTAAAAAAGCCTATGATTCTTTGTGTT
The DNA here is from genome assembly GCA_023525715.1 of Cichorium intybus. Lineage (NCBI taxonomy): Eukaryota > Viridiplantae > Streptophyta > Magnoliopsida > Asterales > Asteraceae > Cichorium > Cichorium intybus. The sequence goes on along the minus strand of CM042011.1, from coordinate 137,950,233 downwards.
GAGATTATTTGGATGATATTTTGACCAAATTGGGGTTCGGTCAAAAACGGTGAGGATGGATACGTGAGTGTCTTGTTTCTTTCATGGCTTCGGTTTGATTAACAGTGCTTCAGCTGTTAAGTTTCAGATAAAACAGAGTTTTAGACAAAGTGATCATCTTTCACATTTTCTTTTTATTTTAGCCATTGAGGGGTTACACAAAACGGTTAAAGAAGCCACAAATTAGGGTTTGTGTAATGGTGTGAAATTTTGTTGGTAAATTGTATTACCAGTGTGTATTTAAGTGTAATGGATTAATTTCTTGACTAAATACAATTTTGATAAACATTAAACAAGTAAGGGAGGTGCGGCGCATACACTTGTTTGAGTTTGATCAAGATTCAAAGTATACTGCTATTTAGGGGCGAAGCCCCTGAACTGACAGGGGTCCGGGAGCAGCGCCCCTGGTGGCGGGGTCCAATGGGCAGAGGCCCTAGCATAAGAAATTCATTTTCTAAAAATTGATCCTGTTTTGAATTCCGATTTGACCCTTGTCCAAAACCCGTTTTGTGACATTTTTTAGACCGTTTGGAAACTGCCTTGTGGCAGTTTTATGTTGGTTTTCAGACAAAAGAGACCCCCCCCCCCCCCCCCCCCCCCGTTTTTTGGTCATCTGCTTGGTACAAAAAAATATAACAAATACATTTTTGGTTCTGCATATCATTTGAGTCTTATCCAATTGAGATTTTAGAGTACCACAGAATTACTTCAATTTGATAGTGTTACACGATTCTCAGATTTCCAAGTAATCTTTCAAACCCCAAAATTCTAACAAATTTGGTAAAAATAATATGATGATTTATCATTTTCTCTATGCTAGCGATGCTATTTTTTGTAGGAATGGTCGGTGACCAATGCAAGAAATATCATCACTTCTAAATTGTTTTTTCTTGCTCTGGGTCTAAAAATCAACATATGTAAAAGCAAGGTTTTGGCCGGTGGGGTCGTCGTTTAAGAAGTCGAACATATGACCACAATAATTGACTGTGAAACTTCTTTTCATGTATCTTGGTTTGCCTGTAGGTTGTAACATGACGAGAGTAGATAGTTGGAAAGTTGTGGTTCACAAGTTCAAATATAGACTTGCCAATTGGAAAGTTAAGCTTCTATTAGTTGGCGGACGACTCATGATTATAAAGTCTATCCTTGGTAGTATCTCTACTTATCATAACATGTTAACAACCTATAAATTAATTAATTCTATTGTGGACAAACTCAGACCTAGGAATGAGATTGGTCCAACATCAGTACTAAACCGAAAAATACCGAAACTTTTTAGAGATCAAAGTTAGGACCAGATGTCATACCGTATGTATAAGTATGGTCGCAGTTCTGTATCAGACTCGGAAATTTTTACTATGACTATTTAGGACCAAATTAAGAACAAAAAATAACAACACTAAATAACAAAGTTAACAAGCTATTAACACTAAAGCATGTATAAGAGTTTAAAGCATTATTTCATATCCTAATAACAATTGTTTCATTGTGAAAAAAAAATAAAAAACAACTTTTAAACCACTCTGGATGGTAGTTACAATCAAAGGAAAAACAACACCTCAACTGTCGATCAAATCCAAAGAAAAATAAAAGAAAGAAAAGCAAAGCATGCAAGATAGAAATGAAATCAGATATTATATAATTAACAGAAAAATAAAAGAAAGAAAATTAAAACATGCGAGATAAAAATGAAATCAGATATTATATAATTAACATTTATCAAATGGTAGTTGTTGTTCTTAAGGGCACATAAGCTACAATGTTTTTCTTTTGTCCATGTAATTTTCAACTAGATAGAATTGGTTTCCGTGTGAGAAAAAAAACTATAAAATAGTCTTTGTTTTTATTTTTTTATTCAGACTCATGACGCCCCCATCCAGTTTACAAAAGTTTCGTTTTTGGCCCTTATTAATTTTTTTCCCGAATTTAGTCCAAACTTTCTTTATTAAAAATTTCCAACCTTATTTATATATATGTTTTCTAAAACTTGGATTGTTTTGATAAATATTTTTTCCACTTCATTTACATTTTTTAACATTGTGTTTTTAAGGATTCGTTAAAATTGATTTTTTGTCTATAGATTTGTTACTTTTACATATTTATTATGTATATTCTTATTTAGAATTTTCCTTTTTAAAAGTTTTCTTTCTAAATTTTTTTCTTTACAATTTTGTTTTAATGTATGCAGGTTATGAAAATATATAAAGATTGGTTTCTTTAAATGTCTATTTTCACAAACCAATATATATTTCTATTTATAATCATTCGTAATCCTACTATAAATTATGTCTTGCTATAGTTGGTGGAGGTTTTCAAATTACAATGTTACCATTATGTATGTGTATGTGTTTATGTTTGCGGTTGTGTATGTGATTGTGTGTGTTTGCATGTGATTGTGTTTGTGTGTATATGCGTGACTTTTTCATATATGTGTATGGTTGTGTATGTAAGTGGCAAAAACAGAAAGTAGATTATCAATTCTATTTTTGGCACACACATTCTATCTCTCTTTGCTTTCTCCAACATAGTCAATTTTAAGTATTGTTTAAACTCTCACCGCAATGTGCGGGCTTAAAATCCTCATTAACACCAAAAAACAACCCCCTCTAATAAAAAATTTCAGTGTTGTTTCATCATTCAGAAGTGATTATTTCATGAGCTATTACCATTTGACCACCTCTTAAGAATAGACGCTTGACGTCTATTACCACTTGAGCTCGAGGTAGTTGATGAAGGCACATGTTCACCAATAGTTACTTACATAACAATTGGAGAAAACTCCATCACTAGCACTTGCATCCATAACCTCATTTTCAACTTTACAAATAGTTACTTATATAACAATTGGAGATGCTTGGCGACCATTACCACTTAAGCTCGAGGTAGTTGATGAAGGTACATGTTCACCAATAGTTACTTAGATAACAATTGGAGAAAACTCCATCACTAGCACTTGCATCCATAACTTCAGTTTCAACTTCACAAACATCCAAATTAACCACCAGTGATCATTTTCTTAATCATAACCAATCCCCAACTTCAATGTTACATTATTTCACTTCTTTACTTTGATCTTCATGAAATTAGGACATCCCTAAGAATCTAAGAAAACTATTCAAATTTCAGTTCGAGACTAGTATTTTTTGGGAAAACATTGGAACCGAACAGAGTAGCACAAATCCTGAATTCAGGTGAAAATATGACAATAACACAGCACTTCATCTCCATCTTCAAGTCCAATATCAACCAAAATGAACCTTGAAATGATTGAATTAAATTTATTAACATGATCAGTCACTGAGCCACCTTCCTTCCTTTTCAGATTTACTAGTTACCGAATCAGAAAAACCTTATTTATTGTTGAAGGTTTTTGTACATATTAGATAGATCCTTGATCAAACCACGAGTAGTCTTCACATTGACAATATTGTAACCCACGTTCTTTCCAAGGATAATCTCACTACAGCAAGGTTTAGGTTTCTCACTGGATAAAGGTTTGTGTAATTTTTTCTAGAAGAGATAATCTTCGATTTTCTAACTATAGAAACCGAAATCATGACCTTTAAAGTTTTCGATATTAACTTTTCCATCTTCATCCATAACTCTGATACCAGTTTGTTGGGATAAAAAACAAGTTAAGCACTTTAGACAAAATGATATATACAATTTCAGAAAGTGTGGAAATAAAACTAAGAATTCTACAAAATCAAGAACTGTAAAATTTGGAGCATACAAGATCAGTCTGATCGGCTAATCCACGGGAAAAGGAGAGAGATAGAGATAATTTTATCATCACCAAGAACATACAAAGCATACATGGCTAAAACTATACTTGTAATTTGATTAACTCACATTAAGATTTCACTAACTTGAGATAATAATAGAGAAGGATCTTTCTATGTGGAGAAGTGTGCTTTGTATTAGTATTTTTTATGTTGTGTTTTGTGTATGTATTGATGTTGCACCACATATCTTTATATATTAACTCTTCCAGTCAATCGAGGAAGAGCATAATGATTTTCTAGCAAAAGAATTACATACACTTGCACACTTTTGACTTTAAGGCATCACCAACTCCACCTAACAAAAATTTCAAGTGTTGTTTCATCATTCGTAAGTGATCATTCCATGAGCTATCACCATTTGACCACTTCCTGAGAATAGATGCTAGACGACCATTACCACTTGAGTTCGAGGTAATAGATAAAGGTGCAGGTTCACCAACAGTTGCATCCACAACTTCAGTTACCTGACTAACAATTAGAGAAACTTCTACCATGTCTTCTTATACTCCATCACTAGCACTTGCATCCACAACTTCAGTTTCAACGTCAAAGACATCCAAAGTGGCCACCAATGATCCTTTTTCTAGCTTGTAAGCAATCCCAACTTCACTAGTTAGATTATTGCACTTCTTTACTTTATTCTTCAGGAAATTAGGACAGACCCAAGAATCTAAGGAAACTATTCAAATCCTCGTTCGAGATCAATATTTTTGGGAAAAACGTTGGAACTAAATAAGGTTGCAAGAATCCTGAGTTTGGGAAAACACGAGTACCGTATCAAATGTCTTGAATGGGTTCGGGTTTGGGTCGGTATCAGTTTGGGTTCAAAAATTGGTCTATAATACTCATTTATCCCTATTCGGACCTTTATCATTGTAGTATCTCACCCTTAATAATATATTACCATCTAGCTATTTTTTTTGGCAATTTTGGTCATCATTTGAGATTCTTGAAAATTTTTTCATCTCGACTATAAAGTGGAATAATTATTCAGGTCTAAAAGTATTTTTGATTTTTTTTAATTTTGGTTCCAAAAATATAGTCGTTTTCTTGTAACAAAGACCAAAATGTTACAAAAATCCTAAATAATGACCAAAATTGTAACAGAAAGCCTATTAGAACCAAAATTATAAAAATCTCAATATTTAAGGACCAAAAATAAAGTTTGGGCTTATTAAAATGAAAGGGTATACGTCCAAAACCCTTTATTTACTAATGTAAATTTTCCGACTATTTTCCCTAGTCATTATTCTGAAATGCTTTGCTTTATATGTCTAATCTAATACAATACAATATAAAAAGTATCTATGGTTGCATATACATAAAATTTATCTATTGTATATCTATATCTATATCTATATTTATATATTTATATATATATATATATATATATATATATATATATATATATATATATATATATATATATATATATATATATATATATATATATATATTTATTTATTTATTTATTTATATTTATATTTATACTATACTATAATCAAGGACATCTAAACTAATGTGGTTCAAGATAAATCATTTATCTTATCTTGAACCATGTTTATTTGAAACTCCTAAACCTTTCAATTATTTATTAATTACTACACTTCTAAATGTTTCTCCTACTAATTGCAATTAAATGATTAATCAAAATGTGATGTTCATCATAATATTGTGTTTAAGCTATCATTATTAGAGAAGTTACTTATTAAAGTTGTAAAGTGTAATTTCTACTTAATGATAAACATCAAATAAATAAACGTATGTAATTGATTTAATTTAACTTTATAAGTATCTAAGTTATAATAGTTCTTTTATATATGTTTTTTATTTATTTTGTTTCTTAGTTATTAATGTAAGTAAAACTTTTAACAACCATAAAAAATCATTTAAAAGAAAATCTCTAACATATGATTTTGTTAAAGACAATTATATAATCCGTACGATATTTAAATTTAAAAGAACTTTATAAAAACACAACCCCATAATCTAATGTAATCCAATCGTACATCTAAGAAATTAAAACAATCATTGAAAAATATAGTTAAATGATCACATTACATATTAATTAGTTTTAGTAGTGACGCTCTTTAGTATCATGTGACTGAAGAAAAAGAAAATAGATAGAGAAGTCAATGGGTCTGGTCTCTAATCAGTGACGCTGGTGAAGGCAGCCTGATGTTTTCGTCGTGGCTGATAGGTTACTTCAGTATCCCATAAACCGTAGGGTATGTATAATGCATATCCATGTGGTTAATTAGTTTAAAAATATCTTATTTAATAATTTTTGAATTTTAAACATGATGATTATTTATAAATATAAAATGATATTTTCATTGTAATCTATTATACTTTTTAATATAATGTTATTTTTAACCATGATTATTGTTTATTAATGTAACACCCGACTTATTAACCAAAAACACCCCAAAAATTTTTGTTTTTCAAACCAAACATTTCACAAATAAAACATAAGTATGGGGTTTTAGTTAATACAATACGAGTACAAGAGTATCACAAAGTATAATACATGATATTATACATTCTTCAAGCCGGGTTGCTACTTCAATCCTAAGTCCTCAGTCACGGACTTTGTCTTTTCCCTTCGCAGGGTCACGCTCACCTGCAGGGACATATCAAATAAACGGTGAGCTATAAAGCCCAATGAGTAATCAAATCAATAACAATATGTACAAGAATAAAATTCTCCATACAAAGTCACATATGTATTATCATACAATACATAATCAAACATGGCTCACGGGTTAGCCCGCTATTGCCTTGGCTCACGGCTTATCCGGTCTTGCCTATGTATAAGTTTAGCACATCAAATAACCCATGGCTCACGGCTTATCCGGTCTTGCCTAGACTCACGGCTTTATCCGGTCTTGTCTATATTATTTATATAGATACATTGACTCACAGCTCCGTTCTTGTCTATAACAGACTCACGGCTTATCTGGTCTTGTCATATCATTAATTTAGATTGACTCACAGCTTATCTGGTCTTGTCATATCAAATCATATATCTGTCATTTTTCGTCCCCAAAACTATTTTCAATCCGCAGCTGCTCAACAATCATATATCACATCAAATACGAGTGAGATTACTCACCTGAAGGTTTGCTACAACTAGCTCTTAGCGGTTCTTGCCTTTCAATGTTTTTCGCGAAATCTTGTCCCGTACCTATAATTCATTCATTTTCAAAATGATTATAGGTTAATACCCATTTCAATTAACTCTAATACACTAGAGTTCAATAAAACAATGTTATAAACAATGCCTAGTTAATAAACTTTCCGTTTACTAACTTTATATGAATTTTACTATTCACCGAGGCATTCGGATCGGTCTACAGTGCCCCCGAGGGGTCGGAAACTCAATCTAAAAATTTTCCCAAACTTTTCAGACCATAATACGCCTACGGTTCAAATTTGAGCTTAATCGGATAAGCAACGCAAAAGATAGCATTTCAAAGTTCCTGCCCAGGGTCTGCCCACAGGCGCGCCGCGCCTGGATAGGGGCGCACCGCGCCCAGCGCCTGTGCAGTCTTCCTGTCCAGTCGCGAATTGTGCACTGTAGCTTGCTGTTTTGTCCTTTAAGTTCTTAATTTCGTTCTTAATCGTTTGGGGTTTGTTCCTAGGCTAAAACCTTACATTTTTACAAGGTTTTTAACCATCAAAACACACCCAATCATCCATATTAAGAATTAGGGTTCTTAGTTTTAACAACCCCAAATCTTCAATTTTATCATTTATAACAACTTACTTCCAATTTGTTGATTTAAGCTCCTACCAACATGACTTAATGGAAGTATTTCATCAATCTTAACACTCAATCACGACTGTAATTGCAGTTTTTGAGTTCTACAAAACTCACCAAGAAAAACTAACAAGAACTTGAAGAACTAACCTTTCAACTTCCAAATTTACCCTTGAAATTGCTATAATCAAATCTTGCAAGTTCCAAATCTTCAAGAACTTCAATCCTCTGCAGAAAATCAGCCAAGAAGTTGCTCCCGTAACTCCCAAAATTCTGCACAACTATTCTCTTATATACTTCCAAAAGTTGCAATTTGGTCCTTGAGGATGCATTTCTTAAACATTTGCCACTAATAACACAACTTATGACAAAAATCACATTTTTATAACATTTTAAGTCCAAGACTTAAAATATCATTACCAAACAAGTCCTTTTCTGTCCAAAAAACCAAATTACCCTTTTGAGGTAAAATGACCATTTTGCCCTTTTTATTATAATTATATAATAAATACATTTCCGGCGTTACAATTAATATGAAATATACTTATTTAGAAATATTTTATTATTACAAAAACAATCATTAATGAATTTTGTTTAGCTAATTTGACTTTTTGAATTAGGTTATATATTTAACATTGTATGTAATCTTATTAACCATTAAAAATAGTCTTTATGACATCTTTTAAGTTTATTTGACTCTTGGAATTTTAGTTAGCTTCTTATTTAAATTAACAAATAAGGTATATTAGATTAATAATTTAAAAGTTGCATATTTAAAATGATAATATTTTACATCGAATTACTAAATTAAGTTTTTAATAGGTTAAAAATTAAAAGGTTAGAATTAAAAGTAAAATAATTTGATACTTTAGAAGTTCTGATAACTTCTAGATAAATATCTTTTATTACCATGTAATTTGAATTTTTTGAGTTTATTTAATTTTTAAATTATAATTATTAAAACTCAATAGACTTTTTAAATAATTACTATTGATTATGTAAACAATAATCAATAGATATAAAATTTTATTATTTCATATTAGATAATATACTTAATAGGTTAAATTAAATGTCATATTGCTTCATAACATATTATATGGTCTAAAATAATATAAATATTTTAAAGCATTAAAATCCCAACATTCTAATAATGTAAGTTAGTTATTTTAAACAACATATTTATAATTATAAATAGTTTTAGTACACAATGATAATCATGTATAACAAACGAAGACACATGTACTATCTTATAAAGACGTGACCATCTTAATTTCTTCACGATATCTATTTATCTAAAATCACATTAATTTGATGTTTTAATATTTTATTAATTTAATGCTAACTATTCTATTATCAGCATGATATATATAATTTATTAGTTTAACTATATTGTTGGTATGAACTGTTATTATTTTAATGTTTATTTGTTAGTTTAAATAGGGTATTAAATATTAAGCATAAATAAAAAATTATATATAATATTATCACGTGTAACCATATATAAGACATTAAATGATTCAGTTTTAATAGATGTATCTTTTATCACATGGTTCATAATAATTGCAATATCTTACATCAACTTAGTATAAAAACTATTCAATTCTATCAAATTTAAGTATTAATTATATACTATGATTTTTACTAAGTATTTTATAAATATCATTCAATTAATTATCTTGAGTTAAAATGACCATTTGAATTGTATAAAATTAGTTAGAAGTTAGGGAGTTTTGACATTAAAATAAATATTCACTGAAATTAGTTTATTTTCATTAAATATGTGGGTTTAATATAACCACATGAAAAGATTCACTTTAACTAGGGACTTCATCATTGTAATGACATATACTAAGATAAGTGAATTTAATCTATTGAAAGATGAGTGAGTTATTCAAGTGCAGTTTATGATATGGAAACAATCAATCTTAAGAATAAAAATGATATACTAGGATTGAAGATGGTATTCGCTAATGATATAGTATATTTTTGTTTATACTTATATTTTATTTGTAGTTATTGTCGATAGATACATAATTATGATACAAAATAAATTAAATATTTATTTTGAAACATAATAATCTGAATATTATTTCGTTAACTGGATTCTATTAATATAAGTATATAACTACTTTGACATTATTTATTTCCAACTTTCTAATAAATGTCTTTGTTTATCTTATGATAATATTAATGATTTACATCAACCTTTTGTTTTAGTATAAGAATAATGATTTCATAGTTAATGATAATAAATTATATATTTTTTACAATATATATTTATTAATATTTTGACTACATAATGTTTTTCTTGCGCAACATGCGGGCATTCGTTGAGTATATCTTTTATAAAAGATGTCATTCAAATCAATATGGTTTAAGAGAAATGTTCTTTCTTCTTTTGCTTATATAATATAGGGGTGGCAATTCTCGACACGACCCGCGACAAGACACGAACCCGACACGAAAATAAACGGGTTTGGGTCGAGATTTTTGACCCGTCAACCCGCCAACCCGTTTATTATATGGGTCGTGTTCGGGTCATTAGTTGGGTTCACGGGTTGACCCGCCAACCCGTATCTTATCCTAATAAATAAGTAACTCAAAGCCACATGTCATCACCACATTCATTTTGCCACATGTCATTTTCTCATAATTTTAAATTTCTTAAAAAAACTAATTGGTTTGAAACGTTTCTGACTCATTAATGATCTGTTTAATTATCATTCAATTTCAAAATTAATTGTTATCATTCAATTTCAAAATTAATTTTTTTTAATATCATATTATTTTTTAATGTGTAGAATGATTTGGGAGACAATTGACGTCATAATATTTTGAAGAACGATTCCAATCATAATAGTGAATTTGATTTTAGTACTGGTGACATTCTCATAATCATTATATTTATCAAAATACAAAGTCGTAATAGTAAAAATCAAAAGAAAGATGTCACGATCACAAACAAATTTTTATGTAAATTTTTTGATGTTTATATATTCTTAATTAATAATTTTTTTTTATCATCCCGTGTAATACACGGGTTTTACAACTAGTATATATATATATATATATATATATATATATACACACACATATATTTTAATATTTATTATTTTCAATAAAAATAAACAATGAAGTTGAAAATGACCCGCCAACCTGCATATGACCCGCCAACCCGCCAACCCGTATAATTAAACGGGTTACACGGGTCGTGTCCGGGTTACCTGCCAACCCGCCAACCCGAATATTTATATGGGTCGTGTTTGGGTTGGCCTTTCTAACCCGCCAACCCGCGACCCGCCAACCCGAACCCAACCCAATTGCCACCCCTAATATAATACCATTCATTTACATAAATTATCCGCTAATCTTAATCATAATATGACTTTCAACTATCATTAATTAGTGGTCATTTTATTATAAAAACATGTTTTCATCGCAAAGTTTTAAAGGATTCTACTATTTAGTTTCAACTTCCAGAAGCATTAAAACTCAAAAGTGAAAATTAAAATAACTTACAACTTTTAAAAACCCGAGTACGCTGGAAGCTTGTAGTTAGTTGTTTGTAAAAAAGTAACACCGGTGTCAATATTTTTCGATTCACCACTATGTATATACATAAAAATTTACAATTATGAACATTTTGACTATCTCTTCTAAAGGATGTCATTCAAAACAATGTGGTTCAACATTAGTAATTTATGGTTTATAATATTATTTTGATTTTTTTCTTTGTCTCACATTGCTTCACGTATCTATCTAACATTTAATATTTTCCTTATATAATAGCATTCATTCACATCAATCTAGATGATAATATGACTTTCAAAGTCTATTATTAAATGATTGTCACTTTATAGTAGAAACATGTTTTCTCAATGTGTTAAATGATTCTGCTATTTGGTTTTGGCTTACGAAACTATTAAAACCAGTGTTGCAGAAATCGGCATTGGCGGCCGATTAATCGGCAATTAGTCGCTTGACGGTCTTCAACCGATTACGATTAGGCTAATCGGTCAACTTGACGATTTGCTGCAAACATCCGCCTTGGCGGCCGATTAATCGGTCTTGGCGGTCATTTTTTAATTTTTTTAAAATTTTTAATTAATTTTTTATTTTTTTATTTTTAAATGACGACACAAACACTTTCTAATAACTGAAGAATACTGAAAAAATCAATATTAAATAATAAAAATAAACAAATGAATAATCTTTGATATGCATCTTGAAATAAAATGAATCGAACTTTTCTATTTTTTATATTTATATATTTTTAAATGTATTCCTTTATAATTTAGGGTCTCTGATTAATCCCCGACTAATCCCCGATTAATCCGACTAATCCCTTAACCCCACTCGACCGCCAAGCTACCGTCAAACGATTTTTACAACATTGATTAAAACTCAAAAGTGAAGATGAATATTACTAAAATATTTTAAAACTAATTTTGTTGCAAGTTTAAAGTATGTCATGGTAAAAATGTGACAAATGTGGTGACTTTTTTCGATTTACCATGATATATGACATTAAAATTTTCAGTAGCAAACATTTGAGCATTGCTCAAACAAATTAAAGTGGACCATTATCTATATATATCAAAATATCTATTTATATGTATCTCTTATAAAAAATGTCATTAAAACAATATGTTTCAATATAAACTATTTATCTTTTACCACATAAATTTGAATTTTTTTAATTGTATCACATTGCTTCGCACATCTAAATAACCTTTAATATTATTTTATATAATATCACTCATTTGGTTCTCGCATCATTCAATCTTGATCATACTATGATTTTCAAAGTTTATTGTTGATTATTGGTTAATTTATCATAAAAACGTGTTCTCAGCTCAAAGTTTCAGCAGATTCTACTATTTTGTTTTAGCTTCCAAAAGCATTGAAACTAAAAAGATGAATATTAAAATGAGTTAACAACTTTTAAAAGCCGACTGGGTTGCAAGTTCATAATACGGCGTGCGTCATATTTTATTGTAATAATGACACCATTGTAAACATTTTATCGATTTAATAAGATTTATATACATAAAATTTTGGGTTATTGACATAATGGCCCTATAAACTATCCCAAATTATTTTAAAAGGTCACTCAACTAAAATTTGATCCTTCCAAGCCATTAAACTCCAGAATAAACTGTTAATTTAGTCATTTTTCTAAGAATTAACCGGTTATCCGGTTGAAATATAATTTATAATTAAATAAAATAATGTGACAATAATACCACGTGTATAATATGGTACACGTCACACAACTCATAGAATTGGATACTTCATCCTCAATTAGCTCAAGAACTCACAGTCGCCTGAATCGATTAACATTTGGTGCCTAAACCTTCAAAGCATACCAAAACCTTCACAGCAGACCAAGAGGAGCTCCTTAAAATTGGGAAAAGAGTGTCCAATCATCGCCAGATCATCGTCGGTTATAGACATCCGTTTAAGGTGGATCTTCTCCGGCACACGATAAGCGGTGGCCATGGTGGAGACCCACGGCGAGAAGTGCGCACCCCAATCTTGTGGGAGTAACTGACCGGACTTGGCTGAACCGTCCTGTAACCCGCCGTGGCGCCACCGCGTAACAGTTCCCAATGAACACGTCCGATCTGGTGTACGCTTCCGCACGGTACCATGATTTGCAGACGAGGGCGACGGCGTTCCTGTCACGCTGTGAAGTCAAGAAATCCAAAACATTTTCCGGTACGTTTTCAAGAACTTGATCCGGGTATGGAGCGAAATACTCCCCGACACCAGCACCGGCAGCGGGGTTTCTTCCTATGGACCAATTTACCCCCGTCCTTCTGTTGTCGAGGTTCAACTTCAAGCAATAAGACATTACAGTTCCCGCTCTCTTCCATGAAGAAGAAACATCGATGATCCATCGACGTCTCCGAGGATTTCAAACACCGGCGACCATAAAATCGGGCCTTCTTCAGTTCCCAATGGTCCGAGTTCTTAAGGGATGATTCGACACCCGACGACGGAGATGAATCCCGGCATGACGTTAATCAGAAACCTACAAAGGGATTTGTAGGAATTTACCCCTTTTCGCCATTCGATAAGATCGGTAAATTCTTGCTCTTCATTTTTGCCTTTACCAGAAGAACCAGAGGCTTCTTCTCTCATCTTCTTCGCCTTCGGCCATGTATTTCAAGTCATGTATTTCAAGCTCGATCATTGTGGCTATTATAAAAGAATATTTCGAGGGAGCGGTGGGTGGCGGAGGGAGCGGTGGCTGTGGCGGAGGGAGCGGTGGCTGTGGAGGGGAGAGACGGTGGCGGTGGTCAATAACCCATTCCATATCAAGTCAAACATCCTTACAAAAATGGCAGCCAAAGAATCGAAGATCAAGAACGTGGCTGTTGCTTCAAATGACAGTAGAAGCAGCAAAGACAAAGAACACAATAAAAACGAAACTGGATCCGATTTGGGCGTTTCATTGGATAAACTTAGCCTTGGTCCCAAAAAGAAACTACTTGTGATTCCACTTGGGGGCCTCATCATTCACAGAGCTCACGTTGTTTGATCGCAGACAGTTTTTAATATATGAATATAAATTTGTCCAATTCTTTGAGAGGTGTAATTCCACGTAAGCTTTTTCACCGGCTCAACCAGTAGCCTTTCCAAAAAAGACTAAATAGACACGGTTTTTTTCACTTTAATGGCTTCAAACAACGAAAATAAAGTTAAGGGACATTTTGAAATATTTTTAGAAACTTTGTTGGGTCATTAGGTCACTCACTCAATGTGATTCAAAATGAATTTTATCATGTACCACATTAATTTGAATATTTTAGAAAAAATAGAAGAGGACATCGATGGGTATCCATCCAAATTTTACAAAAGCGATCCTAAGACTGGAACCAATGGTTTATGAAATGTTGCACCCGATATTTAAGCTGGTTACAATCAAGTACACAAAAGAACAAAGATATTAGGAAAATAGTTTTAGCATCGATACTTATAGATGTTTGCTTTCCGTTGAAATTTGTTTCTTAAGCTACGTGGGATAATAAATGTATTATTCTATTTACTTATAGATGTTTGATTTCCCTTCAATTGTGTTATTTAAGCAATGTGATATAAGAAAATGACACAACATAGCACACTGTGAAGGAAAATTTGATCCTACATCGTCATGATAAACCAACTTAAGAAGCTTTTTATTCTATAAATAAAAGTCCCACGCAAAATTAAAACAATTATATAAATCATTAATCATTTTTGTCGTTGGAAACATTTGGAAAAATTAAAGTCAACGGGATATATATTTAAAAGTTCTATTATTTTTATTTTAATGAGGTTGAGCTTTACAAATATTACTGATGATGATGTTTGACCCTCTAAGCTAATACGCTTTATGATTTATATATTAAATTAAAAGTATTTGAAAATGAACAAGAAACACTTACATATAAAAGTAATGCATTTACATAGATTAGGTGATTATACATATTGCATTGAATTGAAAAGAAATAATACACATGATGGTGGGTTAATGAAATTGATAGTAATGTATCATGAAACAAAAGCCAAGAAGCTTTGTATTTTCATCCTGTATCAGTGGGTTCATGGAAAAAGAGACATGTATTGCCTTAGAGCGCTATGGTGGTTTAGTTGATGCAAAAGAAAAAAATCACTTAAGAATTTACTGAATCGGGTTCCGGCCTTTATTAAAAAATAAAAACCTATGCTTTTTTTTCATTTGACCAATTTTTTATGGTTGAACCGGGCTTCCATGTGAGCCATCCGATTTTTGCTGGTTCTTATACAACCGGTTTTCGAGCAATAAAAAACCCTGTAACCTGACCGATTTTCCTGTATAAGTGGTTGAACCGGTCGGTTATCTCCAATTTTCAAAACACGACCAATATATATAGATTTAATTAAAAACCATCATTTGTTATTTTAGGTTGATATTGCTTTAAATAAATTGTATTTCTATAATATGTAAAATATATTTTTTTAATCATTTATAATTTTTATTAGCATTGGTATTCTTTTTATGGAATATTTTATTAAAATTTATAACATTTAACATGAACTAAATTTGATATATTATTTAGAATGGATTTTTATTTTTTTAAGGTTTTATTGTTTAAATTGTTTATTATTTTAAGCAAAGTTTTCAATATTCAAATGTAGTTCTTGATATTTCGTTTCTAACAAACGAGACTATTTAAATATCGCATCCT
The DNA here is from genome assembly GCA_023525715.1 of Cichorium intybus. NCBI lineage: Eukaryota > Viridiplantae > Streptophyta > Magnoliopsida > Asterales > Asteraceae > Cichorium > Cichorium intybus. The sequence continues at coordinate 137,934,430 of CM042011.1, read as the reverse complement.
ATACGCATGTAACATATAAGTAAATACTTTTAGTAGAAATTGTGTACAACATGTACATATATAACTTTTTAAAACATATAAAATATATATTTTGCTACCTTGCTTGTGAAATGTCAACATACTTAAGCAAACATTAGGTGTCCAAATGTAGCTACTCTCTCGCTGTCATGTATTGGTGCCGTTTAATTGTCATCACCCATCCATCCTAACCTTTTCTATATTAAAATGATTAAATTAATAAAAATAATAGATTTATATTTACTAGTTCAACCTATATTTATATATCTGTTAATTAACAACTATAAAAAACGTTTTCAAACACTTGATTGTTAGTTAAAGTATTCTAAATGATTAGTTGAGGTCTCTAAATCCTTCTTTAAAATGACTCCTCTCTCACTTCAAACCATCATTCGATCGATCCTATTAACCAAAAAAAACACACACACACACATACACACAATGAAAAACACCATTAACAATGGCAACACAAAGCTCATTCTTCTTCATCCCTACATCCAAAAACAAGCAAACCCGAACCGCCTTTGGTTAATCGCTATTATTTCGGTGTTCACCGTAGCGTCCCTCCTAACCCTAGTGTACACCCGTGAATCCTTCAATACAACCACCACCACCACCACCCGCATCACTACCACCACCACAAACCACCAACAACCACTCCCCAAATCGGTGATCAAAGCCCTCATCCACTACGCCGCCGCCACCAACTCCACGAACCACATGTCACAAACCGACATCAAACAAATCTCCGACGTCTTAAAACAATGCACCACCCCTTGCAACCTCCTTGTATTCGGGCTCACGCCGGAGACCCTCCTCTGGAACGCCTTGAACCACCACGGCCGGACGGTGTTCATAGACGAAAACCGCTACTATGCCGCCTACGTGGAGGAGAAGTTCCCGGAGATTGAGGCGTATGATGTTCAATACACAACAAAAATCAGTGAACTTAACGAACTTATCACTTCCGTTCGAGAACAAACACGTAACGAGTGCCGGCCGGTGCAAAATTTGTTATTTTCCGATTGTAAAATTGGATTAAATGACCTTCCTAATCAATTATATGAATTGGATTGGGATGTGATTTTAGTGGATGGTCCACGTGGGTATTGGCCGGAGGGCCCGGGGAGTATCTCAGCAATCTTCACCGCCGGCGTGCTTGCCCGGAGCAAAAAAGGTGGCAACCATAAAACCCATGTTTTTGTGCATGATTATAATAGAGAAGTGGAGAGGGTGTCTAGTGAAGAGTTTTTATGCAAAGAGAATTTGGTCAAGTCTTCTAAGGATTTATTGGCTCATTTTGTGGTGGAGAGAGTGGTGGAGGAGGGCGGTAGAAGCCAATTTTGCCACAACCATCCAGCGGCATCCTAGGCGGCAGACGGCGGACAACCGCTCCGGCCGTGTACTTTTACAAGATAGTTTTTCCATTCGCCATAAAGAGGTGTAAAGTTGATTAATCAAGTCAAATTTGTTTTGTCAATGGCTCATAATGTAAGGGCCCCATAAAATACGGTACGGTACGACCCTTTGTAATCAAGATACATTTGTAGTACATAGATTTTCTGTCATTTACAACAAATTTGATACAAGTAAAATACGATATAAATATAACAATCTTCATCCAATACCAAAAAACATAATACAACACAAATGCCGAGATTTTGTAATATTATCGCAGATTGGACAAGTTTTCTATGGCTATCGATGAAACTAAAAAGGACATTAACGTCTTTTACACAGACCAGAGACCAGAGTCCATGTCCCATATTGGTCACCTTTTTAAGTGAGACAAAAAATTATAATTTATGTCGCATCAACATTAGTCTTAGTTTTGGTTTCAGTCCAATGCACATCAAACTCAGTACTGTCTGTTTAAATCTAGACAGTGTTCTTGATATAAAGAGGCCTCGAAACACCAAGTTCTCTAAGCCGATCGACCATACCATAAAGAAACTCAAAGCTAAGTATCGATTGAGCATTAAAATCGGCTCTCACATGCGGATGAACCCTAAACCACTCCCCTAACAACTTATGAACATGCGCCCTAATCATCCTCCATGGCACCGGATATTTCTCGCATAACTTCAAATACTCAACAACCAAATCCGCTTGATCCAACTTCGCGTCCCTAATCCCATCTGCAACCTCGGATACCCAATCAACGGTCCGAAACCCTGCAAACAACGCGGGATTTTCTAGAAGGGTTTCAGCTGAAAGCACCCCGTCCACACCCGTCTCTTCCAAGCAACGTGTCACATCGTCCATGTGGCGTATATTTCCATTTGCGAGAACGGGTATCCGAAGCGCATTTTTGACCGCCCGAATCGCTTCCCAATTTGCCCGGATTTTTTTCCCGTCTTTTTCGTCGCGGGTGCGTCCGTGTACCGCGAGAAGGGCACATCCGGCATTTTCCAACATTTTTGCGTAGTTTAACGTGTCTTGCAAGTTTGGGAAAAGTCGGATTTTGCATGATACGGGGACATTGAGGTTAAGGGCTAATTTTTCAACTAAGGATTTCACGAGTGGTAGTTTGTCCATTAAGAAAGCTCCATAGTTTCCTCGTTTGGCAATACGTTGCGGGCACCTGAATTAAGTGAATTTATAGGAAACGTGTAAAAAACCAAATATAAAAAAGCTATCGATTTAGCCACTAAAATATGTTTTGTAGTAATGAAGCCATGACACTTTTTGGACTATTAAATAAAAACAAATCTCTGATGTGTGATTATAAAACTTTCTATCCACATGTATAAACATGTGTTAATAAAGCAGAAAATGAAATAAAGATTAAGATCGAGTTCTAGTTCATGATCTTACTTTTCTGGCAACGATATAGTGGGCATATATGTTACACATCATGCTATTACTACATCCAATTTTATCCCCATTTTCTTGATTGGAATTATTTGAAATCTTATTAGTGTCGTTACATTTGAGGTTGCAAGGTAAATAAGTTAATCAAATACCCTAATTGCATTGTGTTTTGTGTATGGTTCCAACAAAAAGTACATGTTCTTAGGTTATGCTTCTATCATTATTGTGGATACTCAATGAGCATAAATAATCATCTATTCTGTGAAAGCTCGGTATTTGATGTGAAATTTAAGGAGAATTTTGAAAAGCTTACCCCAAATTTATGTCAACGTAATCGCAATAAGGTTCCACCCTGCGTGCTGCTTCTAGTAAGGTATCTGGATCATTCGCACAAAATTGAACAAATAATGGCCGATCTTCCTGTAAATATTTCAGGGAATTTGTATATTAGAAATTAGAAACCCCAAATCGAAGATTTAGAGTCTATAATGAACCAACTGAGATATGTTTATGTGCAGAACGTCCTTACCTTGCAGGTACTGAATTCCTGAGAGCGATACTTCTCGTTTTCAGTGAAGATACGAGAGTGAAGCATAGGAGTATAAGCAGCTTCAGCGCCGTATTTCCGACATAGTAATCGAAAAGGGAGCTCCGAATTATCGACCATTGGTGCTACGATTAGTTTAGGCTCACCGAGTTTCTTCCAATGTGCCCACGCTCTCTCGATTCTGGCATCTCCTGTCAGATATCCATTCGGACTAAATAACAATGACGATTCATGATTTGCTACTGATTCTGGAGGACAGTCGGTTATTGTTTCGGAGCAGATGTTGTCGTCGGGGTTGTCGGCTGGGGATTCTGAGGTGTGTTGGCATGGATTTAGGGTTTGAGTGACGGAATCAAAAGCCATGACTGGATTGTTGATGGGTGAGCTAATGACGACGGTGGATTTTTCCGGCGTAGGGTTCGAATCTCATGAGAAGGCGACGATAGGAAAAGCAGCGCCGTCCAGGATACAGGGAGCCTGGCAGGTCTCTTTGGTGTGTGATACTTCACCCTTGACCTGTGAAATCGGGTGGACCGGGTTCTGTTAGATAAAAAAAAAATTGAGTAAATTACAGTTTTGGTCCATGTGGTTGACATGCGTTTTCACTTTTAGTCCAAGTTTTTTATGTTCACAGGTTTGGTTATTGTTGTTGGCTTTTCCTTACACTATGCATCCCTCAAAGGGTTACCATCAAATGTCATAACCCTCTTTTTGTCACTTTCTTATGTGTTTAATTTTTAAAACTCCAGGAACCTATATCGTAATTTAGTCTAACTATATAAGAATAGGTTTAAGAAACCTAAAACTCAAACTCGTTGTTGTTCCCAAACTCATTGTTGTTCACTCTACATTGTAATTCTTAGTATCCTCTCCTCCGCCGGCTTCCGGAGGACCTTCTGTTTTTCCGGCGTTGTCGCCGCCGGCCAAGCACCAATTCCGACATCAATGGCGGAATCGATGAATATTGAGGATTGTGGTTTAAGTAATTGTTTTGAACTCTGCTGGTACCCCACGACCCACCCGCCGCCGTCGTCCACTACTTCGCCTCTCACCACCATCCCTTCTTCCCCTGTGGTTTCTCTCTTCTACCACTGGTTCCATGCGACTCCAGGGGGTGGCAGAGCTCACCCGCTCCTTCTTCGTCCAGGAGTCGTTCGTCTAATAACGTCTAATAAGAGATGAATTGTATACCTCGGATTCACATATCGATGATTTGCATACCTCGGATTAGATATTAATCGAAACAGATGATTTGCATACCGAGTTGATTTCTTGATTTTATTGATGAAAACAGCAAATTGGTCAAATTGATTAGAAGATGCGGTTGTATTTTATTTCTCGATTTTATTCATGAGAACACAATTTATTCAAATTGATTGAAGGATGTAGTCGAATTAACGACATATTTGAAGGATCAAATGATTGATATGATGAGGCCTTGTAAATGGGTAATTGTTGTATGTTATTCTTTTTCACAAATTTTATTTGATCGGTTTGTTTGTGTTATATACCATAAGAAGCAATTTCTTTCCAAAAAATTTAATTTTTTATGTTCTTCCATCGATATGTTAATTCAAGGTATAGATACATAAACTCCTGCTCGTGGTCGTCGTGTTGGAATCAAATTGTTTCCCTAATTCACTAATTCAAAAAGGGAGAAGGGAGATATAGAGAGAGATAAAGGGGGTGTTTAATTCATTTATTTAGTAAATCACAATTTTGGTTCTTAAGGGTATTTTAGACGTTATATATCCATTTAATAGACTAAACTTGACGGTAACGACCACATGGACCAATAGTGCAAAGCTTTCGCAACCACAAGGATCAAAACTGGAAAAATAAAAAAAACTTTGACTAAACATGTAAAAACGTGCCGACCACATCACCCTATGTTGTACGTGCTCTCTGTAATTTGTTCACTAATCTTATCAAATTCTCCACAGAGAGAGAAAGAGAGTGTGTGTGTGTGAGTGTGTGTGTATTTTTTCCTTTTTCTTTTGAATTATCTAAATAAAGAATAAGTTAAAAAGAAAAAAATTAGAACGGATAATTTGGTCTTTTTAAATGGATCAAAGACTAACAGTGCAAATTTTTGGCAACCACAAGAACCAAAACTGTGAAAAAGAATTTGGACTAAAACTGAAAATACGTGCCAACTATAGGGACCAAAAACTGTAATTTACTCTATTTTCTTAAAGATTAGTATGGTTGTTGATATAGTGCTATAATTTATAGTCCTATAATTTATATACAACATAATTTTTGTGTGAAAGACTAAAACCTACAAAGATTTTTGTTAAATATGACATTTATCATGTTGCATTCTCATAGCCAGTCATCACAACATCACTCTCTTTCACGTAGCCACCATCACTTATTTCTTTCTCATCATCATTTCTTTTTCTAATTTTCTCCTCCCTTTTTCTAAATTACATAGAGATGACGAACTGTTTTCCCATCAAAACTTGCCATACGAACACATCTTTGTCAAATCTTGAGATTCCTTATCAAACCCTCTTGGTACTGGTTCCTCAAACTGCTATGTAATTCCTGATCAAATCCTCTTTCTACTACTGTTCTTTAAACTGCTCCATCAAATCGTTTAAAACCTTGTCATTAGTCTCACCTAATATACATCATTTGTGTTAGATGAGGATCGTTGGATAAGATGGATTCAAATTATTTTTGAGCTACAGAATAACTCTAGCGGAGGGCGAAATATCACCATTCATCTTCTTTGAATCGGGGTTTTTTCAACAAGTTGTGTGAAGCTTTGCACCAGGTCTAGGTCTTGTGTGCACATTTGTATGTTGAAACTTGAAAGAAATCAACAAATCAAACCCTCTTCACCTTTTATCACAACAAACACAACTTTGCCTAAAGAGACCCATGTTTGGTGACATGTAAGGGAAATTTATTTAAACAAGTAGCTACGAATCCTCTCAATAACGTTTTCAGTTTACAAAAACAATCAAAAGGTCTATCATCCAAAGACGCTAAGTGCTACACATAACTCAAAGGATACCAAATAAAATAAAAAGAGGTATAACTATAGATGTGCCACCAAGTGCTACGTGTAATTCATGTAAACAATTCTTTTTTTTCTTAGTTTGCCAATGTAATAATAATGAAATCTTCGATAATGGAATAGAAAAAGTCCATCAAGGATTAATATAAACCTAATTAGACTACGTCATACATAATTGGAATGCTCATTTTTCTATAACCAATAATGAAATTATCACAATTTGCAAATTTACAAACAAAGTCTATGATAAAAAGGGAAAATTCTAAAAAGTACACTAAATTTTCACAAAAGTTCGATTTTGATATAGTGTTTCTTCCAATTAAGTCATTATATTTTTTCAATTTTGATACCTAGGAAGTAATGTCATCAGAAAGTCCCATGTCATCATGTCATGTCATCACCATGCCATCAGAGATTGACACTGTAAACTAATAAACAAGAGAGCGGCTAGGGTTTCATATTATTATCAATGAGAAGTACAAAATACAAAGAAAGAGAATACAAGATATAAATAGGGTAAATTAGGTTAAACCTAGCAAAAAAGGGGCCACACATAAAGCCCAACAAAGGAGCCAATAATCTAATTAGGCTAACATCCCCCTCAAACTCATAATGCGACTGCAATAAGCATTGAGAGTTTGTCAGTCAAGAAATGAAATCGAGGAGCGGTCAAGGGCTTCGTAAACATATCAGCAATCTGTAAGGTGGATACATGAGGGAAAGAGCTAGTCCCCTGCTGAAGGTGATGATGTGTAAAGTGGCAATCAATCTCAATATGTTTTGTGCGGTCATGAAACACAGAATTCTTGGCGATCAATATTGCACTCTCGTTATCACAGTGCAATGGAGTAGGCTGAGAAATGTGAACACCCATATCTGCAAGAAGCCAACGCAACCAAACAATCTCACAAGTGGCAAGCCATGGCTCGATACTCAGATTTCGTAGAAGATCTTGAGACAACATCATGTTTCTTACTTTTCCATGAAATCAACGAATCTCCAAGGAAGACACGATACCCAGTAGTGGACTTGTGATCATAAATATCGTTATCCCAATTAGCATCACTATAGGCACGCAGCGCAAGAGAGGATGTTGAGGGGAACACGAGGCTGCGGAACTGAGTACCACGAAGATATCTCAAGATACGAAGGACAGCTCCCCAATAAATAGTAGAAGGAGCAGTGACAAATTGACTAACCACATGAACTGCATGAGCAATATCCGATCTGATGATAGTGAGTGTAACACCCGGCTTTTAAAACAAAACACCCCTGAAAAAAAATTTCATTTAAAATCAAGGTTTCAATACATAAAACCATAACAAAAGGGTATATTTTAATAAACACGGGTACAAGTGTATCAAGGAGAGTATAAAATACCATAGTCTCCTTTGAAGCCGGGCTGCTACAGACAGCATCTACAAGTCCACTTCTTGAGTCACGGACTTTTTCCTTACCCTTATCAGGGTTATGCTAACCTGCAGAGACATTTAACAAACGGTATGAGCTACAAAGCTCAGTGAGTAATCGTATCTGCAAATAACATGTATCAAAATACAAACATATAACTGTCTGGATATCGGATCCAGACTACTAGCCTTACTGGCTAACCGTATGTATCTGAGGATTTCATATCCTATTGTCTAGCCTTACCGGCCGAATCATGATATCATGTGATTTTCAAATCACATCAGATAATTGTACACTTTATCATAATCCAATCTGTTATTTGCATACCAGTCCAATCAATTCTGTACCATTTCTGTCCCCTCTTTCTTAGTCATATTTGACTATACCATATATCATGACTATATAAGTCATATCATTTGTCATGGCTATACAAGCCGTACCAAAACATTTCCAGCGTATGAATCGTAGCCCGAGGGCCACATCAGTTTATCATAGCCCGTAGGCCGCACCAGAATATCATAGCCATATAGGCCGCACCGTTTGGATATAGCATCCAGTATCATAGCCTTATAGGCCGCACCAGTTGGATATAGCATCCAGAATCATAGCCTTATTTCACGATCAATTATGGCTCACGGGTTAGCCCGCTGTTGCCTTGGCTCACGGGTTAGCCCGCTGTTGCCTAGACTCACGGCTCCGTTCTTGTCATCGCAATGACTCACGGCTTATCCGGTCTTGTCTATATAGGTTTGACTCACAGCTCCGTTCTTGTCTATTATAGACTCACGGCTTATCTGGTATTGTCGCACCATTAATATTGACTGACTCACAGCTCCGTTCTTGTCTATAATAGACTTACGGCTTATCTGGTATTGTCGTATCATAGTGTATATATATATGTATTGACTCACAGCTCCGTTCTTGTCATCGCAATGACTCACGGCTTATCTGGTCTTGTCTTTTACATATATTTTTACACGTGTCGTTTTCGTCCCCCGAAGCTGTTTCAACCTGTAACAATTCAATCATCATATATCACATATGATATCAGTGAGATTACTCACCTGGATACTAGCTGCATTTAAATCCCGGTTGTTTCTTGCCTTTGCGTGCACCACAACCATTTCGTCCCATACCTATTTATTGTAACACCCGTGTTCCGGGTAATGTTTTTCAAAAAAAAAAAAAAAAAAAAAAAAAAAAAAAAAAAAGTGAATAGTAATCTGGCGGCGTGAATAGTGCTCGCGACGCGACGTGAATAGTGCTCGCGACGCGAGGCCGAAAAATGCTTCTAGAGAGGTGCGCGATGAGGTAAGTGCTTACGTAATGGTCACGTCGCGACCGGGGGGGTCCGTCGCGACGCGAAGAGGTCCAGAGGCCTATAAATAGGTGCTCCAAGCCTCATTTTGAGGCACAATACACACCAAACACATATACGATATAGAGGAGTGTTTTGGTAAGGAAAATACGTTGAGGGAGGATGTTGGGAGGTGAGAAACGAGCGGTAGCTAACAACGAGGTGCTCGGGAACTGTCAGCGGTTCGGAACGGGAAATACGACAGGACTCCGAGAAAACGCCAATCTCAGGTGAGTAATCGCTACCGTATCTCCCTAATAGTTTATATGTGTTAAACTATAAAATACGAGGGATGTAATAAACTATTTCCTATAAGTCATAATTCCAAAAGTAATGCAGATTGATTTACTTACGAGGACGGTGTCTAGGCCGATTACTTGGGATCTGGTTGTTGGATTTTCCGAAAGGCTAAAATGCTGAAAGGATCCTGCCACCCCAACTAATCTTCTACCTGGCCGTTCTTTACTTGATAAATCATGGAGCATCATGTTGGAATTATTGAAGGGAAATACAAAGCAGTATAATTAAAGTATTATAATAATACTTGGGTGGGAAACAGTCATGTTGTCGTGAGGATGAGTTCGAGTTATACGCCCGAAAGTATCACAAGATGATACTGAGTAGAGTGAATAAGTAATTATATATAATACATGTCAGGGGATGGCATGATTTACCATATACTATCAAAACGTGAGGTAATCATAGATGTACTATGACCATACTTGTATGAGGAAGCCGTTAAGTGAGGGGGTATACCGTGAGATGGTATAAGAATTCGTGAAAACTAATACCAAATAGTAAATAAAAAGAGATGTCAGTAGCTAAAGGTGTGAGTCGTGACGATGTAAGATAAGACTGTGTGGGACAGTCTAATAGTGAGTATCAGTGGGTGATGCTGTATAGTGAGTGACGTCGGGTAATACGGTAGTTTCACAGTGTGAATTACGAGTCGGATAGGACTGTGAAGCTGACAGGAACGGTGATTCTGTAACGTGTGTGACCATATAGGTCATACTGTGATTAGATTACTCACTAAGCTTTATAGCTTACCCCTTTATTTTATGTGGTTTTGCAGGATAGGTAACGCTTGGCTTGGATCATGGGACGATCCCTAGTGATATTATCTTGTAAATTCCAGGCTGAAAAACCGGGCGTTACAAGTTGGTATCAGAGCCAAGATTTGAGTGAACTAGGATAAGATCCCTAGACTCAAATTAGTAGACACACGAGAATTGTGTGCTAAAATATATAAAAAAAATCACAAACATATTGTGATAAAAGTCGAACGTAGATAAAGCAGTTATTCTAACATGATAATAAAAATGTTAGTAAACTCTTTCAGAGATAAAAAGAACTAGAGAAAATGAGTGAGTTTGTGCGGTATTTTCCAAATACGGGAAAGGTATTAAAAGTAAATCCAGATGCAAATTTTGTCAAATAAGAAAGTTTTGAAAGTTGATTTGAAAGAAAAATTTTAGGAAATTTGAAAAAGTATAAGTTGAAATAAAAATTCTAAAAGTACGAGTTGGTGGGTGGAAATATATGGCGACAACCATAGCAAATAAAAAGTGATAAATATATGTGATGATTGGATATAAGAACTATAAGAAATGAGTTCGTGAGGAGTTATACAATCTCTAAATAAGACAAGTATTGAGGTATGTGGTAGTACTAGACATGTCTAAGTCTAGCATGTGGAAAATATGGGGTTGAGGAATTGAGAGATAAAGAGTGGCTCGACGTACTGAGCAACACAGAGATGTTCGCAAGATGCACTGAGCAGATACGCATGATCCGACGTACAGGATATGTGCGGCTCCGAGTGCTGAGCGGTGGAGTTTGAGCAGATACGCATGACTCGACGTACTGAGTATGCGCGGCTCTAAATGCTGAGTGATTGAGCAGATACGCATGACTCGACGTACTGAGTATGCGCGGCTCTAAATGCTGAGTGGTTGAGCAGATACGCATGACTCGACGTACAGAGTATGCGCGGCTCTGAGTGCTGAGTAGATTAAGTTTGAGCAGATACGTATGACTCGACGTACTGAGTATACGCGGCTCAGAACATTAAGCAGGAGAGTATAACTTGAGATACTGGGTAGAGTAGATTATGTGGAAAATTTACCAGAGACATAAAAAAAGTAAGGCTGGTAGATGTCCTGAGTAAACATAAGACTATGATGGATTGATTTATTCCTTCCATTCTAGAAGAATTAAGGGTACTATTTTACTTAGTTAATGTCTAAGTACCATGGACCATCCAATCATCACTAAAATAAATAAATGTGTGGTTATTTTTATAACCAAAGAATGTAGTGAGATAGTTGATTTTTCTACAAACGTAAAGGTTATTTTATAACCAGAATTTTACAAGTAGAGAGAGATATTTTAAAGAGTTATTTTGCTGAAAAAGTTGTTTTGACAAAAGCTGAAAGAATCGTTATTGTGATTAATGAAAATTGAAAAGAGTAAATTTTTAAAAATAAAAAGCATCTGGTTAAACAAGAAGTATGAGTAGTTACTCAGAGAAGTAATTAAGTATATACAAATTTAGTGTGTGTTAAGATGTTGTGTAACCAATAGTGTCAAAAGAAAAAGGGAGTTAATAAATCAGGAAACCCAAGTAGTAATTGTGTAATTGTTGAGCTGATGAGGGGTTGGTAAGGTCGGTTACAGAGTTTTGCAGTTAGGTGTTAGCTGTTAAGCCTTTATGGCTTATTTTTGGTTGGAGCCCTTATGGCTTGTTTTTTTTTCTGGTAGGGCCACATTATCGGTTGTTGTGATTGGGACCATCTTTCTGTGGGGTCACATACTCGGTAATTGTGGTTGAGACTACCTTTTCTATAGAGTTAGTGACTATTGTTAGGGTCACATATATATTGTGACGGTTGTATGAGCAGTAATTGTGGTGGGACCACATACAAGTGTTGAGGTGACCTAATCGGTCGGCAGTTCTAGGGTGTACGTTGAGTCTTTGGGACTCGATATCGTAGAGGTGCTTAATGTGTCAGTATTGTGGTGATACCCCTCTGGGTTTACTAGTACAGCCGCATCACGTTGGAATAAGAGATGGTTGAGTGAAAGAGAGAATAAGGGTATATCGATGCTAGGAGATTTCGGGGACGAAATCTTTTAAGGGGGAGAGATTTGTAACACCCGTGTTCCGGGTAATGTTTTTCAAAAAAAAAAAAAAAAAAAAAAAAAAAAAAAAAAAAAAGTGAATAGTAATCTGGCGGCGTGAATAGTGCTCGCGACGCGACGTGAATAGTGCTCGCGACGCGAGGCCGAAAAATGCTTCTAGAGAGGTGCGCGATGAGGTAAGTGCTTACGTAATGGTCACGTCGCGACCGGGGGGGTCCGTCGCGACGCGAAGAGGTCCAGAGGCCTATAAATAGGTGCTCCAAGCCTCATTTTGAGGCACAATACACACCAAACACATATACGATATAGAGGAGTGTTTTGGTAAGGAAAATACGTTGAGGGAGGATGTTGGGAGGTGAGAAACGAGCGGTAGCTAACAACGAGGTGCTCGGGAACTGTCAGCGGTTCGGAACGGGAAATACGACAGGACTCCGAGAAAACGCCAATCTCAGGTGAGTAATCGCTACCGTATCTCCCTAATAGTTTATATGTGTTAAACTATAAAATACGAGGGATGTAATAAACTATTTCCTATAAGTCATAATTCCAAAAGTAATGCAGATTGATTTACTTACGAGGACGGTGTCTAGGCCGATTACTTGGGATCTGGTTGTTGGATTTTCCGAAAGGCTAAAATGCTGAAAGGATCCTGCCACCCCAACTAATCTTCTACCTGGCCGTTCTTTACTTGATAAATCATGGAGCATCATGTTGGAATTATTGAAGGGAAATACAAAGCAGTATAATTAAAGTATTATAATAATACTTGGGTGGGAAACAGTCATGTTGTCGTGAGGATGAGTTCGAGTTATACGCCCGAAAGTATCACAAGATGATACTGAGTAGAGTGAATAAGTAATTATATATAATACATGTCAGGGGATGGCATGATTTACCATATACTATCAAAACGTGAGGTAATCATAGATGTACTATGACCATACTTGTATGAGGAAGCCGTTAAGTGAGGGGGTATACCGTGAGATGGTATAAGAATTCGTGAAAACTAATACCAAATAGTAAATAAAAAGAGATGTCAGTAGCTAAAGGTGTGAGTCGTGACGATGTAAGATAAGACTGTGTGGGACAGTCTAATAGTGAGTATCAGTGGGTGATGCTGTATAGTGAGTGACGTCGGGTAATACGGTAGTTTCACAGTGTGAATTACGAGTCGGATAGGACTGTGAAGCTGACAGGAACGGTGATTCTGTAACGTGTGTGACCATATAGGTCATACTGTGATTAGATTACTCACTAAGCTTTATAGCTTACCCCTTTATTTTATGTGGTTTTGCAGGATAGGTAACGCTTGGCTTGGATCATGGGACGATCCCTAGTGATATTATCTTGTAAATTCCAGGCTGAAAAACCGGGCGTTACATTTATCCATTTCATATCAAATGATAATAGGTTAATAATCATTTCAGTTGGTTCTAATGCACAAGAGTCTAATATAAGACAATTTCCAAGCATTAACCATTGGTATAAAAATTTAATACACTTCCCGAAATACGCGTATTCTGCTACAGTACTTTCGGGAGGTCGTATTCGTATTCCGATAAATTTCCATGAAGTTTCACAACATATTAGACCTATGTTTAAAATTTCAGGTCAATCGGATAAGCCTAGCATTGAAATCCAACTTGGAAAATTGACCAAATTTTAACAGAGAAGAGTTTAGCCTCTGTCGCGAGATCGGGTCGCGATCCACCCTTGGGTCGGGTCGCGATCCCTGCGATTCCAGCCAGGGAGTCCGTTTTTTGTGCTACAAAATCCCATTTTTCCATTTTTAAGCACTTATTGCTCGACTTAATCATTAGGGATTGTTCTAGGACCAAAACCTTTCATAAATATCAAGTTTTAAACCATGGAAACGGTAATTCAAATCCATTTCCAACCATTCCCGTTTTTCACAATTTTGGTCCAAAACCGAAATTATTAAATTTAACTTGCTTCTATTGATTTCTTTCAGTCAATATAGCATCTAGAACTCATTTAAAGCCATTAGAATCAAGTTTATCACAAGAATTCACAATCTAGGGTTCTTGATCAAAATCTCAATTCTTTCAAAATAGCAACCTACTTCCATATTCTTGGATTAAGTCCTTTTAGCATGACTTAATGGAAGTATTAAACCATTTAAACCTCATAAACATAACTGAAATTTACAAATTTCAGTTTCTATAAAACCCTTCAAGAACACTATCAAGAACTTGGTTAAAAATCAAGTTTACTAACCTTGATTGCTTGGAAACTTCAATTCCAATTCATGATTTCGATTTTCCTGCTTCAAGCCTCATGATCTCTGCAGAATTTGCTCACCAAAATCCTTCCCGTTGCTGCACAAATGGTCAGCCAAAGAGGAGAGTCAACTCTTCTATATATACTTCCAATTTTTGCAAATTTAGTCCCTAAGTTCATTTTATTGAACTTTGACCACAACAAACAAGTTTTATGACAATAAAACTCTCTTTTCTTATACTTTTGCCACAAGCAACAATATTTTTACCCAATTGGTTCCCCACATGGTCAAATGACCAAAATACCCTTTTGCGGTAAAACGTCCAATTTTAGTTTTTATAACATTTTGAGTCCAAAACTCAAAATATTATTTCAAACTAAATTCTTTTCTGTCCAAAAGACCAAATTACCCTTCCAAGGTAAAATGACCATTTTACCCCTTTTTATATATATACATAAAAAGAGTGTCTTGGCGTTACAAATTCTCCCCTCCTTCAAAAGATTTCGTCCCCGAAATCATACAAGGAGTTGAGGGTATGTCTCCCGTGATTCGCTTTCGGTCTTCCGCATCATGTCGGAATCTCAATGGTATTGCCTAAG
Source organism: Cichorium intybus (assembly GCA_023525715.1). NCBI lineage: Eukaryota > Viridiplantae > Streptophyta > Magnoliopsida > Asterales > Asteraceae > Cichorium > Cichorium intybus. Next base: position 137,919,271 of record CM042011.1, on the reverse strand, counting down.
CACTTAACCATACTAGTCTTCGTAACTCGTGGTTACATCACAGTTATATATCGTTCCTCCGGTTGTCCCGGGTACCTTAACCACTTATCTACCTCATTTATCTTCATCTCGTCATAAGGGATTTGTTGGAAATTATTAATACATAATTTCTTTCTTGTCGTCCCAAACAGGTTTTAACCTTTCCAAATGATCATTTTTCGTACTACCGTATTCCTTTACTTGGAATGTTAAAGGCTTATATTCGATGACTCACATTCCACTTTTACAATTTCTTAACCATTCTTCAAATTCGATCGTACCCATCAAGTCTTCTCTTCAGTTTATGCAGAATCTAGTATCTAGCCCATGACTTTATCACACCTTCAATCCAATAAATCGAAGGATAACATGGTATTCCATACCATACTTCATGTAAGTCATCAAACTATTAGCATGTAAGCTGCTATTTCTTGCAAGTTCTATCAGAGACAGAAGATTTTCTCATCTTCTACTAGGGTCTTCTGTGCAATTTTCAAGCACATCTTCTAAAATTTGCATCACCAGGTCACTTTGTTCACCAATACACGGTACTTGCAGAGACTTTGTTGCAAAGTCTATAACAATATTGTCCCATTTCTTTTCTGGGACCAACAACGAGTCAATGTCTTCGCACGTTTCTAACGGTTTGACTTTACTTTACGTACAAGTCAAATACTTTTCATGTATCTTTCAATACATTTCTTCAGTTCCGGCCACCAATACATAGGTTTTATCGCCCTATTCAATCTGGTATTGCTCCGGGTATACTGCATATCTAGTACAAAATGCATCTTTTCAAGATGATTTTTATGTTTCGTTTGACTTTGGAATTCACATTCACAACCGCCAAGGGTTTTAAATCACTGTGATATTCCAACTAACTTCCGCTAATATTCAATCATTTATTCATTTTTCACATTTTCAGACTTGCACACTTCCTTCTGTGCTACCCGAATCAACTCAGGTAATCAATTTGCCACATTCATACATGTGGATGTAACTTTCAAAAGTTACTCTTTTCAATTCAAGGCATTTGTAGCCACATCTGTCCTTTTTCGAGATGGTACAAGATTTCATACCCGAAATCTCTAAGTAACCCATCTATCTTTATTATATCATATCTAGCTTCTTTTTGATCAATTAAGTATTTCAAACTCTTATGATCCATACAAACAGTAAACTTTACACTATACAAGTAGTGTCTCTAAAGCTTCAATGTCAAATCATAATTGCTACTGCAATATCATGTATCCAAAATCAACTCTGGATGCATTTCTATAATCCAATTTATCTTCTCCACTTAGCATCAATGCTAGCATCAGAGTTTAACACAAGGTTTATTCCAAACCTTTACAAGATACTTGTGGTCTATTGACCACTCAGACTTTATACTTTTATTAGTCAACCTTGGTCAATTGGATAGCAATCGAGGAGCAGTTTTCTACAACTCTCCTAAATTAACCCGCCAATCCAAGGAACTACTACTAATTTCAGTCAGATTCCAAGGCGGTTTCTGTCTTATCACATTATCATTTCCACTGGATCTACTTTATCATCTTTGGCAGTATTATCATGCCCAAAGAATTGAAACTTCTTTTAGCCAAATTTTCATACTTGAAAAATTTTACAAATCACTTAACTTAGTGAATTAACTCCAATGTCTGGTACAAATGTACCTCATTTCCAATCTGGTTCCGAGAATATCAGATTCTCCGTAGTCAATGTACATACACATTAACTTATCTTTCTTCTTTTCAAACAAGATAGGGCTCCATACGATGACACATTCGGCCATATGAGACTCCAATTTAAAAACAATTTATTCTAATTGTTTTACCACTCTGCCATCTCTGCAGAGGCTAATCAATATAGAGCCTAAATAACAGGAACGGCTCTCAAGACCAGCTTAATCATAAGCTCTTCTCACCAGTCTGGCAGAAATTCTGGAAGTTCTTTTCAAAAGAAACATCCGAGAATTTATTTAAAGTAGTACACTACTATTACCGTTTTATTTAGCTTGGCCCATACCACGTATGCCAACTACAATATCATTTATTTACTAACTCTTTTCCGAGTTTAAGCAAAGGAAAATAATCGGTATTCTCAACAACGGTCATTTACCATGGATTTTCGTCCATTTCATTTCTGATTTTGAACCATAATGTTCATTTTTCTACAATTCATGTTAGCACCATTCATTGCTAACCAGTTCATACGCACCATTACTTCAGGTCATCGGTAGTATCGGCTTCAGATTTATAGGGAAAAAGGGTCCCGTAAATCCTAGGCAGACTACCTTCCAGGTGTTCAATATCTTGAACATTTTTGCTATCTGCTGTAGCTACTTCTAAAATTTCATCCATAATCGTTGGTGAAATATTCAGACAAGACATCAAAGTCACTGATCCAAAGCGTAGCTTCATGGATCAAATATAACATACACGAGTTATATTCAAAACAATTATATCGGAGATCATATCAGTCTCCTCACGAGCTTCTTCCACAATCTGCTGGAATGCTCAAGGTACCACTGGTCCTTTTTAACCATTCATTTCTTCTTTCTTTCCTGGGTTCATCACCCGTTACTCCACATTTAGCATGTGAGTATTTCATAAGGAAGTGATCTATAGTTCCACACTGGAACCACTTCTGTCCCATACAACAAACTCGAGCAATATGCTCCCGTTTTCTGTAATTCCATCTATGCAACAGTAGAGTCTCAACTCTACAATGTTCTGAGTGCTTTTCCTGCACTTCTTACATCACATCATCTTTTTGTTTTGGTCTCTTCCCTTCAAGGCTAGACCTGAATCGTGTTAACTTCTTCTGAGAAGTCCACTAATATTTTCTGCTTTTCTTGTAGTCTCAACTACTGTTCTTTCACCTTGAATATCAATCAGGGTAAGCAACCGATTTCTTTTTCTGACCACATCAGCTAATATTGCCCAACATGTGGATTTCTGCTATTCGTCCCCTTTTTTCTCCTCATACCACGGAGCCTTGCGAAAGAGCTGGTCCATTTCCTTGAGCTTCGCGCCCTAAATGTCCTCCAAGAAGATTCACAGTTCATACTTCTTATACGTCAGAAGTTAGCAACAGTTAGGTTATATATGTATAATAACAACTATATACACCTAACTATGCATCATGTCTACTATCTCAGGGTTTAAGTCCAGGAATCTACTCTATAGACACCTAGTTCACTTAAACCTCGGCTCTGATACCAACTTGTAACACCCGGCTTTTAAAACAAAACACCCCTGAAAAAAATTTTCATTTAAAATCAAGGTTTCAATACATAAAACCATAACAAAGGGGTATATTTTAATAAACACGGGTACAAGTGTATCAAGGAGAGTATAAAATACCATAGTCTCCTTTGAAGCCGGGCTGCTACAGACAGCATCTACAAGTCCACTTCTTGAGTCACGGACTTTTTCCTTACCCTTATCAGGGTTATGCTAACCTGCAGAGACATTTAACAAACGGTATGAGCTACAAAGCTCAGTGAGTAATCGTATCTGCAAATAACATGTATCAAAATACAAACATATACTGTCTGGATATCGGATCCAGACTACTAGCCTTACTGGCTAACCGTATGTATCTGAGGATTTCATATCCTATTGTCTAGCCTTACCGGCCGAATCATGATATCATGTGATTTTCAAATCACAGCAGATAATTGTACACTTTATCATAATCCAATCTGTTATTTGCATACCAGTCCAATCAATTCTGTACCATTTCTGTCCCCTCTTTCTTAGTCATATTTGACTATACCATATATCATGACTATATAAGTCATATCATTTGTCATGGCTATACAAGCCGTACCAAAACATTTCCAGCGTATGAATCGTAGCCCGAGGGCCACATCAGTTTATCATAGCCCGTAGGCCGCACCAGAATATCATAGCCATATAGGCCGCACCGTTTGGATATAGCATCCAGTATCATAGCCTTATAGGCCGCACCAGTTGGATATAGCATCCAGAATCATAGCCTTATTTCACGATCAATTATGGCTCACGGGTTAGCCCGCTGTTGCCTTGGCTCACGGGTTAGCCCGCTGTTGCCTAGACTCACGGCTCCGTTCTTGTCATCGCAATGACTCACGGCTTATCCGGTCTTGTCTATATAGGTTTGACTCATAGCTCCGTTCTTGTCTATTATAGACTCACGGCTTATCTGGTATTGTCGCACCATTAATATTGACTGACTCACAGCTCCGTTCTTGTCTATAATAGACTCACGGCTTATCTGGTATTGTCGTATCATAGTGTATATATATATATATATATATGTATTGACTCACAGCTCCGTTCTTGTCATCGCAATGACTCACGGCTTATCTGGTCTTGTCTTTTACATATATTTTTACACGTGTCGTTTTCGTCCCCCGAAGCTGTTTCAACCTGTAACAATTCAATCATCATATATCACATATGATATCAGTGAGATTACTCACCTGGATACTAGCTGCATTTAAATCCCGGTTGTTTCTTGCCTTTGCGTGCACCACAACCATTTCGTCCCATACCTATTTATCCATTTCATATCAAATGATAATAGGTTAATAATCATTTCAGTTGGTTCTAATGCACAAGAGTCTAATATAAGACAATTTCCAAGCATTAACCATTGGTATAAAAATTTAATACACTTCCCGAAATACGCGTATTCTGCTACAGTACTTTCGGGAGGTCGTATTCGTATTCCGATAAATTTCCATGAAGTTTCACAACATATTAGACCTATGTTTAAAATTTCAGGTCAATCGGATAAGCCTAGCATTGAAATCCAACTTGGAAAATTGACCAAATTTTAACAGAGAAGAGTTTAGCCTCTGTCGCGAGATCGGGTCGCGATCCACCCTTGGGTCGGGTCGCGATCCCTGCGATTCCAGCCAGGGAGTCCGTTTTTTGTGCTACAAAATCCCATTTTTCCATTTTTAAGCACTTATTGCTCGACTTAATCATTAGGGATTGTTCTAGGACCCAAACCTTTCATAAATATCAAGTTTTAAACCATGGAAACGGTAATTCAAATCCATTTCCAACCATTCCCGTTTTTCACAATTTTGGTCCAAAACCGAAATTATTAAATTTAACTTGCTTCTATTGATTTCTTTCAGTCAATATAGCATCTAGAACTCATTTAAAGCCATTAGAATCAAGTTTATCACAAGAATTCACAATCTAGGGTTCTTGATCAAAATCTCAATTCTTTCAAAATAGCAACCTACTTCCATATTCTTGGATTAAGTCCTTTTAGCATGACTTAATGGAAGTATTAAACCATTTAAACCTCATAAACATAACTGAAATTTACAAATTTCAGTTTCTATAAAACCCTTCAAGAACACTATCAAGAACTTGGTTAAAAATCAAGTTTACTAACCTTGATTGCTTGGAAACTTCAATTCCAATTCATGATTTCGATTTTCCTGCTTCAAGCCTCATGATCTCTGCAGAATTTGCTCACCAAAATCCTTCCCGTTGCTGCACAAATGGTCAGCCAAAGAGGAGAGTCAACTCTTCTATATATACTTCCAATTTTTGCAAATTTAGTCCCTAAGTTCATTTTATTGAACTTTGACCACAACAAACAAGTTTTATGACAATAAAACTCTCTTTTCTTATACTTTTGCCACAAGCAACAATATTTTTACCCAATTGGTTCCCCACATGGTCAAATGACCAAAATACCCTTTTGCGGTAAAACGTCCAATTTTAGTTTTTATAACATTTTGAGTCCAAAACTCAAAATATTATTTCAAACTAAATTCTTTTCTGTCCAAAAGACCAAATTACCCTTCCAAGGTAAAATGACCATTTTACCCCTTTTTATATATATACATAAAAAGAGTGTCTTGGCGTTACAAATTCTCCCCTCCTTCAAAAGATTTCGTCCCCGAAATCATACAAGGAGTTGAGGGTATGTCTCCCGTGATTCGCTTTCGGTCTTCCGCATCATGTCGGAATCTCAATGGTATTGCCTAAGCACTTAACCATACTAGTCTTCGTAACTCGTGGTTACATCACAGTTATATATCGTTCCTCCGGTTGTCCCGGGTACCTTAACCACTTATCTACCTCATTTATCTTCATCTCGTCATAAGGGATTTGTTGGAAATTATTAATACATAATTTCTTTCTTGTCGTCCCAAACAGGTTTTAACCTTTCCAAATGATCATTTTTCGTACTACCGTATTCCTTTACTTGGAATGTTAAAGGCTTATATTCGATGACTCACATTCCACTTTTACAATTTCTTAACCATTCTTCAAATTCGATCGTACCCATCAAGTCTTCTCTTCAGTTTATGCAGAATCTAGTATCTAGCCCATGACTTTATCACACCTTCAATCCAATAAATCGAAGGATAACATGGTATTCCATACCATACTTCATGTAAGTCATCAAACTATTAGCATGTAAGCTGCTATTTCTTGCAAGTTCTATCAGAGACAGAAGATTTTCTCATCTTCTACTAGGGTCTTCTGTGCAATTTTCAAGCACATCTTCTAAAATTTGCATCACCAGGTCACTTTGTTCACCAATACACGGTACTTGCAGAGACTTTGTTGCAAAGTCTATAACAATATTGTCCCATTTCTTTTCTGGGACCAACAACGAGTCAATGTCTTCGCACGTTTCTAACGGTTTGACTTTACTTTACGTACAAGTCAAATACTTTTCATGTATCTTTCAATACATTTCTTCAGTTCCGGCCACCAATACATAGGTTTTATCGCCCTATTCAATCTGGTATTGCTCCGGGTATACTGCATATCTAGTACAAAATGCATCTTTTCAAGATGATTTTTATGTTTCGTTTGACTTTGGAATTCACATTCACAACCGCCAAGGGTTTTAAATCACTGTGATATTCCAACTAACTTCCGCTAATATTCAATCATTTATTCATTTTTCACATTTTCAGACTTGCACACTTCCTTCTGTGCTACCCGAATCAACTCAGGTAATCAATTTGCCACATTCATACATGTGGATGTAACTTTCAAAAGTTACTCTTTTCAATTCAAGGCATTTGTAGCCACATCTGTCCTTTTTCGAGATGGTACAAGATTTCATACCCGAAATCTCTAAGTAACCCATCTATCTTTATTATATCATATCTAGCTTCTTTTTGATCAATTAAGTATTTCAAACTCTTATGATCCATACAAACAGTAAACTTTACACTATACAAGTAGTGTCTCTAAAGCTTCAATGTCAAATCATAATTGCTACTGCAATATCATGTATCCAAAATCAACTCTGGATGCATTTCTATAATCCAATTTATCTTCTCCACTTAGCATCAATGCTAGCATCAGAGTTTAACACAAGGTTTATTCCAAACCTTTACAAGATACTTGTGGTCTATTGACCACTCAGACTTTATACTTTTATTAGTCAACCTTGGTCAATTGGATAGCAATCGAGGAGCAGTTTTCTACAACTCTCCTAAATTAACCCGCCAATCCAAGGAACTACTACTAATTTCAGTCAGATTCCAAGGCGGTTTCTGTCTTATCACATTATCATTTCCACTGGATCTACTTTATCATCTTTGGCAGTATTATCATGCCCAAAGAATTGAAACTTCTTTTAGCCAAATTTTCATACTTGAAAAATTTTACAAATCACTTAACTTAGTGAATTAACTCCAATGTCTGGTACAAATGTACCTCATTTCCAATCTGGTTCCGAGAATATCAGATTCTCCGTAGTCAATGTACATACACATTAACTTATCTTTCTTCTTTTCAAACAAGATAGGGCTCCATACGATGACACATTCGGCCATATGAGACTCCAATTCAAAAACAATTTATTCTAATTGTTTTACCACTCTGCCATCTCTGCAGAGGCTAATCAATATAGAGCCTAAATAACAGGAACGGCTCTCAAGACCAGCTTAATCATAAGCTCTTCTCACCAGTCTGGCAGAAATTCTGGAAGTTCTTTTCAAAAGAAACATCCGAGAATTTATTTAAAGTAGTACACTACTATTACCGTTTTATTTAGCTTGGCCCATACCACGTATGCCAACTACAATATCATTTCTTTACTAACTCTTTTCCGAGTTTAAGCAAAGGAAAATAATCGGTATTCTCAACAACGGTCATTTACCATGGATTTTCGTCCATTTCATTTCTGATTTTGAACCATAATGTTCATTTTTCTACAATTCATGTTAGCACCATTCATTTCTAACCAGTTCATACGCACCATTACTTCAGGTCATCGGTAGTATCGGCTTCAGATTTATAGGGAAAAAGGGTCCCGTAAATCCTAGGCAGACTACCTTCCAGGTGTTCAATATCTTGAACATTTTTGCTATCTGCTGTAGCTACTTCTAAAATTTCATCCATAATCGTTGGTGAAATATTCAGACAAGACATCAAAGTCACTGATCCAAAGCGTAGCTTCATGGATCAAATATAACATACACGAGTTATATTCAAAACAATTATATCGGAGATCATATCAGTCTCCTCACGAGCTTCTTCCACAATCTGCTGGAATGCTCAAGGTACCACTGGTCCTTTTTAACCATTCATTTCTTCTTTCTTTCCTGGGTTCATCACCCGTTACTCCACATTTAGCATGTGAGTATTTCATAAGGAAGTGATCTATAGTTCCACACTGGAACCACTTCTGTCCCATACAACAAACTCGAGCAATATGCTCCCGTTTTCTGTAATTCCATCTATGCAACAGTAGAGTCTCAACTCTACAATGTTCTGAGTGCTTTTCCTGCACTTCTTACATCACATCATCTTTTTGTTTTGGTCTCTTCCCTTCAAGGCTAGACCTGAATCGTGTTAACTTCTTCTGAGAAGTCCACTAATATTTTCTGCTTTTCTTGTAGTCTCAACTACTGTTCTTTCACCTTGAATATCAATCAGGGTAAGCAACCGATTTCTTTTTCTGACCACATCAGCTAATATTGCCCAACATGTGGATTTCTGCTATTCGTCCCCTTTTTTCTCCTCATACCACGGAGCCTTGCGAAAGAGCTGGTCCATTTCCTTGAGCTTCGCGCCCTAAATGTCCTCCAAGAAGATTCACAGTTCATACTTCTTATACGTCAGAAGTTAGCAACAGTTAGGTTATATATGTATAATAACAACTATATACACCTAACTATGCATCATGTCTACTATCTCAGGGTTTAAGTCCAGGAATCTACTCTATAGACACCTAGTTCACTTAAACCTCGGCTCTGATACCAACTTGTAACACCCGGCTTTTAAAACAAAACACCCCTGAAAAAAATTTTCATTTAAAATCAAGGTTTCAATACATAAAACCATAACAAAGGGGTATATTTTAATAAACACGGGTACAAGTGTATCAAGGAGAGTATAAAATACCATAGTCTCCTTTGAAGCCGGGCTGCTACAGACAGCATCTACAAGTCCACTTCTTGAGTCACGGACTTTTTCCTTACCCTTATCAGGGTTATGCTAACCTGCAGAGACATTTAACAAACGGTATGAGCTACAAAGCTCAGTGAGTAATCGTATCTGCAAATAACATGTATCAAAATACAAACATATACTGTCTGGATATCGGATCCAGACTACTAGCCTTACTGGCTAACCGTATGTATCTGAGGATTTCATATCCTATTGTCTAGCCTTACCGGCCGAATCATGATATCATGTGATTTTCAAATCACAGCAGATAATTGTACACTTTATCATAATCCAATCTGTTATTTGCATACCAGTCCAATCAATTCTGTACCATTTCTGTCCCCTCTTTCTTAGTCATATTTGACTATACCATATATCATGACTATATAAGTCATATCATTTGTCATGGCTATACAAGCCGTACCAAAACATTTCCAGCGTATGAATCGTAGCCCGAGGGCCACATCAGTTTATCATAGCCCGTAGGCCGCACCAGAATATCATAGCCATATAGGCCGCACCGTTTGGATATAGCATCCAGTATCATAGCCTTATAGGCCGCACCAGTTGGATATAGCATCCAGAATCATAGCCTTATTTCACGATCAATTATGGCTCACGGGTTAGCCCGCTGTTGCCTTGGCTCACGGGTTAGCCCGCTGTTGCCTAGACTCACGGCTCCGTTCTTGTCATCGCAATGACTCACGGCTTATCCGGTCTTGTCTATATAGGTTTGACTCATAGCTCCGTTCTTGTCTATTATAGACTCACGGCTTATCTGGTATTGTCGCACCATTAATATTGACTGACTCACAGCTCCGTTCTTGTCTATAATAGACTCACGGCTTATCTGGTATTGTCGTATCATAGTGTATATATATATATGTATTGACTCACAGCTTCGTTCTTGTCATCGCAATGACTCACGGCTTATCTGGTCTTGTCTTTTACATATATTTTTACACGTGTCGTTTTCGTCCCCCGAAGCTGTTTCAACCTGTAACAATTCAATCATCATATATCACATATGATATCAGTGAGATTACTCACCTTGATACTAGCTGCATTTAAATCCCGGTTGTTTCTTGCCTTTGCGTGCACCACAACCATTTCGTCCCATACCTATTTATCCATTTCATATCAAATGATAATAGGTTAATAATCATTTCAGTTAGTTCTAATGCACAAGAGTCTAATATAAGACAATTTCCAAGCATTAACCATTGGTATAAAAATTTAATACACTTCCCGAAATACGCGTATTCTGCTACAGTACTTTCGGGAGGTCGTATTCGTATTCCGATAAATTTCCATGAAGTTTCACAACATATTAGACCTATGTTTAAAATTTCAGGTCAATCGGATAAGCCTAGCATTGAAATCCAACTTGGAAAATTGACCAAATTTTAACAGAGAAGAGTTTAGCCTCTGTCGCGAGATCGGGTCGCGATCCACCCTTGGGTCGGGTCGCGATCCCTGCGATTCCAGCCAGGGAGTCCGTTTTTTGTGCTACAAAATCCCATTTTTCCATTTTTAAGCACTTATTGCTCGACTTAATCATTAGGGATTGTTCTAGGACCAAAACCTTTCATAAATATCAAGTTTTAAACCATGGAAACGGTAATTCAAATCCATTTCCAACCATTCCCGTTTTTCACAATTTTGGTCCAAAACCGAAATTATTAAATTTAACTTGCTTCTATTGATTTCTTTCAGTCAATATAGCATCTAGAACTCATTTAAAGCCATTAGAATCAAGTTTATCACAAGAATTCACAATCTAGGGTTCTTGATCAAAATCTTAATTCTTTCAAAATAGCAACCTACTTCCATATTCTTGGATTAAGTCCTTTTAGCATGACTTAATGGAAGTATTAAACCATTTAAACCTCATAAACATAACTGAAATTTACAAATTTCAGTTTCTATAAAACCCTTCAAGAACACTATCAAGAACTTGGTTAAAAATCAAGTTTACTAACCTTGATTGCTTGGAAACTTCAATTCCAATTCATGATTTCGATTTTCCTGCTTCAAGCCTCATGATCTCTGCAGAATTTGCTCACCAAAATCCTTCCCGTTGCTGCACAAATGGTCAGCCAAAGAGGAGAGTCAACTCTTCTATATATACTTCCAATTTTTGCAAATTTAGTCCCTAAGTTCATTTTATTGAACTTTGACCACAACAAACAAGTTTTATGACAATAAAACTCTATTTTCTTATACTTTTGCCACAAGCAACAATATTTTTACCCAATTGGTTCCCCACATGGTCAAATGACCAAAATACCCTTTTGCGGTAAAACGTCCAATTTCAGTTTTTATAACATTTTGAGTCCAAAACTCAAAATATTATTTCAAACTAAATTCTTTTCTGTCCAAAAGACCAAATTACCCTTCCAAGGTAAAATGACCATTTTACCCCTTTTTATATATATACATAAAAAGAGTGTCTTGGCGTTACAGTGAGATAAACCAAACTCCCCACGATGGTGCGATAAAGACTCGGATCTGATAAGGGAACACCGTCATTATAGAGTACTTGGCATTACTTTCTAGAGGCGTATCGACTATCCGGTTATCCGTGAGTCGAGCACAATCAAACAGATCTGAGATATACTTCGTCTGAGATAAAAGATAACCCTTTGGAGATTGAGCAACTTCCATTCCCAAAAAATAACGCAGCAAACCCAAGTCTTTCATGGCAAAACGATAAGCCAAATCACGCTTCAAATACTCTATACCATCATGATCATCACCAATAATAATCATGTCATCAACATATAAGGAAAGAAGAATCCGTCCTACACTCGTACACCTGACAAATAATGCGGAATCATGATTACTAGGACAAAAGCCAAGGGAAGTAATCACCATAGAAAATTTCTCAATTCAAGCACGAGGGGGTTGTTTGAGACCATACAATGCCTTTCGAAGTCGACAAACTTCTCCTGGCTAGTGAGCAATGCCTAGGGGAGGAGGCATGTGTACTTCCTTATGAAGATCACCATTCAAGAACGCATTCTTGACATCCATCTGATAAATTTTCCATTGTCAAATGGAGGAAACGGCAATCAAGGTACGTAAAGTCATCATTTTCGCAACAGGAGCAAAGGTCTCTTCATAATCCATACCATACTTTTTCGAGTAACCTTTCGCAACAAGTCTAGCTTTATAACATTCAACGGACCCATCAGACTTTGTTTCGATCTTATATACCCAGCGACAACCAATCGTGTGTTTTCCAGGTGGAAGAGGAACCATATCCCACGTATGAGTCTGATGAAGAGCTGCAAGTTCCTCAGCCATAGCATTTTGCCAAAGGGGATCAGAGACAGCCTCTTTATAGGACGCTGGTTTAGAGAGACGATGAACATCAGCAATAAAGGAAGCAAAGGCTGGTGAGTAAGAAGAGTAAACAAACTCTGGAAGTTTGGTGGACTTCTTTTGACAAATAGGCCTCAATGGTGGAGGATCCTGATGAACGGCAGGCAGGGGATCAACGCAGGAGGCGGATCAGCAGCAGGTGGAGGGTTAGCTGCCTGAGGAGGATCATCATTGTCAGTACTAAAAGGGTCAATAATACGAAGTTCTGACGAAATCACATCATGTGACTGAACTGAAATGCTGTAGAACGGGATGTGCTCCAAGAAGGTGACATGGCGAGAAACATATAATTTTTTATTTGATGGGTCATAACACCGATAACCTTTTTGACCAATACCATATCCCAATAGCACACAAAGGGCTGATTTGGAAGACAATGTATTTCTCTCCGCGTGAGGCTTTAAAACAAAGCAGGTACATCTAAACACTCGTAGTGAGGAATAATCTGGAAGTTGCCCATACAACATTTCATAAGGAGACTTCCCATAATGATGCGCAGTAGGAATACTGTTAATAACATAGGCGGTAGTAAAAACAGCTTCTCCCCAGAAAACATTAGGAACTTGAGAAGAGAGTAACAAGGACCGTGCGGTTTCCAGGAGATGTCGATGTTTTCTTTCGGCAACACCATTCTGCTGAGGGGTGTTAGTACATGAGGACTGATGCACAGTTCCATCATATGCCAGCAACTCAATAAAGGCATTAGAGGTAAATTCTCCTCCCAAATCACAACGAAAAGACTTTATGACAGCGGAGTGTTGGGTCTTGATAAGGGCTCGCAATTCACTATAAATAGTGAAAAAATCAGACATGCGCTTCATAAGGTAAACCCACGTATAACGAGTGTAATCATCAATGAATGAAACATAATAAATGGATCCAGCTTTAGAGGCAACCGGTGATGGACCCCACACATCAGAATGTACAATATCAAAAGGGGCAACAGAACGAGTGACACTTTTATTAAATGGTAAAGCAGAAACTTGCCCAGTTTACAACCACAACAATCCAAAATATCCTCACATTTCAAAGACCTAACACACTAGTAGATACTAAAAACTGTAAACGAGACGCTGACACGTGTCCCAAACAAGAATGCCAAAGATAAAAAACAGACGAGGAATGACTTAAACGAAAAGGCGACAAATCAACACTAGAGGCAACGACATCAGTGGCATGTAGCTGCTCCAAGACATAACGCTTCTCAAGTCTACGGCCTATCCCAATCACCCTCCGAGACTGAATGTCCTGTACACAACAAAGCGAATCAAAAAAGAAGACCCAACAACCAGATTCGCACAACTAACTGACCGAAGCAAGATTCAAAGCTAGGGTGGGAATATAGTACACATCTGTCAAGGAGATATAAGGAGTGACAATAGAACCAACACCCTCTACTGACATAGGTGTGGCACTAGCATACATGACAGAAACAGGCAAGCGGGATGATAACAAAGAAAATGATGACATATGTGGCGACATGTGATGAGATGCACCAGAATCCAATATCCACAAGGATGAAGGAATACCTGAAGTATTAGAAGAAGACAGACCTGAGTGGGACATAGATGCTGACAATGCAGTTGGATTAGCAGCAATAAATTGTCTAAACTGCTCAACAATCTGAGGATCCAAGGGGGAAGGTGGTGTAAAGTTTGTTGCAGGTTCTACTAAAGGTTCAGCAGTAGCAGTAGCAGCATACTGTGGTGGCCGGAAAGAGGGAAAAGATGGATGTGGCTGAAACTGTCCAGATGGCTTGTTCTGTTATGGAGGTTGAAACTGTGCAGGTGGTTTGGTTTGTTGTTGCTGTTGATTTCCTTTGCTTAACAACAAAGGACACTGAGACTTCCAATGGTTTTTCTTCTTGCAGAAGGCACACTCGTCAAATGCTACTCTGGAGCGATTCTGGTTTGAAGTCTGAGGTCGTTGGGGAACAACAAAGACAGCAGGAGTGACGGCTGTCTTGGGAGCTTTGTCTGTTTGGGATTTGATATATGTTTCTTCAGCAATCAGCTCATGAACAACTGAATCAACAGTGGGAAGGGGTGTGTGATGCAAGATTGAACCACGCAAGCCTTCAAAATCTGAACGTAAGGCCATCAAGAACTGTACCAGGCGCTGCTCTTCCCTTCTATCGATATAAGGCTTGAAAGCCTTCAATTCAGCGGGTTCAGTGAGTGCTAACTGATCCCATAAATTAGACAGAGAAGCATAAAATTCCTAAATGTTGAGGCTGTTCTGTTGAAGGGCTCGAATATCAAACTCTAATTGGTACTGTTTTGCAAAATTGGACTAAGTGTACAGCCTCTCTAAGTGGTCCCAAACTTCCTTTGCAGTGTCATACTTCACCAACTAGTCCCAATAGACTGGATAACAGAATTATTGATCCAAGTAATAATCTTAGAGTTATTAGTCTCCCACGATTCTAACAAGGCTGCATGACCTTCAACCCCTGCCCTAGGTTTCACTTTTGTTCCTGTCACAATCCCCCACATATTCTTCCCACGCAAAAAATTCTTCATAACATAGCTCCAATAGGCATAGATGTTTCCATCAAGTTGAGTACTAATAGACTGAGGAGAATAATCTCTTGGGGCCATATTTCCAATACCAGACACGAATTACCAAAGAAACGAAGTAGCAACAGATACAAACCAAACAATCTGAAACCCTCGAAAACAGGAACAATCGAAACCCTCGAAAAACAACTAAATCAAACAAATCAAAACAAACCAAACACAGAAACGAGCAGGAAAAACATACCACGAATCACCAAAATTTTCGATCAGGGGAATGTCACAGTGCTTTACTTAACTCGCCCCTAATAATCATGGACAATGATCGAACAGCTCTGATACCATGTAAACTAATAAACAAGAGAACGGCTAGGGTTTCATTTTATTATCAATGAGAAGTATAAAATACAAAAAAAGAGAATACAAGATATAAATAGGGCAAATTAGGTTAAACCTAAAAAAAGGGGCTACACATAAAGCCCAACAAATGAGCCCAATAATCTAACTAGGCTAACAACGTCACCATGCCACATCAGCTACTAACTAGGTTGATCGGTCAAATGATCAACATTGAAACAAATCGAAAAATGCAATGTCAACATCAATCTTTTCTGAAATCTTAGTGTCTTAATTGAAAAAAAAATATTTGTGTCAAATCGAATTTTTGTGAAAACTTTTTTTTTTCTAAATTTGTTCTATCTTTTAACTTTTCAGAGTTAATAAAATTACAAATTAGAAACTTTGCTCAACATCTCATATAATACATCATATTATGTCCTACATAAATAGACAAGTATATGATTTTAATAATTTCTTAGGGTTTACAAAATAAAAGAGCTACAATTAGGTTTCATATACTTACTTGAGTACGTGACTTTCTGGAGAGTCGTAGAAGAAATAGAAGAATGACGAAAATTCTACCGTGAAATCTAGATGTGAACACTTGACTAGTCTGAATTGGTTTCTAAAGTTAGATCGAGATTTCACCTAGAATTGAGCAGTTAGGTCATGTTTAGACCGACGGTTTCGAGTCAATCCCTATTTTTAGCCTTCGATCGTTCTTACGCGGCCTCAAATCAATCCGGTTTCAATCTCAAATTAGTTTAGAAAAACTTGTTTTGAGTCGGTCCAGTCCGATCTAGACTTGTCTTGGACTTCAAGAGCCAGCTTTCTTCCAACGGTTATGTAACCGCTAGTTAACGGTATAAACCAGTCTAAATCGATCCCAACGACTACTATAAGGGTCCAAAATTTAACAAAAAAAATCTTCCAAACTTCAACCTTATGAATGTCTCACCCTTTTCAACTGTTATTTCCACCCAACATTTGATTCTCTCTTCTACTCTCTAATTTTTTTTCCACCCCGAGCAAGAATACACATATACCGACACTATAATTTTTGTGTCCCTTTGAATATGTCGTTTCAATGATATATTTTTATGTTACAACTCACGTAATGTTTTAAAACATTTTTTAGCTTTTATATTAATGGAACATTAAATTTTTTTACATTAGTGTTATGAAACATGACCCCTAAAAAAGACCGGATAAAAAAAGTACCGAAACAAAATAGAAATATGACCGAAACTAGACCGACTAGGCTACTACTGTAGAGACATTCCAGGACCGCTCCAAACCGAACCGGTACCAATTTTGTTCACATCTTGTGGAATAGTTGAGACTTGAGAGGCTTAAAGAATTTATGTTTTTGTTGGGCCACGACGAGAACATATAGCTATTATGGGCCTTGTAACAATTATTTAAAAGGATTAGCCCAAGTCTGTCTACTTAATAACATTTTCATTTTATCCTCCTTAATCGTATTTTATATTTGTTTTTTTTATAGTTTTCTTTTGACTAATTAATCAAACTTATTAGACAGAAATAAAATTAATATGTTTATAGTTTCTTTTTTGAACTACATAATATAAAATAATATCAATATCGAATGCGATGTTTGCTTAAAAGCAACAAAATAGAGGAGAGTTGCACAACGTTTCAAATAGATGATGATAAATGTTTGATCATTGAAGAAAAAGAAACTTTTAGAAAAACTCATACATTTGAAAGAATCTGTTTAGATAGGCTTTTTAGTGAAAATATGATTTAACAAAATAAATAACCTCTGGATAAGGTCAATTTGTCCTTGATCGTCGTATTTAAAGGAAAATTTTGTCTCTTAGACATTTTTCTCTCTTTTTTGGTTTTTTTTATGAAATAATATATTTTTGATTTGTGAAGAAAAGTAGATTGAGATTTTCTTTGATATAGGTATGTTTGAAAAAAAAAATAGTTGTTAGATGGAAGATGAAATCTGTGTTTTTAGTATAGAAGTTTAGAAAAAAGCAGGTTAAGATTTTAGAAGGTATAGATTTACATAAAAAGACATGTGAATAAAAGAATATATGATTCTTTAAGAGTAGCCTAATGATTTTGTTATTATAGTCGTAGTTTTTTCTAAACGACTTGAAATTACTTTTGGATAAGAATCCTTTGTTTTCAAATAAAAGTTTTAAGCTTGCCCTTTTAAGCGAATTTTTTTTTTTTTTAATTTTGAGTTTTAGAAAACTAAAAACTCAAACTTCAAAAATCTCTCAAAAATCGTTTACCAAACACGCCATTACAATTTACATGAAGACAATTTGATTAACAAATTATATATACATAGACTACATTTGACACATCACAAATAACTTATTAGTTGATTTATTTTTTGAGTTTTTTTTAAGTTATCATGTTTGACAAGCTAAAAAAATATTTTAAAAGTTAGTTTTTTTTAATATACTAAGACTAATGCATCAACAAACTTATATACTTTTTTTTATATTTTTAAAAATTTTCTCATCATTTACCCCATATAACACAATGTATCTGAAATGCGATTTTACCCAAACTTTTTAAGTTGTTGACAACGCCTAGTGATATTACACATTTTAGTCGTTGTTGAGCCCTATTCTTAGTGAAATTATATTATATATATCGTGGTATTCTCACTTTTCGTGCCAGTACTTGTTTGGAAGAAAATAATGAAAACAAGGACCAAAAGTGTACAAATTGGAGAAAGTTTGGAGAAGAAGGAAAAATCAGGAAAATACGTACGCGCGCCGCGGGAAGCAAGAAGGCGCGACGCGGATACAAGGCGGTGAAACAAATTCAAAGTCCGAAGAAACGGGGATAAAACCCTACGCGCGCCGCGGAAACCATAGATGTGCGGCGCGGTTGCGTAAAATTTGGAACTATAAATAGATGTGTTTTCAGCCGAAAACCCGAGCAAAACCCTGGTGAAAAATCGACCGTAGAGGCTTTTTGACTCCAAGAACTCGTTTCCAGCAACTACCTTTTGGTATTTCAGGTTTTTTATGTTTAATTTCTTTTTAGTTTAGTAGTTAGTATTAGTGGCTAGGGTTTGTGGGAGTGACAACCACTGACCTTGAGCATTTTAGTTACTGTTTTTCAGTTCTTGTTACTGTATTGGATGATTGGAACCTGTTTTGGGTTTATAATATTCATTTGGTTACAAATAATATTGGTTTTTCGGTGTTTGATGCTTGATATTGGATTGTGTTTGTTTGTTTGATGTTTGGATGTGTTTATGACCTTGTTGGGACTGTTTTCCCTTGCTGATTTCAGTAGTCAACTAGGTTAGCTTTTAGGTTTGAACTCTAGCCAGTGACTGTCATTTAGACTTTCAGTTATTGGTTCAGTTTATGCCTTGTGATTGTTTATTTCTTTGGATGCCTTTGTTTGCTTCTGAAGCAGAGATGTACTTCTAATTTCAGAAAGTAACTAGGTTTAAGTTGAGGCTTAGCTTAGTCTATGCTTGTTTTGAGATTGTTTGGTTTATGTTTTCGGGGATCAGTAGTCAAAAGTTTAGGTACTAAGTCCTCTGACTATAGCGTGACACTATAGTTGGTAATATATCACCTGACTTGACCACATAACTCCTGTGGATCGACCCTGACTTCCACTATGCTAAGTGAGTGTGTTAGGTTTTTCTTATTTTTGACCGCATGACGACCGCTGCGATGTCAAATTATGGCGCCGTTTCCGGGGAGTTGTGCGCTTGAGATTAGGTGATCTGTAGGACTTAGCTTCGGTTTTTTTTATGTTTGATTTAAGTTTTTTGATTTCTGGTATGTGTACGTCTTCATAATGGGCCCGACTTTGGGTACTCATATATAACACTCACCAAGAGCAGAAGGACCAGGCTGATGCTCTTGTAAGATTGCAAGCTTCTTTAGATCAGTTAGAGGAAAGTTGGAATTGTTCATCACCCTTGCCAGAACCTGAGGCGAGTGATTTTTATGCCAATGATAATGAGTGTGAGCCTGCATCACCTGAACATGTGATGGAAGGACACGCACCTTGGGAAAGTCAAGAGACCACCGAGATGGTCGAAATAGTTGTTGAGAAAGAGGTTGTAGGTGACAATGTTTTTGATGTCTTTGATGGTTTTGATGTCTTTGAAAATGTTGATCTGGTGATGAGTGAATCCATACCATCACCAGACAATTTGGTTAATGGGGATGTTGAGGAGGAGTCCGTAAGTGACAGTACAGACCCCAACCCAACAACTCCCGAAATTATTGAAGTTGCTGATACTAGTGGGGAAGGGGGTGTAGATGATAATACTACCCCCGAACCTAAATTTTTTGAGAATTTTGCTCATTTTAAAAATAAGGATCTGGTGATGGGTGACTTTGTACCACCATCAGATCAAACCAGTCACTTACTCTTGGTACAGATCCACCTGTTGGACGATGATCAAGAAGTTGATGCTGACAAATTAATATTTGAAAACAATAAACATGATTTTATCACCACTCATGATCCATTCATGAATGGAAAATTAGATGTAATCAATACCATCGATGAGGACATATGGAAGCATCCCGATTTGTTGCCTTACGATCCCATTCGATTGGAAATATTTTATTGGTACTGCAATCCAAAATTGCAACCTGAAGATAGCATGTGAGACACTAGCAAACGAGGTATGAAACAACTACTGGAAGAGGCAATAGGCGCGCTTCATGTCAAGCCTTTGACCTTGAAGAGATGCAGAAGGAAGGACCGAGCTTGGAGGTTCAAAGCCACTTCCAAGCAGTCGCGGGAAATCATCGGGAGACGGCAACTGGGTAGCAACAGGAGAACCGACAAGCCATTCGACCCAGGAAGGTTTGAGGAGCAGTGGGTCAACAAAGGGACGGTGGTGACTGGGAATCAGCGAAGGAAGAAGGCGTACGATCCACTGTAGCTGTAGAATAGGAACAACACGTCCGGCTGAAGACGTTAAACTTAGCGCTTGTCGGGAGGCAGCCCGATCCTCATCTGTATATGTGCATATTTTCTTAATTCATCACATCCATTTTGATCACGGTGAGTAAAAAGCAAGTGTGGGGTCATTTTGGTAATTTTGCAATACCACGACGCGGGGTCTTAGGATCCGCGCCGCGTGTATCGAGTTTTCGCGATTACAATTAAAATCAGATTTTTATACGCGACGCGGATAGAAGCTTCCCGCGCCGCGGCCTTATCTTAATTTGAAATTAAAGTTAATCACTAAAACAGAGTTTTGAAAGCTATCCAAAATTCTCACACCTGCATATAACCAATTTGCGTAATTCGTGATTCTTTTCACTGCGGTAAACGCCTCTCAATCAATCAAGTCATCTGCATTCTTTTCTCTTCACTGAAATTCAAGTAAGTCTTTCTTTTCTTCTCTTTGTCTTCATAAGTCTTGAACCTGCTTAAATGATGCTGTAATTCACAATGTTGTAATCATCTGATGCAATTGATAGTCAAATTAGGTTTATAGTACTGTAGTGCATGAAACCCAATAGGTAGATTAGAGTTAACTGGATTGAATTAGACAGACTGATCGAATTTTTTGGCTGAAATCGTTCGCCGCGTCGCGGTCTGTACAGCCCACGACGCGCAACATGAATGTTCATTTGACGCGTCGCGGGATGTTACGAGCGCGCCGCATCGAACCTCTGGACAGTAAACTCATTCTCAATTTTTATACATTCTGCAGGCATTATGTCGTCATCAGGTAGCTCTGAAACAATTAACTGGAATTCCTTGACTACACGGACTGATCGGGTACGCGCGGCTAGCTTTTTCAACCGCCGAGGTCTGTGTAAACACAAACGCATATTGCCCTGCCGCACGGTCAACTGGGAGTTGACCAGGGAATCCGGAATTTTGGATCATCTGAAGGACTGGCTAGTCCAAGGAGGGTATGAAGAGGGGGAGTTAACTTATACTTGTCGGGCACTGGAAAATGCAACACAAATGAACGAGCCTGTTTACCGCGAGGTCTTCCTTCAATTCCTCGCCAGTTATCACTTTGATAACAAACAAACTGGCATGGATACTGTGGAGACTGTTAGATTTCGTCTGGGAAATCAGGACCACAGTTGTACCTTGCGGGAATTCGGGTACCGCATTGGGCTTTACACTGAAGAGGAGTCACAGTCACCGGCGTTCGAGGTATTCCACAGGCGCGCCAGCCATACTATAGGTGATTCTTTTTCACCAGCCGAGTACTGGGGCACGATAGCCTCCACCCAGTACCACAAAAACACTGTCCGGGAATGTTACATGCATTTGCCAGCACACCGCATGTTGCACCGGCTCATCACCACCATGCTGTGGCCGCCTGCGGATGAAGAAAAAATATTGCCCCGGGAGCTGCATTTGATGTGGTCAGCGACACGGATGTTGGAAACTTGTAACATCCCATATTGTGTTGCTGACTTTTTCAAGCAAATCACCGATGCACCTATGACGATAACTGAATTGGGAGGGGGACATTTCATCACTAGACTGGCAGATTCGTATGGATTGATTTCCGAGCACACGACCGACGGGTTGGAGGTTATACCTCCAATTTTATTTTGCCCACCTGTGACCACCTCGCGGGAGGTGATATACGTGGACGATGGAATCACGTCTGTTGACCGTATGCCTTTCTCGGCACTTCGGTCTGAGCCGACTACATCTCGGAAGCGGTCAAGGCCAGCCACCGGTTGACCCCGCAGTCTATCCCCCGCTACGATGGAATCCCGCTTTCTTGCGGATGAGGTAAAGGCACTTAAGGAAACCATGGAAACACACATGCGGGAGCACCAGATCCAGTCGTATGCAGCACATGAGGTAGATAAAAGAACGGAGAATACATAGACGCAGCTCCTGTGGTTAGCAGACTGCATGATCGCACTCATGGCAAAGAACAGGTGTGTTTCACCAAGACCCCAGCCGACGATCAGAGACGAAGAGGAGGAGCCCATGGAGGAGGATCCAGAAGAAGATGAAGATGATTATGATGACACTACTCATAGTTGAAAAGAATGGATGTAATTATTTTTGATTTTTTTTAGTACATTTTGATTTGCATTTTGTTAGGATTAGTTGAAAGATTCATTCTTAGGGAAGTTGTTTAGGACAATAAGCCTCTTGAAGGCATTAGAGAATAATAATAAAGTAATGGTTTTGTGTGTTGAATTGTTCTTGTGAGATTTGAAATTGGAGTAATCTGCTGAAATTACCACGCCGCGGCACCATTATAGTACGCGACGCGGTCTTTTCCCATTAGACGTTGATTTCAACTCACGTAGTTACCGCGACACGCGTCCTTCAATCACGCGCCGCGGACATCCGCAACACATACAGTTAGCTTATTGTACAATTCTATATTTTATTTGTTATGTTTGCATTTAATGTTTTGTTGAGTCATGCATGTTATACCAAATGGGAAGGAGTTGTCTCAGACAAGTGTGGGGTCACCATTCCCCTCCACTTGTCTTGACCACCGGCGTGTTTACTGTTGCGCTACAACTCCAGAATGCGAAATCGAGGAACCTTTTTGTTCGAATTTGTACCTGTGATACCAAGTACCAACCAAGCAATCTACCGTCCAAAGGGATAACTCTTTCTCCCTTGTTCTAAATAAATTTTGTACAACGGGGACGTTGTACGGGTTTAAGTGTGGGGTGTGGACGGTCGAAAGAGTAATTTTTGCAGAAATGACCAATTTTCAAAATTTTTAGCAACTTTTTCAATTTTTAATAAATTGTAAGTTTTGAAACGAATGGTTTGTGATTGTTTATAGCACTAGTATTTTTCAAGAAATACTATGTAGTTGTTATCATGCTATTAGTTTAGTCAAACAAGTTGAGTTTTAGGAGTTGGACGATTAGAGTGTTTTAGGATTGGAATTTAGGAAGGAAATGTCAATCTGTGGCCTTTGTTGTTCGAGCTGGTAGGTCCGAAAAGGGTGGCCTCGAAGAGAAATTTATGCACCTTACCACCTAAGATCATCTGGTCTGGGATGGTATTTCCGAAAGCTCGTTACACGGACAGCATTAAAAGTCATGGACAATTCCTTAATGGCCTTTAGAATCTGAATGAGTAAGTACACTTCATTGTGGACAGAAAATTTGTAATCAAGGATTCTCTAGAAAGCCATGAATTCCAAAGAACACTCTGATTAGGTTTTCACAAACTATTTCACTCTAACTCATAAAGCAATAAACTTTGAAACTGAACACAGTCAAAAATTATTTGAGTCTTACTTAGAATTTATTAAAAACTCTCTTGCTTTGGGACAAGCAAGGCACAAGTGTGGGGTGTTTGACAACGCCTACTGATATTACATATTTTAGTCGTTGTTGAGCCCTATTCTTAGTGAAATTATATCATATATATCGTGGTATTCTCACTTTTCGTGCCAGTACTTGTTTGGAAAAAAATAATGAAAACAGGGACCAAAAGTGTACAAATTGGAGAAAGTTTGGAGAAGAAGGAAAAATCAGGAAAATACGTATGCGCGCTGCGGGAAGCAAGAAGGCGCGACGCGGATACAAGGCGGTGGAACAAAATTCAAAGTCCGAAGAAACGGGGATAAAACCCTACGCGCGCCGCGGAAACCATAGATGTGCGGCGCGGTTGCGTAAAATTTGCAACTATAAATAGAGGTGTTTTCAGCCGAAAACACGAGCAAAACCCTGGTGAAAAATCGACCGTAGAGGCTCTTTGACTCCAAGAACTCGTTTCCAGCAACTACCTTTTGGTATTTCAGGTTTTTTATGTTTAATTTCTTTTTAGTTTAGTAGTTAGTATTAGTGGCTAGGGTTTGTGGGAGTGACAACCACTGACCTTGAGCATTTTAGTTACTGTTTTTCAGTTCTTGTTACTGTATTGGATGATTAGAACTTGTTTTGGGTTTATAATAATCATTTGGTTACAAATAATATTGATTTTCGGTGTTTGATGCTTGATATTGGATTGTGTTTGTTTGTTTGATGTTTGGATGTGTTTATGACCTTGTTGGGACTGTTTTCCCTTGCTGATTTCAGTAGTCAACTAGGTTAGCTTTTAGGTTTGAACTCTAGCCAGTGACTGTCATTTAGACTTTCAGATATTGGTTCAATTTATGCCTTATGATTGTTTATTTCTTTGGATGCCTTTGTTTGCTTCTGAAGCAGAGATGTACTTCTGATTTCAGAAAGTAACTAGGTTTGAGTTGAAGCTTAGCTTAGTATATGCTTGTTTTGAGATTGTTTGGTTTATGTTTTCGGGGATCAGTAGTCAAAAGTTTAGGAACTAAGTCCTCTGACTATAGCGTGACACTATAGTTGGTAATCTATCACCTGACTTGACCACATAACTCCTGTGGATCGACCCTGACTTCCACTGTGCTAAGTGAGTGTGTTAGGTTTTTCTTATTTTTGACCTCATGACGACCGCTGCGATGTCAATTGTGAAGACTTATACCCCCAACTAGATGCACAATATCGCTTTAAAGGTTAGTAATTTAAAATGAGAAAACTTATATATACCCACATACGACTTTGATTGTTATTACATCTACTGGAGCTATGATGTCATTCATTGCTGCAACCATTGAAATTAGAATAATATGATAATGACAAATATTATATAAATGTAAAAATACTGTTGAAACGTCAAATTGTATTCGACTAATAATCACAATTTTTAAATTAAAATTTTATTATAATTAAAATCTAATTATTCTAACCATAATCATTGATTCTTTCAGTATGACGCGTGAGATTCATTTTTACATTCACATATATGCACAAATACTTTTTCGGGTTTATTTTATTCTCTTAGCCGATACATGTATGCATCATATGTGTTCTTTTTAAAAAACATTATCAAGGAAAAAGTTCTCAAGTTCTCAACGATTTATTTTATTTGATCTCGACACACACACAATCTCACACACACACACACACACTCTCTATATATATATATATATATATATATATATATATATATATATATATATATATATATATGTGTGTGTGTGTGTGTGTGTGTGTGTGTGTGTGTGTGTGTAACATCCGCATATATCAACATAGAAATGTTAATATTTTTAGTAGGAAAATATAATTTTTGGACAATATATGTTATTCTTACATTAGGAATGTTAATAAATACAAAATTGTGAAATATGATGATGATGTTCTAAACTTGTCAAATCCTTGAAACTTCGCTTTGGAACTACATACCTATATTAAGGGACTAAAAATGTTAAGAATTCCTAAGTATGGATTAAAGGTGGATTTCCAAATTTAATTATTATACTTGGCATCCTTTTTTAGACAATATTATGTATATGGCCTAAAAGTGTCAAAATTGACTTTGATTGCATTAGAGTTCATGGCTGACTTAAATGTAAAATATATGGTTTGGGAGTGGGGGGGCTAATATGAAAAGTGTTGGATTTTGTGTCTAAGACATGACTTATAATTGTATTTATCTTGTTAATTGAAGCAAAGTCCATTTGGGTTGCCCTCATAGTTGGAAGATTAATGTAAAGTTCAGTAGAGAGAGAGGTTGATTTATTAATTGTTTAATAAATCAATAGAAATAAATAAATAGTTTATTAATATATTTAAGTGTTAATATATTAATTAGAAACTATAATAATTAATTATAAATTAATCTGGAATTAATTTGGATTTAATTCAGTGATTAAATAAATTAATTAAAGGTGCAGGGACTGGTTTGTATTTATTCAATAGTTGAATAACTGATAAACCAGAAGCTAGGGGACTGGATTTGGCGCCACCTTGGAGGCTCCTTCCAAGGGTGGCGAAAACCCTAATTAGGGTTTAAGAAGTCTGGTCCAAGTGGTCAACAGGCTTGCCTACTAAGGAGGCTCATTAGGGTTTCAGCTGTAACCCTTGGAGGCTACTCCTTTTCTATGCCAAATTTGAACCAGAAGAACTCTGCTGGATTATCTCCTCCTTGCTTTGGGTGTGACTTCATTTGAGGCAGGATCTCTTTGCTGCTAGCTTCAAGAACAAGATCAAAAGGTTGGTAAATTCTTGTTTTGATCTTTAGAAATAAATGTTGGCCTTAGGTTTTATTATTGTATATTCATAGAAGAAAACATAGATATCTTTTAGGGTTGCATGTGAACTTAGGAATTTTGTAGTTCATAGATTGTAGAAAACCCTTCAAGTGGTATCAGAACTATGGCTTGTTTTCTTGTGAATTTGATATAAACTGTCTATATGTTCATAAGGGTTATCGAAATTAACCCTTTGTGTGGCCATGAAACTATGTTGGCGACTAGGGTTAACCAAACCCTAGCTCCCCTTTCCTTTTCTGCGATTTGCTTGCTGCCTTGATAAGTAGGTTGTTATTTTTTGTAATTATTGGATAATTAAATAACTGGAACCCCTTATCACTTGATTGCAATTTCGATGATTAGGATAAGGGTTAGGAAATTAATTTGATTAATTTTTGTGATTCCCTTATATGATTTAATTAGTTTAATTAAATTGTTTAATGACCAATTAAATCAGTTAAAGATTTAATATAAATTTTCAAAACAATTTCTAAAAATTTGCGAAAATTAGTAGAAAATTAAATCTAAAATATTTTAATAAGATTAAAATATATCTTATATATTTATGATTAAAAGTTAATATTTATATGTAAGATAAAACTGGTTAGTCTTACCGTTAGTAGGCCTCATTCACAAAACTGTCATATAAATAGGGTATAAGGCGACTGCCTATAAAATGGTAGTCTAATGGGTATCCACTCTTACTTACCGCTCTCCTGGTCAGTCGAGTGTCGTTAGCCGAACGGGTTTGATAGGACCGCTAAGCCTCTTAAAAGTATAATGCTATAATTGAAAGTACTAGAACCTTGAACAAAATCCCAATCTAGTTACTTTAGGTCTTAAAATGTGAATTGGTGCTAATCCATGGAATTGCACTTTGCACTTTGTGGAACGTTGGTGGAACGTGTGTGGTTTACCGGCACGCCAACTGGGGTCCGCAAAGAGTCGAAATGGGTTTCTCGATTTTGCCATTATTGACGGAGCGTGTGTGGTTAACCGGCACGTCAATTAGAGATGGTAATTGACTTCGAGAGTACCAAGCTAATTTGCATGGTTATTCACACCCGGTTTGTGATCCTTGGTATCCCAGTCACAAACATTGGGGTATTCCCGAGATTGAAACATGCTATTGAACAGTTCAATAAATCTCAAAAAAGAAACTAGGAATTCCATTATAATTAGATTATGTTTCCGCGGTGGAATTGGCTGAATCGTCATTCGCCTACCTTATAAAATTTGCAATAAAGATTACGGCATCCCTCTTCGATATTGCAGATTGTTATTGTAGGATCCTAGCCTTATATTTATCCTTGGGTGAATATAAGGATTATTTATTTATGTCTAATTAAAACTGAAGGGTTTTCTAGCAAACAATGAACAAATAATCTCTTATGGTTCACATGCAACCCTAGAAAGATCTATGTTTTCTTCTATGAAGATAATGAACTAAAGCCGAAGGGAAACAATTATTTCTAAAGATCAAAACTGAGAAAACCAACCTTTGATCTTATGATCCTTGAAGCTAGCATCAAAAGAATCCTGCCTCAAATGAAGTCACACCCAAAGCAATGGAGAAGACAGTCTAGCAGAGTAGTCTTAGGTCAAAATGGCGCAGGTTTTAGGGTGGCCAGGTGCCTCCTTTTATAGCCTCCAATGGTTACAGCTCAAACCCTAAGGAGCCTCCAAATGGGCAAGCCTACTGACTAAATGGACCAAGCCTTTTCTAAACCCTAATAGGGTTTCGCCAACCATGGAGAATCTTTCCATGGTGGCGCCACTTTTGGCCCCTGTCCACTGGCCAGTAATTTATTCAACTATTAAATAAATACAAACCAGTCCCTGCATTTTTAATTAATTAATTTAATCACTGAATTAAATCCAATTAATTCTAGATTAAATCTTAATTAATTATTATAGTTTCTAATTAATATATTTACACTTAAATATATTAATAAACCATTTAATTAATTCTATTGATTTATTAAACAATTAAATAAATCAACCTTTTACTCTACCGAACTCTATCCTAACCTCCGGCTATGAAGGCAACCCAAATGGACTTTGCTTCAATTAACAAGATAAATATAAATATATAAAGTCATGGCTTAGACACCTAATCCAACAAAAACTACCTTCTTCTTATTCAGATGTCTTCTGACCAATCCGTTCCCCACTCGAACCCCGGTAATGTCACCTCCATTCTGGCATTGTGCTCCAAAGTGACGTTGGACGACACTAACTACAATGACTGGATCCGCAACATCAAAATGGCTCTAAGGTTTGAACACAAAGAGTATGTTCTGGAAACCGAGCTGGTTGAGGTTGACCCAGATACTGCTACTCCCGAGGAACTCGCCTCGTATACTAAACATTCTGATGATGCAACCAAAGTGGCTTGCATCATGATCGCCACCATGAACCCTAAACTGCAAAGGATTTATGAGGACTACTGGCCTTACGAGATGCACAAAGAGCTCGCGGAAAAGTTCCGCAAGCAAGAGCGCATCGAAAGGCGTGAGGTTGTAAAAGCGTTCACTAACGGCAAGCCTAAGGATGGAGAGTCCATCAGCACTCACGTGCAAAGGATGCAAGGTTATGTGGAAAGGCTTAGAAAGCTAGAAATGCTTGTTCATGAGGATTTGGCAGTTGACATTGTGCTGAATTCTCTACCCAGTTCTTATGACCAGTTCACACTAGCATATCATTTGAACAACAATCAGGCAACTTTGGCTGAGTTACACCGCATGCTTCGTACTGCTAAAGACGGGATGAAAAGGAAAAGTGTACTCCCGATTAACCCGCCTGTCCTGGCTATCGGCTCTGGCAAAATAAAGAAAAGAAAGGGCCCTCCGAAGCAAAATTGGAGGGAAAAGGTTCATGTCGGGTCATCTAGCAGTGCCCCGAGAGCCAAGTCTTCCAGCATTCTGCACGTCACAAATCCAAAGGAAGCCGACTGCTTTTATTGCAAAGAAAAGGGTCACTGGAAGAGGAGCTGCCCCAGGTACTTGTAGGATATCAAGGATGGCAAAGTGAAGCCATCACAAGCAGGTACATATTCTATATCTAATAACTCATCTTCTTCCTGTTCTTGGGTCCTTGATACAGGATGTGGTTTTCATATCTGTTCTGGTTTGCAGGGCATAAAGGAAAGTAGGGAGCTAGAGCACGGTAGATTGAACCTGGTCATGGGCAATAGGCGAACGTCACCTGTTACCAAGATCGGTGTCTATAGACTAGTGCTTAGTAGTGGAGTTGTTTTAGATTTACATAATTGTTGCTATTCGCCTGATATGGCAAAGAACATAATTTCTTTTTATGCATTGTTCAAACAAGGCTTTTATTACGAGTTTAATAAATTGAATGGTTCAATTTCAGTTTTCAAAATGATGTTTTTATCTTTAATGCTTTGCCTTGTGATGGAGTGTATGAATCTATTGTGTGTGTTGACAATTGTGGTAAAGATGTATTAACTATTGATTCTTCAAGTGGTGTAGAAAAGGCGTGTCTGTGGCACTGTCGCCTTGGTCATATTAATAAGAAACGCATCGCCCAACTCCAAAAGGATGGAGTGTTGGAATCATTCGACCTTAAATCGGATGATGTATGCGAGTCTTGTTTACTTGGCAAGATGACAAAATCACCATTCACAGGTTCCTTTGAAAGAGGTGAAGGTCTGTTGGACATCATACACACTGATGTGTGTGGTCCCTTCAGAACAACCATAAAAGACGGCACGCGGTTCTATGTGACCTTTACTGATGATTTTAGTAGATATGGGTACATCTACTTAATCAAGTACAAATCAGATACCTTTGAAAAGTTCAAAGAGTTTAAAAATGAAGTAGAAAATCAACTGGGCAGAAAGATAAAGATGCTTAGATCCGACAGAGGCGGTAAGTATCTTAGTATCGAGTTTCTCGATTATCTTAAGGAATGTGGAATTGTTTCACAGTTGTCGCCTCCAAGAACACCACAGTTGAACGGTGTTGCTGAAAGGAAAAACCGAACCTTGTTGGACATGGTTCGTTCCATGATGAATCGAGCTTCGCTTCCAATTCATTTCTGGGGGTATGCCTTAGAGACTGCCGCCCATATCCTTAACCTTGTCCCAACTAAGAAGGTTGCGAAAACACCACACGAGATGTGGACGGGGAAAGTTCCCTCGTTGGCACACATCAAAGTCTGGGGTTGTGAGGCTTTCGTAAGACGAGAGACTCAAGACAAACTCGCAGAAAGAAGTGAAAGGTGTTATTTCATCAGATACCCGAAACAGTCATTTGGATACTTGTTCTACAGACCGAGCGAGGACGTGGTCTTTGTAGCAAGACGAGGATTCTTTCGAGAGAGAGAGAGAGAGAACTCATTTCAAAAGAGGACAGTGGGAGTACAATCGATCTGGAAGAAATTCAGGAGACGCCCGATGAACCAACCTTAGGAGAAACTAGCAACCAACATGAAGAAGAAGTTCCTGTTGGACCAACCGACATCTCATTACCTCTTAGACGTTCGGGTAGAGTTAGCATGCCACCCGAGTTTTATGGTTTCCATATTACTTCGGATGGTGACACGTTAGTCAGTGATCGTACGTTGACTAATTTAGATGAGCCAGCTAACTACCATGAAGCAGTGGCGGGCCCCGAGTCTGCCAAGTGGAAAGAGGCAATGGACAGTGAGATTAAGTCCATGTATGACAATCAAGTTTGGGACTTGGTTGACAATGTGCCGGGTCGTAAGACAGTCGGGTGCAAGTGGATCTTCAAGAAGAAGACCGACATGGATGGAAAAGTACACACTTTTAAAGCTCGGCTGGTTGCGAAGGGTTTCACTCAAACCCCGGGGGTTGACTATGATGAAACCTTCTCACCAGTAGCCAAGATTAAGTCAATTAGGATAATGCTTGCAATAGCTGTGTTTCATGACTATGAAATTTGGCAGATGGATGTCAAAACCGCTTTTCTTAACGGGAAACTGACTGAGGATGTTTACATGAATCAGCCAGAAGGTTTTGTAGACACAAAGCATCCTGATAAAGTGTGTAAGCTTGAGAGATCAATCTACGGATTGAAACTAGCGTCTCGCAGTTGGAATCTTTGTTTCCATGAGAAAGTCAAAGAGTTTGGTTTCTCTAGAAGTGAAGATGAGTCCTGTGTATATGTCAAGGCTAGTGGGAGTATAGTCACTTTTCTGGTGTTGTATGTTGATGATATACTGCTCATGGGAAACGACGTTCCGACCTTGCAAGAAGTTAAGGCTTGGCTCGGGAAGTGTTTCGCCATGAAAGACCTTGGAGAAGCTGCTTATATTCTCGGGATAAGGATACTAAGAGATAGAAAGAGAAAATTAATAGGTCTGAGTCAGTGTACATACTTGGAAAAGGTACTAAAGAGGTTTAGTATGGAAAATTCCAAGAAGGGAGAGCTACCCATCCAAAGTAATGCCAAGTTGAGTAAGACTCAAAGCCCGAGTACCGATGAAGAAATTGCTGAGATGAGTCGGGTACCTTATGCTTTGGCAGTAGGCTCGATCATGTACCCTATAACATGTACTCGCCCCAACGTATCCTTTGCATTGATCATGGTTAGTCGGTACCAGGGTAATCCTGGAAGGGCACACTGGATTGCGGTTAAGAACATACTCAAGTATCTGCGAAGGACCAAGAATATGGTATAAGTCCTTGGTGGCAGTGATGACTTGAAAGTGAGTGGATATACAGATGCCAGCTTCCAGACAGATAGGGACAGTGGTCGGTCCAGTCGGGCTGGGTATTTCTTTTGAACGGTGGAGCGGTCACTTGGAAAAGTTCCAAACAAGAAACGATGGCTGATTCAACATGCGAATCAGAGTACATTGCAGCGAGTGAAGCGTCTAAAGAAGTGGCTTGGCTGAAGAACTTTATCGGTGACCTTGGAGTTGTCTCGAGCATTCAGGAGCCGATGGAACTGTTCTGCGATAATGAAGGAGCGGTCGCTTTGACAAAGGAACCACAAGATCATGGAAAGTCCAGACATATCGACAGAAAGTACCATTACATTCGACATCGTGTAGAAGAAGGTCACTTACTGGTTAAGAGACTATCATCAGAAGACAATCCTGCAGGATGATATTAGTTTTAGTAATTATCTGGGCAGTCAATCGCGCGCTATAGCGTTGCTATAGCGGATAGCGCCCCTCAACCGCAACAAAAACTGATTTAGCGTTTTAAAATAGCGGTTCCGCTATTAGCGGCGCTATTTAACGCTATTTAACGAGATTTTATAAACCGCTATTGCGATTTTATCCCGCTATAAAAAAAATTTAGCATTTAACCAAGGGTTCACCCAAGAGGCACTCCCAATGACTGAGCCGAATAGAACCAGGTTTAAACCCGGTAACACTTAGCTCAATCGATATTAGTCTTGACCAAGGATTGTATTTATAATAGGAGGGCACACTCCATATTCTTTTTCTAAGCGATGTGGGATGGGTTGTACTTGTTCGTATTCCCCTTAGGCGTTATCTCCCCTTCTCATTCACATAATACTTCTCGATAATTCTCCTTCTTCTCCAAGCTTCCGATTGCAGGTTTTGTTCAAGTTCGATTACAGCTTTCCAAATTTAGGTTCGACTTCTTCTCCAAGCTTCCGAGTTTCACCGATTAATCGATTTCTAGTTTGAGTGTCACACGAAAGTTCATCCGTTCGTGATTGCTTCCCGGGCTCCTGGCAGGTTGCGATTAACCAGGTTCGATTCCATCCAGGTTCGATTCCATCCAGACATCTAAGATGCAAGCATCGACTTCAGAGTTCAGACATTGAAGCATCAGTTGCGATTCAGACATTGAAGCATCGGTTGCGATTCATCCCGCCTTCACTTCATCCCGACTTCGCAGTTCACCGCCTTCACTTCATTCCAAGTTTTGAAGTTCACCGCCTTCACTTCATCCCGACTTCGCAGTTCACCGCCTCCAGTTCGGGATTTCAGGGTATCAGTTTGTAATGAGAATCCATGTTCAATTGAGTTTGTAATTCGAAGTCGGATTGTAATTAGAATTAGGATTTCAGTTTGTGTTTTCGTTCAATTGAGTTTCTAATTCGAAGTCGGTATGAGAATCCATGAGTTTGTAATCCGTTTTCAATTTTCAATTTTCCATGAATTCATGTTCAACTAACTCAAAAGCCGTAGAAAGCATTTTGGATTGGTTATTTTCAATTTTCAATTTTCAATGTGATTGGTTATTTTGAATTTGCAATCCGTAGAAAGCTATGAGAATCTATGAGAATCCATTTTCAATTCGTTCAATGTAATTGGTTATTTTTCATTTTGGATGGAGTTTGTAATGGAGTTGCAGGTTCAAGCCGTAGAAAGCATTTTGGATGGCATACCAAGTGTTTGATAAATTGCTCAAACCAATCTCAAAGCATCAAACCAATCTCAAAGCACCAGGATTATGTCAATTCTTGTTTTAAATGAGTTAAAAGATAACTTAGATTTTTATTCTACATAATAAAAATTTTATATAAAATAAAAAATCCGCTATACCACCGCTATACCACCACGATAACCGCAAAATCAAATATCGCTTCGTGACCGCTATTTGGTTTTCGGCCGTGATAACTGCATAGGTAATTATATAGATTTGAAACTTGTAACAGTATAAATGTAATTGCCTTGGTGATTTTATAATGGAGATTTATAAATGAGTATTTTTACTACCTCTGTCAATTGTTTATTATTGTGTTTCAATATTTGCATGTTTAAACTTCCTAAATAATTAGATTGTTTAAAATTCCACAGTCGATCATACTGTTAGGGAGTAAGTATGAACGAAGACTGTCGTGAATCGGTTGTAGACTGTCTAAGGAGTTAGACATTGCAGTAAGACTGCTACAATATTCATGAGTACTTAGAGAATAGAGATTTGAGTATTGGATAAACCCGTGCTTAACAGATTGCTTCATGGATTACATCACAAGCAATGTTAAGACGATAATATCCTTTGATCTTTAAGTGGAGAGATATGATCTGTAATTTGCAAGTAGTTGCTCATTGATAATGCGAAAACACGCCGGTAACTTGGTGTTATAAAACGCATTGTTGTGAGTACTCTGACTAGTAAAAGGTATAAACATATTAGTCGAAACTTATCCATCCCCTGACCCGATAGGGAAACAGATATCTGTAGGCCTCTCGATGATTTTGAAGTTGACTGTAAGTGTTGGCCAACCGGGACTGAATTGATGTGTTTAATTAGTAGTCTCAAAAGTCATATACAAATCAGAAATCGAGAAACAGAGTATCAGACCAAGATTGATTTTAATCCATGTCTGGAGTCTGAAAATATATTGTTGGACGGAGGATCATCTGATCACTTATCTTTGGACAGAACTGACTGGGTCAGAGTTCAGGAACAGTTTCTGGGAAACTGAGATTAATCAGAAGGTAAACAGACAATTAAAGTCATAGACTTATCCAAGTAGGAGACTGTTGGATTTGGTGTCTAAGCCATGACTTATAATTGTATTTATCTTGTTAATTGAAGCAAAATCCATTTGGGTTGCCCTAATAGTTGGAGGATTAATGTAAAGTTCAGTAGAGAGAGAGGTTGATTTATTAATTGTTTAATAAACCAAAAGAAATAAATAAATAGTTTATTAATATATTTAAGTGTTAATATATTAATTAGAAACTATAATAATTACTTAGAAATTAATCTGGAATTAATTTGAATTTAATTCAGTGATTAAATAAATTAATTAAAGGTGCAGAGACTGGTTTGTATTTATTCAATAGTTGAATAACTGATAAACCAGAAGCCAGGGGACTGGATTTAGCGCCACCTTGGAGGCTCCTTCCAAGGGTGGCGAAAACCCTAATTAGGGTTTAAGAAGTCTGGTCCAAGTGGTCAACAGGCTTGCCCACTAAGGAGGCTCCTTAGGGTTTCAGCTGTAACCCTTGGAGGCTATAAAAGGAGACTCCTGGCTCCTCCTTTTCTGCGGCAACTTTGAACCAGAAGAACTCTGCTAGATTTTCTCCTCCTTCCTTTGGGTGTGACTTCATTTGAGGCAGGATCTCTTTGTTGCTAGCTTCAAGAATAAGATCAAAAGGTTGGTAAATTCTTGTTTTGATCTTTAAAAATAAATGTTGGCCTTAGGTTTTATTATTGTATATTCATAGAAGAAAACATAGATCACTTTTAGGGTTGCATGTGAACTTAGGAATTTTGTAGTTCATAGATTGTAGAAAACCCTTCAAAAAAACAAAAAATTTTAAGACTTATGAAGGTCATTAAGGGCCATATGGGTATAAGTGCTAGCTAGAGGGGTTTAATGATGTCAAGTGGCCATAGATATAAGAGTTAGACAGTTCTTCTTTCTCATTCATTTGATTCAACGAGTTCTAATGAGAAGAATGAGACTCTTGACGGTTTGAAGCAATTTTGTTGAGATTTGAAATAGATAATCAAGTTCTAGCAATAAATTTGAGATTAAGGTTACTAGTAGGTACAACTTTATATTATTCATCATTCAAATTTGTGCCAGTGATTGGGGAAAACCCCCAAATCCAAAAATACATCCTGTTAATTAATTGATTTTTAGTTAGTTTTAATCATTAAAATTTAGTCTATGTTCATTTCTATCATCGTGGCGTAAGTTTGAGCTTAAATGAGCTTTTTAAACCTTAAAGCTCCAACAACGGCGGAATCCAAATTTAGAAAATTTCTATTGATATTTATGTTAGTTCTAACCTTATTTCAATGTGTATAAACTATATTTGAGCAAATAAATCCATCGTTTGTTGGTGACTTTATTTATTTTTTATTTTTTATTTTTTTATAACCGAGGAAGCCACCCGACCCGTCCTTTGGACGACCCGACTGACCCAACCTCGGGGCAACATGAACACCCGATAAACTCATGTGCCAGGCAACCCACCCTTTGGGTGTACCGGTGGCCATCCCTAATTGAACATTTGAGAATTCTAAGCTAATACCTAAGGTTCAATAGAGTTTTCAAGTTCTAGCATTGGCTTGGTTGAGCTTTTGATCCATTAACACTTTCTATTTCTTCACAAAATTGATTCATTAATTCAAATTGAGTGTATTTGATGATGATATATTGTTATAAATGTGTTGATATTGTTTTGAAGCTCACATCAAGTGTTTGAAGCTTAAACTTGTTTGTCTTATTCAAAATTTCTAGATCATCATTAATGTGTCTTAAATCCTTATGTTTTGATGATTTGAAAAAGGTTTTAAACATGTTTTGGATGTTAATGGATCAATTTAAGCCACTAGAACTAGAGAAATTATTTCTAGGAATGATTTGGACAAGTTTTGAGGCACTAAGAGCTTGAAAACTTGTTTAACCATTACACATATCTACTCAGTCGATAACTATACTTTTAAGCATTAGACAATACAACTTTTAAAAGCTAAAATATGTGGTTGTTAACTATACTTTTATCTATTTTCCTGATATGTGGCTATGAAAATTATTTAGTGCATTCATGAAATACAAATCTAGGAAATCTTTTCATTGGTGAAATATGAAATTGACTTTGAACTTGTTTTAATCATCCTATATGTGCATTATCACATAGGATGGGTTTGACTGGCGTGTGTCTTGAGCATACTTCAAGAACAATTCATGTTTCTTCTTTGTGAGTATTGTTCGTCTTTGTGGCAATTAAGAAATATGCTTATGGATGGAAATTGCAAACACATTTCTTGGATTCGTATTGATGGTCATATGATTCATAAATGTTGATATTGGTGATCTGATTGACTTTTGGGTGAGATGCTACTACATTGTTAAATTCAACGACAACATGTTTGATTTATGATACTACTACTTGGTTTTATCCATTGACGTTAGAAAGAAAGGGACTTGTTTGAGTGTAGAGAACTTGGCTTACTATTCTGGAAGCATGTGCATTGCATTGGATACTTTTGCTTTGGTCTTGAAATGATATTGTTAGTGCTTATTATCCCCGCCTATTATAAAAACTTATAAATGGTTTAGGAAATGTTTTGGGAGTTTGACTTTGAAGTTTGGTTATTTCCATTACCCTATTTCATTACAACAGTTAAATTCTGAGATTACTCACTAGACTCTTTGAATCTAACTTTATTAGGTTGACATTTACTGTTAGATGAAGAATTGGAGAGTTAAGAGCTTGATGTTGGACTTTTAGAACGCAACAATTATGTGTTCTTCTCTTGAACTATTGTTATGACATTGTATTGTACATCCTATAACTTGAACTTTTAAAACTTGGTTGACAAATTAGCTTTCTAGACCTTACTTCTGCAACAACTTCTTCATCTTGAAATATCATTTATAAACGATTTAAGCATTTGTGTGTGTGTGTGTGCGTGTGTGTTTGTGTGTGTTTAGGTTCAAATAAGAACTATAATTATTGTGAGAATAGAAGAAACTTTTCTAGCCATGCGATTAGGAGGATCTACGGTCGAGATTGAATCTGATTAGATAAGATCACACCTATAATTACTCATCTAATCATGGAAAGTAATTATTCATGTCGGATTCAATCTCGACCATAGATCTTCCTAATCGCATGGCTAGAAATGGTTCTCACAGTCTCACAGAAAATATAGTTCTTATTTAAAGCTAACCACATATATATATATATATATATATATATATATATATATATATATATATATATATATATATATATATATATATATATATATATATATATATATATATATATATATATATATATATATATATATATATGTTGAGTTCAAGACAGAACCAAATAATACGACATAAACACATAACCACATGGAAATGACCCTTGTTCATAACGGATGTACACATTTATGTCTAAAAACATGTAAGTTTAGAAATGAGCACTGTCATTTTCATGTGGTTTTGTGATTATATCATATAATTTAGTCCTTTGTTGAAAATGGCCATATGTATATATATATATATATATATATATATATATATATATATATATATATATATATATATATATATATATATATATATATATATATATATATATATATATATATATATATATATATATATATATATGTTGTAGCATTCGTATTTTAAGGCTAGATTTTATCCTTTTTAGGAAAAATAAATTAATTATAATATGGATTAATAAAATTAATTACACAAAATTTATTTGAATAAGTCAATATTAATAAAATATAAAATTTCTATGTTACTGAAAGTTAAATAAAGGTTTAAGAGGAGATTTGAGTAAAAGAGACCAAAATTGCCAAACTTGAAAAACTTAAATAGAACTTGGATTTCCTAAGTTGGACATGTTTACAAAGGTCATTTTGAGGAATTTGAGTATGAGAGACCAAAAATGGTAAATTTGATAAACTTGGATTTTAAGTTATATTGAACAATATAAGGGTCTAAAATGCTATGGAATTATATAGGGAGGATTAGTTTACTTAATTTTATAAGTGATCAAATAAATATTCAGAGTAATGTTTGATTAAATAGTGAAAAGTTTAGGTTGGTTGACTAAAATTGTCATTTTAAAAGAAACTATATTTTTCTAGTCTTGACTTAAGATGAGGTCCAAATTATAATCATACTATTAGTTAGGGTTTAAATTTAAAACAAGAAGTGTTTTCTAGTTCTTAGACTCAAACTATTGTCATTTTATAAAAAAACGACACTTGAGGGGGTATTAGTTGCCATTAAGTCAAACTTTCGAACAACAAAGATTCTTCCCTCCCATTTGAAGCTAAACATCAATATTTTAAAGGGAAACAGAGGGCTTTGATGATTTTCAAGTGTTGAAGAGGATTCAAGTGCAGTTTAAAGTAATTTAAGGTTTAGATGTTGGAATCACTAGTTTAAGCTTTGGAAAGGTATGCATCTTCATCATCTTCACCTAGACTTTGACCTAGAGGTTGGAGATTTCCCTAAATCCTATGTTGATGATGTTTTAGAAGTCATTAGCGTGTTTTTATCTTATATTTGTTAACTAGATCATTAATATACACTCAAATGATTCTTATACTCCTTTGATAATGAGTTTTAGATGTGACTTTGAAGCTTCAAGCTCCATCATTGGTGGATTTCAATATTTGATCATTTTGTGCGGATCTAATGATGATTTGGAACTCATTTCAAGTTTAGTAAACTTCGTTTGCACTTTGAAATGCATAATTGAATGATAAATACACTTGATGGTCGATTTGGTGTTTTTAACTTGAGTTAATGCTTCAATGAGGTTTTGTAAGCTCTAGATTTAGTTTGAACAATATTTTCATTCATTAAAAACTCCTTGAAATGTTTTGAGTTTGAATCATTAAGTCAACTTGAAACACACATGTTGATATTTAGATTTATTACAAATTTTAGTGAATGTTTTGAAGATCATATGATGCATGGAATTAGATAAAACTTTATGAAGTTCAAATCTCAAGATCGTCATGTTTTTGTGCTAGATCCTTTTGTATTTATGTTTTCAAAACCTTCACAACATGTTTGTTTAATGTTAAAATCAAGTAAGAATGTGTTATTATACATCTAGGGTCATTGTAAGTGGTTTGGAAGAGTGTACAACTGTTTATAATGAGTTTGGACAATATTCGTCTCTCGATCTATGAAGTATGATAAAATAATAGACTTGATCAACTATCAAAAGTATTTGGGTGAGACTATAGAGGAAATAAATCACAATCTTAACTATATGAATCATTTACAAGTTTCATGTCATGTCTAATATTAGCCTTTATAACCGCCTTGTTCAAGACAACATTCAACATACATCAAGGAATGACTCTATGCCTACTTCGAAGCCAACATACCTCACCTTGAAGGATACACTAACTTAATCCATTCTTCAAAAGTTACGCAATAATGCCAATTTATGAAGTAACATCTCAAGGTGGATCATTTTGATATTCATTCAATATGAATTTATGTAAATTTGGCTCAATACGACTCATATTGATCGCCATGAACGTTGACCATCTTTCATGTTAGTCTTAGTTCATAGTTATTCCCATAACATGGCCAACATTTAGAATAGTGTACTACTAATAAGGGATATAAATATCCTAATATATAACACAATCTCATTTAATGTAAACAATCATTCTCCAAGTATATTAATTTATACCTAAAAAACCACTTAATGTTCTAATATCTGAATACTATAATTCCTTTAGAGAACCATACTAGAAGGACGAAGTCTAATGCCTTGAACATGACTATCATGCTTGGAAATAGGCATGAGCTTAATGAATGGATGTTATACATTCTTATAACTATGAACTTTAACAATCTTGACCTCTTTAGACTTGATGACTCGATTAATGTAGTGATACTTACATTGGATGTGTAGAGTCTTCTTGGTCATTCTTAGCTCATTCGATGTCGTTATACACTGGTGTTATAGGATATATCTTCATAGGGCTTTTAATGCTTGGCACTACTCGTAGGTCATCAATGAATTCCCCCATCCGGTTTGCTTCCTTTTTTTCCCTTTGATGTAGTGATATACTCAGACTCTATTGTAGATTACACCCCCTTGCTCTACTTGGAGCTAAACCAATCCACTGCTCCATTCACAATGAAAATATAGTTTGACTAGAGCGAGAAACATCCTGATCTATTTGAATTGCATCGCTGTAACATTTTACACTAAGCCGCCTTCCAAACCCTTAGAAACTAGGAACATGTCTTTAGTCATTCATAAGTACTTCAGAATGTTATTCACACCAATGCATTGTTGTTCACCATATTTGTGCTAATATGGCTCGTCATGCTTAAAGCAAACGAGATGTTGGATATAACACATAACATTTTGTATATGACGAGTCTTATGGTTGAGGATTAAGGGATATTCTTCATGTGTCTCACATCATATGATGTGGTGGGACTACGACTTGTTCAAAACAAGGTCATGTTGCATTGACAGATTTCCACATATGGAATCCTGCATCTTAAACTGTTTCAAGATCTTGTTACATGACATTCATCTTACATGTATCTTCTCTATCATTATGGCTTTCTAGACAACTTGACTTTCATTTTACCGACCGACTCATTGTTTTTCTACTAGGGTTATTACATTTATATCTGTCATATACAAATAATTAAAGTTATTAAATATTTATGTCAAATAATTATAAAATAAAAATAATTATTATATAATAACATGTCGCTGGTAGATGTGCAAAAATTGGAATTTTAGCCTAACCGGTTTGGATCAATTCAACAAAGTCAAAATCGATTTTGGTCAAAACCGCTTCGGTTTGAAACCGTTTCATATTGTAAATTACTCAAACCTATTAAGACCTGTCAACGTAGTCAAAACCGGTTCTAAAAGCTATAATCTCAAACCAGTTCAAACCGCCAAATCGATTTCCCTCATATTGGTGTCGCCACGTGATCGGTTTCGGATCGTAAATTGGTTTTGATCATGAACCGATTTTCTTGTGCACCTTTAGTCGGCGGTTTCAAATCATATTGGAATTTCATCACTAACCCAACATATTTAAATAAAAGACTAGATGACTTGAGAGTGGCGAGTCCAGGATTAAAAATTGCAGATGTCCAACTTAAGGGGATGTTTTGGATTGTATTTACACAATAAGGACTTTCTGGGGGAAAATGTTTATTAGCTTATGACTTCTCAAAAATAAACTCTAAATAAAGTGTTTGGATTAACTTATGTGGTGGCAAGAAGCCGTAAGTTGATACGTTGTTTTAAAAAAAATGTTTGAATTAGTTTATATGCGTAAAATGACAAAAAAAAAATAAAAAATAAAAAAAATAAAAAAAATAAAAAATAAAAACTATAAGTTGAAGGTTTTGTAAGGGCAAGGGGGTCTTTTTGATTTCATAAGTTATAAGTTATTTTGAAAAATAAGGACGTCATTACTTATACAAAACTGCTTATATTAAGTAGTCAATCGCCCTTGAGGCTTGACCTATTTAGCCTATACAAATTGAAAATCTCAAATCAAATCCGTTAATTTTAGGTTTGGGTTCAGGTTTTGTTAGCAGATTGGATCGATTTTTGCCACTTCTTTTTAAATCCAAGTTTCTAGACTCGATTTAGAGTTTGTTCCTCGTTGATCTCGTTTGAAATATCATATTACTTTTTATAAACTCACGAAAAAAGGTACATCATGAAAAAAGACAAATCGAAAACACGAGTTTGCGAAAAGATGATCCGAAATCGTATTTGGAGTAGCTAAGAAAGAACATGGAAGAGCACATTGGATGATCGGAAAATGGACTTGTAATTGCTAAGAAAGAGGACAAAAGAAGCACGAGCAAGAAGCTCATGAGGAAGTCACATTGCAAAATCAAGTAAAATTTGCTTAAAATAGTTATTTTTTGTGACGGCATTCTTTTGCGACATTTGTGAGAAAAGTTAAAAAAAGATTGTTTGGGCTCGAATATGATCATTTTAGTTATCATCTCAAAATAGAAACAAGTCCAAAATTAGAAATCAAGTTAACTATTGATTCAACTTTATTGCCCAAGTAAAAATAATCCGTATAAATATTGATTCAACTTTATTCAAGGAACAAATGGTTATTTAAAATAAATATCTTAAGCCAAAAGTAAATTTGGATTTGAAATCGGAATCTTGAAAATCAAAGAGTAAACAACAATCAATTGACTAATTCCATAAAATATGAACAAATGGAAGACCAAAGTCTCATCATCATCGTAACATGGCTATTGTAAAGAATCAATTAATTAATCAATAAAAACACAATCGAATAGATTTTTTTAAAGCCAAGATATGGAATTGATTCCAAAGTCTTTACCAAACTTCCACTACGGCAATACCCTTTCGATTTGCATGGGAATTAACACAAGTCCTATTTGAAAATTTTAAATTAATTACGCTCACTGATATTTGTTTTTGAGAACTAATTAGGGAGAAAAATGAAGAAGAGATTGATTTTTGATGAAATTAAGATGATTCTAAGATCAACCCAGAAGTTTCTGCAACAGAAAGGGCATGATTGTGATCTCCTTCGTAAGTGACGATCAACATGCTTGGATCATCCAATGCTCTTTCGACGTGTTTCCGAGCTGGGCATCCTCTCACGCTACTGCACTTGTAATATCCTCTGTTGATTTGAGAAATTGAAGAAATTAGAGACGGATTAATGGCGGATTTCATGATTGCTTCAAAATTTGATGGGTTTTAAGCATGAAAAGGGTTAATTAAGAGAGTAATTTTACCTGGGATGTGGAGATCCTTTAATTGGTTTCTGGCCGTACTTTCTCCATGAGTAATCGTCCGGTGGAATATCGGCGAGCTTCATACTAATTGCCTTAACCCTAATTACCCTCTTCATCCTCAGCTTTCTGAAAGATATAGCGATTTTCAGATTAAATTGAATGATGAAATCGATATGGGTGAAAATTTAATAGGGGTTGTTTGAATTTTTACCTTCTTTTGGAACAGTGACAACGGCCTGAAGAACCGCCGCTACACTTGCCGGATGCGCCGTTTTCCGACGAACTACACTTCTTTTTCATACACGAAGAAGAACACAAAGGAGGTTTGCCACCGGCGGACAGCTGTTTGCCGTCAGAGTCACCGGTCAACGAGGACATAAACGAGCTGGCTCGAGAAACCGCAGGGGAGTAAGAGAAACTAATCGTCTTAGGCAAAGAGTCTTTCCTCTGAAACACAGGCGGTTGATTACTCGTCGCCGGAGCCGCCGGGGGCGGAGGAGGAACAAAAGGTACTTGTTGTATAGGTGTTGGACAGTAGACCTTAGTCTCACCTTCGTCCGAAACGACATCGTGATGGTCGTGGTCCTTCATTATCGTCTGGTTCTGAAAACCACCATGATTAACCGGAGCTCGTCGGAAACGGGCATGGCCGGTGAGTTCCCGACTTGGTCGTCCCAACAGAGAAATAACCCGTTTAAACTTCGTAACAGCGACATCGGCAACCGCTTTATAATCCGCCGGCGATTGCTGTTGTTGAGACTGCGATTGAGAAAGCAAACGGATGAGCTTTTGGACGCTTTCAAGGCCGGAAGCAGCTTCTTGGACGGCGTTTGATTCGTCGGAAGCAGTATTTCTAAAGCCCATGATTAGATCTACGGCCATGGCGATTACACC
This sequence comes from Cichorium intybus, assembly GCA_023525715.1. NCBI lineage: Eukaryota > Viridiplantae > Streptophyta > Magnoliopsida > Asterales > Asteraceae > Cichorium > Cichorium intybus. Next base: position 137,874,426 of record CM042011.1, on the reverse strand, counting down.
ATGAAAATGGTGGTTGCAGGGAGGTATGGTGGTGATAAGAAGCGGTCAAAATGATGGGTTCGGCGAGGTAAATAGGCGAAGAGGGTGAGAAACGAGAAAAGTAAGCAGTTGGTGACTGGCATGTCATTTTATCATATCTGCCTAGTCAAAAGTTGGTATGAGTAAGATCCAACCACATAGTCCACCCCCTTAATTTCCTATTTTTCTAAACCAAAGAAACTCAAAATTTTCATTACATTTTTATTTTTAGTTTGGGCAATATCATACAATTTCAATCGATTTTCATTCAATTTTTAAAAAAAATCATTATATTATTTTTGAGTATATTATAATTCTTATATTTTTTGAAACGTATAAATTAAGGTGTCGGATCGTAAATCTTGGACAACCACAAATGTTAAGTAGCTGATATTAAGTGTTTGATGATTACAATCTATTAGATTAGACAATTTCAAAAAAATATAGAAGTTTTATCGCACAAAAAATATAATATTATGGTTTTTTTAATAATTGGATGAAAATATGTTGGATTTTTTTAGATCAAAAAACTTAAATTAGTTATTTCAGAAAATATAATGGTTTTAATATACCAAAAAATAATATAGTTGTTTTTTAAAAAATTTGATAAAAATATGTTGAGTTTTTCTATGATTTTCCCTTTTAATTATTAAATAATCTTAAAAACATCCATCATGCTTGATTAGATAAGATTAATATAGTGGATTAAATTGAATTATAATACGATTCCAATATAATATATACTAGATTTGGAGTTTGATATAAATTAAATTGTTGTATAAGAAAAAATTGATCCAAATTCTTAATCATATATTTTTTTTAAATATGTTTTAATGAATTTTATAGAACTCAATGAATTGTAAGAAATAAATTATATATTTGTATAAAAAAATTGAATACTGATTTGGCAATATATCAAATCTTATAAAGTTGAATGTGTTGTGATGACCTAATAACGTTAAACATATTTAATAACCGTTTGCAAATAGTTTTCGGTTTGTGAGAACTTGAAGAATTCTATTTATTTCACGTACCTAATTATCTTTTTATAGTATTTCAAGTTTAGATGTAAAAAAATGACATTTCATTGAACTCTACCAAACTTTCTACAACTGAAACCAAACTCGCAGCTAAAAACTAACTCAACCATAGCTAGATAAACTTTGTTATATCTCACATAAAATTACAATTGACTAAACACAAAGTAGTGAACTCACAATATGAGATATATTCATACGGAAAACAAGGAAAGTTTAAAACCGTGAGTCATTAAATATTGTAAAATTTAGTCTGTGGTAAATATAAAACCTAGAGGTTGTTTAGTTTGAATTAAGTCATAAAAAGAGTAGATGATACTTCGTTAATATTTGGTCCCACTGAATTTTGTAAAATAAAAAGAAAGCAAAAAAAGTGAAAGCAAAAAGTCAAAAAAAGGAAAAAAGAAGAAGAAATAATTGAAGAGAGGGGTAGGGCGGACGAAATACGGTGAAGATTTTGAAATAATTAAATATTAAAAGGCCTATGACTAAACGTTTGACCTTTCTTTTCTCGTGTCGTTTCTATGCTAGTCAACCAAACGTTTCTAGCCGTTGGATTTTGCAACTCTTTGGATGAAATATTATCCAAATTTATGTTTGTATTTAATTGGAATCTTTAAAACAACATTGATGACGATAACCAAATACATATCGAGATGTTGGTTCATCAACGGGCCTTTGGTCTAGTCTTAAGAGATTTTCAATGTACAAGTCTCATCTAAGATATGTGAGTCGTTCTTCTAATAAAAATCTAGATGTTTGTTCACATTCTTATAATAAATAGCCAAGAATTTCGTAAATACTTTTATCAAATATCATATTTGTTCGGTCTAATATTTAAACATAACAATTATCTTTTATAAATTTTCAAAATATGATATATATTCAGGAATGTCATTACATTTTAATCATATATTCGATTAAGTTCTAATTGTTTTTTTATATTTAATTAGGCCCAACATTTTATTAAATGTTTACAATTTTAGTTATATATAAAAAGAAAATATTCATTAAAGTCCTTACATTTTGACCACTTTAAAAATTAAGAGTTGAATTTTTAGTTTTAATTCAATTAGTCCTTACATTTTGACCATTACATTTTGACCATATACATCATAAATTGTAAAAATATAAAAACGGCATAACCAGCTACTATCCAAAATTGTAAACATTTAACAAAATGTTTGGTCTAATTGAAAATAAAAAAATCAATTATGACTTAATCGAATATATGGTCAAAATATAAAGACTTTCCTGAATATATCTCTTCAAAATATTATATTTACTCAAATATTTATTTTTTAACAATTTTAAATATTTTAAAAGTTTTGTTTTTATCTAAATATTTTTCTTATAAATCTAAGTTTAAAATATTATTTGTATATTTCTGTAAATTAATAAACTTTTAAAAAGGAAAAGAGAATAAGAGCCTCAAGACCTAATTCCATTGATGTATTACTACTGAATATCTTTATCCTTATTTTTATTTTTATAAATCTTATAGAATAGATCATCCAAATGAATATTGTAACGTCCCAACTTCTAGAATAAAATTTTTATTTTTGAAAGCGGGTTAAATACGTAAAAATGAGTTGGAAATAAAAATCATTTTTTCCAAGTTCAATAGTTAAAACATTTTAAACCATAGTTATCAAATCAGGTACAAAACATTAATAAGCCGAATACTTGAACACCAAATGTCGGATGTGATACAGTCGCATCGCGCTCCAAAGCTCAATTCGAAAGTACTTGAAAAACATTTAAGGTGAAAGAGTAAGCACAAAACTTAGTGAGTTTCCCAAAATACCACACGTTCCATTAGATAATATACGTCAATGAAGAAGGTCACTTGGCTCACCCCGAACAACCTGGCTCTCGGGTTCACCCCGATCCGCCTCAGCTAAGAACTCGCGGGCTCACCCGGTTTCGTCTTGCGCCGGTATATCCTTGGACTCTCAGGCTCATCCCGATCCACTGTCATTCTCTAGTCGCAAGAACGAATCCAATGACTAACACATAGCAGCACATAAGTTGAAGCATACAGTTTGACCTAGCGGGTCCTTAATCTCAACCATACAGTCATATAACGTAAGGCACGCCTAACTTAAATAGACGCTAATGCAATAGTAAAATGAGGCTACCTACGCATGTAACATCACCCATACTATAGTGAGAAAAGTCACCTAAATCCGCAACCTCAAGCCTCACGCCTCCAATATCCCCACACGCTAAGCAGCACGAACTCCTAACTTATCATAAAGTGGCAAATCAGCAATCTAAAAGACCCATAACCGATACTACAATCCAATTTCCTAATCTACCCAAGTTGACCCAAAATTCAACCGGTCAAAGTCAAAGGTCAAAGTCAAAAGTCAATGGTCAAAGTCAATATAGCGGTGCTATCTTGAGAAGATAGTGTCGCCATCTCCACAAATCAGATCGGGCACTCGCGATAATTAGCGTCGCTATCTCCATATGATAGTGGCACTGACTATGAATTTCTCAAAATCTTTGTTAAGCACTTAATCCTTTTAGCCAGGTGGTAAGGGTAGTCAACCCTCATAAATGAGATTTGAAATGTCCAAGGTATCACTGCTATACTGTACTGGATAGAGTACAGGGTAAGCATGGTAGAACCACAGAGACACGGGACTTAAGTCTATGCCATTTAGTACAGAATACTATGAGTGTTGTAAAGGGGGTGTAATAAAAGTAGAAATAGAAAAGAATAGCATGCAAATAATATAATTTAAGATATCAATGGGCAAAAGCCTAGTTTGGAATTCTCGATGTTTTATCAATCTATATTGAATTCCCTTTGATGTGTTCATGATTTATAATTCTAAGTTGGCTTTTAAAAGTCATAAAATGCAGTCTTTATGAAATTTACCTGCTAAATTATCTAGAAAAATCATGCTCTTTGCCTAAACCTAGTTCTGTATTACCCAACCTAAATACGCTCTTAGATTGAATGCAAGAACTGCATTAGATGTGCAAGTACCAACAATGTCCAATTCTTCTCATATGTGTGAACATGTGACCAAATTCTTAACAAGGGCCCTTATTATTGTTACCAAACATCAACTTTGTAAAACGATTAAGTGCCTCACTCAGTCGATTAACATTGCATGAACTTAATTTATCTAAGGTGATTAATCAAAAACAAATTAAATTCATAACTAAAATTGAAACGAGAAAATGGTCACTAGAATTAATCACGAACAAACATCAAACTGAATGTTTCAATCTATACCACAAACATGTCTGAACCCAGAACAAGATCTAGGGTTCTAGCCTGACATGACTAGATTAAAACAAGAAATGAAGAAATGAAAACATAAATGTTACTTACAACCGAATGTTTGTAAACTGAATCGTAAAATATGTGATTCAGCCTTCTAAATCTTCGTAAAAAATACCTTGAATGCTCTCTAGGTTGTGGATAGCGATGAGAGCTGCTAAACACTTTCTAGGTCGAAATAGTCTGTTATTTATAGACTTTTAAAAAGATAGCGATGCTATCTCCTAAGATAGCGTTGCTATCTTGGCCTCTCCTGAAAACTTGATATGGTAAGCGACGTGATCTCAACAGCCCGACTTTCTCGTAACACCCAGATAGCACTATTGGTGAAGGATAACGTCGTTATCTTGATCTTTCAGCACTTTTTCAGTTTTGCCCCCTTTTGTTCCAACTTTTGCCATTTTTCGCTTAGTTATCCAAAAGTCCTGTTCAAAATTATTTTTCCAAGTGTTGTGAGTAATTTAAGCCCTTTTTATCTTAATTTATTCTCAATCGCACTTTGATATCGCCCGAAATATGTGCAATATGAACGCGATATCACCAGGGGCAAGCCTTCCAGAATTTGCCCAAAACGACCATAGATCTATAAAGTTCCCACCTTTATGGTCATGCATTTCCAATGCATGTCTAAATCTTAAAACCTAAGTCCAAAAGCTTGAAATTAACCAAAACCACCATGTAAATCACTCAAGAGAGTTTGGTTCACTCTCAAATCAGGCTCAAAGCTCCAGAGATGGTTCTAAGGATATAAATATCTGAACTTTTCCATCAAACTCCAAAGACCAAGCAACAAAGGGACCAAGCATCCGTATAACACCACCATAATTACTAAAACAAGATAGAAACACAAAAATGTGGAGACTTTCTAGCTTACCAAGGTCCATAGAATGTAGATCTAGCTGAATCCAACTTGAAGAAGTGTTCCTTGCACCAACATACACCTTCTTCTTCCTCAAGCAACTTTCTAATATGAGTTATCGAGCCAAAATCACCAAAAAGAAGCTAGGGTTTTGAGAGAGAGTTTTAGAGGTTGTAGAAGGTGAAATAATGGCTCCCTAGGGTTTATAATCCTTAAAGAGGGTCTGGATCCCGAGATCTAGGGTTTTGTGTCTTGGCGGCGATTAGCAGCGCTAACTATAGCAGTTAGCATCGCTAACTGCAGCGATCCCGCGTACTACTAAAGCGCTAGATAGCGGCACTATCTCTATAGATAGCGTCACTATCTCCAGATCATCCTAAATCCATTTCCCTTAAATCCAAACTTGGTCATTTCGGGCACCGGATATTACAAATATGGTTCACGATAGGTCTCATTTTTGCATTATATTCATTTGAAACCTCTACCCCTTCATCTTCATCTAATTAATAAAAACCACTTAAGAGTTTTTCAACATATATAGTATAATTACTAAGTATTTAAACTAATATGATATAATTTATGAGTATCAAATTAATTGTATTTTAATAGTTTTTTTTACTTTCAAAGAGGTCAATCATTTGAGTAACACACAAACACAAATAACATACAAAGTGGGAGAAAACATATAGAAAGAATAATACAAAAAGATTGAAGATTTTTGTGTTAGTTTGAGATATTTTTATTATACTTTGAGCCATGTTACGATATTACAAGTTTAAATTTGTAAAAGTTTGATATATATTACTAGAGTAACTTAATAATTTTCGTTATGTGCTATTGATCATAAGCGATCATACAATCATTATCGATGCAGAAAACGTGTATGAAACAAATTTTGCAATAAGATTATTCTATTTTATTGTGTTTATGCTTATTTTTAACTAATACTCAAGTTTATGTAACTAATTGACTATTTGGATTTTTATTTTAGATTTTTGGGTTTCTTAATTGATCAATTATATTAGTACACATCTTCATATAATACAGACGTTTATATTTTATTATCATGTGTTGTGCTTGTGATTTCAAAATAAAACCTTATTTATATATTGGGTAATTGATATTTTGAAATAACTATACAAAATTAGTTACCTTTATATTATCTTTTAGTATTTATAGTTAAACTGACATTAGGAAAAATCATAAAAAAACACATGAATGTTTGAACAAATTATTGGAAAAATGAAGCATGTAGGTCTATATAAATAATTATATTTTATATATTAAATCTAAAACTTTTATTTAAGTAATGTATTTAATTGATTAAATTTTCAATTTTCAACCATATAGTAAATAATTATTTCTAATATATAAAATCTATATTATTTATTTAAGCAATGTATTTAATTGATTAAAATTTTCAACTTTCAGCTATATAGTGAATTTATTGATTTAGTAATTCAAACTAATGTGGTTCAAGATAAATTATTTATCTTTGATCATATTAAATTTAATTATTTAAATTTATTAGTTATTATGTATTAATATAACCTTTTCAATTACTTAATACTTATATTGTGATTATTGATTATTAAGTGGTGAGTAGTTGATTAAGTTTTACAAAAAGTTATGTTAATAAATTAAGTAGCTAATAAAAGTTGAAACTCTCAAAATTAACTTTTCAAAATTCTACCTAAAACTATAGACAAATTATTTATCACTTAACATATTTATTTAATTTTTTTAATTTTTATTAATTACTAAAAACCAATATTAACCTTTTTAGTTACTTCATATTTATGGTGTGACTATTGATTAAGAACTTATAATTGGTAGTTCAATAGGTTTTATAAAAAAACATTAATCAATTAAGTAGCTAAATGATAATAGAACAAAGGAGAATAGACCTAGGTTCGTTAGAGAAAACTACATCAAGCAGTCGATAAAAGACACGAAATTGCTGGAAGAAACTTTTGAAGAGGAAGAGGTGTGGTTAGCTGTAACACCCGGCTTTTTAAACAAAAACACCCCTGAAAAATTTTTCATTTAAAACACAGGTTTCAATACATAAAACCATAACAAGGGGTATATTTTAATAAATACGGGTACAAGTGTATCAAGGAGAGTATGAAATACCATAACTCCTTTAAAGCCGGGCTGCTACTAACAGCATCTAAGAGTCCTACTTCACGAGTCACGGACTCTATCTTGTCCCCTACCAGTATCATGCTAACCTGCAGGGACAGTAACAAACGGTATGAGCTACAAAGCTCAGTGAATAATCAAATCTGCAGATAACACGTATCAAAACACAATCATATAACTGTCTGGATATCGAATCCAAACTCCTAGCCTTACTGGCTGACCATATATACTCTAGGATTTCACATCCTATTCTTTAGCCCTACAGGCTAAATCATAGTGACCTGTAATCAACAAGCCACGTTAGTTATTTACATCTATAATCATGTCTAACCATTTCTGTCCCATATTTCTTAGTCACACTGGACTGCATCATATTTCATGGCTAACAGCCGCACCCTGTGTCATAGCTATACAAGCTGCACCAAAACATTATCAACATACAATTCATAGCCCGCAGGCTGCACCAGCTGGGTTTGATAACCCGATATCATAGCCAAAAGGCTGCAACATGTACCTGTAACAAAATCATAGCCAAACAGGCTGTACCATGTACCTGTAACAAAATCATAGCCAAACAGGCTGCACCAATTATCATAGCCCAAAGGCCGCATCGGAGACATAGCCCGAAGGCCGCACCGGAGTCATCGCCCGAAGGCCACATCGGAGACATAGCCCGAAGGCCGCACCGGAGTCATAGCCAACAGGCCGCATCAAATCATAGCTAACAGGCCGAATCAAATCATAGCCCGAAGGCCGCATCGGAGACATAGCCCGAAGGCCGCACCGGTTGGACATACAATCCAAAAATCATAGCCATACAGGCCGTACCCATTGGATATAAAAATCCAGAATTAATTATGGCTCACGGGTTAGCCCGCTGTTGCCTAGACTCACGGTTCCGTTCTTGTCATCGCAATGACTCACGGCTTATCCGATCTTGTCTCTTCAAACATATCTTTGAACTATCAATTTCGTCCCACAATCAGTTTCAACCTGTAACAACTCAATCATCATATATCACATATGGTATCAGTGAGATTACTCACCTGAAGGATTATTACAACTAATTTGTTGTTCCTTGCTTTCCGATACGATCCGTAGAATTTTGTCCCGCACCTATAATTTAATCATTTTCAACATAATTATAGGTTAATACCCATTTCAACTAACTCTAATACACTAGAGTTCAATAAAACATTGTTACAAACAATGCCTAGTTAATAAACTTTCCGTTTACTAACTTTATATGAATTTTACTATTCACCGGGACATTCGGATCGGTCTACAGTGCCCCCGAGGGGTCGGAAACTCAATTTAAAATTTTCCCAAACTTTTCAGACCATAACGAGCCTATGGTCCAAATTTGAACTAAAACGGACAAGCAACGCAAAAGATAGCGTTTCAAAGTTCCTGTCTGAGGGGCGCACCCCGCCCAGGCATGGGCGCACTGCGCCTGGGCGCACCCCGCCAGGCTTTTGGGCGCACCGCGCCTGGCACCTGCAGGTGCCTCCTGTCCAGCCGCGATTTATGCACTGTAGCAAGCAGTTTTGGTCCATTAAGGCCTTAATCAGGTCCTTAATCGATTGGGGTTTGTTCTAGGACTAAAACCTTATACCTTGACAAGGTTTTCCACCATCCAAAACAACCAAATCAATCAAAATGAAGAATTAGGGTTCTTAGTTCTAACAACCCCAAACTTCAAATTCATCACTAATAACAACCTACTTCCATTTTCTTGAGTTAAGTCCTTTCTAGCATGACTCAATGGAAGTAATAAACCAATTAAACCACATAATTACAACTGAAATGTACAAATTTCAGTTTCTATAAAACCAAACCAAGAATATCTCAAGAACTTGGTTAAAACTAACCTTAATTGTTTGGAAATCACCCATTCCAACAATTGTTCCTAGTTCTTGCTTCAATTTCATGATCTCCTGCAGAAATCGCCCTCTCCTTGCTCCTCCCGTTGCTGCACAATGAGCTAGTCAAAGAGAGAGTCAACTCTCTTATATTTATACTCCAAAATTTTACATTTTTGGTCCTAAAGTTCCATTTCTTGAACTTTGACCACCCAAAATCAAGTTTTATTACAATAAAACTTCCATTTCTTACATTTTTGCCACAACCAACAATATTTTTACATAATTGGTCGTTGACTTGGTCAAATGACCAAAATACCCTTTTTCGGTAAAACGACCAAAAATCAGTTTTTATAACATTTTAAGTCCAAAACTCAAAATATTATTTCAAACCAAATACTTTTCTGTCCAAAAGACCATTTTACCCTTCCAAGGTAAAATGACCAATTTACCCTTTTATTATAATTATAAAAAGAGTATCTTGGCGTTACATTAGCTGTGCAATATTGTGACAGTCGAAGGCCCCTAGGCCAGACGGTTTCAATTTTATGTTTGTGAAAGAGTTTTGGGGCGTTATAAAAAATGATTTGATGAAGGCGTTGTAGTGGTTATGGGAGATGGGTCAAATTAGCCTAGGCTGCAATGCCTCCTTCGTGATACTTATTCTTAAAAGAGCCGATCCTATGCAAATGAAAGATTTTTGACCCATTAGCCTGATAGGAGTGTACTATAAAGTAGTGTCCAAGCTGTTGGCAAATAGACTCAAGAGGGTAATTGGCAAGCTGGCGGGGGAGGAGCAAAATGCATTTATTAAAGGCAGGTTCATTCTGGATGGGGTATTAGTGGCAAATAAAACGGTAAGTTACCTAAAAATATAAAAAAGAAGAGTGTGATGATTAAAATAGACATTGAAAAAGCATATTGTAACAACCATTTTCAAAAAAAAAAAAAAAATGAATAGTGACTCCGTCGGCGTGAATAGTGCTCGCGACGCGACGTGAATAGTGCTCGCGACGCGAGGCCGAAAAAAGCTTCTAGAGAGGTGCGCGATGAGGTAAGTGCTTACGTAATGGTCACGACGCGACCGGGGGTCCGTTGCGACGCGAAGAGGGTCCAGAGGCCTATAAATAGGAGCTCCAAGCCTCATTTTTGGGCAAAACAAATACTAAACACTTATATACTATATAGGAGTGTGTTAGTAAGGAAGAGGTGCTATAAGAGAGGGAAATCAATAGGTTCGGGTAGCGATCGTCGTCTCGACATACGGAAAGTAAGTTCCAAACCTTTAGTACAATTATAATAGTATTTTGCATATAATATGAAGGGAACGATTGCTAGTCATTTTGACTTATATCAAATAACCAAGTTCGAGCCGGGAGATAACCCAGGCTATGGAGACTTTGTTCCGAAATAATGCTAATTGATTTACTTACGAGAACGGTGCCTAGGCCGGTTACATGGGATCTGGTTGTTGGATTTTCCGAAAGGCTAAAATGCTGAAAGGATCCTGCCACCCCATCTAATCTTCTACCTGGCCGTTCTTTACTTGATAAATCATGAAGTGTTATTTTGGAACTATTAAAAAGGGTGAATGGAAGATTTATAAATGATAGATTTTGTACTGTGATAACAGTCAAGGTTGGAAGAAGATACAAGGCAGAAAAAGACAAAAGCTTTAGTCAACAACCAGGTGAGTAATCGACACCTAAGTGTTACTTTTACTGTGGGGCCACATTATCGGTTCATGTGATTGGGACCACCTTACCGTGGGGTCACATACTCGGTACTCGTGGTTGAGACCACCCTTCCTGTGGGGCCACTGACTATTGTTGGTGGTTGGGACCACATATATACGTTGTGACGATCGTGTAAGCAGTAATTGTGGTGGGACCACATACAAGTGTTGTGATGGCTTAATCGGCCGGCAGTTCTATCACTCACTAAGGGGATGCACATTGAGTCCTTAGGACTCGACATTGCTGGGAACCATGATATGATGTGGAAGCTGAAAATTCTATGTTGTGTATTTTTGTAACGCTTATCGATTATTCACTGAGCTTGTAAAGCTCATCCTTGTTGATACTAACTGTGCAGGTGCTGTAGACCCTACTAAAGGGAAAGAGGTGCTTCGGGGTTAGAGCAGATAGTAGCAGCCCGGCTTTGAGGAGATTTCGTACTCCCAGATACTACTTGTGTGCTTTTGGCTTGTAATATATTCCCCTGTATAATATTTCGTTGAATAAAATATGTTTTAAAGCATGTAAAATAAAGGGGTGTATTTATATTAAAAGCCGGGTGTTACAAGTTGGTATCAGAGCCGAGGTTTAAGTGAATTAGGTGTCTATAGGGTAGATACCTAGACTTGAACCTTAGGAAATAGTGGAATTTGGGATTGGAAAAGGATAATTTATGTTATCTGATTAAGAGACTAATATTTCTGTTGAACTTTGAAGATGGCAAACACCAGGAGCGGTCAGAGCCGAGGAGGTGCTAGGCAGGGAGCTTCCAGGGGAGGCAGATCTCGATCACAGGGCTCAGTTCCCCGGGAGGCGGGAGAGGCAGCAAGGAACCAGCCGGATTTACGAGCTATCATTACTGATGTGGTACGGGAGTTATTACCCACTATAGTAGAGACACATAGGGAGGATACTGCTAAGCAGGTGCATGATGGATCCCCCAGAGACGAGGGGCATGCCGAAAGTGGAGTACATGTGGCAGATAAAGGCAAAGGTGTTGAGGGAACGTCAGAAGGGAAAACCAAGTGTACATATAAGAATTTCCTTAGTTGCAAGGCTAAGGAATTTACGGGAGGTGATAATCCCGTACAGGCGATGGAATGGTTGATACACACGGAGAAAGTTTTCCGAATCAGCAAGTGTGAAGAGGCGGATAAGGTGGAGTTCGCCACCAACCTTTTCACTGGGAATGCCCAATATTGGTGGCAAGTTTTTAGTAGAACTTTGGGTTCCGGTTTGGCTGAGATGTTGACCTGGGAACAGTTTAAAGCAAAATTTACTGAAGAATACTGTTCCGAAGTAGCAGTGAAGAAGCTGACAGAAGAGTTCTTACATTTGGAACAAGGGACTCGTTCTGTGCAAGAATATACTATGGATTTCTTGGAGAAAGCTAGATTTTGTGAACATGAGGTTGATACTGAGAAAAGAAAGATAGACAAGTACGTATGGGGATTGAAAACCCGGATTCGAGAGGTTGTACAGCCACTCAAGCTGACTACCTTTCGGCAAGTGGTTGATCGGGCGGTGGAACGTGAAGCGGAGCTGCAACGCCAACAAGGTGAAAGGAGGGCCGCAGAAGCAAAAAGAAAGGCTGAGGAACGTCCGTGGATTTCTCAGAAGAAGTCCCAACAATCAGAATCTGGGTCGCGGGGTCAGACTCGGAAGGATGAAGGAAAATGGTGCGACAAATGCCGGAGGAAGCATACGGGAGATTGTCCTACTAGTCCCTCACCATTGTATTGTTTTAAGTGTGGGAAGACAGGACACTATGCTCGAGATTGCAACCAAACAACTCGAGTATGTTTCCAGTGTGGAGCCAAAGATCATATCCGATCAGAATGTCCACAGCTGAAGACAGGAGGATCCCGAGACAGGACACGGGAGGAGTAGGGGAGAGAAAGGAAGGAGGCGCGAGGTGGACCAGTAGTCTCCCGAGCATTCCAGATGACCGTTGAGGAGGCCCAAGAAAAGACTGATGTTATCACAGGTACTTTCAAACTAAACTCGATCCCTGCATATGTATTCTTTGATCCTGGAGCCACCGACTCCTTTATATCCACATCATTCATGTCCCAAATTTCGATACCATTAACCCCGTTGAATGAAGAACTGGAGGTAGAAGTAGCAGGTGGTAGATATGTATATGTCTCTGAACAGATGCCAGGGTGTCAGCTTGAGATTAACGGGACCATTTTCCCTATTGATCTGAAGCCGATCACCACCAGAGAATTTGAAGTAATTGTAGGAATGGACTGGTTAGCATCCAATGATGCTCAAGTCGATTGTAAAAGAAAAAGAATTGCAGTTCTGACACCAGACGGGTCGCAAATAATAATTCAAGGTGAACGGCCACGTACCAGGATGCCTGTCATGTCTTTTGCCAAAGTACGACGTCATAACAACAAAGAAGGAATATTTTACATGGCATGTGTGGTCTCGACAGAGCCTACCAAACGATCCGTTGAAAATGTCGCCGTTGTAAAGGAGTTTGCCGATGTTTTTCCCGATGAGCTTCCGGGATTACCTCCGGATCGACAGCTAGAGTTTACCATCGATTTGGTTCCAGGAGCAGCCCCTATTGCTCGTGCTCCTTATTGATTAGCACCATCAGAAATGGCAGAGTTGAGGAAGCAGTTGCAGGAATTACTCGATCGGGGATTCATTCGACCGAGTACTTCACCTTGGGGAGCACCTATCCTGTCTGTGAAAAAGAAGGACGGGTCTATGCGAATGTGTATAGACTATAGAGAACTGAACAAGATCACCATAAAGAATAAATACCCCCTGCCCAGGATCGATGATTTATTCGATCAACTTCAGGGTGCATCCTATTTCTCTAAGATTGATCTAAGATCGGGATATCATCAGCTGAAGATTCGGGAGTCGGATATCCCGAAGACTGCCTTCCGTACCCGTTACGGACATTATGAGTTCCTGGTAATGCCGTTTGGGTTAACCAATGCCCCTGCAGCTTTCATGGACTTGATGAACAGAGTGTGTCGTCCATTTCTTGATACCTCTGTTATCGTGTTCATTGATGATATACTGATCTATTCCCGGAGTCAGGAAGAGCACGAGACGCATCTACGTCAAGTTTTGGAGTTACTCCGTCAAGAGAAGCTGTATGCCAAGTTCTCAAAGTGTGAATTTTGGCTTCGTGAAGTTCAGTTTCTGGGACATGTTATTAGCAGCGAAGGTGTTAAAGTTGATCCAGCAAAGATCGAGGCTGTAATGAAGTGGGAGCCGCCGCGGAATCCATCAGAAATACGCAGTTTTCTTGGGCTAGCTGGATATTACAGGAGATTTGTAGAGAACTTCTCTTCTATTGCAGCTCCTTTGACTAAATTAACTAAGAAGGGCGAGAAGTTTGAATGGACTGAGGAGCAGCAAGCTGCGTTTCAGAAGCTGAAGCAAGCTCTGTGTGAAGCCCCAGTACTTGCATTACCACAAGGTGGGGAAGACTTTGTGATAACAGTGACGCTTCTAGGAAGGGCCTGGGATGCGTTTTAATGCAGAGGGGTCGGGTGATTGCATACGCATCCAGACAATTGAAAGAAGCTGAGAAAAGATACCCGGTACATGATCTTGAACTAGCTGCCGTAGTATTAGCATTAAAGTTGTGGAGGCACTACCTATACGGGGTAAAGTTCAAGATCTATACGGACCATAAGAGTCTCAAATATTTGTTCGATCAGAAGGAGCTGAGCATGAGGCAGCAGAGATGGATGGACTTACTCAAAGACTATGACTGCGAGATTTTGTACCATCCAGGGAAGGCGAATGTAGTTGCAGACGCTCTCAGTCGAAAAGAGAGACCCATTAGGGTTGTGTCTGCTTGTATGAGCATAGTTAGTCGGCTACCTGAGCTGATTCGAACAGCCCAAGAGGAAGCAGGGAGGGCAGAGCATGTGAAAAATGAACGCATGGTTAGCTATATTAACCAACTCGAGGAAAATTCTCAGCGATTGAAGACCTTTAAAGGTCGAGTATGGGTGCCAAAGCAGGGTGAGGCACGGAAGTTACTCCTCGAGGATGCGCATTGTTCTCGTTATGCTATACACCCGGGTAGCACCAAAATGTATCGGACGCTGAAGCCGTTATACTGGTGGCCAGGCATGAAGCGGGATATAGGAAGATATGTGGAACGGTGCCAAACATGCTTGCAAGTGAAGTCCAATCATCAAAAGCCGTATGGAGAAATTCAGCCTCTACCAGTTCTAATGAAAAAGTGGGACGAGGTCACTATGGACTTTGTGACAAAACTTCCTCGGACGCCACGAGGACACGATGCAATATGGGTGATCGTGGATCGACTGACCAAATCCGCTCAGTTCATACCCATACGTGAAGATTATAAAGTTAGCAAATTAGCCAGAATCTATATTGATGAAGTAGTCTGTAGACACGGGGTACCATCCTCCATTATATCCGACCGAGATAGTCGATTTATGTCTGGGTTTTGGCAGAGCTTCCAAAAGAAGTTTGGAGCGAAAGTTTTAATGAGTACTGCCTACCATCCTCAGACTGATGGACAGAGTGAAAGGACTATTCAGACATTGGAGGATATGCTTCGTGCCTGTGTTATAGATTTTGGTGGAAGCTGGGAGGATCACTTGCCTTTGGTGGAATTCGCATATAATAATAGCTATCATTCCAGCATTCAGATGGCGCCATACGAGGCATTGTATGGAGCACCATGTCGTACTCCGACATGTTGGACAGAGTTAGGGGAAAAGCCGTTAGCTGGACCCGAGATTGTAGCTCAAACCGAGGAGAAAATTCGAGAAATTCGAGAACATTTGAAGGTTGCCCAAAACCGCCAAAAGCAGTATGCTGATCGTCGAGTGAAACCTATAGAGTTTCAGGCTGGTGATATGGTGATGCTTAAGGTTTCCCAGTGGAAGGGTCTAATTCGTTTCGGAAAGAAAGGAAAGCTGGGTCCTCGCTTTATCGGGCCGTTCCGGGTATTACAAAGGGTGGGAGCTGTAGCCTATCAGTTAGAGCTACCCGAGGAGTTAAGAGGCATTCACAACGTCTTCCATGTGTCGCATTTGAGAAAGACTCTGTTTGACGAGTCCCAACGAGTGCCTCTACCTAAAATTGAAATAGATGAAAAGCTGAGGTACCCGGAGCAGCCAGAAAAGATTTTAGACCGCAAGGTGAGACAGTTGCGGAACAAGAAGATTAATATGGTAAAAGTACAGTGGCGATATCACAAGGGCTCGGATGTAACTTGGGAAGCCGAAGAGGAAATGAGGGCGAAGTACCCCCAATTGTTTGCTTGATTCCGGGGACGGAATCTTCTAAAGGGGGGGAGAACTTGTAACAACCATTTTCAAAAAAAAAAAAAAAAAAAAAAAAAAAATGAATAGTGACTCCGTCGGCGTGAATAGTGCTCGCGACGCGACGTGAATAGTGCTCGCGACGCGAGGCCGAAAAAAGCTTCTAGAGAGGTGCGCGATGAGGTAAGTGCTTACGTAATGGTCACGACGCGACCGGGGGTCCGTCGCGACGCGAAGAGGGTCCAGAGGCCTATAAATAGGAGCTCCAAGCCTCATTTTTGGGCAAAACAAATACTAAACACTTATATACTATATAGGAGTGTGTTAGTAAGGAAGAGGTGCTATAAGAGAGGGAAATCAATAGGTTCGGGTAGCGATCGTCGTCTCGACATACGGAAAGTAAGTTCCAAACCTTTAGTACAATTATAATAGTATTTTGCATATAATATGAAGGGAACGATTGCTAGTCATTTTGACTTATATCAAATAACCAAGTTCGAGCCGGGAGATAACCCAGGCTATGGAGACTTTGTTCCGAAATAATGCTAATTGATTTACTTACGAGAACGGTGCCTAGGCCGGTTACATGGGATCTGGTTGTTGGATTTTCCGAAAGGCTAAAATGCTGAAAGGATCCTGCCACCCCATCTAATCTTCTACCTGGCCGTTCTTTACTTGATAAATCATGAAGTGTTATTTTGGAACTATTAAAAAGGGTGAATGGAAGATTTATAAATGATAGATTTTGTATTGTGATAACAGTCAAGGTTGGAAGAGGATACAAGGCAGAAAAAGACAAAAGCTTTAGTCAACAACCAGGTGAGTAATCGACACCTAAGTGTTACTTTTACTGTGGGGCCACATTATCGGTTCATGTGATTGGGACCACCTTACCGTGGGGTCACATACTCGGTACTCGTGGTTGAGACCACCCTTCCTGTGGGGCCACTGACTATTGTTGGTGGTTGGGACCACATATATACGTTGTGACGATCGTGTAAGCAGTAATTGTGGTGGGACCACATACAAGTGTTGTGATGGCTTAATCGGCCGGCAGTTCTATCACTCACTAAGGGGATGCACATTGAGTCCTTAGGACTCGACATTGCTGGGAACCATGATATGATGTGGAAGCTGAAAATTCTATGTTGTGTATTTTTGTAACGCTTATCGATTATTCACTGAGCTTGTAAAGCTCATCCTTGTTGATACTAACTGTGCAGGTGCTGTAGACCCTACTAAAGGGAAAGAGGTGCTTCGGGGTTAGAGCAGATAGTAGCAGCCCGGCTTTGAGGAGATTTCGTACTCCCAGATACTACTTGTGTGCTTTTGGCTTGTAATATATTCCCCTGTATAATATTTCGTTGAATAAAATATGTTTTAAAGCATGTAAAATAAAGGGGTGTATTTATATTAAAAGCCGGGTGTTACACATATGATAAGCTGGATTGGGAATTCATTTATAGTTCGTTAGTTCAAATGGGTTTTGGAGCTAAGTGGATTAAAGCTTGTTTGGAATCTGCATCGGTTTCGGTCTTAGTGAATGGGTCTCCCTTGAAGGAAACTAGAATGTATAGAGGAATCAGAAAAGGTGAACCGCTTGCCCCTTTTCTGTTTATCTTGGCAGCCGAAGGCCTTAATCGAGCGTGTACAATTGGCTTAGAAAAGGGTTTAGTGGAGGTGGGTAGCGATAAAGTAAAAATCATCCACATTCAATAGGTGACGACATTATTATATTTGGCAATTGGAATAAAAGAAATATCACCAACATCTTGAAGTTACTAAAGTGCTTCCATTTAGCATCAGGACTGAAGGTAAACTTAAGCAAAAGCAGCGTTTTTGGATTGGATGTGAAGCAAGTTGAAGTGGAGAAGCTAGCGGATCGAATGGGGTGTATGGCATGATCTTTTCCTTTACAATACTTGGGCCTTCCGATTGGTGTGAACATGAGCAAATGTGAATATTGGAATGCTGTACTTGAAAAGTTCAAAACTAGGCTCTCGACATGGAAAGAAAATTCTTTGTCTTATGGTGGTAGGTTAACCTTGGTTAAGCCAGTGCTTGGCAGCCTCCCTTCGTACTTGTTTTCTTTGTTCCTTGTACCCTTGAGCGTGGTCAAAAACCTAGAAAGTGTGAAGTTCCTTCTTCTGGGGCGGGGGGTAAAAGATAGGAAAATAGCTTGGGTCAAATGGTCAAAAACAATCTCTAGCTTCGATCGAGGAGGACTAAACATTAGGTCCTTAAGGGACCAAAACTTGAGCTTACTGGGTAAATGGTGGTGGTGGTTTCGTGTCGAATGGGGGGGCGTTATGGGTCAATGTCATTAGAAGCTTGTATTGGCGGGATGGTGGTCTAATCGGGTATGGGGGTAGAAACTTTAAAGTTTATAGTACTTAGGGAAACATCATTAGGGCTGGTTTGGACATTGAGAAGTTGGGAATCAAATGGATGGAGTCATTTATGAAAAACGTGGGGAACGGGGACGACACGCCCTTTTGGTTTGGTTGTTGGATTGGAAATTTCCATTTGTGCTCCAAATTTCTGAGGTTATTTAGATTAGAAAAAAAATGCGTCGACGTTAGTTAGTCATAGAAGGTTTTATGTAGGGGAGGGTAAATGGGATTGGAGGTGGGATTGGGAGTACAGTCTGAGATGTAGAACTAATGATGAATTTAATGATCTTACCTCACTACTTATCTCATTTTCAACAAATCAGGAGCGAAAGGATTGGTGGAAGTGGACGCTTGCAGAGAAAGGAGACTTCGAGGTCCACGCTAAGGAACCTGGTGGAATCGAGGTTGTAGGAACCTGTGGGGGTTGAAAGCATCCCTACATCTTGGTTTAATTTTGTTCCTAAGAAAGTTTGTATCTTTATTTGGAGGGTTAAATAAGGAAGTATTCCGACTCGAGTTCAATTGGATCGAAGAGGAATAGACCTTCCTTCCTTACTGTGCCCGACATGTAATAACTGTATAGAAAACATAGATCATGTGCTGCTGCAATGTCGTGGTTTAATTTCGTTCCCAAAATTCTCTCGATTCTTTCCTAATGGGGGTTAGAATATCAAACTTTGTGGAGGTCAAACAACTATTAATGTTCAAAGGAAAAAAACTAAAAAGACACGGAGAAAATAATCGAGAGAATTTTGGGAAGTGGTTGTTTGGTCATTCCTATACCTGTTGTGGAATCATCGTAACGTGGTTCTATTTGACAGAAAGAAATCTACTCAACGGTTATGTTTGAGGAGTTTCAATGGAGAACGTTTTTTGGTTAAAAGCGAGATGTAAGCGGGTAAGGTGAAATTGGATATTATTGTGTACAGATCCCCTTGCTCTTTTTAGCAATAAGTAGATAAACCTGTGTAATTTTCTTGGTTTAGTTTCTTTTGCCCTCGGTTGTTCTCCTGCATCTCACAGGTGGATGTTGGTGTAATTTTGGTTTGATTGGTCAGTGAATAAAAGTCCATGCTTGTCTTTCAAAAAAAAAAAGGGTGAAACTCTCATTACTCTTCAAGTTTCTACTTAAAGATATTATTAACTAATTTTATTGTTGTATCATAAGTATGATAATTTTATTGAATAAACTGTCATATATTTATATTGTTGGTAAATTTAAAGTTTTTAAGATAAAACTTATTTTGTTAACCAAAAAAAGTTAATTTTAAAGGTTATATTTTCAACTTATTTATTCAAATATGTATTAGATTATGTTATCTTTATTACAAGTTGAAATTGTATATTATAATTAAGACCATCAAACCTAACGTGGTTCAAGATAAATCATTTATAGTTTAATATATCGACTAGAATTTTTTTTTAATTTGTTAATTATTACAAATTAATATAAAACCTTTCAATTACTTCATATTTATGGTACGATTATTTATTTATTATTAAGCAATGTGTATTTGAATAGCTTTTACAAAAAATGTTAATCAACCAAGTAGCTAATAAAAGTTAAAGCATAACTCTTCAAACTTCTAGCTAATACTATAGTATACTATTTTTATTGTTGTTTATAAGTATAATATTTTGATTAAATAAATTCTCACATATGTTTATATTGTTGATAAATTAAAAAATATCATATTAAACAAATAATTTATCATGTTGTCAAGATAAAACCTCTTTTTTGCTAAACAAAAAGCTCAAATTTAGAGGTTATATTTTCAACTTATCTTTTAGATGTATGAGATCATGTTTTTTTTTTATTATAAGTAAAAAGGTTAAATGAAAAAAAATAGAAGGGATACAACTAAATGAACAAATGGAAAAAAATATTTAAATTTTATTCAAAGAATTACAACTTCTAAATCAGTTATAATTATTAGATAGATGCCTTATTTGAAATCTCATAAATTTTTAAATATTTGTATTAGTAATTTCTCCCACAACTATCTAAATTTTGAAAACGACATTCTACACTTTATTACATATAACATTCTAATAATAAGAAGTGGTTTCTAACAGTCTTCTATAAATTTTAATAATAACGAATAGTTTTAACATTAATTAACAATAAAAGTAATTAGTAGTAAGATAAAATATAAATTAAATAGCGGTATTTAATAAATGGTTGATATATTAAAAAAAATATCATGGTCGAAATTAAAAGAGGGTTAAATAAGTAAATTTTAAATTAATTAGGTATAACAATAGTTAAAAGTTACACTAATAAAGAATTATACATAACATTTTCATGCATATGCCGCAAGTAGATGCCATTGGATAATATTGTTCAAAATAATTATAATTTTGTATATCAGTTTAGTGTAAGAAATACTATTTTAAAGTTAATATCAATATCATAATCTTTTTTATATTTGTTACTAGTTTAATTATATAGTTTTAACATGCGTAACACAAGCATTCGTCTAGTATCTATTGTAAAGGAAACATATTTATTTGCACGAAATTAGTTTGAAACTCCCATAACTTTCCCATTTCTTTATAGTAACGTTTATAAATAAATTATATAATGTTAGATAAATGCAAAGAAAATAAATCGTTCTATGTAGACATAAAGTTATAGCTTTTAAAATTAGTCAATAATAATAGTTAATAATAAGTAGATTTAAAATGAATAATAATATGTGGTATTAAAACTTTCTACATTGATGGTTTTGTATAAGCCTTTTAATAATAATAAGTGGTTTAAAATTAAGCAATGATAATAATAATTAACAACAACATAAAATTAAAATTTTCATTACGTTTCCTTACATACTTAATATCTTAAATATATTCACCACGTCCGAAATTTATAAAAAATGGTCAAATAAATAATTTTAAATTAATTAATCATAACAATAGTTAAAATGTAACACTAAATTGACAATAATATTTTGTTTTATTTACGCACAAGACAGGGGTCTATGAAATTGAGTGATACGATTCTAATATATATTTATTCTATCATATTATTCAAAACATTTATAAATTTATACATCAACTTAGTGTAACAAATTTTACTTTATAGTTAATGTTAATGATATAGTCATTTTTAATAACATATATTTCTAAAAATTTAAATTATATAATTTTAATCTGCGCAATGCGCAAACATTCGCCTAGTTAGTAATAAGCATTACCCATCAATCTACGACAATGACACTATAAATCAATAATGAATAAGAGATAAACCCCTGAAAAGATCAAACTTTTTTCAATATTTTAACATCCACAACTTGGGTTTCGTGGATTTGATGCAATCTAACTCAATTTTTCAAATAACTTCGGTTTTCGACTTATCACTTCAAGAATACTAAATTGCTGACAATAATTCGTATACAAACTACAAACGAATACGGATTTTCAAGAGCTTAACCTGCAAGATTTGGGTTTTATCGTTTGATTAAAATAAGATAAGAGTTTCTTAGCGATTTATTGGCTCATACAAAAAGGGTATAATAGTCGATCGGTAAAAATAAAGATTTAAATGATTTTACAATGTTTTAAAATGTTAAAAGTAAGTGTTTGGGCAAATATAATATATTAAAAGTATATGAAAAATATATATGATATTTAGAAATTAGAGTGTGCAAATATAATATTTTCATGTTTAAAAATGACATATACAAAATTCTCTCAATAACGGATATGTTATGGAGATATTTGCGAGTGTTATAACAAAAAAATCAATCAAACAATAATAGAAAAACAATATGGCAATTTGTTATGGGAATATCTGCGAGTGTGTTTAAAAAGAGATTTTACAAGCAGTTAGTTATGTTCTTGATTTTTGGAAGGAAATGGGAAAAAATTAATATTTTTAAGTTTTTACCTTCATTTCATACAAAAAATAGTTGTTGGAGGGGTAAATAAGTACATACATTTCCCTTCCTTACCCTCCATTCCCTCCCAAAAATGAGATGGTGACTTTTATGTCTATTTTCTTTCCCCTCCTTTTTCATTCCATTCCATCCCTTAAAAAATAACTCAAGAACACAATTTTGTTAAGTTTTTATTCCATTCCATTCCCAAATCCCCTTAAAAGAACTCGAGAACATAACATAAGTGAATTTGGAAGAAATCAATGGTACTTGATTTGTGGAAACCCTCACATTCATGCATATTTACGCACTGATTGGAAGCGTTTTTGGAGGCCCGATAGCGGTCTCAAAACAAGGGAGAGGAAGTACTTGAACACTCATCATTTTGATTATAAATTGTTTTAATCTGTATAAAGATAATTTTGATTATTTTTAGGTTGTTTCAATTTGTATGAAGATGAATTTGATAATGGTCTCAAAATAGGGGTTAGAATGGACACTGGAGGTGGCGATGTCAGTAGACGGTGGTGGTAGGGAGGTGGGGTGAGATGGCTTATAATTTAATAAATATATAGAAATTAATAAAAGAACAATGATAAGAAAAAGTATTTACATGAGTCAATAACAAACCATGTAACAAAATAAAACAACATGAATCAAACACGTAGAAGTTTTCAGAGTTGCTATCTTATATATCAGAACGTTAACCATAATAGCATATTAATATAAATAAATATAAAAAAGCAATTATATTCGAGGGCAAATCTCATAAAAAAGCTCAACTATTTTTATTCACTTCTTAAATAATCACTATATTATTTTTGAGTGCATTAAAACCTTTATATTTATTATTTTCTGAAAATATATAATTTAAGGTTTCAGATCGATATATCCTAGACAACCACAAATGTTAGGTAATCAATTGTTAATTGTTTGATGATTACAATCTATTAGATTAGACGATTTAAAAAAATATAGGAGTTTTATTGCAAAAAAAAAAATATAATATAGTGGTTTTTTTAATTATTGAATGAAAACATGTTGAGTTTTTTTAAGATCAGGAAATTTAAAATAGTCATTCAAAAAATATAGAGTTTTTAATGTACTAAAAAAATAATATAGTGATTTTTAAAATTTTAATGAAAATGTGTTAAAAGTTTTATGAAATATCATGTCTAGAGTTGAACGTTTACTCGATGTAATTGGTTTTTAAACATATATGAAAGATTTAAAATCTCTTCAAATAAGTTTATGCAAGACAATAGTGAAGATAAATGATCAAGTAAAAGACGGGGCAAAACTAAAAGTAAATAGGAAAAATTGAGCGCAATTGACGATAATTTCCATGTTGCAGACCATAAAAAGTCAAAACAGATAAAGAGTCCAACACGGCGCTGGGGTCACGTCACCTTCTTCTTTCTTCTTCGCTTTGGCTGGTGACCGGTGACTATTATATCTAAATTTATTTGAATTAAATTGTCTGTTTGCGGTTATTTTAATTACTTTATTTATTTATTAATACATCAATGTGAATTGATTTTCTATTTTTAACAACTAAATGTTAAAAAGGTTAGCTAGAACTATCAGTCAAATTGATTGAATGGCTTGCAAGTTTTTAAATGAAGGGAAAATGATTTATTAGGGTAACCAACTAGTTGATTTGTTCACGTTTAGTCACTTTCTTTTTTTTCGTGCTTTATTTGTCATTGAACTATCTATTTTGTTCATGATACATCCTTACGACCTGTAATAGCAGGTTACAGCCTAATTGACATCTATTTTGTTCACATTTGGTCACTTTCCTTTTTTATTCGTGTTTTATTTGCCATTAATTTAATTTAAATTTTTATTTTTATTCGTGCAGATCTGAAATGACTATTTTGCCCTTTTTAATTTATTTTTCCATTTTTATTACATTTTAAGGATTTTTATTAATGACTTTTAATTAAAAATAAATAAGAAAACAACCCACCACCACCTCTCTCTCTCTCTCTCCGTCTCTCTCAATTAATAAAACCTGCAACTAAACACACACACACACACTTTGCAACTAAACACACACACACACATACGCACTTTGCAACTAAAAACACAGACATCACCACCATCTACAGCAAAGATCTGGTTCGATAGGTTTGGAGTGCTCTTCCTTCTCATCATCTTTGTCCAGATCTTTGCTGTAAATGGTGGTGATGTTTGTGTTTTTAGTTGCAAAGTGTGTATGTGTGTGTGTGTGTGTGTTTAGTTGCAAAGTGTATGTGTGTGTGTGTGTTTAGTTACAGGTTTTATTAATTGAGAGAGAGAGAGAGAGATGGTGGTGGGTTGTTTTCTTATTTATTTTTAATTAAAAGTCATTAATAAAAAATCCTTAAAATGTAATAAAAATAGAAAAATAAATTAAAAAGGGCAAAATAGTCATTTCAGATCTGCACGAATAAAAATGGAAAAATAAATTAAAAATGGAAAAATAAATTAAATTAATGGCAAATAAAGCACGAATAAAAAAGGAAAGTGACCAAATGTGAACAAAATAGATGTCAATTAGGCTGTAACCTGCTATTACAGGTCGTAAGGATGTATAATGAACAAAATAGATAGTTCAATGGCAAATAAAGCACGAAAAAAAAGAAAGTGACTAAATGTGAACAAATCAACTAGTTGATTACCCTAATAAGTCATTTTCCCTTAAATGAATATTGGGTGCATAAATACTTCAAATTATTTTGCTACAAAATTAGATTATTATTTAATATAATTTTTTTAATCATATTTAGTATTCTAATTTTTGTAGGAATAAAAACTTGATAAAAAGGTATTCGCCCGCAAACACTTTAAAATAGATTTGACACATATATTAAACATTCATGTTTCAACATTGAATAAAAACACATGTGGGATTTATTTGACCCAATTTGTACGACGCATACACACATATACTAATTTGGTATGTTGCGCCTACCCATCCTAACTACATATTTTACCACCTTCGATTTATTATTATATATGCCGTGATGTCATTATATTCTACTTATTTTCCGTCTACGAGGTATATAATATAATTCATCTTCTACGTAAACCAGTCAAATTTCATCTTTTAGTTTTTCCATGTTAAGCATGAATTTTATCATCATAAATATTGATGACACTAAATATTTCTTTGACAGGATTAAACAAATCATTCGAAAAATCGGGTTCCACATTTTTAGTTGTTTACTTAAATTTTTATTTTTAGTAATATATTTATCCATAACATATTAAATACATGATTTTATAAGGGTTAACTAAAAAATAGTAGTGTTAAATAGATCTAAAATGTCAAAAATCCACCTCCATATATCTAAAAACCTAGGGGGCGTTTGGTTCGTGGATTTCAAATCCTTGGATTTCAAATGAAATGGAATTTTAAATCCTTCAGAAATTTGAAATCCTAGGATTCCCATGACATTTTTGGTTGAATATCAAAACCTTTATGAAATTGAAAGAACAAACATTAGAATAATCAGCAATAAATCATCGATTTGGAACTAATTACGGAGAATCGATGACACAACATTTAGTACAAAATCTACTGTGGAGTCGGCATCATCGATTAGGTGGTTGAAGGTGAATACGACGTTGGTAGTGGGGGTGGTCGGAAGTGGAGACGACATCAGTAGTGTGGTAGTCGGAGGTTAAAAACAAATCCTTCATTCATAGAATTTTAAATCTTAGAATGAGGCGATGTGTTTACAAATCCTTCATTCATAGGATTGTTGAGTCATTTTAAAATCCTATCATTTACAAATCACACGCTTATTTTCAACCAAACATAGGATTTTTCGGGGTTTAAAATGCAAATCCTTATGAAATTCGCAAACCAAACGGGGCCTTATGATAATCTAAATTTACAATTTAAAAAATAATTGGAACTAGTGTTTCGACTGTCCGCGCGATGCTGCGGAAAGACAAAAAAACAAATTATGTAACGGGTGAAAAATGTAACTTTAAAATATAATAAGGGACCTGAATCGTAACTTACGAAATACCAATAATATAACTTTATAATAAATATGAATGAAAACAATTAATTCGAAATTAGTTGAGAGAAAAAACGTAAATATAAAAGTTTGCTATAAGAAGAATCAAAATTGTTATTTCTAAATAGAAGCTTATTTGCATTTTGTATCAAATGTTTTAACAATTATACTATGATCTGAATCTATTAATTTTAGTTTTGGAAAAAATCAAAGGAAATGTATAGTAACTCTCTCTCACAAAAGAAAGTTGATAATATATATATATATATATATATATATATATATATATATATATATATATATATATATATATATATATATATATATATATATATATAATTCCAGCATATAACTTTATAACATACTAACTAATTAATTTTCAAGTAGATCGGAATACTTCAAAAAAAAATTGACAGACGAACCCGATCTTAATCTTACTTATTTAACTTGTGTGGAAAAATTTTACAATATTGAGACATTTATAAGGTGACTCTTTCTATCAAAAAATATTTTTGACAATTATAAGGCGACTATTCTATCCAAATGTTTCTTTTGATCCAATTCTTATTCTATACCAACAAACTAAAAACATAATTATTAATTTGGGGGCAAAGTCGTGATTGGTCATCGTCGCTACAGCGCCCTCTTTGACTTTATGTACGTCGTCTTTGAAAGTTGACACGTCCCTTGTCTCTTTCCTTTTTCTGGCCGTGTGCCCTTCACGTGCTCCCCCACTCTTCACTCATACCATCTCATGTTTTCTCTGTAGGAATTCCAAATATTATAAAAACTAGCAATGGCTGGTAAAAAGCAAAAGAACTATAAGAAAACAACAATTGTTAATCAATAACAACAAATTAAAATAATTTTGATTTTATTATTAACGAGAAAATTTAATTATCAACAAAAAAATTATAAATATGAAAGCTATATAAAGTTAAACCAGTTAAATGATCAAATAAAAAGTTCAATACAAAAATAATTCAATACCTTAGTATGCTAAGAATAACAATAGGGGTTCTAAATCCAATAAACTCATTTTCATCTTATAATACGCCTATTACAAATCCAAAAGAAGCAGCGAAAAAAATGTCACTAAAGATATCTATTTTATTATATTTAACCGATCCAAAAAGCTGGTTATTACGGAAATCTCACAATACCAAAAACAAGTAATAATCACTGCATCAAAACAGTTCCTCCACGCGACACTCAAAGGCACATGATCAACCCACCGAATGAGACTATCAATCGACCTATCATAGGCAGGTCAAGCCCCCACCACCTACCAATAAGAGTTCAGACTCCCAAATTATGAGTACACTTTGCGAAAACATGTTGCATTGTTTCTATGTCATTAGGAAAGTAGGACAAGCAGCGGATCCAAATCAATACCTTTTTCCTACTGGCTTCAACCGATTAGGAATACAAGAAAGCCTAATCCTCCAATGTAAGATTTCTCTACTTGATATGAACATAATTGTTCTATCTAATTGAAGCCTCACTAGTAACTAGAGTACTACTATCCAAAAAACATATAGCAGAAGAAACTGATAACGAGTCTGAATAATTCATTGACCAGCCTAAACGATCATTTTTATCTGTCAAACCATGCTTCTGGACCATATAAAGAAAATCGGTCTACTGGCGTACTTCTGCCCCACCTCTGAGACTTTGCCTTAGAAAGACACTGACAGACCCAATACAATTTTCCAACCAAAATCTAGTGTGAAAATTGTTCCCGACTTTGACCTTGAAATATTCTTACAAGGCCCTTAGAATGTTACTGCAGTCTGCATATATGACCGAACAAAATCAATACACAACCCATTATATGCATTTCTGATATCATAGTGTTGAAGCGTCAGTATAATGGATGAATTTGATAGCCTAAACCCAAAGTGCTCATATGCTCAAAAAATTGCCACCTCTAGTTGAATAACAAATTTAGGTCAAATAAGAACATAGTACCCACTCTACGGCCACATTCTAATTTACTTGCCAACACTTTGTTATAATGAACCTAATGTAGTTTACACTCACCAAAACCAGCCCCAAAAGAAACGAGTTCTAAGGACTCAAACATTCTCATAACTATCATTAAAACTGAGAACATGGACATAAAATAGATTCACAGACTGCCCATTATAGCCTTGAGAATAGTAAGTCTCCCACCAATAAGAAAAGAACTTGCCATCCAAGATTAAATTTTAGTGACAAATTTATCTACAACGATCTTCCATGAATCAATACGGTTTATATTTTCTTTTATCGGAAGCCCAAGATAAACAAATTGAAGACATAGATTCGAGCAACAAATGAAAGGCATAAATAGAAGACTTATTGTAAAGCACGTGTCCCAAGTATTAAGTTAAAAGTTTTAAAGAATTAAATTATAAGTGTTTTGAAGAGTTTGGCTCTATGTGGCACTATCATCATGGTGATAGCGATGCCTAGGAGGCTTTAAATCTTGCATGCAGAGCACGACGGTTAGTGACGCTAACGACCATGCTTAGCGGTGCGATGCGCCAAAATGCTAAACCTAGATCTCGGGGGTTAAGTCCTATTTAAAGGCTCTAAATCCCAAACTTAACTCTTTTATCAGCCTACATTCCTTATGAAACCCTAGAAACGAACCCTTGTCATCTTTTTGGTGATTCTTGCTTCTTTCTTACTTTAAGGTGTAGTTTGAAGAAGAAGAAGTGAAGTAGTGGTGTAAGGAAGCAATCTCTAGCCAAGATCCAACATCCTTTCTATATTTTGGACCATTATAAGTAAGAAAGTTCACTACTTGATGTTTCTTCATGTTTAAATCTAAGAACTAGTAAGGTTTTATGGTGTGTTGGCCCATTTATGGAGCCTTTGAACCAAAAAGAGAGCATACACAAGCTCTCTTGAAGCCATGCAAGAGTTTTGATATTTTAGACCTCTTTTGAACTAGGGTTTGAGTTGGACATGTATTGGACATGCATGTCCATAAAGTTTACATTTTTATCCATTAAAAGCCTAAATGGATGATTCCTGGAGAGTCCTAACCACATGATTAACATAATAAGCACTTAATAAAGAAGTTGGAATGCTCAAAGATAGATGTGCTACCACCAAGGGATAACGACGCTACCTTTGGAGGGAAACCATTTCTGATCACCTCCCGTAGCGGCGCGATGAGCCATTGGACACGAAGCGATGCACGTGTGTTGAATTTGATTGTTGACTTTGACCGCTGACTGTTGACTTTGACCAGTTTGACCGCCGATCAAACTTTTATGGATTTGGGATATAGATTAAGGGGTTGACGTTTGAGTGGTTTAGAGTCATAAGTGATGTTTAATGATGATTTAGGATTTTCATGTTGTTGTGACTTGAGGAGGCGTATGTGTGTACTTCAGCTCTATAATTCAAACGAGTCTTCTCACTACACTATGTGTGACGTTGCATGTGTAGGTAGTTTGAGAGCCATTAGGGTAGGATCGTGTGCTTAGAATGGTTAGTCTTGCTTGTTGGTTGTCTACTTGTATGATTTGTTCTACGACTATGATTTTCTGATGCCCGATAAGGTAGTAATGTGTTTGCCTGAGGCCCGTAAGGGTAGGTCGGTGCATGAAGCTCTTAATGGTAGGTTTATGATAGGACTGTGGTTTCCTGATGCCTGGTAGGCTAGGACTATGTTTGCCTGAGGCCCATAATGGTAGGTTAGTGCATGATGCCGACTATGGTGGTTTTTGTGTGGTATGTTTGTTATGTGATGGAATGTGTGGTGTTTTGAGGAACTCACTAAGCTTTGTGTTTACTCTCTCAAGTTATATGTTTTCCAGGTACTTCTTTAGATAAAGGAAATGGTATGACGTAACTGTACCACATCTAGCACATTTTAGACTTCTGTTGATATATCTTTTGTACTGGATTTGATATCATGAGTTTTAGATATGGTATTTTTCTAAACATTAAACGAATATTTTATGGTATAGGTTACTATGTTTCTACTCTTATTTTAAAAATAAAAAATTTGTCCTTCAAATTTGGGATGTTATACTTTTAAATCCAAAGTTCCTACTTTAAACCCCCCTGAAAAGCATTCAAAATCTTTGCCTCTCGAAAGGCATCACGAAGGCCTTCCATAATTATAATAAACAAGAATATGGATAAAGGGTCTCTTGGTCGGACACTACGCTCAACACTAAACTCCTCATTTGGGGCACCATTCACGAGAACAGAAGCTTAAAAAGAACTGAGAGTGACTTTAATTGAACCACACCAAACCAAACCAAACCCGATTATAGTCATAATCTCAATCAAGTTATCTTAAGAATGAGAGTCATAATATTTCTCGAAATCCACCTTAAACACCATTAAAAGTTTCTTATTTCCCTTGGACCACCCAATAATTCCATTCAACATTAAAAAAGTTCATCAAGAATTTGAAGACCTTCAATGAAAGTCAACTTCGTCACACATATCACACAACAAAACAATTAGCAATAAGTTTGCCAATAATTTTATATTGGTGTCCAGTCAATCTAATAGGACGACAAAATCCTTGATGGATTTGGGTTGCTAACTTTCAAATTGACCTAGATAAAAGAAGGATTACATCATTTATGAAGCATTGAAGAGGTTTGGAATTGGCAAACAAGATTCACAACATCATCTCTTACTAAATCCTAAAAGCTTTTTAGAAAGTCGATCAATATAAACTCATCCAAATCTAGAGCTTTATCATTCTTATAATCCCACACAAATTTCTTCATTTACTCAAGAGAGAAAGACAACTCAATAAAATAACATTTATCTGAATTGAGGTGGTTGAACCTCTGCGACATAGTACAAAAAAGAAACTATAAATATAACGGATCAGTCGATTTTGCAACACGTTTATTAACATATATTTCATTGCAAAATAACCGATTTTCGTTATGAATACTTTGACGATTATTTGAAATAAATGTGCTGATATTAAAAATGGTTAAAATAATGCAAGATGTAAAAGAAGAAGTTTAAGGAACTACACAAAGAAAAGAAGGACAAAAAGCTAACAAGTTCAAAGAACATTCGTTAGAACATATTTAATTTATAGACAAAAATATTGAAGTTAAATTTATTGTTTATTTAAAATTACTTATTAATATAAATAGTTTAATTATTTCCTAAAATAATTGATCGTGATAAATGAATAAATTTAAGTGGAAAAATAATTTTTAAAACCAGAAAAAAAAAATTAAAAAAAGAATTTAAATTACTTGTCAAGTCTAGTTATAATAAAACTATTTTGAAATGATTAATTTGTTAGTTCTAAATAATTTGTTTTATTCAAATGGACTAAACTAATTTAATACAAAAAGTTTTTATTGATAAATTATATTATTTTCAGATTTATTAAAAATATAATCAAATGGAAGCTGCCGCCCGCATTCGCTTCGGCCCAAGAACAGACGAAGCCCAACTCCACCGGCACCAGCCACCAAGACGCCATCCACCACTCGATCGGGCTTCCACACAAGACCGGGACCCGAACTCCATCTTCTTCCCAAAAAGCAGCGAGTCACGGCTGCACCATACCCGGATCCGAACCAACCAAGGATCCGCGAAATTGGATCCCCAAACCCCATGATACGTCCATCTGTTAATCAGCTCCACTTCTCCGTTCCAGCTTTTTAAAGTCTTTTCTTTTTCTTTTTAAACTTATTTTTTCCATTTTTTTTCAAACCAATTATTCCGGTATTTATTTCTTTTGAAAATGCATAGAAATCCGAATTTGAGAAAATCGACCTGGTTTTGAACCTTGTGCAAAACCCGAATATGGTAACAGTTTATGATCGTTTTTGGTGGTTGACAAAACTGTTTTGCGACAGTTTTTGTCAGTTTTCAGACAAAGGGAAGGTATTCCCGTTTTTTGGTCAATTTTCTGGTACATTCGAAATCACATAACTCCACATTCTCTTTGCTCGATCTTTGAATTTTATCCAATTGGGGATTCGATCTGTACCATCGAAATACTTCGATTTGATAGTGATACCACGATTTTCAAATAATCCAAGCAATCTTTTACCCCAAATTTCTAACAAATTTCTCTAATTTTTTTACTATAAATACCTCATTCATATCACAACTCCAACACACATCAACCATTAACACCTTATTTGGTGTCATCCCTCACAACACCTCTACATTCCACAACACCTCAACCATTAACATCTTCTTTGGCGTCATCCTTCACACC
Source organism: Cichorium intybus (assembly GCA_023525715.1). Classification (NCBI taxonomy): domain Eukaryota; kingdom Viridiplantae; phylum Streptophyta; class Magnoliopsida; order Asterales; family Asteraceae; genus Cichorium; species Cichorium intybus. The sequence continues at coordinate 137,841,682 of CM042011.1, read as the reverse complement.
TCTACATTTCATAACACCTCAAAATTTCACAACACCTTAGCCATTAACACCTTCTTTGGCGTCATCCCTCATAACACCTCTACATTCCACAACACCTCAACCATTAACATCTTCTTTGGTGTCATCCTTCACACCTCTATATTTCATAACACCTCAAAATTCCACAATACCTCAAACATCAAACACCTTTTTTGGTGTCATCCCACAACACCTCTCTACACCTTCAACTCCATTTTTGGAGACCTTCTTACCTTCATAAAGGTCTCCAAGTCATCCAATCCCCCAACCTTTCACAAATAAAGTTTCTCAAAGTTCAAATCTTAAATCCTCAAGATTAAAGCGCACATCATTCATGATGTTGAAGTATACACAAATAATCAAGTTTAGTTTGTTAACTAAGATGAAAGGCTAAACAATTTACGATTGCTTATAGTAAGATTTTATGTAATTGGATTGGTTGTTTTTATTATTACTTGGATTGAGAATAATATACATGTGTCTATTTGTTTGATGTTATAAGCATTCGATTAATAACAAGTTTATTGTGTTTATTTTATCAAGTTTGTTGCTTTAATTCATGAGATATCATATCATATGCAATAGGCATAACATATGATATGCCTTGATAGAGTAATAATCTTGTCTTTGATAAATCTTATTTAATTACAAGACACCATATTGCGTGTCCATTATTTGTTTTGAACCTATTGCTATGAACTAATACAAATAACTGGAAGAAAATATGGCGTGCCAACAGTTTAACTTTGTAGTGTATCATAATAATTAGAATTATATTTATGTATTCATATTTAAATACAATCCAAAGGAAGATAAAATAATAAATTACAGTTATATAACTATCCAGCTGTAAGCGATCCTATTTCACCAATTATTTATCTCGTTTATTTTTAGTTTCAACTTCGTTTGCAAAGTTAAAATCTTTATTCCATCACGGAAGTTTCTTGTATCATTTTAGTCATTATTTTGGAGTTATAACAACTTGAATAACACAAAATCTAACCACATACTCTCGGTGGATTCGACCCCGCTTACCCTATTTACTTAGGAATAGTAGGTTATAAATATCTTTTGACGTGTATGACAACGAGCTGTCAACAACTAAAAAGGGATTGTAAATAAGACTTAACTTCCAATTTCACCCTAGCCGAATCTACCACCTGTTCACTGTCCACCATTATTCCTTTAATGGAACTTTGCCACCTCTTTCAATTTACAACTCAATGAAAATACGTAGGGTTTTCATCTCCCTTAATGCCCTAATTAACATTAGCCTTATTATGTTAAAATACGTCAAATTGTCAATGTATTTCATCTATTTAATAACATAACCGAACGTCCAAATCCACCGTTGTGGTAATTGAAGACACAATCTTGCCATCCATGTCATTGAACACTCTAATAAGCTAGTTTTTTCTTTCCAGCAAAGACTTCAATGACCTTTTAAGCCAAACTTTCATATTAGCTTTTGGAGGTTGTAACTTCTTCTTAAAGAAATCATATGGTTACCCTTCCCTCCACCTGAGAACTCTAGGAGGACCTCGCTACAACCTCAAAACCCTAAATATAGACCAGGATTGAAGCAATATGAAAGTGCAATGACCATAATTGGTAACCAATTTTGTTGGAAGATTATGTATATGATCAGAAAGGAACTTTTCCAAAACCATTGAAAATTTTAGGGGAATGAGTCGATAATTCCATCTCAGACATGTATCAAATTTACTCAGTTTAGATCCCCATTTGTAAGACCGAGTAAACTTAGTCCTGTCTATTAAGTAAAGTGTGGAGGTCGATCATCAGGAAGTCACAACCTTGGTCTATACTGATGCTCAGTTTTGGCAGGAGAGTTCTTAGATGAAAGAGTAGTTGATATCGCATTAATATATATATATATATATATATATATATATATATATATATATATATATATATATATATATATATATATATATATATATATACACACACACATACATATATACATACATACATACATACATACATACATACATACATACATACATACATACATACATACACACACATTAATGGATTTGATCATAATAACAAAAACAATTTGCACAACGGAAGACTTAACAATATCAAATCACAAGTTCATATAAAAAATAACTAGGATCATACAGTTAATAGCAATTGTTGCAACTTAAAGTTGAATAAGAAATTCATACATTAGTTTGGATGTAAGGACCCATAGTAGGAATCCCTTTAATGATTCACACACAAGAATACTAGAAAACCAGACTGACAAAACTTCCTTTAGGTGAAAGAGCAAGATCCAAAACCCTTGAGAAGGGTTATGAAAATCGCCAAAAGGAGAGGAAGAGAGAGAGAGAGAGAGAGAGAGATGGATGATGGTGGCGGCTCAAGAGGAAGCCAGGTGGAGTGCTTAGGTTTTGATCCCTAAGCCTCTATTTATAGTGGAGACTCCCTAGGGTTTCAAACTTTTAGAGCTTCCTTACACTTCACTCCTTGAACTGTTTCTATTAATTAAACTCTTTAATTATTTAACATCCAGTCCCTATAATTAATTTCTTCCAAATTAATTTCTAAGCAATTACTAATTAGTTTCTAATTAATTTATCATAACATGAAAAATTAATAAACTAATTTCTCCCAATTTATTTTTGTCACTATTTGTATTTGCTGGATCGTGAGGACAACCCAAAAGGACCCTGTTATTATTAGAAATATCACCAACAATTAATGACATTGGACATTATTTCCAATAGTCTCCCACTTGGACAAGTTATCAACTTTGTGTGGTCTAATACTTTCTAATAATCAGTAGAGAATATGCCATCCAATTCCACTGCCGAACTCTGATAAAAGTCAAGAGACAACCCTCAGATAAGTGATCAATTATTCATCTGTTCTACAAGATATCATTATGATCCTGAGACATGGATAAGGTCAATCTCAAAGGTTCAAAATTCTGTTTCCTGATATTGAACACATCAATTTAGTCAGGACTCGGCCGAGTACTTTAATGTCAACATCAAATCATCGAGGGGCCCACATATATTGCTTCTCATTGTTATAGCAGAAGGAATAGATAAACTTTAACTACATAGTTTCTGTCTACTCATCATGTCATACATGGATATACCCTTTATGACTGCCATTTATGGACAACGTTTGAGTAGACCAATGCAGAACAGACTTGTAGAGCAAAAACCTCATGTATTTCAGTTTGAAGAATAAGAGATATTATCATCTTACAATTACTTGTGACTCAATCCATGAAGTGATCTCTTAGTGTGGGTTGTTCCACTGCTTAAATCTATATCAAGTACTCATGAGTGTTAGTTGCAATCTCCATACTATGTCTAATCTCTATAGACAATTTACTAACACTCCATGATAGCCTTAAATCAGTGCTTACTTCCAAGAGTACGACCGACTGTGGAGGTTTGAGTAAATTAATACTCGGGAAGTGGGTTCTAAACATGGAAAATGAAACACAGTAATAAATTTATGCAAATGGTAGCAAACTAGCAATCTAGCTTATTGTTAAGTCACCACAAAACAATCACCAAACTAGATACAATTTATACTGTTATATGTTTCAAATTTATCAAACTAACAACTAAAACATTTATGTCATAGTGCTCACAAATGTAATGCCTATAGACCTAGTATGACCTTCATGCTTGGTCCTCTTCAATGCCTTTGTAAAACGATCAGCGATATACTCTTCCGATGATACCTTACTCACTACAATGTCTCCTTCCTCAATTCCGTTCTGAAACATATCAACACTTCCTGAGTATATGCTTCGACTTCCTATGGTCATCGGGTTCCTTAATTAACGTGACTACACCCTCGGTATCTCAGAAGCTGTCAAGGAGTATACTGATGTTAAGGAAAACACCAATATTACCAATGAAATCCTTCAACCATGTAGTCTTTCTTACAACATCACTAGTTGTTACATACTTGGACTTTCATACGGAGTTAGCCATCGATTTCAGCTAGGAACTTTTCCAAGTTACCACTCTCTATATGTACTAAACACATCTCTTGATTTTCTCATATGCTCAATAATGTTTTCAACCATTGTCCAATACTCTGCTGGAGTTGTCTTGATATTGACTGACTATGCTCAAAGTATACGAGACATCATGACAAGTACATGTCATGACATACATGATCAATTCTATAACAGAAGCATATAAGACTCGACTCATTCTATCCAGTTCTTCTCTAATACTAGGACATTGATTATTAATCAATTTTGTGCCATTTGTTGAAACCCTTTCTTAGAGTCATGCATCTTGAATCTCTTCAAGATCATACTCAAATATGTACTTCGGCTAAGTCCTATTAGACATTTTGATCTATCTTTATAGATCCTTATTCCACGTATGTATGTTGCATCTTCTAGATTCTTCATAGTGAAACATTTCCCAAGCCAAGTCTCCATACTTTTCAATGTTGGAAAATCGTTTCCTATAAGCAACATGTCATCTACATGTTATACTAGGAAGACTACAATACTCCCACTAGCTTTGACATAAACACAAGACTCATCTTGGTTTCTTGAAAATCCAAACTCTTTGAATTTTTCATGAAAACAAAGATTCCAGCTACGAGATGCTTGTTTGGGGTCCATAAATGGATCTCTCAAGCTTACAAACTTTATCTGGATATTTGGCATGTATAAAACCCTCCAGTTTTGCCATATACACAACCCCTTTGTTTTCCGTTAATGAAAGCGGTTTTAACATCCATTTTCCATATTTCATAAAAATACAGCTATGACAAACAATATCCTAATAGACTTAATCTCATCTACTGGTGAGAAGGTTTCCTCATAATTAATTTCTTGAGTTTGAGTATAACCATTCGCAACTAGTCAAGCTTCGAATGTGTGTACATTCCCATCCATGTTCGTGTTCTCCTTGAAGATTCACTTACTCCTACTGGTTTTAAGGCCAGGTGCAAGATTATCTAAATTCCAAACTTGGTTATCATATATGGACCGCATCTCGCTCTCCATGGTCTCATTCCATTTGGCAGCCACTAGGCTCACCATTGCTTCCATGTAGTTGGATGGCTCATCCTCACTAACTAGAGCATTATCACTATCAGTACGTCACTTTCAGTAATATGGAAACCATAATCAAGAGGGCGACTAACTCTAGTGGACTTGCGAAGAAGAGGTGGAGATATGTCAGTTTTGTTAACAGGAGTCTCATCCTCTGGTTGAGTGCTAGTGTTGACTAAAGGTTTTTCATTGGTTGACTCTTGAATCTCTTCAAGATCAATCTAGATTATTTGGATATGAGCTTTCTCTCAAGAAAGACTCCCATTCGAGCCACAAACACTTTGTTCTAAGAAGGCTTGCAAAACAAGTATCTAAAGAACTTTCAGGATAACCAATGAAATGTCACTTCTCTAGGTTCAAGCTTGTCATGAGCTTTACGACGAACGAAGACTTCACAACCCTAGACTCTCACATGTGCTATTGAGGGACGAACCCCACTCCATATTTCAGATGGTGTCTTTGCAACCTTCTTAGTTGGTACGAGGTTTAAGATGCGAGTTGCTGTTTCTAGGGTATAACCCTTTGAAAGTAATTGGAAGTGTAGCTCGAATCATCATGGATCAAATCATTTCAAACAATGTTCGATTTCTCCTTTTAGACACACTATTATGCTGCGGTGTTCTGGGAGAAGATAATTGTGAAACTTTTCTACAGTTCCTAAGATGTTCACAAAATTCAATATTTAAAAATTCTAGCCCAGTTGATTTTCTACTTCGTTTCAAAAATCTTTGAAAACTTTTCAAAGTTTTTGTCTTATGTTTAATCAAATAAACATATCCATATTTACCGAAATCATCAGTAAATGTAACGAAGTATCCTTCATCGTGTCTAGTGGCGGATTTGAACGGTCCACAAACATTTGTGTGGATAAGGTCCAACAAATCACCACTTCTTTCACATCTCCATGTGAATGACGATTTTGTCATCTTTCCAATTAATGAAGATTTACACACATCAGTTAACTCTAAGTCAAATGATTCCGAGATCCTGTTCGCTTGGAGTTCGGTGATGCGATCCTCGTGTATATGGACAAGGCGACAATGCCACAAACATACTTTTGGACGAATCAAAATTTAATATTATATTATTACTTCTACTAATGCAAACAACACATTCAGATATGTCATTGTAAGGATAAATTTTGAAATAAAAAAACCACGGTTATATAGCAAAACATCTCTATTTTCATTAAAAGAAAAATAAAAATCCTTAAACAACGTGTAATATGTAACAATGTCTTGTGCCAATTCTAACGAGTAGCAAAATCTAATAATCTAACTAAACACCACTAGTCAGCACGAGCTCATAATCCCTCATCCTTGTAACAGCAACAACGCTTTTGAATCTCATGATCAGGTTATGCTCCTATGCTTCACCTTGCCACTTTCACTTAGTCCCTGCATGCCAACGCAAATGTGAGTACCACACCCTGTATCAAGGACCCAAGAATTGGAAGTTTTAGTACTATGAAGTTCAATTATAGATATACCTGAGGTGTCAAACTCCTTGACCCTATTCTTATTTAGAACCTCTAGGTATATTGGGCACCTACGCTTCTAATGTTCCTTTTGGTGGTAGTAAAAACATATGGCCTCATTCGGGTCATGGTGGGTGCTATGTCAGAATCAGCCTTTCTCTTAAAACCTTGGTTAGACTGTCCAACCTTAGCCTTTCCCTTTCCCTTGGGATGAGAAACTTTATTCTTCTTAGCATCACCATGATGAATGGCTAAGACAGGAGCGGTGGAACTTGAGCCACAAGACCGCTTTATACTAGTCTGGGCAATTTCCAGCATACCGTGCAGCTCCATCAAGGTCATGTCCAGATGCTTCTTGTCATAATTCATAATGAACTCATGATATGAACCAGGAAGTGAGTTAAGCAGCACATTCATGGCTAACTCCTTTGGAAAATCGACACCAAGATTATCTAGTCTGTCTATGTACAATTTCATCTTCTGAACATGCGTACACACAGATGTTCCTTCTTCAAGTTTACATTCTTTAAGGTATTTAACGATCTCGAAACATTCCCGCCTTACTTGTTCCCCGACACTCTCAAAACAATTCTCGAGCTCGGAGGACATGTGAGCAAACGTCAGGCTATCAACCTCATTAGATCTAGATTGCAGTGGAGTAGGAGGAGGACTTGATTTAGGTTGTGGAGGAAGCAGAATGGGAGGAAGGTTTGTGTTTAGATTTGCAACAGACATCTATAAAACAATTTTGTTAGTTTGAATTAATCCTTATAAATAATCACCCAAATATTATTTAACAAGGCTAGGGTCCAACAATCTACTTTTAGGATGCTAAGAGGGATGCTGTAATCACACCATAAAGGTCATTAATGTAGATTAACTATTTATCAATTTCAGTCACCATGAAATTCCTAGATCTTTGAGATTCATTGACTAAGGTCAATGACATGTTAATATCGGTTATGCTCATCTCAATCCATGACAGGGATGTCATGGATCATGGATCATAGGGTGGATCAACAATGAAAAAACCGCGTGATTCCCAGCTCAAGATACGGTTAAGTATCGCAAGTGGCACATCACTTTCAACTATAATCTAAATTTGATGTGCTGGTTAACCATACAGCTCCGTCAACATATTATAAAGAAAATGTGTGTTTTTCATGAGTAGCATATGATTTACGTTTTTATTTTAATTAAAACGAGACTTTGTTTTAATGCTTTTAAGTTAATACTTTTTAACTTGAAACATTTCGCTATCAAACCCTTTCGGTAACTCCACTCAGGAAAAATGTGGCAGGCGATGAGGGTGCTAAGCAATAAATGTTATTTAAAAACCGACCTCATTAGGAATCATAAGAAACCTCCTTCAAACCTTCTAAACACATTTTAAAAGTGGGTGAGCCTAGTTATGGTTTGACCAATATTTTTGCTTAGTCTTTTAAGTTATATATATATATATATATATATATATATATATATATATATATATATATATATATATATATATATATATATATATATATATATATATATATATATATATATATATATATATATATATATATATATATATATAGGGTCCGGATCCGGAAAGGACTTCAATTTGGGTGAGGACTGCAAGGACAATTCTCGTCCACTCATTTCCTTAAGGGCAATAACGTCAAACATAATTATTGGATTTGACGTAATCCCATGTGGCGCTCGTACATGGAACGTAATACGGACTCGAGGATATAATCACATGTTACTCACGTCCGTACAACATAATTTAGCCGGGTTTTTTTATTTTTATTTCGTTTTTTATTTTTTTAGATATTGTTTTTCGTTTTTTTTTCAGTTTTTTTTCGTTTTTTTTCCAGTTTTTTTCCCTTTTTTTCGTTTTTTTCCAGTTTATTTTTATTTTTTTTACGTTTGTCGTTTAAAAATCGTTTTGCATCATATCTCTTTTTGCATCATAACTCGTTTTGGATCTTGTATCATAACTAAATTTGAATATTGGATCATAAGTTTTGGATAATAAAACATATTTTGGTTTTAATATTTTTGGATCATGTATATTTTTTTGCTATTTTGATAAGTTTTGATTCATAAAATAATTAGTTTATAACAGTTTGAATCATTAAACATATTTTGGTTCTTAATATTTTTGGATCATGTATGTTTTTTTTGCTATTTTGATGGATTTTTTACTTAAAAATATAAAAACGAACACTTAAAAACATTTTTTTTCAAAAAATTATTTTTGCAAACTTACTAATATAATGTTTACAATGTCCCCTTAAATTTTCATAATTTTTGGAGAATTTTCTTTATATATTTGATTTTCTATAAAAATAAAAATAAAAAATATTTTTTTTCAAATTTTCATGATGGTGCTTGTTTTGTAGAGAATTAAATTTTAAGAACTTTGGTTTTTTCAGAATTTTTTTTTACAAAAAAAAAAAGTTATGACCCAAAAACTAAGTTGGTGGAATAAAAAAAACACAGCAAACGAGATTGTGACAAGTGTCGCAATGGGGTTGGGGTACTCGATCAGATTACTATATTACCCTTCTTAATTTGTATTACCCTCACCAAAATTGCAGTTCTCACCCGATCCTGTTTCTATATATATATATATATATATATATATATATATATATATATATATATATATATATATATATATATATATATATATATATATATATATATATATATATATATATATATATATATATATATATATATATATATATATATATATAGGGGTGGGTTCAACATAGAACCATTTTTATGCATAGAACTATGGAACCATCTCCTTGACCGTTAGATCAAATTAGGATGATAAGGGTATGATGGTAAATTGTACTTATATATTCATTTATGAACATATACGTATGTTCATCAATGAACGTTGTGTTCAAAATCCTAGAAAATAATATTGTTCTGAAATTGGTCATGTTCATAAGTGAACATTGCAGAATACTGTTCATGTTCACACATGTTCAATACTGAACATGTATGAATCTTCATATATCAAACACAAAAACTCAAGTTTTCGTTACTGAACATTGATTAACATTTATAAACATTTATAAAAACTAAGAAATTACAGTCACGTTCATACATGTTCATTTGGTCAAAAATTAACATTGAAGAACGTTGATGAAATATATGAACATACAAACATGTTCAACGATGAACATATGTTCATTGATGAACATTGTCTTCAAAATCCCAGGAAATTGGTCAATTTCATCAACTTTCTTTCAGTCCAGATCTTTGATTCATGATCATGACATATCTCCTGGATCTCATGTACACGTATTATTCTTGGTCGACAAACCTATTAATAACAACAAACATATTTAAGTTAACAAAAAACACAATTACAGTTGAGATTAGCATGTAGGTTATGAAACAGAAACAAATTAAGATCAACTTATTCGAACAAATTGAGATCAACTGAATCAAACAAATGAGAAACAAAATCAAATTCAAGGAGTAAACAGATCTATACCTTGGCCATTTTTGTGAATTAGATGATGATTTGACCGTAACAAGTGTATCTGTTGCCTTAATCTCTCTTTATTTCTATATTTCATTCTCCATCTCTCTCTCTCTCTCTCTCTCTCTCTCTCTCTCTCTCTCTCTCTCTTTCTCTCTCAGAAGAACTCCTGTAAATGAGATAATGTTAGGATTAATCAGAAAAACGAAGATAAGGAGGGAGACGTGATGAGAGAGACAAATTGTTCATAAATGTTCACTAATGAACATTGAAGAGAAATTGTTCAAACCTGTCAATATAAATTGAAATCGATACTTGAGAGCTGTTCTAAGAAGGATTCTGACCAAAAGATGCCATCTACGGCCACCTGTTGGACAACGATCGCCACCAAAAGAACTCCGGTAATGAGACCTCCACTGTTGCCGGCAGATTTGATTAGATCGATTGTAGCATGTGGTCGTGACAGCCATTGGCGATGGTGGTGAGCTCGTGATTCCGTGAAGAGGAGGAGAGATGGACCGATTTCTATGCGAGGATTGTTTGTGTGTGTTGATTTTGAATTGCAACTGGGTTTTTTCAATTGGAACGAAGAGAGAAATATGACCTGATTTTTTCCATGTTTTACGCTTCTGATTTGGATTAGAATTGTAGATATAGAAACCCTATTATGCCCTTATGAGTATATGATTCCATGTGTAATGACTAGAATTGTATTGGTGCACCCTTTTAATCTAAGCCACTCATATAATGATCGTAGGGTTAAAAGAGTGGTTCTATGGTTCTATGGATAAAAAAGGGTTCTATGTTGATCCTCCCTATATATATATATATATATATATATATATATATATATATATATATATATATATATATATATATATATATATATAGATGAAGGTTCAAATGAGAACAAAATTATATATTGAGAACATGAGAACAAATCTCAGCCTTTAATAGTAGAAAAGCAGGCGCGTGTTTTTTTTAAGTGATAGAGGGTATTTTGGTAAATGTGTATTTTATATCCGACGATAACAGCGTTGCTTCTTTACATTCAAAGATTGTATCTTTGTCCGACATTGTTGCCATAAAAGACGCTTTTTGATTTTGATCCTGATATTCATTCCGTTTTTGTTCTGATTCATACGGATATACATTCGATTTTATTAAACACGAGTTTTGCGATTTCATATTTTTGTTTTTTCTTAGGCGATTTCTCTTCTGATTAAAATCGATTTTTGATTGTCGTCCTGATACACATTCGATTTTTATGCGGATATACATTCGATTTTTCTTCTGATTGATCCTGTTATAGAATCGATTTCGGATTTTTGTCAATGATTCAAGCGTATTTGATATTTTTATTCGAGGACGACTAGTGAGAATACAGATCACGAGGATTCAAGCGTATTTGAGCTTCTGTATCAGTTTATTTTGGTTCGATCCTATTAGTTCAGATGGATAACTATGTTGATGATGTTAATATATGTACAAACGAAGAAGAATTAAGTATTTTCGTTACGATATCTGAAGATGAGGATACAGATGACGAGGATTCAAGTAAATATGGTCAGAATTACGGTGTTCCAGGTAATTACTATTAAAGTTTTATAATCACATGTGATTATATATGTGAATGTTTGTAGTAGTTTTATTCTGAATCATATGTGATTATATATGTGAAGTTTTGTAGTAGTTTTATTTTGAATCAAATAAAATCATATGTGATTATATATGTCGATTATTGGGAATCAAATAAAATCATATGTGATTATATATGTCGTTTATTGGGGATCAAATTCAGTCATTAAGTAAAGATAATTGTTGTAATTTTCAGAAATCGTATGTGATTTTTTCAACAGTCATATTTGATTTTATAGATCAAGACTCTGCATAATGATATATATTTTACGAATTTAATTTGTAACTCATATGTGGTTTGTTGTGAATCAAATTCAATCATCAAGTAGAGATAATTGTTGTAATATTTGAGTACTCATATGTGTTTTTTCAGTAATCATATGTTACTTTTTCAGCGCAAAAATGTTTATAATCATATGTTATTTACGTATTTAAGTTTGTAACTCATATGTGCTTTATCTTGAATCAAATTTAATTATTAAGTAGAGATAATTGTTGTAATTTTGAGTAATTATACGTGATTGTTTTTAGTAATTATATGTGATTTTCTGAATTGAATATTTTTTATGTCATTTTTACATGTGATTAATTAGGTGATGAAGAGTGTACTTCTTCTTATCAATCAAACAATAACGAGGTTCCACATGATGTCAAACCGGATGTTCTCGAAGAATTTAAACCAAATTTGTTAATGAGATTCAAAAGTGTTGATGCTGCAATTGAGATGTATAGAAGTTATGCACAGAAGGCTGGTTTTGATGTTCGTTTGAATACACAAAGGAAAGTTGGTGAGATTGTAAAGCATAGATTTTTACTTTGCAGCAGGAGTGGAAAAGTAGGACAAAAATCAGTTGATACCAAACGTAACACAACATACAAGCGTACAGATTGTAAAGCAAAGATTGTTGTTAAGCTTGTTAAGGGAACTAATGACTACAAGTTTGATAAATTCAATGAAATGCATAACCATGAGCTTGAAGATATACATCATTTAAGAAAAACAAGAGAATTGCCATTCTCGGACATGGAGTATATTGTTCGGTCTTCGACAGCAAAAATTGGTGCAACAAAGGCATACAAATTGAAGGCAACCTTGATTGGCGGGTTTGAGCATGTAAAGGGTAAAGTTGGTGATTATAAAAATTTTAAGAGAAAGATCAGTTGCATTATAGGGTACAAAGATGCTCAAATGATTGTTAATAAAATGATGGAGCGGAAAGAGAATTACCCAAATTATTCTTTTTATTATAGATGCGACAAGAACAAGGTGTTGAATGCAATGTTTTGGGCCGATGAAACAGAAAAAGCTTATTACAGTGAATTTGGAGATGTGATGTCACTTGATGCTACATTTCGAACAAATAAGTAAGTTTTCACTGTTATTAATCATTTGTGATTTTTTGGAGAATATGTTTTTGATTATATGTGATTTTTTATTTTTGTATGAAACAACAGGTATGGATTGGTTTTTGTTCCATTTACTGTGATTGATCATCATAAATCATCTGTTACTGTTGGAGCTGGTTTACTAAGCACAGAAACCGTTGATTCATATAAGTGGTTGCTTCAACAATTTATGAATGCTCATGGAAAAGAACCAGTAATGGTGTTAACGGATCAAGATGCAGCATTAAAGCAAGCAGTTGAATCTGTTTTTCCAAATTCAAAACACAGATTGTGTATGTTGCATATCATGAAGAAACTTCAATCAAAGGTATGTTATTATTTTTGTATAATCACATGTGATTGTAAACAAAACATTTTAACTTATGAAGTTTTTTTTTTGTGCAATTACATGTGATTTTATAAGCAAGCGGTTGAATCATATATGATTTTTATATATTAAATCATATGTGATTGTGTATGTGGTTTTACAAATTGCAGCTATCCGTGGAATTTCTTAAAAACACAGGCTTTAAGAAGTGTTTTAAGAAACTTGTATGGGACTTGAATATGGAGCCTAATGTTTTTGAGACGAAATGGGATTTGTTAATGAAAGAATTCAATCTTGAAGAAAAAAGATGGTTCAAAGATATTTTTAAAATACGGGATTCTTGGATTCCTGCATATTTCAAGGACTTTCCAATGTGTGGATTGATGAAGACAACATCAAGGTCCGAGAGTATGAATTCTTTTTTTAACTCGTATTCACAAGGCGAAAATTTCCTTGTAAATTTTATGATGAATTATGATAATGCTATTCAAAAACAACGAAATTCGCAACGTGAACTTGATCATAAAACAAAACAAGCGCATTATGGAATGAAGTCACCATCCGATATAGAACAACAAGCAGCAAAGATTTATACCAGTGCTTTATTTTTTGATATTCAAAAGGAATTGTATAAAGGAGTATGGTTTTGTGAAGATAAAGAGTCCACGGAGGGAGATGGCGTGGAATATTATACTGTAATTCAGAAGAACAAGAGAAGGGAATTTAAAGAAACGTTTCAGGTAATTATTGATTTGATTTCTGATTTTTGAAAAAAAATTTTTTACTCATATGTGATTAAATGTTTAGATATATATTAGTATAATCATAAGTGATTACGTTAGATAATTAGTCGTATTCATATGTGATTTCTGAAAAAGAATGTTCAATCATATGTGATTATTATTATATGTAACATGTTGAAATAAGAATGTTTTATCATATGTGATTATTATTATATGTAACACGTTGAAATAAGAATGTTTTATCATATGTGATTTGTTATTGTTGTAACAGGTTGAAATAAGAGCCGCTGAAAAGAAAATCAAATGCAGTTGTGGACTATTTACACAGTGTGGTATATTGTGCAGACATGCCTTCAAAATATTGATAAAAAAATATTTTAAGGAGATACCTTCAGAATATATTCTAAGACGATGGACAAAGGATGTTATATATTCGAATCATAAGCTTATTAGAGATCGTTAGAGATGATAAAGAGAAGCTGGCATGTTTTGTTCAGAAAACCAAACATATGTTGAATGATGTCAAGAGTGATTCTACAAGTGAAGTAACAACAAACAATGCAGATTTAGTTGAAAAGCTTCTTGGAGTTGCAGTTCCAGAAGAGATTGTTGTTCAAGTTCCTGATGTTCAATTTAATAAAGGTTGTGGAAAGAAAAGACTGGTTGGTGAATATGAGAAGTCTGTTTTGAAAGCACAGAAGAAGACTAGAATTTGTTCTGGATGTGGTAAAAGAGAGCCACACAATTTACGTACATGTCCAACAAGAATTGCAAATCAGAAAAAAGAAACAACAGGTTCAGTTTTAAACGATTAATCATATGTGATTTTTTAGATGATAATCATATATGTTTTCAGAAAAGTTTACATTGGCGACAATTGATGATAATCATATGTGTTTTTTTGGATATATATGATTTTTAGTCTATTTTTCAAATATATAATCACACATGATTTTAAATATAACATTTTTATTTACAAATGACACATGATTAAAAGTTGCATATGATTATAAAGATAAAAATTAAGATATATATTTTTGTGCAATCACATGTGATTTCTGATTTCAAATAAAACATTATAGGCACACATGATTTTCTAGTCTATCCCGTTATATAATCACACATGATTTCAAATAACACAACTGTTATTTGTAGTTGCCACATTCAGTACATATATAAAACATTATAATCACACATGAGTTCAATTAGCATATTTCTTTAAGAATCACACGTAATTCAAATAAGAGAAACTGTTTAGAAATTGTATTTGCCACATTCAGAACATACATAAAACATAATAAAATTGTTTGAGAGTTAAGAAATTGTTTAAACACCATTTTATGACCAACACCATTTCAACACAACCTTCAACAACACCATCCCGAACCTTCAGAACTCCAAACCAACCTTCAACAACACCATCCCCAACCTTCAGAACACCATCCCACCACATTCAGAACATACATAAAAGATAATAAATTTGTTTAAGAGTTAAAAAATTGTTTAAACACCATTTTCATCACCAACACAAATATCAACAACAGCAACCCAAACTTCACAACACCAAACCAACGTAACCTTCAACAACACCATCCTAACCTTCTTAAGAACACCATCCCATCCCTCAATTCAGATTCTGCAACCTCTGTTGAATAATTTGGCTGGCATATTGCAGATCTTGGTTTCTCTTTGATTTAGGGACCTTGGAGTAGTCTCTAGCAAGATTCAAGATATAGTTTTTCATAATGTTTATATCGGACATTATTAATCTATGTGCATATTTTGATCTAACCCTGTCCAACATAACATCTTGCGAACCACCTTCTTTCGGAAAACCGCAACTGTATTTGCCATCAGTTTGACCTTTAAATGTCTCCATGTGTCTCATGGCAAAAATCTCACAGTCTGTTTTATTGTTCTTTGTTTTCCAAGGCATGTCCAGTAAATTGATTGTCAAATTTGGATTTGACATTTGTTTTGCTTTTTGGTGGTTAACTTCCTCCAAATATCTGCCAAAGAATTTTTTCTGCATTTAAAAAGAAAAGAAAATTAAATCATATATGCGTACAAGTTTTTTTTGCATTTTATTATTAACAATGTTTATGAAATAGTACTTACAAGGTTGTTCAAAACAGGCATGTATTTCCCTTCCATTGTAGCATCTGATATGCTGTTGTCAAGGATCACAATTCCTGGGTTCTTTAGGTTGAAAACAAACAGAAATATGTGTTCACTTCGGCATACAGGGAAAAACACCTGTATTTAAGTAACAATAATGTATAAGATTTAGGGTTGATATGTGATTATATATACGAAGAGTATATAAAATGACTGTAACCAATCATATATGATTTAACATTACAATCACATATGATTGATCATCATTTATTAATATATATATATGTGGAGTATATAAAACGATTGTAACCAATCATATGTGTTTTAAATCTACAATCACATATGATTGATCATCAAATATGAATATATTTTTCAGCAGTTGACACTTACAAGATCAATGTCTTTTAGCAGAATTTTCTGTTTGTCATTGTGCAAGCAGTCATGAAAATATTTTTTGAACTGTTGATATTGTTCTTCTTCTGCTTGCAAAGCCATCTTTTCAATTGCTTTTTTGCTTTTTTTCTCTTTTTTCTCTTTTTCAAACGTCTTTTCCTCAATGTAGTTTGTCTAAATGGTTTATAATGTGTGTGTTAGTATAGAATATTAAAAAATCACATATAATTAACAATGTATTATGAATAACTTACTGTCATTTGCACATCAAGAAAAAGTATGTACGGGGAACTGTTCTGATCCCTTTCAAGCTCTTGATGGTTTAAAACTTCAGCCCAGGAATCAATGATTCCATATATTATATATTCTCCTGGGAACAAACTTTCCAACATGTACCTGTGTACAGTTCTTCCACTTACTGTCGTTATCACTTCATCGCTGTCAAAAGAAAAATCACATATGATTAACAATGTATGTTATGAACAACTTAGTGTCACTTACATGTTTAAATTTAATAATTTTAGAATAAGAACCACATATGAATAACTTACAAGACGTTCCCTTTTAAGTTGAAGAGCCATTCACTAATCATGTCTTCCTCAGAAGTGTTGGGGCTTTTCATGTTTATCACCCTATCCTTAAAGGGTGATTTCATGCTTGGCCCGGGTTTTTTCTGTCTTTTTTCTTCAGGTAAGACAGTTAATACTGGTTGAGGATTTAGAATTGCAGGCCCAACTTGTTTTTCTTTCAGATTTGTTTCCTGTATAATATGTTCAGAAAAAAGAACTTTTGAGAATATAATAAATTTAAAAAAGATGACAATCACATGTGATTACATACACATATAATCAGATGTGATTAAAATATGAATTATAATCAGATGTGATTAGATTACCAATTTGTTGGTTTGAACTTGTTTTTTTTTTATTTTGATTGGATTCTTCTGGTGGTGTTATTTGACTGATATGAAGGTCAAAACTTGGCATGAACGTGTTCTCTTTTTTTTGTTTAATTCATATATAGTCTTTTCAAAAAATTCAATAACATCTGGTTCATTTAAGAATTGAGTATCTGTGATTGTGTTTTCAATATTATGAACATTATCTGTCTTTTTGAAAAAATCGTTAACCTCTGCTTCTTCATTCCTTTTTTCATCAAACGGATTTTCGTCATTGATTTTTTCTACAAAACCAAATAAGAGAAGTTAGTTTATAATAATATACAATTAACATACAAACACATATGTGATTAAAAATTTTTTTTAATACCTTTTGGATCATCAAGAACTTGTTTCACATGGTCATCTATTGTTTTGTTTATGTCTGCTTCTGTTGCTAAGTTTGATAAGTCATTCCAAAAATCCGTATCTCCACTGCAGCCAACATGGTCTTCATTATTTTTTTTCACTAAAAAAATATGAACAAAAGATTAGTATAATCACAAATGAATTCAATTTTTTAATTTTTTTAATCACAAATTAGTATATTGACCTGTTTCTTTTAAAGGTTCGTTCAGTATGTTCTGGATTGGTGTATTGAACCAAATTTCACTTAATGGTTGTTCCTGTTCACCGCTACTTTTCAAACTTATCAATATTTCTTCTACATTTTCGTCTGAACTTCCACCAATCCCTTCCTTTTTTTCACCATCATTTTCATCCTTTTTAACATCACTAACAATCTCCTTGATCTCCTCAATCTCCTCAATTTCCTCAATCTCCTCAATTTCTTCAATCCCCTTAGCATCTTCAACATTGTCATTTTCCTCATGACCAACATCATCATCATCAATCATTTGCTTCTTTTGAACATTACCTTCTTCCTCTTGAACATTTCCTTCTTTATTTTCTTTACCACCATCATCATCATCATCACTTTCACTGTCTTCATTACTTTCACTGTCTTCATCACTATCGTCATCATTGTCGTCATCACCTTCACTATCATTGTCCTCAGCTTCACTCTCTTCATTATCTTCATCATTATCATCATCATCATCATTATCAACATCATCATCTGAATCATCAATTTTTTCTCTTTCCTCATTAATTAACTCCATCATTGCATTCCAAAATTCCAACTTCTTGCTTTGTGGAAGCTTGACCGATGCAGTGTTCACCAAAGATTGTAATTTTTCATTCCTCTTTTCTATCTTCAACAAATATTCCTAAATGAAACAAATGAATATATAAGTACAAATTATAATCACAAATGATTTAAGAAAAACATTGTAAATAGAAATATACATCCTCAGTCAATTCTTTCTCAACAAAAGCTTTGTTTATACGTCCTGTGCCAAATTCACCAAGGACGTCCTTCTCAAAATTTTCTCTAAATTTGACTTTTTCAGAAGTCCAGTTGTTGATCACAGGACGTGAACGCTCCACATCTAGACAATTGCATTTCACACTGTCTATGTACGGTAACTACAAATATAATTAAGAGAAACAAATTACATATGAGTTAATATGACAATCACAAATGAATAGGAGAACCAATTAAAAACACAAGGCAAATAGGTCGGTGATTATTTTATAACCACAAGTGAGTTAACAGGAAAATCATGTATGATTTACACGTTGTAATCATATTTTGATTACATGTATGTATAGTATACAAAATTATTCTAAACAATCACATATGAGTTAACATTATAATCATATATGATTGTTCACAATACATGTATAATATAGAAAATAACATGTTAGTTATCATGACAATCATATATGAGTTTTATCAGGTAATCACATGTGATTATAAACCATTGTGTTTTCCATTGGTTTATTTTCCAAAATTGTGAGGTGGTTGAAATCTATTGTTTGGTATAAAAACATAGTAAAACGTCTCAACAACCATTCTCATTTTGCTAGAACCAGATTCCTCGTCTTCATTATATTTATTAAAATATTTGATCTTGAAATTCATTATATTTGCATGACATTTCAAGATAGTAATCAGCATCTGCTATCACAACAGGAACATGATTTTCTTGAAATTCATATAGCAACTATCATGCAATTCAATATCATTGAATATATCAAAGACCAGGCATCTGGCACTAGCGAAAATGAGAGTGATAGCTCAGATGATTTTGTTAGAAGAAATAACATTTTAGTCAATATATAAAATCATATATGAGTCATCACATAATCAAATTACATGTGTTTTATAAATGTGAAGAACATAATAATCTTCCTTGTGTTTTCCATTGGTTATTCTTTTCAGTATGTGAACTGGTTTTATCTACTGATTGGTAGAAAACATACAAAAATATATGAGCTATTACTGTCACTTTCACAAGCACTATATTAATCGTTTTCATCATATTCAATAAGTATTGACAGTGATAGCTCAGATATTCTTGTATGATTTATAACAAACAACAGATTAAACCAATTTAGATACTGAATAGAATAACCAATTAAAAAGACAAGGCAAATAGGTCGGTGATTATTTTTATAATCACAAGTGAGTTATCAAGAAAATCATGTATCATTTACACGTGTTAATCATATTTGATTACATGTATGTATAATATACAAAATTATTCTAAACAATCACATATGAGTTAACATTATAATCACATATGATTTTGCTCACAATACATGTATAATATAGAAAATAACATGTTAGTTATCATGACAATCATATATGAGTTTATCAGGTAATCATATATGATTATAAACCATTGTGCTCTTCATTTGGTATTTTTTTGCAAAATTGTGAGCTGGTTGAATATCTTGTTTTGTATAAAAACATAGTAAAACGTCTCAGCGACTATTCTCATTTCGATAGAATGAGATTTCTCGTCTTCATTATATTTGCATGACATTTCAAGATAGTAATCAGCCTCTGCTATCACAACAGGAACATGATTTTCTTGAAATTCATATAGCAACTATCATGCAATTCAATATCACTGAATATATCAAAGACCAGGAATCTGGCACTAGCGAAAATGAGTCATATATGAGTCATCGCATAATCAAATTACATGTGTTTTATAAATGTGAAGAACATAATAATCTTCCTTGTGTTTTCCATTGGTTATTCTTTTCAGTATGTGAACTGGTTTTATCTACTGATTGGTAGAAAACATACAAAAGTATATGAGCTATTACTGTCACTTTCACAAGCACTATATTACTCGTTTTCATCATATTCAATAAGTATTGATATTGAATTTCATTATATTTGCAAGATATTTCAAGATAGTAATCAGCCTCTGCTATCATAACAAAAACATGATTTTCATGAAAACTCATATAGCAACTATCATGCAATTCAAAATCGCTGAATATGTTAAAGACAAGTCGTATAGTTCTAGTGAAAATGACAGTGATAGCTCAGATATTCTTGTATGATTTATAACAAACAACAGATTAAACCAATTCAGATACTGAATAGAATAACCAATTAAAAAGACAAGGCAAATAGGTCGGTGATTATTTTTTATAATCACAAGTGAGTTATCAAGAAAATCATGTATCATTTACACGTGCTAATCATATTTGATTACATGTATGTATAGTATACAAAATTATTCTAAACAATCATATATGAGTTAACATTATAATCACATATGATTTTGTTCACAATACATGTATAATATAGAAAATAACATGTTAGTTATCATGACAATCATATATGAGTTTATCAGGTAATCATATATGATTATAAACCATTGTGCTCTTCATTGGGTATTTTTTTTGCAAAATTGTGAGCTGGTTGAATATCTTGTTTTGTATAAAAACATAGTAAAACGTCTCAGCGACTATTCTCATTTTGATAGAACGAGATTTATCGTCTTCATTATATTTTTTATTAAAATATTGATGTTGAAATTCATTATATTTGCAAGACATTTCAAGATAGTAATCATATTCCTGTTATGATGGCCTTCTGCCATCATAACAGGAACATGATTTTCTTGAAACTCATATAGCAACTATCATGCAATTCAATATCACTGAATATATCAAAGACCAGGCATCTCGCTCTAGCGAAAAATGAGAGTGATAGCTCAGATGATTTTGTTAGAAGAAATAACATTTGAGTCAATACAAAAATCATATATGAGTCATCACGTAATCAAATAGATTGGTGACAATTTTATAATCACAAGTTATTTTACATGAAAATCATATATGAGTTAAACAGGGAAATCATATGTGACCAAAAATCATATATGAGTTATCACGTAATCACATGTGATTGTTTATCATATAAGAATAATAGAATTTAAATTAGTAGACATACCACTAAAAATGACGCCGGTCCAACGTAAAAGGCTGTTTTGCTTTTTGGGTCAAAAGAACTTTTTGTCTTGACCAAGGAATCAATAAGAAACTTGCACCAATCCAAATTTGCAATATCTGTTTCTCTTGTGATGTAGTTCAAGGGCGAGGTGTTACATTTGCCTGTTGAACTTGATTCCAATAAAGCATTAACCAATACCGCTATGAAGTTTAGTTTGAAGTTCATATCGGCGTTTCTTGTTGATACAATTTTTGTCTTGATGTCCTGAAGTCTAACCATTGCATTGTTTTCAAATTGAGCTTTCCATTCATCATAAGAAGTATCACCTTTCTTTCTGTATTCAAGTTCTTCAAACTTTACCTCCCCCATTGGCAGACCAAGGATTTCGTGTACAGATTGCCTTGTTACAGGAATGTCCCCTCTCTTAACCTTCAGTGTGTTTGTTGACGGGTCGAACTTTTCGAGCACGAATTTACTCAAAGCTCCTGGTACGTCTGTCATTTTCATCTTTAAAAGGGAACCAAATCCCATCTCTTTCACGCATTCCTTTTGCTCTTCACTCAAACTTAGTACAATGGAAAACAATGCACCTGGCGAACACCTATTATGATGTAAAACATGTAATTAGATGAATCACATGTGAATGATATATGTTTCAATGACATATGATTATAACTGTAAAGATAAGTAAAATTTACCTGTTTCTGATGGTCTCAAAGGTTTTTGGTATTTGTTTTCTCTTTTTTTTCAAAGGTTCTGTGGCTTCAGAATCTGAATCTGAATCCACAATTTCTTGTTGAACTTTCTTCTCAGCTTTTCTCTTATTTGTTTTTGATGATGAAACATCGGATTCAGTTTTTTCCTTTTCTTTCTTCTTCTCTCCTTTGTCCTTCTTTCTTTTTTTCTCACCGCTATCTCCAACATCTATAAGAAATGCATAAACACATATACAATTTCATTAAGCATTGATTAAAAAAAATAGTGCATTATGAATCACATACGATTTGGTAAAAAATTGAAAAAACTCATATATGATTTTATCAAAATAACATAAATCACATATGAGTTGAACAATACCTTTGTCGTTTTTTTGTTTCGATCGTCTCTCGTTTACTTTCTCTATTTTTTCCTTTTTTTGTTTTGTCGTATTTACTTTCTCTGCTTTTTCCTTTCCTTCTTTTTCTGATATGTGTAAATATATATTTTGTTATAAAATCACATATGATTTAAATAAAACAAAGCTATAAGTATTAGTATTATTAATGTATAACATTAATCACAACTGAATTGAAAGGTACCTTTGTCATTTTTTTCTTTGGACCTTCGTTCTCTTACTTCTTATCACTTTTTTCTTTTTGCTTTTTTTGTTGTTTTCTTGGATTTTCCTTCTCTTCTTCTGATATGTGTAAATATATATTTGTTATAAAATCACATATGATTTAAATAAAGCAAAGATATAAGTATTAGTACTATTAATGTATAACATTAATCACAACTGAATTGAAAGGTACTTTTGTCATTTTTTTCTTTGGACCTTCGTTCTCTTACTTCTTCATCACTTTTTTCTTTTTGCTTTTTGTGTTTTTTTCTTGGATTTTCCTTTTCTTCTTTATCTTGTTTGGCTATTTGTTTATGAGTAAATAAAGTAAAGTTATATTATTTATTACTATAAATTAATAAGGAAGGCATCAATCATATGTGAAAAGAAGAGTACATTTATCATTTTTCTTTTTTGATATTCTTTCCTCTTCTTCGTTGTCTTTTTCTTTTCGTTTTTTTTTCTGCTTTTTTCCTGATTTTTCTCCTGCTTTTTATTGCATGTTTGATCGAATGTAAGTTATAGACAGAATGTATTGCTAATTATATTCTATTTGAAATCATATCATGTTAGATAAAGATATCATATATAACATATACCTTTTTCAGTGGTAGTAGATTCTGAACCCCTTTTTGAACTTGATGTAGTCAATCTTATTTTAAGATTGGCTCCCGTGGTTTTTTTTTCTTTTGCTGTTGTTTAATTATAAATGGTTAGAAAAATGTTATAGGAAATCATATATGTTTAAAACTTTTCGTTACAAATCAGATATGATTAATCAAATGGTTTAGAAATCACATATGATTAGTCAAATGTTCACAAATCACATATGAGTTTTTTGGTTAATCACATATGAGTTATGGTTAAGTATTTATGATTTTAACAGAACATAAGATTAATCAGATGGTTACAAATCACATATGATTAGTGGTTAATCAGTATAATAAAATACATATCGAATCACATGTGATTAAGAATTTTTCAGTATAACAACATTTACATCGAATCACATGTGATTTTTAACAAAACATATGATTAATCAAATGGTTACAAGTCACATATGATTTATGGTTAATCAGTTTAACAAAATACATATCGAATCACATGTGATTAACCATTTTTTTACTATAACAAAATTTACATCAAATCACATGTGGTTAACCATTTATGATTTTAACAAAACATAAATAAAATCACCAGCATATTCGTTCTTCTGCTTTTTCTTCTTTCTTTCGTATATATTTTTGAAGGTTTTTTCTTTATCTGCAAGTAAGATCGAAAAAACGTTTGTGAATATGTTATTATTTAGTCGATTTCATATGAACAGAAGATTAGTATAACAGTAATAAGAAAACGAGTGTACTGATGGTTATGTGGTGGTTTTCGGATGAAAAAAATTCAAAATCTAGGGTTTTAACTTTGAAAACATTAGTTTTTGTACAAACATTTGGGTATATTTAAACGATTTCCTATACTAGGGTTTTTCGGATCAAAAAACATTCAAAAAATTAGGGTTTTCGCGGTCAAAAAACTTCAAAAAATAGGGTTTTAACTTTGAAAAAAGGGTAGTATAAATCGATTCATACCGTTTTTTGTTGTAGGTTGTTGATCTGGTTGTTTGCTTGTTGGCATCTTCGATTACGTATGAAGAATTGCTGAAATTTTTTGGAAAAACGGTAGAAATTGTATGAGGAAAAACAGAGAGAAATCGCATGAGATCTTGGAGGGAATGATAGTCTGACGTATAGAGAAACGTGCGTGGGCGGTTTTGGACGTGACTTGTCTTTTTTCAGTAATACCCGCTTATTTCGAATCCGTTGTCATTTAGCCCCTGAAGATGTACATATTTTACAAAAATACCATCGTGTTTAATCAATGGTGGATTTTTGTTCTTATGTTCTCAAATTATAATTTGTTCTCATTTTAACCCTAAATATATATATATATATATATATATATATATATATATATATATATATATATATATATATATATATATATATATATATATATATATATATATATATATATATATATATATATATATATATATATATATATATATATATATATATATATATATATAATGTGGAACTTGGGTACTACGTCGTTTAGGGGTTGTCTTGTTCTAATTTCCGTTCTAATTTAGATTGTGATATATTACGAAGTTAGTTCTTTCCTTAGTTATCGATATCGAAGTTTAATTGAACTGAAGCATAACACCTACGCATTCATCATGAACACTCTTCTTCCTTGAAAAACGAATTGATAAAAAAATCAAATATATACCAATAATCATTTCATTCGACAATTGAATAGAGGACCAACAACGTAAACCCACTATGAACTGAAGAGGTAACTCAATTGCAGAAATTCGTCATCCTCTTAACAATTCGCTCAATCGAGTTGTGTCAATTTCCTTTACAAATCACGTAGCGGCAATTAATTTTTGTTCCTCTCGACTGTGTTGGTTGTGTGCATTTTTTGGGCTGAACAGAATGGATCGAATTTCTTACCTGGATGCGTGATTATGCACTCGCAATCAGTGAAATATATGAGTTCGAATCTGAGTTTGAAATATGAATATTAATTTACAAAATTGAACTTTAATTTACACTTAATTATGTTGGTCAATCAAGTGGATCAGGTGTGTATTAATTGAAATTAATATTTCAAGTACGCATCAAGCATCCTACTTCACGTAATTCTTGATTTTTCTTCTAATTCAGGATTTTTCTGTCGATTGTACCAATTGTGGATAGTTGCTATTGTTGGTTCTATCAAATTTCAATCGATTATGATTTTTGTAGTTATTGATTTTGGTTCTGATTTAGTGATTTTTTGTGTTGGTAAATATCCATCTATTCATTTATGTAATTTTTGATTGTTGGTCCTCTATTCGAGTCTTATATGCAATGTTTGATTTTTGGTCCTCTATCTGAATGTTATATGTAATTTATGTCAAAAACTATTAGTACGATGCTATTTATGGCTAAATATGAAAGTACGATGCTATTTCGGACAACAAAGTAGAGTGTGTGGCTGTTAATGTTAAAAAAAATTAATTGAGTTGTTATTTTTGTCAAAAGTTATTAGTAGGCTCAATGCAGGTTTAATGTCCACGGACCGATTCTACTAATATGACAAACTTCCAATTTTGACGTTAATTACATCACACATGCAGTAGCTACATAATCAAGTTTTGTACTTTAGTGTTTCACTCCCTTTCTCTCCTTGATCAAAAATTCCACAACAGAAATAAAAATTTATTTTTTACATTGTTGTTATCGTTTGTTACAAAAAATTTACATAAAAAAGAAAAGCCAAATATGGACGTGTGGCCAAATCACATGTCATTGGTGGAAAGTGACATATTTAACCCTCGTTGAAAAAACATGGGAAATGGGTTTCCATGGTAGTCGAGAAATAGGGAATTATTGCTTAATGGTGACATAGCGAATCCAATTTGAAAACTTTTAATTTGATTATTAAATAATGAAAAGTTGAATTTAATTATTGAAGATTTGCCAACTAACATGAGCAAGATTATATATAACAGTGATATTTAGTACTCAAACATATTCAAGAAATCAATAATACATCACTCACGAGAATTAGTCATATGTTTGAATATGTTGAATTTACTAGACTTTCATGGTATACTTCACTAATTCAATAATCAGTTCTATGAGGCATTTTATCGAACACATGGTACGCTTCACTACTTCAAGAACTCTCACTAGTATTTTACAAGTAAACAGTCATGGCAGTAATACCAAAATGATTCCATTCGGTCCCACATTTGGGTATTTTCATTTAATTACTAAACATAGATAAATATATTTGATGACAACGGATTGTTAGAAATAGTCAAAAACAAATTTTGATATCATGTACTAGGTAAATCTGGAAAATAAAAGAAATTATAATAATATACTCTTATGATAAGATGAGTGGTGTTTAATCTGAAAATGATTTTGAAAAGCAATTCAAGAAGTCGTTTGATTTCGAGGGAAAATCAGAACCTTCTGAAACAGGGGTGAGTTCCCGATTGAATACGTAAGGACATCAAGATAGTGAAGAACTGTAGAGTATAAGCTTTATCACGATGTAAATTATTAATTTAAATATTACCCTAATTAATCATGTTTGCATATAAGGCAACAAGGGTTAACTTGGAGGCTAAGCAAATTAAGAAACTTGCAAGGCAAGCAAGCGTTGTAAACTCTAGCCGTCATGAAACCCTAGTTCAAGAAAAGGCCCAAGGGAACTACCTAAACCCTAGCAATTTTTGAAAAAGGCATCTAGAAACCCTAATCAATGAAATTCATAGCATGCAATTTCAAGAATGATTTTAGCATAAACCTTATGATTTTTGAAAAACACAAGCATGCAAACATAATTCACAAGGGAACTACCTAAACCCTAGCAATTTTTGAAAAAGGCATCTAGAAACCCTAATCAATGAAATTCATAGCATGCAATTTCAAGAATGATTTTAGCATAAACCTTATGATTTTTGAAAAACACAAGCATGCAAACATAATTCACAATTTAATTTGGATCTAAAGTGCATACAACCTATGAGCTGATGCTCTGATACCACTGAAGATATTTGATCATAATAACAAAAACAATTTGCACAACGGAAGACTTAACAATATCAAATCACAAGTTCAAATAAAAAATAACTAGGATCATATAGTTCATAGCAATTGTCGCAACTTAATGTTGAATCAGAAATTCATACCTTAGTTTGGATGTAAGGACCCATAGTAGGAATCCCTCTATTGATTCAAACCCAAGAACACCAGAAAACCAAACTAACAAAACTTCCTTTAGGTGAAAGAGCAAGATCCAAAACCCTTGAGATGATTTATGAAAATCGCCAAAAATAAAGGAAGGGAGAAAGGGATGATGGTGGCAGCTCAAGAGGAGGCCAAGATGAGTGCTTATGGTTTGATCCATTTAGCCTCTATTTATAGTGGAGGCTCCCTAGGGTTTCAAACTTTTGGAGTCTTCTTACACTTCACCCCATGATTGTTTCTATTGATTAAACTCTTTAATTAATAACATCCAGTCCCTGTAATTAATTTATTCCAATTTCTTTCCAATTAATTAGTAATTAGTTTCTAATTAATTTATCATAACATGAAAAATTAATAAACTAATTTATCCCAATTTATTTGTGTTGCTATTTGTTTTTACTGGGTCGTGAGGGCAGCCCAAAAGGATCCTGCTATTATTAGAAATATCACCAACAGTTAATGAGATTGGACACTATTTCCAACAACACACACACAATATCAGGGTACTGGTGCGATGTTCTGAGTATATTTTATATATATATATATATATATATATATATATATATATATATATATATATATATATATATATATATATATATATATATATATATATATATATATATATATATATATGCAATAATATCTACTTGAGTTTTAAATTTAGAAATAGAGATATCATATTTAAATATGACAACACAACTAGGCAAGTGTACCTAATCGGTGATAATATAGCAATGGTAAATTTGGGTTTATCAAACGTATGGGGAATAAAGGTATGTAAAGTTAAGATAACCCAATATCAATTAAAAGTTTATTCAAAACATGTAATTAAAATAGGAATTTAGGTAATAAGATTGTCTCGTGTCAAGTGACAATAGTTATTTTGAGAATAAAAAATATCTAAATGCAAATAAACGTAAACAAAATAACATACTTAGATTTGATTTAACCAAATAGTTATGTTTTATATGCTATATGGATAATGAAAGCTAATAATGATTTCTAAAGTCAACTAGGTGTCTTGATCCAACTCCTAGTCCTATAATTACAAGGCCATTATAGCCCAATGGTCATGAGATAAGTACCAAGTAATAATTTATTAGTTTCGTATCATACAAGATTTATTCTAAAATTGATCTTAATGGTCATGAAAATCAAAATGCTTGCATAGATTGGACCTTAAAATACAAGTTTGGACACACACGTAAAAGTCTCTACCTTCGTTACCTAACCCTGGTTTGGTCTATCTCTAGTCATATAAGCACAATAATCATAATTCTTCTTATGACACCACACATATACAATTCAAGCTACATAGTTAAATTGGCCACTCTAATTGTAGAAAGTCAACAATGTGTTCTAAATAAATGTTCTTAAACACATACGGATCTTTGAATAAACAAGCATGATTGAATATATAACTTATCAATATCCAAATATAGCAATCAAAACAGAGCTAGAGAGTAATCAAATGTAAGTATTAAGTAATACAGGTAATAAATATAACATAATATGAAGAATAGAGCCTAGGGAAATCATATCAGAAGGCTAAACATGATTAGATAAGCAAACCGAATGAACTCCCGACTTGTAATTTTTCAAGCTCTCGATCCCATGCTCTTTTCCACCTCTTGTGGTCGTTCCTGACTCCTTTCCACCTCTATAGGCCTTTTCACGGCGCGTAGGCTATGGTCGCGTGTGTCACGCCGTGTAATGCACATTCTTGTTGGATTCTACCCAGCTGAAGGGAACGTAGTTGGTGGGCAATGATCAACAATATGTCGTCAATTCATCATCACATCGTGACACGTAAAGCTCGTCTCCATGACGCGATACTGCGGCTTCGCATGGCTTCGCTTTTTTTTTTACGTTGAAGCTCCGTGTTCAGCTCGTTTTCATTTGTAAAGTCATTTAAACTATAGATAGTGTGGTTTGATCAGGGGGAATGTACTTGCCATACTTGTAAATATTGATGAGTTGGTGTTTGTTTAATGTACTCACAAGACGATTGCCTTACTTTTTATCTTGTTTGATTGTGACATGTATCCATGAAGCGTTGACAATGAATAGTAAGAGAGTTGATTGGAAAAATGTAACAAAAGAAAAATGAGACGAGTTTTTATTTAACTCTGATTTTATCATGTATTCAAATGATGTATGACTTGGGATGTTATAGTTTTATTGGTCATGATTGTAGGAAGAACTATCATGAGATGATGTAGTCGGCCATCAATTGGATAAAGGCAAGTTTAGGGGATTAGGGTGGGACAGTCGTCACGACTGTGTGTGACATCGAGACCAAGTTCTTGGAGGCTATTTGATATATATATATATATATATATATATATATATATATATATATATATATATATATATATATATATATATATATATATATATATATATATATATATATATATATATATATATATATATATATCTGTGTGTGTGTAGGTGTGTGTGTGTGTCTGTGGTTACCCCTTCAAATGCTACTATAACCCCACAATGTTTTGAAAGTGCATCTAAATGGTTCCTTATGCTTTTTCTTGTTGCATAGGGGAATAAAGTATAATTTCTAGTTTTCAAAAGTCCTTACGAAGAAATTGAAGGGGTAACCCGGTTACCCCTTACATGTTCATAAGAAAAACCCATGTGTAAAGACCTCCCAGCCACCACCAAAGCGATCTTGAATAGGGGCATCTTCCAAGCTTTTTCTACATGAATCTGTAAAATTATTGTTTATCACAATCTGCGTCATGTTTCTCGTTAACAGCTTCGAGGAGTATCCAATTAAAATCGCAGTTTCCTGTTTGTCACCGATTAAAACCCAAACTTTAATTCCCGCCATTCTTAAACTCTCGATTGCTTCCAGTACATCTGGAAGCAATCGACGATGACTTATCTTCAATCATTGAAGCTCCTAATATGCTGAGATTTTTTCTCCAAATCGACGATGATTTTTTTAAGTAAGCGCGCCCTACCCAATAAAGCATTTGTTGCAAACTCGTAAGATGACCTCCATCGATTAAATTTTTGAGAACTTAGTTCACGCTTTCCCATAACTAGGGTTCGTAAACCGATTGAAGAGAATGAATGAAGATGGGATTCGGTTAGGTGGCATGTAAAACCGGTTAGTATGGGTTAGGTGACTTTGTTAGCATGTATAAACATACCTTACGCTTCTAGAAAGCAAGGAAAAAACATAATGGACCATTTAGATGCACTTTTAAAACTTTGTGGGGCTAATGAATATATATATATATATATATATATATATATATATATATATATATATATATATATATATATATATATATATATATATATATATATATATATATATATATATGTTCTGGCGAGTACTCTTTTTCGGTGAGTACTCGTAAGGACACCTTAAAAAATTGAAAAAATAATAAAAAAAATACAAATCATAAAATCGATAATAGTATTATATCATTATAAAAAAAAATTGGAAAAAAATTTTGGATCATTGAAATAAGTAATGATCCAATTTTTTTATTTAATCATTGGATCATTATAAAAAAATTATGATCCAAAAGTTTTTTTTTCAAATCTTTTTTTCTCCAATATAGTACTATGACCCATTTTATTATTCATATTTTTATTTTATTTTTTTTTCAATTTTTTAAGGTGTCCTCACCGAAAAATGAGTTCTCACCCGATCCTGATTCTGTATATAGGAAGGATCAAATAAGAAATAAAATTATGGTAAGAAGGTAAGAAGTTTTTTATTTACTTGGTTTTTTGATGAATCTATATATATCTTATAAAGGAATCATTTTTACTACAACCACAATCATTTGGAACTTACAAAACTTTTCATTTTCTATCTTAATTACATACTTAAATTATTTATAATTCTAATTTCAATGATAATTATATTATTTTAAACAGAATATACAACCACAATCATTTAAAACTTACAAAACTTTTCATTTTCTCTCTTAATTACATACTTAAAGCATTTATAATTCTAATTTCAATATTAATTATATGATCTTAAACATAATATACTTAATTTATTACTTTACTTTGGTTGAAAATATTATCTTTTTAATTCTATAAGTATATAGTTATCAATCTAATATACTTACTTTTTTCATTCAAAACAAAAATCAAAATATCAAATGAACTTGGAAAAATATGTTTAAATACTACTTTTAAAATGATTAGAAAAATATAACATAATGTTCGATAAAAAATAAACTTTATCTATAACTCTAATTTTAATATTAATTCTATGAGTTTTAACATAATATACTTAATTTGTTAAATTAGTTAGGTTTTAAATATTATTATTTTAATTCTATCAGTATATAATTATCAATCTTATATACTTATTTCTTTCATTCAAAATGAAAAACAAAATATCAATTAAACTGGGAAAATTTGTTTAAATACTAATTTATTAAATGATTAAAAAAATAAAACATAATGTTCAATAAAAAATCTAAACTGGAATATGAAATTAAGAAAAAAAATTGACCAAATACTTTTTTCTAATAATAAAAATTCTCAAAATAGGTAGTTTTCTATTGATTAAAAAATAATAATTGCATTTACGTATTAATTGGTTAATTTGAAATCTAAATGACTATTCATATTTGTTAAATTAATAGCATTTATTAATAACTTTTTGTATTCCTCTCATTTATATATGTTGTTGCTATATAAGTAGAACGAGGATTGGAAGCCGCGCGTTGCGGCGGTACTTTAAAGAACAAAAGTTGTAATTTAAGTGTCTTTTTCTATTTTTATGTTGTTATTTGAAATGAGATACGTAAAATTTTCTTAAGCGTTAAGTAAAATGATATCCCTTATAGAATTAACAAAACAAATAAAAAAATATCGTTGTAAACATATCTTTAGGTACTAACACTGTTTTTAGCAACAAACTTAAAAAAAAGTACTTTTTTAGCAACCTACTTTTAAAGAACGGGTTTTTTTACCAACTTAATTTTAGACAAACCTTTTTTTATCAACCTGAGTTTCCATACCAAATTTTTTTAAACAAAAAAGTGTTTTTCTAGCAACCTACTTCTAATAAACATATTTTTAGCAACATACTTTAAAATGACGTTTTTGCTAGTAACAACTTTAGGTGTTAACACTACTTTTTGCAACAAACTTTAGAAAAAGTGATTTTTTAGCAACCTACTTTTAGAGAAAGGTTTTTTCACAAACTTACTTTTAAACAAACCTTTTTTACCTGAGTTTCCATACCAACTTTTGTTTTTTTACCAAAGAAGTTTTTTTAGCAACCTACTTCAAATAAACGTATTCTTTTAGCAACCTACTTTTAAATAAAGGTTTGTTACCAACCTATTTTTTACAAACCTTTTTTATCGACCTTATTTTTAGACCAGCTTTTTTTCTTGTAACAACTTTAGGTACTAACACTATTTTTAGCAACAAACTTAAAAACAATGATTTTTTGCAACCTACTTTTAAAGAAAGGTTTTTTTACCAACCTATTTTTAAACAAACCATTTTTTTATCAACTTACTAACTTTCTTTTAACCAAAAACGTGTTTTTTCTAGCAACCTACTTTAATATGATGTTTTTTCTAGTAACTGCTTTAGCTACTAACACTATCTTAGCAACAATCTTTAAAAAGAATGACTTTTTAGCAACCTACTCTTAAAGAAAGGTTTTTTTAACAACCTAAGTTTCTAGACCAACTTTTTTTAACCAAAAAAAGTGTTTTTCCTCGCAACCTAATTCAAATTATAAGATACAATAAAACATGATATATAAGAAAGTTTTTGTATATACGTTTGGAGTTGTAATTATCAGACAATCAAATATTTATGTTGTTGACAAAATAAGAACCAAAATTTGAAATCGATTCCTTAAAAATATGCTAAAGTTAGGACCAAATACGAAAAGCAAATCAGCATTGTCAAGGCTATAACATTTTTTTAATACGAAAAAGAGAAGAAAGATGTTACCTGAACATAGGATTGATTAAGTGTCTTCTTGCTATAACTTCTTCCTTACTTCCACAACCTATTGCCATTTGCCAATAAATCAATAATCACAATTTAGTTAAGAAATAACATATAAACGTACATTGAAAAAAATGGAAGTAACCTGAAATCAAAGAGGCACTGTTACTGAATGAAGAGGTTGTGGAACTATGGAATAAGTTATTGGATCTATTTAAGAACCAACCTTCGATAGGGTTTTAAACACCACTAAGAAGTGGTGTGTGGTTGGAAAATAAGTACAACACATTCATATTCAGCGTCAGATACACAACCCATACCTAGAATGCATGAAAGAAATAATAAACAGTATATATACGTTTTTGCTGGTCAAGTGCAAAAAAAATTCTTTCTGTTTTTTGAATTTTTCAATATAAATAAAACGATATGATCCATCTTACCTTTTTTACCGCAAGTTTTTTTAGTTTATTTTTTTATCTATTTATAATTATCATCAACAAAATAAACTCAAAATAATATATTATCATATAATATTTTGTAATTAATAAATATGTCTACAAATCACTTAATTTATTTTTAATTAATAAATAATGTACAACTAACAAAAAAACTAAAAACAGAAAACATAAAGGACAATATAGTATTTTTAATGTATGCGAGGAATGAAAAAAAGCAAAGAAGTCATACCATAATGACAATGCCAAGTACAAAAATAGTAAGGGACCAAACGTGCAATTTTCACCAAACCACTGGGACAATTTTAACAAATCACTATTTAATTATTAACAGTTTTAGTTAGTATGACACTTTTAACAATCCACTTTTAAACAATTATTTTTCTCAACCTCGATTACTAAAAGTAGAAAAAAAACTTAAACCAATTTACTTAAGGGTTAAAGTTATTTTTACCTGTTTTGTAGTTATGTTTCTTGACTCATAATAGCATAATAGCAACGTACTTGCATATCTTTGTTAAAAATATAAAGTACGTTGCTACTATGGAGAGTAAATTCACTTGAAATTAGCTTGAAATTTATTGAACCTATTTATGCTTAATTGACCAATTTTAAGAATGATAATTGTGTGGTTGTGGAGTATTAAATTTGCATTTGTCTGAATTTGTTTGAGGAATCGCTTTTTAGTTAGCAAAACGCAATCTAACCAAAAACATGATTCACCAAAATCAAACTATGCAACCAAAACAATTCTAGTCTAATATATGGGAAAAGGATAATCGATTGAGCACCTTTTGTTTGCGACCAAATCCTTCTGAATTCTGATTGATAACGAAACGTGGAAAGCTGCTCTTTTATAAGATTGGTTATTAACTTCGGTATATGTATCTGACAACAGAAACCAACAAATTTTTTATTACCATTTGTTCAGAAAAGTAGTCCTTAAAGGAATTATAAACAGCTTGAACGAATGCACAGAAAGTAAAGTAGCAAAGAAACAAAATGTAATGAAAAGAAATTTGACCTAAACGGTAAAAATAGATTTGGGGGCAATTTTTGATTACCATTTGTAGCAAGTGTTCGACCAACAGGATGATGAGATGCTGTGGTAAACGGTAAGCTCAAAGATAGGTGGCGATGGTGGGTGATGTTTCATCTCTGGAGGTGGTATCAAATCGTTGACCAACAGGAGAGATGTAAGAGTGCTCGTGGTGTTGTGCGAGGTTTCACATTTGGAGCCAATGTGATGCAACTGACGGAGGAAGATGGTTGGAGCTGTCGTGATTCAGCTGACGGAGGAAGATGGTTGGAGCTGTCGTGATTCAGCAGATGGAGGTAGACGGTGGTAGGCGGTGAGGTCGTCAAATATCAGAATGTCATTTTGAGAGATGAAGATGTAACAGTTAGCAAATGAACATCATTTCCCAGTTTCATAAAGATAAATTGTGTTGGGTAGCATAGTAAAGGTCTATTCACCGGAAAATGTGAGATCATCCAAGATTGGAAGGGGATTTTGAGAGAGATGAAGATGAAGCGGTTAGCAACTGAACATCATTTCCCCATTTCTAAAAAGATAAAGTGTTGGGTATCACAGTAAAAACCTGTTCATTCGAAAAGACATTGGGGACAGTAAAACCAACATTTGATAAACGTTATTTATTAAATTTTATCATAAAAACATTCATCTCTTTCAAATGTTTGTGATTAAAATATGAAGAGTAGAAGATATTGGAAAAATACACCAAACGTATGTTGATTCTTATATATTCTTGAAATTGTTTTTATATTCATTGTATTATTTATGAGTGTTTGATGTATTTTTTAATACAAACATTATATTAGTTATTTTGGCACTTATATTTTATTAAAAGTTGTAGTATTTAATTTTTTTCATAGTATTTGTTATTCGTAAGATTGTGATATATAAAATCATGAAATTTTTTCTATAAATTTTTCTTATGATTATGGAGGGTTTGATGTGGTTTATGAATATAAATGTTACAATAGAAGAGATTTTTAGGTTTGATGTGTTTTTAACAAATATGTTATAATCAGTGTTGCAGAAATCGGCCTTGGCGGCCGATTAATCGGCGATTAGTCGTTTGACGGTCTTCAACCGATACGATTAGGCCTAATCGGTCAGCTTGGCGGTTTGCTGCAAAAATCGGCCTTGACGGCCGATTAATCGGTCTTGGCAGTCATTTTTTTATATTTTTATAAAATTTTAATTTATATTTTATTTTTTATCTTTAAATGACGACACAAACACTCTCTAATAACTCAAGAAAACTGAAAAAAAATCAATATCAAAGAATAAAAATAAACAAATGTATAATCTTTGATGTGTATCTCGGAATAAAATAAATCAAACTTTTTTATTTTTATATTTATATATTTTTAAATGAATTCCTCTATAATTTAGGGTCTCCGATTAATCTCCAACTAATCCCCAATTAATCCAATTAATCCCTTTAACATAACTCGACCGTCAAGCTACCGTCAAACGATTTTTAAATGTAATGTCTGTTGAGCTGTAATAGTTCATAACTTTAAGATGAAATTTGAGAAACTTTGACATAAAAAGAAATATTTCAATATAATTAACCAACAATAATTTTTTGTAATTAAAAAACTTTTTACTTATGTTAGTTCATTACTAACAAGTTTAAAAATTTCAGAATTAAGATTCCAACTATACTATGAGTTCATTTTCTATTTTGACCATCATCTTATGAAATTTCATATTGTTTATTTATTATGATACAATTAACAAGTTTCTTTTATTTATTTTATGATGTTTTTAGAACGAATGTCTTGACATAAGATAACTTATCGATGATACATGAACCCATTGATTTCTTATATAAAATTGTTATATCATATATATTTTTAACAAAACACATTTGTTATTATTTTAATTACATAATTTTGTTACTGCGCAACGGGCGGGTATTCGTATATATATATATATATATATATATATATATATATATATATATATATATATATATATATATATATATATATATATATATATATATATATATATATATATATATATATATATATATATATATATATATATATATATATATATATATATAGACAAGTTGGGGCTAGCCCACTTGGCTAACAAGGTGATTACTAACAAGGAGGTCATGTGTTCAAACTCTGACACTAACATAACAAGGAGTAGGAGTAGGATATATTTGCCGTTCAAATATATATATATATATATATATATATATATATATATATATATATATATATATATATATATATATATATATATATATATATATATATATATATATATATATATATATATATATATATATATATATATATATATATATATATATATATATATCGTGATCGGGTTGGATGCCAATGGTCGATCAAATGGTGCTTTTTCTATATATTTAGGCTTCAATGTTATGTTATGGGAAACTTATAAACAACAAACCATCTCTTGATCATCTATCGAGTTAGAATACAATGTTGTTGTTGGTACGCTTGTTGAACTTACTTGGCTCCAAGCTCTTCTTTATGAACATGGAGTATTACCAAAGAAAACACTAATACTTTGGTGTGATAATTTTGGTGCTATCTATCTTTCTACCAATCCATTATTTTATACTCGCACAAAACACACCTAAGTAATTGACGTTCATTTTTTCAAGGAAAAGTTGCTACATGGGATCTACTAGTCCAAATTATTTCCACTCATGACCAAATTGCATGATATCTTCACTAAGTCGTTGCCTACTCCACAAATTTCATTTTTACTATCCAAGCTACAAGTCATTTAATCATTGTAATGATATTTCAATCAATATTATGAACATACTTTACAAGGTTTAGTAACCTGTAACCTTGATAAATCCTAAAATACAAATAAAATTATCATATGGTATGCAGCAACGGATGTATAAAGGGCTGTGGGGTACACCTGCATCCCCAAAAAAAATTTTTATACATATATTATATATGATATTTAATAAGAAAATATACATATAGGTTTTTGTACCCCTTTTTGAAAATTAGTACTTTTGTTTTTCTCCTACGGAATCGATATTCAAGCCCAAATGCCAAATCAATTTTAGGGATGGATTCACTTTAATATGATTTAATATATATATATATATTATTTTGTAAGATATAAAAAGAAGCCCATTAATAATCACAATACTTTTTCAAGTTTTAATAATCACGAGGAATCCTGATACATCCACGAATCCACAATATGACAATAGAGAAAGAAGTCTGATGACAAATTCAATCAATCCCCAAGATTACGAAACACAAAATTAGAAAGAATTACAAAGAAGTTAATGCAGATTTGAACATCAAACTAAACCTAAAAGAGAGGAAAATAATTTTAGAAGGAAATCCTGACCTACGTTGGAGATTGAAGAAACGATTAAGCCAAAGAAGTCCAACAGTGAATCAATCGGACAGGGGAGATGATGTAATCGCTCCCCTTCCTCCTCGATTTGAGAAGAATCGTAATCGTCAATCCGAAATCGAGCTCTAAGTGCATCCTCCCTCACTCGATTTTTCTTTCTTGCTGAACAACACGAACGGCTATGGAAAAGAAGCAGCAATCGAACACATGCAAAGCACGAAACGCCACCGATAATGAGTAATACGCGAGCAACTTTTACCAAAGACGGGAATTCGATACAGTGGTAAAGCAACTACTGCAAAGAGAGAAGAAAAAAGAGGAAAAGGCCACCCTCGCAAAAGATGAAAGCGACCGGTGTGTGGAGCGGAGGTAGCTGTGAAGAGGGAGAGTAAGGACGGAAAAGGATGCCACACAGTGTAGATGGAAGGGAGGACGAGTCGGTGGAGCGGAAGATCCGCATGACACAAAATAAAAAAAGGATGCGCATGTCACACATTTAAAAAGAAACGCATGTCACGTATCAAAAAATTACGGAATTTAAGTAATAGAAGAACAATACAATTTGACGTGTGCCGAGTGCCGACTCATCGTTGCCAGAAGTTCATATAATTCGACGCACAGGTACTTTTTCTAATAATTTTTTAGGCTTTTGATAAATGTTTTTAACTAGAATTATTACATTTAATATACTCCTCAAGTTGAATTCTAATTACGAATTTAGGACGTTAGGGTTTATATGCCGTATGTTTGACAAATTATGGTTTTTTCGATTAATTATTGGATATTGATTTTTATAATTTTATATGACAGCTATTGTTTGAAATAATGAGTAGTACATCTATATCAAAAAAGTCGAAATGAAAACAATCAGATCTTCGACAATTTATGTCAAAAAAGACGAGATTTCAAGATACGTCAAGTTTTTCTCTTATTGATACCAATGTTGGTGGTTCAAATGCTAATAGTGTACAAGTAGAGGATGATGAACTTGTTTATGATGTTGAACTTCCTCCTCATGATCCCGGAAAAAGAACAAACATTATAGATTATCCTCCAAATCAACGAAATTCTATTAGGAGAGCATATATTCTTAAAAAGCCTTGTCAACCAAAAACTCATACCTTTCCTACGGGAGACCTTGGAGGCCCGCGCCGGTTCAGTGTTTCTTGGTTTGAAAAATGGGATTGGCTTGAATATAGTATCGAGAAAGATGCAACTTTTTGTTTCGTTTGTTACTTGTTCAAGAATGAAGTTGAGGCTAATGTAGGAGGAGATGCATTTGTTAATGGAGGATTCCGGTCATGGAATAAACCAAACAGGTTCAAAAAACATGTTGGTGGACTTAAAAGTGCTCACAATCTTGCTTATGAGAAATATGTTAATTTAAGAGATGGAAAAAAGAAATCAATCCATGTTTCTTTTGATAATGCAAATGAAGTGATTCAAAGTGAGTACAAAATTCGTTTGAAAGCTTCAATTTCTTGTTTATGTTATCTACTATGACAAGGATTGGCATTTCGTGGGCATAGAGAGAACGAAGAATCTCTCAAAAGAGGAAATTTTATAGAACTTTTGAAATGGCTAATTAAAATCGCATAATCAAGATCTTTCAAGTGTCACGTTTGAAAATGCTCCAGGAAATTGTCGGTTTAACATCACCCATGATTCAAAAAGATATTATTAATTTTTGTTCTAAGGAAGCAACTAAGCGAATTATAAAGGATCGCGGTTCTACGTGACCTTCACTGACGATTTTAGTAGATACGGTTATATCTACTTAATCAAGCACAAGTCAGAAACCTTTGAAAAGTTCAAAGAGTTTAAGAACGAAGTAGAGAATCAACTAGGCAGGAAGGTAACGATGCTCAGGTCCGACAAAGGCGGAGAGTATCTTAGTACCGAGTTCCTAGACTATCTAAAGGAATGCAGAATAGTTTCGCAGTTAACACCTCCCAGAACACCACAGTTGAACGGTGTTGCCGAGAGGCGTAACCGAACCCTGTTAGACATGGTTCGTTCCATGATGAGTCGAACTTCACTTCCCATACACTTCTGGGGGTATGCCTCAGAGACTGCCGCCCATATCTTCAATCTTGTCCCGACTAAGAAGGTTGCAAAAACACCTCATGAAATGTGGACGGGGAAGGTTTCCTCGTTGGCACATATCAAGGTCTGGGGTTGTGAGGCTTTCGTTAGACGGGAAACTCAAGACAAACTCGCAGAAAGAAGCGAAAGGTGTTTCTTCATTGGTTACCCCAAACAGTCCTTTGGATATTTATTCTACAGACCGAGCGAGGACGTGGTCTTTGTAGCTAGGCGAGTGGTCTTTCGAGAGAGAGAGCTCATATTCAAAGAGGATAGTGGGAGCACCATTGATCTTGAAGAAATTCAAGAGTCATCAGATGACGCGACCTTAGGAGAAACTAGCGACCAACATGAGGAAGAAGTTCTTGTTGATCCGACTGATGTATCATTACCTCTTAGGCGCTCCGGTAGAGTTAGCATGCCACCCGAGTTTTATGGTTTCCATATAACTATTGATGGGGACATGTTTGTCAGTGATAGGACACTGATAAATTTGGATGAGCCAGCTAACTACCAGGAAGCAGTGGTTGGCCCTGAGTCTGCCAATTGGAAAGAGGCAATGGATAGCGACATCAAGTCCATGTATGACAATCAAGTTTGGAACTTGGTTGACAACTTACCGGGTCGAAAGACAGTCGGGTGCAAGTGGATCTTCAAGAAGAAGACCGACATGGACGGGAAGGTACACACTTTCAAGGCAAGACTGGTTGCGAAGGGCTTTACTCAAACCCCGGGGGTTGACTATGACGATACCTTCTCACCAGTAGCCAAGATAAAGTCTATTAGGATAATGCTCGCCATAGCTGCG
Organism: Cichorium intybus; assembly: GCA_023525715.1. Lineage (NCBI taxonomy): Eukaryota > Viridiplantae > Streptophyta > Magnoliopsida > Asterales > Asteraceae > Cichorium > Cichorium intybus. The sequence goes on along the minus strand of CM042011.1, from coordinate 137,799,904 downwards.
TTTCATGACTATGAAATTTGGCAGATGGACGTCAAAACCGCTTTCCTTAATGGGAAGTTGAATGAGGATGTTTACATGAATCAGCCAAAGGGTTTTGTCGATGCAAAGTATCCAAATAAGGTGTGTAAGCTTGAGAAATCGATCTACGGATTGAAACAAGCTTCTCGCAGCTGGAATCTTTGTTTCCATGATAAAGTCAAAGAGTTTGGCTTCTCTAGGAGCGAGGATGATTCCTGCGTATATGTCAAGGCTAGTAGGAGTATAGTCACCTTTCTGGTGCTGTATGTTGATGACATACTGCTCATGGGAAACGACATTCCAACCTTGCAAGATGTCAAGTCTTGGCTTGGGAAGTGTTTCGCCATGAAGGACCTAGGAGAGGCTGCCTATATTCTCGAGATAAGAATATTGAGAGATAGGAAGAAGAGACTAATTGGACTTAGTCATGGCACATATTTGGAAAAGGTACTAAAAAGGTTTAGTATGGAAAATTCCAAAAGGGGAGACCTACCTATCCAGAGTAATGCAAAGTTGAGTAAGACTCAAAGTTCGAGTACAGACGAGGAGATAGCTGACATGAGTCGAGTACCTTACGCTTCGGCTGTGGGGTCGATCATGTACGCTATGACGTGTACTCGCCCTGACGTGGCCTTTGCTTTAAGCATGGTCAGTCGGTACCAAGGAAACCTTGGAAGGGCGCATTGGATAGCTGTGAAAAATATACTCAAGTATCTGCGAAGGACAAAGAACATGGTGTTAGTCCTTGGTGGCAGTGATACCGTGAGAGTTGAAGGATATACAGATGCCAACTTTCAGACGGATAGAGACAATGGTCGGTCTCAGTCGGGCTGGGTATTCCTTTTGAATGGGGGAGCAGTAACTTGGAAAAGTTCCAAGCAAGAGACGGTGGCTGATTAGACGTGCGAATCAGAGTACATAGCGGCAAGTGAAGCATCAAATGAAGCGGCTTGGCTGAAGAACTTTATCGGTGACCTTGGAGTAGTCCTGAGTATTCAGGAGCCCATGGAACTGTCCTGCGATAACGAAGGAGCGGTTGCCTTGACAAAGGACCGCGAGACCATGGAAAGTCCAGGCATATCGACAGAAAGTACCACTACATCAGGCATTGGGTAGAAGAAGGTCACCTCCTTGTAAAGAGGGTATCATCGGAAGATAATCCTGCAGATCCCTTGACAAAGGCTCTGAGTAGGATTAAGCATAATCAGCATGCTAGGAGCATTGGATTAAGAGATGATATAAGTTTTTGTAATTAGATAGGTTTTTGAAACTTGTAACAATGTAATTGTATTTGACTTTTGTGATTTAATAATGGAGATTTATTAATGAGTAATGGTTTACTACTTTTGTCAATACTTTATCATTGTGTTTCATTTTGCATGTTTACTTCCTGAATAATTGGATTGTTCAAATATCCACAGTCGCTCATACTCTTAGGGAGTAAGTATGAAGTAATACTGTAATGAATTGGTTTGTAGATTGTCTAAGGAGTTAGACATTGAAATAAGATTGCTGCAACGTTCATGAGTACTTGGAAATGGAGATTTGAGTATTGGATAAACTCATGCTCAATACATTGCTTCATGGATTACATCACGAGCAATGTTGAGACGATAATATCTTTTGATTTTTAAGCCAAGACATATGAGTTATGATTTACTTGGCGGTTGTTCATTGATAACACGAAAACGCATCGGTAACTCGGTGTCATAAAACGTGTTGTTGTGAGTGATTTGTCCGGTAAAAGACATAAGTATATGAGTCGAAGCCTATTCGTCCCTTGACCCTAACGGGGAACAGATATATGTAGGCCTCTCGATGAACTTGAAGTTGACTAAAAGGGTTGGCCAACCGGGACTAAATTGACTTGGTCAATTAGTAGTCTAAGAGTCATATGCAAATCGGAAATCGAGAAACAGTGAATCAGACCAGGATTGATTTTAATCCATGTCTTGAGTTTGGAAATATCTTGTTGGACGGAGGATTGTCTGATCACTTATCTATGGACAGAACTGACTAGGTCAGAGTTCGGCAGCGGTTTCTAGGAAGTTACAGATGCTGATTAATTAGAGGTCAAATTGGTAATTATAGTCATAGACTTATCCAAGTGGGAGACTGTTGGATTAGGTGTCTAAGCCATGACTAATAATTAGTATTTACCTAATTAATAGTAGCATAGTCCATTTGGGTTGCCCTCATAGCTGGAGGTTTGGTAGAAAGTTAAGAAGAGAGAAAGGCTTATTTATTATATGATTAATAAATCAAGATATTGTTTATTAATATATTATGGGGATAATATATTAATTAGAAATAATATTATTTGATTAATAATTAATCAGGAATTATTTGGATTAATTTCTGTGGCATTAATTAGATTAATCAGGAGGACAGGGGCTAAAGTTGTTCCAATTCAATAGTTGAATTAACACGCACGGCGCGCCAATGTAAAAGCCGCGGCGCACGTGTAAATAATCCGGAAAATGGCTTAGAGATTGGGTTTATCTCTGTTTGAAAGTCAAACGAGGTTTATCTCTAAGGGTCATTTGGCAGCCTATAAATAGGGACCCCTGGACCTCATATTCAGGGCTAATTCTATTATTCTCTCTCTGGAATTTTCGATCCATATACCTCCTGCTCCCTGGGTGTGACTTCATTTGAGGCAAGAAATATTTGTTGCTTTGCTTCCAATAAATCTAAATGTTAGTTTTCTGGTTTTATTCCTTAGAAATTTTATTGGCCTTTTAGGAAATATTATATGTTCAATTAGAAGAAAACATAGATCCTCATAGGTTGCATGTGAACTTAGGTTATTTAGTTCATGGTTGCTGAAAACCTTTCAGAAAGGAGAGAGAAAGGATGATGAGGGATAAGGGAAATTGAAAGGTTGTGTTTGTTTTTTTTTTCAAAACTTATAATAGTTTACACATGTGATCGATGTAGTCTGTATTCTTTACGGTCTTGGTTCATGGACATAATAGTCATTTTACTTATGGTTAATGGAGGGGGATTGGCGATAATGACGAAAATGATTGATTGGGATTGATGATAATGACGAAAACAACCAACTATGATGGATTTTAAAACCATGAGGATTATGTGTACCAATTATTCAAAACTTGGACTAATCTGCAAGCTAGTATTTTAGGGAAGAGCTCTAATAGTAATTGCTTAGGGACCATGTTTAATTGATTGGATACCATGAGAACCTTATAAGTCAAAATTTTAAAGCAAGGACGAAATCTATAGGAATGTGTAAACCATAAGGACCAAAACTGTAATTTACACAAAATTTAATTATCATAATTGATTGATATATTAGTTTTAGGGAAAACGGCAAAAAAATGACATTTACGCGTTATTAACGATTTTCCACAATATGGAAATTTTTATCACTAATAATTCCAAACTATAGAGACTTATTAAAAATAGGCCAATTAGCACTTAGCAGGTTTTCAAGCTTTTAGCCGTTATCATACTCACTCACACATACACACACACACACACACACACACTCTCTCTCTCTCTCTCTCTCTCTCTCTCTCTCTCTCTCTCTCTCTCTCTCTCTCTCTCTCTCTCTCTCTCTCACACACACACACACACACCAGACACAGAAGTAAAAAAAAACACCACTTAACCCACCTCATCTCACTCCTAACTCCATTGTCTTCTTTTGCATCCAATAGGTGAAAGGTTGTGAACACTTGCACCACGTCACCAAGGTAATATTCTAAATGCCATCGATCTCCATATGTTCTAGCAACTAAAATGCATTGCTTAAATCACCTTCTTTACATTTGGATCCTTTCCAACAGTTCGATATCGCTCGCAAAATAACATAAGAGCATGAAATATGTATAATCACACAAAGAGATCAATTCATCTTATTTTGAGTTTAACCACCATTCTATCATGTAGATTTTGTTAATTGTAAATTAAAATAAGTAGGTTACAAATTCGATTCAAGTCTTCTGGACTACGTTCCTACCAACAACTTCTAGTGATTATGGATCCTAAATGATTTCCAGATAGACAATAAGTGGAAAAATCAGGATTCAATCTTGGAACATTTCCCCTTAAATTTCAAAAATTTATCGTCAATATGAAATTTATAGGTAAACCAATAGAACAATGAAATTATTTACTTTGTAGGTAGTGGCGGAACAAAAAATGTGGGGCAAGGGTGGCACCAAAATTTTTTACGCAATATAATAAGAATTTAAAAAAATTAAAAGTACGATTGCATTAAATATAATAAACTAGTGTAGACATTACATTTTAAATTTGGCATCTCCTTGTACACATCTTTTTAAAGCGATCCATTACATCTTCAATCTTAACTTGCATAAGGGCTTCTTTTTCAACATTACAAATCAATGAATCATTCATATAGTCATCACCTATTTTGTTACGCAAGTCGGTCTTTACGAGCTTCATTACAGAAAAACATCTTTTTACCGTTGCGGTTGCGACGGGTAAAATCATAGTCAACTTTAATAACCTATAGACCAAAGGATAAGAACGATGTTTCCCCGTTGCCACCATCAAACAAGAAAGGTCGGCAATTCCCTTCAAACTAGTAAATCGATCATCATTATGCAAAGAGTGATAATATATCTCAAGTTCACCTTCAAGGTGCATTCTTTTAGAATCATCAAAATCATTTTTGTATAACTCACTCAACTTCAACAACTTTGTTTTGTCAAAGTTAGCAAATGAATCACAAGGACTCAAAGCCCCCATGTATTCTAGTAATTAGGTGCTTATTTCACTAAATCGGTCCCCAAATTCTATAATTTGCATGTCCAAAACCGTGTTGAAAATTTCAACTTCAAAATGATATTGATTAGTAACATTGGTCTTACAGTTTCTCGAAGTGACATAATTTTCATTCATATCCACAATATTAATATCATGTTTATGACAAAATGAAAATACCTTTGCCAATGTTTTTTCAAACCCCGTAGCTCTGAAAGTTTAAGTGTATTCATTGTCCCTCTAACCAAAGAAGCTGCTTCTACAATATCTTGATCCTTTTTTTGAAGATGTTTTGACAATATACCCATGAGGTTTAAAACTTCATGCATCAAATGTAAATAAAACACGAACTCAAATGTCTTGAAGTATGATAAAATACCATGTGCTTGATTTTGGTTACTTAAAGTCGCTCCTTCCTCTTTAACATAAGCAAGAACTCCAATAACCTCCAGAAATAAGTTCATCAAGCTTGTGATTGTCTTGTAATGTGAACCCCATCTTGTATCTCCTACTCAAATAAGAGAAGTCTCTTGATTTAACCCTCTTCCGGTTTCAAGTTCATTGTTACCAATTGCCTTTTGCACTCTTTCTCTGTAATTCTCTCGTACCATGTCTTTTCTTTTACATGAAGCACATACCACATTAACCACCAAAGAAATTTAATCAAAAAAGTCATTCACACCTTCGTGTTTGTTTGCTACAGCCACAATCACTAACTGAAGTTGGTGTGCAAAGCAATGTACATAATGTGCCGAATCATTTTCTTATAATATCAAAGCTTTCAGACCGTTGAATGCACCTCGCATATTACTTGCCCATCGTAACCTTGTCCTCTTACCTATAAAAAAATAAGACATTTGATATAAAATGAATAATATTAAATTAAAATACATAATAAATGATAAGCGAAAAAGATCCAATTACCTGAGTCATACTCAACTTATTACCGGTAAATACTTCATCTATGACTTCTTTAAGAGTCAAAGAGGATGTATCCTTCACGTGCACAACTCCAATGAATCTTTCCTTCATAATTCCAATGCTATCGACATATCTCAAAACTATAGCCATTTGTTCCTTTTTCGATACATCACTAGATTCATCAACCAATAAAGCAAAAACATCCTTACCAATTTCTTTGCAAATACTCAAAATTATCTCTTTTGAAAAACATTCTATAATTTCTTTTTGAGTTTTAGGGGATGTCACTTGATTATTTTGAGGAGCTTTTTCTAAAGTAACATTGTAAATTGCTTCATTATGCTCTCGAATAAAAGATAGTGTATCAATGAAAAGCCCTCTAGAAAGAGAGCCACTCGACTCATCATGACCACGAAACGGCAAACCATTTTCAATAAAAATCTACAAGCACCAATTGAAGTATGCAACCGAAGTTTATAGTTACTCTCCTCAACTTCGGGTTGCTTCTTAAAAGCTACATTAATAAATTGTTTTTTTCATTAGAAATGCACACTTTTTCGTGCTTTGTTGTGTAAATTATTGATATTACCCACATGAACTCTCAATGCATTTTTTTATTCCAACTATTAAAACCTTCTGTAACAAATAATCTCTCCCACCTTGTTGTCCCACCATGTCGCCAAACAAGTAGCAAAATAAACAATAGGCTTTGTCCTATTTTTTTGCTATACTCTAACCAATCAAATTCATGACCCCTTGTTTGACAAGGTCCTTGAAGCAAATACACCCTTCTTATTTCATCTCTTTGGTTTGAATTATAAGTTGTTATCCTAGGTCTATCCGCCGGGTCCCTTGGAAGATCCTTCAAATCAAAACTTGCAATTGGAGTAGTTGTAGTTGTAGGTAGTAGACCTTGTGATCTTTGAGGAATTATATTTACATTAGAAACCGAAGGGATTGATTCATTGGAACATGATCTTTTGGAAGATCCTTCAACACTTTCATTAAAACTTTGTGATCTCTTTAAAAAAGACCCAATGCTACTCTACAATGGAAACAACAAGGAATTTCAATTCAATTAACCAATGCAAACAATCAATGGAATAACCAATGGAAACAATCAATGATTCAATGGAAACATCAAAAACAGTAATTTCACCAACACAATCAATTAACCAATTCAATTAACCAATACTAATTTCACCAACACAATCAATAATTTCAAGAAATAAACAAATAATTTCATAAACTTCAAAAACACATACTTATTTGTTTCATTCTAGCCTTCTAGGGTTTGAACTTTGAAGAGAGCTCAAAATTGGGGTTTTTTTTACTAATTTCGATATGATGATAACTTTCAGCAACAATTTCACGATCAAGAGAATGAGAGTCGAGAGATTGAACCAGGGAATGCTTGGCAGCTTGTGTAGTTGCTTGGGTTTTTTTTATCGAGTTTAGACTTTAGGCGAAAGGAGGAGTCGACTTTAGCGATATTCTGAGTTCTTTTCCTTTTTCGAGTACAGAAGCCAGCGCTCCTGATTTCTTTTTTCTTTCTCGACTCCCGTTTGCGTATTCTCCTTTCTTTCTGGGCTCCTGAATTCTTTTCTTTCTTCTTCTGGGCTTCTAATTTTGGGCTGAACAAACATTATAGATAAAAATAAAAGTAAATATCATTTAGAGAGCTTACCCCCTCGATCCATACATGTCTTTCCAAATATTCAAACACAAAGCTTGTGTCTCGAATTAGATAACAAGGGAAACAAAATGAATCGAATTTAATTGGTAGATGTCGACGATGAAAACCCTAGATAGGGTTATAAACGACTAACAAGATTTCTCCCAGTGTTTCCCTTCTTTTGTTTAATGAACGATGGCTAAGTTTTAGATCATTTTAGTTTTTCATCAAAATGAACTGTATGTTACCATTAATGGACATCCATTCTCATTTTGATTCCCTTAACTCATCTCTATCAGAAATTCTCCACAAATTGTCCCTTACTAATCGGGAAAAAGTGAGTTTTGTATACTAAAAACTTCATTTTCTATTTAACCATCAACTCGATTCTTTGTATACCGTAAAGAACGTGATTTAAACAATGCTTTTCAGTTGCTAGAACATATGGAGATTGATGGGATTCAATTCAAACAATGCCTTTTGGTTGCTAGAACATATGGAGATTGATTGGATTCAGAATATTACTCTGCTGACCTGGTGGAAGTGTTTCACAATGTTTAATGGAAAGGTGAGTACGAAGACAATGAAGATGAGCGTGGCTTGTGAGATTTTTTTTACTTTTGTTTCTAGTGTAAGGAAGAGCAAACGTGATAACCGACTAAGAGCTTGGATGTCTGCTAATTAATATTTTATAAGAATCTCCAAAATTTAAAATATTAATAATAAAACTTTATGTCCTAATAAAATGGTTAAATATATACAAAATGTTGTATTTTTTATGTAAATTTTCGCTAACTACGTTAGAGTAAATTACACCATTGATCCCTGTGGTTTACCCCAAGTTACACGTATGGTCCAAGTAATGACAAGCTGATTTGGAAGGTCCCTGTAATTTCCAAAACCAAACGCCGGAGGTCCCTGTTTTAGGTAAAATGAACTTATTACCCTTTCTATTTATTCTTTTTCTTTTTCTTTTTACCCATTTATAATATTAATGAAAAAATAAAACCCACCCCATACCCCACCCGACTCTCTCCCACTCTCCCCACACCACCGTCCACCTAATATACTGCATATCGTTCCATCCCTCTTCCCTATTGACCCTTTGTTCATCACTATCGACGCCAATGGCAGAATTTGACGTCTACTCTCCTGAGAAGAATGTCAAAACCAACATTTTTGTCTTCCAACAATAAGTCACTACCATACCTTATCTCATTCCCTACCCTCTATGTAACGCCCCAAATTTCAAAAATTTTAAAAATCATTTATCACCAAGGTTTCAATAAAACATTTATTCTAAAAACATAAAACTGTTCGTCATATTACTTAAACCAACAGCGGAAACATTTGAAAATACTAGAATAGTTCATTGACATCAATCTCTTGAATGCGACGCGCTGCCGTCAAGCCTTGCCCTTCCCTTTGTCCCTTGAATTACCTGAAATGTTATAAAATCAACGGGTAAGCTTAAAGCTTAGTGAGTCCACAAGTTACCATACATGCCCACACATTAAACAACCCGTCCTCGAGAACGACCCGACCCTACCCGCCATACAACAGCTACGGGCGTCCATCATACAACAGCTATGGACACGGGAAGGTTCTACCCATCATACAACAGCTATGGGTTCCCGGTTATGGCCCAACCCATCATACAACAGCTATGGGATAAGGCAATAGTCCAACTCGCCATACAACAGCCACGAGGGGACACGCATCAGTACTGAGCCCAACAACAAATAACCACAGATATAGAGCAAATCATATAACTGCAAACAACACACAAGATGCCTAACATGCAACATCATATAGTAAGGTGAGGATACTCACCTGATTCGAAACTGTGTATATATTCTCTAATATCCCCACTTAGCTCGTCCACACACCTAAATCCCATACACATACAACATATCAATTACTGACCAGGCTCTTGCAGACCTGCCTAAAGATTAGACTCAATATTTGCCATTAAACCGTGGTCAAAACTAAGTTCCTGGTCAAACAGTCGCTCGCCGCGGCGTGGCTCTTCCTCCTACGCGCCGCGGCTATCATCGAATAAACACGGGGTTTCAGCCGAGTCCGCGCCGCTGACATAGCCAGTTCGCGTCGCGGCTCGTAACATTCCAAATTGTTTTTAGCGTTTAACAGTGCATCAAACGGCTAGGGTTTCACTCCAAACCCTTCCTGAGATCAGAAACTACCCTAAGATCACTTCCTTAGGGACATACAAGTCTATTCGTGTCCTTAGTCTAACCCTAAGGGTTACAAGCCATCTAAGACTACTACTTAAGGGATAACACCATAAAAACGGGATAAACTGAAATATCAGAAGGTAGATCTTCTTACCTTGCTTCTGGAAAACAGAGAAATGCACCCGATTAACTACAGCCTTTCCCCACGTTGTATCTCTTCCTTCAAACCTCCAAAGCCTTGGAACCAAAGAGTCTCTGCTGAAACCAGACACCTCTGCTCCAGAAAACTCCCAAAAACACGAACCCTAGGGCTGGGTCCCTTTATATAGGCGTTTAAATCCGAATTAGGGTTTTTTTCACTTTAGAGGCGCACCGCGTCGCGGGATCTTTAGAACCGCGCCGCGCGTACAAATCCTTCGCGATTCTAGATTCTTCCTAAAGCCGCGCCGCGGATTCCTTCGGGCCGTGACTCGGCGGAGCGGGTCTTACACTCTAAGCTCATTCCACTCCATTGAGCTTGATGCATTCACGACTCTCAAAAAAGGCTTTGATTTCATTCATGTTGCTTAAGACAATTGGAATTCCTCTAATCCTAGCATTGTTTATTCATGGGTTGGAATCAATAGGTCCAAAACAGAGTAATCTCACTTAATTTGTATGACAATCTATGGCTCTATTTCACATATTATTTCCTCACCGACAGTCTTACTAAGCTTTCCCTCGATGGTAACAACGTCACCGGAGAAATTAGTCTCTTTAATAAAAAATCTCTCTGGTAATCCAAACATATCGAACAATACATTCAGTGGTGGGTAGAAATAGAATTACGTAAACCTGTCAAAAAACCCACTGCTCATCGTCAAATCGTGACGTCTCAGATCCTATTGTTCGACCATTATCTTTCCTATATATTGATATAATTTGGTATATTGATTTACTTTAGATCGACGGCGACAGAAATAGAGAACAATGATGTTGTTGGAAGGGAAGAAGAAGAGGGAGAGAACAGTGATGATGAAGATGAATGGATTTCATGTGTTTGAGAGATAGTGTGTGTTTATTAATTTTTGTGAGAGAGAGAGAGAGAATGGGGTGGAGTGTTGTGTGTTTTATTTTTTTCAATTTTTATGTAATAAAAATATAAACAGGTAAAAAAAGAATTTTTTTAAAGAATAATAATGTCATTTTACGTGAAACGGGGACCTCCAACGCACGTTTTAAAACCATAGGGACCTTCCAAATTAAATTTTCATTACTAGACCATAGATGTAACGTGGGACAAACCACATGGACCAATGGTGTAATTTAGTCTTTACGTTATTAGAAAAAAAGAAAAAAAAGAAAAATGAAGCAGGGCTTCCGACTTCCTAAAAGAAGCTACTCATCATTATCATGTCCGAAAGATGTGAAATAACAATCCCCTGTTCATCTGTAACGAAAACGACCCCAACAATGGCGTCTCTTTCTCCCCCTCCCAATTAATTCCATTGAATTTACAAAATTCAAATTCCCAATTAGATTGATCCGTAGATTCAAAGCATTCTCTTGATTTTAACAGCTCACTTTCAAGTTAGTTCAAACCACCGCCATCATCTCTTCCATTCCCCAACCACTCATCTCTCTCTTCCTCTCCTTCATCAACCATCAAATTCAAGTGTACATACTTCAAAAATCGAAACCCATCTCACATAATAGACTTCCGTGGAGCAGAAATTGAATTGGGGAAAACAATGAAGCTGCAGGCGTTGCAGCAGAGCTATGCAAATCGGGGCAGGAGCAACAGTTTCAGAGGTGCATCTCCGTTAGATTCGTCTGTAGATGCCGGCGGTGCCGTTAAATCTCCGGCGAGTATCTTTTGGTTGATCCTTCATTGTTTATGCTGTCTGATTAGTCTCGTTCTTGGATTTAGATTCTCCCGTCTCGTCTTCTTCATCCTCTTCTCAACTTCTTCCATTAACAATCTCTACACCACTACAACAACGTCGTTCGGAACCGCCACCGATACAGCCGAAGTCCTGTCGTTTACCACTTCCCTCGGGAACATCTCGCCGCCGGTGGTTAATACTACCTCTGCTGTTGCAACTAGTAGCAGAGTGGTGGTCGGCCGGCATGGAATCCGAATCCGGCCGTGGCCACACCCAGACCCGGTGGAAGTCATGAAAGCTCATAAGTTAATCGAAGCGGTTCAGAGAGAGCAGAAGGTTCAATACGGGATCAAAAACCCTAAAACTCTAATCGCCATCACTCCGACCTATGTTCGAACTTTTCAAGCTCTACATTTAACCGGATTGATGCACACGCTGATGAATCTACCCTACGACGTGGTCTGGATCGTGGTGGAAGCCGGTGGCGCCACCAATGAAACGTCGTCGTTGCTAGCCAAATCAAAACTACAAATCAAGCACATCGGATTCGAGAAGAAGATGCCCATTTTTTGGGAAGCTCGACACAAGATGGAATCTCAGATGCGATTGCGAGCTTTAAGGTAAACTTCACTAACCAAATTCCCGTTAAATTCCTTGTTTGAATGATCAATTTGACTATAACCCGACCTCAATTTCATGATTTAGAGTCGTGAGAGAAGAGAAGCTAGATGGAATTGTAATGTTTGCCGATGATAGCAACATGCATAGCTTAGAACTGTTTGACGAGATCCAAAAAGTCGAATGGATTGGCGCTCTTTCAATCGGGATTCTTACTCATTCTGGTAATTCTAACGAAGACCCATTTGAGATTCAGAAGACCATAAACAAAAAAGATGAGAAGAAATCACCATTAATACCAGTCCAAGGTCCTTCCTGTAATTCATCTGATCGGTTAATTGGGTGGCACACATTTGATTCTGATGTATACAAAGGCAAGAGTGCTAATTATATTGGTGATATGGCAATTGTGTTGCCTAGGAAGATGGAGTGGTCAGGATTTGTGATGAATTCAAAATTGGTGTGGGAAGAAGGTGAATTTAGGCCAGATTGGGTTAATGATTTGGATTTGGTTAATGGAGATAATGATGATGTTGAGAGTCCTCTGTTTTTGGTGAAAGATTCTTCAATGGTGGAACCGCTTGGTGGTTGTGGGAAGAAGGTGATGATGTGGTGGCTCAGGGCTGAGGCCCGTGCGGATAGCAAATTTCCTTCCGGGTTAGTCTTCTATCTTCAATTTAAATGTTTTAAAATAATATTGTGAATTTGATTATTGCAACCTGAAATCCCAAATTCCCAATAGTCAAGTAATAGGGTGTGACAAATTTGATTATTATTTTGATGTTGTAAACTTTTAGGGCCAAAATGAATAGATTTTGAGAAATAAGAGGTTGAAAGGATGCAACTAGTTTTTTTAGGGTAAATATAAGATGGTTAAGTTGATCACTAAAACAACCAAAAATAGGTGTGGTTCTATAACAAAATGACCATCTTTTGAACATTTATCACAAACTAACCATTTATTTCGCAATTTTTTTTGTTGCGAAATTGCTTTTTGAATTGTCTTCACTACAATTTTTTTCACTAATTGACATTATATTTCGCACGAAAAAGTTAATTATTAGAAAAAAAGCATTCATACTATATTACATCAAAAACACCAATTTCATACTATATTGCATCAAAAGATGATCAACTAGGTGCAACATGTTACCAATTGTTTTTTTTTTTTTAAACAATTTTGACCTAAGATATAATTTTTATTACAACTTGTTTTTTTTTTTCGAGATTTAAAAACAAATATGTAAAAGAAAAGTTCAAAAACAGTTGGGTCAAATTCGTAAAATAGTTTGGGTCAAGTTTGTAACAAAAATTATAACTCGGGTCAAAAGTGTAAAAAAGAAAGTCGGTTAAGGAGAAACCTTTCACGTTTGGTTACCTTTTGATGTAATAAAGTGTATATATTAATATCACAAGACATTTGAATAGTTTGTTGACTATGCCTTGACCTGTGTTGACAGGGTTTGACCCTCCTTGACTTTGACTCCCCTCCATTTTGATTTTTTGACCTAATAAACTAAAACTTCAACATAAGCTAATCATAAACCAATTAATCATTAAAGATTTTTACACTTCACAAACATTATCATTATAACTTTAAATTCTAAATCGGGTTTTACATTTTCTACTTTCTTTTGTGATGCAGATGGACGATTGATCCTCCATTAGAGATGACAGTGCCAGCTAAGCGAACCCCATGGCCCGACGAACTTTCATCAAACACCGAAAAGGTGATCACCACACAAGAAAACACCGAAAAGCGCCCAATAAAAACCCGCACACCGAGATCAAAACGTAGTTCACGTGGCAAAAGAAAACACGAATCAAGAAATGCAGATGCACGCAGAAATTCTGGAGAAAGAATCGATAATTAGGTCGAGAAATATTGTGTTAATATTGAAATTCAAATCCGGGAATGTAACAATGCGGCAAACAAAATCTTTAATACAAAGTAAATAGATGGTGTATTGTGTGGAATATTAGAAATTTTCTTAGCTTTTAATTCTATTCTGGGTTCCATACTTCCATTTCTAATGATTTCGTTAAAAAATGTGATTGATTTTCGTGAATCATTGAGAAAATATAAAGTTAATAATAGTAGAGCATTACTCAAATGTTTTCAAGATTTTGATTTTAATTTACAATGATCTTTATTGATTAACAATATGGACAATTAGTGTTTAATAATTAGATAATTTATTATTATTACTATTATTATATAACATACTTGGCATCGAACGAGGAACAATTCATCCTACATGAAGTTTGACGCTTGCGTTATTCCCAATTATGGTCAAATATTAGGGAAGTTTGACCAAACAACCTTGTAAAACAAAAGCTTCCAGCTGCTATTTATTCTGTTTTTTACTCAAAAAATTCGAAAAAGCAATTAAAGTTATATACATAATACAATAAGCAATAATATTGCAGAATTAACAACGAAAGAAAGAAACATTTCACGACCCGTCAAGTTCGATTCTTCTTACTTGAAAGTTGATCCAAAATTTTGAAAAATGTACAAGTATCAAAAACCTTCCAAAGCTATCAGGAATATGTCGCAAGGATGTGGTATAAGAATTTCTTAGAACATTTCTTATAAATATAGAGAATAAGGGTTTCTAGAATATGGGCGTGTTCGGCAAAATTAGCTGGTAGCTGGTAGTGGTTGGCTATAAGCGGTTAGCGGTTAGCTGGTAGCGGTTAGCGGTTAGCTGGTAGTTGTGACTTTTATTTCTGCAGAAGTGTTCGGCAAAAGCAGCTGTTAGCTTTTAAAAGTGTAAAATAATATAAAAATCAAAAGCCAAACGCTAAACGCTCTCAAAAGCTACATGAAATAGCTTTTGGATTATGAGCGTTTTGTTAAAAGTAATAGCTAAAAGCTCTTGCTGCCGAACGAGGTTTTTTTATTTTTTCGAGCATTTTCCTAAAAGCTAAACGCTAAACGCTCCAAAAGCTCTCAAACTCTTGCTGCCGAACGAGTTTTTTTTCATTTTTTCGAGCATTTTCCTAAAAGCTAAACGCTAAACGCTCCAAAAGCTCTCAAACGCTGCGTGCCGAACAGGCCCTATATCTACAAAATTTTATTGGCTCCTTGTAATGCACGAGACCTCTAGTATAAATAGGTAACTCGATTTGGTAACGTTTCATCTCTAAGCTAGTGTCATTTTTTTTCTATATGTTAAAAACTAAGGGTGAGCGTGGTATGGTTACACGCGGTTATTGATCAAAACCGTACCCTTAACCGCAAATGCGGTTATTAAATTTTAACAACGAAATGGTGCGGTTAATAGTGCGGTGCGGTTATTTTATGCGGTTGCGGTTTTTGCGGTTATTAACCGCATATATTTGGTGCGGTTATTTTATGCGGTTTTTTTAACCGTATGAAGATTAAAATAAAGCAATTAATGATTAAAATAAAGCAACCACAAATTAAAAACTTGTCTCAAACTTACAAATTACAACTACTAATTCATTTAAAACACTCCGTTAACAAAAAAACAATAGATTAACTATCTTTGGCCAAAACACACATATCCAACTTTATTCTTTCAACACCAATTCGATCCTCTATTCTTGAGTATTAATAGAGGATCTTTTAGCCTTTGAAAATGTATCTAAAAAAACGTTATAATATTAATATCATAGTATATATGAAAAATTAAGCAAAAAATATATAGAAAAACTTACCAAATTTCATAGCCGCCATCTTCTCATTCATTTCATCTATGTCTTTACTCTTCATGACACAACCAAGTTCAATATCAATCGATGAATACTGTGTCCAATCTTGTGCACATATTAAAAGTTTCCACGGTTTTAGTGTTAAGTGCACTTCTATACCTATCGATAACTCTACCACCGATACTAAAATAACTCTACCATCGATACTAAATGCCGACTCAGATGCAACCATCGAGATCAACGTTACTAACACATGTCTAGTTACTTTAGACAATATGAGGAATTTGACCGAATTTGCTTTCCACAAACTTAAAAGATCAAACGTTTGATCCCTTTTTTCCCTTCCATCCGCCAAATAAATCTCTACCTCACTTTTAGTATCTTGATCCTCATCGTCTAATTTGTCAAATTCAAGCTCCAAATCTATATCCATCTCACCAAAGCTACTTGACTTTTCACCCAAACCACTATCTTCTTTGTTTTGTGAATTTGCTTTTTCCACTTTAATCTTGTAATGGTCAAACAAATTTTGAAGAGTCTTAGTCACTTTTCCCAATATCTCTATGCTTTTATCAGAATTTTGCCATGAATCGTTTCAATGCAATAATTGACATATCAAAGTTTGTTGCAAGGATCCAAAACAACGGCAACATAGAGCAAATAATTCATATTATCTACGTTGTCCCAATATTTATCATATTTTTCTTTCCTCGACATTGTCATCTTTCTCTTTTGTTCATCTATACTCGAGCACATTCGGGTGATGGCGGCTTGCATTTTCACAAGCTCGAAAAAAAAAGATATTGGATGTTACATACTTTGAACTAGAAATTTTCGTAGTAATATCGGAAAATATTTTTAAGTACTCGGTCAAATTCCTATTTTAAAGATAAATAAGAATATGTTAGTATTCAAATGAAGACATACAAAGTACTAACTAAAAAAGTTAATTATACCTAGCCGCTTCCCAATTAACACCACTCGGAGAACCAACTACTCTAGCCTTTCTTTTCCTTTTTCTTGTGCTCCCTTCCAAATCTTCCTCCGATTCGGTGTGAAAATAAGCTCCATAAGAAGAATCTATTGTGTAAAGCCTATTAAGAAAATAATAAAACATATGATAATAGTTTTATTAATTAAAGGAAATAATATAACATATATAGATACCAAATAAACATACATTTCAAATGCACATAAATGACGGCTGTTTCCAATATTAAATATGTTGAATTACATCTTGTATCGACATCAAGCGAGGGCTTTTGTTTACATTTTATTTCAACACGAGCAACATAGTCTTAAAATGTTTTATACCGAGCTGGTGATGATCGCACACATGTCAATCATCAGGCTGCTATACAAGACTTGCTATTAACCAGGATTTGTGAAGCTTTCTATGAACGATTTCATTTATTTTGATTTAATCTTTCTATTATTACTAACCCTAATTTTGTGCTGTGATTGGGAGATCTGGTAAGGGAACACATTGGATTTAGGTGTCTTTCATGAAATACGGCCAAGAAAGAAGACAGTGATATGCTTTGGAAGAAAATTACAGTAAACCTTATGTACCTATTACATTAACTTGCATTTCCATTCCATATGACTAACTTACTTTCAATATATTGTAGAGATTTTACGAAATTGAAGATTGCAGGAAAAAGGGGGTAATGGTTAAGCTTGGTACCCTACTTCGGAATTTCAAAAGAAAGGGAAGATCACAGCTATGTGACTTTTGTGGAAGGTTTGTAACCCTTATAGATAATAAATTATAGATATTATATTAGGGCATTTTAACAGTGGTTTGTATCTCTGTTATTTGTTTTTCGTGCTTAGGTGTTCATCTCTCAATACAGGTAACTTTATTATCTAATGAATATGTTCGTTTACAATATTAGGTGGTTTGTATCTATGTTCTTTATTTTTTCATGCTCAGGTGTTGCTACTTGTTCGTGTGAGGCATGCTATGTGTAAGTGACGTGAACTCAAGGTCATTTTGAGATATGTGTTTTGTGTAAGTCTATTATTTTCTTCTTCTAATTTTTTGTTTGAAATAAACTTGTTTGTTGTAGGATTCTTGATTTTCATTTGTTCTTTCTCAGGTTTTGGACTCTCTAGGCTTGCCTTTGGATCGTCATTTGAGTGTGGTACAAGGTAAATATGCCATCATTCTTTTACATTTCAGGTTTTCTTAGTTATTTTAACTTGACTTTTTAGTCATTTCACTTTGCAAGGACACTTATAACAAGTGTGGTTTTGGTTCAACCTAAATAATTATTTATTAGATTCAGATCTCCAGTTTTTAAAAGAATTACTAATACAGAGCTGCTGAAATGTCAAACTGTTGCATATTTTTTATCTGATTTCTATGATGATAATTTCCATATAATTGAATTTCTTAAACACTGTTGATGTAGGTGAAATATGAAATAGAGAGGATGGATTTATACAACCATCGTATGGAATTTTCCCTAGAATTTTCACATAGAATCTCTTATCAGTTAGTGTTTTTTAATAATTCAAAAATTTTCAACAATTTACTCTTTAATTGACCTTACCATATGATTTACAGGCCCTCGTGCCAACTGTTCCATCTAAACTAACACTTGCTACAATCACTTAATATGCCAAAATCCATTGTGTCATTGGACTCAAAGGTGTGTGTCTTAATTAATTATAAAATTACTTAATTG
The DNA here is from genome assembly GCA_023525715.1 of Cichorium intybus. Lineage (NCBI taxonomy): Eukaryota > Viridiplantae > Streptophyta > Magnoliopsida > Asterales > Asteraceae > Cichorium > Cichorium intybus. Next base: position 137,781,483 of record CM042011.1, on the reverse strand, counting down.
TTGATATTTTAATTTTGTTGCGAAAATCCGTTGTCTTATTGGACTCAAATTAAGGTGTGTTTCTTGGTACATACTGGTACCTAATTTCATACCCTTTCAACATAAAAGACGCAAAGTTCTAGGAAGCCAAAAAAAGTTTATTAATATATACATTTTATATATATATATATATATATATATATATATATATATATATATATATATATATATATATATATATATATATATATATATATATATATATATATATATATATATATATATATATATACACACACTAGGAAGCCAAAAAAAGTTTATTAATATATACATTATATATATATATATATATATATATATATATATATATATATATATATATATATATATATACATATATATATATATATATATATATATATATATATATATATATATATATATATATATATATATATACATATATATATATACATATATATATACATATATATATATATATATATATATATATATATATATATATATATATATATATATATATATATATATATATATATATATATATATATATATATATATATATATATATATATATGGATTAGGTGTCTAAGCCATGACTAATAATTTGTATTTACCTAATTGATAGTAGCAAAGTCCATTTGGGTTGCCCTCATGGCTAGAGGTTTAGCAGAAAATCCAGGAGAGAGAAAAATTGGTTTATTATATGATTAATAAATCAATATAAATAAAATAAATAGTTTATTAATATATTATGGAGATAATATATTAATTAGAAACTATATCAATTAATTAGAAATTAATCTGGAATTAATTGAAATTAATTTGGTGATTAATTTGATTAAGTAAAGGTGCAGGGGCTGAATTGTAATTATTCAATAGTTGAGTAAGTAACAATTATATTAGTTTAAGTGGCCAACGAAATTATGGAGGGATTATCAATAATTTCGATTATTATATGTTAGGATAAATATATTTGAATTGATAGATAAAGGTTTATCTTATTTGAATTCAAAAAGGTTTATCTCTAAAGGCTTATCTGGTGGCCACTTGGAAACTATAAATAGAGACCCCTAGGCACCATAAAAGCCATGACTTTTTCCACTCTTCCCTCTCTCTGGAACTTTCGAAAACCCTAGTTTTGGGTGTGACTTCATTTGAGGCAAGGCACTTGCGTTGCTTAGCTTGCAAGAAACAACTAAAAGGTTAGTTTTCTGATTTTATTCTTTAGTAATTTTTCTTGTGGCCTTTTAAGAAATATTTATATGTTCAATAGTAGAAAACATAGATCCTCATAGGTTGCATGTGAACTTAGGGTTTTAGTTCATAGATTTGCATAAAACCCTTCAGTGGTATCAGAGCTTTTTGGTTGTTTTCTTGTTGAATTGTTATAATTGTTTTCCTAAAAAAATCAGGGTTTAAAGCTTATAAACCCTAATTTAGCCTAATCGATTTTAGGGTTAGGGTTTTGGAAACCCTAGCCCCTCCCCTCTATGATTTTCGATTTTCTCCTTAGGGTTTTAGAAGACTTTCTATTTTTTGTAACTTTAATTATTTAAATGGATAACCTTAAACCCATTATTTGTTAATTTCGAAAATTAGGGGGTTTAAGATAGGTTTAAATTAATTTGATTAATTTGTGATACCTATCTAGTTTTAATTAATTTAATTAATTGTTTAATTAAAAGATAATTAATGGTTTAATTTAATTTTAAATTTAATAGTTTTAAATTTCGAAAAAAAGATAAAACTAGGAATATTTTAAAAGTCTAAAATATTTGGATTTAATTAATTTAATTAATTGTTTAATTAAAAGATGAATTAAATCTTTTAAAGGTTTAATTTAATTTTTAATTTAATAGTTTAAATTTCCAATAAATTAAAAGATAAACCAAGAATATTTTAAAAGGTTTAAAATCATCTTATGTATATATTATAATTAAAAGTTAATTTTATATGTATAAGATTAAATGGTTAGTCAAATCAATAGTAGGCCTCATTCACGAAGCTGGTCTATAAAGAGTGTATAAGGAGACTGCCTATAAAATAGCGGTCTAATAGGTGTCCACTCTCACCCACCGCTCTCCTGACTAGTGGAGGGTCGTTAGCCGAACGGGTTTGATAGGACCGCCTAATCTCATTAAAAGTATAATGATATTATTCAAAGTACTGGAACATCTTAATAAAACCCAAATCTAGTTACTTTAGGAAAAATGTGAATTGGTGCTAATCTATGAAATTGCACATTGCACTTTATGAAACATTGGTGGAGCGTTTGTGGTTTACCAGCACACCAATAGGTGTTCATAAAGAGTTGCAATGGGTTTCCCGGGTGTTATCATTGTTGATGGAGCATGTGTGGTTTACTGGCACATCAATTAGAGATGATAATTAACCCGAGAGTACCAAGCTAATTTGCATGGTTATTCACATCCAGTTTGTGATCCTCGACATCCCAGTTACAAACAGTGGAGCACATCCGAGATTAAACATGCCATTGAAAAGTTTAATGAATCTCAACAGATATAGGAATTTCATAAGATGAAATCGATAAGTTTTATCTACCTTGATGACCATTATGTTGTGATTACGGCATCCCTCTTCACACCATAGTTGGGGTATTTTGGATCCTAACCATCATTAAATAACATATTGGGTAATTATTTAAAAGGATCAATTAAACTAATAAATTTTGTTTCTTTTATAGATGTCAAGTGTCAATTCTCCTCCTTCTCCTCCTTCACCCATTTCTGAAAGCATCAGAATGCACCTGCCAAATATGAAAAGGCTGACTGGCCTCAACTGTAAGGAATGGCTTCGCAATTAGAGACTGGTTCTCGGTATTGCTGGCAAGCTACATCTCACCGAGTATCCGATCCCGGTCCCACCGAAACAAGTCATCATAAAAGGTTCTTATGATAAGCATAACTTCTTAGTTGATGAATCAGAAAAGATTCGTGACCTCATGCTATTGACCATTGACCCCGAGTTTCGCAAGGATTTTGAATCCTTGGGGCAATATGAGTTAATGCAACTGGTTGAGGAAAGGTTCCAAAAACCAGTTGAAGATGAACGAGCTAGGATCTTCAAAAGACTTGCAGAATGCAAGCTAAAAGAAGGAAGTAGCATCAATTCGCATGTTCTTTAGATTGAAGCGTACATAGGCGAATTGTACAAACTTGGTTATTCCATAAGTCAGGAGATGAGTGTTAACTTTCTAGTCGCCTCGTTGACTAGCAAGTACGATCTGTTCATTCAGACGTATAGAAAGGAAGACCAGAAAAGGACCCTCATGGAAATGCGTCCACTGTTGACTTTATATGAGTCACTCTTGGACATGCATAGCTCCAATGGCTCAGCTACTTCTGGATTAAGTCCAGTGAAGAGACGTAACAAGAAATGGTCGAGATCGTCTGGACATGTCTTAAACTGGGAATCCGCTAAATCGGATACAGTCACGGAAAGATTGGAAGACGCTCCAAATCTTTTGAAAGCTCAGGTATATCTAAAAACCTTAAAACTCCTGTTCCAAGATTTCTTGATACATAATGTGATAGTTACATTTTGGTTTGTATGCAGGGAATCAATAAGGCACGTGACTCTGTCGCATAGGAGCACATTTGGATTGGATCTCCAGCTCATGCAGTTTTGAAGTTTAAATAGATATTAAAATATTGTTATTAGCCTTTAGATGCATTTTGACATTGTCTATCATATATTACATTGTTCAAGGATTTTTTTTTTAAATAAAATTGTCAATTTTCTTTTAACACCTGTTGTCTGAAATTGTCCTTGAAATGTTATATAAATGTGCTGAATGTATGATTAGTAATAACTTGAATGTTGATGCATCCAAAATGTTTGGATTCAAGAATTATGTCCTTTATGATTGTTAATACAAATGTTATAAGAATCAATTCAACCAAAGGTCCAGTTGGACAGGACTTTGGAATCATTTGACTTAAAGTCACTTGATGAATTGAGTTCTTAATATGTCAAGAAATGAATCAACCAAAGGTCCAGTTGGACAGGACTTTGGAATCATCTGACTTAGAGTCAGATGATGATTAAGTTCTTTATAAAGCACATGTGGCAAGAAATGAATCACCCAAAGATCCAGAGGATAGGATTGTGGAATCAGTTGACTTAGAGTCAACTGAAGATTGCAAGTCTTGAATAAAGTTAACAAAGTCATAAGTTTACATAGATATGTAAAAGACATTGAGATTAAGAGCAACGGACACACCTGTTGCTGTGTATTGCTCGAATCTTGATATAGAACACAATTGTTTGTACTTCACGATATTTATCATTCAGTATGACGAATATAACTTCGCTTATCGGGATAAGCGATTGAATTGAAACCTTGAACAATTCAAGGACTTCAAAGGAAGTACAAGTTCCACAGAACCTGAGCGATAACATAAAAATGTTTCACAGTTCATTCTCTTCCAATAACATTAATAGTTATAGTGTGTCTTAGGGAAGATAATGGAGCATTGGTCGAAACAGTTCGATCCTCGATGTATGACATACATTAGTTTCCAATAAGTTGAATACTATACCAGTCAGTCCATATAAACCATATTCCGACCACATCCTAGACTAAGTAGGTCTTGCAGACACTGTCTGAAATGTAAAGCTGGGATTATCCCACTTATACATAGGAAGTCTAGGGTCTTGTAGTGTTCATCCGAACCTCATGACTAGCCTGAACATGATCAACATTGTCATTTCATTAGCTATCCCACTGTAACTGTAAAAGAAGAGCTCTTTCAGAAAGAACTCATGGTCTAAGGAAACAGTGGGAGTTGGGACAGTCTTGAATGAGTTTAGGATTAGCCAAATGGAAGAACCTTTAGTCATCACTAGGCTTGGAGCAGAAATCAGATTTCCTCCTCTTGACCAGTAGTATTGATCACCATCATAAGTAGTTATGATCGGGGTGACATACCGATTGGTGGTAAAACACTATAGTTGGTGCGGATTTACAATCCGACTACTTGGAAGCATTGGTGAGCCCGGTTGCTGCCAAACAAGAGAACCTTAGGGCGAGACACGGTCTATGTGATTGATTGATTTTTACACCTGGTCTAAAAACCAGTGGGAGTAACTGAATCATCAAAAGAAAGCGACATGGACAGACACATACCTTCAGAACATCTAGTTGAGTGAGACGATACTCAGAGTCAAGTAATTGATTCCGGTAACAACACTCTCAATAGAAGATGAAATCCGAAAGGAAATTGCATGGCACATTGTGAATCGTTAGTGGAGCGCGTGTGGATCACTGACACACTAATAGGGACTCACAAAGAGTGTCCTAGTACAAAGGTACATGAGCCCGGGATTACCCCACGGACATCTCGCAAGATAGGATATTCAGATTCTCAAAAATATGCCAAAGGATTGGATTTTTGAGAAAGGGCTGAAAGATTTCCATTAAGATGTCAGAAGGTTTGGAATCTCAAAATGTGCCAAAAGTCTTGGATTTTGTGAATAGTCCATAATCGTGTCAAAGCCAGTGGGAGTGTCGCTGTTATCTACTATCTCCATATGGGGTTACATACTGTTTCTAGGAAATGTCTCCTTTCATTAGAAAGTGTAATGACTTGGTGTTAAGAGATGGATCGCTATGAAAGACTTAATAGAAATACGGCATACTCATGTGGCTGTAAACGTCTGTGAGACAGATCCAGACTCTGCCAAGATGATACTCATGTGGCTGTAAACGTCTGTGAGACAGATCCAGACTCTGCCAAGACAGATCCAGACTCTGCCAAGACAGATCCAGACTCTGCCAAGATGATATTGATGAGACAGATCCAGACTCTGCCAGACTCTGCCAAGATGATAGATGAAATCGCCAGTATAGACCTAGCCATTGTAAGCATGATCTTGATAAGATTCAAGATGCATGAGAAGAGTCTATGAAAGGAAATAGTTTTTAGAAAATCATGACACAAGGATTATAAATAATCTTTGGATTCTGAAAGAGTTTGGAATAAGATTGGATCGGGTTCCACAAGTTTCTTGGATCGATCATATTGTCATGAACCTGTCCTGATGACTTGATGCTTAGGGCATAGTAAGTTGGATTTAGGACATTGTCTGGCTGGGAATACTGGATGGATTGTTTGAACTGAAGTGAGAATTCATTGGGAAATGATTGGGGTGAAAGTGATAGGGTTAATTTGAAAGATTTTCCAAAGTGGTAATTATTAACGTCAGGACATAATGTTAAAGGACTTCATGGTTAAAGAATCTCGTTGGTATTCTGATGGAGTGCGTGTGGTTCACCGGCACATCATAACACCTCGAAATAGTCTTAGGGTGCAGTCAAGTAGACTAAAGACCCCAGAACCATAGGAAGTCACAGTACACGTTACCAGGAAGGAGTTAGGAGAGAAATTGCCAGGATAACATATTGAGATGTTATCGGATGAGCATCTGATTGGATCATCTGCAATAAAGTGTATAAGTATAAGATATTTTGGATACATAGAAAGAGTGTAAGATTCATAAAGACATGGCTATAAAATTAGAATTGAAAGTTTAAAATAAATCTTGAAACCGATAATAGTTTATGACAATATCTGACTTGGTGATTACCTTGTGGAGACTTGGTAATAAGCAGGAGTAGCTGCCAGTCGGATCTTTATGTTTCGCTTTCGCATGTTTTACTTCCCGAATAATTTAATTATTCAGAAAGGTCCAAAGTCGTTCATACTTTGGGAAGTAAGTATTGAATCAAGACTGTCATGAATTGGTTTGTACATTGTCTAAGGATTTAGACATAGCAATAGGATTGCTACAACATTCATGAGTACTTAGAAATAGAGATTTGAGTATTGGATAAACCCACGCTCAATAGATTGCTTCATGGATTATATCACAAGCAATGTTGAGACGATAATATCTTATGATCTTGAAGTAGAGAGATATGAATTATAATTTACAAGGCAGTTGTTCATTGATAATACGAAAACGCATCGGTAACTCAATGTTATAAAACATGTTGTTGTGAATAATGTGACTGGTAAAAGATATAAGCATATGAGTAGAAGCTTATTCGTTCCTTGACCCTGATGGGAAACAGATATTTGTAGGCCTCTCGATGATTTTGAAGTTGACTAAAGTGCTGGCTAGCCTGGACTAAATTGATGTGTTCAATTAAAAGTTCTAAAGTCATAAGTAGAATCGGAAATTGGGAAACAGAGTATCGGACAGAGATTAATCTCAATCCATGTCTCGTGTCTGAAAACATCTTGTTGGACGAAGGATCATATGATCACTTATCTATGGACAGAACTGACTGGGTCAGAGTTCGACAGCAGTTTCTAGGAAGCTACAGTTTGCTGATCAATTAGAGGATAAATTAGTAATTATAGTCATAGACTTATCCAAGTGGGAGACTGTTGAATTAGGTGTCTAATCCATGACTAATAATTTGTATTTACCTAATTGATAGTAGCAAAGTCCATTTGGGTTGCCCTCATGGCTAGAGGTTTAGCAGAAAATCCAGGAGAGGGAAAGATTGATTTATTATATGATTAATAAATCAATAGAAATAAAATAAATAGTTTATTAATATATTATGTAGATAATATACTACATAATATATTAATTAGAAACTATATTAATTAATTAGAAATTAATCTGGAATTAATTGGAATTAATTTGGTGATTAATTTGATTAATTAAAGGTGCAGGGGCTGAATTGTAATTATTCAATAGTTGAGTAAGTAACAATTATAGTAGTTTAAGTGGCCAACGAAATTATGGAGGGATTATCCATAATTTCGATTATTATATGTTAGGATAAATCAGTGTTGCAGAAATCGGCCTCGGCGGCCGATTAGTCGCCGATTAGACGCTTGGCGGCCTTGAGCCGATGACGATTAACGCTAGTCGGATGTATTAGTCGGCCATGGTCAATATCGGTCAACGACGGTCTTGGCGGGTCTAGTCGGCCTAGTCGGTCAATGACGGTCAACTAAAAAGGATTTAAGCGCTTAAAATTGAAACAAACAAAAGGGCTCCAAAATTAAATTCGCGTACAGCCCTAAAATTTTCGTCACACTCTTTCTTCCCTCTTCTCTCTCTCGATCGAACAATCAGCTCCGGTCTTCTTCCCCGGCGTCGACACCGGCCGTCGTCGACTCAGACATCGCACCTCCGGCTACCGTACGTCTGTCAGTCCGTGTCTCCTCTCTCGATCGAATGCAGCCTCCGGCTCAATCTGTGACTGCTTTCTCCCTGAAAGGCTGAAACGCCACCTCCGGTTCAACCTCCGACTTGGTAATTCTGAAATCATTATCTATTACTCTAACTACATCGCACCTTCAAGTCCAACCTCCTATTTCTTTCTCTCTATCACACTCAAAGGCCCGTGTATAACTTTGTAGGTCTGGAGTCGGTTCTTCAAGCTCAAACACGACAAGTCTTTAGGTCTGGTTCGAGCATTTGACAATGGTAAGTCAAGACATTGAATTGCTAGTACTTGTATTTCAGATTTTAGTCCCCTGTTTGTTAGACAATGTAGTATGGGGTAGTATGGTTCGAGCATTTGACATTTTTACCCCGCTGTTCTTCATCCCACTTTGGTAAACTTGATTAGGGTTCACCCAGTATTTTAGTTCTAATTCACGGAGGTCAAAATCAGAATGTTTGCCCCTACATACATTTTCTTTATAATCCAACCCGAAATTTAGCCTTAATGGGTTTCCTTGGTTGAAACCGAAGCTTGAGTTAACAATCATGGCGATCCAGAAGGCTATAAAGAAAACAAGAAACACAATATCTCTGCATTTCTGGTTGTACTTTATGATTCCGTTTCCGGCGCCAACATCGCCATTTCTGTCACTTGATGGGTACTTTCCGATCACTGGTCCTCTCATTTCTATGTCTAGTTTTGGATTGTAGAGAGGGAAAAGAGACAGTAAAAGAAAACCAGCAGAATGAAAAGAGACAGTAAAAGGAAGAATTCGTTCTCTATTACTGTTATCACTGTTAATGCTGAATTCAATCTCTGTTACTCTAACTACATAGTTGTATTTCAGTTTTTAGTCCCCTGTTAATGCCCTGTGAATATTTTGTTTATTTTGTTTTTAGTTCCTGGTTAATGCTGCAACTTTAATTTGATACATATGTACTGAAATGGTAAGTCTAAGTCTGTAATCTAAATTGCTAGTATAAAACCAAGTTGCTAGTATTGAAATGGTAAGTATGTAGTAATCTAAATTGCTAGTATATAATGACATCTATAATAATGGTTTCTTTTGTGTATATGACAGTTGTGAATTAATCCATGGCATCCAAGACATCGACTACACCATCTGTGGGATCAACCACCACCGGTGCTCATAAACGAAATTCAGTTGATATTGGTTGGGAATATGGTTTTTGCCCGGATAAAACCAAGTTGGATAGAGTGAAATGTAACTTATGCGGCAAAGAGTTTAGCGGGGGGGTTTCTAGATTGAAACAACATATTACGCATGTGATTGGAAATGTAGCTTCATGTCCAAGCTCTACAAAAGATGATCAATTAAGAGTTCGAAATTTTATTAATGAAGGAAAGTTAAAAAAGAAAGCTAAACACACACATGATGAGGCCTTAAGATCGGAGGTGATGCAAGAATTACATGATAGTGTTAATGTCGATGAAATAGAAGATGTTTTGGGGTCGAAAGCACCAAATGTTTTAGGCCCCATGGATAGCTTTGCAAACAAAATAAACCCCGAAGAAGCTTTGAAGAAGGGAAATGGCAAAAAAGTCGATCTTAACAATATTGTTCGGAAAGAAAGAATATTAACATGTCATAAATTCATTAGTAGGTGGGCATATAAAACTTCGATTCCTTTTCATGCATTGGAGGATGATAGCTTCAAAATGATGTTGGAGGTTGTTGGCCAATTTGGAATCGGGCTTCCACCTCCTACTAGATATTCTTTGAGTGACCCACTTCTAAAACTTGAGGTTGAAAGAACAAAAAGTTTGTTGAAAAGAAACGAACAAGAATGGGAAGACATTGGATGCTCGATCATGACGGATGCTTGGTCTGATAGAAAGAGAAGGAGCATTATGAATTTGTGTGTAAATTCAAAAATGGGTACCTTTTTTTATCATCAAAAGAATGTTCCAATGAAGCACATACAAGTCAACACATATATGATTATGTGGAATCTTGCATTCCAGATGTTGGTCCCGAGCATGTTGTTCAAGTTGTGACCGATAATGCCACAAATAACATGGGAGCCGCGAAGTTACTAAAAGAGAAAAGGCCAACCATTTTTTGGACATCATGTGCGACACACACCATTAACCTTATGCTCGAAGGTATATATATATATATTTGTTAGTTAACATGTTTTAATTTTTATACTATAATTCATTAATTTTTTATTTGATCGTTTTTATTTCTTCAAGGTATCGGTGGACTTCCAAGGTTTAAGAAAGTCCTAGATCAAGAAAAGAAACAAACCATCTTCATTTATGCCCACCACAAAACCTTGGCTATGATGAGAAGCTACACTCAAAAAAGGGAAATTATTCGACCGGGAGTCAAAAGATTTGCTTCCGCCTTTCTAACTTTACAAAGTTTGTCCGAGAAAAAAGAGGAACTAAAACATATGTTTTCTAGCACCGAATGGGAGGAATGCAAATTTTCCGGTGGCCGTAAAGGGAAAGCCTCATATGCGACGGTAACAAGTCTCCAATTTTGGGCCGGTGTCGCACAATGTTTAAAAGTGTTTTCCCCTTTGGTGAAAGTCCTTCGAATGGTTGATGCGGATTGGAAGCCCTCTATGGGTTTTGTTTATGGGGAGATTAAAGTAGCAAAAGAAGAAATTATGAAAGCTTTGGGTGGTAACGAAAAGGCTTACAAGCCTATTATAGATATCATAACCACCAAGATGAAAGGAAGGCTAGATTCAAAATTACATTTGACAGCTTATCTTTTGAATCCTTATTATCATTATAAGGATTCACAACTCCAACATGATCCCGACATAATGGATGCGGTTCTTGAATTTTTTGATACATTACTTTTTGGAGATTTAGAGATGCAAAGACAAGTCGTGACTATTGAGTTGCCAAAGTACAAGCAAAAAGTTGATAGATTTGGTGTGGCACTTGCACATAGTTCTTGTATGGTGAATGATGCCGACTTTGAGCCGGGTAATGTGTTTTACTTTTATTTATTTATTTTATAAAATAATAAATTTTTATATCTATCTATTTAATAATGTGTTTTTGTTTCAAAATTATAGCAAGTTGGTGGGGAACGTTTGGTGGCTCAACTCCTCATTTGACAAAGATTGCAATAAGGATTCTTTCTTTAACTAGTAGTTCATCGGGTTGTGAAAGGAATTGGAGCACGTTTGAAGCGGTTAGTTATAAAGATACAAACTTTATATACAAGCACGTTTTAAACCCTTTGTTGTTTGTACTTTTGTAGATACATACAAAGAAAAGAAATAGATTGGAGACAAGTAGATTGAACAATCTTGTTTATGTTCAATTCAATGCTAATTTAATGGAAAAAAACAAAAAGAGAAAAGATAGGACTTTCGAAGTGCTTTTAGCAAATGATTCTCACACGGCTCAAGAATGGATTGTTTATTGCGATGACCATGATGTAGATCAAGTTGACCCCGAATCAGTTATGGAAGCGGTTGATGAAGCTCTCAGAACCGATGATAATCAAGCACCTCGAAAAAGTTCAAGAACGAGAGAACTTTTTGATGAAAATTTCGAGTCCGAGGATGAGGAACAAGTGTTTGAAGAATGTGAATATGAGTCGGATGGAGTTCAAATACTGGAAGAAGTAGGAGAAGATTAGACGAAGATGGACACTTAAATATATGAAAATATGTTTGTTTTTTGGGTTTATTAAACTTGTTATGAACTTGTACTATGATGGTTCATGACTTATGTTTTTGGCTAATTACTTATTATATTAGGAATTCAGGATATATATCTATATATTAGGATTATTATAATTGTATATATTAATAATTTAGGGTCTCTGATTAATTCCCGCCAACCCCGATTAATCCCTTAACCCCCAGCAACCGCCGAGCTACCGTCGAGCGTCTTTTACAACCTTGAGATAAATAGATTTGAATTGATAGATAAAGGTTTATCTTATTTGAATTCAAAAAGGTTTATCTCTAAAGGCTTATTTGGTGGCCACTTGGAAACTATAAATAAAGACCCCTAGGCACCATAAAAGCCACGACTTTTTCCACTCTTCCCTCTCTCTGGAACTTTCGAAAACCCTAGTTTTGGGTGTGACTTCATTTGAGGCAAGGCACTTGCGTTGCTTAGCTTGTAAGAAACAACTAAAAGGTTAGTTTTCTGATTTTATTCTTTAGTAATTTTTCTTGTGGCCTTTTAGGAAATATTTATATGTTCAATAGTAGAAAACATAGATCCTCATAGGTTGCATGTGAACTTAGGGTTTTAGTTCATAGATTTGCATAAAACCCTATATATATATATATATATATATATATATATATATATATATATATATATATATATATATATATATATATATATATATATATATATATATATATATATATATATATATATATATATATATATATATATATATATATATATATATATATATATATATATATATATATATGAAAGGCAACTTATATAGAATAAAAGGCAAAACCCAGCAAGGAGCTAGGGCGCCCTGAACAACGACCACAAACACCAATACCAAAAAAACACCAAAAAACGCCGCCTACACACCAACATACCTGAACAATAAACACCCCCACACCAATTGAAAACGCAACGACTCCAAACTAACATTCTAGAAAAAATAAAAACCCCAGAAAGAACTCCTAAAAAACCAAAGGTAATTAACCCTTGTCCTTTCCGCTACTCCTCGAGAAACCACAGAAGTTTCCCATTTCCTCCATTTGTTGCAAAATTCCCAGGGTAATAAAAGAATTATCTGAATTTTCCGAAGACGACGCCACTTCCTTGTTCCCATCAACACCATTATACTCATTCTTCTGCCTCGATTGACTCCTTGTTAACCTTTAAAAATAAGTTTCGTAATTAACCTCAACTCCTTTCTTCTTCTTTTTCTTAATTGTATCCTTATTTTCCGCTATTTGCATGACTTCACCACCTTCAAGTTTAGCTTTTATCGGAGTGTTTTTGTCAAGAAGCATTTTTAATTTATCCGAAACTCCTTGTAAATTTGATTTAGCGACATTCTCCTTTAACTGTCTATTTTCCTTGGATTCACCTGATTCTTTTTCTGTAGGAGTCTCCTTATTTTGGCCCGTTGTAGAGCCTTCCGAAATAGCATCGCTGCTATTAAAATTTGATGGAGACTGAATTATCACAGGATGGGGATGGATAGTTTCTTTAATGGGCTCAATAATTGGATCATTTATATCAATTGGACTTAGGTGATGAAGAGGAAGCCCATTAAAAGGCTCATTTTGAGTCAATTTGTCCTGATAATACTCCTTGCATGCGTGAGATTTGATATATATATATATATATATATATATATATATATATATATATATATATATATATATATATATATATATATATATATATATATATATAGAGTTAGGATCTTTTGAGAACCACAAGTCCCCCGAGAACCCGAGAACTCCCAAACCGATATTTTTTTCAAAAAACCGACCCCATAGGCCTCTAAAACGCACATATCTAAGACTTTTCGAAAAAAAAAATTCCAAAAAAAACGACTTTTTTTTTTAAAAAAATTTTGCACATGTGCAAAAAAAAACTTTGCACATGTGCAAACTTTTTTATACGTACATTTTTTTTCAAATTTTTTTTACAGAACAGCTTAAATATATGTTAGAAAGACATCCATAAAAAAAATTTGAAAAAAAATGTACGTATAAAAAAGTTTGCACATGTACAAAATTTTTTTTTTGTACATGTGCAAAATTTTTCAAAAAAAAAGTCGTTTTTTCGGAAATTTTTTTTTTCGAAAAGTCTTAGATATGTGCGTTTTAGAGGCCTATGTGGTCGGTTTTTCGAAAAAAATATCGGTTTGGGAGTTCTCGGGTTCTCGGGGTGAAGTTGGTTCTCAAAAGATCCTAAGTCTATATATATATATATATATATATATATATATATATATATATATATATATATATATATATATATATATATATATATATATATATATATATATATATATATATATATATATATATATATATATATATATATATATATATATATATATATATATATATATATATATATATATATATATATATATATATATATATATATATATATATATATACCAAATTTAATACCTAATTTGTTGGTACTGCAGATGATATTTTGAAGAATAATAAGGCCACAAGGACCAACGTTAAAATACAAATCAAGAGTTTGACAACATTGCATATTGATGTATTAATGTAAATTTGATGTATCTAAATTGAAAAATTATTTTAAATTTATACATTATGTATATTAATAATAAAATAATTCTCTTTTATCATGCTTACTTTTATATTTATTTGTAACATTTATTAAAAATATGTGGCTACATATGTCTATTTGTAACCATGACTATCCATTCATATCCGTCACTACAAGATATATACAAAATTTTATGTGATTATAGATTAACAATAGTCACATTTATTTATTTGTTTATGTGTCTGAATGATAGCAAAGGTCATGGTAATATTAAAAAAAAAAGTGGCTATACACCAAACATTAGTGACGGTATAGGAAATTTTCTGTGTCCGTTAATACAAATTCATGTGACAATTGGGCTATCGATAGTCACGTTGAAAGATATTGTCTGTCGATATAGCACATACGGCTACGCTTTCATTGATTCACCATTTGAAGATTATAAGCAATAGCCACGTTAACAAGTTTTTGTGTGTCTAAAGGATAACACATGTTATGGTTAACATAAATTGATGTGGCTAAATATACCAGAATAGCCACCTCTAAAATGATTCGTGTGACTATAATGACTTTGTAGTCATGTCTCAATTTAACATACGTTACTAATGGGTAAATACAATTACACATTCTACATAATTGTGTGTCAAAAAGACAAACAACGTCATGCTAATAAACATTCGTGTTACTAAATATAACCAAACGTGACATTAACAATCGTTTCATTTTACCATTGGACGACCAATAGTCACACTCCAAAAACTTTTATGTGTCTACAGAGAGGTTATGGCCACACTCATTCGAAATTGTGTTTGGTTACATAACACATTTGGCCACGGTTTGCTTAATTACATATTGTTAAGGACTCATACAAGCAGTCGTTTCATGACTAAAGAATAGCAATGACCACGGGTGAAAGAACTTTATGTGGCAATTGGGTGTATTATAGTCACTAACAATATTTAAATGTGTGTCTGGAAAGATTTAATGGCCACACTTACTTGACAAACTGCTTTATTACAACACCTTTGGCCACACATTTGTTAATTTAATGTGACTAATGTGTTAAATAATGTGTCTAAACCAGAGCAACGATGACGGTCATATGAATTTCATGCGTCCAATCATGAGCGATTGTCACTATCAATATTTACATGTGTGTCTATAAATAGTTTATGGCCACGGTAATTGAATAAAATACTTGATACGACAACGCTTTGGTCTCGGTTTGGATAATTATATGTGAACTAAAGGCTAAATAATTCATTTTTAGTGTGACTAAACAATACTAAACGCCTCTTATTAAATTGATTCACGTCGCCATAGCCACCATCAAAAATCAATTGTGTGTCTACAAACGTTTTTTAGTCATACATCTAGTCGAAATGCTTCGTTAAGTTAACATATAATCATATCAATTAGTCACGTTTTGTAGATACGGTCACGGTTTTTCGGTTGATACAGCCACACAAAACAAACGTAGCCGTATGGTATCTAAAATGGCGCGACATTTGGTCACACTTCGGATGAAAAAATGTCGTGTGACTAAAAAGACATATAGTCACGGTTTTTTTATGTGGCTATATCCGTTTCGTGTAGTAGTATTGTTTCTTCTTAATATTGTAAACTAAAACTTAAATTCAATCTAGGAAAATATATGCTCTCGGAGTTCTAATACTTCACTTTAAATCTATTTCCACTTTCGATTTTGTTAATGTAATTCATGGTTTTTGCCCGTTATACATAGCTCTCTCGACAACTACTAAAATTTAGTTAACACATCGAAACTACTTTGCTTACTATATTAATCGTCCCTATACAAGCAGAGTCTTCAAACCGTGCGACTATATATACATACATATTTGTATCTACAGGATTCAAGATGTGGGTTTGTAATACGAATAAACATCGTAAAACGCCTGCAGAATCGTGATCAGCAACAACACCACACCTGCAATCACCGAGATCAAAGCCCATGGATTCCGAAAATATTTATGCCTGAAGTCCGCTTTCCAGGTACTCCACCGCCTGTCACGACACTTATTAATCTCATCGGTCAACCCTGAAAGATAACTGTTGTTGAGGTCCGCCACCACCTCTTGACACAGCCCATTGAAGAGATCAGCAACATCGTCATCATTCCCAAGCCAGTGCTCGATGATCCCTTTGTAATTCAGAAAGCTCACGTCCTCACCCGAGTCTATCAAGTTGTTCATGAAAACCAAGTAAGCTGTGATCTCGTTGCTGCATTCCGGATGACATTCCTCGAATGCCACAAGGTTACGGAAAATGGATTTGGTCCCGTCGTGAATCAAGATCCGAGGTATATAGAGAGTTGACTTTTTGTACTTTATATCCCAAAACTGGTCAGTCTCGCGTTTTCTAAACCTTACGCCACTTTCTCTTAGTTGTGATACACAATAGGTTACTTGTGTGGTAGGTTTTCCCACAACATTACGACTCAGCCTCCTCTTCCATAACTTCTTGGTTCGTTTCGGTAAGATTAACCCTTTGCTGACTAGATTTTCTCTGAAAAGCTGAAGGCAGTGAAGAGGCTGTATATCGAAATGACTAATCGCATCACCTTTGTGAAACGGCTCATCGGTTGGGATCAATGGTGCAAAGAATGGGATTGCCATGGTTGCCAATGGGTGTGATTCTTGACCATCGGAGCTCTGAAGGGCTAAGAGTTTATCAAGTATGAACAAAGGAATCTGGTTCTCGAGCTTTATCATATCTCTTCGAATTGAATCCAATGAGCCACAGATTGAGAAAACAGGGTCACCTTTCGCGTAGCCAAGCTTTTCAAATCCGTCTTTTATGCCTCTAAATAGCTCGAGCATGAAGCAACCATCAAGAACCATCATTTTAACGAACTCGTTGCTGTTAAGATCGATCTCCCCCTCGTAGGAGCCACGTGCTTTTGGTTCGAGTTCTTTGATGGATTCAAAATAGAGTTTGAAGTCATGGTTATAGCGGCTGATGGTTTGGTGAAAGGCGCGCCACTTATGGCGTTCCATGGGGTGTAGATGGTGGTTTTGGTAGTGGTAGGGCCCGATGGAAACAACGCTCGGGGTGTAGGATTTCTTGTCGGCATCTCGTAGGTAACGTGGGACTTTGTAAATGCATGGTTTTCGGGAGAAAATGGATTCGTTGTCTACCCTTGCTTTCTCCAGCTCTTCTGCGATGGTGATCAGCCATTCGGATTGCAGGAGTTGATCTTCGTTCCGATTGTTGTCCATTTTTTATGGAAATTGAGAGCAAGAAACGTGTCGTGGGATTATTAGTTTGAAAGGCGGAGCGATTTATTGAGGTCGACGTGTCGTGTATTGCACGCCTTACACTTGGACTGGGCATACATATGGACAGTTGGACACGCTCACCATAGAAGAAAAGTCGAACCTATTAGGTTGTGCCTTGATTATGTAATTAAGAGAATCTCCTATAGAAGTTATTGAAAAGTTCAATATTATTTAAGAAGTCTTAGTAATGTTTTGTGATCGGGCTCATCGGACTAAAAAGGTTTGTCAAATTTTTTTTTTTGGAGAAAGGTATTTGTTAAAATATGTAGACGCAATATTTTTAAAACTCTGGAAAAGTGTCTTCAATACGACTCCATATTTCCACATCTCATTTGATGGTTTAGGTTCTTAAGAATCGTGATTTAGAAACCTAACTAAAAATGGTTGTTAGATCTTTGAGGTTTATGGTTTTCTCGACTTACCCACATAAAATGCATTAGGTCTTCCACCACTGGTTTTCCTTGATGCACATTTGGACATGGTTCTTGACTTTCTGCCTCTTTAAATGGTCTCTCGCATCGTGAAGCAGCCGGCTATTAGCCATCGTTGTAAGCCAATCATTAATACTAATTACTATGAAGCAACATCTCTGGCTTTACTCAGTTGACTTCGAAATTTTGACTTTTGATTTACAATAATCATATTGATAAACAAATTATTTAATTTTGTTATGATGAAATATGTAATACCTACATCCATTATTTGTATCATGCCATAACGTACTTGGCACCTAACTTTGAATTTGTCCAAGTTGACCAAAAACATATTTATATAAGATTTTCGTCAAGAACTGTTGTTTTGGTTAAAATGTTAAAATGACCATGACCTGCTCAAGGAATTTACAGTTGCATACAAACAACAACAACCACTATTGTAGAATTAACAACCAAAAAGAAAAGACATGTCATCGTTGTCAAGTTTAGGACATTATTAACCAAGTTGAACATATTTCAATTTCTTTCACCGGAAACAAGAGTATTCTGGAAAGTTTGATTTTTCTCGAAAGTATTTTGTTTAAATATTTAAAATAAGAGTTTTCTGGAAATTGCTCAATCAAATAATATGTAGCACGTACTTTCTCGTCCTAATATGGTAAG
The DNA here is from genome assembly GCA_023525715.1 of Cichorium intybus. Taxonomy (NCBI): domain Eukaryota; kingdom Viridiplantae; phylum Streptophyta; class Magnoliopsida; order Asterales; family Asteraceae; genus Cichorium; species Cichorium intybus. The sequence goes on along the minus strand of CM042011.1, from coordinate 137,762,629 downwards.
ATTTAGGGATGGAATTGGTACGGTACCAAGTTTACTGTATACCATACCAACTATAATTGACAGAGGAATTTAATTACCAGTAGTATACCAAATATACTTGGTACCAACTTATTTGGCTACCAACAAGTTTTGTTGGTACATATTAATATTGGAATATACCAAAAGCTTTACTTAGTTTATAGTGCTTGCCTTAAGATAAAAACATGAAAGTAAGTAGTTTATTTTAATATTGTTTGTCCTAAGATAAACTGATCGTCGCTAACTCAATTGTGTTAGTAGTTTGATTTTAATATCTAGTGTTTTTTGAAAAATGAATTAGTATTAAGAGTTGTTTTGGTAACTTATTTTGAGTGTGACTTGTTAGTTATTTATATATATATATATATATATATATATATATATATATATATATATATATATATATATATATATATATATATATATATATATATATATATATATATATATATATATATATATATATATATATATATATATATATATAGGGTGTGGATCCGGTGATGACTCAAAAAATGGTGAGGACTGCGAGGACAATTCTCCACCACCCACTTCGTAAAGGGCACAAACGTCAAACTCAATATTTGGACGTGACGCGTTCTCATGCGACGCATGTCTGTGGAACATAATATGAACTCGATTATCTAATCACATGCGACGAACATCTATGGAACATCATTTAAGTGGGTTTTTTTGTTTATTTTCGTTTTTTTATTATAAAATTTTATTTTTTAAAATTTTTAATTTATTTTTTTTGTTTTTTAAATGCATATATATCCTCGGTTTTCAATTATTTTATTTTATTTTTCGTTTTTTTATTTTTTTCGTTTTTTTATTTTTTTTCGTTTTTTTAGGATTTTTATTTTTTATTTTTATTTTTTTAATTTTTTAATTTTTTATTATTTTTATTGTTTTTTATTTTTATTTTTTACTTCATATTTGAAGTTACTAGTGTTATTTTGTTTTTGTTTTTGTTTTTTGTTTTTGTTTTTTTTTTTTTCATTTTTTTTACCTTTTTATGTTTGTAAACTAAATATATGTTCAATTTTTAATGTTTAACAAATATGAAAGTTTTGAATTATAAAAAAATTAAGCAATATAATACTTTGAGGTCATACTACTTTTGGATCATATGATTTTCGAATCATAAAATTTTGGATCATAACATTTTGAATCATAGTATTTAGGATCACATAATTTTTAATCACATGATTTTCGATCAATAATGTGTTAATTAAATAAAATTTTTGTTCAAAACAAAGTTTTAATCATTATATATTTTGAATCATTTAATTTTGAATCATAAAAGATATAATTAAGATCATAAAATATTTGAATCAAAATATTTTTGGATCATAACAAATTAAGGATCATAAAATGTTTAATCATAACTTTTTTAAATCACAAATATTTTGAATCATCTTATTTGCTTTTTGAATTTGGATAAAAAAATTTCATTGTGTTTTATAAAAAAAATATTTGTTAAAATTAAAATACGAACACTTCAAAAACTTATTTATAAAAAACTCTTTTTACAATAGTCACTAATATAGTGAGTAGAAGTAGGCTTTAAAGTTTCATAATTTTTGAAAAATATTTTTTTTTTGGGTTTTTTATAAAAATTAAAAATTAAAAAAAATAAATTTTTTTAATTTTCATGATTGTGCTCATTTTGTAGAGAATTAAATTTTAAGAACTTTGGTATTTTCAGAATTTTTTTTTGTAAAGAAAAAAAAAGTTATAGCCTAAAAACAAAACGGTTTGAATAAAAATAAAAACCCAGCCAATGGTTGGGCGACACATGGCAGAGAGAGAAGGTGAGGGAGAGGCACGTGAATAAGGCATTTTCTGATTTTTTTTTTCTTATTTTCTTTTACATTTTAACCCTCGAAACAATTATCCTTCGAGGGAATTTATCAAAATCTCGCAAATAATTACAAAAGTGTCATATCATCTCGCGATATTTTGACGATAAATAAGATTAAATCTCATCCACTAATTTTTTCAATCCCAAGGCTAAAAATTTTCCTCGTAGTCCTTACCAATTTTTGAGTCCTCACCCGATCCTATATATATATATATATATATATATATATATATATATATATATATATATATATATATATATATATATATATATATATATATATATATATATATATATATATATATATATATATATATATATATATATATATATATATATATATATATATATATATATATATATATATTATTACTCATAGTCCATTCCTGAAATTAGTGACAAGTAAGGATAAGCTTATGGCTTTTAATGATATTTGAATCACCTATGTAAGAGAGAAGTGGGGTCGCTTCGAAGGGAATTGTGGGGGTGCAATTCCTAAGAGCTCTTGAAGAACCAGGCTAGTGTTCATGACCATAACGAACACAACTATGAGGATATGACCTTGTCAGGAAGAATCATGTGTGAAGTATATTGGCGTCTACGTAAATGGCAGCTCAACTCAAAGACATCGAGTCTACTGACGACTAGGAGACTAAGTATAGTTCATAAAGGGGAGGTTTAAAGGGTAACACCTACCTATGATATGCATGATTCAACTATTGGAAACTTTGTATGGAATTATTGCATGCAGAGATTGATCTCCATTCATGTGGGGGATTGTTGGAAAACTATGTGTTTTTCTTATTTTTGGACAAATATAAATGCATTTATATGTTATATATATTGTTATTCTTAGTGGATTCGTACTCTCCTCCGTGAGAGCTTCGAGACGATATATAATGTGTCCAAAATAGAGTATGTGTGAATGAGATATCGATACTCAAAGTTGGGTATTTGGAAAGAAAGTTAGCAAAATAAAGTGAGTGTGGGAATGTGTCCCACATAGGAGAAAGAATAAACTCTTAGTGGGTTTATAAGCATAGATGTGTAATGGGCTTACAAGCTTCTATGTAATGTTTTACTCCAACACCTACGTACGCGCAGGGGGTGCAAATTTGGATTTCGTAGGCCAAATTCGCCGAACATGCGTATGGGCGCGACTTGCGGACGAATGCAGCTCCGAATGTAACTGATGCATTGAACGTGATTTAATGCGTAATTAATCCTTTTAATCACGACAGTTACAAAAACTAGTATATAAACAGTCCTTGACTCTCATTCTGAATACACCAGATACCAGAACTCTCTTTTCTTCTCTGCATACGATTTTCCGGTTAACTTTTCAGGCATGTGTCGCCTCCGGCAGTACTATCTATTTCGGCTGTTGTACCCTAGGAATAGACGGCTGATCTGTTTAAGGGAATCGTGTTAAATACGAACCTCAGTTATGTCCGTTTATTTCTAACGTTGTTTTGCATGCATAATTACAGAAACAATTCAGCAAGATTACCAACATATATATACATGCTTCATCTGGAAAACCAGTGTAACGGGTTTTGAGAGCGTTTCCTATTTATTTTTTTTTAAATTAATAGATATCATATATTACGGTTCTATAATCGTATTTATTACTTAGATTAGCGTACTAAATCATCTTAAGGATTACGGTCTACGATCATGTTTTATTACTTAGATTAGCGTATTATATCTTGTTATATATTACAGTTCAACAACCGTATTTTATACATAGATTGTCGTACTACATCTTCTAATAGATTAAGGTTTTACAACCGTTTTCTATACATAGGTTACCGTACTATATATTCTAATAGGTTACGGTTCTACAACCGTATTCTATTACTCCTTCAAATAGAACACAACATATTAGAATACGGTTCACTATCCATATTTCAAGTGACTTTTCAACCGTACTCTATTTATAAATCTGTACTAGTGGTGAATCATTGTAAATAATATACAAACGGGTCATTGTTTCCTATTCCGAGTCATCTTTCATAAGTTTTTAGAATGATATTTCATCCTGTTTTCATATCAATTTTATAGTTAGGGCAAGCCCACATGACATTCAAAGATCAAAGTGCTATAATCTATATGATGATAGATGATTCATGATTGTAGGAATTTAGTATAATTAATCTGGATTTATGAAACTGAACATGGCTCTCAGTATATCTGAATCTTAATCACATTGTTGTAATTGTAATGAAAAAAAAAGTTGTGTAGATTACGTATTCATGCCCCACTAATTCTTTGTATCGGAGATATTGAAAAATCAAAAATAATTGGTATTATTATGCCGACTCGTACCATTGCAATAAAGCTCATACATTGCTATGGGTTTGACCATCAATCGTTTCTGATGGTAGAGACAACAGAACGATTTAAATAGAGCAATTGTTGGTTATAAAGAGCATGCCAACTCCTATCTCTACTCAACTTCTATCGGCATTGACAAAGTCAATGACAGTGCATATTTCCTTTAAGATATTCTCTTATGTTATATAACTTCAAACACGTTTTTGAATTTAAGCCTTAAAATTTAATGTGGTGACAAGAAACTTAGCATTCAAATTGTTATATTCATCGTTTCTAGAACCAACTAAAAGGAGGCTTCATGATTTACAGCAATCACATGTACGACTTGCTTTCTCTTTTCTGGTGCATTGTTTGTTAGTATTTTACTAAAACACCCTCAATTATCGTGCAGTTTATTATAGCATTGTACGTCATTTGTGATTATCATTGAACAACAGTGAAGAAAATTCTCAAATTATCTTTTATGGGCCGTGATTATCACGGCTCTCAAAATTTTACTAGTGTGTGTGTATATATGAAGCATAAATTATCAATAATCATTCTGAATTTCTTTAACTTTTTAGTTTGTGGTCCAAAAACTTAGTTACTTTTATAAGCATGATTAAGAAATGTGAAACGTTGTGAACACATCGGCATCTCCAACATTATCTGCCCCCACTTAGAAAAAGCTAAGTATGTTCATGCTTGACTCACTCTTCCATCAATACCTCACCAACTGGGATTTTACCAACCTGTTAGTTATATTTCATTCAAAATACTTTATCGAAGAGGCTAATTTAGACTTGTTTCAGAAATGTCTAATGCTGAAGGCTTGTGCTTGTTGCCTAAAAGTGTTCCTTTCTTGATGTAATATAGATTTTATTTTCTGATTTTTATATGCTATTTAATATTTTTATTAGCTTATTTTTCCATATAACGTAAGTGTAAATATAAAACCGTATATATTTATTGACTAAATTGTAACCCATTATTAAGATGTGGTATTCAAGAAAGGCAAATGGTCATATAACAAATTATTAACGCAAGATACCAAAAAGGATGATGTGGGAACATGACAAACAAATTAGGTAGAATTCTGAAAAGGGCAATATATATAGATATACTGGAAGAGCCATAAGCCTAATCAGGGAAAGACCACGAACAGATAAAGTTGGCTAACGACCCTATTACAAGAAAAAGGTGTCCCATTTGAGATCATATTATATATAGATACATTAAAGAGAAACAACTTATAATTGAAAGGCAAACGTATCACGTAAGAAATCTTATATGTCATATTAATTTCGTGTGTATCAAGTTTTACCTTCTGTAACGGACAATGAACCCACTTTAGAATGCTTGTAAATTAGAAAGATAGCTAGGGTGGGTAAGTCCATCTTTCTCAATCCTCTCAACCCACTTGGTCACACTGTCACGTTAACTTTTCCTACTCATATTTCCTAACTCACTCTCAATGTATAAGTACTGAAATATAATGTACAAGCTGAGAAAGTGGGTTGAGAGGGTTCATGAACCCGCATCTGATTTATCGTTCACCGTTTTTCAACACGTGGTACTGCTCCGATCTATTGTGTGATCTTTTAACCCACTATGTCCGCCCTAAGATCTAGCATCTTACCGTTAAGTAGATTTTAATATGATGAAATAAAATATAGAGTAAATTGCAGTGTTGGTGTCTGTGATTGTCATTAATTTACAGTTTTAGTCTAATTATTAAGATTAATATGAGTAGTTTTTTATGGTTGTAAAACTCATCATGGTTGATCCCTTGTCTAGTTAGCGTCAAACCTTATTGGTTAAACATATGTAAAATAACTATTTTGCATCTATTTCTGTCTTTTATGATATTTTGAAAAAAAAAATTTAATTTCAAGGACATTTTTGTTAATTTCAAGTACTATTATACCTTAACTACTCGATTACAATTATTCTCTAAATTTATGTTATTTCAATCAATTAGAATTTTATTATTTTTAGAACACGTTATTATTTTTATTACAACTTATCTGGGATTTAATGAAAATATATAGTATTCAATTTTTTCAAAAAGAAAATAATTAATAATAGCTTATACAAGAATGTAGAGTAAAATAAAAATAAAAAACGTATAATATATCCACATATAACATTACAAAACCATTTCATTCCTGATTAACCATTTCATTCCTAATTAACCATTTCATCTTCTTTGTAATTATATTTCTCGAAGGCTCAAAGCCAAAAAGACTTCTATCTCTATTCAAAATTTCACACTTTGATTGAATGAATGCTCGCATCATCTCTATAACCAAAATTAAGTGAACTTTTTTTACTCAATAAAAATATCATTAATGAGAATCATTAATTATTACAGAATAACAGTTTTTTAAAATTTAGACAAAATTTTAAAATTTGTTTCTATGGTTTCTAAATGTGGCATTTCGGTGGCAACATTAGAAAGTGTTATCCCAATTAGAAAGTGTTATCCCGATAGTCCTTGTGGTTTTAAAACTTTGTATGATGGGTTATTTTGACTAACTCTCTTATAAATAAGAGTTAAATACTAGTGAATCTATTTTTTTCATTGATTAGTTTATTACAATTCATTTTATCATTTTCTAGTTAAATAAGACGGACCTCACCAAACCCAACCCCACCATCCCGACAAATTGTCTCAACACTATAAGCGTGTTCGGCGAAGAGATTTTGAGAACTTCTAATTTTTTTTTTTTTTAGATTTTAGATTCTAAGAAAAGGCTAGATAAAGAAAAAGGTTTGTTTCATATTACAAACTTTAACTTTTATTTTAAATAAAAAACTTCAAATACAAATACCTACTTTTAGTTGCTTTTAGCAGTTTTTAGCTTTTAATTTAATATAGTTTTATAAATTTAAATGATAGCAGTTATTTTGTCGAACACTTGTGTACAAATAAAAGCTACAACTTTCGGCTACCAACTAGTTTTGTCAAACACATCCTGTCACCTACTATTACTCCAGTGAACTTGAAATCAAAACACTCACAAATCCCAAATCTTTTGGATTAGTACCTTCAAATCAATAATAAAAGACATACATTCATCAACTTATTAACCATTGTGTTAAGTGTGTTCAAAATTGAATATCTGAAAATTTCAAATAGTGGATATTGACATTCGAATTTGTATCTGAAATTTGGATATTCGAAATTTTAGATACTAATTCAAATATAAATTCGAATATCCAAAATATTTTTGTAATTTTTGTCAGTTTAATTTAATTATCCAAAAAATAAGCATCATTTCCCAATAAGTAGACCAAAATAAACATCTTCATTTTTAATTTGCAGTAATTCGAACCAAAAAGAAAGCAAAAGTCAAAAAGAGTAGCAAATAAATCGATGTGTTTTTCACTTTTGAGGATTATATGTAGGCCCATACCGAAATTACATATTGTTCATTATTATATGTTGTTAAGTGTTTTTATCATTTTATGTATAAGGTATATATGTATGTCATGGAGATTGTGAGAGAGTATGTGTGTGTGTGTTTATACCAAGGTTGTAAAAATCATTTGACGGTAGCTTGGCGGTTGAGTGGGGTTAAGGGATTAATCAGATTAATCGGGGAATAGTCGGGGATTAATCGGATACCCTAATTTATACAGGAATTCATTTAAAAATATATAAATATAACAAAATAGCAAAGTTTAATTTATTTTATTCCGAAATACACATCAGATATTATACATTTGTTTATTTTTATTCTTTAATATTGATTTTTTAGTTTTCTTGAGTTATAGAGAGTATTTGTGTCGTCATTTAAAAATAAAAAAATAAATAATAAATTAAAAAAATAAAAAATTGAAAAAATGACCGCCAAGACCGATTAATCGGCCGCCAAGGCCGATTTTTGCAACAAACCGTCAAGGTGACCGATTAGACCTAATCGTAATCGGTTGAAGACCGTCAAGCGATTAATCAGCCGCTAAGGCCGATTTCTGCAACACTGGTTTATACAAATACACACACACACACACACACACACACACACACACACACACACACACACACACACACACACACATATATATATATATATATATATATATATATATATATATATATATATATATATATATATATATATATATATATATATTCCTCTTTTCCATGTTAATTTAATAATAATATAAAAATACAAAAAATATTTTCTTGGATTTCGGATATCGGATATCAGAAATATCTAAAAGCTTCTAAAATCACTATCTGTACCCAAAATCTGAAAAATAGGTTATCCAAAAATTTGAATATCCAAAATGTCAAATAATCTCTAGGTAGGATTTTCGAATATTTTGATCAGGTTTTTAGATTTAGATATTTTTGAACACCACTACTTTTTGTAACTACTATTTGTGTGAGTTTCTTCAAATAACATATTCAATAACTCCAATTCTAACGTTTAGATCTATCATATGATAAATTTTGAAGATAGCATACCCTATAAACTTTTTACCACTATATAAACATAAAATTGGGAAGGATTGGACGCCAATGTCAAGAACATATATATAGTCTAAGGGGCTGTCTGATAATTGTTAATTTATTAAGAGCTGACTTAGTAAGTATCTGACCTAGTCAAATTTATCCTAAAGCTGACCAAGGCTTAGGACCGGGTAAGAAGTAAATTTGAAGGCTTAGAACCGAGTCAGAGGTAAATTTTAAGGTTATCAAATGGTGTGGCTCGAATTGAGACATACATAACCTCTTACTTGACCCAGTAAGAGGCAAACCAAATAGCTCCTAACTTGGTCATATTTTTTAAACAATATTTTTATTAACTTAAAATTAAATAAATGAAATTAAAATACAAAATATCATTTCATTAAAAAAACATACCATTACAAACGGAAATTTAAATCTTAAAAACGATAATTAAAATCCTAAAACAATAATTAAAATTCTAAAAATGATAATCGAAATCCTGAAATAAAAAAAATAAACTCTTAAAATGAAATCTAAAACTTCCAACCATGAATTTCTGGTAGTTCTTGCTTGCGAGCGAGCACCGCAGTCAATATCCCTCTAGTCAAATGCTTATGCGATTGAAGAAAGAACTGCAGATCTTTTTCAAATTTTTTTTCTTTCATCGCACGTAACTCCTCCTCCAAGTTAGTGATTTCTTTTTCGACTCCTTTAGTAAATGCAATTTAGTACTACGGTAGTGCTCTCTATTTCCCACCTCTTTCTTGTTAGTTTTGGCGAGTTGACCGATTTGATTCACAAGGGTTCTAATATCATAATGTGATGAGGATGCGTCTACAATTCTCTTCCTTTTTTGTTTTCGTGGTTGTGGTTTGTCATCAGACAGTTCATTGACATCAACATCATCATACACATCATTGAAGTGAGCTGAAAACCAGGTACCTAAAGAAGTAGTGTACGTGTTGGAGTCAGCTGTTTCGCTCATTTTTATGAAGGAGGGGGGGTTGTCACTCATTACGGTAACGGTAATGCATTTCATATGGTTTTTTTAGAATTTCTCATGTCGTCGAATGTGTAAAGGCTTTCAAGTGGATGTTGCGATACTCGCTATGTGTCGACTTTAAAACATCGACGTTCGGTCTCCCGCTAGCACGAATGTTACGCTTGTTGTAAAGGCAATTAAACTTGTTACTTTTACTTGTATTTCCTTCCATTTTGAGTTTACTTGATGCCCATTACGATCGGTACCACGAAGTTGGGTCTTGAAGTGCTCCAACACTAACTCTCAAAATGACTCTCCTAGTTATTATTTTCACGTTCTTCATCTTCTATGATATTGATATATGCCTTAGCCAACATCAATCTTCTCTTTCGCTCCATCATCATCGTTTTACTCGTTAGGTGTAAGTTCTTGAGGGTCGGGTTGTGGTTTATTGGGAGGGAGTTGGGTTTCGTTGCTTGATTCGTCATTTAGGTTTTGAGAAAGGGTTTCAGTTTCGTTGCTTGATTCATCGTTTTGGTTTTCAGGGTTAGGGAAATGCAATGCACCGAACATGGTTTCTTCTTTGAGTAGAACTCATTTTTTTTTTTAATTTGTCACAGCTAGAATCCATTTTAAACTGAAGAGAAAATTGTTTGAAAAAAATTGAAGAGAGTTTGAATATCATATAAAAAAAAGTATATAAGGTTGATGTAACTTTTGAAATGGTTGAGAGTTGTATTTATAGTGGAAAAACAAAATAAATTTTCTTTTTGAAAAATCTAGTCGTTCAATAGCTAGTGCGTGGGGTTGAGAATGCTCAGGAACCCGACGAACCCTCATCTTGTTGAACCCGCATAGGGCGGAACCAAGGGACCGCCATGCTCAGTCATATCCACTAACGAACTCGTTGTCGACTCTGGATAGCCTAACTTATTGAAACTCTCCTGAATTATTTCTCACTTTCTTTTTTATTCTTTTCCTTTTTCCTCCCCTTTTTAGTCATTTTAAAAATATAAATTAACACATTCTTTTACTCTTTTCCTCCCCTTTTTAGTCATTTTAAAAATATAAACTACCAGAAATATTTTTTAAAAGATGTCTTTATCAACTAAAAGTTTTTTGTTATTAAATATAAGTTAATTCAAACATTTTTTTAAAAACTATTTTTCTACCACTACATAAACTAATAAACGCTCTTATAAAAAAAAATATTTATTAAGTTAAATAAACAATCTTAATCACCACCTAAAACATTACAAATCGACGAGAATATTTTCTAATTTCAAAAAAAAAAAACTTTTAAAATAACTTATGTTTCGAAAAATATATTTAAAGATAACTGATGTGACATTTTAAATAAATTATTATAAATGTAAACTGTTAAGGATGCTCCAGGCTCAATACCATATTAGGAAAGTTGTATACAAATAAAATTTCTCCACTAGATCCTAACTTTCTACAACTTTCAACTTTGCCATGATATACTTTTCCTTTCACTTCTATCAAAAATTATTTACCCAACACCATTTGGAAATAAAAATATTAACACAGCCGGCCACTTGTTTGTCAACTACGGTCAAATCTTCTCTAATTACTATTTTAACCCTCCATTGCTGACTACAAACTAGCAGCCAAAACATCACTCACTAACACCACTTTCACAGTCATAAATCCAAATGTCACGATTTAATATGGAACTAAAAACAAAATTGTCTTCAAAAACTTGATATACATCAACAAAAGGAACAATATATAGAACGCAATATCTTTTCATTTCGCATTCAGGTAACAAGAACACATGAAAATGTGATACAAAGTCAACATATATTAACATCAAAACTCATTACAAATTGTGGGCACAATTCCCTTTCCTGCTAAACCACTCTTTTTTTTGTAAAATCCAAAAAAACATATTAAAGAAACAAGACATCAAGGTGAAGAAGAAATAAAAAACAGAAATTGAGAAGAAGAAGAAGAAAGAAACAAGTGTTGATCAGTTCAATGAAGTTTTAGAAAATTCATGAGGTACTATTAGAACTGGTATTACCATTTGACCACCTTCTAAAAGTAGAAGTTACAATACCTCTTGTACCAAAAAGCCCGAATCTTGTCTTGAAAATGGACCCTCGAACACTGTTACTAGTACCAAGAGGGTGAGGATGAGCAACTGCCACGTGGGTCATTTCCATGTCTTCTTGACCGCCATTATCACTCGCACTTGCATCGACAGCTTCAGCTTCAACAGCACACACGTCCAAATTGACCACCAATGATCCACGTTTAGACCTTAACCAGTCACCGATTTCAGACGTCACATTTCTACATTTCTTCACCTTGATTTTGACCAAATTAGGGCAACCCCAAGCGAAAGCTTCGATTCCTTCATCAGATACTGGACAGCCTTTGATACAGAGCTTCTTTAAAGCTACGCATTTTGATGCAATACAAGAAATCTCGGTGTCGGCTATTGTTTCACTTCCACATAACGCTAGTCTTTCAAGCTTCTGACACTTTGTAGCGATGGCTTCTAAGCTTATGGAGCTGGGATTGACTCCGATTAGAACAAGTTCTTGAAGGTTTGCACTGTGTTTTGCAATGGAGATTAGAGCTTCGTTTCCTATCCTGTTTGTCTTCCACCCATCGATGTGAAGTTTTCTTAAGTACTTACAGTGTGAAGCTACGGAAATAACTCCGGCGTTGGTGCAATCGGGAGTTTTGACGATATGGAGAATTTCTAGATTGGAGCAATTAGATAACGCCGAGAGACCGATGTCGCTCACCTGAAGCCTCTCTAGATGGACTTCAATTAGAGAATTTTCAGAAACAGCGATCGTTTCCAGCAAGCTATCCCAGTCGCCTAAGCAACGGAGTAATTTCAGGGTTTTTAGCTTCTTTGCGCCGCTAATCAACGGGCCGAAAAACTGGCCGTTGTAAAGCTCCTTAAGACATACCGTTTTGAGCGACATAGCAGCGGCACCGGGACCAATTGGCTCCGCCGTTACACCGTCGTTGATGCCGCGTAAGCGCTTGACCGAGAGTTCTTCAAGAGAAGAAGAGTTATCGAGAAGCGCATTCATTCCTTTGGCACCAAACATACAAGATCCACAAGAGAATTTCTTCAACCCCTTACAGTTCTTGGCAAACGCCGCCATACCTACATCAGTAATTTCTCGGCAGCCACGGAGCTTGAGACGCGTGAGGTTAACACACCGGAGAGATATCAAAATCAACCCGTTGTCGTCTATGCTAACAGATCTACGGTCGCATCGAAGCGAGAGTTTTGTAACTGAATCAAACCTAGAAAAAATTGACGGAATAAACGGAACAACTTCCGATTTAGCGTTAATAGCAAGGCGGTGACGGCTCTGGCCTTCGACGAGCAGCCATCTTTTAGATACAAGGGAGCAACGCTTCCGGTCGCCTGCACCAAGAAACTGGAAAACTACGGCTAAACAATCATCGGGAATTTCAGATGTATAGTCGATAAAGGAAGTGGTTGCATCCGGAAACTCGAAACAGGCCTCGTCTTTAGAGTACCTAAAACCAAGAATCTCCGATCGAGCAGAGGAAGAAGACGACGTCCTAGTGATGGACCGGTGATGAGTTGACCCTGTCGGCGACGGCGAAAGGGATGAAGAAGATTGCCCCATCGTGGTGGAAGTAGTCTGGTAAATTATTGATTTCCTCTTTGGTGTTTATGAAGTTTAATACATATGGGATTTGAAAAAGAGGGGTTCGTGGAAAACGAGTTGGAAGAAGACCCGTCAAACGGGTTAATGGAGTTGAACGGAGACGGCTTCGTCTCATACGGCCGACCTGTCATGGACCGGGGTGGGGTGAGTCCCATATGTTAACCCTTTTAGAAGACTTTGATGATTCACTTGGACTATATGCTAAATGCTAATATCCCTAAGTGTGTCTTATTAGATACTCAAGAAAGACTATCAACACAATACAAAATATAAGGTTTTTCTATTTGTGTACCGGCTAGAAGCTTAGAAAAGAATAAAAACAATTAAAAGGAGTGATTAAGATTGAGTTTTGTAACCAAGAAACTAGTTTGAGTATAAATTTAGTATTTTTAAAGATAAACTATGAAAAGAGGAAGAAACTATTTTCTATTGTAAATGGAGTTTATATGAAACTAGTCTCACATGCATTTGTTTTGTTTGGCCGTTATCGCATATTCAATGGCAACATGGAACCTCTCTATTACCAAAATGAACATAAAAGAAGAGAGAGAATCCTAATACATCAAACCTCTCTCAAATTGGGACTCTAGAGAAAAAAATGCTATTAGGTTTCACGGTATGTGGTAATAAAAACTCATCGGCATCCGAGGTGAGACATTGATGCTGCCGGCATCACCGTCCCGTGATGCCAGCATCGGCATCCAAAAAGTCTATAACGACAAGATGATGCCGGTCTCTCCCTCTCTCTTGTTTCCATCGGCAACCGGCCCCCTCTCTATATGCCATCTTTCCTCTTTCCTTTTTTCTGGTCTCTTATCCGACGTGGAGTGGTTGCCGCCGGCGACCACTCCGTTTAGCCTTAACAGGTGTTTCTTGAGGCTCGACAGTATCTGGGCGTAAATGCCTCATGCTCTCTTTATTCTTGGCGGTTCAATTTCAGTTCTATGCGAAGTTGATGTGGTTTTGGCTGCTAGAAGTGTTTTCTGTTTAAATCCCTTCTTGTTTAGCTAAGTTGGTTGCTATTGTAGGCGTTTTTTGGAAGTAGACTGCTTTGGCTTTTACTTGTATTGTATTGTGATTGTTGTAGTTTCAGCTCCCCGCTGGAGTCTCTTTTCTCTTTATTTCAATAATATATCTTTGCCGTTCAAAAAAAACCTAATTTGACCCCTTAATCATTATTTGTTTGGTTTGAAGTCAAATCTTAGAAATCGTGAAGCACATAATAATTATTATAGAAGTCAAATCATTATATATATATATATATATATATATATATATATATATATATATATATATATATATATATATATATATATATATATATATATATATATATATATAATTTGGCGGTTTCAGATTAATATTTTTTTTCGAAATTTTTTGCCACGGAACATCGACGGCCATTTTTTTTACGGAGAAGTAATTTTATAGACCTTCGCATGCCATCGTCCGTTTGCCTCCGCCTCCCTTTATTGTAGTTTTTGTATTAAGTGACATCTTAAATATCTTTTTATGATAAATAAAATCGATTTCAGCTTCTTTTTCGTTTTAAACGGTTCTAGACTAAAACCCAGCGACAAGTACTACCGGTGACCCGTCATCACCGACGAAGGGACAAACATTAGCGGCGACATTCTCATATTGACGACGACATGTATTACCATCGACTTTTCGGTATTATAATGATGAAAGTAAAAAAAGCAAAATATCATAAAATAAAAAATAAAATTAGTTATAATTAGAGTTATAAAAAATAAATAAAAGAATATTCTTGTAATAATTAGCTAACTATTATGTAATAATTACATTTAATTATAGAAATTTTAAGAAGTAATCATTAGGGGTGAATCAAAATTCTACAAAGAATCCAACTAAAGATGCCCTAAGATCAATATAAGCTCTGTAATTCGTCTATTTAGATATCTGAGTTTTTTTATAATGTTTCAGCTCTCAAATCTTATTTAGTAAAGATATTAATAAAACAACCATTAGGAATGAATGTACAATCAAAATGACCAAGGTTTTTTGTTTTGGAAAATGACCTGTTTGTCACGAATGAGTAATTTCAGACCGGAATGGGTCATTTCAGACTAATCGAAAAAATATAATGTGTATTTTTTTATTTGTACAATTTTTTTTAAACAACTTTCTCTACTTATGCCTGAAATAACAATTTCGAAATGTTTAATATCAATGTTTTTTAATCAAATTTCGCAATTTTTAAGCATTTATATCGCTTTTACTTCTCATTTGTTATGTTTGTTTAATTTTTTGTTAGACTTTAGTATAAACGAAGTTCTTTTTTTCGAAATTCCAGAGTTGTTAATCGGATTTCAAAAATAAGACTTTCTTGAAATTCCTATTATAGTTTGTTTTTCATACTGAAATCCGGTCTGAATGATTATTTGAGATATACTTTTTTGTTAGATAAAATACTTTTAATTTTTGTCGTAAAGTAGTTGACTCATTCTAACAATATTGGTCATTTTCAAAATAGCCTACTTTCTGAAAATGTAGTTGTTTTGTTTAATATCCCTATTTATTATGTTTACACTAGGAAAGTTTAGAGGCCGTGCTAAAGTGCTTAACACGGCCCAGTGTTGTCATGTAATACATAAGAAGCCAATGTTTAAATGAAATGCTTATGGTTAGGTAGATTAAACAAAGTATAATTTCATATGATAGAAGAAATGAGATAGGACTTTATAATGCTTAAACGTGTAAAAAATTGTTGAACATGTTTTAATGAAATAAACAACTTAAACTGAAACACAATAGCTCCAAACTCTCGATTACAGAAACAAAATTTGGATACAGTGGAATTAGGTAAAAACATACCGCAACACCAACCGTTCTCGCAGCCAGGTTGTAAATATTTGTGAACATGCAACTTTGAGGATATATACCAATCCACCAAAACACTCTGTACTGTGGACGGAAGGGATAAGCATATTTGTGAAGAAAAAGTCCAACTGCGAAGGTCAAATTGACCAAATCATAACAATTAAATGTGTTCAGCACCCTAAAAATGGCAATATGTATTTCTAGTGCCAAAACCTCAAATATGTAGCTAGGCATGTGAATGATAAGTAACTTAATTTGACAGCTTTAGTAAATTTGTAATAAAAGCATCTAAAGTCTTGCTAATTGCTATTGGTTATTTTTTTATTTTACACTTTTTTAAAATATAACATTATTTTAAATATTACCATATATAATTTAGTATAGCTTCGAAACTCTTCCGTTAATGCATCTTGCTCCTTCCCAGGGATGTCTCCATGCATGGCTAATACAGTAAAGTTGTTCTCATGCATCATATCAGTTACCTAATCCATCCACATCAATACAAAGTGACAAAAAGCTTACACTTAAATCCCAATCACAGCCAAAACACAAGATAATTCCAATACATTTATAATAATAATAATATTTTTTATACAGAAATTTGGGAAAGAGCTGCAATTATTCGTGAACTTGGTGCTGCTTTTAATAATCCAGAACGAACTATTGAATATCTCTATTCTGTAAGTACTACTTTAATTTTATTATTTTTGTAAATCGGAAAATCTTTATTTTCAATTTTACCATGTCAGGGTATACCGGAGCCAACGTAACTGTCATCAGCTGCCTGACGGCGGCTCAGCCCCCACCACCTACACAACCAGTAGGTGTTCATTTTCCATTAGAGGTATAAAATAGTCAACACCTTGAAATCTTACGGACTCAAGGAAATAAGTGAACTAATGATAAATGGCATTGCCAAATCAACTTATATTTGTTTTGGTTACATGAAGTTATTAGGAAAGCATTTGTTAATAGGTATGTACACATTTATCTAAAGATCAAAAAGTGTCCTTCATTTAAGAGACACGCAGTTACTTGCCTCTCGTTTGTAGGCCATATTAGACATGCATTGTTCATGATTACCTTCAACAACTCTACAGATGTGAAAGGGGGAGTTAGTGTATGGAGAATTAGAGAAGGTACCTCAAAAGGTGTAGTTAAACATAAAAGCAAACTACAGTAACCAACAGTTGATGACCAAACAAACCAAATAGGAAATTTGGATACTCCAAATGTCGTTGCGATTCCTAGTGCTACTTTTGATTGGGTATGTGGCATCTGAACTTCTACATACCATGTAATCATATATAATAACATTATTAGATGGAAAATACAGTGATATTCTAAAAATTAAATATATTATCTGGCACATAGGAGAAGGAGCATGAAGACGATGGATCACATTGGGTATCCGATGAGTATTTTTTGGATGGACAATTCCAGTCGGATGACGTTGCTACAATTAGGTAGATATTTTAGAATCCGCGTTTATTAAAACAACATTAACAGACTAAAATATTGATGCAAAATAGCAGGAACAAACACAATCAAATTGGGTTTCTTTTTAGAGTGTTAAAATAGCAAGAAACACAATCGAATTGGGTTTCTTATTTAGAGAATGAAATCAAAATCGATGCATAGGAAGACAAAGATAGTTAATGAAGGAATCTTTACGTGGGTTGATTCATGGAAAAAATAGTTAAACAATTCTGACTGCAAACCTCAGTTTCTGAAAAATGAGTGATAAACCACTGATTGTCGTCCACATACGTGCACCACCTGTACATAAACAAAGAAATGCAAAACATATGTTTGCTTATTTAGCCGTATTCCACTAAAATACCCAACTCAGATAAAAATGTATGTGTTTTTAATGTATAAGGAGAATATTGATACTTGAGATAAAGTTTAAGAAAATTGCATAACATTCAAATTTATAGATGAAGTCGGGAACAATGCTACCGGTGTGCAAAAAATTTTACCTGATGGTTTTATGTCTGTAACAAAGGCAACTATGAATTTAATTTCACTTTGCTCTTCACTACATCAATTGATTGTTACTGGTGTAACAAACTTCTACATGAACCAAAACATGTTGGTTTTGTCTGTAACAAACAAATTCAGAAATCAGAAGTTCGTGAACACCAACCCGCATCGTCTCTTTAGGGTGAGACATAAGCAAAGAAGGGAGAGCGTTAGGGTTAATGTCGTGTGTATGTGTGTTAGAATACCCGTTGTTGTTAGGATCGGCACACGAGAATCACACGAAAACACAACACACGCTAAACACAATAACAACAAGATTTATAGTGGTTCGGTCCAATCTCCGACCTACGTCCACTCTCGTTAACTAGGAGTTTTTATTGCTTCTTCTTATGTGTGTTATCAAACTACATATACAATACAATCTTATATAGGATTGAATGGAGTAAAGGAAAGCCATAAAACTGTTGGATTAGGTGTCTAAGCCATGACTTTACAACTATATTTATCTTGTTGATTGAAGCAAAGTCCATTTGGGTTGCCCTCATAGCTGGAGGTCAGGATAGAGTTCAGTAGAGTAAAAGGTTGATTTATTAATTGTGTAATAAATCAATAGAATTAATTAAATGGTTTATTAATATATTTAAGTGTTAATATATTAATTAGAAACTATAATAATTAATTGAGATTTAATCAAGAATTAATTGGATTTAATTCAGTGATTAAAAGTGCAGGGACTGGTTTTGTAATTATTCAATAGTTGAATAAAAGGCTGGCCAGTGGATAGGGGTTAAAGGTGGCGAGATTTGTGGTGCCACCACAAGGATCTCGAAACCCTAATTAGGGTTAAGGAAAGCCTTGTCCAAATGGTCAGCAGGCTTGCCCATTTGGAGGCTCCTTAGGGTTTCAGCTGTAACCCTTGGAGGCTATAAAAGGAGGCACCTGGCCACCCTTAAACCTGCGCCATTTTCACTCTAAGATTACTCTGCTGGACTCTCTTCTCCATTGCTTGGGTGTGACTTGCATCTGAGGCAGGACACTTGTGCTGCTAGCTTCAAGAACAAGATTCAAAGGTTGGTAATTCTTGTTTTAATCTTTAGAATTTATTGTTGGCCTTTAGGTTATAGTTTATTATCTTCATAGAAGAAAACATAGATCTTTCTAGGGTTGCATGTGAACCATAGGATTATTTGTGTTCATTGTTTGCAAGAAAACCCTTCAGTGGTATCAGAGCTTAGGCTGTTTTCTTGTGTTTGATATAAACTGCTTAATTTATGTTTGCCTTGAGGTTTTGTGCGAAAAATACCTCTTGGATGAGGCTTTGGTCGAAATCTAGGCTAGGGTTTCCTAACCCTAGCCGCCACCCCTTGTTTCCTCTTTGATTTGCTTGCCTTGTTTAGTTGGTTGTTATTTTTGGTAGTTTACTAAATTGAATAACTGGAACCCTAATTGCCTTGCATGCAAATTTCGACCTACTAGGTTTCTAGATAGAAAATTAATTTGATTAATTTATAATATCTATCTTAGATTTAATTAATTTAATTAATTGTTTAATTAAAAGATAAATTAAATCAGCTTAAAGAATTAATTAAAATTTTCGAAAAATAGAAATAAATTTGCGAAAATTCTCAGAAAATTAATTCTAAAATATTTTAATAAGATTAAAATATATCTTATATATTTATGATTAAAGGTTAATTATTTATATATAAGAAAATTGGTTAGTCTTACCGCTAGTAGGCCTCATTCACAAAACTGTCCTATAAAGAGGGTATAAGGCGACTGACTATAAAATGTTAGTCTAATGGGTATCTACTCTTACCCACCGCTCTCCTGGTCAGTCGAGTGTCGTTAGCCGAACGGGTTTGATAGAACCGCTAAGCCTCTTAAAAGTATAATGCTATAATTGAAAGTACTAGAACTTTGAACAAATCCCAATCTAGTTACTTTAGGATAAAAATGTGAATTTGATGCTAATCCATGAAATTGCACATTGCACTTTATGAAACGTTGGTGGAGCGTGTGTGGGTTACCGGCACACCAATGGGGGTTCATAAAGAGTGGCAATGGGTTTCTCGGGTGTTATCATTGTTGATGGAGCGTGTGTGGTTAACCGGCACATCAATTTGAGATGATAATGGACCCCGAGAGTACCAAGCTAATTTGCATGGTTATTCACACCCGGTTTGTGATCCTCGGCATCCCAGTCACAAACGGTGGGGCATATCCGAGATTAAACATGCCATTGAACAGTTCAATGAGTCTCACAGATCTAGGAATTTCATTAGACTGAAATTGATAAAAGTTATCTACCTTAATGACCACTGTGTTGTGACTACGGCATCCCTCTTCACAGCATAGTTGGGGTATTTTGGATCCTAGCCTTGTTAAATAATAAATTGGGTAATTATTTAAAAGGATTAATTAAACGAATAAATTCAAATTTTATATATGTCTGAAGAAAGTGTCTTTCTCCTTCTTCTCCTCCTTCACCCATTTCAGAGAGCTTCAGAAAGCACCTATGGTAAGGCTGACTGGCTGAACTATGTGATATGGTTTTGCAATTAGAGAATAGTTCTTAATTTTGCTGGGGAACCATATCAAACTGAGTGTCCGCTCCCAAACATGGCATCACACCACAGCTTGTGATGAGCATGACTCCTTGACTATTGAGTCCAAGGAAGTTCGTTGCCTTATGCTATTAATCATTAACCCCGAGTTCCGCAGGGATTTAGAATTCCAGGGGTCTGATAAGTTAGCACAGCTAGTTGAGGAAAGGTTCCGAGAACTGGTTGAAAAAAAGGAGAACGAACTAGGATCTTCAAAGAGCTTGAAGATGCAAGCTAGAAGGAAGTAGCACCAGTTTGCGTGTTCCCGAGATTGAGGGATACATAGGCGAATAGTATAAAACTGGTTTCCCTTTGGGATCGGGAGTTAAGCATTAGCTCAACTCGCTGATCTGTTCGTCCAGATGAACAGAAAGGGTAACCGGATAAGACAATCGTGGAAGTGCATTCAATGTCGACTCTGTATGAATCGTTCATGGAGAAGCATAGTTCCATTAATTCAGCTGCTTCAGGATTGAGTCCAGTATTAAGGTGCATCAAGAAATGATCCAGATCGTCTGGACCGATTGTTCGATGTTTCAAACTGGGAATCCATAAGGTGGGACACAGTCACAGAAAGATTGGAAAATGCTCTAAAGCCAAACTGTTTGGCAGACTCAGTAATATCTTAAAACTCAGAATACCTGATCCTCATTTCCTTGATACAGGATGTGTTTCTCACATTTGCTCTGTATGCACGGACTCTGTAGGATGCGGGATGTTGTGGCACAGGAGCATATTCAGATTGGATATGGAGCTCGTGCATTTTTGGAGTTAAGCTAGATATCTGTTCTTGTTATTGGTTTATAGATACATTTAACATAGATTCGCATTGTACATTGTTCTGAGGATAATTCTGGTTTAATGAAATTTTTTCTTAAAAATGGTTGTTTTAATTGTCCTCGAAATGTTGTGTGAATGTGTTGATGACGTAAATGGTAATAACTTGAATGTTGAAACATCCAATGGGATTGGACTTATATATTGTGTTCTTTATGATTGTTAAAGTGAATTTTATGAGAATCACTTCAACCAAAGGTCCAGTTGGACAGGACTTTGGAATCATTTGACTTAAAGTCACGTGATGAATTGAGTGCTTAATAAAATTAATTGTGGCAAGAAAGGAATCGCCCAAAGATCCAATGGATAGGATTTTGGAATCAGCTGACTTGGAGTCAGGTGATGATTGTATGTCTTGAACAATATTAACAAAGTCATAAAGTTACATAGAGATGTAAAGGTATTAAGATTTTGAGCAACAAACACATAAGTTACTGTGTATTGCTCGAATATTTGAACAGAACACGATTAGTTATGCTTCATGATATTTGCCAAATGGTTTGACAAATATGGCTTCGCTTATCGGAATAAGCGATTGATTGGAACCTTGAAGTGTTCAAAGATTTCAAAGGAAGCATAAAATCAACAGAACCTGAGTAACAACATAGACTGAGAAAATGTTTCACAGTTTATCCTCTTCCAAGAACACTAATGGTTATAATGTGTCTAAGGGAAGATGATGGAGCATTGATCGAAATAGTTTTGATCCTCGGTGTATAAGATACACTGGATACATTTCCGACTAATTTTTCAATGAATTGAATATTCAACCAGTCAGACCGCAGAAGCCATATTCCGACCACATCTTAGACTAAGTAGGTTATGTCGACACTGTCTGAAATGTAAAGCTGGGATCATCCCACTAGTACATAGAAAGTCCAGGGTCATGTAGCATTCGTCTGAATCTCATGACAAGCCTGAAACTGATCAGCAATGTCGGTTTTCATTGGCCACTCCAGTTATCCTTTGAAAGAAGAGTACTTTTAGAAAGAACTCAAGTTCTAAGGAAACAGTGGGAGTAAGAATAATTCTGAACGAGTTCAGGAATTAGCCAAGTGAAACAACCTTTAGTCACCACTGGGACTTGACCAGGAATTAGATTCCTGTTAAACCTGACATACCCTCTCTTCGCTTGACCAGTAGTTGTTGTCACCATCATAAGGAGTTATGATCCGGGTGATATACCGAGTAGTGGTAAAACACTAAAGATGGTACGGATAAGTAATCCGACTGCTGGAAGCATTGGTGAGCCCAGTTACTGCCAAATAAGAGAACCTTACCGCGAGACACAGTCTATGTGACAGTTTGATTGATCTTTACAACTGGTCTAGGAACCAGTGGGAGTAATTGAATCATCAAAAGAAGGGAACATAGAAATGTACTTACAGAACATCTGGTTGAATGAGTCATCACTTGGAGTCAAGCAACTGATTCTGAGAGAAGCACTCTCAATAGAAGATGTAATCCGAGAGGATTCTGCGTGGCATAGTGTGAGTCGTTAGTGGAGCGTGTGTGGTTTACCGGCACACTAATATGGACTCACATAGAGCATGCCATTACGAAAGGTACATGGCCCCGGGATTCGTCCCATGGGCATCTCGCAAGAAAGGATATTCGGATTCTCAAAATAGGCCAAAAGGTTTGGATTTTGTGAATAGCCTGAAAGATTTCCTTTAATATGTCGGAAAGGTTTGGCTTTCGGTTTCGCAAAATATGCCATAAGTTTTGGATTTTGTGAATAGTCCGAAAGAGTCATATAACGGTGTCAAAGCCAGTGGGAGTATCGTTGTTATCTGCTATCATTGTATGAGGGTTACATACTGGTTCTAGGAAACGTCTCTTATCATTACAAAGTGTAATGACTTGGTGGTAAGAAACGGTTCGCTATGAAAGATTTTAAGAGATACAACATACTCAGGTGGTTGTGAACATCTATTAGATAGATCAGAATTCTGCCAATATGATCTTGATGAGATTCAAGATGCATAACCCCAGGAATGGAGTTTCCTGTCATTGCAAAGTGTAATGAATTGGCATGAAGGAAACAAAGAAGGTGCAGCATGCTCACGTAGTTCATAGACATCTATCAGATAGATGAGACTGACAGTATTGACTTAGCCGTTGAGAATATGATCTTGATGGGATTCAAGATGCATAAGAAAGAGTCCCTGAAAGGAAATGGTTTCCGGAAATCATGACACAAGGATTATTGGTAATCTTAGGATTCCGAAAGGGCTTGGAATGAGATTACATCAGGTTCCTCGAGCCTCTTGGACAAATCAGAAGTGTTATGAACATATCCTGATGACTTAATGCTTAGAGCATTGTAAGTTGGATTCAGGATATTGCCTGGCTGAGAATACTGAATGGATTTTTGAACAGACGTGAGAAATCATTAGGAAATGATTAGGGTGATTGATTTGAAAGGGTTTTCAAATCGGTAATTGTTTACACCAAAACGTGGTGCTATAGGACTTCATGGTTAAAGAATTTCGTTGGTTTCTGATGGAGGGCGTGTGGTTCACCGGCACATCATGACACCTCGAAATTGTCTTAGGGTGTAGTCATGTAGACTAAAGACCCGAGAACCATGGGCAGTCACAGTACACATCACCGGGAGACTTGGTAATTAGCAGGAGTAGCTGCCAGTCAGATTTTATGTTTCGCTTTTGCATGTTTACTTCCTGAATAATTGGATTATTCAAACATCCACAGTCGTTCATACTCTTAGGGAGTAAGTATGAAGGAAGACTGTCATGAATTGGTTTGTAGATTGTCTAAGGAGTTAGACATTGCAATAAGATTGCTGCAACGTTCATGAGTACTTGGAAATGGAGATTTGAGTATTGGATAAACCCGCGCTCAATGGATTGCTTCATGGATTATATCACAAGCAATGTTGAGACGATAATATCTTTTGGTCTTAAAGTGGAGAGATATGAGTTATAATTTGCAAGGCGGTTGTTCATTGATAGTACGAAAACGCATCGGTAACTCGATGTTATAAAACGTGCTGTTGTGAGTGATTTGTCGGGTAAAAGATATAACATATTAGTCAAAGCTTATTCGTCCCTTGACCCAGACGGGAAACAGATATCTGTTGGCCACTCGATGATTTTGAAGTTGACTGAAGCGCTGGCCAGCCAGGACTGAATTGATTCGTTCAATTAGAAGTCTAAAAGTCATAAGCAAAATCGGAAATCGGGAAACAGTGTGTCAGACAGAGATTGATCTCAATCCATGTCTCATGTCTGAAAATATCTTGTTGGACGGAGGATCATCTGATCACTTATCTTTGGACGGAACTGACTAGGTCAGAGTTCGGCAGCAGTTTCTAGGAAGCTGCAGGTTGTTTATTAATCAGAAGATAAATTAAAGTCATAGACTTATCCAAGTGGGAGACTGTTGGATTAGGTGTCTAAGCCATGACTTTACAACTATATTTATCTTGTTGATTGAAGCAAAGTCCATTTGGGTTGCCCTCATAGCTGGAGGTCAGGATAGAGTTCAGTAGAGTAAAAGGTTGATTTATTAATTGTGTAATAAATCAATAGAATTAATTAAATGGTTTATTAATATATTTAAGTGTTAATATATTAATTAGAAACTATAATAATTAATTGAGATTTAATCAAGAATTAATTGGATTTAATTCAGTGATTAAAAGTGCAGGGACTGGTTTTGTAATTATTCAATAGTTGAATAAAAGGCTGGCCAGTGGATAGGGGTTAAAGGTGGCGAGATTTGTGGTGCCACCACAAGGATCTCGAAACCCTAATTAGGGTTAAGGAAAGCCTTGTCCAAATGGTCAGCAGGCTTGCCCATTTGGAGGCTCCTTAGGGTTTCAGCTGTAACCCTTGGAGGCTATAAAAGGAGGCACCTGGCCACCCTTAAACCTGCGCCATTTTCACTCTAAGATTACTCTGCTGGACTCTCTTCTCCATTGCTTGGGTGTGACTTGCATCTGAGGCAGGACACTTGTGCTGCTAGCTTCAAGAACAAGATTCAAAGGTTGGTAATTCTTGTTTTAATCTTTAGAATTTATTGTTGGCCTTTAGGTTATAGTTTATTATCTTCATAGAAGAAAACATAGATCTTTCTAGGGTTGCATGTGAACCATAGGATTATTTGTGTTCATTGTTTGCAAGAAAACCCTTCAAAAACATGGTCCGTAAGAACCGGATCACCATTCCTTTTTTAATCAACCTTTTTGACTAACTTTTATGTGGACCACTTTGACGTGGATTCACACTCAACAATCTCCCACTTGAAGCCACGGAACAATCTTCACCTGTGCTTCAACTGTGCATTTGTATTTCTGTAAAACACTTTTGATCCATCCTAGTTACGTGGCTTTCTCTTCAATTACCCTGAAGGCCAGTTGAAGCTATGCAAAGCTTCAACTTCTCTAAGGTAACAACCTTAGACAACATATCAGCTGGATTTTCAGTTCCTTTGATCTTATTCAACTTCAGAGTACCATCATTAATTCTTTCTCTGATGAAGTGATATCTCAGCTGTATGTGCTTTGTCTTCGAATGGAAGACGGGATTCTTTGCAAGATGAATTGCACTTTGATTGTCACAGAATAGCTCACAATTATCTTGTTCTTTGCCAAGTTCGATGAGAAAATTCTTCAACCATATAAGCTCTTTGCTTGCTTCAGCAACTGCCATATACTCTGCTTCTGTGGTTGAAAGGGCAACACTTTTCTGTAGTTTGGACATCCAACATACCGCAGTGCCTCCCACTGTAAAGACATATCCGGTGGTGCTTTTGTAAGAATCTTTACAACCACCGAGATCTGCATCTGCATAACCATTCAGAACTACGTCTTTTCCCTTAAAATTTAATGCCATCTTTGAAGTCCCTTTCAGGTATCTCATCAACCATTTAACTGCTTCCCAATGTTCTCTTCCTGGATTGGACATGAACCGACTAACAACTCCCACTGCATGAGCTATATCTGGTCTTGTGCATACCATTGCATACATGAGGCTACCAACTGCGGATGTATAAGGAACTTTAGCCATTTCTTTCTTGTCTTCATCTAATCTGGGTGACTAAGCTTTAGAAAGCTTAAAGTGACTTCCTAAAGGTGTGCTTCTGATCTTGGCATCTTTAAGGCTGAATTTCTCTAATACTTTCTCAATGTACTTTTCTTGAGATAGTGTTAAAGAACCATCTTTGTTTCTGAATATACTCATCCCGAGTATTTGCTTTGCAGCTCCCAAGTCTTTCATTTCGAACTCTTCAGACATATGTTTCTTCAACTTGTTAATCTCTGACATGTCTGAACCAGCAATCAACATATCATCTACATAGAGCAGTAGAATGATATAAGAACCATTAAACTTCTTGATGTAACAACAATGGTCATTGTCACATCTCTTGTAACCAACTTTTCTCATGAAATTATCGAACTTCAAATACCATTGTCTGGGCGCTTGCTTCAGACCATACAAACTCTTCTTTAGTTTCCACACTAAGTTTTCTTTGCCTTTAACCTGAAAACCCTCTGGTTGTATCATGTAAATGTCTTCATTTAGGTCACCATGTAGGAAAGCTGTCTTGACATCTAGCTGCTCTAGATGCAATCCCTCTGCTGCTACAATGCTGAGAACCAGTTGAATAGTAGTCATTTTCACCACTGGAGAGAAGATTTCATTGAAATCAACTCCCTCTTTCTGTTAAAACCCTTTGACTACTAATCGGGATTTGTATCGTTTGGTACCATCATGTTCATCCTTGATCCTGAAAACCCACTTGTTATGAAGAGCCTTATTTCCGGATGGAAGCTTCGTTAGAATCCAGGTCTTGTTCTTCTCAAGCGACTTCATTTCATCTTTCATTGCTAGCTCCCACTGCAATGAATCTTTCAACCCTATAGCTTCAGAGTAACACTGGGGTTCACTATTTTCTGTTAAGAGAATGTAGTTAACAGATGGTGAGTATTTTTGTGGTGGCCTGGTGACTCTGGAAGATCTTCTTAGTTGGACTTGAGGTGTGACTGGAGATTCTGGAGTTGGAGGACTAGTTTCTTCATCTTCAGAATCATTACTGGAATTATCCCCTGAGCTCCCACTGTCAGTTGAATCATCCCCAGATTCAGGGATTTCGACTGGAGCTTCTTTCTTCTTTCCAACACCTTCAAACTCAACATACTCCTTCTGAACTTCTGGACATTTGTTGTTTCTGTCTTTATATAACTCGGCTTCGTTAAAGGTGACATTCTTGCTTTGGATTATCTTTCTGCTTTCACTATCCCAAAGCCTGTAACCCATTTCATCTAACCCATAACCAATGAATGTGCACTTCTTGGTCTTTGAATCAAGTTTATCCCTGTCACCATCTTTTAACCCATAACCAATGAATGTGCACTTCTTCGTTAAAGGTGACATTCTTGCTTTGGATTATCTTCCTTCCCTTGCCACATTTCTTCTAGTAATTTAAAATCCAAGGGAACACTCGGTGAACGGTTGATCAAGTAGGCAGCAGTGTTAACTGCATCGGCCTAGAACGTCTTAGGTAAACCGACATTCAACCTCATGCTTCTAGCTCTTTCATTCAGAGTTCTATTCATTCTTTCAGCTATACCATTCTGCTGAGGGGTTCCTGGGACCGTCTTGATCATCTTTATCCCTTGCTTGGCACAATAGTCAACAAACTCCTTGCTTATGTATTCACCACCATTATCCGACTTCAGGCACTTTACCTTCAAATTAGTTTCATTTTCAACAGAAGATTTCCATATCTTAAAAGTATCGAATACATCATATTTATTTTTAAGAAAATAGACCCATACCTTGCGTGTTGAATCATCAATAAAGGTTACATAGTAGTTTTTGCCTCCTTGAGATGAAACTGATGTTGGTCCAAATACATCCGAGTGAACAAGCTCCAACTTCTGAGCTTTTGGTGTCTTCCCCGTCTTTACAAAAGTAACCCGCTTTTGCTTCCCAAGAACACATGATTCACAAAATTCTGTTTCTACTTTCTTCAAGTCTGGAAACTTCCCTTTCTGAGCCAACATCTTCAATCCCTTATCACTCATGTGTCCAAGTCGTTGGTGCCATAGATTAGATGGACTTGGACTGGTGGTTACGGCATGAACACCATCACCAGGAATCTCTACCATGTATAGAGTGCCTTTCTTCTTTCCTTTAGCAATCACTAAGTTGCCTTTGAGCACTTTCCATTGTCCACCCCAAAAGTTAACATTAAGACCTTCATCATCCAACTTACCAACAGATATTAACTTTCTTCTCAAATTTGGAATAACCCTGACATCTTTCAATGTCCAAGTGGTTCCCATGGAGGTCTTCAAATTTACGTCTCCAATACCCGTAATATCAAGCATTTGATCATCGGTCAAACGAACTTTGCCATGATCACCTGTTCGTAAATTCTTGACCGTATCTGGGCATGAGACAGCATGGAAAGAAGCACCTGAATCCATAATCCAGGATTCTTCTGAGTTCTCAACACAACATATGAGACAATCTCCTGATTCTTTAGAGGATACATTGTTTACTTCTTTCTTTTCAGCTTTTGGTTTTGGACACTGGCTTCTGAAGTGACCTTTTTCTTTGCAATTCCAACATTCAATATATTTTCTGGTTTTTGACTATCCCCTTTTCTGGACTTAGATCTGCCTCGACTTCGTCCTCTTTCGTTTCTTCTTCCTCTACTTTCTGTATGCAATAGAGAATTAGAATTTGAAGACTCACCATTGCTTCTCCGTCTGATATCTTCATTTACAATCAAGTCACGAATGCTCTTGAAAGTGAGTTTGATAGTGCCGGATGCACTACTAACAGCTATGACTGTGCCTGACCAACTATCAGGTAAGGATGATAAAAGGAGGAGCGCTTGTACTTCATCTTCAAACTTTATTTCAACCGAGGCTAAACGAGAGGTGATCGAGTTAAACTCGTTTATGTGAGCGGTAACTGACATGCCTTCCTTCATCTTGGTGTTAACCAATTGTTTGATGAGGAACACTTTGTTGGAAGCAGACGGCTTCTCGTACATGTTGGACAAAGCCTTAAATACTCCATAAGTAGTTGTTTCATTGACAATGTTATACGCAACACTCTTCGCCAATGAAAGCCTAACTACACCCAAGGCTTGTCTATCCAACAGCTTCCATTCGTCATCATACATGTCATCCGATTGTATGCCCAACATAGGCAAATGCAAACTTTTCTGATACAGCATATCTTCAATTTGCATCTTCCAAAATCCATAATCGGTTCCATCAAACTTTTCTGCCATTTTAACGGACAAATTGCGCCTTTTTCAGAAAATAAGGGTGAAAAATGCAATTTTCTGAAGTTCAAGGGCTAATCTGCAATTTTCTGAAAGTTCAGGGGCTAAACTACAATTTTCTGAAAGTTCAGGGGCTAAACTGCAATTTTCTGAAAGTTTATGGGCTAATATGCAATTTTCTGAAAGTTCAGGGACCCAACTGCAATTTTCTTTTGTTGGAACGTGTTTTCCAGATTCCTCTCCTTTTCCACCACGTGAACCACTTTTCCTTTTAAAAAAAGAATACTTTCTGTGAAACGATAAAAAAAAGAGAAGCACTGCCTTTTTTTTTTATTCACAACCTACTTCTTCCTTCTTTCTTTCTTAAAAAAAATTGTCTTCTTCACCTCACCTCTGCTGGTTCACTTTTATTTTCTTCTTTCTTAAGAGTCAGACTTGGTTCACGACGACGAAACCTACGGCGGCGGGTTTGAACGACTGGCAGCGGCTTCTGAATCGGAATAGTAGTGGCAGACGATGGTTTCTTATCGGAGCACTAGTTCCGATTCTCACAGGTCAGCAACTTCCTTCTTCACCTTTGCTGGTTCGTGTGAAACGATCAAGAGCCTAAGCTCTAATACCAGTTGTTAGGATCGGCACACGAGAATCACACGAAAACACAACACACGCTAAACACAAGAACAACAAGATTTATAGTGGTTCGGTCCAATCTCCGACCTACGTCCACTCTCGGTAACTAGGAGTTTTTATTGCTTCTTCTTATGTGTGTTATCAAACTACAGATACAATACAATCTTATATAGGATTGAATGGAGTAAAGGAAAGCCATAAAACATGGTCCGTAAGAACCGGATCACCATTCCTTTTTTAATCAACCTTTTTGACTAACTTTTCTGTGGACCACTTTGACGTGGATTCACACTCAACAGTTGTCTGGAAATCTGATAAAATGTAGTTCGAACATGCAAAATTAGATGAAGATTAGTGTTAGTTCATACCACTGAGTGCCAAACGATTTTGAAGCTGGTTCGCAAGAGCAAAACTCGTGCGGCGTGTTGTGTGAAAATGAATAGATTGAATGGAGAGAAGAAGGTGGAGAAGATGGTTCGGGAAAGAGATAATGAAGCGTACATACCAAGTCGGACCTCTATTCAAGAAACGGTGGAACCGTGGAAGCCATATGTGTCTTAAACAGTAGTCGGTGGAAGAAGTCAAATGGGGAAAAAGGGCGGTGGAGGTGACTCGTTTTCCAATAGCGGATTATATCCAATTCATTTTGACCCGAATGGAAAACCCGGCCTATGATAGTTTGTTTATAATTTCTTTAGACACGTGTCTTTCCCCCAAATAAAACCTTCCTTTCCTTATATAATATAGATGTTTGATTATTTATTAGATAACAGGCATGACTATAAGGCTATAACATGACAATGGCGTGTATATTTGAAATAATTTATAAAATAAAACATATACTTAGTTTTCATTAACCTAGTTAACTCAAGATCTTGTGAAAATATATTAACCATTATACTATTAATTAAAAAGCGTAATTTTGAGAAACATTACATGTGAATCTTTTTTTGGTATGTCACGCGGGTTTTCGGTTTTGGGTTTAAACGGGTCGGGTTGACCAGATTATTTGGAGTCATTGGACACGTGTTGCGTTCCGCCTCTTTCTTTGGCTTATGTCGGCGTTTGGACTTCTTTTCTTCCCGGTTGCAATCCCTCCTTTCCCACTGTGTTGAATTGCCGTAGCCATTCGGTTCGATGAACCGTCTTCTTTGATTCCCGCCTTCTTTGATTTCTTACTGGTTTTCGGTTCGATGAACCGTCGATGCTAATGCAATCAACCGCCCGTCGCAGGTCTTTGTTATTGTTGATTACGAAGGTAACATCTTCAACATGGTTTTTCCGCTTTCTGCAATTGCAATTGGCGGATGTTCCCCTTTTTTAGGGTTTAAGGTTTTTTTTTATATGTTTATGCTAAACCACCACCGCCACCCTTTCCTCCTCCTACCACCATCAGATAAAGGGAGGAGGAATTGTAGAATAATTGCTCGTGCTTCAGAGAGAGATGGCGGTGCTGGCGCCGAAACAGGAAGTGGAACTTTCCGTGAAGTCTGAGGTTAGGTTTTTCTTTATTTCCACGATTAATATGCAATTCTCAGTCCGATTAATGCTTTTCGTTATTGATTTTGGTTATGGAGTGACGGAAAACGTATTTTTGGTTAATCAGTCTGGAGGTTGCGATTCTTTACACTTAATAATAACTGAAATTATGATATAATACTTGTCTAGAATTTCGAGGAGGCTGCTAGAATTCGTGATTCTCTAAAATCGTTCGAAGAGGAGGACCCAGTTCTATGTCTACGTGGTTTGATGAGGGAAGCCATTGCAACAGAGAAATTTGAGGTACTATTTTTTTCCTGATTTACTGGTTTGCTTTACTCACAAAAACAACGTAACATCATTCAATTTTAACTTTCAACTTGAATAATTACAAGCATGGGTATACGACTACAACTTGGAAGCCAAAGTTGTTGAAAGTGCTTTAATGCTCAATTTCTCCATTTGTGCTCTTTTAGGATGCAGCAAGATATCGTGATCAGATAAAAGAAATTGCTCCTCACTATCTATTGAAATGTTCAAGTGATGCTACAACCTTGGTACAATATCTCTTATCATTTTTCCTTCATTCTATTTTAGTTAAATACATAAAAAAATTGACAAAAAACTGAAAAAAGATGTATTATACATTTTAGGGGATTAGGGTCCAAGTTAGGAGTTTGTACATTGGAGGGCGCAGTCAACCTTTGAGAGGCCAATACTTCTTTGCTTACAGAATAAGAATTACTAATAACTCAACCCGCCCTGTTCAGCTTCTCAAGAGGCATTGGATAATCACCAATGCTAATGAGAAATCTGAGAATGTTTGGTATAATCCCATTCCACTTGCATATAAATTCCATTGATCAATTTTTTCAATACGTGTAATCTTATTATTGTTTTTTTATAGGTGTATTGGAGTCATTGGTTATCAGGCAGTTATACTTCCTAATAACAGTTTTGAATATTCATTGGCATGCCCATTAACAACTCCTAATGGAAGGATGGTGAGTATAATTTGCATCCTTCATTTCAGATTTAGTCAACTTTCCTTCTTTATCATTCTTCTGATGTTCCAAAATTGCCCTTCCTTTTTTAAAGATCAGAATAAGAGACCTTAATTTGTATTTGATCACCTACAAGACTGTCCAAAGACTTAAGACCCCTAATCTTTATTCAATCAGAGCCATTCATTTGTCTTTGTATTTGGATGATATTGCTACAATAATGAAAGTAGGAAGCTATAATAATCAAATTAATAAAAGTACATTGCTAATAATCAAATCATCCTTGATGACATTGCAGGAAGATGACTTTGAAATGAAGCATATTTATGTAGTAGGGTCAAAGACATTCAATGTGGTTGTTGCCCCTTTTTCTTTTTCAACATTTGGGGATGCTACTGATAATATTTGAGGTATACCCGGGGAATATACTTTATATGACATTATATTTTACTTAAGTTTTTGTAGAAGTTGATTAAGTGAAGATAGTAAATATCTGGCAAATGTTGGATATAAGAATTTTGTTGCAATTTCTTTGAACGTATAGATTTTCAGATTTAAAGTTTTGGAAGTTTGAAAACTGAAAAATTGTTCATCCTTGATTTTATTTTCTTGCAACGGTGAATCACTAGCGAACACACTAAATTTGATGTTTGTTACATGATGTACTTGAAGGATTTTTTAGGCCTCTTTTTATTTTTTTTAAGAGAAAACATATTAAATAAAGAGCATGTTTACCTAACTATGATGGGTTTTGTTTATTTGCAAACGAAAAGTAGGTAAGATTAGCTAATTCATATTAGATAAGTCACATCGCTCGAGAAATATAAAGAAAACTTATGATTTTTTGTTATTTCAGAAAAGCAGTTAAACAAGAAGACACTAGGAAGAAATTAATTGACTCGGATAATAAGGTACACCGGTAGGAATCTCAAATTTCTCAAAACCAATGGGGTTCTTCTATTGGTAAAAAATTATTAAAATCTTCTAGAACTTCTATTAGGATATAATTTAGTTTTGTTTGCCATTTATATTTTTACTTTTTTGTATCAGTTGATTGGTGGCTGTACATTTTGTGATTTTACATTTGCAAAAAGTATAACAACCTGAAAAGGAAACTACTATTTTCAGATAAAAAAGTCAAAGCGACAAGGTAATAAATAAATGGAAATGCATTGCTATCTCTAAAATGTATCCTTCCTTTTAATCTTCTACGATGGTTTCTGTAATCACATTGATTCATCAACTACCAAAGGCGTCGGAAGTAAAGTCATTTATAACTGCAACTATTGTAGCTTCTGTCACAATACCATCCCGACGCTGTTCATATTGTTACTTTCTTATTAGCATATATCATTCCCACAAGTCGTCTTTCCAATAGGTACTTACGATGGGTAGTTGATGTGTATGACGCATCTTTTGGAATTTACAACTTTTGTTTGGTACACCTTGGATTTGAAGGAAGAAGAGAGGAAACAAATCTGGACATTACTTTCAGGGATTATGAGGGGACAATTTTCACAAAGACCACGTGGGACCCGAACCGTTTTCCCTCTTGCCCTCATTCAATCTCTTACAAGGGAACTCTCCTGTCAGGTTCTCATTTTTGAATACTCTTTATCTCTTTTACATACTTTATACAGTCAATTTTTTTTCTTATATTGTGCATTTCATCAGATACATGAAGAGGCTCGGAAGTTCTCTTATTAGACAGGTGTCAAGGTGGTGGTTGTTTATGGAGGAGCACCGACTAATCAACAGGTAACTAGAAGTTAAAAGTCAAAGTCTTTTTCTTGATAATACATGGAAATTTTTATCATTGATATTAATACTTATGGTTTTCCATGGCTTTTTTATGAATGGATAGTTAAGAGAGCTCGAGAGATGAGTTGTTATTCTTGTAGCTACACCTGGAAGGTTGGTTGATTTACTAGAAAGGGCAAAATTGTCATTACAAATGATACGGTATTTAGCTCTTGATGAGGCACATACGATGTTGGATATGGGATTTGAGCCTCAAATTAGAAAAATAGTGGAGCAAACTAAGATGCCTCCATCAGGTCATACACAAACAATGTTGTTCAGTGCCACTTTTCCTGGAAAAATTCAGGTTTGTTGGTTTGGTTTTTTTCAAATTTTCAATTGCCATTTGCTTTCTGGTCCTTTCCGTGTTTAGTCCAAAGTTGGAACCTTTTTTAGTTTTGGTCCTTATTTCAAGGTTTCACATTTATATGAAACCTTGAATTAAGGACCAAAACTGGAAAAGTTTAAATTTTGGACGTATGAAAATACATTGCTATTTCTTGCACTTTAATTTACTTATGGAATTTGATTATGGTTGAAACAATAATGTATTTTAATTAGCAAATGCTTTATATAGTTTTATCTTTGACAAGATTGCATCATCTAAAAAATGGCTTTAGGATCCGCAAAACGAAAGCGCCCCGACACACCCGACCCACTCAACGAACCCGTGCATAGCACGGACTCATGCTAGTTAAAATTTAAGTTGTGATCATGTTTTATACAAACGTATAAATTATTAAGTCATATTCGATGACGGGCTTCATAGATATAGTTGAATAAGTTAACGTGCTTAATATGGAACGTACACGTTAAGGCATAATTTATTGGGTATTGAATATTCACTTTGAGAATGTAGGATCGACTTAGAGCTTTATTTCTAGCTTCTCTTTCCGCAGTTCCAACCCCTTATGTACCACAAATTTTCGTAACTTTGCCACACTTTTCCTTTTGTTTCACAAATATTTATCGGCATTTTAGAAAAATATCTTTGATTTACATAAATGATCACTGCTTAATAGAATAATTATATAAATAGTCATTATTTTATGTAGTTATAGCAATGGTCTCTACCTAATAGCAACTTTAAGAAATAGTATATATGTTTCACAAAGTTACAATAATGGTATTTTTCTAATAGCAAATCTATAGAAATTGTGTGTCTGTTTCAAAATTACCAAAATGGTTCTTGCATTTAACTATTTAAGAATATCACAAAAACAGCCACTTTCTAATTAAAAATTTTCAGAGATGGTCTCTATTTTTTACAAAATTATAACAATGGTGTCTGTCTAATAGCGAAATAACAATAACGATGCTTATTTTTCATAAATTTGTAGAAATTGTACATGTCTAATAACAAATTAATCGAAATGATCCCCGTGTTTCTTAAAAATCACAAAAATAGAACTACAACAATAGTGTCAAAAACATAGACTTAATAAATCGGCTGCAACGTGTGAACAATCCCACTAGCTATGCATATTTGAAAGGAATTTGATAATTGCACCAATGTGCCACACACATTAACAATTTAAATATGCTTCACAACACCATAGATTTTTGGGTCTTATGATCATTCATCTTGTGTTCTTGAATTATAAAGTCAAGTTCACTAAAAGTGACTTCAAATTGATGTCAGATTAGATCTTAAAGTATATAATGAAAGATTTTATTATAATATATGCTAATTTATTTTTAACTATATTCATTTGAAACTTCCACAACTATCTTATGTTAGATATTTTCCCATGATTTGAGATTCTCATCAAGCACAATATAAATATAAATTCCAATGGCCTAACTATAATAATCTGACGATCCTAATTGACTATCTAGGATGTCGATGTTGACCTTAATAGAGATCGAATTCAATAGCTAGTAATTCAAAATTAAATGTTGAACATAATGAAGTAAATATTAACATTTAGAACTTCAATTGATCAAAGAATCAGTTGCAGAACTAAGATAAATTAAAATTGGTAAGAGTTATTTCAAAACTTGTTATCAACCCTAATGACTAACACCATATATGTCAATACAAGAGGCGGTATATTCCTGTCCAATCAATACATTACACGTAGACATGAACTTTTAAGTACAACTGTGTGTTTACACTAATATACATAGTCTTTTAGGAGCATGATAGCCTACATGACAAAACACAAAAGTACCGATGGATATTCGCAAGCTCTAGTACTTCGGTAACACTAACAGCTTCACACACCGAATCATACTAGCAGCTTCAGTATCAACAACTTCATTCATCATCACAGCATGAACTTCAGTACAAATAATTGTTCCTAACATTCTTCTCCTTTATGTGAAGCTGTACCAAGTACCTGAAGTTATATGCACAGATCCAGCCATCAATGAGTGCCTTCGGAACTACTAACCACCAAGTCAGATGGTCTCTTATTTCCTCAATATCAACAGCATTGTTAACTTTGCAAGTAGTGATCCTAGTCAGGAGATTCTGGATACAACCCGTTGGAAATCTAGCTTTGAAGTCCACATCAAAGAACATCCACCTAATAAGAACATCCTTCTTCTTTGACATATATACAATCCCCAATTCCTTTTGACAATTTCACCATCTTGATATCTTGCAATTCCTTCCAATCTGGTATTCGATTCAGATAGTATCTTCTTGACCTCCTTCGCCAAAGCCACATCGAGTAACGTTAGTTAGGAGATGTAATATTTGAGAAGATTTCTGATATATTCTTAACCAATATCAAATGTTTGCCAATCCATAATAGCAACATATTTATCATCAATTTTGCTCATCATACGCACCAATACAACAAAATTGAGTGGATTTAATAATGGAAAATTGGAAATTGTAAATTCACAAACTTCCTTATCACCTCTCCACACCCTATACATGTAACATTGTAATGTCTCCTCAAACATAACAGCTTTTTCAACTGCTACAAGCCTTGTAATTTTCTTTAAGCTCCAAACTTTTTCTTCCAGTTTCCCCGAAACTACATGGAAACGAATCTTCATTTCTTTGAAAATATCGGTTCCATCCTTACCTAACTTGACATTGAATTGTGTGTAAGAAAAGGTTCTTAGATAAAACGGAATATCAAGTTGACATTCGTTGGTGTTTATTACAGAGAAACTATGCTTTGACACCCTTTCAAAGTATTCAATGTATCTAAAGAAAAATGATTCAATAGTTTTTGCATTCTAGATCTTTTCAACTAGGCACATGTCCATCATTTCCCTAACTCTATTTATTTCCATTGAGTTTAACTGTCGAAGCTTCTTCTACTTCTCTTGATTAACTTGCTTCTTTTCAACCTTGCTTAACTCTTCAACAATAGTTTTCCCGTATCAACAACTAGACCAATAGAAGTTGTTGTAACAACAATAGAAGTAACAACCATAGAAAAAATAAACCCAACTATCACAATGGTATTCAACATAGATGAAGCAAAATGATTCAATCGTTTTTGTATTCAAAATCTTTTCAATTGAGTATATGTCCATCACTTTCCTAACTCTACTTCTTGCCATCGATTTAACTGTCAAAACTTCTCCCACTTCTCTTGATCAACTTGCTTCTTTTCAGCCTTGCTTAAGTCTTCAATAATAGTTTTGCCCTTATCAACCATTGGACCAGTAGAAATTGTTGTAACAAGAACAGAAGTAACAACCATCGAAAAAGTAAATCCAACTGTTCTAATGGTGATACCCTTCTTTAGATGGTGTGTAGGAAAAGGAATTACTGACATTGTAAGTAGAGTGATTATTGGTCTCAGTCCCGAAGAGACAACTGGTTTTTACATACTTCCAGAAGTTCCTTGGGGTACCAAAGACATGGCATTGCTGGGAACCCGTTGGTATAACAAATGTTGGTCGTACCTCGTGATTTTTTGGGTGGTTTGAGGACGATACATATTGATTGGTTTCTCAACGGATTCATTACGGAGTGTCTGCATCTGTTGAAAAGACATTGGTGATTGTTGATTGGACAAGTAGGGTTTGGAGTTGTTGCATTATTTAATGTGTGTGTTCTTGTGAATGAAATATGGAAGCTACACATAAGCCGATTCATAATATTTTGAGTGGGAATGGCAATTTGTCAAATCTAGGAAACAATCGAGTGTGTATCATGATCTTGATGAAGTGCCATCCAAGGAATTTGATAAGGAAGTAAACCCTAATTTTCATGATTCAGAGAATGTTTTTGTCTCTTATTATACACCAACTTCCAAAACTCATTGGATTTGAATTTGCATAGATAATGTGAGAAGTTTGGTAGAGTATCAAATGTCTATATAGCACATAAATTGTCTATGATTGGAAATATGTATACATTTGTTAGATTCTTGTAATACCGTAATACTAAATAGTAATGAGATTGTGTTAATCTTAGTGTAAATAAGGTTAAATAAGTTTTTATATGGGTTAAAATGGTTAGAAACTCATTTGGGAGAAGTTTGAGCTTAAAAAGTGAAATTCCAGACTCACACGGGGCGTGTAGAATTCTGCACGGGGCATGTAGAATCATGCAGTAAGCCTTCCAGACTCACACGGGGCGTGCAGATTCTACACGGGGGCGTGTAGAATCCTGTAGTAAGCCTTCCAGACTTACACGGGGGCGTGCAGATTCTGCACGGGGGCATGTAGAATCCTGAAATAGCAAACAGTAGAAGCGGTGAATCCACACGGGGTCGTGTGGACCTGACAGACCTATATAATGTGCAGAAAATGTTCATTTCGGGAAAAGCAGACCCAAACTTCGTTCCAGAGCTTCCTAAGGCGTTTTTCTGCCAAATTAAGCCAGGAGATGCGTAAGGAACCGTGTGGAGACTTCAATCTAACTCCGTAAACGTGTTCTTGATTCCTAATTCGTCGAGGTGAGTGATATCTTTGTTTTGGGGGTTTTGAAACCCTAGTTTTGATTTCAGTGTTTAGCTATATATTGTTATATATGTTGTTAGTAGGTTGTTAGTGGATGCCTTTAGAGTTATTGATGAGAGTATTGTTGAGTTTCTACGGTTGAATGAGTAGAACCGCGGATTTGGGGGTTTCGGTAAATATAGAGTTGATATTTACCGTTTATACTCTTTTTTTCCTCTTTTGATTCATACATCTTTGAGATAGATGTTATTGAGATGATTATGGATGTTCGGAAAATTGATTTAGACTATGGTGATATAACCAAGTCTAGAGAACAGGAGCCCGGTACGCGCAAATTGGGGGTTTCATGTACTAAGCTGATATCATGTAAGTACTTTTGAATACTTGAGTAAGAGTTATACCTTGTTGCATATACATGTTGAACATATATATGTGTTATGTTGATATTTTGGTAGCTTAGAGTTAGAGTGCTTCTGTTATCTGTGGATAACAAGAGACGAGTTACAGTCTATACTGAGTATAAAAGTAGAGTATATGCTAGAGTGAGTGAGTTAAAGAGTCTTTGAGTTTAATTGCTACAACCATGATTGGTGTTATAATTGAGTATAATTGATTGTGAAATGAGTATATGTGAGAGTGTGTGTGATTGAGTTTATGAGTAGTATCAGTTATGATACTTATTCTTGATTTAATATTATTACTAATTAGTTGATGTTTGTAAAGCTAATAAGTTGCAGGTTTCAGAGTAAAATGAAGTGAGTAATTGCTAATGAGACTAGAAAAAGAGAATGATGAGAGAGTTTACTGAGAGAGATTGTGTAGTGTGATTGAAATTACTCACTATGCTTTATAAGCTTACACTTGAGTTACTTGTTGTTTTGCAGGTATCTGTAGCTGTGATAGGGGAAGGCATGTGATAAAGATTGATGGACAAGTTTAGAGCCTGTCCTTTAGTTGAAAAAGATTATTTGTAATGCCTGGTATGTAAGTGAGGACCCTTTTGATGTAATTAATTATGATGACATCTTGTTCTTCCTGGGTTGAGTACAAGTATACCCATTTTTAATGTATAATTGTTGAAAATTTTTTGGGTGTACTTTGTATGAGAAACTAGGTGTTATAATTCTTTCCTGTGGTAGATATGTTTGATGTTGAAAGGAGGCTTTCTTTCATTTGGATTGTAAATCATCATGTTTATGCTTCCTTGGCAAGATTTAGTCGTAGGGATACAACACGTTGGGTTAAGAATATTAAAGATATGAACAGTTCAATAGCTAATGGGAATGAGAAGGTGGAAAATCAAAAAATATATGTAAATGACCGAAAAAGTAAGATGTATTGAAGAGCTACAAAGATGAACCAATAACAAGAGTTACTATAGACTCTAAGGATTTTTTGAAAATCAATGAAATCTTCGTATGTGGTTCTTTGGATGTTCAATATGTATAGATTATTGGTAATCTATACAAGTTGTTCTTGAATTATAGGTTTGAAGATATGGAGATAAATTATGTAAGAGGATCGTAGCATGGTTGCAATTTCAAAGTCATAGTGCATGTACCACCTTTAAACAACATGAAAGGGGCTAAACCTATTTTAAAGGAGTTATAACCATTGTAAAAAAGTTAATATTGAAAGAGAGAATGGTATGTGTAGAGATTAATGGACTTTTGTGAAAGGTTTTATGCAAATCTATGAACTAAAACCCTAAGTTCACATGCAACCTATGAGGATCTATGTTTTCTACTATTGAACATATAAATATTTCCTAAAAGGCCACACGAAAAATTACTAAAGAATAAAATCAGAAAACTAACCTTTTAGTTGTTTCTTGCAAGCTAAGCAACGCAATTGCCTTGCCTCAAATGAAGTCACACCCAAAACAAGGGTTTTTGAAAGTTCCAGAGAGAGGGAAGAGTGGAAAAAGTCGTGGCTTTTATGGTGCCTAGGGGTCTCTATTTATAGTTTCCAAGTGGCCACCAGATAAGCCTTTAGAGATAAACCTTTTTAAATTCAAATAAGATAAACATTTATCTATCAATTCAAATCTATTTATCCTAACATATAATAATCAAAATTATGGATAATCCCTCCATAATTTTGTTGGCCACTTAAACTACTATAATTGTCACTTACTCAACTATTAAATAATTACAATTCAGCCCCTGCACCTTTAATTAATCAAATTAATCACCAAATTAATTCCAATTAATTCCATATTAATTTCTAATTAATTAATATAGTTTCTAATTAATATATTATCACCATAATATATTAATAAACTATTTATTTTATTTCTATTGATTTATTAATCATATAATAAATCAATATTTCTCTCTCCTGGATTTTCTGCTAAACCTCTAGCTATGAGGGCAACCCAAATGGACTTTGCTACTATCAATTAGGTAAATACAAATTATTAGTCATGGCTTAGACACCTAATCCAACAGTCTCCCACTTGGATAAGTCTATGACTATAATTACTAATTTATCCTCTAATTGATCAGCAAACTTAGCTTCCTAGAAACTGCTGCCGAACTCTGACCCAGTCAGTTCTGTCCATAGATAAGTGATCATATGATCCTTCGTCCAACAAGATATTTTCAGACACGAGACATGGATTGAGATCAATCTCTGTCCGATACTCTGTTTCCCGATTTCCGATTCTGCTTATGACTTTAGAACTTCTAATTGAACACATCAATTTAGTCCATGCTGGCCAACACTTTAGTCAACTTCAAAATCATCGAGAGGCCTACAGATATCTGTTTCCCATCAGGGTCAAGGAACGAATAAGCTTTGACTCATATGTTTATATCTCTTACCAGTCAAATTATTCACAACAGCACGTTTTATAACATCGAGTTACCGATACGTTTTCGTACTATCAATGAACAACTGCCTTTGTAAATTATAACTCATATCTCTCCACTTCAAGATCATAAGATATTATCATCTCAACATTGCTTGTGATGTAATCCATGAAGCAATCTATTGAGTGTGGGTTTATCCAATACTCAAATCTTTATTTCTAAGTACTCATGAATGTTGTAGCAATCCTATTGCTATGTCTAACTCATTAGACAGTCTACAAACTAGTTCATGACAGTCTTGATTTAATACTTACTTCCCAAAGTATGAGCGACTGTGGACCTTTAAATTATTCGGGAAGTAAACATGCGAAAGTGAAACATAAAGATCTGACTGGCAGCTACTCCTGCTTATTACCAAGTCTCCACAAGGTAATCACCAAGTCGGACCTTGTCATAAACTATTATCGGTTTCAAGATTTCTTTTAAACTATCAATTCTAATTTTACAGCTATGTCTTTATGAACCTTACACTCTTTCTATGTATCCAAAGTATCTTATACTTGTACACTTTATTGCAGATGATCTAATCGGATGCTCATCCGATAACATCTCAATATGTTATCCTGTCTATGTCTCTCCTAACTCCATTATGGTAATGTGTACTGTGACTTCCTATGGTTATGGGGTCTTTAGTCTACTTGACTGCACCCTAAGACTATTTCGAGGTGTTATGATGTGCCGGTGAACCACACGCGCTCCATCAGAATACCAACGAGATTCTTTAACCATTAAGTCCTTTAACATCATGTCCTGACGTTAATAATTACCACTTTGAAAAAAATTTCAAATTAACACTATCACTTTCACCCCAATCATTTCCCAATGAATTCTCACTTGAGTTCAAACAATCCATCCAGTATTCCCAGCCAGACAATGTCCTGAATCCAACTT
This sequence comes from Cichorium intybus, assembly GCA_023525715.1. Lineage (NCBI taxonomy): Eukaryota > Viridiplantae > Streptophyta > Magnoliopsida > Asterales > Asteraceae > Cichorium > Cichorium intybus. Next base: position 137,719,193 of record CM042011.1, on the reverse strand, counting down.
ACTATGTCCTAAGCATTAAGTCATCAAGATATGTTCATGACATTATGATCGATCCAGAAGACTTGTGGAACCCGATCCAATCTTATTCCAAATCCTTTCGGAATTCAAAGATTATTTATAATCCTTGTGTCATGATTTTCGAAAAACTATTTCCTTTCGGAGACTATTCTCATGCATCTTGAATCTTATCAAGATCATGTTTACAATGGCTAGGTCTATGCTGGCGATTTCATCTATACAATAGATGACTGTGAGTTATGTGAGTATGTTGCACCTTCTTAATTTCTTTCATGCCAAGTCATCACACTTTGCAATGATAGGAAAACCCTTTCATGTCGCTATGCATCTTGAATCTCATCAAGATCATATTGGCAGAGTTTCGATCTATCCCATAGACGTTTACAACCACCTGAGTATGGCGTATCTCTATTAAGTCTTTCATAGCGATCCATCTCTTAACACCAAGTCATTACACTTTGTAATGAAAGGAGATGTTTCCTAGAAACAGTATGTAACCCACATATGGAAATAGTAGATAACAGCGACTCCCACTGGCTTTGACACGGTTATAGACTATTCACAAAATCCAGGACTTATGGCACATTTTGAGAATCCAAACCTTTCTGACATTTTAATGGAAATCTTTCAGCCCTTTCTCAAAATCCAATCTTTTGGCATATTTTTGAGAATTTGAATATCCTTTCTTGCAAGATGCCCGTGGGGAAATCCCGGGCCAATTTACCTTTGTACTGGGACACTCTATGTGAGTCCCTATTAGTGTGCCGGTTATCCACACGCGCTCCACTAATGATTCACAATGTGCCATACAGTATCCTTTCAGATTTCATCATCTATTGATAGTGCTTCTCCCGGAATCAATTACTTGACTCTGAGTATCGTCTCACTCAACCAGATGTTCTGAAGGTATGTGTCTGTCCATGTTTCTTTCTTTTGATGATTCAGTTACTCCCACTGGTTTTTAGACCAGGTGTAAAATCAATAAAATTTTCACATAGACAGTGTCTCGCCCTAAGGTTCTCTTGTTTGGCAGCAACCGGGCTCACCAATGCTTCCAAGTAGTCGGATTGTAGGTCCGAACCAACTATAGTGTTTTACCACCAATCGGTATGTCACCCTGATCATAACTACTTATGATGGTGATCAATACTACTGGTCAAGAGGAGACTATGTCAGTTGCAAAACAGAAATCTGATTTCTGCTCCAAGCCTAGTGATGACTAAAGGGTCTTTCACTTGGGTAATCCTGAACTCATTCAGGACTGTCCCAACTCCCACTGTTTCCTTAGAACATGAGTTCTTTCTAAAAGAGCTCTTCTTTTACAGTTACAGCGGGATAGCCAATGAAACGACAATGCTGATCATGTTCAGGCTAGTCATGAGGTTCGGATGAACACTACAAGACCCTGGAGATTCTATGTATAAGTGAGATAATCCCAGCTTTACATTTCAGACAGTGTCTGCAAGACCTACTTAGTCTATGATGTGGTCGGAATATGGTTTTATGGACTGACTGGTATATTATTCATCTTATTGGAAACTAATTGGCAATGTATCTCATACATCAAGGATCGAACTGTTTTGACCAATGCTCTATTATCTTCCCTAAGACACATTATAACTATTAATGTTCTTGGAAGAGAATGAACTGTGAAACATTTTTATGTTATCACTCAGGATCTGTGGAACTTGTACTTCCTTTGAAGTCCTTGAACTGTTCAAGGTTTCAATTCAATCGCTTATCCCGATAAGCGAAGTCATATTTGTCATACCGAATGATAAATATCGTGAAGTACAAACAATTGTGTTCTATATCAAGATTCGAGCAAATACACAGCAACAGGTGTGTCTGTTGCTCTTAATCTCAATGTCTTTTACATATCTATGTAAACTTATGACTTTGTTAACTTTGTTCAAGACTTGCAATCTTCAGTTGACTCTAAGTCAACTGATTCCAAAATCCTATCATCTGGATCTTTGGGTGATTCATTTCTTGCCACATGTGCTTTATAAAGAACTTAATCATCATTTGACTCCAAGTCAGATGATTCCAAAGTCCTGTCCAACTGGACCTTTGGTTGATTCATTTCTTGACACATTAAGAACTCAATTCATCAAGAGACTTTAAGTCAAATGATACCAAGTCCTGTCCAACTGGACCTTTGGTTGAATTGATTCTTATGACATTTAAATTAACCATCATAAATGACACAATTCTTGAATCCAAACATTTTGGATGCATCAACATTCAAGTTATTACTAATCATACATTCAACACATTCATATAACATTTCAAGGGCATTTCAGACAACAGGTGTTAAAAGAAAATTGATAATTTTATTAAAACAGAAATCATTGAATAATGTAATATATGATAGACAATGTCAAAACGCATCTAAAGGCTAATAACAATATTTTAATATCTATCTAAACTTCAAAACTGCACGAGCTGCAGATCCAATCCAAATGTGCTCCTATGTGCCAGAGTCCCGTGCCTTATTGATTCCCTCCATACAAACCAAAATGTGACTATCACATTATGTATCAAGAAATCTTGGAACAGGAGTTTTGAGGTTTTTAGATATACCTGATCTTTCAAAAGATTTGGAGCGTCTTCCAATATTTCCGTGACTGTATCCGATTTAGTGGATTCCCAGTTTGAGACATGTCCAGACGATCTCGACCGTTTCTTTTTACGTCTCTTCACTGGACTTAATCCAGAAGTAGCTTAGCCATTGGAGCTATGCCTGTCCAAGAGTGACTCATATAAAGTCAACAGTGGATGCATTTCCATGAGGGTCCTTTTCTGGTCTTCCTTTCTATACGTTTGAATGAACAGATCGTACTTGCTAGTCAGCGAGGCGAGTAGAAAGTTAACACTCATCTCCTGATTTATGGAATAACCAAGTTTGTACAATTCGCCTATGTAAGCTTCAATCTGAAGAACATGCGAATTGATGCTACTTCCTTCTTTTAGCTTTCACTCTGCAATTCTTTTGAAGATCCTAGCTCGTTCCTCTTCAACTGGTTTTTGGAACCTTTCCTCAACCAGTTGCATTAACTTATATGGCCCAAGGATTCAAAATCCTTACGGAACTCGGGGTCAATGGTCAATAGCATGAGGTCACGAATCTTTTTGGATTCATCAACTAAGAAGTTATGCTTCTCATAAGAACCTTTTATGATGACTTATTCCGGTGGGACCGGGATCGGATACTTGGTGAGATGTAGCTTGCCAGCAATGCCGAGAACCAGTCTCCAATTGCGAAGTCATTCCTTACAGTTGAGGCCAGTTAGCCTTTCCATATTTGGCACGTGCATTCTGATGCTTTCAGAAATGGGTGAAGGAGGAGAAGGAGGAGAATTGACACTTGACATCTATAAAAGAAACATAATTTATTAGTTTAATTGACCCTTTTAAATAATTACCCAATATGTTATTTAATAAGGCTAGGATCCAAAATACCCCAACTATGGTGTGAAGAGGAATGCCGTAATCACATCAAAATGGTCATTAAGGTAGATAAACACTTATCAATTTCATCTTATGAAATTCCTAGATCTGTTGAGATTCATTGAACTTTTCAATGACATGTTTAATCTCGGATGTGCTCCACTGTTTGTGACTGGGATGCCGAGGATCACAAATTGGATGTGAATAACCATGCAAATTAGCTTGGTACTCTCAGGTTAATTATCATCTCTAATTGACGTGTCGGTAAACTACACACGCTCCATCAACAATGATAATACCCGGGAAACCCATTGCAACTCTTTATGAACCCCTATTGGTGAGCCGGTAAACTACACACGCTCCACCAATGTTTCATAAAGTTCAATGTGCAATTTCATGGATTAGCACCAATTCACATTTTTCCTAAAGTAACTAGATTTGGGTTTTATTAAGCTGTTCCAGTACTTTGAATAATATCATTATAATTTTAAGGAGATTAGGCGGTCCTATCAAACCCGTTCGGCTAACGACCCTCCACTAGTCAGGAGAGCGGTGGGTGAGAGTGGACACCCATTAGACTGCCATTTTATAGGCAGTCTCCTTATACCCTCTTCATAGACCAGCTTCGTGAATGAGGCCTGCTATCGATTTGACTAAGCATTTAATCTTATACATATAATATTAACTTTTAATTATAATATATATAAGATGAATTCTAAACCTTTTTAAATGTTTCTGGTTTATCTTTTAATTTTTTGGAATTTAAACTATTAAATTTAAAATTAAATTAAACCTTCAAAAGATTTAATTTGTCCTTTAAATAAACAATTAATTAAATTAATTAAATCTAGGTATTTTAAACTTCTAAAATATATATGGTTTATCTTTTAATTTTTCGAGAATTTAAACTATTAAATTAAAAATTAAATTAAACCTTTAATTATCTTTTAAACAATTAATTAAATTAATTAAATGAAGATAAGTATCACAAATTAATGAAATTACTTTAAACCTATCTTAAACCCCCTAATTATCGAAAATCAAATAATGGGTTTAAGGTTATCCAATTATTAAATAATCAAAGTTACCAAAAATAGAAAACCTTCTAAAACCCTAGCATATTTTCGAAAATGATAAGGGGGAGGGGCTAGGGTTTTCAAAATCCTAACCCTAAATCGATTTCAATAATATTAGGGTTTATAAGCTTTAAACCCTAAAATTTAGGAAAACTATTATACATATTCAACAAGAAAACAGCCAAAAGCTCTGATACCACTGAAAGGTTTGCAAATCTATGAACTAAAACCCTAAGTTCACATGCAACATATGAGGATCTATGTTTTCTATTATTTAACATATAAATATTTCCTAAAAGGCCACAAGAAAAATTACTAAAGAATAAAATCAGAAAACTAACCTTTTAGTTGTTTCTTGCAAGCTAAGCAACGCAAGTGTCTTGCCTCAAATGAAGTCACACCCAAAACTAGGGTTTTCGAAAGTTCCAGAGAGAGGGAATAGTGGAAAAAGTCGTGGCTTTTATGGTGCCTAGGGGTCTCTATTTATAGTTTCCAAGTGGCCACCATATAAGCCTTTAGAGATAAACCTTTTTGAATTCAAATAAGATAAACATTTATCTATCAATTCAAATCTATTTATCCTAACATATAATAATCGAAATTATGGATAATCCCTCCATAATTTCGTTGGCCACTTAAACTACTATAATTGTCACTTACTCAACTATTGAATAATTACAATTCAGCCCATGCACCTTTAATTAATCAAATTAATCACCAAATTAATTCCAATTAATTCCATATTAATTTCTAATTAATTAATATAGTTTCTAATTAATATATTATCACCATAATATATTAATAAACTATTTATTTTATTTCTATTGATTTATTAATCATATAATAAATCAATCTTTCTCTCTCCTGGATTTTCTGCTAAACCTGTAGCCATGAGGGCAACCCAAATGGACTTTGCTACTATCAATTAGGTAAATACAAATTATTAGTCATGGATTAGACATCTAATCCAATATTTTGTTGTTTTTTGGACATTTAGTGCTTTCAAGAAAGTAGCAGGATTCAAGAAGAGAATGTTTCAACTGTAAGAGTTTATATAAAAACATATTTTGACGATATTATGTGATATCAAGTTATGGTCATTATTGAATGTGTTGATTACATTGTCAAAGTTAGGGAGGTTTTGGTTGAATCTAACAATGATAAGGGTATGAGTTTAAATAGGAGTATCAATCTGAAAAGTAAGATGAATAAAGCTTGGAGTCATTGGAGGAAGAAGAGGAAGTGAATGCTTTACGGTCGTACGAAATTAGGATCAAATAGCCTTAAAATTCTGATCTGGCCATACTGGTTGTTTCTTGTATGGTTGTGACTTTAGGGTAGGGTCACATATTCAACTGTCTATCTCATTCTCAATTATGTACAACTATGCATTCATAAGATAACTCGACGATATTAGCAAAAGTTTCTCTCGGTGTGTAAGGGGTGTGGAACCCTAGGAAAACCTAGGAAGAGTGGTAGAGCGTACATGTGTAGACACATTCATGTGAGACGTGAGTGTCTAGTAGTGGTCGTAAAGGCTGACTTAGAAGCTTTGGGCAATTCTTGGTATAAGTACAAGTAGGTGTGGAAGATAGTACAAGGCTTGTACTATTAGAAGCACATGATTCGTACCTGGATCAGGAAGAATCACAAGGGTTTTGAGAAGCTGGTAGGCTAGGAAATAGTGTGTGGTTAACACTATGAATTCATTATGACATGCTCCTTTTTATATCTTCAGTATGGTGACGAATGGACGGGGAAATAGTGGTTCAGGATCCGGTTCGGGTGTGAGTGGCCAACATGGACAGGGATTGAGTGACAATGATGTACGGGATTTGATCGTCGCTGAGGTGTCTAGGGTTGTGCTTGAGATGATCTACTCGATCAAGACAAAGATGATGGCCATGTTCGATGAGAGATACGCTGCTGCTGAGGAGATGGCGATGGCTCGGTACTTGGCCATGTTAAGGACATAGATCAGAGAGTTTGTAGCTGCTACTAGATGTCAGAACCTTACTGAGTTGGTGGTTGTGACCAGATGTAGGGATTTAGAGCTCGAGACCTAGCAAGGACAGAAGACGTAGGCCCATGTTTAGGTACAACCGGCAGTGGAGATGCTTAAGGTTACTAAGGCACAAATAGGAGGAAAGTGGGACCACGGGCGATTACAGTCGCGACTGTAGTCAAGAGGTGTAAGTATGTTACCATTATGGTCAAACTAGCCACATTAAGTCTGATTGTCACGGGTTGATGAGGGGAGCAATGCAGACCCCAACACCCATTGCGCTGATGATCACGGATTGCCTTTAGGTAAAGATGAAGGCCCCATGTGACGAGGGCAGAGCTTACTAGCTCATAGCAGAGAGGCGAGGGCAGCATTAGATGGTGTCACCAGTAAGTATCCATTCATGTTTTATAATGCTCTCTATTTTTGTTGATTAGGATGTTTCTAGTCAAATCTGTGTTTGCCTTGGTGTCGTTTGACTCAAGAACGAGTCGTTCCTTGCATATTAGAGATCTATAATGTGAGGTTTCCAATAGAACCCATTCCTATTCTGATGGGCGAGATTAGCGTGACGGTTGATATGGGTTAGTTGAGCCAGTTTGGGGTATTTACTGACTGTGGTCGGTAGCATGTATAGATTCGAATGCCAAGTGGGGAGAGCAGATAGCTCAGGGCAAAGGTATGAGAGGAAGTGCGACCTTCTGTTTGGCTGCGAGGCCACGAAGATATCTTCAATGAGGAGGTACTGAATTTTGGCTTACGTTGTCGGCACTCGGGAAGAAAAGACTGTTGTGGAAATGGCACCTGCAGGTCAGGAATTCCTAGTGTGTTCCTGATAGTTTACTGGGTATCCCTCCTGAGAGATAGATGGAGTTTCATATAGAGTTGGTCAAAGGTGCGACTCTGATAGCCAAGGCATCATATCGACTTGCACCGTCAGGTAGGGGTGTGCATCAAACCACACAAACCGTATAAACCGTCCACACCGCACCACATAATGCAGTTTTGAAACTTTGAGGTGCGGTTTGCGAATCGTAATTTTTGTAAACCGCATTTTGCAGTGCGGTTTGCGGTTTTTAGTCATGAAACCGCAGTTCAAACCGCACCACACCACACTGTGTGTGTATGTGTGTGTGTGTGTGTGTGTGTATATATATATATATATATATATATATATATATATATATATATATATATATATATATATATATATATATACACACACACACACATATGATGAAATGTAACTAGATAAGTATTGTGTAACCTTGTAACTAAATATGGACCAATCATTTTAAATCCGGACAGAGGCGTAATAGTAATTGATATGAATTAATTAAATTTAAATGAATAAAATCCTATAAATCCGGTTACCGACTCCTATAATTACAGTTTATCATATATATATATATATATATATATATATATATATATATATATATATATATATATATATATATATATATATATATATATATATATATATATATATATATATATATATATATATATATATATATATATATATATATATATATATATATATATAAAATGGAAATTTATCGTATTAAAACCGCACAAACCACATTCAAACCGCCCACACCAAATCACACCGCATGACGCGGTTTAGAACCTTCGCGGTGCGGGCTGCGGTTTCAATAAAACACAAACCGCATATGCGGTGCGATTTGCAATTTCGCCTCGAAACCGCACCGCGCTCACCCCTATCGTCAAGGATGCACAAGTTATCCATGCAGCTTCAGGAGTTGTTGGACAAAGGATTTATCGAACCCAATAATTTGCCTTGGAGAGTACCGAATTTGTTTGACAAGAAGAAGAACAGACCGTATTAGTTCAAGATATTTGTCGGGTCAGTCGAACTTAAGCATTAGGCAGATGTGGTGGCTTGATGTAGTAAGGGACTATAACTGTGGTGATATTTTATGCCACACAGTATGATCAATGTGGTGGCTGATGCTTTGAGCCGGAGGGTGATTAGTACACCTTTTGGTGAAGTGTGTCTGATGATGATGGTAGTCACGCCTTTACTTGAGATGATTCGGGAGGCTCAAGTTGAGGCAAGTAGGGAAGAGAACCAAAAAGGGATAGGATTTTGGGGCAGATGGCTGATTTTGTTCGAGATAGTCATGATTTGTTGACACGATATAGCTGGATTTGGGTTTCTTCAACTAGTGGTCCGGTATGAAACAGAACGTAGTCCGGTACGTTGAGAAGTGATTGACCTTCCGAAAGGTTGAGGCTGATTATTGGAAGTGACACGGCAAACTTCAACCTTAAAGGATTCCTAAATGGAAAAGGGAGCACGTTGCAATGGATTTGATCATCAAATTGCCAAAGACTCCTTGGAATGTAGATGCAATGTGGGTCATTATGGATAGATTGATCAAGAGTGCCCATTTTATACACCTATTCGATGAAAAAGGGAAAGCACGTTGGTATTATGGGTAAAACTTGTAAGTACATTGCTATCAATGGTAAAATCTAAAGTACACGATGGTTTATTGGTAAATGAGTCCAAACACGTGTGTACTTTGGGTAAAAGAAAAGGTATATTGCTCATATGGGTAAAAGAAGCAAAGCACATTGCTTTTATTCGTAAAATATGTAAGTACATTGCTACAATCCATCCAATTATAACATTATACTTTCATTTTTTCTTATTAGACATTGTACTTTGAAATCTCTATCCAATGATAAAATTATACATCCATTTTTTCAAATACCTATATTACCAGCACACGATCATCAAAACCTACCTAGTGTTAGGGTGCATAGACTTACATGGATGATGACTTGAGGAGGCTTGGAATACCTATTTAAGCATGTGAGGTTTTATCACCTTATGACTTGTGTACACAACTATACTTACCCATGTAATATTCATTTTATAATTGTGGACTTACATGGATGATGACTTGAGGAGGCTTGGAATACCCATTTAAACAGGTGTGGTTTTATCACCTTATGACTTGTGTACACAACTATATTTACCCATGTAATATTCATTTTATAATTGTGCTTAGAGATGTAGTAAATGATAGAGTGAGTTGAGAGTAACGTATTCTGGATGTTGCAATATCAAATTTTGTACTTTCCTCATAATATCAATTACTTCTTTAAGACCTAAACACAAGATCTAAATTGATCACTTGTTCTACAAATCAGCATGCCAAATCAAATACCGAAACACAAGATCTAAATTGTTCACTTGTTCTATAAGCTCAGACGACAAAAGGTTCTTTGTTAGCATTATAAATACACGAAAAAAATTACATATTTATATGTATATATTCGTATTATATGAAATATATATATATATATATATATATATATATATATATATATATATATATATATATATATATATATATATATATATATATATATATATATATATATATATATATATATATATATATATATATATATATATAACAATGTATGAAAAGTTTTCGAAAAAATAATGGTTTTTATGAGAAGTTTTCAAAAATATAATGACTTTTATTATGGCAAATTAGAAATCAGATGTTAAATTCTTGAACTTTTATAGTGTTATTAAATATTAATATAAGTTGACGTGGCTAATCAGTCAGCATTACTGACTCGTTATCAATAACCTAGTAACCTGCTGATTATCTTTTAAAAGTTGAAAAATAAAACCTTTTGAAAAAATTATGACAAATTAGAACAAAAATAAAAATTAGGATAAATTAGAAACTGTACCCTAATTCTATCCAATATTAAATGCCAAACCAAATAGCACTCAATTAAACCCGACCCAATTTGTAATGGTCCATTATTGTCAATTGGGTTCAAATTTGCATCACATTCATTAAGCCTATTGGTGAAAGTATTGAACTTTGACTTTTGAAAACATGTGTAGATGTCATGATCGTTGACCAGCCTACCAAAATTAAACGTAGAACAAGTCAGTTGAAATTTCGTTACGTTGACCACCATTTTCGTTACGTTCTTTTTCTTAGTTATTTCACGATATTTTCCATATGTCGTCGGTCATTCTTAAGAATGATCTCTAGAGATGGCTATAGTGTATATTATGTTATAACCAGTCAAGATACTTGTATGCTCCTTATTTGACAGACTAACATATGCATTTCTAAAAAGAAGTTTCTTAAGTATCAAATTCTTCGTACATGGCCCATCAATTGTGTCTAGATTTAACATGACTTAAATGTTTATTGTGGCAAATCAGTCAAGGCCTAACAGATCCCCTTGGCTCTTTGTGTGTGTATATATATATATATATATATATATATATATATATATATATATATATATATATATATATATATATATATATATATATATATATATATATATATATATATATATATATATATATATATATATATATATATATATATGTATATATATATATATATATATATATATATATATATATATATATATATGTATATATATATATATATATATATATATATGTATATATATATATATATATATATATATATATATATATATTTATATATACATATATATATATATATATATATATATATATATATATACATATATATATATATATATATATATTTATATATACATATATATATATATATATATATATATATATATATATATTTTATATATATATATATATATATATATATATATATATATATATATATATATATATATATATATATATATATATATATATATATATATATATGTATGTATATATATATACATATATGTATATATGTATATATATATATATATATATGTATATATATATATATATATATATATATATATATATATATATATATATATATATATATATATATATATATATATATATATATATATATATATATATATATATATATATATATATATATATATATATATATATATATATATATATATATATATACGGTGAAAACCCAAATATTCGTGAAAACTTGAGAACTCTTAGACTATTATTTTTCAAAAAAAATGATTTAATGCACTAAGTGACTTATATTAAAGACATGTTGTCAACAAAATTTGAAAAAAAAATACATATACGAAATGTACATATGTACACCTTAAAAAAATCAATTTTTTTTTAATTTTTTGACGAAATATCTTAAATATAAGCGACTTTATGAATTAAGTAATTTTGTTAACAAAAATTATAGTCTATGAGTTCTCAACTTTTCACAAATATATAGGATCTCAAATGAAATTGCTTTTGGAAGTCGCAAAGCTAAGTGTTTGTTTATAAAAATCCGTACATTTCTTTTCTACGATCGTAATTAATAATTAAAAATTGTTAAGTAAATTCAAAGTTATTAAATTAAAATTACTGATAAGCGTGGAGAAAAAAATAAGGTTCAATACTAAAAAAAGACGTAAACTTTTATAAATTGGTAAAAAACTAAGTATGAAGTTTGGGATATAAGGACGTGTTTGTATAAATTTTGGGAAATACTGAGAATTTCGAAGTCAGAAGTTGACGCTATTTTCTCGTAAGTGTATTTTTAAATAATCGAATACTAAAACCGTAACATTCTTTAAGAATGAATACTGAAAAAATATAGGATTGATGATTCAAGAATGCTACCGATATTGGTGACTGGTCGAATGCTACCGATAATGGTGACTGGTTGAATGCTACCAATAGGATTGATGATTCAAAAATATAGGATTGATGATTCAAGAATTCTACCGATAGGATTGATGATTCATGTGACATCCGCCTAAAATGGATTCGAGTCAACCCAACCCAATTGGAAATTTAATAAACCCTACTCAAGATTACTTGACGCTAATAAGATCAAAACTCATACACTACGATATAAATTGACGTTAATAGCAATATAGCATAGTATAACGTTATAACTATAATCAAATTAAATTATGATACCATATTAAAATTAAATCAAAGTATGATGCTCTAATTAAATTAAAAGAATCAAACTTGAATGCTATAATTAAACTTCAAATCAAAGTAGATTGTTATAATCAAATAATAACCTATTTTTTTTTATAAAACTCTATTTTTATAAACTCTACATTAAATTTTATAAAATTCTTATATTAATTAGTGTATTACATAGAGATGCTTGTGCTAGTGGGAAATTATGAAGACCACCAAAAGCCAAAAGTTATTCCCATGGTCTCCCACTCATACCTCCCATCATCTTTCCTTTCATTTTTCTCCCAACACATTATTCTCATCACCACTCAAACCCTCTCTATTCTTTCTCTCACTCTCAATCTCGAAATTCTTCCAAGAAATATCAATTTTCCAGCCAAGAACAATCCCTCATACTCAAATCTCCATCCCTCTTGAAGCATTCATCAAGGTATGTTGTTAAAAGTTTCAAATTCATTAATGAAACAAATTAAATCCACCAAAATATCTAAAACTAATTTTATATATAAACCTGATTTTTCTCAGAATCCCAGCAATAAAATAAGAGGTTCTGGAAATGTTCAGAAAATAACTTATTTTTATTGAATTACTATAATTATTGCAATAAAATAGGGCAATACTTCACATAAAATACTTTTTGCAGTCAATAAATTCTGGGAAAATTTTGGAACAACCCATATATTGATTAAAGTGGATTTATAAAGTTTCATGCATTTATATTAAGGTTTGATACTTATTTTGTATTTTATTTTGTTATAGATAAATAAATTACAAAATATAGTTATGTATGTTAAAAACTAGATTTTATATTTTTCGCACCTTATTAACATTTTAAAGACTCCATGACAAAAGTTACAGAATTTTGTAAGAATGTTTGCTTATTGTTCCTGATTTAATGATTATTTAATGGTTTAAATTGATATTAAATAGATACACATGTCCAAAAATTATAAAACCTTATCAGAATATCATATATAACATGTTAATCATAAATAAAAAGTCTAATGAATTTCTCTTAATAGTTTCCTATTATTTATGATTTTATTGATTAGTTAATAATGAAAAACATAAGAAATACTTCCCATAGTCCAAAATATCCATAATATTTACAGTAGGCTCAATATAATGTTAGAAAACTGTGGTTAAGTTTCCAGAATTTTTGGGAATCATTTATTATTTTTCCCGAATTTTGTTGTGGTTTAATTATTAAAATACTAAATAAATACTAAAGCAGTTAAGAAAAATATGAAAATTTTACAGTAATTACAATTTTATGAAATAATGATTTTCTGATAATTTCAGAATGTTTCATTACTGTTTAGTATTTAAAACCATTTTCCTAAATATCTAAGCATGTAAAAATGCATTTTTAATGATTATTTCATATAAATAATTGTTTATAATATATAAAATCTGTAAATACTTATAATTTGACTAGTTATTATTTTAATAAGAAATTATTAAAATCTTGCCTAAAGTGAAAATATAAATTAATTAAGCAAAGTAATTAATTCAATTTAAAATTCATTTAACATATAAATACATTAATATTCAAAACAAAATTTGGATAATTGTTAATTCATCTAATATAAGAATATGTGTCAAATTATTTTTATTAATACTATATTCCCATTTATCGATTCCTAAGCCAAAACTATTAATTATATTAGGTTCTACGACATTTTAACTCGAGCCGTCTATCGTACAAACACGCGCATTCCTTATTGGACTAATGTGAGTAATCTACCCCATATTTTATAATTTTCAATACTTTTGGGGTGTATCATGTGGTTTTAATATGTTCCATCTTCATTTTATTATTTTTTTCACCATTGAGACATTGTTGGGACATTTATACATGAATCATTATTTTTATAATTATTGTTTGTTTACGCTACATGTACTTGTAGTGCATTACCAATTTTAGTCTAATCTCCATGACTATGCCCGTATTCTTGAGGTACGTTATGGACAATAATAGCGCTATTGGGTTGACCACCCCGCCTTGGGACGCTAAGGTGATTGATTGCACGTGGTTGAGTGTGTATGATGATTAGATGTTCCATCCTATATATATACATATATATGTATATATAGGGTGAGGACTTATTGTTGTTGTTATCATTTGTTAATCAATTTTTGATTTATAAACCGTTATCTCAATAATACTTGCTTGTCGACTTCCAAAAAAACAAGTTTCAAATTATAAATATTTCAAACTCACAATTTTCTTTAATAAAACTAGATTACTCACCAACTCTCGTAGTTGACATGTTTTTATCCATGATGCTGATTTGAAGAATGAAGTTGATGAAAAGTAGGGTATACCTTAGAAACCCACAAGACTATTTAAATTTGATGTAATAAATGTTGTTTGTATTTGAATTTGTATTTGTATGTTGTGGATCTTGTTTGCCTACTTAGTACTTAATTGAATCTAATCATATTATAACATAGTTGTCATGAGACTTTGAACAATATATCACGCATTGATCGATTCCGCCAAGGATCGGGGTGTGACAATTCATATTGGCATGTTTGCAAACATATTTTTGAAGAATGTATTATATGTTGTAATTTATTCATATTCTTCAAGGAATTCGTATTTAAAATAAAGAATGTAGTATATCTTACTAACAGATTCTTAGAGAATGTAGTATTAAAAGTTTGTGTATATTTTTCTAAGTGTTGTTTATATTCTCTTATTTCAGTTTGACCTGTTTACAAACATATTTTTTATGCATTTACAAACATATTTTTGAAAAATGTAATATATGTTGTACTTTTTATGCATATTCTTCAAGAATGCAGTATGAATCTACGTTTTTTCAAAAAAATTTGATGTTTTTATTAATCAAAAAATACATGTTTAAATTTTATTTAATTAGACAATTAAATATTTTATTATATCACACCAAATTAGGAGATAAATAAGGTATTCATTTTTTAAAATTTGATTAATAGACTAAAATACCCTTTTTAGGGGTTTAAATGTAAACACTGGTTAATTAATTGTCATATATTTATGATTAGGCCCCTACATCTATAACCGTAGATCATTTCGATCGAACGCTCCACAATTGGTCTTACATTCACACAATAGATGCAATTCACATTTAATTCTAACTATATATATATATATATATATATATATATATATATATATATATATATATATATATATATATATATATATATATATATATATATATATATATATATATATATATATATATATATAAGGAGGATCGTGTAGGAACCCAAAAACCGGTAAGAACCGTGAGTACAAATCTAAACCTTTAATCTTGAAAATTTGATGGATTAGATTCAATGTGAAAAAAATGATTAATGTTTTAAAATTCAAAGACTATTTTTGTACATATCAGAAACTTAGAGGGAGAGAAACATAAATGTAGAAAGTCAAAATTGTCTTTTGTGGAAGAAAATCTACCCATCATTTCAGCTTCACGCGCCACTATTGTCAACGCGCCACGTGTCAAATTCTTATTGGTTGGGCTTTATTTTATTTTCCACCCACTTTGTATTTTGGCAATAACTTTTTTTTTCTTTGAAAAAAATTCTGAAAAAACCAAAGTTCTTAAAATTTAATTCTTTACAAAACAAGCACAATCATGAAAATTTGAAAAAAATATTTTTTATTTTTTATTTTTTATTTTTATAAAAAATCAAAAATTAACAAACAATTCCAAAAAATCTGAAAAAATTAAGGGACATTGTAAATATTATAATAGTAAGTTTGTAAAAAGTATTTTTTGAAAAAAATATTTTTTTCGTGTTCATTTTTATATTTTTAAGTAAAAAACTCATCAAAATAGCAAAAAAATACATATGATCCAAAAATATTAAAACCAAAATATGTTTTATGATTCAAAACTTATGATCAAAGATGCAATATTCGTTATGATTCAAGATCTAAAAGTCGTTATGATCCAAAACGAGTTAAAAAAACATATAACGACAAAATGATTCAAAACTTATGATCCAAGATGCAAAAAAACTATGATCCAAAATGTTATGATCCAAAAATACATGATCCAAATCGTTATGTTTAAAAATATCATGATCCAAAATGATTAGATTAAAGATACGAAAAAAACATTAAAATTAATATTAAAAAATATTAAAATAATAAATAATAAAATAATAAAGTAGCATTTGAAAAAAAATAATAATAATAAATAATAAAATAATAAAATAAAAAATAAAAATCTAAAATAAAATAAAAATCTAAAAACCGAGTATGATCGAAAATAAAAATAATTTGAAAAAAAATAATTTTTTTTGAAAAAAAATAAAAAATAAATAAGTAAATAAATAAAACGAAAAAAACAAAAAAGGAAAAAAAAATTCACTTAAATCACGTTGAAAAAAAAACCCACTTAAAAAATCCACTTAAATCCTCGAGTTTGTATTTCATTCCGTGGACGTGCGTCGCACGTGATTGCGTCACGTCGAAGGAAGACGTTTTGACATTATTGCCCTTATGAGAATGATTGGACGAGAAGAGTCCTCGCGGTTCCTACCAGATTTTGGGTTCCTACCGGATATATATATATATATATATATATATATATATATATATATACACTAGTTGTAAGACCCGTGTATTACACGGGATGTGAAGATCTAAACATTAATAGTTATAACAAACAATATTTTCATAAGATATGACCAAATTACTGAATATATAGTTAATTAAATTATGCAATAAAACAACATTCTTGATAAACTTTGAATAATTATAATAAATCACAAATTTTGAAATAGCATTTTAATTTTACTTATTTGTTTGTTAAAGCATTTTACTTTCAGAAAATAAAAGGCATTTTACCTTCCAATGATTAGGAATTTAGGATTTTGGGGAGGGTTGGTATTTTGCTATAGGTGGTAATTTTTTCAAATTAAGCATAATATCCTAATAATAATAATAACTAAAATTAGTGTGTAGATTTTTGGCATGCGATGCACTTACTCTCCTAAAGAATCATCCATATGAACCTTTTTTCATCCAAATAACTCATTCACTTGTGGGAAAACACGTCAATAAACTACATGTAAAGTCAAACATTGTGATTCTCAGTTTCTTGTTTGTTATCCAAAGCTTAGTTTTGTGTGCTTGAACCAAGTTCCAGTAATTAAGAACAGTATCGCTTGGCGAAACATAAACCCATATGCAGTTTCAAATCTTTCAAACAATCTCGGAAGTTTCCTAAACAAATAAAATAAAGTACTTATTACATGCGATTGACTACTAAGAAAATGTTTGAAATACCCTTGGTGAATCAGTTAGCCATATGGTTTATATCATTCTTTAAAATGCAAGTTCTTATGAGTTCCATCTTCAAAATTAATGCAATTATACATTTACTTTAATCAAGGGTTCAAAATAAGAAAAAGTTGTTTCTTTTTAAGTTCTTAACAGGAACATGACTTAATCCAATAAACTATATATTAGTGTTTTTTTATACTTAATTTAGAAAGTCCGGTATATGAGATTTTTCCAATTAAGTCATAACACTTTACACAATTTCCCTTGTTTACTTTTTAATCAACAACACTTGTTAAGAAAAAGACAGAATTATGGCACTTACTTGTATAGATGATCCAACTTACCTCTTTCAACAACAAGCTCACCATTATTCTTATCCTTCAAAATAATTACAGACTTAAATACCCTTCCATAAAGCAATCTCTTTTCCAAAACAGTCCATTCAACATCTCAATTACAGAACATTATAAGAACAACATTCCCAAAATTCTTTCTCCATCTCACCAAATTACCAATTTCATAATTTACTATACTTGTTTCCTCGGCCCCTAAATAAACACTCAGGTAACTCTACCAGAAATTTTTAGATAACACCTAATGCTTATCATTGTCCCTTCTATATCTTTGATTCCAGGTTGACCGATCTCCGTTCTGATAGATGCAATACCGTCATCGACTCACTTTGAAGCCCCTAAATCATTTTGTAGACAGAGGAAAAGGAAGAGAAGTGATGAGTAAGCTTCATGCATCAGGAACATAAATCCAATGCACCCAAAGATATTGTCTGCACCCTCATCTGTCATATTGATCATGATCCACTTCAATGAAGACTGAATTTTATAAAAATTACATTAAGATTTTAAAATTATAATGAAACATTCTTTTATGTGAATGTTAATGGATAATATTTACCATGGTCTGCATAAGCTTGAAGGCACTGGCGTAAACCTGAATGCATAAGAAGGACAATAATGTCATTATATGAAACAATTACAGAAAATACTAACTGAATGATTTGGTTTTAATGCATGAGCATCAGCTATATAAATAGCAGATTGGTTGTATAATTCATTGAAAGGAATCTCATTTCCAACAACTGGTACTCTAGTTCGTGATGTGTCTTCTGCTAATCCAAAGTACAATGCCTTGATAAAAATGCTAAAAGTATAATGATACATCAGAAAGAAATGAAAACAATATGTTATAACAAACAAATAAATCAAAGTTCATTGCTAATTCATGCGTTTTATCCTATATTTATTCAAATTTAAAGCAGAAAACAAATACCTTTATGGATGCATGCAATTCTGCATTAGCATCAGGTGCAGGTTGAGCTCTAGTTTATCTTGTACCATTTCTTAACGGTTCCACTCCACGTGCTTTCCCACCAACTCCTTTATTCATGGAATCAGAATAAATAAAAATACATAGCCTTCCATCCATGTTCTGAAAGCAACCCCCATGCACCTTACGATCCTCATCCAGATTACTCAATTAAGACATCATATATAAAGTTAAATACAAAATATAAAGTATGTAAATGTCAATAGAAACATCAATATCTAGACGAACACCACAAAAATATGAAACTTGCTTAAAATCTTAAATTATCGAATATTATATTAAGAGTAGAATTTCAAACGACTTTATAGAATACATTAGTTAATCTAGAAAGTTGCATGAACTAAATGCTATAGAAAGAGAAATACCACCCAAATATACTCAAGTATATAACTAAGTTCCCATTATTTCATTGATTTTTAGGGGATCTATTGCTCCTCATTCAACATTTATACATTGAATACATAATTTTAAGGCAAAATTACACTATAGCCCCATGAGGTCTTTGTTGCTGGTCGATTTGGTCACTATGTTATTTTTTGCGTTATAGGGGAATAAACTCATGGGTTACCGTTTTAATTGGTCCCCAAGATGGTACACCCGGTTACCCGTATGCCACGTATTTTTGAGACAAATACACGTATTTAAAGGACGAAGCCACGTAAGCGTCGCCTGCTGATGTCACTATGGTGACATCACCTAGAAAGGCAACCGGCTACTGTTGACCTTGGAGCCCAAGTTTTACCGGTAGACTTTTGTATAAATGTGAGGCACCAGATTGAGCAAATCCACAGAAATTGTTACCCAAATATAACCCTAATCTTAGATCCGGTAAGCTGCACAACTCAATCGTATTTGTTGAACATGGATTCCGGTTTCGAGTTCTCGTTCGGTGAGTATTCCGTCCATGATATCCTTGAGACGAACCTCGAGACGAACCTCACACGGGAGGAAAATCTCTAGATTCAAATGGAACTGGAGCTCGCCCTGATCCACGAAGAGGTGGATGCGGGACTTCGCCGGCTGGAGGAAGAAAATGCTATTCTCCGCCGTGAAGTGGTCAAACTCAAAAAAACACTGAAGTCTGTGGTCTGGGGTGGTCTCCTTGGTTTGGTGGCGATCGGGTTAACCTACGCGGTCACTCAGTAAGGATGCAGTCTGGGAACTCGAGGTGGGCAAGTAGTGGGTAGTTATCGTAGTTATTTAGTATGTTAAGTTAGGTAAATTTGGCTTTGTAAGAATGGAAGTCCTGCTGTGCAGGCATTTTGGGTTGGCTTAGACTATTCAGCCAACGTATTTTGTGGATTGGTATTTACTAACGCAATCTAATCTAATCTAATGGAACTTTAACTATGTTCTTGGTGGTTGTTTGAATGTACTTTGTTTACTAATGAAATAAAATCTAATCTAATGGAAATCTAATGTAATGTAATCTAATGGAAGTATATTTTGTCCGTGGGTATTGGTCAGTATGAGGTTTCAATGTAGTTTGTTTTTGACATTTTGTTGTTTTGACTAAAAAAGTGGTATGATACTTTCATTTATTTCCCAAAAGTAGCAACGTAGTTTGAAATTTTGGTTGCAAATATAGTCCTTATTGTTTCTGTGCAGGCATACGGGTAAGTATGGGTCAAATGTGGTATAGTACTTAAAATAACTTTGCTTTTGTGCAGGCATATGGGTAAACAAATGTAGTATAGTCCTTAAAAAAACTTTGAAAATTTAGTCCCTCACTTGTAAAACACATTTTAACCATTTTGGTCAAACGAAAAGACAATTAAAACCAACATACTTTGATAGTCAAAACACAAATACATTATTCAAAGTGAAACCACAACCATCATAGTTAACATCCAACATAAATTCAAAGTCATAGTTAACATCCAACATTATTCAAAGTGAAACCACAAAATGTTTTTTCAAACTCACACAAATACATATATAAACCAACATAATTGTTAACTAATCCAACTCCAACGGCTTGCCAGAAGTCATCCCTTCACCACCAGGTACCTCAACTGTTTTCCAAGCTTTCTTTTCAGAATCCTTTCTGATATTTTTGGCTCTTGCTTCTTGTTACACACACTCTCTTGAGTCTCTACAGCATCCACCCCCAAAGGCTGTTGTCTCACTGAAGTGGTGCAGTTACTTGATGTGGCCATTTTCCTCTTACCCCTGTTAGAAGTAGTGGACTTGGCTGTTGTTGCTTTTTTATTACATGTTAATTTGTTGTGACCAGGCTCTTTGCAAATGCCACACAATACGCTTTTACCCACTTTTGATACAGTGTGTTTCATGCTTCTCTCAGATGCATCCTTCTTTCTCCTTATGGTTGGCCTCCCAGGCATTCTTCTTCTTATGAGGGGTAAAGGTGGAATAAATTCAGTTTGTGGCCACATTTCTGATCCATTCATACCTTTTATTGGATGTTTGTAAGTGTTCTTATAAAAAGTTGCAAGATATAAAGGATTCACAAATTGTTCAATTGTCCCATTCACAAATGAAATTGTTGCCAAGGAATGCACACATGCATAACCATTGATTTCCCATAGCCTGCAAGTGCAAGTCTTTTTCTCCAAGTCCACAGCATATGCCTCCCCCATATTCCTTGTTTCAAATTGCATCAAACCACAAGGCAACACTTGCCAGTACCTGGTATTTACAACATTATTAACTTGAATGTAGACATTAAATAAATCAATAAATTCTACCTTTGCTGCACTTTTAAGTTATTTATTTTCTGTCTAAGTACTGGACAAATCTCATATTCTGGCCAATTACTGCCTTTGTGTTGCATTTTATGCATCGTGTCCATCACATACATCCTAATTTCTTCTAACATGGTGATGATATGTTTTTTCCTAGCCTCAGTAATGACACTGTTAAATGTTTCTGAGAATCCCTTTTCCACTGCATCACACATACTCCCAAATTTGAAGAAAGCCCTTGACCATGTTTTAGGATTCTTCTCTAACAGAAATTCATGTGATGTATTGCTCAACTGTTGGATTTCCTTCATTGTTGCATTGAAGTGGGGTTCAGTTGTTGCCTTACTTGCTTTCCAAAAAGGGTTTCAAATTAAGCCCCTGTAAATCTCTTTTTGAAGTTGGCATATATGTGCCTTGCACATTGCCTATGCTCAGCATTAGGTAACACTTCTTTCACTGCCTCCAACAGACCCTGCAATATTTGATAAATTGTCAAAATATAAATTTTTTTATATATTCACAAGTTCAAGCAAATGTATACCATACCTTATGCTGATCAGACATAAGTGACACACTAAGACCTGTTTCCAAGTCCAGATCATCTGCAAGATTCTCCAAAAACCATTTCCAGTTTTCTTTATTCTCTACACACACAACAGCCCAAGCAATTGGGAAGATCTGATTATTTGCATCCCTCCCAACAGCACTTAAAAGTTCCCCACTATATAACCCCTTCAGAAAACACCCATCCAAGTTTATGATTCTTCTACATCCAATTCTCCATCCCTTTTTTAAACCATCAAAACAAACATAAAATTTACTAAAGTAATTCTTCCCATCTGGCATGCTATTAACTTGGAGTTTCATAGTTGAACCAGGATTTGATCTCTTAATCTCCTCACCATATGACCAAAGCTTTGCATAGTGTTCAAAAATGGTTCCTTCAATTAGAGTTAATGCATATTTCTTTGCTCTACGACACTGGCTCATACTAACCTCTCTACCAAAATCCTTTCTTACCTCTTCCCTTAATAGTCTGACATACATTTTTTGTTTGTGTAGTATCTCATTAGTGTAATGACTACCAATCCAAGCATATGTGACAAAGGAACCCATTTTATAATTCCTAGCACAATTATGCTCTTCTTTAAGGGACTTAATTTGAAAAGACATTTCCTCACTCGTCCAAGAACCCCATAACCTAAATGTGCAAGCACCGTTACAACATTTTACTAAAAACCTTCTACTATCATTTTTTTTGTAGCGTAACTGATATCCATTAGCAACAACATAATTACATAGCATACTTTTCAGTTGTTTAGGATTCTCAAACCTCATACCTAAAACAGGCACCTGCTTATTCCATTCAACATTGGGATTGAATCTTGATGAACACTCTTTGGATCATGTGTTTACATCCATATCCATTTCTTCTGCTTCATCAACCATAATTTCTTCTGCATCATCACCCACATTTTCTTCTGCATCATCACCCATATTTTCTTCTGCATCATCAGGTTCAAATGTCGCCTTTTCATCCACTCTTTTGGGTGACCCCATAACTCTACCACAATTTTCCTCATCTGGACTAATAACTCCTTCATCGTATTCATCTATCCAGTCTTGTATCAAAACTCCTTGATGATCCATGTAAATTGGCAGTAGAACTCTACAGTGGTATAAAACCTCTATGAATTCCACGTACTCCATCTCATCTGAAATCAATCGCAACCCATAAGGTACGTCATGGTCAGGTAGACAATAGTACAGGTTCTTGCATTCCCTTCCAACAAATCTTTCAAGGAACTCGATACATTCCTTCAACTCCATCCCCGAAAAATCAACCTCGTCTAGGTACTGTTGCATGCCATTTATGTAGCCAAAGGGTTCCCGATTGAAGATTCCTTTGAAGTGCAACTCGACCACAACATTGGATCCCATGGTTTAGATCGACTGTAAGAATTTCTGGGCGAACAGGGGCTACAGTGGATTTTTGGGCGAACTGGGTTTTCGATTTCTTTTGAGGGTTTTCTGCTTCGATTCTTTGTTTGGTAACATCGTATGAACAGACGAATGGGTTTTAAAGTCTTTCATTTCATTTTCGAGTGACATGGCAGCCTAATCACCAGCTGACTAGGCTTTGAAACCGGGTTACCCCTTCGTTTTATAGAAGAGGGACCTTTTTAACAACCAAATCAATAATTCATGCCCTCATAACACCAAAAAAATAACTTAGGGAACAAATCGACCAGCAAACAAGACGTCATGGGGCTACAGTGTATTTTTGCCTAATTTTAATATCTAAAAGATTGCTAGATTACTAAATAACTAACTTACCATTGATATGAACTCGTGCCTTTATTGAACGACATCTTTTATTAGTTTTTGAAGTTGCAACCTTTTAGAAAGAAATCAACCACATGATCAGCTTTCCAACTGTAGCACCACCTGCTGGAAAATAAAACGAACTTTCAATTAGTTTCTTAGTATAATAAGGAAAATTGCTTTGTCTTAAATGAGCTTTCAATTCTTGTGATGGACCTGATAGGATTTATATATTCAACCCATTATTATGTGTATATATACACACACACACACACGCACACACTTTCAAAAAGCTACCACTTTTAAAAATATAATATATGTATATATTTAACCAAATTTTTTATCTCAATAAGCTCTGAAAGAAATGAGTGAAATTAGCCGCATAAAAGTAATTCAAGAAAACACTAATAAGGCCCGGTCATTAAATCCCATGATTAGTTCTTACTTCTTGTATCATCGCCAAATTTTCATCATCACTTTTATACAAAATCGTTTGTGAGAGCTTACTCTACCTCACATAAGCAGTTTTTTCAAAAATCATGGGTGCATTTGGATTTCTAGAATGGTTGCACAAACACGAAAAATACAATGTATAAATAACTTGGGAAATTGCAAAAAAAAAAAATTTAAGGTACTTTATCATGCCCCAAACTAAGAGAAGTCCCAACCACACCTAGTTGCAACTTGTTGCGAATTAGAAGCGAAATCAATTATAATGCCCAAAAATTTTGAACAATCGTATAGTAATTTAAAAATGTAGCCACGTCGACCCTTCATCTCAAGTTCATATCGTAACTTACAAATTGCAGAATGTTGGATTTGATTGATAGCCCATTTTATTCATACTTAATAATAACAGGAAAAGGGTAAGTAAGTTGCCGCTTGCCCCATAAAAAAAACATTCGACTTTCTTTCCCTGTTGTTTTATTCCTGCAAAACTGAGAAATAAAGATGAATGAAAATTGTCAAAAGCCAACCAATTAATCAGAAAAAACCCTGACTTATGACGTTAGTCAAAGAAGGATGCTGATGATTGCAATCAATTTTGATGGGAGGAGGCGTTGATTAGAGGCATATCGATAGAGAGATAGAGATTAGGAGGTGGACATGTGGAAGAGATGATGTTGGTGGTGGTTATTGAGATAAAAAAATGGAAGTGGTGGCTTCACTTACCGGTGTCATTCAAGCTCATTGCCGTCGATGTTGTCTCTGATCTCTAATGGCGAACACAAATACGATATTGAAAACGGACTTATGGGTAACTTGCAGACTCGATTTGTGGAAAAGGTCGGTTACGAATTTATGGGCTAGAGATTAGGAGCGAGATTGGTGGGTGTCATCAAGGAAATTGATTCAAACAATTGATTTTGAATATGAATGAATACTTAAACGGATCATTAAGGAGATAAGAAACTGATAAACCAATTATTTTTTTAAAGAAAATCAAAATTACCAGAAAATGACACGTGTCAAATTCAATGTGGTGATGACAGGTGTCCAAGAGATAGGATATATTAGGATAGGATAGGATATATATATATATATATATATATATATATATATATATATATATATATATATATATATATATATATATATATATATATATATATATATATATATATATAAGTAAAGAGGGAGGGCTTAGAAGGCTTGCTTTTGCTCTTCGTTTCGCCTCCCCTTCCTCCAATAGGATTTGCTGCTGTTATTCCTTCTTGTTTGTTGCTTGCTTCACCATCTTGCTTGCCTGCTTCACCAACCACCTTGGCTGTTTGAAGATGTCAACTCATGCTCCCTTGGTGAAACATGCCTTTATCTCTGTTGAAAGTATACTTCCTTTCAAACTTAACAAACTGAGTTAATTATTTAGGTTTCTAACTTGATTTGTTTAATCTAGATAATTCAGAGGTAGATTATGTCATTTGCTGGAATGTGGAGGATGTACTTTGTGTGTGATGGTTTGTACAGAATATTGTTGAAGGGCTAAAGGTGGAAAAGCTACAAAGTAAAAGAATGAGGGCTCACTTTCGGTGTAAATTGAAGACACGCGGATCATGGGTTACAAATGGTTTACCCATGGGTCATACCCTTCATATTTATATCCAAGTGTTATTACTTTTGTTGAGAGGGCTATTATTTTCAGAAGAACTGTCTCTCTTTTTATCTCTCTCGTTCAAGCTGTGATCTAGGGTTTAAACTGAAATTGTTTTTAGTCTTTACTCTTGTTTTTTGCTTCTGTATTAAAGGTTATTGAGTGTTTAAAATTAGAGAGTAGATTTAGGTGTTTGTAGTGAGTTTTCCGCTGTAAAAGTAAACATTGATCTTTAATAAAATTAGATTTATGGTTTTTTACATGGTATCAGAGCCATTCAGAGCTCTTTTCATCGTTTCTTGAACTCATCCTCTCAAATCTGATTAGATCTCTTTAGATCTGCATCGGTTTTTTGTTTTTTGTTTTTTAGGGGTTTCTACCCTGAGACACCAAGTATCTCAGTTTCTTGAAATTCTTTTTTCGAATTTGATGGATCTCTTTAGATTGAAGTCAGATTGTCGGTTTTTTCAGTTTTATTGAAGGTTGTTCTTCATGATCTGACTTGAGCTCTTTAGTTCTTTATTGGATTCATTTTTTTGTTTGTCTTGTGATTATACTTCATGAACCGACCTGATCTTTGTAGATTTGTGCTAGGTTCTGTCGGTTTTTTGCTAAGCCCTGTGTTAGATTTAGTTTTTTGTGTACTTCTTGAACAAATTGTTTTTTGTTTAGTAGCCTAAAGTCGTGGTCAGATCCTCTCTGATCTGAGTCTATCTCAATCACTTTCTGTTGGTATGATTTCTAACCTCGCATATTGAAACCCTGGATCACCTTTTTTATTCTGGTTGCTGATCGTGTTTGGAGTAGCTTGATGTGGTTATTCGAGCTGTGAAGGGTTACGTGTTGGTGTTTAGGGCCTGAGTTCTTCAGGCGTATGTGAGCACAGCAAGTGTGCTGATTATTCTCAACAAACCCCTCTGTAAGTCTTCTGTTATGTTTTTCTTCTTTGTTTGGGTTATTTTCTCCTGGGAAGCTGCAGCAGTTGATATACTGTAAGTTTTTTTCTATTATCTGTCTGTAGCAAGGGTTGGAATGCTGCTAGTATTGGTGTTCTCATCCTTGGCCTATAGGCAGACGTTTTGCATTAGTATTTAGGCTTGAAAACTGGTTATGAACACCAGTCTTAAATGTTTTTTTCTGATCTGTGTGCCTTATACATGTTGTCTGTTGTTGCTATTCTATTACTAAAAGGTTGGTGACCTTGACCTGCCATCTTATTGGTGTGGAATCCTGGTCTTCTACTACATTTTTTCTTTTATGGCTCTATTGCCTTTGTTTTTGCGTAATGACGGGACTTCTAACAACAGAATATTTAAGTGCAACGGCACATGATTTTGTTGATTATGATGACCCCCTTTATTTACATTTGTCTGATAATGCTACTGCTACTATAATAGGGTTTAAGTTGGTTGGAACTGAAAATTTTAGAATATGGCGAATCTCTATGACTAGGGCTTTAAAAGGTCGTGATAAGCTAGGGTTTGTAGAAGGGTCTGTAATAAAACCTGTTGATGATATTGCTAAAAAATTAAAATAGGAACGTGCTAATGCTGTGGTCAGCACTTGGATTCTTGATTCACTATCAGAACCCATATATGCAGGTCATGCACCTACTGAGAATGCTTTCGACATATGGAATGATCTTTTTGAAACCTATCATAAATCGGATGGCTCGGTTGTGTTTCATCTACATCAGAGGATTAATTCCTTTATGCAAAGTAGTCTGTCTGTTTCTGATTATTATAACAAGTTGGATGCTCTTTTGAAGGAGTTTGATGGCCTCACAAACCTTCCTGAATGTGTTTGTGAGACTACTACGCGGTTCAATGACCATTCAAAGTTAATAAAATTAATGCAATTTCTTAATGGTTTGGATGACTCGTTTAATCAGGTTAAAAGGCACATACTTTTAATGGAACCACTTCCAAACGTTAGAACGACTTTTTCTATTATTTCTCGTGAAGAGTCTTTTCAAAAAAACGGGTCTTTGTCAAATAGTTCTATTAAATCCCAACCAACTGCTTTTATCAGCCGCTTTAATGATTCAAAAAGAAATAAAGGAATGAGTCAAAATCAAAATTTTGAATGTAAGCATTGTGGTGTTAAAGGTCACATAATAGAAAGATGTTTCAAGCTAATAGGTTATCCTAAAGATTTTAAATCAAAAAATGACACCAATTTCTCTAATAAAAATTCACAAAATTTGTTTAGCAAGTCCTTTTCTAATAATAATGCTAATTCTAGTGTTTCTGATTCATCACCTTCTTTGTCCTCTCGTGATGGAACTCATGGTCAACACTACCTTACTGGTGATCAATACTTAAAATTACTCCGGTTGATTAGTGAGAGCAAAGGAATTAAGGATGTACCTGCTAATGCTAACATGGCAGGTATGTGTTGTAATTCTGTTGCTTCTCTTAAAAAAATGGGTAGTTGACTCGGGAGCAAACCAGCATATGACTGCATCTGTATCAAATCAGTGTGATACTATAGATGTGTCTAAACTGAATTTATGTGTTGGTCACCATAATAGTTCGTCTAGGGCTAATCTTTCTTAGTGTTTTGTTTCAAAGTATATATGGCACAATAGACTTGGTCATCCTGCTGATCAGGCCTTAAATGTGCTAAAAAATCGACTTAATTTTAGTAGTGAGCCCCTACTATCATGTGAGGTGTGTCATAAAACAAAACAAACTAGGGTTCCCTTTCCTCAAAGTCAAAAATTAAGCACCAAGCTTGGAGAGTTGATTCATTTTGATGTTTGGGGTCTTTATCGTGTTTTAGGTGATTTTAAATATTTGCTTACCATTATTGATGATTTTACTAGGGCAACCTAGGTTTATTTGATTAAATCTAAAGATGAAGTGTTTAATTGTTTCTTGTCTTTCTTTAATATTTTACATACTCAGTTTGATACCAAAGTTAAAGTAGCAAGGTCTGATAATGGAATTGAGTTTGTGGATAATAGAATGAAAACCTTTTTTGAAAACAAAGGGATTGTGCATCAAACTTCATGTGTTCATACTCCACAAAAATGGTGTTGTGGAGAGAAAACGCAGGAACATTTTAAATGTTTCTAGATCCTTGTTATTTCATTCAGGATTACCTTTAAAATATTGGGGGGAGGCTGTGCTGACTTCTGTCTTCTTAATTAATTGCACTCCTTCTTCTATTTTAAATGGCTTGTCCCCTTGTGAGCTTATCTACAAACGGCCTCCAAAACTTGATTTGCTTAGAGTCTTCGGGTGTCTGTATTTTGCAACTCGTCTTAATATTTCTAATTAATTTTCTGAACGGGCTGAAAAGTATGTTTTAATTGGTTATTCTACTGATAAAAAGGATACAAATTGCTTAGTATTGATTTTGGTATTATTTTTTTTGTCTAGGGATGTGAAGTTCTATGAGACTGTGTTTCCTTTTAAACTGAATGTTGATCAACATAATATGTCGCAATCTAGGGATCACTTTTCCAATGATGTGCCAGACTCTTCTGAGTTTGTGATTACAAATAGAAAACAAATGAACTTAGATGTAACCCGTGAGACTGATTTTGTTAGTACTGTCCATAAATTGGAAGGTACAAAATTTGTTCCTAGGTGTAACCAAGATGTTGAGGTACAAATGCCTCGGTCCCTTTGGACTGATGGTGTTAGTGCAGTTCATACTTTGGTGGAATCTGAACAAATTTTTGAAATTTCATTTTGGTAAGTTTGATTTTTGATTTTTGTGGGCGTGTTGCACTAGTGCATGCGTACCCGCAGGGGAAAGCAATTATCCCCATTGCAGTTTGATTCTGAGATTGAGCGTACTACGCGCAAACTCCGTGCCCGTAGGCGTTTAAGCATCATGAATTATAGTCAAGTTAGCAGTAGTCCGGTCAGTGTTGCCCAGGAACCGTCAGGTGAGGCAACAGGGATGTTTTCCATTCCCCCATTATCAGAGTTTCAGTTTGGGAGCACGAGTGCTTCTGGTGGTGCAGTTTCAGCCCCTGCACCCATACCATCATGCACTCCACCATCTATCCCACCATTTACACCCGCTTCACAACCCCAATCCACCAATCCATTTTGCTTCTGCTATGTCTTGGGGAGAGCCGACCCGAGATGGCACCCCAGCTCCTAGACAGCAGACACCAACATCCCAACCACAACCAGCCCTCTTTAAACCTCAACCCACTTACCAATCAACACAACCAATACACTTTCAACAACCGCCTCAGCCTCGATACCATTACCCAGAGACGGATGAAGTGTATGACGAGGAAGATGAAGGATGGGTGCCACCAGCACCACAACCACAATGGAACCGAGGTCGGGGACCTCTCAGAAGAACGCCACAATATCCACCACCAGGTCAGCGGGAGTACAATGATCATCTTTACGGTAACCCCGCTCAACCTTTACATTTTTCACAACCGAGACGGCAATCGGTTGCATCACATTTCCAACCGCGGGAATATGATGATTCGTCGCCGATCTATATTCCTGATAACATAGATTCGCAAGTAGAGATTAGACCTCAGTTATTAGGAATATTACCAGAATTTAGAGGATATAAGCAGGACGATCCCTATAACCATTTATATGAATTCTTAGCGATCGCTAATGCTAATAATCCCAGAAATACAAATAGAAATATTTTCAGGCTTAGACTGTTTCCGTTCATCCTTAAGGATAAAGCCAAATATTGGTTCACATCGTTGCCATCAAATAGCATTACTACGTGGGATCAGCTCAAGGCAATGTTCCTTCAGGAATTTTATCCGGCGAGCAAAACAACTGAAATCAGAAGAGTTATCCAGGATTTCCAGCAAAAGCCTGGAGAGGCTTTTCATGAAGCCTTTGACAGACTGAAGGAGTTGTTGCGATCTTGTCTGCATCACGAGATTCCCAGGTGGCAGTTGGTCAAGCTGTTCTTCGAAGGTGTCAGTGAGACACACCAGGCCATGATAAATGCCTCATCCAGTTGGACATTTATATGGCAAGACCCAGAGGAAGCCTGGCAGTTTTTGGAGCAGTTGATCAATGGCTCCAAAGCAAACTTTTCCACCAGGAAAACTGTAAGTACGGCGGCAGCGGTAGGAGTCGATGTTGATTGGAAAAAAGAAGTGAAAAAGGAAATCAGTGAATTAAATAAGAAGTTTGACAGACTTATGTCGACATTACAGAATGGACCGCCAAGTTCATCACAAAGAGGTCAAGGAGGACCTAAGACCCACGAGGCAAATCAAGTTTATGGCCAGGGTCAAGGCCAGCACAATAATGGTCGACCCTACAGGCCATACAACCAAGGACCACAGCAAAACTTTAGGCAAAACAATTATCAGGGTCAACCGACTAGTCAGCCTAGAAACAATCAGCCTGCGAACAATGGAAACAACGACAACAACATGGGTCCCACTAATGCCAACAACAACGCCCCAGGGACCCAAGAAGAGATGATAGCAAAGATGTATGATATGATCACCACAACACAACAACAATCTCAAGCGAATGCAAAGGCCATCGCAAATATAGAAAGACAAATAGGTCAAATGGCTACAGATCAGCAAAAGAGAGACAGTGGCAAGTTACCAAGTGCTACTGAAGTCAATCCTACGCATAATCAGCGTCCAGGGAAGGAACAAGTCAACACTGTGGAATCAGGATGGCGAAATGTCACTCTGGAGGACTTGTTCGAAGTAGGGAGTGAAGTAAGACCAGGGGAAGAAGGAAAGGCGCTAGAAAGCGAGGAAGGTAAAGAAGGAGGAGTTACGGTTGAGAATGGCACTCAACCAGAAACAGATAAAGAGATCCAGGAGCAATTGACAATAGCAGGGATCAAACAGAAGAAGAAGAATAGGAAAGAAAAGAAGAAGCAGGAAGCATCCAGATCAACGGGACCCTTAATGAATCAGCCCCTGTGGGACGAGCTTAAGGATGCCCCTAAAGACACCAGGATTCTGCAAGAAATGTGTGAACAGAATGGGAAAAGCAAAGCACCTACACAAAAAACGGTGAATTTGACTGTGAGAGCTAGCGAGGCATTATTGGGAACATTGCCTAAAAAGGAAAAGGACCCGGGATCACCTTTGATCACTACAACTGTAGGGGACGTGGTTATTCGAAACACCCTATTAGATTTGGGAGCAAGTGTTAACATCTTGCCAGGATACTTATATGACAAGTACAAGAACGAAGAAATTGAGCCAGCAGAAGTCGTACTGCAGCTGGCTGACCAATCAACTAAGGTATCTAGGGGAAAGCTAACCAATGTCATAGTCAAAGTAGGGGACTTTTTCTATCCCGTAGATTTTCTGGTCATGGAATATGAGAGTCCGGACGATGCGCCTGCGCTCATCTTAGGGCGTCTATTTTTAGCTACTGCCGGGTCAGTGATCGATTGCAAGACTAGAGATATGTATATTTTCTTCGGGACCAGGAAAAGAAGATTGAATATGTTTGGGAACCCGATATCATTACCTTCAGAGGAAAATGGCAAACCAGCAGACAGGAAAACATTAATGGAGCCAGGAATTAGGAGCAAGGAAAAGATATGGACACGTACGGGAGAGGGAGGAAAAGAGGAAATCTTAAAGGAAACCAAGGACCACCCGTTGTCCGCCATCGACAAGGAACAATTGCTGGACATGATAGAGATGATGGAAGCAAGGCATCAACAATATGAAAGAGAATCCAGAAAACGAGAGGCGAATGTTTTTGAACTCTTGAAATCTCAACAACAATGGATCAGCGGTGTGAGTGATCGGATGACCCAACTCACATCCCTTATGACAATGATGGCCAATAATTTCATGCCAGAATACCAGCAAATG
This sequence comes from Cichorium intybus, assembly GCA_023525715.1. Taxonomy (NCBI): domain Eukaryota; kingdom Viridiplantae; phylum Streptophyta; class Magnoliopsida; order Asterales; family Asteraceae; genus Cichorium; species Cichorium intybus. The sequence continues at coordinate 137,686,142 of CM042011.1, read as the reverse complement.
CCATCAAGGGGTCAAGAAGAAGAAGAAGAGTCAGCTTAGGAGCAGCACGTCTGGCTGAAGACGTTAAACTTAGCGCTTGTTGGGAGGCAACCCATCGTGTCATAAGTTAGGATATATTTCTAAAAAAAATAAAAAAAAAAAAAATACAAAAAAATTATACACTAATCTTTTTGCAGATACTAGTGGTTTGAAATAAGTGTGGGGTCATTTGAGAAGTTTTGAAAATTTTGAAGTCCGCGCCGCGGGTATTTGAATTACGCGACGCGGGATCGTAAACCAACCCGATGCGCAGGGGTTGATTTGGACACGCGCGACGCGCAAAACGTGAACCCGCGGCGCGGTAAACGATCAGTCGGTTTTTCTCCTTTATAAGGTAAACCGCGGCTCGCATAACCCACACGCGACTCGGAGCTCTGGTGATTGAAATTTTCTTGCGATTTTTCTTGCTTATTGTGTTTCTACTACCAAGGTATGCCATTCTAACTATCTATTGCTCGTTAAAACTAGCGATTAGGTAGTTAATTTTAGTGATTTGCCCAAAATAGTTCAAAACTTAGAATCGCTAATGCTAGCTCATAGGGTGTTTGTTTTGCCAAATAGAGACCCTAGATGAGCTAGTCGGCAATTAGGCTACCTTGTGGTGTGATTAGATTGAATTGTAGCAGGTTAAATTGAGATTTTGGATCGGGGTTTGGAAACAGCCGCACGCCGCGCCGCGCCCTTGCTCTTGGGCCGCGCCGCGGTGCGGTGGGGAGGAAAAGGACTAATTTTGCAAAATTTTGTTTTGTTTTGTGCTATGTGTTTTCTTTTGCAGATGATGTTCAGATTGGACCATCTCTTCCTCCAGTTCCCCGCAGAGCTTGCCAGTTCAGTGGAGTATACTTCGCGGAGAGACGCATTGACTCGTCGCCGGGTCCTTGAGGCGACAGTCATCGATCGAGATATTTTGAGGGACGCTAGGCTCTGGGGTGCGATTGAGCCATTCCTACATCGCACCTGGACCCACGAGGAGGCATCATTCACATGCCGTGGCTGGGATAGGATCATGGCCACAGACGAGGACGTGGTCTACACGGAGTTGTTGCTGGAGTTCATATCCACCATCCAGTTCGCACCTCGGGCGGGAGACCCGCGTTCCAGGCTGGTACGATTTCGTTTGGGAGGTGAGCACAGGGAGTGCAACCCCCGGGAGTTCGGGAGGCGAGTGGGGTTATACACTCCTGCGGACCTCCAGCATCGCTATTTCACCCGGTTCTTCGGGTCCTGTATTCAGGGGGAGCCGGACAGGGCTCCCAACATGGAGGTTTGGGCATCGCTGTCCAACGTCAGATACGAGGCGGGAGCTTCCAGGGAGAGTCATCTTCGAGACCCACTTCACCGCCTCATGCACCGGATCGTCTCCACCTCCATCATGCAGCGGGAGGGAGGCGAGAAGGTGTCGGGCGATGACATGACCTTTTTGTGGGTCCTCCTCGACCCATCCAGATTCCTCCACCTCCCATACGCCCTCGCGGTCGCTCTCTCCACCCACGCTATCGGCACCTCCACCAGCAGCCCATTAGCCAGGGGGTATTTCATCACCCGCCTGGCCCGTTCCTATGGCATCCTTACTGCCCCCGTGGCAGCCTCTTTGACTGCTCTGCCTCCATCCCGCACTACAGCGCGCACGTTGGAGAGGATGCGGCTCATTGAGCTGCAGCGCCCGGGGCAGTACATCCGGGCACCTACCGAGCCTCTTCAGGCACCCCAGCCTGCGTATGCCCAGCCTGGCAGGAGACGTAGGAGGCCAGAGCCGGAGCCAGCACCTGCAGCTCCGACAGAGCCACACTAGGAGGACCTGGCAGCCAGGGTTGCCAGGATCGAGGACCAGCTCGAGTGGATCGGGGAGGTACTTCTTCAGATCGCATCAGCGCAGGGCCAACACCCCCGACCATTCCCAGCCAGAGCCTACGATCATGAGGTCGGACCCTCCAGGCCGCCTGGTAGTGATTGATGTACATTTTTTTTCTTTCTTTTTATCTTTTTTGGGGATATATGTACAAACTTATGACGCTTCTATTTGTATAGTTTTTGTTCATGTTTTATTTGTCATGTTTGCTTTTTAATTTGTTTGTTGAGTGATGCATGTTATACCAATTTGAGAAGGAGTTGTCTCAGACAAGTGCGGGGTCACCGTACCCCCTCCACTTGTCTCGACCACCGGCGTGTTCACTGTAGCGCTACAACTCCAGAATACGAAATCGAGGATCCGTTTGTACGCAATTATACCTGTGATATTGAGCACCAAGCAGTCTATCGTCCAAAAAAGGGGTAACTCTTTCTCCCTTGTTTTGAAATAATTTTGTACAACGGGGACGTTGTACGGTTTTAAGTGTGGGGTGTAGACGGTCGAAAGAGAATTTTTGAAATTTTTGCAGAAATGATCAATTTTTCAATTTTTAGCAACTTTTTCAAAATTTTTAATGAATTGCAATTTTGAAACGAATGGTTTATGATTGTGATAGCATTAGTATTTTTCAAGAAATACTATTTATTTGTGATCATGCTATTAGTTAGTCAAATAAGTTGAGTTTTATGAGTATAGAAGATCGAGTTGCTTTAGGATTGGAATTTAGGAAGGAAAAGTCAATATGTGGCCTTTGTTGTTCGAGCCGGTAGGTCTAAAATGGGTGGTCCTTATGCACCTTACCACCTAAGATCGTCTGGTCTAGGATGGTATTTCTGAAAGCTCGCTACACGGACAACATCGAAAGTCATGGACAATTCCTTAATGGCCTTTAGAATCTGAATGAGTAAGTACACTTCATTGTGGACAGAAAGTTTGTAATCAAGGGTTCTCTAGAAAGCCATGAATTCCAAAGAACAACTCAATTATGTTTTCGCGAACTATTCCACTCTAACTCAAAAGATCAATAAACTTTGAAACTGAACACACTCAAAAATTGTTTGATTCTTTATTATAATTTGTTAAAAACTCTCTTGCTTGGGGACAAGCAAGGCACAAGTGTGGGGTGTTTGAAAACGCCTAGTGATATTAAGTATTTTAGGCGTTGTTGGGCCCTGTTCTTGATAAAATTATATCAAATATGTCTGGGTATTCTCACTTTTCGTGCCAGGACTTGTTTGGAGAAAAAGAATAGAAATAGGGACTAAAAGCGTGCAAAAGGAAGAAGTTGGGAAGGAATGAAAAATCAAGAGAACTCGTACGCGCGCTGCGGGAATCAACTATGCGCGACGCGGGCTTAAGGCGGTGGAACACATTCAAATGCCGAAGAAAACGGGAAAAGATAAGTACGTGCGCCGCGGATTTCACTTCTGCGCGGCGCGGTTGCGGGAAATTTGCAAGTATAAATAGATGCATTTCCAGCCGAAAACCCCAGCAAAGACCCGGGTGTAAAATCGACCTTGAAGCTCTTTGACTCCAGGATTTCATTTCAGCAAGCTCACAATTGGTATTTTATGTTTTTGGATTTAATTTCTTTTTAGTAGCAAGTAGTTTTGTAGCTAAAGTCTTTGGGAGTGACAACCACTGACTTTGAGCACTTAGGTTTCTGATTTTAGAAACATTTGGTTACTGTTTTGTGATTGGAATTCAGATTTGGTGAATGAAAAGCATTTGGTTACATTTAATCGTAGCTTTTCGGTGTTTTTGATGTTTGTGTTTGGTTTGATTGATTGATTGTGTTTTGGATGTTGTTTTGGACCTTGTTAGGACTGTTTTTCTTAGCTGAAATCAGTAGCTAATTAGGTTATTTGGTAAGCATTAAACCTTGGCTAGTAACTGTTCAATAGGACTGTCGTTAGTGGCTAGTTTATGCTTTGCTTGGTTTTGCTAGTTTGGATGCCTTTGATTGCTTCTGAGTCAGAGATGTACTTCTGATTTCAGAAAGTGACTAGGTCATTTGGACATAGCTTAGCTTGGCTTGAGTGTTTGATTATAGTCTCATTTGCTAGTGATTAGGAAAATAGAAACCAGATCCTCCGACTATAGCTGTGACACTATTAGTTGGTAATCTCTCATCTAGTCTAACCACGAAGCTCCTGTGGATCGACCCTGACTACCGCTATACTAGTGTGTGTGTGTGTTAGGTTTTCTCTTATTTTTGACCGCACGACGACCGCTGCGATGCCAAGTAGTGAAGCTATTACTGAATTTAATATTAGTCACGCATCTGGATATACTAGACCTAGAAGAGAGTCCATATTACCAACTCGCTTTACCGACTTTTTTCTTGATAATTGTAAGAACCCAAAAATATTGGTAAAAGTATAAAATGAATGTATGAGAAGTTTTTGGTTAAATTATGTCTTAATAATATAAATTTTTGTATAAAAAGAGCAAAAAAGGTATTTTGGTAATTTTCAGTTCTTGTGGTAAAATGAAAATAATCATATTTTCAGCAAGGATGATATATATAAACTACAATAAAGTTATAAGGATGAAGTAAGGATATTGAAAATGTAAAAGTGAGAGAAAAGTACAAAAATGACCAAAAAGGGTATTTTGTCATTTTGAAATATTTAACTTAAGAATGAGATTTTTAAGTGTTAAAATGTCTTAAAGTGCAAAATAAGTTTATAAGTGGAGTAAAGTTATAAAATGTAGAAGTTCTTATAATCTAAGCATGTTATGTGCTATTTTGAGAAAAATGGTAAAAAGGGGTAAAATGGTCATTTGACATGCAAATGACTTTAAAGTCAAGAAAATGTAATGTTGGGGTTCAAATGAAGAAAATAAACTTATAATGTTATAAAAATGTGTTTTTGTGCCATTTTGGGAAAAATGGAACTAGAGGGGGCCAAAGTGTAAAATGGCTAGGTATAAAAGGGAGGAAATCATCTCCCAGTTCTTAGAACACGGGAGAAGTTTCTGGAGAAGGCTAGAGGACACGGGTTTGGTGGGTTCTTGAAGATTGGAAGCGGAAATGTGATATAGATTGTTAGGAATTGAAGAATTCAAGTCAAGAAAGGTTAGTAAGCTTGTTTTGGGGTTGATTAACCCATTTCTCATAAGGGAGTTACTGTAGCTTCAAGATTTCAGTGGCTAGAGGAGGATTATCCTATGATTCCTAGCCTTAATTAGTGTCTTAATCACCATATAAACTTAGTTCATGCATTGAAAGTGCTAAAAATCAAGAAAATGAGCATTTGAGCTCAAGAACCCTAATTAATGGGTTTGTAAGAACAAGTTGATTCCAATGGTTCTTAATGAGTTCAATATGTCTTAATAGAAGTAGTTAATGGTTTCTAATTGTTCAATTGAAGTAATTTCAGTTTTTGGTATCAAAACCCTAAAAATGAGATTTTCATGAATTTGGATGGAATCAGTGATTTCATGGTTGAAAGACATGTTTAAATGATGGGTTTTGGTCCTGGAATGAGTCTAAAACGAATAAGTAAGTCATAAAGAACTTAATATGCGAAACTAGTGAATTACAGGACAAAAATCGGACTAAAAATGGATTCTGCAGGTCATGCACGAGTCGTGCACTTTAACCCTTGGGTTTGCACAAGTCATGCTCTACATGGGAATGAAAGTATGTTGTTATTAGGGGTGCACGAGTCGTGCTCCTTGAAGTGCAAAATATGCACGAGTCGTGCTCCCAAAGCAGGGGCAAAATGAAGTGCAATTTGATGTTAGGCTTATCCATTTGATGTCCAATTGATACCCTAAGGATAATATAATGTGAAAACATGAAAAATAATGTTAAATTGGGTATAAGACTTTCCAAGGGTATAATGGCCAATAGTATACCATGTAAATGATAATTGAAAGTAGTAAAGAAGAGGATAAGTTAAGTAATGAATGTCACAACTATATTGTGATATAAGTCTAGTAAGACATGAAATCAGTGATCTTTACATACTATTGAAGCATAATATGTATTAATAAAATGTGAATAAACTCCTTAGGTACTTAAGGAGTAAAAGATCAGTGAATAGGAGGGACGAGGAAAAGGATAGCTCTAGTTAGATTTCTCTAACTAGTTAAGGTGAGTATGTGTGGATATTTCTTTGTACATAGCAGACTAATGATTTCAGAAAATGAGAATTCCAATTTTACTTTAAATGTTAAAGTTTGGAAACAGTTTTGAAAGTGGCTCTATCATGGAGCAAAGTGTTTTAAAACATATTTTAAAGAGGTTCAGTTTATAAATCTATTTGAAAGAGGCTCCATATATGAGCTAAAGATGTTGAAGTTAGTTTTAAAAGTGTTTTTGAATATGAGTTAAAGAGTTTATGTGTTTGAGTTCATTAAGAATTGTGTTCATATTTGACCAATTTGAGATGAAGTGAAGAAGATAATGAAATATGAAAGTAAAACAAAGAGAGTAATAAGAGTCAGTTGTCCGGACTAGGATCACCCATATAATCGGGAGATCTGAAGACACTACTGGGGTGGTACCTCCCGTCGCGAAGTAGTTGTCTAGCTTAGCATAACCTTATGGTTGGATTTGTTCCAAGCCATAAAGGGGAGACAGAAGTAGCATAACCTTGCGGGTGGATCTGTTCCGTCCCGTGAAGGGGAGTTGGTAAAAATGAGTTAAACTAATTCATGAGTTTCAGTTGGTCTTGAGAAATGAGAAAAGCAGTTTTAAGAATTATTTATGAAAAGCAGTTTTGAGATTTATTACAAAAATCAGTTTTGAGTAACTTTGAGTTCTCTTATAAGAATCAGTTTTAAGTATTCTACTTGTTTAGTGTTTCAAGTTTTGTGTAAGAAAGTTTTGGGTCTAAAACCCATATTACTCACGAGGCTTTATGTCTCACGTATTGTTTGTTTTAAATGCTATGTACTTAGGTAAAAAGAGCAGGAGCTAAGTTAATCCATAAGCTTTAAAGTTGGGGACCAGAGTCACATATAGATAAGTTTAAATTATGGCTTTTGTATGCAGTCTGTAATACCCCTTATGGATAATTTTAAAAAAAAATTATGTGACTTCTTTGCAAGTCATATACTACAAATATATTAATTTATGGTTATTGAGAAAGGGGTGTTACAATAATAATCATAAGTATGACATAAATGAGTCGGTTAACTATTCTTTTCTAAGTAAAGAAAGTAAATGTTTTATTTCTAACAAATGGAGTTTATTTCAACTTGGCATAAATAATGTTTTTTTATATGGTAGCCTTGATGGAAATGTATATATGACATTACCTCAAGGGTATCATACTAAAGGTGATATTTGTATATGTAAACTATTAAAATCTTTGTATGGACTTAAGCAAGCTCCTAAAAAATGGAATGAGATATTATGGTCTTAGTTATTTGAGTTTGACTTTAAACAAAGTGGAAATGATTACTCCGTGTCTGTTTGTTCTCATAATGGTTTTTTTGTTACATTACTTGCTTATGTGGATGATATAATTCTAGCAGGAAATAATGTCTTGGAAATTACAAATGTGAAAGAATTTTTAAAAAACACTGTTTTTGATAAAAGATTTTGGAAAATTAAAGTTTTTTTTGGAAATTGACGTGATAAACATTACAAGTGATATATGTCTAACTCAAAGGAGAAATTGTTTAGAACTTCTTTCTGAGTTTGTTATGCTAACCTGCAAACCTGTGAAAACGCCTTTGGAAGTTAAGTTTGTAGTAAAAGTAGTGAATATGAACTTTTTCTAATTATTACAGAGTTTCAAAACTTTATTGGAAAATTGATTTTCTTTACAGTCACAAGGCTAGATATTTCTTATGTTGTGCAGACTTTGAGTCAAGTTATCCATAGTCCTCTGAAATCTCATTTTAAAACTGCTTTTAGACTGTTAAGATTTCTTAAACAAAATCCTGGAAAAAGAATCAGTGTAATCAAATTTGATTCATGCATGTTAAAAGGTTTTGCAGGTGCTGATTGGGCAAAATGTTTGACTTCAAGAAGATCTGTAACTGAATATGTGGTTTATTTGGGAAATTATCTTGTATTGTGGAAGAGTAAGAAACATGATATTGTTTCTCGTTCTTCCACCGAATCTAAATATCGAGTTTTGAATTCCGTTACATGTGAAATAACTTCGATTTTGAAAATTCTGTATGATCTGAGAATTAAAGGATTAACCCCCGTTAATGTTTTTTGTGATAGTGAATTTGCTATTAAATTACCTTTTAATCCTGTAATTCATGAGCAAACTAAACGTTTTGAAGTTGATGTTCTTTTTATTCGTGAGAAGGTTTCAAAAGGAATTTTGAGAATTGTAAAAGGTTTATTTGAAGATCAACATGCTGATATTCTGTCTGAATCATTATTTGTTTCTCAGCATGAATATCTATGTTGACAAATGGGTTTGATTGATCCATTCCAAGGTAGGCTTTGATGTTGTTAAGTTTGAGGGGGGGGGGGGTGTTGAAAGTATACTTCTTTTCAAACTTAACAACCTGAGTTAATTATTTAGGTTTCTAACTAGATTTGTTTAATGTAGATAATTCAGAGGTAGATTGTGTCATTTGCTGGAATGTGGAGGATGTACTTTGTGTGTGATGGTTTGTACAGAATATTGTTGAAGGGCTAAAGGTAGAAAAGCTACAAAGTAAAAGAATGAGGGCTCACTTCCGGTGTAAATTGAAGACACGCGGATCATGGGTCACAAATGGTTTACCCATGGGTCATACCCTTCATATTTATATCCAAGTGTTATTACTTTGGGTTATTGTCACATTAATCCTATAAACTTTTACCAAAAATTTTAAAAGGTCCTTAAAGAAATTTTCGGGTCTCTTAAGTCATTAAAGTCGAAAAATCCGTGTCTCTTAAATCATTATTGGAAGGGTAACCGGTTAAAGTGGTTTGAAAGCTGACGTGGCATTAATAAATCATGGAAGGATTTGAAGTCTGCTTTTGGTTTTGATTCGTTGACCAAAAAGTCAAAAATACTTCATCTTCATCCCTTTTGTATCCATAACTTCTTCATCTGCGTCTTCCGATTCATCTATGTCAGCGCATCTAGGGGTGGAATTGGTACGGTACCAATTCTTTTTTTTCCAAACCGTGTACCGTACCAACTATAGTTGGTACAAAATTTTTGCTACCAGAACCATACCAATTATACTTGGTACCAACTTGTTTGGTTACCAACAAGTTTGGTTGGTACAAGTTGGTAATGGTATATACCAAGAAATTAGCTATGTGATTATTTTAATTTTTTAAAGACTTTTATTGAAATAACATCTTCGTAAATTTTTAATTTCTAAATTTAATGTGGTAATAACTATGTAGTATCGACTAATGTGGCTAAATGACTATTGAAATATGATTTTGTTATACACACACAAATATATATATATATATATATATATATATATATATATATATATATATATATATATATATATATATATATATATATATATATATATATATATATATATATATATATATATATATGAATTGGTTGGTACGGTACTACCGTGGTATCTCAAATTTTATACCATTACCGTACCATGTTTACTTAATTGGTATGGTACTACCAACCAAACATGTTGGCTACCAAGCATATTGGCTACCAATTTTATTGGTTCGGTTGGTAGCATGTTGGTTGGTTTTCCGTGGTACATATTTGCCAGCCCTAAGCGCATCCCTTCCAATTTCACTTCGCTTCCTCAGCGTTTTCTTCTACACCGGTGAAGGCAACAGCCAGCGAAGGTTTCAGACCTCAAGCCTCTCCGATCAAAACAAACAACGAAGGCAACTCGTTCCGATTTGAACCCAAATACAGGTTCCAATTTCTTTCTTTTTCCTTCATATCTGAAGCCTTCGGATTGATCATCAATTCTGATTTAGTCCATCGTTGTTTCTTTCTCTTCTTCTCCGATCATGTTCTGTTTCCAATTTCATCGTCATCATTTCCAATTCATGTTCACTTCTTCGTCCCTTTCCTTTCCGATCAATCTCTTGGGTTACGGTAAATTGTTAGAGGAGAAAAGTGCAGAAAAATCAGCAAGAAAGAGTGAGTCGGATAATTGATACCATGGTTTTGCCCTAATTACATAAATTAGGAAAAGGGTTTCAAGAAGAGTGAGTCGTTGTCTTCAATTGCACCTTCCCTTTTCCCGTCGGCCATGACTGTAGCGGTGGACAATTGCTCGTCCATGCCTCAACCTACGCAGATAGATTTTGGTCAAAAGGAACCCTTCATTCGGTTTATGGCTATAAGAGGAACCCTTCATTCGGTCGATCAGTATCTCAATATCAAGCTTGAGAACACCAGGGTTGTGGATCAAGAAAAGTTCCCTCATATGGTACGATTCTTAATTCTGCTTTCTTCGTGTTTTTTGCGTTTTAGGTTGAGATTGACGCTGATCTTAGTAGGCTATGTATCGTTTTATCGGAATACCTTATTTTGAGATTTAGGTCATGTGAAATCGATGTTAATTTTAGGAGTCAGAGATTCGAAGATGATTAGATTATGTGGAACTCGAGATTTTCATGGGTTTTCTCTGTTTGACGGAACAAGGAAAAGAAAACTTTGTGGGTGTTCTCAAGTCGAGAAAAGACTGGGTTTTGGAGGATTTATGGAAAATGGATTGAATGAAAACGATTGAGCTTCATTGCAAATAAGAGAAGAAGATGGATCATTCCACGTAAGCCACCACGTGGCATTATTATTCTATCCCTTTTAATTGAAGTAACCGGACAACCTGTTAAAAACACGTTCAGTGGTATAAAACACAAGTCATTTTCGAGTTTAATGACCTAGGAGGCCCGAAAATATCTTTAGGGACCTTTTAAAATTTTTGGTGAAAGTTTATGGGGCCAATGTAACAATAACCCTATTACTTTTGTTGAGAGGGCTATTATTTTCAGAAGAACTCTCTCTCTTTCTATCTCTCTCGTTCAAGCTGTGATCTAGGGTTTAAACTGAAATTGTTTTTAGTCTTTACTCTTGTTTTTTGCTTCTGTATTAAAGGTTATTGAGTGTTTAAAATTAGAGAGTAGATTTAGGTGTTTGTAGTGAGTTTTCCACTATAAAAGTAAACATTGATCTTTAATAAAATTAGATTTATGGTTTTTTACAATCTCCTTCTATTCCTCTTTTTTCTCTAGAAGTCATGGTATGTGTTTGGTAACTGCTTACGACCACTACTTCGTTTCTATCATCCCTTTTGTAACCACCATCAATATTTCCAATCACAAATTTTATTCGAATCACCTCCAAGCTTAAACTACAGGAAAAAATGTAATCATTCACACCTATCTTCCCATTAGGTATACAATTGAAGTCGGGTGTTTATTTCCCTTCATAAATTTTTGTTAATCTGAAAGTGATTCTACATTGATGGGTCCTCTACCCCTACCCCCAATATTTGTCATCTTCTCTTCCTATTTCTTTAAAAGCCTTCGAGCAACAGAATAATTGTGACGGTAACTTGCTTGCCCTAAAATTACAAGTCAGCTAACTTGCCCTTTTGCTAATTCCTGGTCAGGTAACTTGTTGCTTCCCCCATTCTAGGTCAGCTTTAGTGTCTATTTAGGTGAGGGGTCGAATTGACAGATGTTTTGGTGTACAAAGATCCAAGAGAAGGGTAGACGAAGATGTTTCTTGACCTATTTCTGGTGGCAACAAACTTTTGAGCGAGGCAGATCATGGATTAGGGTCTGGTCGTGCGTTAATGAGGTTATTGGTCAATCGAAGTGCTTCACGTCCTATTTGAGCCCTTAGAGTTTGTTGCTTCTCATTTTCCAAGACACATAGCGACTTCTCTTCATACATCATCAACATTGACTCTCATCCTCTTCATCTTTCCCTTTTTTTCTCCCTCTATCTCATGTAAGTTCTACTCCTCGACATCTACTTCTGCCACCTCTTGCTAAATAGAATTACTTTATTCCTATCATGTGTTGCCATTGCTGGAAATTTGCTTATTGAATCATCTTCTCTCCTCATGGAAAGCATTGTCTGGGGAATTCTCTTGATGAAAATATAAGCGACTGTATGTATATACGATTTTGTTATTCAGATTTCATTGTCACTGTTTTCTTCGGGTTTTGATCTATTTTCCTTTGACTATCTTTTAGTTCATATATATTACCATATGGTTGAATGCACTTGAGCATTCCAACTACAATTTCAGTTCCTCCTAATGTAATTTCAATTCTATATATTCGACTTTAGTGATAAATTTGGTCATTTTATAAATTAAATACTACCTTTGATTAGTATCATAACTGGAGCTTTGATATAGTTTTGGTTTGTTGCTCCAGCTGTAAATTTTTATCCGTGGACGATTTTTCATTATCTCTTGACTAATGTATTTAAGGCCGCCCTCAATTAAGACAAAAAAACACATTCATACATGAAACAGATGATGCAAATCGCAATAGCTATCAGTGAAAATCCAATCTCCAAGTTCAATAAAAAGATTTTATCATGATCCAGGTATAACGGTGAGCTTAAGGTGTTATTTTTTCTTTTCTTTGATCTCATTTCACATTAAAATAAATGAATCTTCCTAAATTTATGAGTCGTGTGGAAATTGTTTATGCTATTTATAAAAAGAAACAAATCGTATGTATGCAACACTTATTCAACGTTACTCATTCAGCCTCATTACCTATATATCATCTAATGGGAAGAAAAAGAAACACTCCTTAATTATTAACCAATTTTAAGTCTAACTTGTTCTTTAATCTCCATGTTTAATCTTTTGCTTTAACTAGGCCCTCATGGAAAGACTACAGCAATGGAAAATAACACAATGGTATACATAGGAGCACAACAAGAATATTTGGACACACCATTTAATGACATCGAGACACAACCTACTAAAAGAAGAAAAAAGAAATCAGTAGTTTGGGATTATGAAAATGTTGGGGGTTGTACGTTGCTTTTCATCTATAATTATGGCTTACTCATTTGCTTATTTTTGTCCGACTGAGTATTTATTCTTGTAATTAAAGAATATATTTACCTGGATGGACGGTGCAAATAGTTTCAAAAACTACAAAAACAGTGAACATGATAGAAAGTATGAATGTTATCAAAAGTAAAATTTGAAGGTTTATTTACATTCTGTTAGTTGACCACTTGCTAGGAGATTAGTCCGTTGTTTGTTACCCCCTTCCCCATGAACAATTCCAAATTTTCTTGTGTGAGTGTGAAAATAGTAGATTTTCTTTTTAAATGTTAAAACTAGAAAGTGAATGGTGTCCGCTTCAAGCATCAAAAAGGGTGGATGAGTAAATTAACTATCAAACCAAAATCATTTTGGAATTACATGTAAGTTTGATTTTTTAAACTACTTTGACGGAATTCAACCTCAAAATCATATGTTTTTTTTGGGTGGATGTAATTTAAAATGCGATTAAGCATCAAGGGAAAATTATTATATTGATCAACAAACATTATCCTTTTACTTTGTTAATTTTAATTTTGTTAGGTTTTTATGTTCAAATGAGTAAAACTTAAACTTTTAGCTAAAAAGAAATCACGTCGATCGGTTTCAAGCCATTCAACTATTTCGTGGGCTTGTACACTCATACAACAACCATGCTATCACAACACACCTTCCTATTTTTATAAACTTTATCCTATTATTTCATATTGTAATCTCTTGCAGAAAAGGATGAAAAAGAACCGGATGAGGCTGTAATCACCATCAATCATAAACGATATTGGAACCAAGATTTTGGTTACAAAGATTATAATTCTTGAATTATTTCAAGAGTCATATGCATCTTTGTTGTTTTAGTATATGCATATGTGTGCGGGTATTTTAAATGTCCCTTTCTTACTTTCAATTATTTGTGCAAGCTACCGTCACATTTGAATGTCGTGAAGAAGGGAAATATTTGTAATAATTTGTATGCTTTCAAAATGCTCAACTTCATCAACATTTGCGTTGTATTCAAGCCTCTTCCATACTTGTGTGATGACATAATATTATTTATCTAATAAAAATATAAAGATGAAAGAAATAAAATCACTTCTTACATGATACATGATGTTAATGGCCATGTTCTAACTTATCAGTGTGTGTGTATATATATATATATATATATATATATATATATATATATATATATATATATATATATATATATATATATATATATATATATATATATATATATATATATATATATATATATATATATATATATATATATATATATATAGACTAACATCAAATGGGAACCAATATTTTCTTAGGAACCGTAGGAACTTTTTGACTGAATTTTTTAAAAAAAATGATATAATACACCTAATCGCTTATATTTAATACCTTTTGTAAAAAAAATTGAAAAAACAATATATATATATATATATATACACGAAATGTGCACATATGCACGAAACGTGATCATATACACATTTGCGAAAAAAGTGCATATGTGCACATTTCGTGTATACATATTATTTTTCAAATTTTTTTTTGACAAAAAGTCTTAAATATAAGCGACTAGGTGTATTATGTCATTTTTTTTTAAAAAAAAATCAGTCAAAAAGTTCCTAGGAAACTAATAGTTCTCTCTTAAAACGGATGTTTAAGGATTATATATATATATATATATATATATATATATATATATATATATATATATATATATATATATATATATATATATATATATATATATATATATATATATATATATAGGGTTAGGTTCAATGAAGAACCAAAATTAAACAAGGAACCAAGGAACCAATCCTACGGCCAGAATGCAAAATATCGACGGCTAGCGATAAGGATGTAAAATTCTTAATTGGACGCGCATGTAGCGGATCATAGCAAAAAACCCATTTCGTTTCTAATGTTTTTTTAATTTTTAAGCTTATTCTTTTTTCAAAAAAAAAAAACTAATTATACCAAAATTCATAATTTTTCATCCTCTATAAATAGATATCCATATTGATATACAAAATTTTTTGTTTTTTTTCACTTCAAGTTCGTCCAGATTTACCTTGTGAACCTGAACTGAACTACATTGTTTTAAATATATTTATTCACATCTATATGACAAATCTATCCAATTTTTTCAATAATTTTTTACCAATCATATGTGAATTTTAAGTAAATCATTTATGAATCTCAATTAATTCAATTGTATATGATATTAAAACATTGAAATAGTAAAAACATAAGTGATTTTTCTTGAAATCACATCTGAATTTAAAAATATTTTTAAGTTTACATAAGTTGTTATTAAATGATTAACAATTATTGTAAAAATGAATTCATTGATGATTTACATATGAAATATCTTCCATACAAATTTAATACAATTTATATTCACATTGCAAATTTTAACTGCTTCTTGTTTTATACATGTTAATTCACATATAAATGGTAATTATACCTGACTTTTTCAAAAAACAATTATCATCCACATGTGAATTTTAAGAAAATTAATTTGTGAATCTAAATTAATTCATTTGTGTATGATCAAAAGGTTAAAAATAGTATATGCATATAGTTTTAGATATATTAATTCACATATAAATGATAATTGTACCCCATTTTTTAGCAATTTTGTGTTCATTCGTGTATAAGTTTAATTAAATTAATTTCTGAATCTTAGTTAATTCAATTGTATATTACAAAATGTTGAAATTGTAAAGAATATAAACGAATTTACTTAAATTCAATATGAAAATTTGGTGAGATTCACGTCTGAATCTAAAAGTTTATTAAAATTCACATAAGTTGTTATTGAATGATCAATGATAGTTGAAAAAAATAATTTCAATTATCATTCACATGTGAATAATCTTCTGTAAAACTTGTTATAGTTCAGATTCACATTGATTAAGTGTTGTGAATCTGAACAAGATTTTTGAATATATTTTATTTCGTTTTTACTATATTGATATGGATGTCTATTGAAAGAGAACAAAAAATTATGAATTTTGATATATTCGATTTTTTATTTCGATAAAAAATAAGCTCTAAAAATAAAAAATAAATAAATAACAAAGTGGGTTTTTTGGAATTATCCGCTACATGCGCATTCAATTAAGAAATTTACAACCTTATCTTCGGCCGTCGATCATTTGAATTCCGACGCTCACGATTGGTTCCTTGGTTCCTTGTTTTATTTTGGTTCTCTATTGAACTTATATATATATATATATATATATATATATATATATATATATATATATATATATATATATATATATATATATATATATATATATATATATATATATATATATATATATATATATATATATATATATATATATATATATATATATATATATATATATATATATATATATATATATATATATATATATATATATATAGGGGTGGGTTCAATGCAGAACCAAATTAAATCACCTAACTGCAGAACCATGTTCATCAATGAACAAATGTTCATCAATGAACATAAATCCAACTGTTTCAAACAACTGTATGTAACATGCAAACAAAAAATATTTCAAAATTTCAATTATCCAACTATTTTTTTGATTATCAGACACAAGAAACAAGCAATGTATATATTCATAACTCAATCAATACAACAAACTAGCATATGTAAACATATGTTCATTGGTGAACATATGTTCATTGGTGAACATATCAAACCACAATACAGTCGTGAATGATTGAGCATGTATATTGAATTCCAATTGAAATAAACCACATTACTAAGAACTACGTGAATAATTAAGCACGTATATTGAATTCCAATTGAAATAAACCACATTACTAAGAACTATATACTGAAATCAGTTTGTACACAATCAGTTTGTACACAAATGTTCATTAGTGAACATATGTTCATTAATGAACATATGTTCATTAGTGAACATATGTTCATTAGTGAACAACACAACTTACAAGCGAGAATAAAAAAATGCCCTTGTTGGCATTTTAACAAGCACCTGGTGTGCACCTAAAAAGCTGAACTGTTTAATACCGGTTACATTCGAGATCACCCATTACATTTTTGGTCCATGGTTGCAATCATGAAGATACTATGATTGGACCTCGTTGGTGTAACTGCAATCGATTAATTCAACGAGGGCAAACCTGCAATCGATGACTTCATAAGCTAAACTTGCAATCGATTTTGATGAACCTGCAATCAATAATTCCAACAAGGAATGAGAACTGATCAGAATGTTTGTAATCTACAATTGATTTAATGAGGTTCTGATATCTAGTATAGATATAACTGAATGTTGCTTATCATCCAAGGACAATTTGATAATATTCCAATGATTTACAATATCAAGGGATAATACATGAGTATTCATTCATAAATAAATATGTCTCACACTATTACAGAAGCTTTTCTTTTATTCATTCTTGCATAACAGAGTGGTTTGTGTGGAATTACCTTGGTGAACAAGGTATAACAGTCCAAAAATCGGATCATGATGCATAGCATGTTCTTATGGATTCATGACAAAAATGGATGACTACTATGTTGCTATTGTTGGTGAACAAGAAAAATAGCTGCAGCATATGGAAATCTGTATCTGGCATTTCATCAAACAGTTGGTGGGCAAGGGGAAAAAGGACTGATTTCCATGTTTGAGTCTAGTTTTTAAAGGCCAGAAAATCACAAGGGTGTTGGGAGAAGATCCAGAAAACAAAACGTGGGATGGTAAAGCATCAGTTCTGGGAAATAATTAAGACAGACTTCATCAGAAAATCCAGAATTTGAAGCTAACAAACTCCATGGACTTTAGGCTAAAGTGATAACATAATAATCACATTGTTACAATCTAGACATCTAGTAATCACATTCTGAAATTCTGAAAAGTAATAAACCATGCGCAGCAAGCTAACATACCTGATTAAAACGATTTTGATCGTCTCCCTAATCCAACGGGATTCGCGTCGACCAGTCTCTTCATCACAGAAACGGAGGAAGCCTTCTGATTGCCTTCGACGTCATCACAGAAACGGAGGAAGCCTTAACGATGGCGGATTTGAGAGCGAGTTTAGCATTGACAATGGTTTTGTGGGTTTTGGGATTTATGTTCATTAATGAACATAGTTCTGCAGTTAGGTGATTTAATTTAGTTCTGCATTGAACCCGTCTATATATATATATATATATATATATATATATATATATATATATATATATATATATATATATATATATATATATATATATATATATATATATATATATATATATATAATCCTTAAACATCCTATTCGGCTATTCATGGTATGACTACCCTCTGTTTTCATCACAGCTTCGTCCTCTATCTTTGCTTTTGTACCAAAATGAGTACTCACAATTAAGCCTACACACAAGTCAATGGAGTGAATAAACTTTTTCTCGTGTTTTGATATGTCCACCGTAGATTGCGAAACAATGATCTGTCATGGAAAACTGCCTTTGATTACCTTCAATCAATCTTGTATAGAATTGTTGTATGTGATTCAAATTCATAGGTACAATTAATATACAAATTTCAACGTTTATAATTTATGGATACAATCAATGTCCGATTTCGATCTTACTTTTCTTAATTTTAAATGGCACGACCAAAAAAGATTGATTCTTCTTGTATGTGTGGATACAGGTTCAATGCTTGAACAACTTCTTAAGTTGATTGAAGTCAAATATATGTTTGTTCCTTGGAAATTATTAAAGAAGACGGTCTTTGTAATCTAACTCTTATTTTTTTGCTTAGAAGAATAAACGAAGTATACATTGGACTTAAAGGTATATATGTTAATTTGAGATAAAGAGTGCGATACTGCGATGGATAATTTATGGGCCGGATCGTTATTGAACAATTATGTCTTTCTGGGCCATATGATGCGATAATTTGGACAAAAGCAAGTTTCCTTTACTTTTTACTTTTTTTTTTCTTTTTGGACGACAAATATAAAAAATATCTAATCGTTTCCCATATGCTATAGGGTGATATCATCTTATTAAAAAAATTAAATATACCATACTTAGGTAATATATTTTGAGCAAGTAAGAACTAAAAAGCTACAACTGATATTTCATTTTAAAAAAATGGACGAAACTAAAGAAATGGGACCAATGCATTTTTTGCTTTTTTGTTAAGAAAATCTAGAATGATCATTGCCACGCTCTTTTTCACAATTTAATATACATATTCACAGTTTAATACAGACATTTATACATCATTCATAGTTTGATATAATCATTCATATATCATTCACGGTTTAATATAAATCAATAAACATTCACAATATCTATACAACAAAAAAATATGTACATTCAAAAAATACATTATAAAATTTATATATTCATCATTCCCATTTTAAGTCAAAAAGTTTTATACATCCATACATCATTCACATTTAATAAAAATGTTGTATACAAAAAATTTATACATTCACAACTTAAAAACTTACCCATATCCTTGAGGCAAATCATCAAACACCTTGTATGCATCCTATTTTGTTGACCCATTAATCAGAGAAAAATTCAATTTGTTTCCTAATGTTCCCTTTATGAACTCTTCCACCAGAGAACTAAGAGAACTAAATCAGAACCATCCCTGAAGAACATATTAGAAGCATCAGCGAATAACAAATTAGAAACATCACTAGAGAACAAATTAGAAGCATCGTCGGAGAATAGATCAGATCCATATATGAGTGAGAAAGAAGTGAAAGCTACAAATAAAATGCAATTAAAGATGATGAAGACTTAGTGTACAAATCTAAGTATGAAAGATGTGGTGGTTTTTACCGGTGGTATGATGTAACAATAATGGAGGGAATATGCTATGGTGGAAGGAGGAGCCGAAGAATGAGGGGAGGAGGCGGTAGTTCGTAGGTGGTAGGAGGGAGTAACATGGGAGGGAGGAGACGGTGGTGGAGCGAACTTCGACGCAGTGGCAGAACTTGAAAAAATAGTTCGGGAGGGCGGGAATCATCTGGTAAATGGTAATGGTTGATTAATGTTTTCAGGTTCTGGTCCACTTGTTGATGCTTTGGAACGTTTGTTATTTTGATTTGTAATTTATGTAGTGTCATGGTCATCAGTTTTTCTTTTGTAAAAAGAATCCAGTGTTTTGAACTTTACCATGGCGTATTGGTGATTGGCGGAGCCGCAGAGTCAGAGGCTCGAAGTGTTTTAATACCTAAATCGGTATCACAAAGCATCAAAACATGAGATATTTGTTTTTAGAGTCAAAAAAAATATATGCAAAGAAATATGTGATCAGATCGTATGCAAAGAAAATGATATAACTTATATTATTAAAAAACGCATCCACTATTAATAGAAATTAACCCATATGCAAATAAATATGTGATTAGATCATATGCAAAGAAATATGTGATCAGATCATCATCGTGACTCACATAATAGTTTATTATGTATAAAAATTGACCCATCAATATCAATTTAAATATACACAATCGTAAAACAGTAGTTACCAAACTCTAATCGGCAGATGAAATTTAGAATATTGAATTCTTGATAATGATCGTGTAGCATACCTTCAATTCTTGAGTTTAACTTCTTTTTTTTCCTCTTTAATAATCTTGAACGAGATCAATCGATCATGTAAATCGCAATCGGCAAGGCAATTCCGCAATTGGATTCCGCTTCTAATCTTGAATTCTTCTAATCGGCAAGGCAATTCCGCAATCGTAAAACAGGTAAGGCCGTAAGGAGGGTTTCAGAGCTGCGTGTTTTGAGTTTCCGCTTCTAATTTCTATTTCCTTTCTATTTCTTTTTTTATTTTTTACTTGGGGGTCAAAGGAAACATATAAATTTTTTTTACACATGTAGTATATATATTTTACATTAAGCACAAAAATTTTTGGGGGGGCAACAAACCCCCCTTGCCCCAACTATATTCCGCCGGTGCTTCGACGGTTGTAGCGGCGGTGGTGGTATCGTTGGTGATAGGAGGAGGAGGGAAGGGGATAGGAGGGTTTGGTTCTTGGAGCTTAGAGAGAGAGGAAGTGAGATCTAGATCTGGTTTTAAGATCTAATGTTAGATTTATCAAAATGGGCTATAATTTCTCACTAATTAGCATCATGCTTGTATTTTTTTTTGGCATTGATACAAAAATTAAAGGCTTAGATTTGTTCATATTGGTTCCCAATCTTTTTAAAGTTTATTTTTGAACATTTTCTGCCTTTTAATAGGTAAAATTAATATTGTTTAATAGAATAAATGATCATTCGGCCAAAAATCGTGGAAAATGCATTCAAATATATAAAAGCTTTTAAAACGATTACTTAAAAAAGTTACACCAATATACATGATGTCCATTATTTCATAATCATGTTTGATTTTCATGATTACAGACATTGAACCCAAATTTTCCAATAACATATAATTATGTGTAAGATGTTGTTTCTATAAAAGTTGGAATCAACAAATTGATATTTCAAACCTTAACTAGATGTGGCACCAGGATGTAAAATGCCATCAAAACTTTTCAGTATAATGTCATTAAAACTTTTCAGGATAATTACATCATGGAGAACGACATTGAAGAACTTTAAGTATTACTTTGAGTTATAATCATGATTTGTCGACACATGTAAAACAACTAATTTGGTAACCTACGTTCATTTTAAGAATTGGTACTTGTTAACAGGTATATGTTGTTTTTAGTATATCCCTAGTTACATTCCACATGAAGATTGTTGATATAATTAAAAAAAATGTCACCGTGTCTTTTTCATGAATGTATAGTACATATATATATCTTGATATAATTACAAAATGAATCCCCCGTCTTTTTCATAAATGCATCAATACATATACATCTTGATTTAATTACAAAAATAACACCCGAATCTTTTTCATGAATGCATCAATGCATATACATGTCGATATAGTCACGAAAATGTCACCCCGTCTTTTTCTTCTAAATTTTCATATAATTACAAAAATATCACTGCCTCTTTTACAAAATGTGTGGCCGAGACCTCACAGTAACCACAGAAAATGTAATCTTCAAATAAACACACACACACACACACACACACACACATATATATATATATATATATATATATATATATATATATATATATATATATATATATATATATATATATACACACACACACACACACATAGAGTTTGAATCAAATGTGGAACATAAATATTGTGTGAATGCATGAGACAATATCAGCCATTAGATGAAAAGAATGAATGGTTAAGATGATGATGACATGATCGTAATTAATTGAATAAAAATTAATTATTTTTAATTAAATAAAATCAATAAGGGTAAATTAGTCAAATTTACCCATGACAAATTTTGGAATGTACGGATATTTAGGGATTAGAATTTAATTAGTTATCTTGCATGATCGAACTTTCCATTCTATAATTCTAATATATTTGTATAATTTTTTATTTACAACCAGATTTAATTCTTTAACAATGTGTTTGTTCGCCTTTGACTTTAACCGGAAAAAAATATGCACTTTTCCAGAAAAAAAAAACGCTTTGCAAGAAATACCAACTGAAATTCCAAAGAATTTCACCAAAATTTGCAAAGGTTTATGTTTCTGGACAAAAAGTGACAGTTTGTTGCAACTTTGAGGACCAATAATGTAACTTGGGAATCTTCTTCCCCAAATCTATTATGTTGAACGCACGCAGCAACACCAAAATTTACAAGAAAGAAAAATTGATTGATTTGGTTCCAAATATTTGCAAATTCAAGTTTCAAAATGAAAATACGTAATAGATTACAACTAGAAGCTACGATGCAGATTCAAGCAGGAAAAACTCACACATGAATAAACTCTTCAGATTCTCAAATTAAACTACTAACCTTGAGAACTGCTTTATAGGATTCGATTTTGGAGATTCGTAATTGCTTTGCCATTTTGAGCGAAATCGACGGAGGACCCTGAGAAATCGATTGAGCCCTGCAACGGAATTGACAAAAGCTTAGATGCATGTTATAAGCTTCGATGGAGGTGTATATGCCATCAATTAAAAACATGCGTGAAATCGATAGAGGATATCAGTGATTTTCACGTGATCGTGCTTATCTTATTAGGCAAAATCGGATTCCCCCTTTTCTGGTCTCGTTATTTGCAAAGAAGCAAGCAGCAGCGCCGCCGGCAGCTGGAGGCGGCGGTGGGTCTTTGATATCGCTGAAAAGAGAGAGAGAGAGAGAGATGGAGGATACACATATTAGGGGCGTGCGTATTTGAAGAAAAAGGAGCGAAATTTAGGGCTCTTTCCAATATTATATGGTTTGTTACCATATTGATCGGATTGTAATTAAGGAATTAAATAATCAGGAAAATTGAATTGTCGAAAATGTCCTTTAAAATTGATTGGCTGATATTGTCTCACACATTCACACAATATTTGGTCTCCACACACACACACACACATATATATATATATATATATATATATATATATATATATATATATATATGTGTGTGTGTGTGTGTGTGTGTGTGTCTGTGTGTGTCTGTGTGTGTGTCTATATGTGTAGTGTGTTTAAAAGAAATAAATCACACAACTCAACCACAAATGCTATTGTCCGAATATGGGTATTTCCATGATTAAGCATACATGTTTATGTTTGAATGACATGTGTTCAAGTGTGTTCAATTATTTGTATATACATGTTCAAATCTAAACATGTGTGATTCTATGGTTAACCTGAACCTACATGTATTTACGCACACGTATGCACAAACACATATATACACAGACATATATATATATATATATATATATATATATATATATATATATATATATATATATATATATATATATATATATATATATATATATATATATATATATATATATATATATATATATATAATATGTGTGTGTGTGTGTATATATATATATATATATACACACACACACGCACACATATTTGTATGGCTAAGGTTGATTTAGTAGATATAAATGTTAGTAAATAGTTAGGGAAATTTTAGGGGTCAGATGAGGAAAAAATAAGTTAGGGGACCACATATATCGAGTTAGCAAAGATAATAACATAAACCCTAACTATTCATATGTTTCTTTCATTTTAACAATCTAAAGTGGGAGAAGAGGGCTTAGATTGGCGACTGAAGATATAATTGAATCTATGTTGTATTCTTGATGGTTTGTTGTTAGAATTATAAAAAAAACTTAAGAAGGTAATAAACATCTCTCATATTCTTCATTTTAGGGCCCTAGTGTTTGGATTATCTTCTAACCTGAAATCCAATGGTGCTTAATGGGTTAGATGGAGTTTTTAGTTGGTATTCAACATTTTTTTGCTAATCAATCAATAATATCCATTTATGTTGCTTGAGTTCAAGTTCACTGTTTCTTTTAAGCTTATGAACGCTAGATTATTTAAAGGTTGATTAGGAGCTTTGGAGGACGATTTTGATGATTAATCTAAATTGAACTAAATTTTATGTTCTCGCATTTAGTTGATAAAACTAAAATATAATACTAGTAACTTCTAATTTGTCAAATGAGTTATTTCAAGCTAAGTTTGAGTTCACGTGTTCGTATGGTGATTTTAACAATATATTAGTTTGTCAATTGATTTGATCAGTTTAATTATCAACTTAGTGTAGTAATCTAGTTTGAAATTGTCAATTAGAATCAAATTTTGAGAAGATACCACCATTTATTAAGGATTAACTCATTGAAATGAAACTTATGAACTGTTTTGTGAATATTAAATCTATATCACTTAGATATCTATATTTAGATTTAACTCATTGGATTAATGACGAAATGTAACACCCGGTTTCTCATACAAAATACACCCAAATATTTTCTAACAATTTCACATTTAATTTGGGTATATTCGTACTCAAACCAAGGATCAAGATGTTATCATCACAATGATTACATAAAAAGGTCCTTACAAAAATATGTCCAAGCATTACAATTAAATCTATTTCAGCTAAGGACAGGCTCTAAACTTATCCATCATTCTTTATCACATGTCTTCCCCTATCACTGCTACAGATACCTGCAAAACAATAAAACACTCAAGTGTAAGCTTATAAAGCTTAGTGAGTAATCTCCAATATAATCCACATATGTTTCTCCATGAACATTCTCATTGTCCTCTCTTGTTATTCTCATTAGCAAGTAAGCACCTCCTTCTTTTAACTGAAACCTGCAATTCACCTTTGCTTACAATGCCAGCTATTTATTAGTATACATCAACTTATCAATAAGTACCGTAACTAGTACTGCTTGTAAACTCAATCACATTCTCAACAGTACTCATTTTCACAATTAGCAATACATAATATACAATTCTCAAAACTATAACAATTTGACTCAAAGGCTCTTTAACTCAACCTCTACATCATATACTCTACTCCTATATTCAATTAGAACAACCGTCATGATTATAGTAATCAAATTCAAAGATTCTTTAACTCACTCATTATAACATGTAGTCTACTTTTATACTCAATATAGATTATAACTCATCTCTTGTTATCCACAGATAACAGAACCTCTCTAACTATAACTACCGCAATATCAAAATAAAACACATATATGTACAACATATATATTACATACTACAAGATATAACTCTTATTTCTCAATTTGTACTTTTGTTTATCTCAACCAATTAAAAATCAATAGCAATCTGTTAATTCACAATTCAATCATAAGAATGAATTATAGTTACTCACCTTATATTGGCTCAGCATGTGGAAACCCCAAATTTCGCGTACTGGACTCCTGTTCGCTAGACTTGGTTATAACACCATAGTCTAAGTCAATTCTCCAACATGTACAATCATCTCAATAACATCTATCTCAATGATGTATAAATCAAAAGAGGAAAAAGGAGTATAAACGGTAAATATCAACTCAATATTTACTGAAATTCCCAATTCCGTGGTTTTACTCATTCAACCGTAGAAACTCGACAATACTCTCACCAATAACTCTAGAGGCATCCACTAACAATCTACTATCAACATACATAACAATATATAACGAAATCACAAAATCAAAGTTAGGGTTTCAAAAAAAACCCCAAACCGAAGAAATCACTCACCTGTTTGAAGATTTATACGATTAAAGCTAGAATCACAAAAGCTCCAACGATCCTTCAAGTTCTCCTAACGCCTACATGAACATATTTACACCAAGCAAAGGTGAATATGTTGTTTTTCAACCCTTCAAGCTCAAAGCTTGGTTATAACTATTGAAACTCGGAATTGGGAACATTCAACACATCTAAACAAGTGTATATGTTCAAATTCCAACCATTCACGGTTGGTTCTTTACCACAACTCGAAACCAACTCCAATTGACCAAAATCAATCTTTCAAAAGGGATAGAAGTGAACACCTTACCTTCAACAAGCTAAATATCGAAAATCACTTCAATCCAACGCGATTTGGCCTTCCAATTTGGTCCAAGAACGAAAGATGAATGTTTCTAGGGTTTTATATGAGTTTTTGATCGAGAGAGAATGACCAAATGAGGAGAAATCGCGAATTTAAATGGGTGGGGTCGGCACAAAACCCGACCCGGGTTCGACAGCCCGACCCGGGCCCGACCCGCAGCACGCCCCTGGCTCGACAGCACGACACGGCTTGACGTTTGGCCCATTCTTTTGCTCTTTGACGGAACCCGACCCGGTTTCCGAAACCCGGTCCGGGTTTTTAATATCACACGACCCGGGTTTTAAAACCCGCCCCGGGTTTGATTCGTTTCCACTTCAATGAAATTCTAAGGCATTAACTCGACCCGGTTTATCTCTTTTACCCTTTTTAACATCCTACTTCTCATAGATGGGTTTCTAAACGTCTTAACTCGTGTTTTAACTCATCTAATCTCGTTTATATCAAAAATTAAACTAACTTTACCATAAATTAAAATTACGGTATTACAAGTTCTTACCCCCTTCAAAAGATTCCGTCCTCGGAATCTCTTAGACTAGGCATGGCTTATACAATCATCTCACCATCGCAATCAATCATCACGTATGATAATGATATTATCCTCTCGTCAACTCATATAACATGTACATACTGTCGCATCTTATTTACTCATAATATAGCTATAGAATTCAAGCTCCCTCGATTCACATTACATTTAGAAACTTTCTCATTCGACTTCTCTTTCCGCAAAATCTTTACGCCCGCCATTATTCTCGTAATATGATTTCTATAACCACATTGGTTGTTACCATTTCACATGGACAACCACTCACTTTCTCAGGGCACTCCCTTGTTATAGCTTTGCCGATACAAAGGTATCTCACCTCACTCTTCAAGTGATACTCCAATCACTATCATCACTTACACACACCTATATCTATGGTTCACATCGAGCCATATTTTCAGCGTATCATCCACTCTTTCTATAACATTAATCTCAATAACTATTTGAGATTCAACTTCCATTTCCAATCTCCTTAAAATGGTTTACTCTAACTCAATAAAGAAAACGGTCTCACCGACTCCAAGCTCACATTCTCTCTTAATTTACTTCTCATATTGCAACATGTGAATAATTGATTTCTCATCAACATAGCTCATAACTACTAGGATAAAAATCCAGAAATAACAAAATATTAGAAACTATCTCGATTTTCACTCACGCCTCCCCTGAATTTGTTATTTAACTCTCGACACTTTAATCACACAAAATCCGTTTCAGTTGTCTCATCACCACAACCGACTTCAACTTCTCTGAAAACATATTCATCTCTGCTCCCTCCTCTTCACACATATTAGGTTTTCACCCAATATACAACTAACAATCTTCCACTAATTAACTCCTTTTTATCTCACTTCAATAGCATACCTCATGTTGTTTCTCACAATGTACTCGCTTATTATATCATCTCTTATGTGGACAATCCACATCACGCTCTCACTCAATCGATAATCATTAGATCTATATCAAACTCGATAATTTATTCTTAAATAATTTATCAACACAACCGCTTATATTCCTCCTGATACATCATCAGTAAGGATTTTCCTTTTGCCATTTCTCTGTCATTATCATCTCAATTTCTAATTCATCCGATTTACTCATTAATCTCAAAAAAAAAATAATTCAAGATTATTATAGCAAATTTTATTACTCATCGTCTCATACGAATAAATAGTTTTGTCATATTCACACTCACACATTTATTTCACTAGCAGTAATTGGTTTGATTGCTAAGGAACGAATCCTATCAATCACAACCATAATTACTTTCTTTCTCTTTTAACTCATATCTTCTCATTATATATTTATAAAACTGTATTTCGTTCAACATGTAAGAAATCTCACACATACTCAACACGACTACATGATAAACATGCTTACTCACAACAACACTTCTCAACAGTATTATTCACGGTATCATCTCATAGTACATGCCTGTCTACACACAAGCACAACACTGTAGTACTATTCCAGCTCAACTTATGGTATCTCGTACCATCGTCAAAACTTACTACTTAACACAATCTCACGGTATCTTATACCGTTCGTCAACCTCATTGCTCAACACTCTCTCACGGTACCTCGTGCCATTTTCTGATTTCAATCCATCTCCTCTTTAACTCTAGCAATTCTCCCTTACGATCTCGAGCCATATAGACTCGCCGTCACTCCTCCTTTCGTTTGAGTCACAAAGATCATCAATGCTCTAACCACAAGATACTCGTCATGTGGTTCCACAAAAATATGTGGTCTCAACCTCAGCTACTCAATATGTAACCCCACGTAATATGTGGTCTCAATCATATTTACTCAGTATGTGGCCCGGCAAAGTATGTGGTCTCAACCACTTTACTCGATATATGGTCCCACAAAATATGTGGTCTCAACCATATTTACTCGATATATGGCCCCACAAAATATGTGGTCTCAACCACATTCACTAAGTAACTAACTCAATCTCTAAGCCAATAAGGCCTAGATGAACCACTCTAGGTTCTCTCAATTATAACCACAAGGTACTCTTTATGTGATTACTTAAGTGTCCTCTGACAACTCTGTCACAAATATCTCATTATGTGACAACTCCAAACCACACAGTTCAACTCTCAGTATGTCAACTCATAATCAGTTATTGTGTGCAATCAACTACATACTCACCGTCTTTCTCAACTCATACTCTTTTGGCTATCTCAGCCATTTATTTTGATCAATCATAAGTACTAATCATGTGGCCCCACAAAACATGTGGTCTCAACCACAAAGTACTCGTACATAGAAGTCTCGTCACATCTGTGAAACAACAAACACTATATATACAATATCAAAATTTATATATATTTTTACCATGTATATACTCTTTATACACACTTCTCTATGGTTGTTAAGTACTTGTCAAACAACCACTTATAATCTCAGTTATATACAATCACAAAGCACTCGTTATATGATATGTAAACATTACCTCAAATGGACACGAGATTCTCATCTCGATGCCGATTACTACACTTTATAACCACAATTCTCTAACACATGTAATCTCAATTAATCTTTTACGTGTCTACATATTTCATACATATTCTATTACGTGTATTATCAACAATTAAATACGCCCGACACGTTACAGCTAACATGTTAAGTAAAATTACTTACATACCTCATAGCAACAAAATCTCGTCTCCTCATTAGTTGAACCTTGCATACCTCGGTTCTCAACTCTTAAGTGTACTCAGCTACACTCACATATCTCAACTCTTAGCTCATACTCAACTTATGCTCAAATTCTTTCTCATCATCAGTTAAAATTTTTCCTCGACCGGGATCTCATGTTAACATCTCATCATCATCTGTAAATTCGTCATCAACAGAATCTCATCTCATTTTCAGTTAACATCTCATAATTAGCTGAATTTCTTTTCTTCTCGTTGGTTGATATCTCATATCAGCCAAAATCTCGTCTCATCATCCACTATTGGTCCAACCGGCTCTGACCAATTTCTCAACTCATCCTTCATCTGACTCCATATCTGTATTTACACACAGAAAACAACAATAACAAATATAACATAAAAGTTATACTTAACTCATAAGCTAAAATCTGCAGCAGTATCTTTTCCGAGCATGTGATAGGGGCTCTCTCTCTCTCCTCAGTTTAAGTCTAGGACTTTACACTCAATACCTAGTTCACTTAAACCATGCTCTGATACCAACTTGTAACACCCAGTTTCTCATACAAAATACACCCAAATATTTTCTAACAATTTCACATTTAATTTGGGAATATTCGTACTCAAACCAAGGATCAAGATGTTATCATCACAATGATTACATAAAAAGGTCCTTATAAAAATATGTCCAAGCATTACAATTAAATCTATTTCAGCTAAGGACAGGCTCTAAACTTATCCATCATTCTTTATCACATGTCTTCCTCTATCACTGCTACAGATACCTACAAAACAATAAAACACTCAAGTGTAAGCTTATAAAGCTTAGTGAGTAATCTCCAATATAATCCACATATGTTTCTCCATGAACATTCTCATTGTCCTCTCTTGTTATTCTCATTAGCAAGTAAGCACCTCCTTCTTTTAACTGAAACCTGCAATTCACCTTTGCTTACAATGCCAGTTATTTATTAGTATACATCAACTTATCAATAAGTACCGTAACTAGTACTGCTTGTAAACTCAATCACATTCTCAACAGTACTCATTTTCACAATTAGCAATACATAATATACAATTCTCAAAACTATAACAATTTGACTCAAAGGCTCTTTAACTCAACCTCTACATCATATACTCTACTCCTATATTCAATTAGAACAACCGTCATGATTATAGTAATCAAATTCAAAGATTCTTTAACTCACTCATTATAACATGTAGTCTACTTTTATACTCAATATAGATTATAACTCATCTCTTGTTATCCACAGATAACAGAACCTCTCTAACTATAACTACCGCAATATCAAAATAAAACACATATATGTACAACATATATATTACATACTACAAGATATAACTCTTATTTCTCAATTTGTAAATTTGATTATCTCAACCAATTAAAAATCAATAGCAATCTGTTAATTCACAATTTAATCATAAGAATGAATTATAGTTACTCACCTTATATTGGCTCAGCATGTGGAAACCCCAAATTTCGCGTACTGGACTCCTGTTCGCTAGACTTGGTTATAACACCATAGTCTAAGTCAATTCTCCAACATGTACAATCATCTCAATAACATCTATCTTAATGATGTATAAATCAAAAGAGGAAAAAGGAGTATAAACGGTAAATATCAACTCAATATTTACTGAAATTCCCAATTCCGCGGTTTTACTCATTCAACCGTAGAAACTCGACAATACTCTCACCAATAACTCTAGAGGCATCCACTAACAATCTACTATCAACATACATAACAATATATAACGAAATCACAAAATCAAAGTTAGGGTTTCAAAAAAAACCCCAAACCGAAGAAATCACTCACCTGTTTGAAGATTTATACGATTAAAGCTAGAATCACAAAAGCTCCAACGATCCTTCAAGTTCTCCTAACGCCTACATGAACATATTTACACCAAGCAAAGGTGAATATGTTGTTTTTCAACCCTTCAAGCTCAAAGCTTGGTCATAACTATTGAAACTCGGAATTGGGAACATTCAACACATCTAAACAAGTGTATATGTTCAAATTCCAACCATTCACGGTTGGTTCTTTACCACAACTCGAAACCAACTCCAATTGACCAAAATCAATCTTTCAAAAGGGATAGAAGTGAACACCTTACCTTCAACAAGCTAAATATCGAAAATCACTTCAATCCAACGTGATTTGGCCTTCCAATTTGGTCCAAGAACGAAAGATGAATGTTTCTAGGGTTTTATATGAGTTTTTGATCGAGAGAGAATGACCAAATGAGGAGAAATCGCGAATTTAAATGGGTGGGGTCGGCACAAAACCCGACCCGGGTTCGACAGCCCGACCCGCAGCACGCCCCTGGCTCGACAGCACGACCCGGCTTGACGTTTGGCCCATTCTTTTGCTCTTTGACGGAACCCGACCCGGTTTCCGAAACCCGGTCCGGGTTTTTAATATCACACGACCCGGGTTTTAAAACCCGCCCCGGGTTTGATTCGTTTCCACTTCAATGAAATTCTAAGGCATTAACTCGACCCGGTTTATCTCTTTTACCCTTTTTAACATCCTACTTCTCATAGATGGGTTTCTAAACGTCTTAACTCGTGTTTTAACTCATCTAATCTCGTTTATATCAAAATTTAAACTAACTTTACCATAAATTAAAATTACGGTATTACACGAAATAAGAATGTTATTTGGTGCTTAAATCATGAATTTGAATGTTAGTGTTCATCCAAGGTCATTAGAAGTGGAATGGAAAAGTTTAGGATTAAATTGAACATCTTTTAGTAGCTTAAATGTGCTTAAACCTCGAGGTGGTGCTTTCAGGTCATTCCACTCGATCGACTTGAATCACATGGCAAATCCACTCTCTCGAGTAAGATTTTTATTGGTGAAGTATGGATTTTTACATTAAAGATACAATTCAACTTTAGTTATTTAGTAGTTTTCTTATAACTTTGTGGATGTTATGTAAGTTGTACATTGTGATATTTAGGATTAAGACATTTAATTAAGATGATTATGATGTAACTAGTTCGTAGTTACTCAATTGATGCTATCTTTAGATGACACTTATGTTAGAATAATGCCTAGTGTCTCAACAAGTATGAAACAGATATATATATATATATATATATATATATATATATATATATATATATATATATATATATATATATATATATATATATATATATATATATATATATATATATATATATATATATATATATATATATATATATATATATATATATATATATATATATATATATATATAGTGGTTTAGGCTACACACAAATCATGATTAAGCACAAAATTATCAATGGAAGAATTAAAGAAACTAGTTTGTTAATTTGTCATTTTACGTGAATTAACTAGAAACAAAAAATAGATAAAATAAATAAATCTAAAATTGATAAGTGATAAGTGTAATTACTTATTTAAGTTTACAGGTGTAACACCCGTATTTTTTACTATTATATTCATATATATTTTACGACGGTAGTATTTAGTTATTAAATTTAGATAGGTTGTGAAATAATATTTATTAGATATTTTGGGAAGATATCGTGTTCAACTATAATATCTTATCCATGGTTTTGATAGTTTAATTATTTAGAATCCTTAATTGAAATGAGATGGAAAAGAGCATAGTAATAAGGAAATATGATATACCTTGTTAAGGAAATAAGCCTTAAAATGTGAAATGTAATTTAGACTATGCAAGCAAGAAAGTAAGTGTGTAACCAGCTTACAATAACTAAAGCACAATGAACTAGTGCAAATACAATGATGACAGAAACCTATTTTAAAAACCATGAATAATCATATAATTAGTTTTGATTAGTAACTCTATATTGATGTGGTGTCAAATTCCTTAGTAATTAAGGAAAAATTATAAGCATGACAAATCAATAACGTACATATGTATCAAACATTCCAAGGATAAGGTTAACAAGTACATATTTCTCAAACATTCCAAGGATAAGGTTAAGAAATTACATATGTGTCAAACATTCCAAGGATAAGGTTAAACAAGTATATGTGTCAAATTCTTAGGAATTCACAAGTTAAGAAGCTTAGTGAACAAGTACCCATTGCAAGACACTTATACTAGCATAAACCTATGATTATCGAAAATTTTAGCAGGCAAAACAAATCATATTCAAGTTTTTAATCTAATGTGCATGCAACCTAAGAACAATGGCTCTGATACCACTGTTGGGATTTCTACAGATTAATACTAATCATACAGGCAGCGGAAGACAAAACCGATTAAATCCCAAAAATTGAGCAAGATCATAACATGTTCATAACAAGATCATATGTTCATAACAGTTTCACCATCAATATATGAAAATTGATTCATACCTTGTGGTTGGATGTCAAGGATCCAAACCATAATCCCTCTATTGATTCACAGCCAAGGACACCAGAAGAATAAGCAGACAGAAACTTCCAAGGCTTGTGGAAATCAATCCAGAAACCCTTAGAGGGTTTAAGGAAATCGACAAAGAGGGAGGGGGAGGGAATCTTGGAGGTGGCGGCACCTTTAGGGTGTTGGGATGCCTTAGGGTTGCTCCCTAAGGCCTCTATTTATAGTGCATGAGCTTCTAGGGTTTCAAACTTAGAAGCGTTTTGGCGGCCACACTCCCTGGACGTGTTCTATTAATCAGACTATTAACTAATTACAATCCAACCCTTCAACTAATTATTATAAATTAATTTCTCAATTAATTCATCAATTAATTATTTATTCAGTTTCTGATTAATTAATTTCTCAATTAATTAATAAACTGATCAGTCCTCTTTTATTTTTGCTACTGATTGTTTTTACTAGGCCGTGAGGACAACCCAAATAGGACCATGCTATTATTAGAAACATCACCACAATTGATGAACTGTACATATATCCAACACCTTCAACTACAGAAAAAAAAGTACAAAATGTGTAAATAAATAATTATCGCAGTTTCCAGTTCTTTTAAATAACATGCAACTTTAAATTGGATTATTTCTTCCTTAAGATGAATTGTAGTCATCATAATTTTCCACAAGAAGGAAATACTTAATAAACAAAATTTAATGCCAGGAGAAACCATGACAATACCTGAGTATCCCAGTAAGTAAGCACTGTTGATACCAGTAATAAGAAAAAGTTCATCTTGAAACCACGAGTCTATATAATAAACCCAAAATCGAATAGTGTCATTAGCATCATTTCCAAATTTCAAATCTTTAGGGTTATAATCAATAGAATCTATATTCGTTTATGATCCATCTAATCCAAATTCAACTACAAATTCAGAATATGAAATTTATGGCCATGTTCACCAAAATGAGTTCTAATTTGTATCAGTTGTTATATATTTATGGTTGTCAATCTGATCAGGGGAGTTGAAATCACCGAAATGATACTGAATTAACATATTGAAACCAAGAGAAGGGAAAAAAAGTACTGCTACTGATCTTATAGGTTGTTTTAGGGATTTATTACGAGGATGTCGTCGGAAATAACCATTTTTCAAGCACTATTTTCCCTGATTGAGGACTCGTGTGTATTGTTTTGGTTTTGGGATTTTTTTGGTGAATGCAATGATAAAACGGGGAGAACGATGGATATCAGAGAGGGGAGGGAGAGAGACGATGAGAGAGAGAGAGAGGGTGTTTTAAAAGGTAATTAGGCTGATTTTTAAGAAGGGTAATTCTCTAAACCTAATTTACTATTGATATTTTCTTTTAAAACCCTTGAATATCATTGAAATTGTTAATAATTAAGAAAATGCCACATTACATCTTATTCTTTAATATTTTTTGATTTAGTGGTCCTCAAAAGGTTATCAAGTTATCAAGATTTTTTTTTTGGGTTTTCACATGATACTTGTGGCTTCTTGGTTTTTTACAAAATGGCCCTTTGAATACACAATTAAGTTCTAGTTTCTAGTAAACTTCATAGAGTTTGAATATTGGTTTCTCTTGGTTTTTACAAAGTGGCCCTTTGAATATTGGTTTCTCTTCGAGAACAAATATCGATAGAAGATTGTATATAAAGGTTGTTTATGATTCATGTATTTAATTCATCCTAGCATCATAAAAGAAGTAGTTATAAGTATATAATCTTCTATCGATATTTGTTCCAAGAGAAACCAATATTCAAAGGGTCACTTTGTAAAAACCAAGAGAAACCAATATTTAAACTCTATGAAGTTTACTAAAAAGTAGAACTTCATTGTGTATTCAAAGGTCCATTTTGTGAAAAACCAATAAGCTACAAGGCTAAAATGCAAAAAAAACTTATAGCTAATAGGAGTGAGAAACCCTCGTTAATCAAAACCAAAATAAACCTATAAAATCCTAACCATACACACGCATCAATCACACCCAGTATATACGATTGGATGCTGCCATTACGTCAATTTTTCAAGACCCAAACACCCCTTAAATCCCTTAAGAAACCCTCGTTAATCAAATGAATAAGAGGCTTATTGCAGAGAGTGGGTAATGCGTGTGATAGCGAGAATAAAGAAAGGAGGACAGGCGTGAAAGCCCTTTCAGATAAATCCCCTCTCTTTGCTTACTTATTTTGGGTTTCTCTCTCTAAAATTGCAGAGAGACTAGTCTAGAGAGAGAGAGAGAGAGAGAGAGAGAGAGATTGTGACAACAAACACAGAGATATGTTACAAACACTCTTCGTCTTCTTCGTCTTTTTGTCTTCTTGAAGATAATGAATAGAGCCTCTTACACCCTCTTCTCACAAGAAGAAGAAGATGGTGTCGAAACAGCAAAATGTGTGTCCCCAAAACCCTATCTTTGCTATTGATGATGCCCTTTTGTGCGACGAACAGGAAAACGATTTCGATTTTGGATATGGGTTTGGTTCATTAGACCACGAAAATCAAATCCGGGAGGAAAAAGATCCGACCTTTACTCATTTCGAACAGGGGCTTTTGTGGGAAGAAGATGAGCTTTCTACTCTTTTATCCAAAGAGAAAAACACCCATTTCATCTGCGATGAGTCTCTAATGGTTTTGAGAAAGGAATCTGTCGATTGGATGATTCGAGTCAGTACCCATTACGGGTTTGTCGCGTTGACGACGATTTTGGCTGTCAATTACTTCGATAGGTTCTTGATTAGCAGTTCTTTCCAGAGGGATAAACCATGGATGAATCAGTTAGTTGCTGTCGCTTGTCTTTCTGTAGCTTCTAAAGTTGAAGAGATCCAAGCCCCTCTTCTCTTGGATTTGCAAGTAAGCATCGTTTACCCTTTAATTTAACTATAACCTGCATTACAAGTGTTTGTGAAAATGCTTTCGATGTTACTGATGTGACATTGGGCGGTTTTTTCAGATGGAAGGAACAAAATTTGTGTTCGAATCCAAAACAATTATGAAGATGGAACTTTTGGTGTTATCTTCTCTCGAATGGAAGATGAATCCAGTAACCCCTCTCGCATTCTTCGATTACATTATGCGTCGGCTTAATTTAACGACTCATAGTCTAAATTACGAGTTCCTTCGTAGGTGTGAGCGAATTCTTCTTTCCGTCGTCAATGGTAACCTTCTAAAATCCAAATTCAATCTCAATTTCATCAAAATTCATCCAATTTTCAACCAAATCGAGTCGTTAACATGTCAACCTTCTAAAAACGAATGCAGATTCAAGGTTTCAGGGGTTTCTTCCATCTGTAATGTCGGCTGCTATAATGTGCATTGTTAGCAAGGAAATTGAGCCTGATAACGCATCGGATTATCAAAATCAGCTTATGAATCTTCTCAAAATCAGTGAGGTTCGTTCTTATCTACACATTTAGACGTCCTTTATCATGAATATACGTTAACTTTATTGTATCATAACAGGAAAACATACTCGATTGTTCCAAATTCATCATGGAGGTATCAATATCAAATAATCACGGAACAATCTATTCACAAACTCACAAACGCAAATACTCATCAGTTCCTGGAAGTCCAAGTGGTGTATTTGATGCGTATTTTAGCAGTGATAATTCCAACAATTCATGGGCAATTGGATCATCAGTTTCATCATCACCAGAAGCTCCATTAAAAAAGAATCGAGTTCAAGAACAGCAAATGAGATTGACTCCAGTCAACCGTGTGTCCATCAGTGTTCTTGGCAACCTTCATTGAACTCCCAATTAATCTGCTATCTTTTTAGTATGGTATTATTTACTATTTACTATTTAATCTTTACAATCTCTTCTTGGATATTTAATTTATAATTATGTTTCTAGTCAAACCCATGTGGTGGAAAACATATATTCTACATTTGCTTCAACTATGAACAAACATATGTTTGATTTTAGAAATGTGGAGTTACATTAAATTTGAGGTATTTGTGTTGTTTTCTATTAAATCTGCTACATTTTTATTTGGGCATTCGGGACCTATCTGCATCAATCTGTGTAAGGGCAGTATTGTCTATACGGTTTTAATGCAATGCATACTTTTCAGGCTTCATCTTTGAATCATGCAACTTGTTGAATATCATCAATCAGTAACTTACAGGTGGGTAGGATCATAAATACATACATACCCCAAATATATATATATATATTCTTAAGATACTACCAAAAGGGTATATGTTGATTATGTTCTTGGTTGTTGACTATTGAATTTCTTGAACTTAGGCCTTGTAGATTATTGTGAAGGATTAGACTTTCAAGATTTTTAATTTATTGAAAATTATGCCATGTGTTTGCATAATTAACAAGATCAAGAAAAGGGTATGTGTCCTTGAAGATAGAATTTTGATTATTCTTTGTTGACTTTTGACCTAATAATTCTATCATTCCAATAACCCTGAACTGGCCCACAATGTCGAGTTTTAAGAGCATCGTATAAGATGTAAATCAGATATACAACGACAGGTAAAGTGACTGGTATAAAAGTAAATCTCTTAGTGTAGAACAGTAAGATTTTCAAGGTTGTTGATTTATTATAAATTATGCCATGAATTTTGTGCTATAAAATGATCAAGAAATGAGTATATGCTCTTGAAGATAGGATTTTGATTAATCGTTTGTAGATATTCTCCTTTCTTGAACTTAAACCTCGTAATTTTTATAAGAAAAGTAATTATTCCAGAAACCCTGAGCTGACCTATACTGAAAAACTCCAACATCGTGTGAGATATAAATTAGGTACACAACTGCCTGTTAGATAATTGATTGACATTAGAGTAAAAATCTTACTAGTTTAGATTCTAAAGGGTTAGATGATCAAGATTCTTAAGATACCAATCATAATGGCGTATATATTTAGTAAAAATCGTACTACTTTAGATTCTAAAGAATTAGATAATCAAGATTCTTAATATACCAATCATAACGTGAGTATTTTCATGAATCAAAGAAAAATATTTAACTAAAAATCATATTAGTTTAGATTCTAAAGGATTAGATAATCAAGATTCTTAAGATACCAATCATAATGTGAGTATTTTGATGAATCAAAGAAAAATATTTAAAAATTACTAGAAAAAACAAATTGATCATTGAGGACAATGGACATGAAAGATCTTCAAAAAATCAAAAAGTAAAGAGTGGTATGAATGTTTGGGAGTATTTGACTTGAAAAGAAAAGATATGGGGAACCTTATGAGAGTTTGTGGGGTAGTCTTTGTCCCCAAGGGGCATTCCTATTTCAAATATTATTTTTTCTTTTTTTCTTGCTTTAAGGTTGTTTAATTTATGGTTTGACATTAGTTGTAAAACAATAATAATTTTTCATTATAATAATTTTAAGGGAAAAGAGAGATTTCAGAGTACGTATTGGGGTCCACAAAATAATTCTGGAATGATATATGATGAATGCGCTCTTCCCCTTTCATGTAAAATTTTGACTTGGTCAACTTTTTGATTATTCACTCACTCAAAGTAAAAAAATCTTGATGGGAATTCACTTTTTGTTACCTTTTTGGTGTTTTCTTGGTAAAATAATCTCAAAGATCTAGTTTTTATGAATGATATTAACCCTTTTTACTGTTTCATCCTTTATTTCTGATCAAAGCGAAAGTAAACTGAAACATATACATCTTAAAGATTCAAGATTTATGAATTAATTTTCTTGAAATTTTGAAACCCTTTTACTGTTTCTATTTTTTTTTTCTGTTGAAAAAGAAAGCAAACTGAAACATACAAAGTAGTGACTTATAATCTCAAAGATTCAAGATTTATGAATTAATTTTCTTGAAATTTTGAAACCCTTTTACTGTTTCAATATTTTCTTTCTGGTGAAAAGGGAAGCAAACTGAAGTATTCAAAGTGAACACTTATAATATCAAAGATTCACAATTTTATGAATTAATTTTCTTGAATAATTGAAACCCTTTTACTGTTTCGATCTTTTTTATTTCTGGTAAAAAAGAAAGCAAATTGAAACATACAAATTAGAGACTTATAATCTCAAATTATGAAATAATTTTCTTGAAATTTTGAAACCCTTTTACTGTTGCAATATCTTTTTTTCTGGTGAAAAAGGAAACAAATTGAAAAATTCGAAGTGAACACTTATAATCTCAAAGATTCACGATTTATGAATTAATTTGTTGAAATTTTGAAACCCTTTTGGTGAAAAAGAAAGCTACCTGAAACATACATTGGAGACACTTATAATCTCAAAGATTCAAAATTTATGAATTAATTTTCTTGAAAATTTGAAATTTTTTTTACTGTTTCATTATTTTCTTTCTGGTGAAAAAGAACTCAAACGGAAACATACAAAGTAGACACTTGTAATCTCAAAGATTCGAGATATATGAATTAATTTTCTTGGAATTATTAAACCCATATTCTATTTTGTTTCTATCTTTTCCTTGTGGTTAAAGAGAAAGCAAACCGGAACATTATACGTTTAAAAGTTAAAACCTCAAAGATTCAATATTTATGGGTTAAATTTCTTGATTTTTTAAAACCCTTTTTAATGTAAATGTCTTTTGTATCTAGTCAAAGAGAAAGCAAACTGAAACATAAAAATTAGGCCATTCGCCATTTGTTGCTGCTGGGGTTCCCTCTTCGAATTTCTTTTTGTCAGAGAAAGAAACAAAAGTTTGAATACACGTATAAATGGGACCAAATGTGCAGTGTCATAGCACCAGATTTTCATCATCCTTTTTGTTTTTGTGTGTATATGTGAAAGAGGGAATATAATCCACATATCTCTATCTACAATTCCATATGTAAAAAATTGTAAGATGGGTTTTTTGTTTGGTTGATCATTATTTTAAGAAGGTGGAATTGGTGGTACCAAAACAAATGCTGCTAAGATGGTTTGTACTTTGCGCAAAAGGAGTTGTCCCTTCTGGCTTTTTTTTTTTTTGATTTTTCTTTTTTTTTTTGTTTTCAAGGTTTGATTTTGATTTCTAAAAGACCCAACTCACATTCCCACGAAGTGCATATCTAAATGGTGAGTTATTGTATAGTTTTTTTATAATGTATAAAACTCAACAAAAGTTATTATTATTATTATTATTATTATTATTATTATTATTATTATTATTATTATTATTATTATTATTATTATTATTATTATTATTATATCAAAATAGCAATAAATTAGCTAATTTTCTCAAAATAGCCAAGCAGATTGCAGCCACCTGCGATATCTTCTGCCTCACCTGCAATATCCTGTAGGTCACCTGCAATTTCTTTTAGGGGTCATGGTGGTTCATGGGATTAGGGTTCATGGTTGTCCAACTTTGAACACTCATCAGGCATCAACCATGATTTTCTTTAACGATTTGAGGAGGAACCATACATATTTGCAATGATGTTTGGACGAGTGATAAAGGATTTCGTGTGAATATTTGTAATATGAGATGTGATATATATATATATATATATATATATATATATATATATATATACATACATACATACATACATACATACATACATACATACATACATACATACGTACGTACGTACGTACGTACGTACGTACGTACGTACGTACGTACGTACACACACACACACACACACACACACACACTCACTCACACACACACATACCTATATAGAATATTTAGAAGGAGTTGGTAGGTGGGATATTAAATATACAGGAGAGGAGTTGATGTGACATTTAAATATAAAAAAAACATTGAAAAATAACGACCGATACATAAAAAATACAAACTATGAAATACATATAATTATCACATGCTAAATACATATTTAAGAAAATAAAGTTCAAATAAAAATTAGAAATACTAATGTTTAATTTGCCACTTAGGAAACTCATATGGATAGTTTTTTGTATTTCAGCCACCCAAAACTTCTTGTTAGTAATTTCATCACTAAGGGACCATATATTATCCCTCTCACGTTGAATGTTTGATTTGGTTGTTTTAATCTAGTTCTAAGCTTCTATTAATTCTTGTTTTTTTTGAAGCCTTCCAGCCTATTTTATTGTCAAGTAAACGACGTTGACCCTCCAAAAATTTTGCATCGTCTTGATTGAATTTTCTTATCAACTTTAGCTACGTTATGAAGGAGAATTCTTTTCATTTCTTCTGTCTTCCTATCTTCATTTGAAGGGGGATTGGTTGATGTAGAAGGAATTTTGCGTTTTTTCAATACATGTTTCAACTTTTGAGATTGACCTAACATGTTTACAAAGAATAATATATTATACAAAATGATTGAAGCTCTAGTTGTTATATTTAAAATGGAAGTTCCAACTTATATAGAAAAATTTTTACATGTTGGTTTAATTGAGTTTTAAAAAATAGTGACCTGGCATATAATTGGCAAGACGATTCAACTTTATTAAAGATAAGAATTATTATAAGTTTGACTGCGATTTCAAGCATCGTTGATTGCAACTTCAAGCATCATTGACTGCGATTTTAGACAAGACGATTCAGTTTTACTGAAGATAATAAATATTAGAAGTTTGACTGCAATTTCAAACATCATTGACTGCGAATTCAAGTTTATTTTTACATTTATTGTTTTACAAGATACTGAGTTTTCATAAACAGTGAAATGCCATTTAATATAGTAGGCGATTTGATTTTATTTGTAAATAGTGACTTGTCATTACTTTGACAACATTTTGAAGGTTATAAAACGACATATTTAAGTAAATTGAGAAAGATATCATTTTCAGCATTTTTCGATATTTCAATGTTATGCAACTTTAGATGTCTGTAATATGGTCATATGACATCAAGGTAATAGTTTTGTTTTACATAGAATAGATGAACCATAAAAGTTTAACATTGATACAAAAGCACATTACATAAATATAACAAGTCTAATACGAAAGGAAATGTGGTAACACGACCATTAGGTGGTTTGGTAAATCCATTCCATTTGAGGTGGTATTGCTTGGACCATTTTAGTTTGGCATGCATCTTAATATGCTGCCAAAGTAAAATAAACATTAACCATGTTTAAATTCCCTAACTGAAGGGATTTGATCATTATAACAAAAACTATTTGCACAACGGAAGACTTAACATGATCAAATCATAAGTTTATACAAAATTCGAGCCATGATCATCATGTTCATAATCTAGGATCATACAGTTCATAGAAATTGTAGCAACTAAGAGATGAAATATGAATTCATACCTATGTTTGGATGTAAGGATCCAAACCAAAATCCCTCTAACGATTCACACCCAAGAACACCAGAAAACCAGACTGACAGAACTTCCTCTAGTTGAAAGAGCAATATCCAAAACCCTTGAAAGGGTTATGAAAATCGCCAAAAGGAGAGGAAGGGATAGAGGGAGGGGGTGGCGGCTCACAAGGAGGCAAAATGGATGCTTAGGATTTGATCCCTAAGCCTCTATTTATTGTGGAGGCTCTCTAGGGTTTGAAACTTAAGGAGCCTCCTTACACTTCACCCGTTGACTGTTTCCATTAATTAAACTTCTTAATTACTTAACATTCAGTCCCTGTAATTAATTTCTTCTAAATTAATTTCCAATTAATTACTAATTAGTTTCTAATTAATTTATCATAACATGAAAAATTAATAAACTAATTTTTCCCACTTTATTTCTGTCACTGTTCGTTTTTACTGGGTCGTGAGGGCAACCCAAAAGGACCATGCTATTATTAGAAATATTACCAACAGTTAATGACCTTGGACACTATTTCCAACACTAACATGTCCAATAATTGAAATGCCGCCAGACTATATTTGTAAGGTATACCAGAACTTCTATATTTCCAACACTCGCAACTACGTTGTTGGAGATTAACTACGTATATGTTACTAAAATCATGTACTACGAATTCATCATTGTATAACTTCCTAGCTTCGCATGGTTAGGACTTGCACAACCTCTTGTTGATAATATTCGCCGCATAAGGGGTGATCTCTCCAAATAGCCACCCCATAATAAAAACTAAATTGTCAATAAATTGTAGATAATATTGTTATATAACTCGATTATTACCTCCTAGGTCACTACGTTGAATATATATGCGTTGTAGCATGTCAAAAATAAAATGAAGGAGTGTTATTATCAGTAAATCTTGTTCCGCCTGGGATAACATGTATTGATCTTCTGGCATTATTATTGACAGTAAATTGAAACGGATGTTAGGGAATAAGATCCTGGCCTATTTTTCTTAACCAAATAGTACTGAGGATCCGTCCGAGGCACAACTTCAATAGCATTGGCTTTGTCTTCGCCTCTGTTTCTAGTCATTTTGGTCAGCTGATCCTCTTCGATTATCTGG
This sequence comes from Cichorium intybus, assembly GCA_023525715.1. NCBI lineage: Eukaryota > Viridiplantae > Streptophyta > Magnoliopsida > Asterales > Asteraceae > Cichorium > Cichorium intybus. Next base: position 137,641,923 of record CM042011.1, on the reverse strand, counting down.
ACTTTCTCCGATTCCGATTAGGCTCCACACTTTGCTCAACAATCTCCCACTTGTATATTGATCTGAAGTGAACTTCTTGTTACCCAAGTTCTCTTGATCTCTCTAATTCTCCACCTTAACTGGCCATTGAGGATGCTCCTGGACTCAACATTTTACTTTGGAAGTAGTTAACTCCCAAAAGGGGAACATTGGTCTTGAGCAATTGTCTGATGAACTTTGCCAAGGACTTTCAGGATATTCTTCTACTGAAAGGACTTTTAGACGTCAGAAGCTCATACTGTCATTGCTTACTCCCAATAACAACAGTTCTTTGGACGAGGTGTGACCTTTCTCGACCATACTGAACATTCTGGATAGCAGTATCTAAGCTCATTGATAATATGTATGTTGGATCCCTCCTCTAACATAGCATCAACAGTATATCGCTAGGATGAAAAAAATATGGTATTGGAATCTTCTCCTGGTGCAACAGTGATAACAGTTATGTCTGTGCAACCGCTCCTCCTTATTATCCATACAGGCTTCTCCTCCTACGCACATCTGGTTTTCCTTTCAGCACCTGAAAACCTACTGGTATGTTGGGTAGATGTCCTTGTCTAGATTTCCATACAAGGATGTGAACCTCCACATCTGATTGTCTTGGAGAAACTCCACTGCAGTTAATATACCAAGAACTCCGGATGATGATCTTCTTCACAATGAAGAGAAATATCTCTATCAACTCCACTCCCACTGTTTAGGAAACCTCGCACCCTTCTTGTATCTCTTGCTTCCAACAATCTATTGACTCTTGAACAATCCACAAACTATGAAGTGCCACATTCTCTGCTGATTTCCTTAACAGAGGACCAAGTATCTGTTGGATTAGGTGTCTAAGCCATGACTTTATATTTGTATTTATCTTATTAATTCAAGCAAGTCCATTTGGGTTGCCCTCATAGCAGGAGGATTGATGTAAAAGTTCAGTAGAGAGAAACGTTGATTTATTAATTGTTTAATAAATCAATAGAAATAAATAAATAGTTTATTAATATATTTAAGTGCTAATATATTAATTAGAAACTATAATAATTAATTAGAAATTAATCTAGAATTAATTGGAATTAATTTAGTGATTAATTTAATTAATTAAAAGTACAGGGACTGGTTTTGTAATTATTCAATAGTTGAATATTGACTGGCCAATGGAAGGGTGGAAAGTGGCGAGATTTTGTGGTGCCACCACAAGAATCTTGAAACCCTTATTAGGGTTTGAGTAAGGCCTTGTCCATTTGATAAAAGGCTTGTCAAAGTTGGGCTCTAGGGTTTTAAGCTGTGTCACCTGAAACTATCAATAGGGAACCCCTGGGGAACCCTAATCCCGTGCCAACTTCATCTCTCAAAGGAACTCTGCTGTCTTCTCTCCTCCATTGCTTGAGTGCCTCCATTTGAGACATGATACTTTTGCTGCTAGCTTCTGGTTCAAGAATTCAAGTTTGGTTTTCTTGATTTGTTCTTTAGAAATTATTGTTGGCCATTAGGTTTTTATTATATATTCATTGTAGAAAAACATAGATCTCTATTAGGGTTGCATGTGAACTTAGGAATTTCTAGTTCATAGTTTGTACAAAACCCTTCAGTGGTATCAGAGCCAATTTGTTTTTCTTGTGAATTTGATATAATTGGTTTGTGTGTCTAAGGGTATTTTGCAAAAAAAGAACCCTTGGAGAGGCCTCCATCGATTTTGGTGGCTAGGGTTTTGAAAACCCTAGCCTCCCTTCCCTTGTCTGTGATTTGCATGCCTGCCTTGGATAGTTGGTTGTTATTTTTGGTAATTGTTGAATAATTAAATAACTGGAACCCCTTATCCATTACTTGCAATTTTCGAGATTTAGGGATAAGGTTAGGATATTAATTTGATTAATTTCATGATGCCTTTCCTTGATTTAATTAGTTTAATTAAATTGTTTAATTAAAAGACAAATTAAATCACTTAAAGATTTAATATATATTTTCGAAAATTGAGTTATAATTTGCAAAAATTAGATTAAAAAATTAAATCTAAAATATTTTAAAAAGTTTAAAATATATCTTATATATTTATGATTAAAAGTTAATATTTATATGTAAGATAAAACTGGTTAGTCTTACCGTTAGTAGGCCTCATTCACAAAACTGTCCTATAAAGAGGGTATAAGGCGACTGCCTATAAAATGGTAGTCTAATGGGTGTCCACTCTCACCCACCGCTCTCCTGGTCAGTCGAGTGTCGTTAGCCAAACGGGTTTGATAGAACCGCTAAGCCTCTTAAAAGTATAATGCTATAATTGAAAGTACTAGAACCTTGAACAAAATCCCAATCTAGTTACTTTGGGTCATAAATGTGAATTTATGCTAATCCATGGAATTGCATATTGCACTTTGTGGAACGTTAGTAGAGCGTGTATGGTTTACCGACACGCCAACTGGGGTCCATAAAGAGTCGCAATGGGTTTCTCGATTTTACCATTATTGATGGAGCGTGTGTGGTTAACCGGCACGTCAATTTGAGATGGTAATTGACTTCGAGAGTACCAAGCTAATTTGCATGGTTATTCACACCCGGTTTGTGATCCTCGGTATCATAGTCACAAACAGTGGGGCATTCCCGAGATTAAAACATGCTATTGAACATTTCAATAAATCTCAAAAGAAACTAGGAATTCTATTATAATTTGATTATGTTTCCACGGTAGAATTGGCTGAATCGTCATTCGCCTACCTTATAAAATTTACAATAAAGATTACGACATCCCTCTTCGATATTGTAGATTGTTATTGTAGGATCCTAGCCTTATATTTATTCTTGGGTGAATATAATGATTATTTATAAATGTCTAATTAAAACTACCTTCTTCTTATATAGATGTCTTCTGTTGACCAATCCGTTCCCCACTCAAACTCCGGTAATGTCACTTCAATCTTGTCATTGTGTTCGAAAGTGACGTTGGAGGGCACTAACTATAATGACTGGATTCGTAACATCAAGATGGCTCTAAGGTTTGAGCACAAACAGTATGTTCTGGAAACCGAGCTAGTTGAAGTTGACCCAGATACCGCTACTCCCGAGGAAATGTCCTCATACCAAAAACACTTTGATGATGCTATCAAAGTGGCATGCATCATGATCGCCACCATGAACCCTGAACTGTAAAGAATTTATGAAGACTACTGGCCCTACGAGATGCACAAAGAGCTTGTGGAAAAGTTCCGTAAGCAAGAGCATATCAAGAGGTGCGAGGTGGTCAAGGATTTCACTAACAGCAAGCCTAGGGATGGAGAGTCCATCTGCACTCATGTGCAAAGGATGCAAGGTTATGTGGATCGGCTTAGAAAGCTTGCGATGCCCGTACACGAGAAGTTGGCCGTTGACATAGTGCTTAACTCCTTGCCGAGTTCTTATGACCAGTTCAAACTGGCTTATCATTTGAACAACAATCAGACCACTTTGGCTGAATCGCATCGCATGCTTCGTACTGCTGAGAACGGGATGAAGGGTAAAAGTGTACCCTCGGTTAGTCAACCTGTCTTGGCAATTGGATCTGGAAAGGGAAAGAAAAGGAAGGGCCCTCCTAAGCAAAATTGTAGGGAAAAGGTTCATGTCGGGTCATCTAGCAGTGCCCCGAGAACCAAGTCTTCCGGCATTCCGCATGTCACTAATCCAAAGGAAGCCGATTGTTTTTATTGCAAAGAGAAGGGTCACTGGAAGAGAAGCTGCCCCAAGTACTTGCAGGACATCAAGGATGGAAAAGTGAAGCCATCACAAGCAGGTACTTACACAATTTCTAATAACTCATCTTCTTCCTGTTCTTGGGTCCTTGATACCGGATGTCGTTTTCATATCTGTTCTGATTTGCAGGGCCTATAGGAAAGTAGGGAGCTGGAGCCATTCTAGATGAGATGCACCCGACTCATGATACTATCTCCAACTGTCGATCTTATTTTGTTAGTCATCCGGAGCGAAGGAATTTTTCAACCGAGGACTGAGGATTCGTCTGAGGCACAACTTCAATACCACTGGCTTTGTCTTCGCCTCTGTTTCTAATTGTTTCGGACAGCCGATCCTCTTCGGTTATCTGGACTTTCTTCGTTTTTGATTAGGCTCCACACTTTGCTCAACATGTTATACCAAATGAGTATAAAGTAAAATTAACACATTATAATGGTATGTCATTATTTGGTGTAATGATATTCCGTACATTATTGCAAAAAATTCTATGATATAAAAATCAATATATATATATATATATATATATATATATATATATATATATATATATATATATATATATATATATATATATATATATATATATATATATATATATGAATTGAGATCGAATAAGAAGGAAAAGTTTGGTAGGAAGGGTAAGAAGTGCTTTATTTGCATTTTTTGATCAACCAACAAAATGAATCATCAGATGATGCAAAAAAACATGATTCGCAAAAGAAAAATCCCGAAAAAATAACTTGATGATTCATTTTTTACTGAAACAAATTTTAATACACTCGGCGGACAATTTTAGCGAATCATCACAAATATGAATCATCGAGGTGTTTTTTTGGAGATTTTGTTTGCGAATCATTTTGTTGGTTATTCGTAAAAAATAATACGCACTTCTTACATTTCCTACCAAAAGTTTCATTCTTATTTGATCCTTATCTACCAATAATACGCCATAAATTTTGACTACTTGCTCCTAAGTCATCTTTTTTATTTACTCCCACCTTATTATTCTCGAAGTAGATTCGTTTAAATGTCTTGAAAATATTTCCCGGAGAGCTGGTAACATTTCCAAATCCATACCTATGATAATAAACATATAAATTAATTTATAAATAACTTTGATATTTATTTATTTAAATATAATAAAAATATAACTCAATACCTTAAACAGATGTGAAAACCAAAAATTGTAAATTTTAATGGTTTGCGAGGCAGCATCAGAACACGATACTCATCAAACTTACCAAAAGATTTAGCCAAATCCATATATGTCTTCTCCCATATATGAGTGCCCCGTGGATACTTAAAAGATATAATACTGTTATTAATAAAACTATTTTTTATAAAACAAAACAATAATTAAATATGTTTTTATCGGGTACACTCGTCCAGGTTTTCCATCAGTGATAACTATTTAATGGTTATTTTATCACAAATTTCCTTTCCATAAAAACCGTGATTAATAATATGTAGGAGAACACATCTCACCGCGTCCTCGTCAGATATTGTGTAAAACCTATTGTTTAATATAAAATGGTGTAATTCCCCAACTGTTAGCAAAACATTTGTTTGGTTAGGAAAAACTCGTTGTCGGAAGCTTGAAGGCATATTTTTCATAAAAAATTTCTCCCCAGGAACCACTCCAAAGTTTAATCCTATTATCAAACAGAATTCTTCCGTCCCGACCGAAAAATACTATTTTCCTATAAGAAAATGAAATCATCCCCTTCGTTCTTTAGGATCGACGGACCGGATCTCATGCAACATCATCATGTTGTATAGTAATGGATCCGTTTCAGAACATGGGCTAAAAGAAACTTTCAAAACTTTGTTGTATCAAATATTGCACGTTGTGGATGTTGGATTAGGTGTCTAAGCCGTAACTATAAATTGTATTTATCTTATTAATTGAAGCAAAGTCCATTTGGGTTGCCCTCATAGCTGGAGGATTGATGTAAAGTTAAGTAGAGAGAAATGCTGATTTATTAATTGTTTAATAAATCAATAGAAATAAAATGAATAGTTTATTAATATATTTAAGTGTTAATATATTAATTAGAAACTATATTAATTAATTAGAAATTAATATAGAATTAATTGGATTTAATTTGGTGATTAATCTAATTAATTAAAAGTGCAGGGACTGGTTTTGTAATTATTCAATAGTTGAATATTGACTGGCCAGTGGAAGAGTGTAGGTGGCGAGATTTTGTGGAGACACCACAAGAATCTCGAAACCCTAATTAGGGTTTAAGTAAAGCCTTGTCCATTTGATAAAAGGCTTGTCAAAGTTGGGCTCTAGGGTTTTAAGCTGTGCCACCTGGAAACTATAAATAGAGAACCCCTTGGTAACCCTAATTACTCTGCGCCATCTCTCTGTCTCTCTGGGAACTCTGCTGTCTTCTCTCCTCCATTCTTGGGTGTGATTCCATTTGAGGCAGGAAACTTTTGCTGCTAGCTTCTGGATCAAGAATCAAAGGTTGGTTTTCTTGATTTTATTCTTTAGAGATTAAATTGTTGGCCTTAGGTTTTATTATATGTTCATTGTAGAAAAACATAGATCTCTTCTTAGGTTGCATGTGAACTTAGGATTTCTAGTTCATTGTTAGTGCAAAACCTTCCAGTGGTATCAGAGCCAATTTGTTTTTCTTGTGAATTGATATAATTGATTTGCATGATGATGGGTAATTTGCGAAAATTTTGACCCACCATGTGGCCTTGTAGACTTGGTGGCTAGGGTTTCGAAAGCCCTAGCCACCTCTCACCCTCTTTGCGATTTCTTAGTTGCCATGGATAGTAGGTTGTTATTTTTAGTAACTGTTGATTAATTAAATAACTAGAATCCTTTATCCCATGCTTGTAATTTTCAAAATCTACGAGATAAAGATACGTAATTAATTTGATTATTTGTAATGCCTATCTTTGATTTAATTATTTTAATTAAATTTTTTAATTAAAAGACAAATTAAATCACTTAAGGATTTAATATTAATTTTCGAAATTAAAGCTTAATTTGCGAAAATAGTAAAATAAATTAAATCTAAAATATTTTAAAGAGTTTAAAATACATCTTATATATTTATGATTAAGAGTTAATATTTATATGTAAGATAGAATTGGTTAGTCTTACCGGTAGTAGGCCTCATTCGCAAAACTGTCCTATAAAGAGGGTATAATGCGACTGCCTATAAAATGGTAGTTTAATGGGTGTCCACTCTCACCCACCACTCTCCTGGTCAGTCGAGTGTCGTTAGCTGAACGGGTTTGATAGAACCGCTTAAGCCTCTTAAAAGTATAATGCTATAATTGAAAGTACTAGAACCATTAACAAAATCTCAATCTAGTTACTTTAGGTTAAAAATGTGAATCGATGCTAATCCATGGAATTGCACATTGCACTTTGTGGAACGTTAGTGGAGCGTGTGTGGTTTACCGACACGCCAACTGGGGTCCATAAAGAGTCGCAATGGGTTTCTCGATTTTACCATTATTGATGGAGCGTGTGTGGTTAACCGGCACGTCAATTTGAGATGGTAATTGACATCGAGAGTACCAAGCTAATTTGCATGGTTATTCACACCCGGTTTGTGATCCTCGGTATCCTAGTCACAAACAGTGGGGCATTCCCGAGATTAAAACATGCTATTCAATAATTCCAAAAATCTCAAAAAGAAACTAAGAATTCCATTATAACATAATTATGTTTTCGCGGTGGAATTGGCTGAATTGTCATTCGTCTACCTTAAAAAATTTACAATAAAGATTACGGCATCCCTCTTCGATATTGTGAATTGTTATAGTAGGGTCCTAGCCTTATTATTAAATTTGGGGTTAATATAAGGATTATATATGTGTATCTAATTAAAACTACCTTCTTCTTTTATAGATGTCTTCTGTTGACCAAACTGTTCCCCACTCCAACCCCGGTAACGTCACTTCAATCCTGTCATTGTGTTCCAAAGTGACATTAGATGGCCGAAACTACAATGACTAGATCCGTAACATCAAGATGGCTCTAAGGTTTGAACACACAGAGTATGTTCTCGAAACCGAGCTAGTTGAAGTTGACCCAGATACCGCTACTCCCGAGGAAATTGCCTCATACCAAAAACACTCGGATGATGCGACCAAAGTGGCCTGCATCATGACCGCTACCATGAACCCTGAACTGCAAAGAATATATGAGTACTACTAGCCCTACGAGATGCACAAAGAGCTTCCGGAAAAGTTCCGCAAGCAAGAGCGTATTGAGAGGTGCGAGATGGTCAAAGACTTCACGAACAGCAAGCCTAGGGATGGAGAGTCCATCTGCATTCACGTGCAAAGGATGCAAGGTTACGTGGATCGGCTGAGAAAGCTTGTGATGCATGTACATGAGGAGTTGGCCGTTGACATAGTGCTTAACTCCTTACCGAGTTCTTATGACCAGTTCAGGCTGGCGTATCATTTGAACAACAATCAGACCACTTTGGCTGAATTGCATCGCATGCTTCATACTGGTGAGAACGGGATGAAGGGTAAAAGTTTACCCTCAGTTAGCCAGTCCGTCTTGGCAATTGGATCTTGCAAGGGAAAGAAAAGGAAGGGGCCTCCTAAGCAAAATTGGAGGGAAAAGGTTCATGTCGGGTCATCTAGCAATGTCTCGAGAGCCAAGTCTTCCGGCATTCCGCATGTCACGAATCCCAAGGAAGCCGATTGTTTTTATTGCAAAGAGAAGGGTCACTGGAAGAGAAGCTGCCCCAAGTACTTGCAGGATATCAAGGATGGCAAAGTGAAGCCATCACAAGCAGGTACTTATACAATATCTAATAACTCATCTTCTTCCTGTTCTTGGGTCCTTGACACAGGATGTGGTTTTCATATCTGTTCTGATTTGCAGGGCCTAGAGGAAAGTAGGGAGCTGGAGCACGGTAGGTTTAACCTGGTCAAGGGCAATAGGCGAACGTCACCTGTTACCAAGATCAGTGTTTATAGACTAGTGCTTAGTAGTGGAGTTAGTTTAGATTTACATAATTTTTGCTATTCTCTAGATATGGCTAGAAACATAATTTCTTTTCATGCATTGTTCATACAAGGTTATTATTACACTTTTGATAAATTGAGTGGTTCAATTTCGGTTTTTTAAAAATGATGTTTTTATCTTCAATGCTATGCCTTGTGATGGAGTGTATGAAACTATTATGTGTGTTGACAATTGTGGTAATAATGTATTAAACATTGATTCTTCAAGTGGTGTAGAAAAGGCGTGTTTGTGGCACTGTCGCCTTGGCCATATTAATAAGAAACGCATCGCCCAACTCCAAAAGGTTGGAGTGTTGGAATCGTTCGACCTTAAATCATACGATGTATGCGAGTCTTGTTTATTTGGTAACATGACAAAATCACCATTCAAAGGGTCCTTTGAAAGAGGTGAAGGTCTGTTGGATATTATACACACGGATGTGTGTGGTCCCTTCAGAACAACCACAAAAAATGGCACGCAGTTCTTTGTGACCTTTACTGACGATTTTAGTAGATATGGATATATCTACTTAATCAAGCACAAGTCAGACACCTTTGAAAAGTTTAAAGAGTTTAAAAATGAAGTAGAAAATCAATTGGGCAGAAAGATAAAGATGCTTAGATCCGACAGAGGCGGTGAGTATCTTAGTATCGAGTTTCTCGATTATTTAAAGGAATGTGGAATAGTTTCACAGTTATCGCCTCCCAGGACATCACAGTTGAACGGTGTTGCTGAGAGAAGAAACTGAACCCTGTTGGACATGGTTCGTTCCATGATGAATCGAGCTTCACTTCCAATCCATTTCTGGGGGTATGCCTTAAAGACTGCCGCCCATATCCTTAACCTTGTCCCAACCAAGAAGGTTGCAAAGACACCTCACAAGATGTGGACGGGGAAAATTCCCTCGTTGGCACACATCAAAGTCTGGGGTTGTGAGGCTTTCGCGAGACGAGAGACTCAAGACAAACTCGCAGAAAGAAGTGAGAAGTGCTTTTTCATCGGATACCCAAAACAGTCGTTTGGATACTTGTTCTAAAGACCAAGCGAGGATGTGGTCTTTGTAGCTAGACGAGGAGTCTTTCGAGAGAGAGAGAGAGCTCATTTCAAAAGAGGACAGTGGGAGTACAATTGATCTCGAAGAGATTCAAGAGACACCCCATGAAACAACCTTAGGAGAAACTAGCCACCAACATTAGGAAGAGGTTCCTGTTGGACCAACTGACATTTCATTACCTCTTAGGCGTTCGAGTAGAGTTAGCATGCCACCCGAATTTTATGGTTTCCATATAACTACGGATGGTGACACGTTTGTTAGTGATCGTACATTGACAAATTTGGATGAGCCAGCTAACTACCATGAAGCGGTGGCGGCCCCCGAGTCTGCTAAGTGGAAAGAGGCAATGGACAGCGAGATCAAGTCCATGTATGACAATCAAGTTTGGAACTTGGTTGACAATGTGCCGGGTCGAAAGACAGTCGGGTGTAAGTGGATCTTCAAGAAGAAGACCGACATGGATGGAAAGGTACGCACCTTTAAAGCTCGGCTGGTCACGAAGGGATTCACTCAAACCCCGGGGGTTGATTATGATGAAACATTCTCACCAGTAGCCAAGATTAAGTCAATTAGGATAATTCTTGCCATAGCTGCGTTTCATGATTATGAAATTTGGCAGATGAATGTAAAAACTGCTTTCCTTTATGGGAAGTTGACTGAGGATGTTTACATGAATCAGCTAGATGGTTTTGTAGACAGAAAGCATCCTAACAAGGTGTGTAGGCTTGAGAAATCAATCTACAGATTGAAACAAGCTTCTCGCAGTTGGAATATTTGTTTCCATGAGAAAGTCAAAGAATTTGGTTTCTCTAGAAGTGAAGATGAGTCATGCGTATATGTCAAGGCTAGTGGGAGTATGGTCACTTTTCTGGTGCTGTATGTTGATGACATACTACTCATGGGAAACGACGTTTTGACCTTGCAAGATGTCAAGTCTTGGCTCGGGAAGTGTTTCGCCATGAAAGACCTTGGAGAAGCTGCCTATATTCTAGGGATAAGAATATTAAGAGATAGAAAGAAAAGACTTATAGGTCTTAGTCAGTGTACATACTTGGAAAAGGTACTAAAAATGTTTAGTATGGAAAATTCCAAGAAGGGACAGCTACCTATCCAAAGTAATGCCAAGTTGAGCAAGACTCAAAGTCCGAGTACCGATGAGGAAATAGCTGAGATGAGTCGAGTACCTTATGCTTCGGCAGTAGGGTCGATCATGTATGCTATGACATGTACTCGCCCCGGCGTATCCTTTGCTTTGAGCATGGTTAGTCGGTACCAGGGAAATCCTGATAAGTCGCATTGGATAGCGGTAAAGAACATACTTAAGTATCTACGAAGGACGAAGAACATGGTGTTAGTCCTTGGTGGCAGTGATGACTTAAAAGTGAGTTGATACACAGATGCCAGCTTCCAGACAGATAGAGACAATGGTCGGTCTCAGTCGGGTGGGTGTTTCTCTTAAACGGTAGAGCCGTCACTTGGAAAAGTTCCAAGCAAGAAACGGTGGCTGATTCAATGTGCGAATCAGAGTACATAGCAGCGAGTTTAGCGTCTAAGGAAGCGGCTTGGCTGAAGAACTTCATCGGTGACCTTGGAGTTGTCCCGAGCATTCAGGAGCTGATGGAACTATTCTGCGATAATGAAAGAGCGGTCGCTTTGACAAAGGAACCGCGAGATATTGGAAAGTCCAGACATATTAACATAAAGTACCATTACATTCGACATCGGGTAGAAGAAGGTCACCTCCTAGTTAAGAGGGTATCATCAGAAGACAATCCTGCAGATCCTTTGACTAAGGCTCTGAGTAGGATCAACCACAATCAGCATGCTCGGAGCATTGGAGTGAAGGATGATATTAGTTTTAGCAATTAGATAGGTTGAAACTTGTAACAATATAAATGTAATTGACTTTGGCGATTTTATAATGGAGATTTATAAATGAGTATTGTTTACTTCTTCAGTCAATTTTTTAATATTGTGTTTCATTTTTGCATGTTTAACTTCCTGAGTAAATTCGATTATTCAAAGTTCCATAGTCGCTCATACTTTTAGGGAGTAAGTATGAACGAAGACTGTCATGAACTGGTTTGTAGATTGTCTAAGGAGTTAGACATTGCAGTAAGACTGCTACAACGTTCATGAGTACTTAGAAATAGAGATTTGAGTATTGGATAAACCCGCGCTCAACGGATTTCTTCATGGATTACATCATAAGCAATGTTCAGACGATAATATCTTATGATCTTAAAGTGGAGAGATATGAGTTGCAATTTGCAAGAAACTTGCTCATTGATAATGCGAAAACGCATCGGTAACTCGATGTTATAAAATACATTGTTGTGAGTGATCTGACTGGTACTTATTCGTCCCTTGACCTGATGGGAAACAGATATCTGTAGGCCTCTCGATGATTTTGAAGTTGACTAAAAGGGTTGGCCAACCAGGACTAAGTTGATTAGTAGTCTTTAAGTCATAAGAAAAATAGAAAATCGAGAAACATAGAATCGGACCAAGATTGACCTTAATCCATGTCTTGAGTCTAAAAAATATCTTGTTGGACGGAGGATCATATGATCACTTATGTTTGGACAGAACTGACTGGGTCAGAGTTCAGTAACAGTTTTTGAGAAACTGAGATTTGTTAATCAGAAGATAAATTGACAATTTAAGTCATAGACTTATCCAAGTGGGAGACTGTTGGATTAGGTGTCGAAGCCATGACTATAAATTTTATTTATCTTATTAATTGAAGCAAAGTCCATTTGGGTTGCCCTCATAGCTGGAGGATTGATGTAGAGTTAAGTAGAGAGAAATGTTGATTTATTAATTGTTTAATAAATCAATAGAAATAAAATAAATAGTTTATTAATATATTTAAGTGTTAATATATTAATTAGAAACTATATTAATTAATTAGAAATTAATCTAGAATTAATTGGATTTAATTTGGTGATTAATCTAATTAATTAAAAGTGTAGGGACTGTTTTTGTAATTATTCAATAGTTGAATATTGACTGGCCAGTGGAAGAGTGTAGGTGGCAAGATTTTGTGGAGGCACCACAAGAATCTCGAAACCCTAATTAGGGTTTAAGTAAAGCCTTGTCCATTTGATAAAAGGCTTGTCAAAGTTGGGCTCTAGGGTTTTAAGCTTTGCCACCTGGAAACTATAAATAGGGAACCCCTTGGGAACCTTAATTACTCTGCGCCATCTCTCTGTCTCTCTGGGAACTCTGCTGTCTTCTCTCCTCCATTTTTGGGTGTGATTCCATTTGAGGCAGGAAACTTTTGCTGCTAGCTTCTGGATCAAGAATCAAAGGTTGGTTTTCTTGATTTTATTCTTTAGAGATTAAATTGTTGGCCTTAGGTTTTATTATATGTTCATTGTAGAAAAACATAGATCTCTTCTTAGGTTGCATGTGAACTTAGGATTTCTAGTTCATTGTTTGTGCAAAACCTTTCAGTGGATTTGTTAGGAGATTCATGTAACGCCAAAAATGTATTTATTATATAATTATAATAAAAGGGCAAAATGGTCATTTTACCTCAAAAGGGTAAGTTGGTCATTTGGACAGAAAGGGACTTGTTATGTAATAATATTTTAAGTCTTGGACTTAAAATGTTATAAAAGTTGATCATTTGTCATAAATTGTGTTATTGTGGCAAAACTTTGAAATATGCAACTTCAAGGACCAAATTGTAATTTCTGGAAGTATATAAGAGAGACTTGTGTGCAGAATTTTGGGAGTTACGGGAATTTCTTGTGGCTGAATTTCTGCAGAGAATTGAAAGGTTTCTTGAAGGTTTGAAGCTTGGATTGTGATTCTTTGTTTAAAAAGGGCATAATTGGAAGAATTTGAGGTAAGTTTCTTCATTTTCTTGATTGTTCATCTTGATGAGTTGAGTAGGACTCGCAAACTGAAATTACAGCCATGATCATGGGGTTAAAATGATGAAATACTTCCATTAAGCCATGCAAGTAAAGACTTAACTCAATCAAATGGAAGTAGGATGCTATAATTAGTAAAATTGAAGAATTGGGGTTGTTAAAACTAAGAACCCTAATTCTTAGTATGGATGATTGAGTTGTTATCAATGCTTAAAAACATGGTATTTATGGAGGGTTTTGACTTGGGAATAAACCCCAAGTGATTAAAAACGAAAATAAGCATCTAAGATGAGAAAACCGCATGCTACAGTGAAAATCGCGAGCTGGACAGGAACCTGCACAGGCGCTGGGCGCGGTGCGCCCCTTCTAGGCGCGGCGCGCCTGTGGACAGGTCCTGGACAGAAACTTTGAAACGCTATCTTTTGCGTTGCTTGTCCGATTAAGCCCAAATTTGAAACATAGTTGTATTATGGTCTGAAAAGTTTGGGAAAATTTTTAGATTGAGTTTCTGACCCCTCGGGGGCACTGTAGACCGATCCGAATGCCTCGGTGAATAGTAAAATTCACATAAAGTTAGTAAAATGAAAGTTTATTAACTAGACATTGTTTATAACAATGTTTTATTGAACTCTAGTGTATTAGAGTTACTTGCAATGTGTATTAACCTATAATCATGTTGAAAATGATTGAATTATAGGTGCGGGACAAAATTCTACGGATCATATCGGAAAGCAAGGAACGACAAAAGCTAGTTGTAATAATATTTCAGGTGAGTAATCTCACTGTTATCTGTTGTGGTAAATATTATATGAGCAGCTGCAGATGAAAAAGATTCGAGGGACAGAAATGATATAATTTCATGATTTAAGATATGACAAGACCAGATAAGCCGTGAGTCTATTATAGACAAGAACGGAACTGTGAGTCAATATATCTTTGTAAACTGTTATATAGACAACAGCGGGCTTACCCGTGAGTCTAGGCAACAGCGGGCTAACCCGTGAGCCGCAGTTTATTGTGATGAACCAGATTTATATAGACAACAGCGGGCTTACCCGTGAGTCTAGGCAACAGCGGGCTAACCCGTGAGCCATGGCAACAGCGGGCTAACCCGTGAGCCACATTTGATCTTGTATTGTGTAATAATACATGTTTGACCTTGTATAGAGAAGATTTTATTCTTATACATGTTATTGTTGTTTTGATTACTCATTGGGCTTTATAGCTCACCGTTTATTTGATATGTCCCTGCAGGTGAGCGTGATCCTGCAAAGGGAAAGGACAAAGTCCGTGACTGAGGACTTAGCGTTAAAGTAATACCCGGCTTGAAGAATGTATAATATTTATGTATTGTACTTCGTGATACACTTGTTCTCGTATTTGTTAACAAATACCCCTAATTATGGTTTTTATTGTAAGATATTTGGTTTGAAAAATGAAAAATTTTTGGGGTGTTTTTGTTAATAAGTCGGGTGTTACAAGTTGGTATCAGAGCCGAGGTTTAAGTGAACTAGGTGTCTTAGATTAGATCCCTGGACTTAAACCTTGAGAGAAGCACAGATAATTGGACTGTTATATATATATAGGTTGTTACTATATATGTAATCTAATGGTTTGTTGAAATCTTGAAGTATGAGAAATACACGAAGCAATCCTACTGGTGTGAATTCGCGTGGAACTGCAAGAAGTGGACCAGCTAGGTCACGTGGAACTGCAAGAAGTGGACCAGCTAGGTCACGCGGCTCTGTTGGGCGAAGAGCACCAGCAAGGGAACCGGAGGGACAAAATCCACCTGATATACGAGCCATCGTGGAAGAAGTGGTTAGGCAGATGATGCCTGTATTATCGAACAATCCCGACCCGAGTGGCAATCCCAACCCAAGTGCAAATCCGGATCCTACTGAAGAGGCTGCAAAAAGTGTTCATGACAGGCAGCCAGAAAATGAAAGCCAGGGAGAAAGTCGAGCCCGGGCAGTAAAAGAAACTTCAGGTGGGGAAGCCTCGATAAAGAAGGTTGGGTGTACATATAAATCCTTTCTTGGTTGTAAACCAAAGGAATTTTCGGGGACAGATGATCCAGTCAAGGCTATGGAATGGATCATGCATATGGAAAAGGTGTTCCGAGTAAGTAAGTGTGCGGATGAAGATAAAGTGGAATTTGCCACGAACCAACTTACAAGTGGCGCACTACATTGGTGGCAAACCTACTATAGATCACTGGATCTTGATTCGTCCCAATCGATACTGTGGGAGCAATTCAAGACAAAGTTCAATGAAGAATATTGCTCGGAGGTAGCTATTCAGAGGTTAGAAGATGAATTCCTGCATTTGGAACAGGGTTCCCGAACTGTCCAGGAATATACTCTTAGCTTTCTGGAGAAAGCTAGGTTTGCGGAGCACCATATCTACACTGAAAAGAGAAAGATTGACAAGTATGTTCGGGGGCTGACAACCCGAATTAGAGAAATTGTGCAACCGTTGAAACTAACTACCTTCCGACAAGTGGTGGATCGAGCCACAGAAAGAGAAACAGAATTGAAGCGGCAAGAAGATGAAAAGAAAGTTATGGAAACGAAACGAAAGGCGGAAGACCAAGGTTGGACGCCTCAGAAAAAGTCACAACAATCCGGTTCAAAAGGGAAGGGCCAGAAAGATGAAGGAAGGTGGTGCGAAAAATGCAGAAAAAGGCACACGGGCAGTTGTCGCAGTGATACTGGATCAGTTAGCTGCCGAAATTGTGGAAAGACGGGTCATTCTACACGGGACTGCCGGGCGGACCGTAGGTGTTTCCAATGCGGGGCTACAGATCATATTCGCCTAAATTGTCCCCAACTGAAATCTGGTGTATACAGTGAAAGGCCCAGGGATGATCAAGTGGGAAAGAAAGAAGAGTCGAAGAACAGGGGACGACCAGTGGCCTCACGAGCTTTCCAGATGACTGTGGAAGAAGCCCGTGAGAAGACCGATGTGGTGACAGGTATTTTCACTCTCAATACCATACCTGTATATGTTATTTTTGATCCGGGAGCCACCCACTGTTTTGTATCAGAATCTTTATTGCCTCGCCTGAATGTACCTTTAACACCGATGGATGAAAGCTTAGAAGTAGCTATAGCAGACGGCCGATATGTCTGGGTTTCTGAACATATGGAAGGTTGTCAGCTTAAAATCTACGAGACCGTTTTCCCTATAGATTTGAAGCCGATGACTACCAACGAATTTGGTGTAATAGTGGGGATGGATTGGTTAGCAACGAATTATGCTAACGTGGATTGCAGAAATAAAAGTATTACAGTGTTATCACCAGAAGGGGAATGGATGAGAATTCAAGGTGAACGACCTCGGTTACGAATGCCAGTTATCTCCTTTGCTCAAGCCCGAAGCTGTATCAGTAAAGGAGGGATGTCCTATCTAGCTTATGTATCGGTGGCTCAACCGATTAAAGTGGGGGTAGCGAATGTGAATGTGGTGAACGAGTTCCCAGATGTGTTTCCAGACGAACTTCCAGGGTTGCCACCAGATCGACAGGTGGAGTTCACGATTGAACTGATTCCGGGAGCTGCTCCTGTTGCTCGAGCTCCATACCGTTTAGCACCTTCAGAGATGGTGGAACTGCGGAAGCAACTGGAAGAATTGTTAGACAGGGGTTTCATCAGACCGAGTACATCGCCTTGGGGAGCCCCTATTCTGTTTGTTAAGAAGAAAGATGGGTCAATGCGCATGTGTATTGACTATCGGGAACTAAACAAAATCACGGTGAAGAACAAGTACCCGCTACCCAGAATAGATGACTTGTTTGACCAGCTACAAGGCGCGTCCTACTTTTCCAAGATTGACCTGAGGTCAGGATATCACCAGTTGAAGATAAGGGAGTCAGATATTCCGAAGACAGCTTTCCGAACAAGATACGGTCATTATGAGTTTTTGGTGATGCCTTTTGGGTTAACCAATGCTCCAGCCGTATTCATGGATCTTATGAACCGGGTGTGTCGTCCGTTCCTTGATACATCGGTGATAGTGTTTATTGATGACATCTTAGTGTATTCGCGAAGCCAAGCCGAACATGAAGTACACCTGCGACAAGTATTGGAGTTACTTCGCCAAGAAAAGCTGTATGCTAAATTCTCCAAGTGTGAATTCTGGTTGAGAGAAGTCCAATTCCTTGGTCATGTAATCAATGCTGAAGGGGTGAAAGTAGATCCAGCAAAGATTAAAGCCGTGATGAAATGGGAACCGCCTAGAAGTCCCACTGAAGTAAGAAGTTTTCTTTGTTTGGCAGGCTATTACAGAAGATTTGTCGAGAACTTCTCCTCGATAGTTGTCCCGTTGACCAAGTTGACTAAGAAAGGTGAAAATTTTACTTGGGCTAAAGAGCAGCAAGAAGCATTCCAGAAACTGAAGCAAGCCTTATGTGAAGCGCCAGTGTTAGTACTACCACAAAGCGGGGAAGAGTATGTGATCTACAGCGATGCTTCTAGAATTGGTCTTGGGTGTGTGCTAATGCAAAAAGGTCGGGTCATAGCCTATGCGTCCCGCCAATTAAAAGATGCCGAGAAGAAGTATCCAGTTCATGATCTAGAATTAGCTGCGGTGGTTCTAGCATTGAAATTATGGAGGCATTATTTATACGGTGTAAAATTTGTTATTTACACTGATCATAAGAGCCTGAAGTACCTCTTCGACCAGAAAGAGCTTAGTATGAGACAGCAAAGGTGGATGGATCTGCTTAAGGACTTTGATTGTGAAATTCAGTACCACCCTGGCAAGGCGAATGTGGTAGCAAATGCACTAAGCAGAAAAGAAGCTCCTCTGAAAGTTACATCCGCGTGTATGGGTGTAGTGAGCCGGTTACCAGAATTGATTCGTTCGACACAAGAGAAGGCGTGTAGACCGGAGAATGTAAAAAGCGAAAGAATGGTTGGATATTTAAAGCATCTGGAAGAAAATACTCAGAAATTGAAGACATTCAGAGGCCGAATATGGGTCCCAAAACAAGGAGAAGCGCGGAACTTGCTTCTGGAAGATGCACATTATAGCAGATATGCAGTTCATCCGGGTAGTACCAAGATGTATCGGACGTTAAAACCGATGTATTGGTGGCCTGGAATGAAAAGAGATATTGGAAGATTCGTGGAAAAATGTTTGACTTGTTTGCAAGTTAAGTCAAACCATCAGAAACCGTATGGAGAAATACAGCCATTGCCGATTCCAGAGAAGAAATGGGACCATATTACCATGGATTTTGTGACGAAGTTGCCGCGGACACCGCGAGGTTATGATTCTATATGGGTGATTGTGGATCGATTGACTAAATCGGCACAATTTATACCATATAAGGAAAAGTACAGAGTAGATCAACTGGCGAAAATCTACATTGATGAAGTATTTTGTCGGCATGGAGTACCAGCATCGATTGTGTCGGACAGAGACAGCAGATTTACTTCCCATTTTTGGCAAAGTCTTCAAGAGCAACTGGGTACGAAAGTACTTATGAGTACCGCATATCACCCGCAGACTGATGGCCAAAGTGAAAGAACGATCCGAACTTTGGAAGATATGTTGAGAACTTGTGTCATAGACTTCGGTGGAAGCTGGGAAGATCATTTACCTTTAGTGGAATTCGCGTACAATAACAGCTATCATTCCAGCATTCAGATGGCCCTGTATGAAGCCTTGTATGGAGCACCGTGCCGTACTCCGACCTGCTGGACTGAAGTTGGGGAAAAGCCGTTGGCTGGACCCGAAATTGTAGCCCAGACTGAAGAAAAGATCAAACTGATACGCGAAAATTTGAAGGTAGCCCAGAATAGACAGAAGCAGTACGCAGACAGACGGGTGAAACCGATAGAGTTCCAAGTGGGAGATATGGTAATGCTCAAAGTATCCCCTTGGAAAGGCTTGATTCGTTTTGGGAAGAAGGGAAAGTTGAGTCCTCGCTTTATTGGACCTTTCCGAATATCCCAAAGAGTTGGAGCCGTGGCGTATAGATTGGAGTTACCTGATGAACTTCAAGGTATACATGATGTATTTCATGTGTCCCATTTGAGAAAGACGTTGTTTGATAAATCTCAACAAGTACCTCTTGCTGAAATTGAGGTTGATGAAAAGCTGAGATACCCGGAACAACCTGAGCGGGTGTTAGACCGCAAGACAAGACAGCTTAGAAACAAGAAGATCAGTATGGTGAAAGTCCTTTGGCGTCATCACAAAGGTTCTGACATGACGTGGGAGACCGAAAGTGAGCTGAGGGAGAAATATCCTCAACTTTTTGTATGATTTCGGGGACGAAATCTCTTAAAGGAGGGGAGAATTTGTAACGCCAAAAATGTATTTATTATATAATTATAATAAAAGGGCAAAATGGTCATTTTACCTCAAAAGGGTAATTTGGTCATTTGGACAGAAAGGGACTTGTTATGTAATAATATTTTAAGTCTTGGACTTAAAATGTTATAAAAGTTGATCATTTGTCATAAATTGTGTTATTGTGGCAAAACTTTGAAATATGCAACTTCAAGGACCAAATTGTAATTTCTGGAAGTATATAAGAGAGACTTGTGTGCAGAATTTTGGGAGTTACGGGAATTTCTTGTGGCTGAATTTCTGCAGAGAATTGAAAGGTTTCTTGAAGGTTTGAAGCTTGGATTGTGATTCTTTGTTTAAAAAGGGCATAATTGGAAGAATTTGAGGTAAGTTTCTTCATTTTCTTGATTGTTCATCTTGATGAGTTGAGTAGGACTCGCAAACTGAAATTACAGCCATGATCATGGGGTTAAAATGATGAAATACTTCCATTAAGCCATGCAAGTAAAGACTTAACTCAATCAAATGGAAGTAGGATGCTATAATTAGTAAAATTGAAGAATTGGGGTTGTTAAAACTAAGAACCCTAATTCTTAGTATGGATGATTGAGTTGTTATCAATGCTTAAAAACATGGTATTTATGGAGGGTTTTGACTTGGGAATAAACCCCAAGTGATTAAAAACGAAAATAAGCATCTAAGATGAGAAAACCGCATGCTACAGTGAAAATCGCGAGCTGGACAGGAACCTGCACAGGCGCTGGGCGCGGTGCGCCCCTTCTAGGCGCGGCGCGCCTGTGGACAGGTCCTGGACAGAAACTTTGAAACGCTATCTTTTGCGTTGCTTGTCCGATTAAGCCCAAATTTGAAACATAGTTGTATTATGGTCTGAAAAGTTTGGGAAAATTTTTAGATTGAGTTTCCGACCCCTCGGGGGCACTGTAGACCGATCCGAATGCCTCGGTGAATAGTAAAATTCACATAAAGTTAGTAAAATGAAAGTTTATTAACTAGACATTGTTTATAACAATGTTTTATTGAACTCTAGTGTATTAGAGTTACTTGCAATGTGTATTAACCTATAATCATGTTGAAAATGATTGAATTATAGGTGCGGGACAAAATTCTACGGATCATATCGGAAAGCAAGGAACGACAAAAGCTAGTTGTAATAATATTTCAGGTGAGTAATCTCACTGTTATCTGTTGTGGTAAATATTATATGAGCAGCTGCAGATGAAAAAGATTCGAGGGACAGAAATGATATAATTTCATGATTTAAGATATGACAAGACCAGATAAGCCGTGAGTCTATTATAGACAAGAACGGAACTGTGAGTCAATATATCTTTGTAAACTGTTATATAGACAACAGCGGGCTTACCCGTGAGTCTAGGCAACAGCGGGCTAACCCGTGAGCCGCAGTTTATTGTGATGAACCAGATTTATATAGACAACAGCGGGCTTACCCGTGAGTCTAGGCAACAGCGGGCTAACCCGTGAGCCATGGCAACAGCGGGCTAACCCGTGAGCCACATTTGATCTTGTATTGTGTAATAATACATGTTTGACCTTGTATAGAGAAGATTTTATTCTTATACATGTTATTGTTGTTTTGATTACTCATTGGGCTTTATAGCTCACCGTTTATTTGATATGTCCCTGCAGGTGAGCGTGATCCTGCAAAGGGAAAGGACAAAGTCCGTGACTGAGGACTTAGCGTTAAAGTAATACCCGGCTTGAAGAATGTATAATATTTATGTATTGTACTTCGTGATACACTTGTTCTCGTATTTGTTAACAAATACCCCTAATTATGGTTTTTATTGTAAGATATTTGGTTTGAAAAATGAAAAATTTTTGGGGTGTTTTTGTTAATAAGTCGGGTGTTACAATTCAACGCTTCACGTATCTTGTTTCCCGAACCTCTAATATTGAGCGTGCCTTTTAACGTTTTACCAGGATGTTGTCAAATAAGTAAAAGCAACGTTAGTATTGTAGGGTTTTATGCAAATCAATGAACTAAAAACCCTAAGTTCACATGCAACTTATAAAGATCTATGTTTTCTTCTAGTTGAACATATAATAAATTCCTAAAGGCCAGAAGAAATAAACTAAAAGAATAAAATCAGAAAAACTAACCTTTTAGGATTTCTTGGAAGCCAAGCAGCACAAGTGTCCTGCCTCAAATAAAGTCACACCCAAAGGCAAGAGGTAAGTCACGAAATTCTAGAGAGATTAGGTCAAAGTTGGCGCAGAATAATGAGGGTATAAGGCTCCTTATTTATAGCCTCCAGCAGATAACTAGATAAACCTTTAAAGATAAACATTTTGAATTCAAATTAAGATAAATCTTTATCTTAATAATTCAAACATATTTATCCCTTGTTTGTATAAATCGAAATCTATATATCCATATATAGAATTCGCTAGTTACCTCACTCACTCAGACTGCCACTTACTCAACTATTGAATAATTACAGTTTTAGTCCCTGTACCTTTAATTAATTAAATTAATCACCAAATTAATTCCAATTAATTCCTGATTAATTCCTAATTAATTAATATAGTTTCTAATTAATATATTATCACTTTAATATATCAATAAACTATTTATTTAATTTCTATTGATTAATTAATCACATAATAAATCAATCTTTCTCTCTACTGAACTTTTTACCAAACCTCCTGCTATGAGGGCAACCCAAATGGACTATGCTACTATTAATTAGGTAAATACTAATTATTAGTCATGGCTTAGACACCTAATCCAACAGTCTCCTACTTGGATAAGTCTATGACTATAATTACTAATTTAACCTCTAATTAATCAGCAAACCGTAGCTTCCTAGAAACTACTGCCGAACTCTGACCCAGTCAGTTCTGTCCATAGATAAGTGATCATATGATCCTTCGTCCAACAAGATATTTTCAGACACGAGACATGGATTGAGATCAATCTCTATCTGATACTCTGTTTCCTGATTTCCGATTCTGCTTATGACTTTAGAACTTCTAATTGAACACATCAATTTAGTCCAGGCTGGCCAGCACTTTAGTCAACCTCAAAATCATCGAGAGGCCTATAGATATCTGTTACCTATCGGGGTTAAGGAACGAATAAGCTTCGACTCATATGCTTATATCTTTTACCAGTTAAATCATTCACAACAACACGTTTTATAACATCGAGTTACCGATGCGTTTTTCGTATTATCAATGAACAACTGCCTTGTAAATTATAACTCATATCTCTGCGCTTCATGATCATAAGATATTATCGTCTCAAACATTGCTTGTGATATAATCCATGAAGCAATCTGTTGAGCGTGGGTTTATCCAATACTTAAATCTCTATTTCTAAGTACTTATGAATGTTGTAGCAATCTTATTACTATGTCTAACCCCTTACACAATCTACAACCAATTCATGACAGCCTTGATTCAATACTTACTTCCCAAAGTATGAGCGACTGTGGACATTTCTGAATAATTAAATTATTCGGGAAGTAAAACATGCGAAAGCGAAACATAAAGATCTGACTGGCAGCTACTCTTGCTTATTTCCTAATGAATTCTCACTTGAGTTCAAAACAATCCGTTCAGTGTTCCCAGCCATATAATATCCTAAATCAAGTCATCAGGATATTTTCATGACGTTCTGATCGATCCAAGAAACTCGTGGAACCCGATCTAATCTTATTCCAAACCCTTTCGGAATCCAAAGATTATTTATAATCCTTGTGTCATGTTTTTCGAAAACTATGTCCTTTCGGAGACTCTTCTCATGCATCTTGAGTCTTATCAAGATCATGATGGCTAGATCCATGCTGGCGATATCATTTATCCAATAGATGACTGTGGATTATGTGAGTATGTTGCACCTTCTTAATTTCTTTCATGCCAAGTCATCACACTTTGCAATGATAATAAAAACCCTTTCCTAAGTCTATGCATCTTGAATCACATCAAGATCATCTTGGCAGAATCTGGATCTATCTCATAGACGTTTACAACCACCTGAGTATGCCGTATTTCTATTAAGTCTTTCATAGCGATCCGTCTCTTAACACCAAGTCATTACACTTCGTAATGAAAAGAGACGTTTCCTAGAAACAATATATATCCCACCTATGGAGATGGTAGACGACAACGACACTCCCACTGGCTTTGACACGGTTATGGACTATTCACAAAATCTAGGACTTATGGTACATTTTGATAATCCAAACCTTTCTGACATTTTAATGGAAATCTTTTAGCCCTTTCTCAAAATCCAATCCTTTGGCATATTTTCGAGAATCTGAATATCCTTTCTTGCGAGATACCCATGGGACGAAACCCAGGGCCATGTGCCTTTTGTAATGGCATGCTCTATGTGTGTCCCTATTAGTGTGCCGGTAAACCACACACGCTCCACTAACGACTCACATTATGCCACGCAGAATCCTCTCGGATTTCATCTTTTATTGAGAGTGCTTCTCTCAGAATCAATTGCTTGACTCTGAGTATCGACTCACTCAACCAGATGTTCTGAAGGTATGTATCTGTCCATAATGCTTTCTTTTGATGATTCAGTTACTCCCACAGGTTTTTAGACCAGGTGTAAAATCAATCAAATTTTCACATAGACTGTGTCTCGCCCTAAGGTTCTCTTGTTTGGCAGCAACCGAGCTCACCAATGCTTCCAAGTAGTTGGATTATAAATCCGTACCAACTATAGTGTTTTACCACCAATCGGTATGTCACCCTAATCATAAATACTTATGATGGTGATCAATACTACTGGTCAAGAGGAGATTATGTCAGTCGTAGAACAGAAATCTGATTTCTGCTCCAAGCCTAGTGATGACTAAAGGTTCTTTCACTTGGCTAATCCTGAACTCATTCAGGACTGTCCCAACTCCCACTGTTTCATGAGTTCTTTCTAAAAGAGCTATTCTTTTACAGTTGCAGCGGGATAGCCAATGAAACGACATTGCTGATCAAGTTCAGGCTAGTCATGAGGTTCGGACGAACACTACAAGACCCTGGACTTTCAATGTACAAGTGGGATAATCCCAGCTTTACATATCAGACAGTGTCTGCAAGACCTACTTATTTTAGGATGTGGTCGGAATATGGTTTATATGGGCTGACTGGTATAGTATTCAGATTATTGGAAACTAATTGGCAATGTATCTCATACATCGAGGATCGAACTGTTTCGACCAATGCTCCATTATCTTCCCTAAGACACATTATAACTATTAATGT
Organism: Cichorium intybus; assembly: GCA_023525715.1. Taxonomy (NCBI): domain Eukaryota; kingdom Viridiplantae; phylum Streptophyta; class Magnoliopsida; order Asterales; family Asteraceae; genus Cichorium; species Cichorium intybus. Next base: position 137,616,680 of record CM042011.1, on the reverse strand, counting down.
TCTTGGAAGAGAATGAACTGTGAAACATTTTTCTCAGTTTATGTTATCGCTCAGGTTCTGTGGAACTTGTACTTCCTTTGAAGTCCTTGAACTGTTCAAGGCTTTAATTCAATCGCTTATCCCGATAAGTGAAGTCATATTCGTCATACCGAATGATAAATATCGTGAAGTACAAACAATTGTGTTCTATATCAAGATTCGAGCAATACACAGCAACAGGTGTGTCCGTTGCTCTTAATCTCAATGTCTTTTACATATCTATGTAAACTTATGACTTTGTTAATTTTGTTCAAGACTTGCAATCTTCAGTTGACTCTAAGTCAACTGATTCCAAAATCCTTTCCTCTGGATCTTTGGGTAATTCATTTCTTGCCACGTGTGCTTTATCATCATCTGACTCCAAGTTAGATGATTCCAAAGTCCTGTCCAACTGGACCTTTGGTTGATTCATTTCTTGACACATTAAGAACTCAATTCATCAAGAGACTTTAAGTCAAATGATTCCAAAGTCCTGTCCAACTAGACCTTTGGTTGAATTAATTCTTATTTATATTAACAATCATAAATGACACAATTCTTGAATCCAAATACATTGGATGCATCAACATTCAAGTTATTACTAATCATGCATTCAACACATTCACATAACATTTCAAGGACAATTTCAGACAACATGTGTTAAAAGAAAATTGACAATTTTATTAAAAACAAAATCCTTGAACAATGTAATAGACAATGTCAAAACGCATCTAAAGACTAATAACAATATTTTAATATCTATCTAAACTTCAAAACTGCACGAGCTGGAGATCCAATCCAAATGTGCTCCTATGGGCCAGAGTCCCGTGCCTTATTGATTCCCTGCATACAAACCAAAATGTGACTATCACATTATGTATCAAGAAATCTTGGAACAGGAGTTTTGAGGTTTTTAGATATACCTGAGCTTTCAAAAGATTTGGAGCGTCTTCCAATATTTCTGTGACTGTATCTGATTTAGTGGATTCCCAGTTTGAGACATGTCCAGACGATCTCGACCGTTTCTTGTTACGTCTCTTCACTGGACTTAATCCAAAAGTAGTTGAGCCATTGGAGCTATGCCTGTCCAAGAGTGACTCGTATAAAGTCAACAGTGGGCGCATTTCCATGAAGGCCTTTTTCTGGTCTTCCTTTCTATACGTCTGAATGAACAGATCGTACTCACTAGTCAGCGAAGCGAGTAGAATGTTAACACTCTTCTCCTGACTCATGGAATAACCAAGTTTATACAATTCGCCTATGTACACTTCAATCTGAAGAACATGTGAATTGATGCTACATCCTTCCTTTAGCTTGCACTCTACAAGTCTTTTGAAGATCCTAGCTCGTTCCTCTTCAACTGGTTTTTGAAACCTTTCCTCAACCAGTTGCATTAACTCATATGGCCCCAAGGATTCAAAATCCTTGCGGAACACGGGGTCAATGGTCAATAGCATGAGGTCACGAATCTTTTCGGATTCATCAACTAATAAGTTATGCTTATCATAAGAACCTTTTATGATGACTTGTTCCGGTGGAACCGGGATCGGATACTCGGTGAGATGAAGTTTGCCAGCAATGACGAGAATCAGTCTCTAATTGCGAAGCCATTCCTTATAGTTGAGGCCAATCAGCCTTTCCATATTTGGCAGGTGCATTCTGATGCTTTCAAAAATAGGTGAAGGAGGAGAAGGAGGAGAATTGACACTTGACATCTATAAAAGAAACAGAATTTATTAGTTTAATTGATCCTTTTAAATGATTACCCAATATGTTACTTAATAAGGCTAGGATCCAAAATACCCCAACTATGGTGTGAAGAGGGATGCCGTAATCACAACATAATGGTCATTAAGGTAGATAAACATTTATCAATTTCATCTTATGAAATTCCTAGATCTGTTGAGATTCATTGAACTTTTCAATGGCATGTTTAATCTCGGATGTGCTCCACTGTTTGTGACTGGGATGTCGAGGATCACAAACTGGATGTGAATAACCATGCAAATTAGTTTGGTACTCTCGGGTTAATTATCATCTCTAATTGATGTGCCGGTAAACCACACACGCTCCATCAACAATGATAATACCCGGGAAACCCATTGCAACTCTTTATGAACCCCTATTGGTGTGCCGGTAAACCACACACGCTCCACCAATGTTTCATAAAGTGCAATGTGCAATTTCATGGATTAGCACCAATTCAAATTTTTCCTAAAGTAACTAGATTTGGGTTTTATTAAGCTGTTCCAGTACTTTGAATAATATCATCATACTTTTAATGAGATTAGGCGGTCCTATCAAATCCGTTCGGCAAACGACCCTCCACTGATCAGGCGAGCGGTGGGTGAGAGTGGACACCCATTAGCCTACCATTTTATAGGCAGTCTTCTTATACCCACTTTATAGACCAGCTTCGTGAATGAGGCCTACTATTGATTTGACTAACCATTAAATCTTATACATCTAATATTAACTTTTAATTATAATATATATAAGATGAATTTTAAACCTTTAAAAATGTTTTTCGTTTATCTTTTAATTTTTTGGAATTTAAACTATTAAATTTAAAATTAAATTAAACCTTTCAAAATCGATTTAATTATCCTTTAATTAAACCATTAATTAAATTAATTAAATTTTGATATTTTAAACCTTTTAAAATATTTTATGATTTATCTTTTAATTTTCGCCAATTTAAAGAACAATTAAATTAAATTAAATTAAATCCTTGAATTATCTTTCAATTCCCAATTAATTAAATTAATTCAAATGTAGATAGGTTTTACCAAATTAATCAAATTAATTTAAACCTATCTTAAACCCCCTAATTTTCGATTTCAAATAATGGGTTTAAGGTTATCCATTTAATTAAACAATTAAAGTTACCAAAAATAGAAAACCTTCTAAAACCCTAGCAAATAATCGAAAATCATAAGGGGGAGGGGCTAGGGTTTTCAAAACCCTAACCCTAAATTGATTTCAATAATATTAGGGTTTATAAGCTTTAAACCCTAAAATTTAGGAAAACTATTATAGCAATTCAACAAGAAAACAACCAAAAAGCTCTGATACCACTATAGGGTTTTATGCAAATCAATGAACTAAAAACCCTAAGTTCACATGCAACCTATAAGGATCTATGTTTTTTTCTAGTTGAACATATAATAAATTCCTAAAGGCCAGAAGAAATAAACTAAAAGAATAAAATCAGAAAAACTAACCTTTTAGGATTTCTTGGAAGCCAAGCAGCACAAGTGTCCTGCCTCAAATAAAGTCACACCCAAAGGCAAGAGGTAAGTCACGAAATTCTAGAGAGATTAGGTCAAAGTTGGCGCAGAATAATGAGGGTATAAGGCTCCTTATTTATATCCTCCAGCAGATAACCAGATAAAACTTTTTGAATTCAAATTAAGATAAACCTTTATCTTAATAATTCAAACATATTTATCCCTTGTTTGTATAAATCGAAATCTATATATCCATATATAGAATTCGCTGGTTACCTCACTCACTCAGACTGCCACTTACTCAACTATTGAATAATTACAGTTTTAGTCCCTGCACCTTTAATTAATTAAATTAATCACCAAATTAATTCCAATTAATTCCAGATTAATTCCTAATTAATTAATATAGTTTCTAATTAATATATTATCACTTTAATATATCAATAAACTATTTATTTAATTTCTATTGATTAATTAATCACATAATAAATCAATCTTTCTCTCTACTGAACTTTCTACCAAACCTCCTGCTATGAGGGCAACCCAAATGGACTATGCTACTATTAATTAGGTAAATACTAATTATTAGTCATGACTTAGACACCTAATCCAACAAGTATTACTCATATATGCAGTGTATAATGCTTTTATGCATACGATACAATTTTTAAGCGTCGTTGCATAAAATTCAACCAAAAACGTATGTGGCAGGACCCATCTGCGATTTCCCTAGAAAAAAGGAAAGGAAATTGCATGTTTTTTTGAAATGGTTATTATTTTTTAAGAAGAATTTCATATACACCCTAAATAAAGAGCAAAATATCATATTTGTCCTATCTAAAGTCTAAATATCATATATGACCAAAATAAACATAAAATTTTTTATATTTACCCAAATTCTTTTTCTATACATTTTTTCATAATTTTTATATTCATATTTTATAATTTAAAATAATTTTATTATTAAAAAGTTAATTTGACCATAATACCCTTTTTGAATAATAGTTTGTATCTCCTTCAAGAAACATCACGTAGCCCTGGAATCACAATCGACGTTCTCTGGAAGGCGACTCTATTATCACGCCCGTCTGTGCTATGCCTTTCTCGATGCAGACTGTGCCATTGCGCTGTTAGATCCGCTTTTCACGACTCACCGACTTCGATTTCATCATCAGCCAACTCTACTTCACTAGGTGAATGTTGTTCAGCAACGATTTTTGTTCATTTGAATGCGTTTTTGCTGTTTTAGGTGGTGTTTCATTAGATATTGTTCATCATCTAATGACTTAAACAAATAGTAACACTTTTCAATTCTAGTGGTTAATCCAATTTAAACATGATTTAACTTACTCAAATAGTAGCAGTTGACACGTGTGGTTTTTGACACACGAATTGATGACCAGATCATTAACATGATGCTAAAAGTTGAGGGAACAAATTGTGAAAAAGTTGTAATTAAAGTAAAGAAAAGGGTCGTTTGGTTAAAGTTTAAGCTGACATGCCTTGAATTGATTACACTTTTTAGTTTTTTATATTGCATTATATATTTATATGAAAGATATAATCATATAAGACATTCAATGTATGCGTGTAATGTTGATTATAATTTAAATAATATTTTGTTTATTAAAATTGATTAAAATATAATTTTTTGTTGTATTGCAGACATTCAATGTATGCGCGTAATGACATTGATAATTTTGGAATTCACGACTTTATACAGAACTCTTGATTACAAATTTTCAATTTACAACTGTGTAAAACTTACTCATTCAAATTCTATAGCCTATTAAAGAAAAGTTTAATGACTTTCTATGGTATCCGTGTAAAGAGCTTTCAACAAAATTATCCCAGATCAGTTCATCTTAAGTAATGAGGTGCATAAGTGCCCTAAGGCCACCCTTTTCAGGTTTACCGACTCAAATACATTAGCCCACTGATTGAATTTTCTTTCCTGAATCTCAATCTTATGATATTTCTAAGTCAAAATAACATACTTTTATAATTTCAGGACTTAACTCAACTTGTTTTAACTAAAGGTAGCATATTAACAATTAAAACGTATTTCTCAAAAAATACCACTTACTAAAATTTTCAAAAATGTTCATTTTCCGAAATGCAACTAACATTTTCTCAAAAATCTTGAAAATTTCGAAACTTTACGTAAAAACACTGACTTTTTCGACCGTCCCAACCCACACTTAAGTCATACAGTGTCCCCATTGTATAAAGAAAGAAATAAAATAAAGGGAGAAAAAGACTATACCCCCTTAGGATAGAGGACGAATCACTTGAGGCGTAGAATTGGTTTAGAGAGCAAGGGTAATCCTTGTACTTGTATTTGTGTTGAAAAGTTGTCTAGAGATTCGAGGTAGTGAACAGACGCAACAGTGAATGTGTCAAACATAAACCAGAGTGTAGGGTTGCACCGACCCCACACTTTCGTTGTTGCATGCCTCTAAGATTTGGTCCATCTTCTTCCATAATTACCAGATATGATCACATCAATCGTTTAGTAGTTCACTAGGTCAAAATATCAACTCATATGGATGTTAAAGTTTAGATATAAACATAAATTAATTACAGAAACTAAAAAGAAAAATAAAAGATAAAAGATAAAAAGAAAAGAAAAGGAAGGTATACACAATGTCACTGCACCTCATCATCGACATGCGTGCCAGAAGGGTCGTCATCGTCAGATCCAGTTGTCGAGAAAGGAAATGGCTACATCCCCATCTGGAGCATGATTTCCTAAGGGCTCTCGGCTATCCATCGTTGCTGAGCTAGGACTTCAGGCTGGGTGACCTCGAGTCTGGCCTGGGTCGCCTCCATCCTGGCCTGACCGACCAAGAAGTTTCGTTGGGTAGCCTAGACGTCTATAGGCTTGTGTGCTGCCTGTAGTGGCGGCTGGGCTGGTAGATCAACCCACCTTCGTCTATGTGGCCCCACCTCTGGCTCGTGCTCCTCCTCAACCTCGACCGCCTCCTTGACTAGTGCAAACTCGTGCTGACGAGTCACCGCAGAGACTCGTACTACCCCCATAATCTCCAAGTAAGCAGCATCAATCTGGTGGGGTATGTGCGGCCTCGATGCAAGATCTTGTCTCTCGTCAAGATCGAATATGACCAGGCCAGGTGTGTGGTGTCCGTGATCGCCCATAGGTAGAACATGTCCTCCCTCGGAACCTTCTACCACCCCTACGGTGAGCTACCGTATAGGTGATGATTCGGTGTAGGATTCGATGAAGAGAGGAGTGCAGCATGCTCTCTTTAGCAGTGTCTGGTAAGTATAACTCATTAGAGAGCTGGGCCCAAACTACCTCTTCAATAACATCCTGCGGCTGACCACTGTGGCATGCATCCAAAATCGCAGAGGGTGTACTCTTGTCCTACTCTCAAGTCTGAATCGAACGTGTCGACCGACTGGATCCTAGTCCCCTGGTGTATAGATGCTTGTCGAGTAAAACTTGAGCATGAGCTGCCAATAACTCGTGTCCTCGGGCCTCGACATCAGCCCTACCCAACCTTGGCATGTGAAGGCGCATGCCCTGTCGGCATTGGTGTATCTACGGGAAAGGATACGCCGCATCTGTGCTCATAACCCCACCTTGGTTAGGAACTCCTGATAAAAAAACGAATGCCACCTCTACAACTCGGGCTGCAATGGACTGGAGTCGTGCTCGATATCCCTGTATCTCCTCTAATGCTGGCGGAAACACCAGGATTGGGTGTCTCGGTAAATCTGCAACTGCTACTACAGGTGGATTCTTACGTGGTGCCATCTGCAAAACTTAAAACATAATGAGAAAAATTGAAATTTTGGTCCCTGACACAGTTGGTGTCGCAAACTATATATTTTGAGTCATAACATTTGAATGTTCATAGGTCGCGGCGCCAAGGTTCATCATTCGCGCCGCGAATGTCAACTGTATCAAATCAAACTGGTTTTTTAGTTGATTCAGACCATGCTATCTACCAAAGCATCTATAAGTTCTGACAAAGCTTCCTAGGGTATCAATATTGCAAATAATACACCCTAGGCTTCGGTATTGGGTTTTTTTTCCCAAAATCAGTCTCGAACCCCAATTAGGGTCGATTCGAGCTTCAAACACGTGTAATCAATGTAGTAAGCAAGTTCTAGAACACTTACTTGTGGTGTAGAACACGAGAATACAACAGTAAAAATTTGAGTTTGATCAGGTGCTTTTCGAGGTGTTTGCAGCGTGTAAATAGGGAGTAATGTAAAAAGTGAATTCTGATTAGGGTTAAAAAGGAACATACATCAACCAATATTAAATAGTAGACATCTTCTAAGACTTCGTATGAAGGAGTTACACACTTGTGTTACTTGTAAGATGATGAGTTGTAAAAGCTTAACAATAAGCTTTACTCAAAAGAAATGTCTACTAAATGCATATTTGTAGAATATTCTAAAGGGTGTTTGGAGTACAGATCCTATAATCCCACTAATAATAAAGTTGCTTATTATTTATAAGCTAAGCTCTTAGAAAGAAAGTTTATAATAGGCAAGGCAAGTGGGAGTCTTGTTGAACTTGAAGGAGATCAAAAACTACAACCTAAGGCAACATTCGTTGAAGCTAGTGCTCAATAAAAGGCTGTTGAATATGAACAATTGAGTTGATCAGATGAACCTAGCAAAACACAAAGTGTTCAAAAATTTGATAGATTTCGAGAATCTTGTTTTTCTCAAGACCAATAAGGAATGTTACTTGATAAATTCTAATGAAGCGGTTAAATTACCATAATGCTATATCAGATTTCGAATCCGACAAAGTGGCTTAAAGAGTCATGAACATTGAAACGCAATCCATTCATCAATTGAGGCAAACATCTCAAAGTAGAAATCTTCAATGTTTTGATTTCATTAAAAATGAAGATGACTTGTGTTTGCATGAAAGCTAGTGGGAGCATAATTCCTAATCTTGTAAGTGGGTGACGTACTAAAATCCTTAGAATGTATTGAGACAAGGCTTAAGGAAATTTTCTTCATTAAAGATTTAGAAAAGGTTAATTCTTGGAATTGAATATCTATCGAGATAGATTAAGCTGATTTATATGTTTAAGTCTAGGTGCATGTATGAAGAAGACGATCTTGAAAGAGTTCAAGATACAGTACTCTAAGGGTAGATTCTTGGAAATATGATATGACATCATATGAAAATATATCAATCTCCTAGCACAAAAGATTGAGTTAGAATTTCATTCCCACATGCAATTGAGATGAATCATACATACCATAATATGCACTACACGAAATATATCATAATGGGTATGGCGAGAAGATACCAATAAAATGCATTCACTAGATGGCTGCATTCTAAAAATACTTACAAATAAGTATTATTCTAATTATGAAAATTAGAAGAGCATCATACTATAAAGGGTTATACTGATGATAACCTCAATAAAGACCGAGAAGGTTCTCGATCACAAGGGGGTATATCTTCATTTGTGAATGAAGAAGTAGTTCATTGGAAAGACTTCCAAGTGAAGCAAGTTTGCATAATCTTATAAAAAATAAGAATACATTTGCGGCTCTGGAAGCTGCAAAATGGAGATGCTTGGATAATTTCTTCAAAAGCTAGGTTTATTCCTTCCATTCAGATTCACCTAGAAAGCTTTTGTGAGAGTTGGGATATTCGAGTATGTTAATAATCCTAAGTTATATGGGAACACCAAGATCTTACTCTAAAGGTTAACTCAGGATAAGAGTTAAAAGGAGAAGTGTAAGTATTCGCAAAGGTCATATAAATCAAATTTTGGCAAACCCATTTACGAAGCTCTTTTCATGGGTTAAGCTTGAAAGGTCATACTTGAGCTATAAAACTTCGTTATTCTAGTAATGGGATTTGATTTGCAAAGGATTAGCATTTGGATATTGGAACACTATAAGCGACAAAGTACTAGAATGAATGAGATACATGGGATATGATATATTCATTGATACTTGTTGTGTTCTATATTAGCATGTTTAATCCGTGAATAATCAAGTTATTTAAATGTTCATAGTCGATCATAATTGTGGGAGCAACTACGAAGTAATACTGCTATGAATTAGATTGGTGGATTTTCATGGGATGAAAATGGCAAAGTGTTGCAACCAGGTTCATAAGTACTTGTTAGGGAACAAGTATTAGACTTGACCTGCTTCAAGATCACTCCATGGATTGTTGTCATGAGTGACTCTTAAATAAATGTATTATCTTTGTATCCTTAGACTTGAGATGCATATTTGAGAGTCAAGTGTAGGGAACACTGTACTTTGATATGGTGAATCGTTGTTCTTGAAAAGTAGGAAACTATAAAGACCATCATCAGGTGTAGTGTGAACTGCATAAGGAGGCGTATGTAGTGAAGATGAGATTTGTTCCGCTTAAGTGTTGAGAGTTAGACATCTAAGGCTCCTGATTGAAAATTGAACAAAGATGAGAATACCGAGATCCATGTCTCATGTTCAACATGATGTCTGTAACAAATGAATAACTAATATATAACCTTATACACTAATTGTAGCTTGGAGCTCTTGAGATCTCAGTGTTGAATGACACTACATCACATGTTTTAAGTGGCAGTGAAACAATAATTTAACAAAGATTTAATACAATAAAATAAACAAGGTTAGTTTTAGAAACTAGATTCACAATCAAACATCGCCAAAAAAATATTTTTATAAACTAAAACTATCTTTAGACTTCATCCACAAATAATAACAAATCACATAGACTATTTTGCAGTTTACTCTAGATAAAAACGGAATTGACCATATCGACCATTTAATAAATAAATGAGTCAAATTATCACTAATATTTTACATTTCAGGCAGGAGGAATAGGTGGTACTCAAACAACATATTATATTGGCTTTTATTGTGTACAATAAAAAATTGTACTGTTCTGGATTTAATTTAAAGTATAGGAAAATGAATTGTTTGCTAGATCTTTTTCTCATATTGTCGAAAGATTTGATTTTTATTTCTTGAAAGACCCCAATCACATTGAACTTTCGCTTTCCTCCATCCCTTGGGAGATGGGTGATACTAAAATATATAATAAATAGTTATGTGTAATAAAACTATACGTTGTTATATGTTTTATTCTTTCGGTTACTGAAATATGGGTTGTTTGAGATGAGGGGGGTACATTTTAAGTGGATAATTTATTTTACAATTACGATAATATATATATATATATATATATATATATATATATATATATATATATATATATATATATATATATATATATATATATATATATATATATATATATATATATATATATATATATATATATATATATATATATATATATAGACTTAGAATCTTTTGAGAACCAACTTCACCCCGAGAACCCGAGAACTCCCAACTCCTTTTGGATCAATCCTATATCTCCCAAACCGATATTTTTTTCAAAAAACCGACCCCATAGGCCTCTTAGACGCTCAAAATGGGGCCGGGTCGCTGAAAAAAATTTCCGAAAAAAACGATTTTTTTTTTTAAAAAAAGTTTGTACATGTGCAAAAAAAAAACTTTGCACATGTGCAAACTTTTTTATACGTACATTTTTTTTAAAGTTTTTGTTTATGGATGTCTTTCTAACATATATTTAAGGCGTTCTGTAAAAAAAGATTTCAAAAAAAGTGTACGTATAAAAAAGTTTGCACATGTGCAAAGTTTTTTTTTTTTGCACATGTGCAAAATTTTTTTCAAAAAAAAAAAAAAAAAAGTCGTTTTTTTCGGAAATTTTTTTCAGCGACCCGACACCTATTTGAGCGTTTTAGAGGCCTATGTGGTCGGTTTTTTGAAAAAAATATCGGTTTGGGAGTTCTCGGGTTCTCCGGAGACTTGTGGTTCTCAAAAGATCCTAACTCTATATATATATATATATATATATATATATATATATATATATATATATATATATATATATATATATATATATATATATATATATATATATATATATATATATATATATATATATATATATATATAATGTTAATTTTTACATCATGGCATCATGGGACCAATCCAATTAGGTGAAAATTGGAGATCAATGAAGCCAAACCGGCTGGTGGTATTATCTAGCTACTCTATCAAGCACAAAATTGACTCTAGGATTTGAAGAAAGTTAAAGCAAATTATTGTGATAATTGCATTGAAATTTATGGGTTCTTGCAAATGATACACCTCAATTAATATAGTTGTCTAATGGTCCCATTAAATTTACTAATCAATGCACATATCTAGTTTCCAGATAGAATATTGATATCCATCATTATAGATCTAGTTTACCGGACGATTATATATTGTAATGTCTATAATATATGTGTATATGAAAGAACAAACCAATTAGTTACATCTATTATCATGTCAAAATTAATGTATTAATAAATGTAGGACGAAAAAGCATTTATATATATTACTTGAAGGGGTTCATTTGCAATATATTGTGGTGGGGGTCGGTCTTTAGACTAGAGGAAACCAACAAGAAATGCACATTTTTTAATTGTAATGGAAAGAGATGGTTACATTGTAACTTTATAAGTTTTTGGTAACAATCGTCTTATAGAGTTAACAAGATTTATATGATTGTTAATCACTACATTCTTTTCAAGTTCTAATTTGACTAATCTTTGTTTTGAACCAATGAGAGTTAATTATGGGCTTATTGATTCTTGCTGATTGGGTTAGTATCTGATCTAGTCAGACTTATCCTGAAGCTGATTGAATAATGGTAAATTTTAAGGCTTAGGACCGAGTTAGATGTAAAGTTTTAAAATTATCAAACGGTCTGACTCAGACCAAATCAGACGTAACATCTGACTGGACATTAAGAAGCAAATAGATTTGAATCCGCATTCCTCAAAGGTTACTACGGTTTAAAAAACAATAAACATTAAAACATTTAGGTTTATATTTATGCTTCATCGCTAGCACAAAATGGGTGAGATTTTAAGTCGACCATTTCCACAAAAGGTTTCAAACAAAATAGGCCAGTCTTGTCAAAAACAGAAACCAACAAATTGAAGGTTGAAATTACAATCCTTATTGCATAAAGTACTTGTTATTATAACATTACTATTCTTGATTTATCAATTATTACAACGGGGAAAATGGTTTTTACCCAAAGAAGCAAATATCATAGAAGTCATGTGAAGCATAATGGTTGGGAACCAGCTGGGGTTGGGTGTTTGAAAAGGTTGAATATTATGCAATTTTAGAGAAATGGTTATTGCCTTCGAAAAGTGAAAGTACAACTTTAGATGCACACTCCAAAATAGGAAAAACTCCAAATGATATGTATCATGAAAAGCAAAGCTAGTTTTTATCAGGGGAAGAAGTGGTCACACTTTCAATGTACAACTACATAATGCAAGAGAAACAAAATGAAAGCCATTATGATCACTCTTTGCCCTTTGCCTCATAACTCGTCTTGATGTGTCAACTTCATATCCCATTAATCAAATAACAACAACAAACGTGTGGCTTTCTTTTGATTTTATGACATGTTTATGTAGAAAGGTCTGTAAATGTAAAGATAGGCCATTGGGTAAAAAAAGCTGGTGGGAATTAGTTGTAGAGAGATCTACATTTGTAGACTTCATTCATATACAAAGGTTTCCATCTTTTAGTAAGAAAAATAATTTTTTGTACATGTATCACACAATAGGAATTTCTATCATTCATGCTGTTTTTGTTCCATGAACAAATTCTATTAGAATGGTTAGCCAGAAACTAGCCGAAAAAAGAGTACATCCACCTTTTTTAAAAAGCCAAAGACGAGTGTTTGGTAGCATCGGAATTATTCATATTTGAATATGTAAGAAACTTTGAATGATTTAGAAGATGTAAATAAATATGTTTCTTAATGACTTTAATAAAAAAAATAAGAGTGTTTTTTTTAGAGGTAAAAATAGTATACTTTAACATCTTAATGGTTCAGACTCAGCTTAATATCTTAACCACTCAAATGCCTCTTGATGATTCAGAAGCTTGAACTTGATTAACCAAACACTTTTAATAACTGAATCATTCAGGGCTGCATGTCTGAATGAAACCATTAAGAGGCTACCAAAAAACCCTAATGTTTAGTTACATTTTTAAGTTTCCTTGAGAGAAAAAAATGATTTTATAAAAAATAGAATCCATCATCGATATAATCGAAGGGAAAATAATCGTTCCGAATCTTCAAAACACCCAAGAAAACGCAAGAGTGACCATACGAAGCTAGCTAGTGGTCTGTCACCCATGCACGTACCATTCCTCCCAAAAACACTTGCTAGACCCACGACCATAGAACTTGCCCACTAATGCCATTTTTGAATTCACCATCAAAACAAATAATAACTTTGATAATTCTCACCAAAAAAGCATTTAGTTCTGTATGAAACTATGGAACTGACATCTCCATTTAGATAATCGAGCTCGATTAGATGCAAATAAGCTACCAATACCGAGCCCCCATATTAGCTAAATTAGTAAAAATAGGAAATTATAATATATGATGTTAAAAAAATTAAAAAAAGTTTTTTATATAGTTTAATAATATATAATTAGCTGATATTAATGTTTTTTTTTTCAATATTGTAGATATTCCACGATCATATTGAGTAAATGTCTTTTTCATTTTATAAAAAGGAGTAAAAAACAACAACCATAATTTAAATTTTAAGTCAATGATTCTCTTACATTTTTTAATATGCACATGAAATATCATAATTGTTTTGTCCTGGTAGGTAAAAACCCTTAGTAGTTTGATCTCTTATGGATATGATTGATCTTAGATGGTCCATGGCATTTATGCGATGTTAGAAAATTCGTCTTACTATTAACATTTATTACCCTTGATTTAGGACGATTAAGTTTATACCGCGATTAAGTTTATACTATCTAACACACAACAAGATCGGAAAGATCATGTTTATGTGATACTAAAACCTTCGAACTAATCAAAGGCTTTGTTGGCACAATGTGGAAATATGGCATCTTGAAACACATCTTTAGTTCCTTCTCGGAGAAAAAAAGGAAATTCTTCGTTTCTGGTTGCATTAGGTGTATTCAACAATGATAATGTTCTTTTTCTGGATCGTGGAGATCATTTTAAAAATTTAGCAAGATGTTAGGAAAACATTACAAAGAAGAAATTGCCAAAAAAAGTTTTTGACTTAATACACAAAGCTGTTTATATTTAATATTTTTTGCCAAAAAACTTTGAAAAAAATATGCATATGCGAAATGTGTATGTGTGTATTTTTATGCACATGTGCATGTTTTGTGCACTATTCATCTTAAAAAAGTTAACTTTTTTTTTTAATATTTTTAACGAAATATCTTAAATATAAACGACTTAATGTACTAAATCATTTTTTTTTGAAAAAAAATTATAGTCTAGAAGTTCTCAGAATATCATGAATATATGAGTTCTCAAATAATCATGATTATATATATATAGAGTTGAGATTTTTTGAGAACCAAGGAGAGCCTGAGAACCCGAGAACTCGAGGAGGAGCATCAGATGAGAAATTTTAATGGTTAAGATTCATTAATGGCAAGATTGTAAATAACACAAAACTATTGGACATCAATTAAACAAATTAAACATTCCAGGGGCATTTGTGACAAATCACAAACAAAATAACTGAAAAAGGAAAATGAATCAAATAAAATAATTATCCCAAAATTCAAGGGAATCACGTTCGAATCTTCATAACTCTGAAGAATACATCCATGGCGGCTCCTCTCAATACCTGATCGATTCTCGCAAGTTTCAATTGATTTCTTCTCAATAAATGCACAGGTTTATTCATACATTCTTCGAATCTTCTCAATTTTCATTTTTACTCGAAATTTTCAGTCACAAAACATCATCAATGAGCAAAATCAAGTTCCATTGAAGTTGAAGAACACTAATTAGTGCATATCCGACGTTGTTTTACAAAAAAGTACAAAAATCACCAAAGACTGACCTAGGTCGTAGGATTTCAAATTTGAAGAAAATTTTCCATGAAAAACAACTTTCTCACAATTTAAAACATGTAGATCTATCAAACTTGCTTTGATTTGATCGTTTTACTTCTCAACTGTGTTTCCGTACAAATTAGAACAATACCCTCCTTGTTTGTTGATTTTGGAAAATTATACAACGATCCTAATAATTTTATGCTATTATCCTGTGATTTGTTCAACAAAAAGTAGTCTACTATGATAATGATAGTTGTTTGAGGACAACATTCACATATTTTCATGCTAAAATGTTTGCTAGACGTAAAACATAATACATTGAGATTGTTTCACTGTGAATATGTAGTTTTCTGTACATGTACAACTTTGTATATCATAAAAATAGTCTATGAAATGATGAAATATTTGCATATTGACAAACTTTCTAAACCTGAATCATCCATATTGTTTGACTATATGTGTATGTAGTTTGTTGCACATGTACACAAAAATTGTCTATGAATGTTCAAATATTGGCATATGACAAGTTTGCATATGTACAACCCTGAACAATTAACCATGCTTACAGATATGTGTATGGATTTTGCTGCACATGTACACATTTTTTTTGTGAAATGTTGAAATATTTTCATATTGACAAACTTTGTACATGTACAACCCTGAATCATCCACATTGTTTGACTATATGTGCATGTAGTTTGTTGCACATGTACAAGTTTGTACATCACAGCAACTGCCTGTGAATAGTCATTAATAAATTAACTGAAATGTTAATTTATTACATGTACAGGACAAAAGTTAAAAAGGAAAAAATATGAGGAAAAGTCAAAGACAGTTGAGTGACAGTGAAGAAGATTACAACACCGAAGATGAGATAAATGAAGAGAACTTGACAGCACTTGTATAGAGCATTACATGTATAAAAAAATTTCAAAAAGGTGCAACTAAGCACATTATTATTACCTTCTTCTTTATATGGATACTTTTGTACATGTGCAAAAGGTGGACATAGTCAATTTACAGATATGCAGACTTTTGTACATGTGCAAAAATATGTACAAAAGAAAACTTATGAACATTTCTATACATTGTTTACATGGAAAAAATTTGATGAAAAACATGCACATGTGCAAAACTTTAGACATGTGCAAATTTGTATACATTTGTAAAGAAATTTGTACATGTGCAAAGGGTGGACATAGTCAATTTACATATATGCAAACTTTTGTACATGTGTAGAAAACGTGTCCATAAGGAAACATATGAATATTTCTATATATATATATATATATATATATATATATATATATATATATATATATATATATATATATATATATATATATATATATATATATATATATATATATATTGTTTTCACAGACAAACTTTAAAGAAAAACATGCACATGTGCACAAATCTGATTTCAAACTCGAATATGATTTTTAGACTTATCAGAACCGTATCAGCATAAATGTAAGTCCTAAATGAGATTGTATTCCATCTAATTCTGATTTTCGAATTCGCATATGATTTTGAGAGTTATCAGACTTATCGGAACTCGCATCCCATCTAATTCTGATTTTGAAACCTCAACTTCGACTGCTTGACTACTCGACTTTGATTCCTACTTGCTTGACTCGAATTTGACATCCCATACCTGCACTTTTTGCTCCTGTGGCCCTGATTCTATGTTTTCTCACCAGCAGTCCACTGAAGTAATTACAAATTCTTGGGAGTTGAGGATTGATTGTGAAGTTCTCGATGGTCGATTCCGACTTCTTGACCTCGACCTGTTGCTAAAATCACCTTAATCACCTCCAGCTTACCCGTTACTACCGTGAGTTTACTTATATTCTCAATT
This sequence comes from Cichorium intybus, assembly GCA_023525715.1. Classification (NCBI taxonomy): domain Eukaryota; kingdom Viridiplantae; phylum Streptophyta; class Magnoliopsida; order Asterales; family Asteraceae; genus Cichorium; species Cichorium intybus. The sequence continues at coordinate 137,599,586 of CM042011.1, read as the reverse complement.
TTTGATCTACTGTGGTTTGTGAGTTTACTTCTATTATGTTAAGTTAGTTATGTTTTCTGTTAAGTCACTTAATTTAGCTATGTTTTATGTTAATTTAAAGTGGTGATTGCTAAACATGATTGTTACATGTTAGATGATAACTTGACTTTCTGTTTCCGACTTTCTGTTAACAAATAAGAAATGACTTTCTGTTTCTGTTATGTAAATATCACCTTAATCACTTGATTTAGTTATATTTTCTGTTAAACTAAAGTGCTAATGATTGCTTACTCCGTTGCTTACTCTGTTTCTGACTTTTTGTTATAAGTATTGTACATGAACAACTTCTAAATGGACAATTACAAAAACTGTATATAGAGCAAACATGTTCTGATCTATGTAAAGCATCAAGTTACTTTGTACCTAATGTAAACAATTACTTTGACACTCATGTGTGCATGTTGTTTTAAAAATGCTGGAAACTATTCAACTTGAATATTAGAAAATGGAGACTCAACATGATCAAGAGATTACAACTCCAAATTCAAAACACATTACAGGTAACAACATTTGAAAATATTTATCTAGATGATATAACTTTTGTTGTAAAATGTGAAAATCATGAACATGTACACATCTGTGTAATTGTGCACATGTACAAAGTTGAGTACTTGTGCACATGTGCAAAGTTGTGAACTCATACACACATTTCTACAAAGAATTATGTTATAATACATATATTTGTACATGGACAAAGTTGTGTACTTACGCACATGTACAAACTTTGAACATGTACAAAGTTGTGTAATTTTGCACATGTACAAACTTTTAACATGTATACAGTTTTTTTTTAAATGTGAATATATCAAACATTTCTACAAAGATTTATTTTATAATACATATTCATAATCTTTGAACAGGTGAAGAGGAAAATAGTATTAGTGATGAAAACTCACTGCAGCAAAGATTAAGAACCAACAACTTGATACAAATAGCATCATCATCAACTCCCACTCAATAAAATACAAAGTGGACAAAAGAGAAAGTATTAACTTCAACAAACAAAATCAAACCCTCACCTGTCCTGCAAGAAAAAACAAAGAGAACTGCAGCTCTCAAAGGAATTACAATAAATGAACCGACAAGAGTACTTCGGTCGGCTCACTAGATCAATCCTGCAGAAGCAAAAACAAAAGGAAAAGAAAAAAGAAATAACGGTTCCACAAAAAAAAACCCAAAAAACAAATCCAAAAGAAAGATGATTTTGCATCAACATCAAGGGGACAGACATCAAAAAAAGAAAAATATATGTTAAAGAGGTGCAAGCAGACACCTCAAAAAAGCCGACAACAAAATCCCAAACGAAAAAAGTAAACGTTCAAAACAAGGCAATAAACGAAATTTTTGGGTTGAGAATAAAAACATCACCATCAAGCCTCATAGATGCAATCAAGGTGATGTCAGCAAACCAAAGACAAGCGGTGAAAGATATGGGATCAAGTGAACCAAGTTGAACCACGCAGACGAGTCGTGGTTAATCAAGAGGTATTAAATATTGTTGTTAATTCTTTCATTATATAAAATATATGACCATAATCCTTTGTAAAATATAGGTTGGTCCGTCTCAAGTCCATGATAATCAGTTGAATGAAGAGGTGGTTGATCGAGAAGGGAATCAAGAACGGGTTGAAGAGGTGGCTGATCCGAAACCGATTGCACCAGTACAGAGGAGAACAAGGAAAGGTTCAGAAAGAATCAACAGATTGAAGTTGAAAGCACCATGGAAGGATAAATATGGGAGGGGTTTGGATAAAAATAATCCTTATAATATAGATTAGGTTGTCTATGAAACTTCTGTTGTTAATACATCTGAAAATAGGATGCTTTGTATTTTGTTAACTTGTTTGGACTACTTTAGCTTATAATCAAAACTGTTACTATGTTAATATGTCCAAAATTACTTATAAACACAAAAATCAAATGTACAGGAAAATCTGCACATAGGCAAATTATGGATAATTGGTTTTGTACATAGGCAAAATCTTAATGATGTTCCAATTCAAATCTTATTTATATAATCTCATACTTCAGAGGAAAAAAATATTTATGTTTCTGCAAAATAATCAATAATGAAAAACCTGTATATGTGCAAAACAGATGAAATAATTTGCAAAAATTTGCACATGTGCAAAATTTCTTATCCACAACAAAAGCAATACAAAAAAATTTACAGATATGCAAACATTTATTTCTAGAAAAAACAATTATAAAGAGATTAGCATATACAAAAAAAAAAAAAAGAAATGCCAGTATACATCTCTCAAACATCAACAAAAATGCATATAGACAAATTTATAAACTATGATTAAAACCTTATAAATTCCTAAACTTTGCATATATGCAAAAAAAATTCCTAAAAGAACAAACGAACCATTATCCAGATTATTCATACTAAATCTCAATATAAAACTCATCATCTGTGATACTAAAAAAATGAAAAAAAAAATCAAATGTTCATTCTTGCTGCCTCTTTTTCTTCCGCTGCCTTTCTTTCAGCCTCAAGTCTATCTGGACAACATCTCCAATCATGTTTTTCTCCAGGTGCTACCTTCTTCTTACAATAGCTACAAGTTCTAGGATTTTTCCCGACCAATTTCATTGCTGCTTCTCTTTGCCCTTGAATCCTTTTCCCACCAGTTCCAGACCCTTTAAACTTCACACCTTCAGGATTATGTATGGTAACTTTATCAACCTTCTTTATACCGAGCATGGAAGATATACAATCATCTTTTGTACGGGTATCTTTCCTCGGTGGATTCTGTTCAATTTTCAACCTAAGTTCCTTTTGCCACTCAGTAAACTTAAGGATAGAATCTGGATCATGTGCTATCATGTTTATGGAATCTGCTATCACTCTGTATGCATCTTGTACCAATACATTACAGCATCCAACATCTTCACCAATGAAGTAGCACTTTTCCAACTCATGTGAACGTATAACACTTTTTTGCCATCTTTTAAGAAAATACTTTGCAGGTATTTTCAGACGTAAACTTTTATTTCATTACACATAGCACATTCTGCAAAGAAATCCAAAATGCTCGAATACCATGCAGTTACAGTTGAAAGAGTCATCTTCTGCAGAACATTCAACCTGAAAACAGTTTGCAACTAATGACTAAAATTTGTAAAAGTGTAAAAACCTGCATATGTGCAAAACAAGAAAAAAAAAAAGACGGGGGGGGGGGGAGGGGGAATATGTATGTGTGCAAAAATTTGCCCATAAGCAAAACTTTGCACATAGACAAAATTATGCTTACAAACAAACAAACTATTCATATGCAAAAACTTTCCCATGTGCAAACATACCTCATATTGGAACTGATTTCTGATCAAACTTCTGAAGTTGCATGAATTGGGATTAAAGAACACACTTTGGTTTGGTAAATTTTTACCCATGATCTGCTCTAAAACAGTAAATGTTTCGTTGCCACCCATTGATCTATAGTTGGAGACCGAGCAACTCCACACGCAATCATGAACTTCTTTTTAGAACAAGAAAAATATTTTATGCGTGTAAAACCTGGATCCTTGAACTTCAAACTCCAAACGTGAATGAATTGGCGGTAGTTTGTTTACAGAGTTATAGTCGCTTTCTGACTGAATAATCCTTTGTTTATCCATGGCAACATCAAACTTGACCATGAACATAATCAAGTTAGTTGTATTTGACAAAAAGCTCTGAAAAAAATAATTCTCACTCTCGGATCTTGATGTCGTCCTCATAAGACCAGACAAGGGCATATCTTTGAAGTACGTCGGAATCCAGGATGAATGCAACGAATACATCTTTTTCAGCCATTTATTTTCATTAAGTCCATGTTCTGCTATCAATGAGTTCCAGTTGTGCTCAAAGACATCATGATCAAGACATGAGTTCCAAATTAGATTGTTCATCCTTTTTCTAAAGTCAGTTTCTTTAATCACTTTTGAAGACACGTGCATTAAAATAGTTACATGAATCTTTATGCATGTTTAACATTTTAATCATCAAACAAAAATGTAGAAAGTTGCATATGTGCAAACATATGAAAAGTTTGCACATGTGCAAAATGGTTTATACCATTAAAAAATCTCTGAAAAATAAGACCTTGCATTAGAAGGAATCATACTTCTGGAAGTTGCACATATGCCAAAATAAATATTAACAATAGATACATGGTTCTTTTTCAAATTGTTACAGATGTAAAATATTTGCATGTACCAAGGTTTAAACATGTGTAACCATCAGCACACATGGACAAAAAGTTTGCCCATGTGCATAAACAGTAACAATTTGCACATGTACAAATTAGAAAAGGGAGGCTAATATTACCTTAACTATTAACTTTTTACCAATATGCCACATGCAAAGACGGTGCCTAGATTGGGGAAAAACATTTAGAACAACATTGTGCATAGCACGGTCTTGGTCTGTAACATCAATCGAAGGGGCACTTCCAAAGGCATTAAGAAAGCTATGAAGGAGCCAAGTGTAGTATTCTTTCAGTTTCTTGTGTGATTAAAGCTGCCCCAAAGGTAACACACCTTTGGTGGTTGTCAATTCCGGTGAAAGCAACAAAAATCGTGTTGTACATATAGAAAACACATTTTACTCTTAAAAACATATAAAAACAAAAAAAAATGTTTATATATATATATATATATATATATATATATATATATATATATATATATATATATATATATATATATAAAACATATATAATACTTGTTAGTTCTGTACGTAGCATCAAAGGAAACCACATCAGAAAACTCCTTATAATTTCTTTTTGTAATAGGATCAGCCCAGAAAAGACCTCTTAACTCAGTATCCTCTAACAAATGGTAAAAATAAAAACCTTTGACATTCTCGGCTCGTTTTTCCAACATACTGAACAACAAATTTGCATCGGTGTCTTTCGTATAACAGTTCAAGTCCCTTGAGAAGTTTTTGAAGTCAACTTTTTTCGCATCTTGTTTTTCAATACCACCTTTGAGAGCACCTACAATACCATGAGCTTTTACTGCACCTACATTAGCCTTGTAAAGCTGCCAAATAAGTAATTTATCAAAATAATCCAACTTCCTCCTTGACAGAGACATATGAACAGTGCTTTTGGTGAACAACTCATGGTTGTGCATTGTCTGAAACGAGTGTATGAAACATCTACCACTCTTTCCTATCATCTTGATACCAATCTTTGCTGGACCCTCTCTCATTTGACTTGGATATTTCATTTTCAATTTTCCAGTTTCAGCTTACAAACCATTAGCATTACACCCCTCTGCTTTACCACCCCTTGAACATATCACATACTTATGTAAAACTTCTTTTGACGCTGGCTCAACATATTTTACAAAAGACTGCCTACAATTGAAACCGGCTCTGTCACCATACCTAAAGTAGATAAGAATAGCCTTCTCAATCTGATTGAAAATCATATCTTTCCTAGGAAGATACGATTCATGAACTTGAGGAATCCAGTAAATCGTTTCAGACGAGTTTGGAGCCTTGATTTCAATACTGCTGAATGTATCGCCCGAATACCAAAAATCTATTTATATATGTACAAGTAGTATATTAGCATATAAGCACAAAAGCAAAACTTTGAACATATGAACAGACCCAAAGAAAAGTGTTCAGATACAAAATTAAAAAACTTTGTACTTGTGCAAACTTGTGTGTGTACAAATGTTTGCACATAGACAAAACTTTGCCCATGTACAAATTTCTGTATTTCAAACCACTGTATATGGATATGTTTGCACATTTACAAAGTTTTAAATATATAAACTTTATACATGTCCAAACTTGAATGTAAACAAACATGTGTGTGTGCAAAAGTTTACACACGTGCAAATCTTTGATACACAATAAACTTCAGATAATCTATGCACAGAAACAACATACAAGTACAAAAAAAGTACACAATTGGTGCATAGAAAACACATGTTGAATTGAAAAACGTTTGCACATGTCCAAATATTTTTAAAGAAAAAAGGTAGTACCTGCAGGAACAGGAGGAATATCTTCTGAACCAGATGTTGAGATTAAAGCAACATTTCCAACATCAAAGTTTGTTAAAACAATAGCATCCGATGAAAATTCTTCAACAATATCATCCGATGAAACTTTTTCACTCAAAACAGGACCTGATTCATCTGAAACTTCTTCTGCCAAATCAGGAGCTAATTCCTCATCAGAATCAAAATCAGAATCTCTAAAAAACAACGAATCAATCTTCAATGAATCATCATAGCTAGACTTTTCACGAAAAAACGAATCTGAATCCTTCCTAAACAAATCATTAGCTGCATTGAAACAAATAGATAACATTAGATAGCATTAGCTGAATTGAAACAATACATAAAATTTATTGAACAAAAAAACCTTACGAATATTTGAAAAAACTTTGTGTACATGTGCACACAAATGTGTACATATGCAAAGGTTTGCACATGTACAAATTGTAGTATTTGTGTTCTGCAAACTTTGAAAAAACTTTGTGTACATCTGCACCAAAATGTGTACATATGCAGAGGTTTGCACATGAACAAATTATAGTATTTTTGTTCTGCAACCTTTGAAAAAATTGTGTACATGTGCAACAAAATGTGTACATGTGCAAAGGTTTACACATGTACAAATAATAGTATTTTTCTTCTGAAAACTTTGAAAAAACTTTGATATAGGATTGTTATTAGATACAGTAGATAAATACCTGTGATAATATTCAAATGATATTCGTTTTCAACTCTAACATTTGATTCCACAACTCTGTTAGCAACTTTATTAACTATATCTGGTATACAATAGCAAATAAAAGTTAACATTTGAATTTTCATTACTTATGGATGATTTGAATATAATGACTGAGAATTTGAATACATGAAGAATTTGACTACCTGAGACGATACATCGAGCATTTCGTTCTCCACCAATATGTGAATTAGGCTCCATAAGTAGTAAAAATTCAGTTAACCTGAGAAATCATGTAACACTAACATAAAACAATTGAATCGCATGAATATTATTGTTATTTATTGAGAATTAACTGATAAACAAAGTCAAAGTTTTTAGGTAAACTAAGAAATTGAAAAAAATAGCGACATGTGTAAGTTAACATGAGGATTCCACCTGAAACATAAAAAACTAACATTACTAGTTAACAAAATTGATTCAGAATACTAATCAATTGAGGAATTCACTGTAATCAAATAAAAAACTCACCTGTAATCGATTCAGAAACATAAAAAACTAACATTACTAGTTAACAAAATCGATTTAGAACACAAATCAATTGAGGAATTCGCTGTAATCAAATCAAAAACTCACCTGTAATTGTTTCGATTTTGTTGTTGCGATTTCAAATTGGTGATGCGTGAAGAACAGATAGAACGAGAATAGAAGAAATTCAATGATATTGATAACGAGATCTTGCTTTTTGATAACACAATTAGATAAGAAATCGATCTGCAAAGTTTAATTTCAGTTTCAATCGAGAAATCCAGCTATGGCGGCGGCTTAGTATCTTGATACGTGTTTCTTGATTTCATGAACCTTCATAAAAAGTCAACATGAATCTTCAATTAGTTATCATTAAATGAGATTATGTTTTAATTAATTAGTTAAATGAGATTTTGATTAATTAAATGATTTATGATTAATTGGTAAATGGAAAAAAGAAAATGGAATGGCCATCTTGCCCTTAATGAAGTTAATCTAATCCAACGCTCCTCGTCGAGTTCTCGGGTTCTCGGGGAACTTATGGTTCTCAAAAGATCCTAAGTCTATATATATATATATATATATATATATATATATATATATATATATATATATATATATATATATATATATATATATAAGTTAGTGGTTCAAAGATATGGCATTGTGCTCTTCTTGACATATTACTTTTTTCAATATAGATTAATTATGATATTTTTTTTATAAAAATTCATTAATTAGTGTTTTCAATTGTCATGGTAACTAAATTACAGTTAATATCGGTTATGGAAGTTAACAACTACCGTATGACAACTAGGGATGGGCATGACTCGGTTTTTGGCTAAAGTTGAACGTAAACCGTAGAAGTCGCTTTTTTGGTTTTAAAACATATATGGGTCGGTTTTCGGTTTTTCGGTTTGGGGTTGTGAGTTTTCGATTTTAACTCGTGGGTTTATGGGTTTATGGTTTTTCAAGTTTGAAATTGTGGGTTTAAACTCATTAAAAGTATGATGATAAAACAAGTATAAACGGGTTTTTGTGGGTTCAAACCAATTAAAATCATGAGTTTAAAATCGTAGTTTGGTGGGTTAAAAGCCACTGAAAGTATGTTGTCATCAAGTATAAAAGAGGTTGTGGGTTCAAACCCGCTGAAATCGTCGATTTGTGGGTTTAAACTGATACGAGTGTGTGGGTTTAAAACTATGGGTTTAAAGCCATGAGTTTGTGGGTTTAAACCCATATGAGATTTTGGGTTTAAAACCGTGAGTTTTTTAGTTCAAAACCTAACCGAACCGTAGAAGTTGGTTTTTCAAAAATTCAAACCCACTCCGTCTGTTTCGTTTTTGTCATTGACAACCTATATATAAAAGACACTTGGCACATTGATGGTTTGATGGTCCAAGAAATCACACGATAGATACATCTTTCTTCTTCTTTTTCTACATTATCTGATCTTAGGAAAATTCATGAGAACTACGATCTCTTCTTGAATATATAATTGAACCCTACAAACAAATCATTATGCGAGAAGTTTCTGACTTATGACACTGCAAGTACAAGGCTCCCCATTTCATAGCGCCCAAGGAACGCAAGTTTGATCTAGGATTATTTGTATAGTTTTTTGGTTGTAATTGCGTCTCTTTTAAATTGATTCTTTGTAATACATATTTTACTCGCGTTTATTTCTGTTGTTTGTTTCTTTTAAATTGATTCTAGTAATAAATATTTTTATTTGCGTTTGTTTCTATTTTTTTTTTTTTTTTGTTAGAATTTGATTGATTCTTTACTTCTGTCATAACAACTCTATTTTGTTTAAGTTTAACCAAAAGCAGAATACTAAAGTGGACTTCTTTTGTATCCGACGAGAGTTTTTTTTTTTTTTTTTTTTTTGGTCTTAGAGGTGACAATATAATTATGAAACTTAAATAACAATATCCAGATATCAACGTAACACATTTTAGGAATACATATTTTGATCTAAATGGGTACTAACCCATTACAGAACCATGCGACCCTCTCATTTTTGAAAGCATAATTCTCAAAATTTAAGATTGAGTAAACTACAGTTTTAGTCCCTATAATTGGCACATTTTTATGCTTTTAGTCCAAGTTTTTTATTTTCACAGTTTTGGTCCCTGTGGTTAGCATTATATTGCACTTTTGGTCCCTCAGGCCGTTACCGTTTGTTTAGCTTCGTTAAATAATTCTAAATGACAAAAATACCGTAAAGGACCAAAAGTGCAATTCGCTCAAAAATTAAAGTCTCTCTCTCTCTCTCTCTATCTCTTTCTCTCTATCTTGCTGAGACACACACACACACACATTTTGATATGTACATCTTGTAAATATCTCTATTGTATAACTCTTGAGTTCTTATCACCAAATCAATGAAGATATACCACCAAAGCAACAAACGCAGGCCAATATGATAAAAGACAGTCGGTAACAATGGTTGCCCATGCCAACCAACTCCTTCACGGCGGATATATCTAACCCTTTCTTCGCAAGCTCCTTCAATGCTTCTAGATCGTATAAAGGCCGTGTCATCCTTACACTCAAGATACATGACCCCAACGTACTCCCCAATTACCCCCAATTAAAGAATGCCGAGTAGTATTTCAGCCCGAAAAGCTCAAAAATTATGGCAAAGATTAAGGACATTTGCGCCCCAAATGTGAATCCGATGATGATGGAGGCGACGTAGATTGATCAGGGAATCAGAAAAGCAATCAGGAAGAGACTGTCGCAAGAGAGGAAGAGTACATGTGTGAACATTATTGGTATTTGGAACTTGTATTTCACTAGAAGGATTTCCATATGAATCCGAAAAAGGTTCGGCCGAAGTAATTAATAATGTATGTGTGCGTGTATATAAATTGATGATGTATATCATGGGATTCCCCTCTCATCAATTCGTTAATTGATGCAAATCCTGTACAAATTGATGCAACCAGTCCTGTGGCAATTGCATGTCTGGCCCTGTTAGCATGTACATGGCTATGGAAAGCGTCATTGGCCATCTGGAGCTCATAATTGAAGGAGAGTTTTCATTTGGGTATATGCAAGGTACTTGGATTTTCATGAGGCCTCTAGAAAAGGAGCTGTGGTGATAATGTGGATTTATGGTTTTCGTGCGAACCTCCAATTACACAACAAGATTGACATCTATGTTAAACATATAAGAACTCCAACCATCTTACGAATATTTCTGAACTCAAAGCAAGATGATATTATGCAGGATACCAAGGTGGTTCTTTTGTTGGTGATATGTTAAAGCGTATGGGTTTCCGTGATGACAAGTTGAAGAAGTATACCAGCATCCAAGAGTATGCAAATGCCCTTTCAGATAGGACTATGAAGAGTGGAGTTTCTGCCATTGTTGATGAAGGTGTGTTGCTAGAATAGAGAGCGAGAGAGAGAGAGAGAGAGAGAGAGCGAGAGAGAGAAGGTATTTTTTAGTAAATTATAGTTTTGGTCCCTAAGACTATTTTGGACATTTTACATCCAATAAACTAAATACACTTCACAGTAACCCCAAGAGGAACCAACACTGCAATAAATTGCTAACCATAGGGATCAAAACTGTAAAATTTTCAAAACTTAGATTCAAAATATAAAATCATATAAACCAGGAGGACCAAAACTGTAATTTACTCTTTAAGATTTAAAGTATTTAGTGGGTCCATCAGACAGTGTGTTATTTTGGGCCATGAACCAATGGATCTTTTGTAAAAAACCTAGGATAGTACTTTTATTAGTGTGGACTCCCTCATACGTGGACCAATTGCCACCTAATAAGAGCTAGGAAACTATATTTTAACATAGACGTGTTTAAAAGGCCCAATTATAAATGTTTTTCGAAATGTACGTATACGGCCCAAGTCTTCTTTAAGATAAATTAAGGTCGACGACCAATTGTTTTGGTTGCCCGCTTATAAATAATCAAAGGCCCAATCCATCTCGTTTAAGGCTCGCTAACGGTGACATGAGTCACGGCTTAGTAATAACCATTACTAAACAATGTTTTAAATCCTACATTTTTAGTTGACCCGGTATGATAATCAGGTTACGGGTCAATTAATCTAACCGGTTTAACCGTCCGGTCAACATGTTTTTATAATCTCTATATATTTTATATTTTTCAGCATAATTATATATTTATAAAACATAAAAAATGTAATTTTATCTTTTTGGTACCAAAAAATATATTTTGTCAAGTGTCTAAAAGAAAAGTTTACTAAATTTGATGAACCAATGATAGTATTATCTTAAAAGTGTGAGTCTTCTCTTTAATATAGTTTTTGAATCCCAAATTCTAATTTTTTGTTTCACCGTCGGGTCAACCCGGTTCCGAGTCACCGATCCAACCAGTTTTTTGAGAAAACCAGCAGGTTCAATCCGAGTCGGGAATTAGCAAAACCCGATTATAATTGACCTGCTCTCTTCATCGGATCATGGTCCAACCGGTTCGACCGGTCGGGTCAATCCGACTTTTAAAACATTTGTAATAACTACCTTAAGCCCCATTTAATTTATATGCGCATTCAATTGATTGAAGATAATACAATAACAAAAGCTCATAAAGAGGCGCTTCGGTTTTGTTCTGAAGAGAAATACAACCGACTTTAAGGAAAATTGAAATGTTTTGTAGCCTGATTTTTTTTGGTTGGGGGGAGGGGGGAACTCGAATTATGGAATCAGAAATATGGATATGATTAAACCAATTTGTAAATCTTATTGAAAAACCTATACTTCCGCCGTATGCACTATGCAGTCCAACTCGATTTCAGTATAGGAATAGTAAAAAGTTTAATGGTTGGCCTGATGGAGTCCAATAAGAAATTTGATCGCATTGCCATGACGTAATATGTTTTTTGGTTATTTGGAATCGTTTGTTTTTTTTAAACGACAAACCTACTAAATGACCTTTTATTTCCCTTAGTGAAGTTTAAATCATAAACCTTAAGGTTAGAAGACGACATCTTTACCAATTAGCCAAAAGGCATTAACATTCAGAATAGTTGAAGAGCCAAAACAACATTTTGTAAGGCCGAGTGTGATGCACGACGAATAGTTTTTGTTCAGAGATTAGTTTCCATTAAGTGGTAGTGGATAGTTTTTGTAAGGCATAGATTTTCATTCCGATGATTAGTTTTTTTTTTCCCGAAAACATGTCATATTACATAGAACATGCAATGCATTAGGACACGTGCAAAGTGGTAGGAACATATACTTTTAACTTGAAAATTTTCATATTTCAAAACACATGTAATGTGAATTGTTTCGTTTAGGGGAGAGTATAATTGAAATGTATTTTGTTTTTTTTTTTTTTTTTGAGTCTTCATTTTGTTTTAACTTCTATATATGTATATTTGTAGTCTATGAATTTTCTAAATGCAAAGCATAGTAGTACTTTTAGTTACTTAATTATTATAACACTCCTTTCATTATTATTTTAAAATGCCATATTAAAAGTGTTGTACTTGAAAATTGTAATCTTAAATAAACCCCATATGTGTGTGAATGCGTGTATTGTATGGGTTGACCTTCACACACACATGTCACGTCATGAGGGTTTTTTAGCATACCCCATTTGAAAAACTACCCTGTTAATATGTTTTTTTGTCAAAATGTAAACTTGGTATCTTAAATGAAGTAATAATCAAATATCTTAAAAGTGAGGCCCTATGAAGAGAAAAAATAAGACCCTATCACAACCACTTTATGCTTCAGTGAACATATATTTAACAATAAAAAGCAATAAAAAAAGGGACAACGATTTTTATGCAAAGTATTAAAACGATAGAAACTAATTTTGAGTTTAAGACAAAGTCAATCGACCTTTTAGTGGTATGTAGTTTACACTATAATTTATAAAGAATATGAATACATTGGCTCGATCCATTTTATGCAGTTAGTTTAGCTATGTAAAATTGAAAACCATAAGTTAAACCATCTGTCATGATTTCAACAAATCACAAACCGACCCACTCATATAGTTCTTTTTTACTTGTACATCCTTATGGGCCGAGCTTGTATCTTTGTTTCATGTTCAAGTGAGGTGGCAACTTCTACAATGTCAAGTAGCATCTTAGGTTATTGAAGGGCATTTTTGTGGTCAATATGTTTTTTAAATTCCTAAAGCTGGAAAACGTTGTTAGCTAGATACTACTTGTTGTTAGTAAAAGAAAAAGGGTATTATATATGGACTTTAGTGTACCATTGTTGTGTAATTTCATCTTTTGACACCAAATAGATAAAAAAAAAACTTACAATAATACATGCATCAATGAAGATAATCCAAGACTCTTGGTGGCCCATACATGGACAAATCTAAAAACATTCATCATGTTATAAAATAATGCTTTTTTAGTGAAAAATAAATAAAAAAAATAAAGTTTTTGAAACTTACATGTGAAGATAAATATGAAATGGTCATCTATTCTTACATTTAGCCCAAAATATAAGCAGCAAATGCAAGCAAAGCAATCTACTTGAAGTTCTTTACCCAAAATAGCAATATTACCCCCCATAAACCTAAAATTGTTAACCATGTAGAATCACTAAAGGGAATGTTCTCTACATGTTCAAATTTTTCATTGGCTTGTCATTCTTGTAATTAACTTGTATCAAAGCCAAATATTTGTAAAATTAGAGAACAACTTCTATACCAAATTCAACATTTTTTCTACAAAATTTGTTTTTCACTTTGAAAAGTGGATAAAATCTTTTAAAGCTTCTTGAAAAGTTGCATGGAATCATTATCTAATAATACGAGTTGCTAGCATCATTTATCAAGACATCAGTTACCATCTATGCAGTCAATCTCGGGAGATAGCGCCGAGATAGCACCGAGATAGCGTTTCTCGGGCTTAGGCTGATATAAAAATCAAAATCTCGCTCAGTAATCTCGCCAGCGAGAATCTCGCCGAGATTTGCCGAGATTTGCCGAGATAAAGTCCGAGATTTGCCGAGATTTGCCGAGATTTACTTTTCGGAAGATGTGAATGCATTAAACGATGTTGACTCGGATGCCGAACCCATGGATTGTGATTAGATTTATGTTTGACACGTTGACACTTTTCATATTAGAATACTATCTTTTCATATTAGAATACTATCTATGTTTTATGTGACATTTTTATGCAACTTTTTGTGATATTAATTCTACGTAGTATTAATAGTCTAAAAGTAACAAAAAAAAACCCCCGCTATACCACCGCTATACCACCGCGATAAACGCTAAATCAAATCTCGCTAGGTGACCGCTATAAGGTTTATGGCCGAGATAACTGCATAGGTTACCATAACTCTCTTAGTTTAAGTGACATGAGTAAAGAAAAACCCTTATGATTGTGAATAATAGTACTTTTTTATAAAATCAAACACATATTTTTTTTTTGGGTAAAGAGGACGGTATCTCTGGCAAATTTTATTAATAAAAAGAATAAATACAATTGAAGGCTGGGGACTCCCCACCTAAGAAACAACAAAAACCCAGTGGGACATGCCCCAATGGACAACAAGGCTATACTAGGAACCAAAACAGATTTTGGAACCAGAAAACATAACAGGAACATAGAAAGCAAATATCCTGCAAAAAAAAACAAACAATACAAGCAGAGAAATATATAGTAGAAAAGATGGGATAGGAGAGAATAATGGACTACAGTGGAAAATAGTATGTATATCTCTCAACGTTAGGGGAGGGACCAGACCCTTTTAGCAAAAATAACATTAGGGGAAGGTTTCATAGACAGACTCACCAGTCTACAACGGACATCATCAATAATAGAATTGACAACAGTATGATACGATCTTCTCTTATTTTTAAAAATCCGGTTATTTCTTTCCTGCCAAATGTGGTAGATAGCTCCCGCAAGCACAAGTCTTCGGATAACGGACCAAACGTTCTTACCCTTAGAGATGGGCTTGAGAAGATTGATGATATCCGACCAGCAATTTGTGGGGAATGAGAGGTTCATAACATGCTGAAGATCATGCCAAACCATAGAAGGGAAAGAACATTCAAAGAAAATATGAGGAAGAGAAACGGAACAATCGCCGCAGAAGGCACAGGTGAGGTTGGGAGAACCAAACAATTCCCAGCTTCTGATTTTATCATGGGTCTTGAGTCGATCTTTGAGAGCAACCCATAGAATGAAGGCATGTCTAGGGATATTCTGGGAGAACCAAACAAGATGATACCAGTCGACAGGCTGCTCCGAAGGGCGGATAGAGTGCCAGACAGAACGGACTGAAAAAGGATAGACCTTACCATCGCAAGATCTCCAGAGGAGTTTATCAGGAACGGACGTGGAAAGAGAAGGGGGTTATAAGAAAGGAGAACGGGGTGGGAGTCCTGCCAGCAATGGGGACGCACCCAACACCCGTTGAGGACAATGTCAGCAACCTTAAAATCAGGAGTGAAGCCCGCATTATGGATGTTACGGGCAGATAAGAACTGAGAGAGGGGACCAGCAGGATGCCAGTTATCGAACCAAGCAGACGTAGAGCAGCCATCACCAACCTTGGAGACAATAAAGTCCCTGATCTTACCCCGCATGTCGAGGATGTTGCGCCAGGCATAGCCCGTACCGCGCTTCTTGGGGGCATCCCAGAAGTTACGCCCACAGAGGCGGTACGAGTGGATCCACCTGACCCAGAGAGAATCCTTATTAGAAAGGAGTCTCCAGGCATGGGAAGCCATAAGGGCAATATTCCAAACAGCAAGGTTACGAATACCCAGACCACCATGTGTCTTAGGGAGACACACAGTTTTCCATGAGACTTTGGCTTTACCACGCTTCATCTCACCGTTGCACCAGAGGAAACCCCTAATGAGTTTCTCAATCTCGTTAGAGATAGATTTAGGGAGAATAAAAACGGAAGACCAATATATTTGCATGGAAGAAAGGACAGAGAGGATGAGCTGGAGACGACCGGCAAAAGAGAGAGACTTGTTCTTCCAGTCGTTAATCCTGCATTTGACTTTATCAACAAGGCCTTTACAATCCTTGTGGACAAGACGAGTGGTGATGAAAGGGACGCCAAGGTATCAGACAGGGAAAGATCCCTCCGGAAACCTAACAATACAATCAATGGAAGCTCTGTGCCTCTCACCAATATTACAGTAAAAGGCTTCACTCTTCGCTTCGTTAGGGTGGAGCCCAGAGACCCTGGAGAATTCAGCAAGAGAGTCACATATGACACGAACCGAAGATCTATCGCCTTGACAGAAGAGAAGAAGATCATCGGCAAAGCATACATGGGTGATACTTTGCTCCTCACATTGCCGATGGAATTTAAAACAATCGGAGTCGGAGATGTTTCTTTTGATCATAGGGTTAAGCACCTCCATGACAAGAGTGAAGAGATATGGAGAGAGGGGGTCACCCTGACGGATGCCCCTTTGACCTTCAAAGAATCCGTGCATATTACCATTGATGCTCACAGAGTAAGCAGCAGTGGAGACACACGTCATGATCCAGCCAATCATACGAATGGGGAAACCAAACCCAAACAAGATGGTGCGAAGAAAAAACCAGTCAACCGTATCGTAAGCTTTTTGGATATCGACTTTAAACGCAAACCTGGGGGACCACGATGACAATGATAATCACGCATGAGCTCCTGGACAAGAAGAACATTGTCAGTGATAAGGCGCCCTGGAATGAAAGCCGATTGGTTTTCATCAACGAGAGAAGAGAGGTTGTTCTTGATACGATCCGCAATGATCTTACTGATACATTTGTAAACAACATTACAACAGGCGATGGGGCGGAAATCAGTGACTTTAGACGGTGAGTCAACCTTAGGGATGAGAGCAAGCACGGTGTTGTTGAGCGATTTAAGGAGTTTACCAGAAGAGAAGAATTCATTAACCGCCGAACAGACACATATTGAAGCAGGTACGTCTTAGACACTAAATTCTGGACATTTTCATAAAAAAACACGTTTTATTAAGTTTAATATAGTTTTTAGATTTAAAAAAAAAGCAATAAAAAAACCACTAACAAATAATTACAGAGTAAAATTACCTTTTTACCCTCCAAATATCCAAAGAACATGCAGCCACTCCTTCTATTTTCCGTAATAAATCACTGGAATGTTTTAGAGTTTTTTTTCATGAACCTAACTTAAAAATAAACCACGTAATCAGAAAAAAGCAACCAGGGCCGGTTCAAATTTTTTTGGGGCCCGGGGCGAGAGGAGAAACAAAGACCCCTAAAAATTTAGCAAAACCATTAATAAAAAAATATTTTCTAGCATTTTTCATAATGATAGTTTTAAAAATATATATAGTTATAACAATTACAAGTAGTCGTTTTTTAATACCTTAGTGTTTTCCTTCAATATTTGGAACTATTCTCATAACATTGATCCCTTATATAATTCATATTAAGATGTAATAGGGGTGTGTATGGGGCGGTTTGGGGCGGTTAATAGTCAAAACCGAACCATAACCAAAGTATTCGGTTAATACATTTGTTTAACCATTAGATGATGGTTAATATTGATTTCGGTTAACGGTTAAATCGGTTAAGTTGGTTATGGTTATCGGTTTATATTGGTTAACCGTTAAGATTAGAATATACAAAAACTAAAGTACATTGATACAAAATATGAGCAAAAAAAACTACATCATTATTTGTTAACTAAAGTGAATAACCAAAGTCAATAATCATTTAACTCTTAAATAGCTTTGATCCTATTTCATGACCATCAATTACGTTTCACTGTGTCAAAACTTGAAAGTTCTGCTTTGGTTTTTAAACATGAGGATCGAGCAAGTTGTCAATTCATATGAATCGGCAAGTTGTATCATATTGATTAAAAAAAATTAACAAATTAACAAATTGATATGAAGATTGAAGCGTAAAGCGGCAAATTGATTAAAAACAATTAACAAATTGATATGAAGCGGCAAATTGATTACAATCAATTAACAAATTGATATGAAGCGTAAAGCGGCAAATTAATCTCTAATGAGCAAATTGATATGATTAATTTTCACGGTTTAAAATATTATAGTAGATTACAATACAATTCACGTAAACTAAAGCGTATCATAATCAAGATTACAATAAATATAAGCTTACTGATAATGAGATGATCGACTGATTGAGTGTTGGCAATGGCTGCTACACGCACGATAGTGAGAAGATGACGAAACGACGAAACGTGATGACCACGTCAAACCCTCGTAACCTATCTATCCTCAATTGTTTTGGACTTTTTAGGCTTGGATCTTAATCAATTTAATGTTTCCTATTAAACTACAACATATAAACTATATATTATTATATTTATGAACCGTAATATAATGTTTCCTACTGAATTTATAATATATATATATATATATATATATATATATATATATATATATATATATATATATATATATATTATATTTATTGGCGGTTCGGTTAATATAGGTTCGGTTTCCCTATAAAACCAAAACCAAACCATTATATTTCGGTTATCATATATATAAACCAAAACATTCAGTTAATAAATGGTTTGGTTATAATGGTTCGGTTTTATCGGTTATTTTGGTTATGGTTCGGTTTTTCGGTTATTATTCTCACCCCTAAGATGTAACAATTTCAGTGTATCTAATAATTCATTAAAAATTCTTATCCCTAAAGTACCATTTGCTTTTAAAAATTATATAAATATTCAACAACTTGTATTTGTTAGAATACAAATATATACATATATATTATATAGGACATACAATTTTTGGGCCTCCTAAGACGATAGGCCCTGGGCGGTCGCCCGTGTTGACCACCCTCAGAAACGGGCCTGAAAGCAACTAATCAATAATAACATTTAAAACATGAAATGTAGAATAAAAACATAATTTCATCGTATTTTTTATGGATCTGGATCAACTGGTTGTGATGTTGGCATCGAAAGATATATTTTTTCATTTGTTCAGATTAAATGTGACCGAAGTCATTTCAGTGCATTCCAAGAACAATTAAAACCAATTTTAGACAAAATTGAAAACCAAGAACATATCGATGAGGATAGGAGAGGCTTACAAGAACATTATTTGGGAGGGAGATCATGGGAGGTAGACCACCATCGTTTGAAGCACTGATTTCTTTCCATGGGGTTTTGATGAACCTTGACATCATGGCATCTTTTCCACATTCATCTCCGTGATTTTGTAACCATTCATAAATTAAAAAAGATACGTGTTATTCTACAAATCATTTCGTCGGTGTTTTCAAAATGCGAAACTCACTCCGTCGGTTTTTTGTCGGTTTTGTTTTTGTCATTGACAACCTATATAAAGAAGACACTTGGCATATTTGTGGTTTGATGGTCCAAGAAATCACACAATATACACCCACCTTTCTTCTTTGTTTTTCTACATTATGTGATCTTAGGAAAATTCATCAGAACAAGGATCTCTTCTTGAATATATAGTTGAACCCCAGGGCCGGTTTAAGGGGTGGGCAAAGTGGGCTATTGCACAGGGCTCATTTTTTATAGGGGCCCAAATTTTTTTTTTTGTAAAAAGATGAAGAAATTATATACATCACGTGCCATGTACTGGTGGTGGAAGAAATTGGTTTCTCATAACATTTGTGGCTTTTACTTATTTTTTATTCTAATTCAATCTACATATTAATTTTATTAACAGTATAACTTTTATAAATCAGTTTTGATAAACCTTTTTTAAAGTACTTTTGATATAAAGTTTATCGTCGTAAAAAAATTAGTTTATGTAATTTAATTTATTATACGTTAAAGGGCATTTTTTTTCCGGCTTGTCCCGGGCATCCGAATCCTCGGCACCGGCCCTGTTGAACCCTGTAGATAAATTATTATGCGAGAAGTTTTTGGCTTATGACATCGCAAGCGCATGCCTCTATTTGTATAGTTTTGTGGTTGTGATTCGACATGAAGTGCGTTTCTTTTAAATTGATTCGTTGTAATACATATTTTACTTGCTTTAATTTCTTTTAAATTGATTCTAGTTATAAAAAAATTATTTGCGTTTATTTCTATTTTTTGTTAGAATTCAATTGATTCTTTACTTCTGTTAATAAAACTCTATTTTGTTTGGGTTTAACCAAAAGCCGAATACTATAGCACTAAAGTTGGCTTGTTTTGTATCCAGCGAGAATTATTATTATTATTATTATTATTATTATTATTATTATTATTATTATTATTATTTTGTCTTAGAGGTGACAATATAATCAAACTTAAATAACAATATTTTAATATATCAACGTAACACATTCTAAAAATACATATTTTGATCTGAACTAGTGGGTCCCCGTGCTCCGCACGGGTTCGGAATTGCTGGAGCACGGGTCCGGATAAACTTGATGCACCGCGAAGTCTAGTCGAATCAACTTGATGCAATGATCCCACAATAAGGACCTGAATAATAGAAATATTTATTTAAAGTTTTAATTTTAAACACAAGGGTAAAGTGGTAATTTACTCCCAGCAAGACGTTTCCTTCAGAACAAAAAAAAAAAAAAAAAAGCCTTGTCTGTATCCAGACAACATCATTTACCCATTCAAACATTACTTTTAAACATAAGGGTAAAATGGTTATTTACACATTCAATTCACCCGGGAGACATGCTTCATTCCATGCCTTGTAACAGCAGCAAATATGTTAGATAAAGAGCTAGCAGATGTACAAAAAGCAAAAAAAAAAAAAAAAAAAAAAAACCCACGACAACATTTATTATGACTCGAATAAATTAATTTAAGAAAGGTGCTAAGTTACCAATGAATAGTTGTGTTAATAGAAACGCCATTGGTAACCTTAATCTCCACATTCTCTCCTTCATTTACAGCAATTGTCAATCCTGGATACTCGCCATTCACTGTCAGTATGGCTTTTCTACTGCATAAACGACTTACGTTCTTCCATTTAACCTGAAAAGTTATTTGAAGCAACTAACGCTAAAAATTAATCCAACGACATCAAATCAACCATATGATTGAACTTCACTTTCGATACATTACAGAGAACTCGCAATTTTAGTCACATCTAATAACACGTATTACAAATTCATGTAAAAAAAATCAACTTCAAAAGAATGATTTACCTCAGATTCTCAATACCTTCCGACTTACATTTTATGAGTTTTGTTGGTGGCTTATATGAGATTTCTAACCCGAGTAAGTAAGAATTTTGGTCAATCAATGAACATGAACTCAATCACTTGGATTTTGAGTGTATGGGTTTTCATTATGAATGATGAGATTTGGAATACCGTTGTTCCCAAAGCCATACACGTGTCCCATTTTAGCGCGTTTGGTTTCAAGGTACCGCTTGTTATGCTTTGTAATGGGGGTCAAAAGCGAAAATATGCCCACAACTTCGAAACCATATCCCTTCAGTCCACTGTAGTTAGTCGGGTTAGTTGTCATTAACTTCATTGTTCTAATACTCAAATCTCGCAAGATCTGTACACCAAAAACAAATGAAATGATTAAAGAAGACAAAAATACCCTTAAAGAAAACGTCAGAAAAATATAAATTACCTGTGCGCCTATGGCATACTCTTTAGAATCAACAACCAACACGAATTTTCAAGTGGATGAGATTGGTCGAGTGAACATCCATTGACAAATAAAAAAAACAATTATACAATTAAGTTGAGACATATATAAGTAAACGTACAAGGTGTAAAAATTAACTACATTCTTTGGTAGAAGCCGGTAACTTGGAGTACATTGTTCACAGTCAGAAAGGTCAGGTTCATGAATTGGTTTTGCTTGATATTCATCTTTACTTGGAAGTAAGGATGGCTTAGTTCCTGATACATTTTTATCCTCATCATCTGCCAAAAAAATTAATAAACTCGTAATTATAACAGATTCTTAGTAGGAAAATAAAAAAGAGAATAGAAGTTTTATTGATGATTACCGGTTCTCTCATTCTGGTCAATGAACCTGTTGACTTGTTCCATCTTCCGGTCAGTGCTGCTAGACCTCTAAGCAAGTGTTGCTAGACTTTGAAATCCTAAATGATCGGATTATGAACATATTTGAACAGTAAACAAAATTTGATGGTTAATTACTTGGAATTTCAAATCACAAATCGAGGTAACGAATTTGTCGAATGAACGTCGATGGTTAAATTGCTTAAGAGACGGAAGCGGATTCGGAGATGACGAAGTGAAGCGGTGGGAGAAGTGGCTAAATTGATGAAAAAAAGTAAATTTTACAGTTACTTCAATAGTAATCCAATCTTTTTTAAAACTCTAATTTATTTTACACACCTGTGATGGTTGAGTTTGTTCCTCATGTACTCGAAAAGGTGGAGTTTTTGGAGTTTTTGAAGCTGTTTGATCTCTTGGATACTTGGATAATGAATATGACTGAGATGATTTTGAGAATCCAGCAGCACCCCTTAAATAAATTGTTGATCTGAAAAGTAATAAATTAGTTATGTAAAAAAGATAGCAATTGTACACACTTTTATACTTTTTTTGACATTAACAATTTAAGAAGAAATAACTTGTTCCTGCTTAGTAGTTCACCGATCTCTTTTTCAAAACTCAAAACTTCAAACTCAAGAATTGCAGCTTTACCTGTAAAAAAATGAACACCAGAGTCACTCTTATTGAAAAAAAAAAATGTACATGTGTTACCATTTGCTACTTCTATAAAAAAAATATATGGAGAGTTTATAATAATTGAAGTGTAAAATAAGTACACATGGATAGATGGAATAAATAAGATATCTTGAAGAAAAGTTAGATCAAACCTTCATCATGTGATCCAACAATGCTAGCCTTGTTCTTCATCTGCAACAATAAATTGAAGGCTAAAGTAAAAAAAATATCCAACATACCAAACAGAACCTAAATTAAAGAACGGTCAACTTCAATGTAAAGCAATGGATTCAAGAAATGACAGGGATTTGAACCCAAAAGTGGAGTTGAACATGTCACAGAAAGGGATACATATTCTGTGAATATTAATTATTTTAATGATTAATGAAAATGATCACCTTCACCACCAACATTAAAATCAGAAAGAATCACCAAACAAAGGCTTGTACCACAAAGGGTTACACCAAGAACTGGAATATGGAATATTTTGTGCCCAAAAAGATCCAAGTAAAAAGTATGACCCAACCGATTGACCAACAATCTAATAAAGCCACACTTATAATGGATGTGAAGTAATATGTTGAATTATCTGCAGTCAACAGTCAAAAAGTAAATATCTTCATATAAAAATTAGTTACAAGATGACAGTTGAGAAGCAAACCTACAAAGATAATTGCCATGGACATAAAAAAAATGCTAACAGAGCATACCAATACCAAGAAATCTGCAATATTTCCCAAAATATATTGTGTTATTTTTACTTCAACAATTTATCGACTTCAAAGCAATTTAATTGAACCTAACCAATAACTAACTCAACATTAGGAAATACTAAGGTTTATACAGTCACACACAGATGTAACTATGTTTCAAATAAGGATAGAAGGAAGGTGAAACTACAATGAGTTGATGGCGGTTATACAGTAAGATGCTTCCATAGACCAAGGTTAAAGTTACATAGCCGAAAAGTGCCAGAGTAACAGATGAATTGGCACCTATAGAGAAAAAAACAAACCACAAAAGGAGGTCAATATACTTAATTGAAAAACTTAAAACGATTTGTAATGATAACAGCAAATAAGTAAGCTTAGCTAAAAAAACTACAATCAAAGAATCCATATAGTTTCTACGCTAATTGCAATTCGTTAAGTGCTTGTGGAGTTGTGGTGCTATTGAAGTCTTGATCAAGTCATTGTTTAATATTCTAACTAAATAAAAATTGGAAAATATTCCAGGATTAGCTACGAGATTCGAATCAGATTCTCATTGTGATACACGTTGACTAATATAAAACCTTATTCAACGATAATTTTCCCCAATTATTGCAATCGGCTAAGATTGCTCCACTTTATCCCTTATGACATGGATTCTCATTGCAAATTTCACAAATAAGCGATTATGTAAGTAAGGAAATGAATTTTTCCAGATTCTAAATGGAAGGCATACGAGAATGATATGTTTACCGAGATTGGCGGATAGAGATGAAGTGAAGTTCAGAAGAGCGAATATAAAAGCGATAGACTGGCCGAATAGCAGAAT
This sequence comes from Cichorium intybus, assembly GCA_023525715.1. Taxonomy (NCBI): domain Eukaryota; kingdom Viridiplantae; phylum Streptophyta; class Magnoliopsida; order Asterales; family Asteraceae; genus Cichorium; species Cichorium intybus. Next base: position 137,575,193 of record CM042011.1, on the reverse strand, counting down.
AGACACTACCTCCCAAAATTCCGATCTCCGCCACCACCGGTGGCTGGTGTCGGTGTTCATAATCGCTCCTCTCAGTTCGCTAACATGTAGGATGAAAATCCAATAGCATAAAGGTATCTTACCTTTGCAGAATTGTAGGTGTGCGCTTTCAGCATCCCATGTGGGCTGCACTACTGGGGCAATTTCCAATAAAAGTCTCCAAAAAGAGGCGAATATGAAAGCCATCAGCAAATTTCCATCGGTAAAATGAATGAAATGAAATGGAACCGACATCGATTTGAAATTGAACCGACGCGTTTGGTTGGGAAGTAGGAGGCGACGACTTAGGTGGTTCAACCAAAGCTGGAGTGACGATGGAGGCGGCAGAAAGGGTTAATGCCGGCGGAACGGATCGAAGAGTCGGAAGAGATGAAAGAAAGCTTTGGGAACGGAAGTAAAGAAAGCGGTGGGAAGGGGTGGTTCTGGAAAGATCTTCAAGAAAGTCTCGACCGGTGGAAGGGAAAGGAGTAGGAAGAAAACAGATCCAGATGCATCTCTGTGTTAGCTTCGAGCGGTGGCGAGAAGAAAAGCAACGAAGAGTGATACATCCGAGAAATCAATTTGGGGCGGTGAAACAAAACGGATCCACAAAATGGATCCAAAAAACCGGTGTCACAAAAAAACGTTACAGGAAGAAGTAAAAAACACGCTTTTTAAATAATAGAGTAATAGGTAGTAACCGTTACGGAACCATGCGACCCTCTCATTTTTGCAAGCCTAATTCTCACATCATCTTTGGGTAAAATTAAAGATTTAAAGTATTTAGTGGATCGGTAGAACGGTGTGTTATTTTGGGCCATGAACAAGTAGATCTTTTTTTGAAAACCTAGGATAGTACTTTCATTAGTGTGGATTCTCTCATACGTGGACCAATTGCCACCTAATAAGAACTAAAAAACTATATTCTAACATAGACGTTGTTTAAAAGGCCCAATTGTAAATGTTTTTCCCAATGTATGTATACGGAGTAGAGGTGCACATTTGAACCGGTTTTTTTTAGAAAAAAAAAAAAAAAACGGAACCGGTTTTTTAATAACCGGGTTTCTATCCCAAACCGATCCGGTTTTTTCCCCGGTTTTTCTTCCGATTAATCGAACCGAACCGGTTTAAAAACCGAAAAAAAGGTCTAAAACTCAATTTCCTTTCGAAAAAAACCGGCCAAAACCGGACCGGTTATAACCGAAACCGGTTGGACCCAAACCGGTTTTTGAAAAAACCGGTTTTTAAAAAACCGGAACCAGTTTTTAACCGGCTTTTGTGCACCTCTAATACGGAGTTACGGACAAGTCTTCTTTAAAATAATTTAAGTCATCTTTAATGGCCCATTTCAGCCCAGTAATATTGTACCATTAATGGGCCAAACTGAATCAACACCCTACAGTTAGTACTTAGTCCTGACAAAGATGTACTATTATATATCGGTTACAATAGTGTATTGGTTTTTCAAATCAAAGCCATTCTTTTAAGAGAAACACAACCGGTTTTGGGGTAAACTGAAATGTTTTGTAGCCTGATTTAATTTTGGGGGGAAAAACTCGAACCTATGTAACCAGAAAATTGGAAATTCGATATGAACAAACCAATTTGGATTTTAGAAATCTTTGTAGAAAAACCTATACTTCCACTGCATACAGCCCAACTCGATTTCGGCATTGGAATTTTAAAAAGTTTAATGGTCGGCCAAAACCGGTCAAATAAGAAATTTTGATCCGTTTGCCATGATATAATGTGTTTTTGGGTTATTCGGAATCGTTTGAAGGGTCAAAACAACATTTTAATACTTTTTAATGTTTTACGAGGTGTTTTTCATGGATCATTTAAGATGTCAAAGCCTTTCATGGAAAACCTCCAAACCTTGTATTAATAATAAATTTAAGAAGTGATTGATGAAAACGATATCTTTCTACTGCATATAAATCAGATATTTTAAGATTTTAAAACTTTTTATGGACTTTTTCATTAAAAATGTGCCAATTTTCATGTATAGTATATTGATGATATGAAACCGACAATCTAAATTAAACCGGTTGCAATTGGGTTTCCAGGATTTTTAGCTTTTTGTTTTTTGCCCCAATCAACACCATATTCGAATAAGATATGCTTTTTATGATAAAACAAAATAAAAATAGCACATAGATATAGAATCTTATTTTTTATTAAAATGATGCAACAAAAAAAGTAGTTTGTCTCCTAAAGTTGGCCAACTTTGTAAACCAATTGAGAGTTAGTTGGTAGTTAGCTTCAACCGATATCGAATTTGTATTTACTATCAGCACCACAAAATACTCAAAATTTCACTTTTATTATATGTCCTCTTTAATTTGTACAGCCAAAATAAAAGGGATATTTTTGCTAGCCTTCTTGGTGAATTGATGACGAGTCCAACCAATTCCATTTTTAATTGCTCAAGAATTGAAAATTTCCATTAAATAGAAACAGGGCCGGTTTTTTGTTTTTCTATGTCTGGATAAAATGAATAACAATGTTCATATGTTTAAGGTGTTATTCGGTCGTTATAATCGATTATCAGTTTCCGACTTTAAAAGCAAAATTGCATTAAATCCAAATAACGCATATCTATAAACGAAATTGCATTACAAATACAACTATAACCGACTTGAAGAAGCATGCTTAATATTTATGGCAAATTTTAAAAAAAAAACACTAACTTTTCAAAATATTTCGATTTTGAAACCGTGTTTTTTTTCTCAATTAAGTCACTAAGTTTTCAATTTTTTCCAATTAAGTCACTATGTTTTCAATTTTGTTTCAATTTTGACCGTTTGACCAGTCAACCGGTTACCAGCTGACGTGGCATGATGACGTGTCGGTCTTTGATGATTGGACGTTGACATGGCACCCGAGTGTCAAAATTGAAACAAAATTGAAAACACGGTGACTTAATTGAAAAAAATTGAAAACTTAGTGACTTAATTGAAAAAAAATAACACAGTGTCAACATCAAATTTTTTTAAAAAAATTAGTGTCTTTTTTGAAATTTGCCCTACATATTTTAAAAGTATAAATTCGTTTTTTTTTTCTATTTTTAGAAGTATAGATATATTTTTTACAACTATAAATATGTATTTTTTATATTTTTAGAAGCATAGATACATTTTCATAAGTATATATACATATTTTTATGCTTTTAAAAATGTAAATACGTTTTTCTGAATATAAACATGTATATATATCAATAAAAGATGTATTATAAAACAAGTTTAAGCCTCTTTCTCGATATTTTTTCAATTATAAACATGCTTTTGATTGATACGATACGTGATTATATGCAAAACAAAACATATTTTATATTTCTAAAAACATAAAAATAAGTCTTTATTCGTTAATTTATGTTTTTTTATTTATGTTTGTTCATTTATGTTGGTTTAAGTTCGCTCTCAATATTTTTTCATTATAAACATGCTTTTAATTGATACGATACGTGATTATATATGCAAAACAAAACATAGTTTATATTTCTAAAAACATAAAAATAAGTGTTTGTTCGTTAAATTTATGTTTGTTCCTTTATGTTGGTTTAAGTTCGCTCATTTAGAAGTATAAATACATATTTTTATGTTGGTTTGAGTTCGTTTGGTTAGAAGTATAACACATTTTTAGAAATATAAATACGTTTTTTACGTCTTTAGAAGTATAAATACATATTTTTATGTTTTTTAGAAGTATAAATATATTTTTATGTTTTTTAGAAGTATAAACATATTCTTTTTTATGTTAAAATATGTACTTTTAGAAACATATATACAAATTTTTATGTTTCTAGAAGTATGCATACATCTTTCAAGAGTATAGAAGCGTTTTTTAGAAGTATAAACACATTTTACGTGTTTTAAATTATAGGTATATATTTCTAGAAGTACAAATACTTATTTTTTATGTTTTTAAAAATATAAAATACGTGTTGTATTGCATATAATCACGTATCGTAATAATAAAAAACATGTTTATGATGAAAAATATATTGTAAAAGATGTTTAAACTCGTTTTATAATAAGTCTTTTATTGATATATAATTGTTTATATGCAAAAAAACATATTTGTATCTTTAAAAGCATAAAAATACGTATTTATCCTTCTATAAATGTATCTATACTTTTAAAAATATAAAAATACGTATATATATTTCTAAAAAATATATCTATGTTTCTAAAATCGTAAAAAGACATATTTATACTTTTATAAAATGTAGGAAAATTTTCAGGAAAGACACTAAGTTTTCAAAGAAATTCGATTTTGATACTGTGTTATTTTTTTCAATTAAGACACTAAAAGTTATCAATTTTTTCTAATCAAGTCACTATGTTTTCAATTTTGGTGCGACGTCAGTATGTCATGTCAGCATCGCATCATCAAAGGCTGACACGTCATCATGCCACGTCAGCTGGCTACCGGGTTGACCGGTCAAATGGTCGAAATTGAAACAAAATTGAAAACATAGTGACTTAATTGGAAAAAATTGAAAACTTAATGACTTAATTGAAAAAATAAATAACCCAATGTCAAAATCGAATTTTTTTGAAAACTTAGTGTCTTTTTTGAAATTTGTCATAATATTTACTATATTACAAAACATTACATAGATCAAGAAGGTAGTCAAGTTACCGTCTATTGATTAAATATCTAAGTAGAGAGGGATTAAAAGATGCTACAAAAACCTATATGAAGTTCAATTAGATATATAAAATATATAATTAATTATTCTAGATTACCTAACATAGAACTAATACGTAGACACAATTACTTATTAAGATTTACAATTACATCATTATGGATATAGTCATTCATAAGCAATTGAAATGATTCCTTCCGATTCAAAAAAACACTTTTTTTAATTCCAGTTAAAATTTTGAAACACTCAGATCTAAAAATGGTGGTGGGGACTTGACTCTTAGGTGGGTAATCATCCGGACATTGTGATTAATACTTTGTCAAGCAAATTAAAACCATATATTACATACAGGCGAATGTCCGGCCTCCTTGAGGTCTTGGGTTCAAATCCTGTTAAGAGGGGATTAGGTGGGTTAAGATGAGGATTAGATGTAATAATATTTGTCGGTTCAAAAAAAATACAACACCATAAATGCATAGCATCAACCAAGATTGTAAACACTATGAAAGCGAGTTATCAATTAATAGTGGCCTAAACATAGTTTGAAAAAAAACAACATTGACGATGTATGATCGATGGTATCTTAGCGTGGGATAGGCATGTGGCCTTCATGAAAGCATGGATATTTGGATATGGTTCAATTCATGATTATTTCTCCTTCAAAATGTCTCTATTAGAATCTATTCTTTTCTCCCGAAAAGGAGTTCTCTTATTAGCAATCGTATATATACAATTACATATACAAATGGGCTATAGCAATATAAATGGGTTAATGTATACTAATATGTCTCTATAATTTGAGCTGGAGATTGAGAACAAACATTCAATCTAGATCTAAAATTCATAAATAATGAGGTAGGAAGACCCTTTGTAAAAATATTTGTGTATTGAAGGCTTAATGGAACATGAAGAACCCAGATGTGACGGGTAGCAACTTTGTATTGAAACAAATTGAATGATAAACTCTATATGCTTTGTACGATGGCATTGGACGATATTGGTGGAAAAGTGAACCATGCTTACCTTGTCACAATATAAAATGGTAGCTTTTATGAGTCGAGAGTGAAGTTCTTGAAGTAGGTTCCGAAGCCAACATGGTTCGGCTATGGCATTGGCAACGCCTCGGTATTTGGTTTTGGCACTTGAACAAAAGACAGTCGGTTGTTGTTTGGATGTACCTGAAAGAATGTTATTGCGTAGAAAGACACAATAGCCACTGGTGGATCTATAAGTGGAGGAACAACCCCCTCCCAAATCTGCATCAAAGTAGGAAATTAGGTCATTGGTGTTGGATATGTAAAGTTGTAACCCGAAATTGAGTGTGCCACATACGTATCTAAGGATGCGTTTGAGCGCATGTAGCTGAGAATCTCTGGGATCATGCATATATACGCAAATATGTTGGACTGGATATGAAAGATCTGGGTGAGTGAATGTGAGGTATTAAATGGCTGAGAACACGAGCGCTTGGGTGGCCGAAACGCTGATGGCACAAGGATGTACTGCTTGAAAGAAGATCTGCGGGAGACTAGGGGTGGTGGAAAAGTTGGATAGAGATCCCCTGAGCTATCATATCTAAGAAGGATATGTTTGGTGCGGAAATCCTTTACAGAAAATCCAAACTCATCAAACAAAATAGAAACTTTATTATGTTTGGTAGATTGACAAACATAAAATAAGGTTTAAATCATATTTGGTGTAACGGGAATGTTATGAAGGTGTAAATATTGGTGGTTTGTGAGTATTTTTGAGTGACCAATCTGGGTAACAGGTATGAATGACACGTTGCCAACAAAGACTAATTAATGTGACTATTATTGCTAAGAGAAGTGAGTATCCATGAATCAGAGGAAATGTCTAAAGAAGTACCCGTGTCTATGTACCAATTTGTATCTAGTTGTTCTTTCAAAGACATGGAATTGACAGCCTATACGAGACGGTTAAGGGTCGTTGGGGAGCATTTAGAGCATACTTGATAAAACCAAATATGGGTTGCAGAGTTGGGACCGACGGGCTTTTTGAGGCGCTATAGTAGGTGGCAGTGGATAGAGTTAGCCATTAGGCTGCCAACGCAACATTAGGTGTTGGGTTTGGGCGGTGACTGACGGAGCTGGGCGGTGCTAGTCTGATTGTCTACTGCCATGAAGCTATTTTTGGCGACGACCCTTACAAGAAATTTCAAAATTTTCAAATTTTGAAAGGAGTTAGATGAACCGGCGTGTAACATTGTGGGTGATCATGTGTGATCCGAGTGAGCCGGTTGAGCGGACGAGTGTGTCTAGTATTTGTTCCTCCAAGAAAAACTTGGAGAGGGCTTGGAGAAATGTAGTAAGAGAGGATCCCGGTTGTATAAAATAGTAGCAATATTCTTGAATTAATGGGTCAAACTAAAGATGAGGTGTGTTACAGGTGTTTTATCTAGTACACGTGCATCAATGTTTGCCAATAGTCGGATCAGACATTGATCTTTTGGAAATATTATGAGATTGTATGGTCACGAATCACCATATTACAGATTTTTTTATCCAATTCGATAGCGCATGCGTCTTTGTTTTCTCGAAAGAGTTCTTCAAGGATTTTCCAAACAATATGAGTGGTTGCATTTTTCTCGAGGATCATTGTGAGAAGCAATTACATGATTGTGACATAGATGCACAATTTGGCAATAGAATCAAGTTTTTGCCATTCCATATTGTTTATTTTGGCAGGTTACGAGGACCCATTAAGGTAACTGAGAACACTGAAACTAATATAATGTGTTTGGAATAATTCCTCCATGCATCATAGTTTAATTCATTGAGATTAATGAGCCATGACATATAGACTTTAATGTTCATGATGCCATATGGTTTTTGATTGTTGGCAGATTGATCATTTGTGGCACCCATGATAGAGGAAGAGTAAAAGAGAGGGGGTTATGGAAATGAACAGCGGGTAGCCTATAGAGGAGGCTAGGGCCGATAGAAGGGAGGCATTGATATTAGGTTAGGATTTAGAGGAAAGAGATAAGGGAAACATCTGATACCATATTAGAATTATTATTTTCCATTGGAAAGAATTTCTCTCACTAAGAAACATATATATACAATTACATACACAAGTGGGCTATGAATGGGCTACAACAATATACAATGAACTAATATACACTAATAGTCTTCATTATGCAGATAAATCCTTGAAACGTGGTTACAAACCCGATTCTGCTACATTCAACGCTTTGATTAGGGACCCTGTGCTAATGGCAACCTTAATCAAGCAGTTAAACTGTTCGACCAAATGCTAGATAGTAGTCTCAAACCAAACATCATAACTTATGGGACATCAATTAACGGAATGTGCAAAATGGGAAACACTAATGATGCAATTATCTCTCTCAAAAAATTAAAGGAAGAATCAAAGTATACTCATTCACTAAAAGTAATCATCTATAGCACCATCATAGACACCCTTTGCAAAAAGGGATAAGGTTCTCACGCTTTACATCTTTTCCAAGAAATGACTGAATAAGACATAATTCCAAATGTTGTGACTTATCTTTCCCTGATGCAGGGTTTATGTAGGTTTGAATTACCCCAAGAGGCAAAAAGAATGTTAGATCATATGTTAGCTCAAAACATCTCTCTAGGTTTGCATGCTTTTAATGTGTTAGTAAATGCATTATGTAAACCAGGGTTGGTAACTGAATCACATAAGTTTCTTTCATTCATTGTTGAAAAAGATTGATTTTCCCCTTTTTATTGTAAATCCAAGTATTGAACAAAGGTTGATTTCCCCATTTATTTTCGTCTTGGAAGCTACATGTATTTCAAAAGTAGCCAACATTTGAGCGATACCTTCAAGTTGGGGGTAAAATGCTTGAGCTTTCAAAGCAGACCATTTTACACCTGCAAAGTCTTTCATTACAAATAGCTTTCTGCATTTCGTTTAGCTCAACAACCTTATTCTACACTATTGCTCCATCTCAAAGGTTTAAAACATAAACAGACCTTTTACGGTGAGAGAGAGAGAGAGAGAGACAGAAAGACAGAGAGAGAGAGAGGTTGGGTGTATTTTTTATATATTTAAATTATCTAAATAATTAATAGGTTTAAAATGGAAAAAGAAATAAGAAAATATATTTTAGTCTTTTTATATGGACTATAGACCAATAGTGTTAGCTTTTGGCAACCATATTGACTAAAACTGTGAAAAAAACTTAGACCGAAACTGAAAAAACATATCAACTGTAAGGACCAAAACTGTAATTTACTCTAAAATTAAAGAAAAGAAAACCAATATCACTTTTGAATTTTAAAATAGAATGTTCAACATTTATAAACGAATTTATTCTAAGATATGTGTTACAGTGTTAGGTTGACATTGATGAATATTGTCCCTTTTGTGTTGGTTCTTATGGCCCACAAATGATACCGAGAGGGGCAATGATTATTGGATGGTAAATTAATGCTACGCTTAATTTTTTTCTTTATTATTTTATAAAAACTTAGTTTATATGCAAATAAAATTTTGTTTTGTACATACGGAGATATTTATCGGTGTTAAAAGCGCACATCATTTAAAAAGATAATAAATTGTACAAACGTGAACGGTCGATTTGATTTTTTTTTTTGAACGGTTGAAAACAAACACTAAATCTTACTTCTAAACTACACCAAAGTCTATGATAGGACAACTAGAACCTTCAATCCTTTGGGATAGGAACACATTTTCAAACACCTGGATACCGCTAGGTCAATGACCATTTGGTGTGAACAGCTGACGTTAATCCGTTTCAAGACTTATCTGAGGTTAATTATAGATCACTAAAGATATTTTAGACGTTTCAAAGTTTGAATTCTAAACTTTCTAAACTTACTGAAACTCTGCATCTCAACCACTGACTTCTCATCATTTATCCATTGATTTTTGGTCTTGCCTAGAATGTTTTTGTAAATTAAGTAATTGGCAACTATACTGACATGTTATTTAAGAGGGTGTTATCGATTGTTTATTTTAAGTTCTAATTTATTTAAAATAGTTTATGACTTATTTAAATAAACTTAAGGCGTGTTTGACGTGAAATTTTTCGGAGTGTTTGAAGGATTCTAGCTTCTAAGATTTAAGAAATAGTTATAATAAAAATCAAAAGATTCGTTCGGCAACACGAACTTGAAGCTTTTATTTTAAACGAAACGTTATTATTTTAAAAGCTAGTTGAAGTAGCATTTAACAAAAAAAACTCATATTAATTATACCATTAATTACTAGAATACCTTTAAAACTATAACCAATATTTATGTAGATGCATTTTTATGTAATTTTATATATTTTAAAAACGTCCAACTACTTTTGCCGAACAGTCATATACAAACTAAAAGTTACAACTACCAGCTATTAGCTACTCGCTTCCTGCTACCAGCTATTTTTTCCGAACAGTCATATACAAATTAAATCTTATTGGTCATTTTACATTTATAAATAAAAAATTTGAAAAATAATAAAAAAACAATTTATCAACTTATTACATTTTGCTATTCAATGAGTTAATGCAAATATATATTTGTAAACTTTATTTTAAACCAGATAATAGAATAAACACTTTTACAAATAATATAAGTTGTTTTAAATAAACAAATCTTAAACACATTTTAAATTAGGGGTGAGCAAAAACCGAACCGCAAACCAAAAAACCAAAAAAAACCGAAACTGAATGAATAAACCGATGTGGTTTTTTTGTTTTTTTTAAAAAATTGATTATTTGCAGTGTGGTGCGGTTTTGTATTATATACCATACCGCATCATTAGTAAAACCACATACCAAAAACCGTACCGCAAACTATGTCATATGATCTTTTAAATATTAATTAATATGTATTGTATATTTAAGTTTTTATTAAATAAAGTTAACTAAAAAAAGTTAAGAAGTAGATTTCAATTGCAATATAAGTTCATAACATAGACAAATATTTAGTTTCAAGACTTAGATATGTATTTTCACCACGTAAATGATATTTTAAATCTTCCCGAATATGTTTTAGCCATAATTTTGATCTTTTTTACTACTTTAACAACTAACTCGTTATAAAATCGTTTTACATTTGTGTTTGATTTGCTATAAGCCCAAAAAAAATATGACTATAATATTATCGGTTTTGCGGTTTTAAAACCACTCTAATGTAAAAACCGCATCATAGCTATTGCGGTTTATAAACCGAACCACACTTAAAACCGCAAACCGCACCAAATACAAAAAACCGAACGGTGCTGTTTTAACAATCTAAAAACCGAACTATGTGATTTTCGATGCGGTTTTAGCCTAAAGCTACACCAACCCGCACCACACTCACCCCTATTTTAAATAATATGTCTTAAGTAATTGTCAAATATATCTTAAACATATGAATCCTATCAAACAAATCATACAATCTTATAAGTTACTGGCATATATCTAAATCAACGTCACAATTTTTGTAACATTTCAAAAGAAATGGTGCTTTTAGCTTTTCAACGAAAACTATAGTTTTCAATGGTCATCTCACATATAAATAACTTGTGGGACCCAAATGAGAAAATTAGCTGAAACTTGATGTTAAAATAATAACAAATGTGAGACAAGATATCCTACTTCTAAAAATATTGCAAAATCGCAATCAACACTATCTTTAAATAAACGTACAAACACCTACCTTTCACTTTCATCATAAATACATATCTCTCTAGAACATTACAATTTTTTATTTTCTCCTAATTACTTATATGTGACCAAAATAATACGAAGAAGAAGTAGAAGGGAACTTGTCAAGTGCATGAAGGACCTCTTTCATGTGCGGTCTTCTCTGCGGTACTGGAGATATACAGTTATAACCTAATCTCAAGATTGCCAACAATGACTCCTCTTTTCCTTCCATGTCACCACGAATTGCCACATCAACCATTCTTAACACCTTAACTTTCTCTTCATCCGTCAATGTGGAACTCCACGTCATGCTAGCGGGCCCAAATTCATCCGAGGCAATGACCTTTCCTGTTAACAATTCTAGCAGCACCACACCATATGCAAACACGTCCCACTTTGCACTGGGCTTCAGGCTTCTAAGTGATTCAGGGGCATAATACGGAGATATGCACCCTATTGCACTAGGGCTTGGGCTAGGGTTTGATCCAACAGTTACATCTTGGAAGCTGTCTCGGGATGCGGTTGACCTTTTGCTACCGAAATTCCGAGACGAGTTGCCAACTTTGCAACTGCTTTCACCTACTACTAGCCTTTCAAGCCCAAAATCTCCTATTTTAGGCTCCATATCATAGCCTAACAAGATGTTACTTGGTTTGAGATTCCCGTGTACTTGTTTTTTGTCGTGGATATACATTAGCCCACGAGCTGTGCCTTTCGCTATCTTGAGCCTCACCTCCCAAGGTAAAGGACAAGGAGAAGATCCTACTTTTCCTGCATAACGTTCAAGTGGAGATTATCAAAAGGTTCACATGTAAATAAATAAAAAACAAGGGGAAGATATGTCATTTTCAATAAGAGTGACCACTTTGAAGTGCAATTTTCATCCTTTATAAGATCTTTTGGACACGTCAATGGCTACAATACGCCAAGGGGTAAGAGTTAAACGCTACGTGACAGTTGACTTGTGGTGTACCACTCGGTGCATTTATAAAAGAAAGCATCAGTTACAACTACTCCACCATCCACCGTCAGCTCACCTTAGTCAACCACAATATCGAATTGCTACGCTACGCATGTGCATATGCATGTACATGTTGATCTAATCATTCTAATTAATAAAGGAATCACAAACCTTATAATCGAAAATCTATGCATAAAAAATGCATTAGTTGTTAGTAAATGTAAGAAGAAATTGTGCTTATGCATAGTGGTGACGGACCCGAATTTTTTAATTTGTGTATATGTCATTATAATTATTATAAAAATTGGGGATTCACAAGAAAATTAATATTTTATTATTTTTATGTACACTACAATATATTCCACGTAGCTAGACCACCTATTAAGTTAAAAAACTTGATAAACCTATTTTAATTATTAAAGGTTGAGTGAATATTATCCCACTTTTTGTGAAACTTTCTTGACAAAAATAATGTCAAAAACTAGAAGGCATAATATTTTTTTATATTACTTTAGCATATACTAAACTAAGATTTGATCTTTATGTTAACAAAATCTAACCTCGGATCCAATTCTCCTACTTTTCCCCTTTTACCAAGAAGCCTATATGCTAATGTGCGTGGTTTAGGATGCTAACATGCACGTCTCGTAGTGCTAAACTGCACATAATAAGACTTTTTTTTTATATTTTATTAGACTTATATTAAAAAAACAAGTGTTAAATGGCTTTTAGATTTTTAGAACATTCATAATAATATGGTTTATTTATTAATCATTATATAAAATTTACTTAGTAACTCATCAGTTTAAGAAGCTCAGAAAATCTTCACAACATGTAATCTTTTATCGACTTATTGATGGACCCACTGATTTGTATTTATATTAGATTTTTAGAACATTCACAATAGTATAGTTTATTTATTAATCATTTTATAAAATCTACTTGGTAACTCATCAAATGAAGAAGCTCAGAAAATCTTCACAACATGTAATCTTTTATCGACTTATTAATGGACCCACTGATTTGTATTTATATTACTTTTATTGTTGTAATATATTACCAATTGTTGAAAGACTCTTAAAAAGCATTGACAATAGTATAGTTTATTTATTAATTTCTTTATAACACCTATGCAGCATAAAATCAAGGGTAAATTGCACAAAAGTCACTGACTTTTCCAATTTTCTCGATTTTGACACTGTATTTTTAGTTTTTGCAATTAAGTCATTATGTTTTCAGAAAATTGCAATTAAGTTATTATGTTTTCCAAAAAGTTGCGAAAATGACCATATGACAAGATGGCAACAGGTTACCAGGTCATATGGTCAAATTTGCAATTTTTCAGAAAACATAATGACTTAATAGCAAAAATAAAACATAGTGTCAAAATCGAAAAATCTGGAAAGTTAGCGAATTTTATGCAATTTACCCTATGCAAGTTATATATAACTTAATCACTTTACATGCCTCATACGTGTTCAAAAAAATAAATTTGTTGTTACATTGTTTTTCCATTTAAAGTAATCAAATTTATTGTCCTAAAAATAGAATTTCAAAAATAAAGAAAGGCGCCGTCTTATTCGAAATTAAAGTACTTGTTTTCAATAAAACAAAAAATGAATACTCATTTTCAATAAAAAAAACTTAATTTCAATGAAACAAAAAGTATTAAGAGTTTAAACTAGAATTTTTTTTTAAGTAAAAGAAGGTTTCGTATGCATTTATCCTAAATCTTTTTGAAATTCCACTTTCAGGACAATAAATTTGATTATTTTAAACGGAAAAACTAGGTAACAACAAATTTACTTTTTTGGACACGTATGAGGTATGTAAAGTGATTAAGTTATATAAATTGCATAGGGTAAATTGCATAAAATTTGCTAACTTTTCCAGATTTTTCGATTTTGACACTATGTTTTATTTTTGCTATTAAGTCATTATGTTTTCTGAAAAATTGCAAATTTGACCATATGACCTGGTAACCTGTTGCCATCCTGTCATATGGTCATTTTCGCAACTTTTTGGAAAACATAATGACTTAATTGCAATTTTCTGAAAACATAATGACTTAATTGCAAAAACTAAAAATACAGTGTCAAAATCGAGAAAATTAGAAAAGTTAGTGACTTTTATGCAATTTACCCTAAAATCAATTCAAAAAGCTAGAAAATATTCATAGCATGTAATCTTTCGTCGACTTAAATGGACCCACTGATATATATTTATATTACTGTTATTGTTTTATATAAACTTTTTACTTAACAATTGGTTAAAAATCTAAAAGGCTACCAAAATGGTTGACAAAGCTAGTTTCTAAATTAAAAGTATATTTAAACTTAGTTTGGAAAAGTTCACCCAATATGTAGAAGACTTTTCATTGTTACTCTTATAGATAAACTTTATAAAATGTTTATTAGAAAAATATTTTAAAACAACCAAGGGGGTGTTTGATATTTGTTAATTAAGTAACAGCTGACTTTTATCCTAAAGCTGACTAGGTAAATGATAGATTTAAGGTCTTAAGACCGAGTCAGAATCAAATTTTAAAGTTATCAAACAGTCTTACTCAAACCAAGTCAGACGTAATATTTTACTGGACTCAGTAAAAACAAACCAAACAGCCTTTTATTCTTTAAAATATCTTTAGCAAAAATTAAACCTTTAAGAAATTTTTATAAAATGTTAACTAAAAAGTTTATAAACAAGTTTTGAAAAATGGAATAGAAGACTTACGGTAACGTGCATTAGCTAAGCTGCCATGAGGAACGTAGTCGTAGATAACAAGCTTTTCATCCACACCCCAATAAAACCCACGGATCCGGACCAAATTCGGGTGAACCAGTTTCGCAATGACCCGGACCTGGTTTTCGAAATCCCTGAACCGCTCTAAACCGCTTTCGCCGATCCGGCGAACGGCCAACGCCGTCCCGTCCTCCAGCACCGCCTTGTATATTATACTCGACCCGGTGGCGCCCAGTATATACGCCGACGCCTTCAACAGTGTCTCAAGCTCTAACTCCTTCTCGCCGCCGTCAACCGTCACTAGCTCCCCTTTAGTCTCTACATTTCTCATTGAATTGTCGTGTTTGCTCTTCTGGGCCATCGCCGGCGCCACCTCATTCTCCTCGCTTTCCGAGGTGGAGCTTTCGGATGATGATTCTTCGTCTTCCGTGACTCTTCTTTTTATTAAACATCCCCAAGAACGTAGCCACTTGTGTTCTTGTTCTTCCGACGACGACGCCCAATCGTAGTCTTTGTTGCCTCCATTGTGATTTTGGTGCTTTTGATTGTTGTCGGATGCATCCCTTTTGCGTTTTTTCAATATGTAGATGAAAATCGTGGCCAATACTGCTATCCCGGCGATGTCTCCGACCACGATTCCGACGATTGTGCTAGTTTTGAACCCGGTTTTTGCAGATGAATTCGACGTGTTTGAAGAGTTGTTTGAAGGAGAAGAGTTGGCGGTTTTGGGGATGGCGGCTATCGCCGGAGGAGAAGTTGGTGAGGAGACTTTGGGTAGTGTTGAAGCGGAGGAAGGGATCAAACAGAGGTTGTCTAATGGCTTCCCGCAAAGTTCTGAATTTCCGGCGAAGGATCTTTCTTCTTGATTGAAGAAGACACTGGATTCCGGGATTGACCCAGTAAGATTGTTGAACGACAAATCTATTGTTGCATTTGTCGGGATTTTGTTCGCGAATTCCGGCGGAATCTCTCCGGAAATATTGTTGTGGGAAACGTTAAAGTAAACAAGATCACCGCCCCCAAAATCTTTAGGTAAAGATTCATTGATGAAATTCGCTGATAGATCTAGAAACTTAACCGACTCAAAACCAGTCGGAATTTTTCCATGAAGATAATTGTTCTTCAGAGAAACCACCGTCAAGTTACGAAGACCACCAAGATTTTCCGGCACCTTCCCCGTTAACGAATTACCAGAAACATTAAGAAACTGAAGACCCGCCCACCCTCGAACAAGCTCCCGAAGCTCACCGGAGATCAAATTATTCGAAAAATCAAGAAACTTCAGCTCCGTAGCATTATACAACGACAACGGAATAGACCCATTGATCGAATTATTCGACAAATCAAGTTTCTGAAGGTACTGTATCAACCCCAGATTGGCGGGAATTGAAGCAGCAAGTTTCGAATTAGGAAGCAACAATTCCGTAACACGGTGGTCGGCGGAGGAATTGCCGGCATTACCACAGACGACGCCTTTCCATGAACACGGCGACTCATCGGAGTAATTCCAGGTATCTAAAACACCTAAAGGATCGTTCAAAACAGAGTATTTGAAAGAAAGCAACAGAACCCCATCTGTAGTCAACCCAGAGGATCGATTAACAAGAACTAACACAAGAATTGAAAGGCATAAATGAAGGTTGACCATGGCGATCATGGCTATTTTGTGTAACAATCCAGCATGCTGGTTCTTGTTTCTAGAGAGAGAGAGAGAGAGAGAATAGGAGAATATTAAGTGAGATTTATGACAAGAAGAGGGGAGGCCATGTGGGGGAGTTAATAAGTAAAATAATGAGGGACACAGGGGCACAGCTCACCTTTAAAAACCAAATTAAACTACAAATTCACAAACCAATATGCTGTGTTCAGACCTTTTTGGCAAAATAAACAATGGGTTTAATGTGCATTGAGACTTGTGTCTACATCTGGATAACATTTTTAGCATAAATGTATTCTGTTTTATGGTTAGATTAATGTTGCTAATAAAGAAATAGGATTAAAATGAGTTGGAATTAAATTTGGTAGGTTTTATGCATATTCAATGATAAAAAATGTAAATAGAAAGTTGTCATTTTATAAGATAATCTTGCATACAATGTAAAATTTGATAAGTTTGTTACATTAATTGTTAAGAGATGTTATATTATTGAATAATTGGTTAACAAAAAAGTTGTGTTGTAAGGAAACAGGGATGTCTTAACATTGTCTTACTACACAGACCAGACCCGATCATTAGCTTCTAGCTAGTAGTCCTCTAGTGGACTAGTCCGTAGAACCCACTTATTGGTTCGTTCTCTAAAACAAACCTTAAAATGGACTATTCCGTTAGAACCTATTCATTTTGTTATAATATCTTAATAATATAAACTTATAAAATTATTTTAATAAATATAATACATATTTGTTAGAAACTAAAGAATAGAATGATGTTTTGACAAACTATACAAGTTAAAAAATTAAATGTAATAGGAATATAATTTTGGTGTAAAAAATGATTAGAGTTGATAATGAAATGATATTTGTACCATTTGTACTCTATTTTAGAGTGAAAAACAAAGATAGGTTGGAGATAATCTTATGCATCAATTTTCGTAGGGTTGACTACTTTTAATTTGGGTTAAAACAAAACATTTTACTTCAGGCATATTCATTAAAAAACTAGATGAATATTCGTACGTTTTGTATAATTCAATAATATAATTAAAATATTAATAAATATATGTTATCAAAAGTAACTATATTGTTATTATTAACTTTAAAATAATAGTTCTTACATTAAGTTATTATAAAATGTTCCAATTATTTTAATATGTTATCAGAGACATATAATTTAAATCACATCATCTCCGTTAGCCACTACCATATATTGCACATGAAAATAAATATAAATTTATTTTTAATTTATTGTTATTTTAAGTATCATGAAAATTAATCAATTTATATAGACATATTTTGGGATTATATCATGTCAATATTTAATAAACTTAAAAACCACTTTTTTGGAAAAATTTATTATTATGAAAAATAACTTTTGGTCATTTTTTGATTTGGCAATTTGATTTAGCTTTTAAATTGAATATTAATACGATTAATTAAACGTGGATGTATATCTTCTAATGTAATTTTAATAATAACATATTTGAGTTGTTTTTTTAATTTTGATGATGATTATTATTTCAAAATTTCAGTTATTATTTTCATGGTAACTTAATATATTTTTTATTTTTATGTTATTTATAAATAATTATTTATAATTTAACAAAAAATATATCATATGAAAACTTTTGATTATAATAAAAAAAGTTTAGGGTAAATTTTTTTATTAATTTTATATTTTGATATTTGGGTTTCAAGTTTAAACATTATAATTAAAACGTTTAACTATTTTTTAAAAAATTAAGTTTTTGGACAAATTTTTCAAGTTTATTTGATTTTTTGATTTATATTGTTTTACCTAAATTGTAAAATGAAGTATATTAATTTAATCATCATAAGGTGGTAGCATTGAAAATGCAATGTTTTACATCCATTTTAAATTAATAAATTAAGTGTATTGCATTAAAAATTTTAAAATTAATATTGCAAATAAGATAAAAATGAGTTTAACATGTTAAATAAAATAGAAATTACAAAGTTTTAAAAGTTTCAAATTAATATGGTTGAAGTACTATTACTTCCACTATAATGTATATTAGGTGCATCTGGCGCATTGCGCAAGAGAAAAGTTGTATGAAAAATATATATTGGCACATCAAATATAAACATAAATACTTTATATCTAATCCAAATATGCAAAATTAAATATTAGTCGATCATGATATATGCATCAATAATAAATTTTATCCAAAATTCAAACAGAAAAACCTAATTGTATTTTTAAAGCCAACTATTATAGACGTCCGATATTAAAAATAGGGTTTTTGACCTATATGGGTAACTATGTTTTCAAAGTGTACAAATTTAGTCACTTAAGTTTTTTTTTTGTAAAATACATCACTTATGTTTTAAAAACCTGCTGATCTCATCCTTATGACCTGATAACATGGGTAATACTGAATCTGTTTTAAAAACATCACTTATGTTTTTTTGTAAAATACATCACTTATGTTTTCTTCCACCCTCACCAAGAACATTCTCCTTTGAAAATCTATTTGTTGCAACTTCAAGGTCTCGTAATGTGAACCAATGACCCCAACCCAAGTGGGACAACTCAGGGAGACCAATAAGTGGAGAAGGTGCACTGATTGGGTGAGAAGAAGAGGAAGGAAATATCCATCGAACTAGTGAGACTTAGATCGAGAATATCTCTAATATTGGGGATTAAGGTGTGTGAATTAATTAATCCCTAATATTAGGGATTAAGGTGTGGGAATTAATTGGATTTATCGTCGGTTTACTTATCGTAGGCATCCTTTGCGTATTGACATACTACCTCACTTCTCGGAAGAAAGTTCGAGGGAGGAGGGGCAGGGATAGAGTTCCTCACAGTCAAATCCCAACTGTTTCCAAAGAAATCAAAGAAGTTAGAGTAGAACAAGTTTTAACAGGAGATTTCGCTCCACGAGATGGGATTCTTCTCACTATTCATGACAAAAACAGCGATAAAGATTCAGACAAAGTTTTAGTTCATCTTGGTATGGGAAAATCGAAGACTGGAGATAACGCCAGCAGTCAAGGTTCATTTCATCATATTGATAGAGATGTTTACGGATCACAATCAGGAGAAGATGGGAGTTCGGGAAACTTTTTGTATAAACCTTCCTCTTCTTCTCACCCAATCAGTGCACCTTCTCCGCTTATTGGTCTCCCTGAGTTTTCCCACTTGGGTTGGGGTCATTGGTTCACATTACGAGACATTGAAGTTGCAACAAATAGATTTTCAAAGGAGAATGTTATTGGTGAGGGTGGAAGAAAACATAAGTGATGTATTTTACAAAAAAACATAAGTGATGTTTTTAAAACTTAAGTGATGTTTTTAAAACAAATTCAGTATTACCCACGTTAGCCGGTCATAAGGATGAGATCAGCAGGTTTTTAAAACATAAGTGATGTATTTTACAAAAAAAAAAACTTAAGTGACTAAATTTGTATACTTTGGAAACATAGTTACCCATATAGGTCAGCTCCCATTAAAAATATAAGTAAGATACACTTACATGAATTATCTTAAAATTTAAAATAAAAATAAATAAAAATATATTAATAATAACATAAAGGTTATATATGAGAATAGTATCGTTGTAGATCTTTTACTAGTGAGACTCGTAAGTGTAAAAAAATACAATTTAATAATGTCATAAGGCACACATTTATTCGATAAATAACTACTAATTAGGAGTTAAAAAGGCTTATTATTAAAATAATACTTTAATCAAATTAACATATTCAATGTGTTATTTTTTTAAATAATAAAGTCTGAAATATAAATTGAAAATTTATTAAAATTAATAAAAAATCTAAAATAAATTACAACATATATCCAAAATCTAAAATAAATATATTTTTAATTATAAAAAATTAATAAATTTAATTTCATTTTTTAAATTTTATATTTCTATTAAAAGATAAATGAATATCTTTCTATTAACATTATTATTAAAAATATTTCCCGGTCAGTTTTCAATCTCTTATTTGCATTCCCTTTTAAAAAAAATTGCTTCCATTATAAAGTTTGATCTTTCTATTTTTATTATTGTATGTTTTTTGATTTTCCTTTAACCACAAAAACTTTAAAATCCTAAATGTCACCTCCGTTAGACATACCCTTAAACCAAAATTTTAATATGAATTAAAATTTGTCATGTTTGATTTTATTGTTTTATACTTTTAATTCAAAATATATTTAAGTAACTATTATAATTATAAAAATAAAAATAATTAATTACTAAATATAGAGGATAGTTTTTTATTGTAGTATGTAATTAAAGCCAATATAAAATAAAGAAAAATGGGTTTATCTATTTTTCTCAATAAAATAAATATATAAAGATCATTTAAAGACTAGGAAGTCAAATACAAACAATATGAAGGTGAAATTTAGACAATTACCAACCATGACAAGAAAATGACAATTACCAACATGACAATTACTAACATGCTAACAAAAGACCATCATACCCAATAAACAAGGCATTTCCATAAACCAACTATGGCAATAAAATGACATTAAAATCGTCTAGTGTTTGACCAACCTAATGACAAACCATGACAACATTAAACTAGACATTGTCTTGTTGCTTTATACCATATAAGTCAAACACGAAAACCCAAAAATATAAACATAAACATTGTAAATAAAATTTCACCATCTAATATGAAGTTACACGTCATCCTTTTCTCAGACAATTCATTTTTCCCAGTCTCACTTGATTTGATCCACCTTGCATTTTTAACTCCTAGAGTTATGTCCCTTTATCATGTCACTTGCTGCATATGAAGATTATATACTTCCTTCTAGAGGCTCATATCCTGACTACTATCCTCACCATCAAGTTTTTTTTTCTTCAAGACACCCTATGAAATGTGGAGTGGAGTTCGTCCCTCACTAGCACATGTGAAAGTATGGGATTGTGAAGTATTCGTTTGTCGCGAGGCTCGCGACAAGTTAGAACCTAGATCAGAGAAGTATCACTTCATTGGTTATCCCCAAAGGTCTTTTAGATACTTTTTTTACAAACCTTTTGAGAACAAAGTGTTTGTGGCTCGAAAGGGAGTTTTTCTTGAAAGAGAGTTCATATCCAAATAAGATAGGAGGAGCAAGATTCATCTTGAAGATATTTAAGAATCGACCAATGAAGAACCTATAGTTAATAATAGCACTCAACCATATGATGAAACACATGTTGGGGAAACTAACATATCTCTACCTCTTCGCAGATCCAATAGAGTTAGTCACCCTCTGGGTTTTATGATTTTCATATTACTAAAGGTGACACATTAATTAGTGATAAAGCACTGGTTAGTGAGGATGAGTCATCCAACTACAACGAAGTGATGGCAAGCCTAGAAGCTGACAAATGGAAAGAGGCTATAGAGAGCGAGATTCAGTCCATGTATGATAACCAAGTTTGAAATTTGGTTGATATTATACCTGGCCTTAAAACCGTTGGGTGTAAGTGGATATTCAAGGCGAAGACCAACATGGATGCGAATGTACACACATCCAAAGTTATACTGGTTGTGAAGGGTTATACTCAGACTCAAGGGATTGATTATGATGAAACATTCTCTCCGGTAGGTAATACTAAGTCTATTGGGATATTACTTGCCATAGCTACATATTATGATTATTAGATATGACAAATGGATGTTAAAACCGCTTTCCTTAACAGAAAACTCTCTAAGGATATGTATATGGCACAACCAGAATGTTTTATACATGCCAAATATTCAAATAGAGTGTGTAAGTTTGAAAGATCCATCTATGGGAGTATAACATATTCAAGTTGAAAAATGAGAAGCAGTGGGAAACGATGTTATAGCTTTCGGGAAATGGGAAAGTCAAAAATGTTTGTGGGAGTTTTTTGTTTACCGATTCACGCATGGGGCAAAAGCAAAACCAGAAATCAGTAGAAATTAGCATCACACGATTTTTTATTTTAGTTCTTTTGATTTCGGTTCGTCCTCCTTCTTTGTTCAAAATCAGAAATTGTAATTCAACTTTGGCTCTTGGCACAACAACATTTTGGTTCTTTCTTCTTGAAAATCAAAAGGAAAACCATTGCAACTTTGTTTTTTTTGTTCTTTCTCTTTGTTTTCTTGAAAATCAGAAGCAAATTAACTTGCTTGAGGTTTTAAAATCACTCAATCAGATTCATAAGGTATAACTTATAGGAATTAAGAAAGGTTTATTTTTTATATATATTTCTACTTTGTTTAGATTTCATAAATTATTATATTATTTAATGTTTATATTTGAGATCCAAATCAGAAACCAGAGCACATAAGTGTTATATTTTTTTATTTTCAAGTCCTACTTACAATCCACAATAATACAAGAGACTTAATGGATCGACTTTACTGACGATTGGGAGCAACCTTTTGAATAAATTAATAATCAAGACAGGATTGAAAAGTGTAATTCAATGAATATTAGAAGGATTAATTTTTTCAAGAAGAAGCAAGTTTCTTTGTGTATTATTTTTAATGAAAAATTAACTTTAAGTATATTGCAATTGAAATGAATTGATAAACTTGGTAATTGTATTGTAAATCAATAAATTTGTGTGTTCAAATGAGGAGGACATGAGGCCTTTATATAGAGGCTCTCCTGGAATACAAAGAGACATGGAATACCAAGGGTCAAGGAACCCAAGGGTCATGGAATACCAAGGGTCAAGGAACCCAAGGGTCATGGAATATAATTAATGTAATTGTCTAATATTCTCCCGCAAGCTAAGGTCGGGTAGCGACCTGTAGCTTGGACCGAATGGCTTCAAACCGCTGGGATGATAGAGGTTTCGTAAACACGTCGGCAATTTGATCATCTGTGGAAAGATGCTGAACTGACAGTTTCTTTTTTTTTTCTGACAAAGTGAAAGTGAAGTTCAACATGTTTTGGCAGACTTTGTTGACTGCATAAGTAATATCTCAGTAGAAGCATGCATGAATTGGCAGACTTTGTTGACTGCATAAGTGATATCTTAGTAGGAGCATGCATGAATTGGCAGACTTTGTTGACTGCATAAGTGATATCTCAGTAGGAGCATGCATGAACTGGCAGACTTTGTTGACTGCATAAGTGATATCTTAGTAGGAGCATGCATGAATTGGCAGACTTTGTTGACTGCATAAGTGATATCTCAGTAGGAGCATGCATGAACTGGCAGACTTTGTTGACTGCAAATCGGAGGCTTCCCGATGACGGGGCTCTGTTTGGTGCCGTCGGCTGTATTATTATTTATGAAAAAAAAAGAAAGGGAAAAATATTGTAGGCACCTCCGACGACTAAAAGGTCGCCGGAGGTGGCGGTCGGCGGCAGCGTGTTGTGATCAGCAGTAGGGTTTAACTTAGAGCTCTGATACCATGATAAACTTGGTAATTGTATTGTAAATCAGTAAATTTGTGTGTACAAATGAGGAGGACATGATGCCTTTATATAGAGGCTCTCCTGGAATACAAAGAGACATGGAATACCAAGGGTCATGGAATACCAAGGGTCAAGGAACCCAAGGGTCATGAAATATAATTAATGTAATTGTCTAATATGAATAATCAGAATTGTTTTGCTTATATTTTTTTATCTTACAAGTTTTAGGACCTAGTTTTAACTAGAATGTAATTGTTCTTCGAAATTGCGTGGCCCGTCTGCTCATATTGGAAGGAAGATGCGAAGTAAATCATGATAGTAGAGTAGTATAAAACTTCATGTGCTAGTTTTTTGAAGATGCAAAACAAATCATGATAGTAGAGTAGTATAAAAGTTTATATGCCGGTTTTTTGTCCACTGTTTATGTTTTTTCATACATTATTTACCTATTTACTTCTATGTTTTTCGTACATTTATTTACCTATTTACTTTTGTTTCTTCTTACCTTCAACATTATTGCTAGTGTCTAGACAATTTTGTAATACTAGTCATATGTTTGTATTGTATTTACAGAGTTTTGCAGTTACAAAACATGACTACAAACACTGTTACACCGATATAATCGTTTTAAATTTGATGGCTTTAATTTTATTTTTATTGGTACATTTTTTGCAACAGATATAATCACAATTGTATTTAATATCAGGTCGTAAAAAGACATACATTCTAAATTTAGCAAAGACAAATAATTGATTAATGGAGAGGAAAAGGTGGAATGGCATCTTTGCTAAGTGACACCACAAAAGATAATCTTAGATGTGTTTCAGACTTTCAGAACACTTTTTTCACGAATTTCACTTTTCCAAATCTTGAATCCAGTTTTATTTTTCATATTGTTCAATAAAGAGAAAAATATTAACAGATCAATTTTATTTATTTATTTATTTTAAGATAGTTATAATGTTTGTTTATTTTATATTTTTGTATTAATATATTAATTATTTACAAATTAAAATATTAACAGATCAATTTGACCCGACCCATCTAAGTTTGCTTTGATGTTGTTTGTTTTTTTTTTTTTTTCTGAAAAGATATTCTTAACCTTTTTTGTCTGTGCCACACGGACATTTTAGCTAGCAAACTGTTTGTTTTTTTAAAAGATCG
Source organism: Cichorium intybus (assembly GCA_023525715.1). NCBI lineage: Eukaryota > Viridiplantae > Streptophyta > Magnoliopsida > Asterales > Asteraceae > Cichorium > Cichorium intybus. Next base: position 137,549,974 of record CM042011.1, on the reverse strand, counting down.
TAAACCTAAAAAGGTCAACGCATCCTCTTTTTGGCACAAATTAGAACTACATATTATTGAGTCTTCTAACCTCTTCTAAGCCAAAATATTACATTTTAACCCTAAAAAATAAAAGTCTTTCTTACAGACTGTAGACGTTTGGTCCATCTCTTATTCTGCAGGTGTGGTACGCAGATTGCAGATCTTTTACCTATTCAAAATCAAACAGCAACTTTGTCCTAAAAGATTTACACCTTTGTCCTAAATGATTTACGTGGATCACCCACATACCTTCAATCCAAATATCCAATAATCAGTTTAACTTATCCCTTTGTTTTAATTTTAAATAAGTAAATCACATACAATACCTATAAATGGTAATAATTGTTGTATACATCATGTGAATAGCACATACACTGTTACTTGGGTGTTTGGATGTTTCGGGATGGGGGTTTGGAGGTTTTGTAATGTACAAGAAGGAAATGACAAAAATGACCCCTCCATAGAATTAAATGATCGGGATCCACTTGAAAAGATAGGGGGTGGAAGGAGAAATCTGCAAAGGTCCCTCAATTTCAAAGGGTACTACATGCCTTAAATATTTAGTTGGTGTGTGTATATCAATACGTTTTTGGGTTGTTGGGTACCAGGCTGTTTTGATTTCTTGATCTTTCTTCAGGTTGTACAGTACAAACTCTGGAGGTACCCGCATGGGCATTCTTGTCATTATCATTAATTTTGTTTTTTATAAAAGGTATGAGAAATTTGAAGTTTTTACAAGAATGCAAGAAACTAAAAATATTCGAGTAAATTTAACAAAGAAAAAAAAGTAAAAACGAAACGTTGTTAGTTGTGACTACATACATGAGTACGAATGTACATAGTGTCGATCAATATTGTTTTTTTGGACTATTTAAAAAGCGAAGTAGGTTTGTGGTGATGGATGACATTGGGTTTAATGCTACAAAAATGATGTATTTTGCATCCTATTCACATAGTACCATATGCAAACGTGTTGATGGCTGATTATGCAATAACTTTTCATGTTTTTAATACAAATTTGAAATAAAGTTTTGTTTTTAGTTTTATCATTTATGCAAAATTATGTTCCTTGTTGTCACAAAAATTGATCAACTTATGCATATATAAGTAGGCAAAAGTCAACTATATGCATCCATAAATTGACAAAAGCTCATTGAATTGTATAAATCGGTAATAATATAGAACATAATTGTATAAGATGGTAAGAGATTCATTCTATTGCATATACAGATACAAAAAAGCAAGTTATTTGTATAAACAAGTCATTGACCCAATGCAAATTTAACCTTCATGTGATGTATTAGAAGTGCAAATTGAAAGAAGAGATAATGTTATAAAAAAACTCTATATTTTGTCAGTAATGTTTGGTTAACCTTGTATGTATTTTTGATTCATTAAAATCCTTAAGTCGAACAAAAAAGTTCAATTCTACCATTGTGACATTTTATCAAATATTTTTAGGTTACCATTAAATGACATTTACAAAAAAAAAAAAAAAAAAAAAAAAACTCTTAAGTTTGCAGCATTTGTACGTTTTTAGACTAATTATTTTTTTATATTATACGTATTTATGAAACAAAAAACATATTTAATATAGGAAAATATGTATTTATACTCAAAAAAAATATTTCATTAAATATCGATTTTACAATTTTTAAAAAAATGTTATTTATGTGTGTATGTTTTTTCCTGTTTATATAGTTTAAAACATAAAAAACGTATTCACATTTTTATATAACGGTCAAAACCTAACAATCTTAAATTCATTTTTTACATTTTTTTAAAGTATATATATATATATATATATATATATATATATATATATATATATATATATATATATATATACATACATACATACATACATACATACATACATACATACATACATACATACATACATACATATATATATATATCTAAAAACTTAAAATACGTATTTATATTTTTAAAAGCATAGTAATACTTCTAAAATTATATCTATATATTGCTAAAAACAATAAAAAAATGACTTTAAAAATGTTAGATTTTCACCGCTATATAAAAAGGTAAATACATTTTTTTCACGTTTTAAACCGTATAAACTGGGAAAAACACGTATACACATAAATAATATTTTTTTAAAACGTAAATGTGGTGATTAATGAAATATTTTTCATGTATAAATATGTATTTTCGTGTATAATATTCTTTTCGTTTGATAAATACGGATAATATAAAAAACTCAAGATAAAAACGTAAATTTTTTAAAAATTAAGAGTTTTGTTGCAAATTTCACTCGTAGTAATCTGAAATTTTTTTATAGAAAATCATAAGAATAAAGTTGAATTCTTCTATCAAACTTAAAAACTTTAATGAACAACAATATAAAAATATAAAACCAACCGAACATATTAATAAACTTCAAAAATTTATGATATTATTCTTTAAAAGAATCACGAGGGATTGAGAAATGGATTGAAACATCTTGGGAAAGATATACTTTTAGCTTTAAATTAAGGGAAAATTTTGTATATACCCTAAATAAATACTAAAATATCATATTTATCCTACCTAAACTTTAAATATCACATATACCCTACGTAAATGTTCAAAATATCATATATGCCCAATTTTTATTTTTTAATATTTTTAAAAGTTTTAAAAATACTTTTTTAATGTAAAATCATTATAAATATTGAAAAACTTTAAAATAACTGAAGTGCCCCTATTATATTTTGGTGGATACAGCATTATCTCTTCCTCTTCGACACTCTCACTCGCTCTTTAAAAACTTCAAACAGTCAACTTGACCTGTAACTCGTCTTCAACTGAAATTTCGCATGCTAAAGAACTTCAAGAACTCCCCTAAACAAAGTAAAAATCAGAATCCAAATGATTTGTAGTTTACCTGGGAAACAACCCGATAATGATGAACTAATGAATCATTAATTGGCGGCAACATGAATCCATAAACGTGGCCATGAACAGATGGTTGGTTAAAAACACAAAATCACGCTTCAAAAATCAAAAGAAACTCAGATGGAAATCAACATTGAATTTATCAAAGTCAAAGACAGCAAGAATCAAGAAACCCAGATAGAAAGAAGGAGGAAGTACACGTACCGTAGTTCTTGAAGTTCTTTAGCATGCGATATTTCAGTTGAAGACGAGTTCTAATACAAGTTGACTGTTGGAGTTTTTACAGAGCATGAACTGATTATCGCACTCAATAAACACGAAATCAGCAAGCAACACACATTGTTATCAGACTCAAGAAATCAGCAAACATCATCCATTGTTATCCGACAGAAGAAATCAGGAAGACGTGAATCGGGAAGGGAATACGTGAAACGTACATGCGACAAAGGCCTGGCGACAAAAGAAACCGGCGACAACCACCGGGAGGCGATGACCACCGTGAATCGGGGAAACGGCCACAACCGCCGGGATAGTCAAACAGTACCAGCGATCGACTGTAGTGTCGATTGGTTTCTTCGTGCAGCCATAAAGTGAATCGGGAATGGAATACGTGAAATCGGGAAGCATATTCAACATGTATTTTGAACCAAGGGTAATATGGTCATTGTTAGTTGTTTTCTAATTAAATTGTTTTAAATCATCCAAAAATATATAAAATATGATTTAAAATATATAAAAAATAGATTTTGGGTATATATGATATTTTGAGTATTTATTTAGGATAAATATGATATTTAGAGTTTTCTTAGGACAAATATGATATTTTGTGAATATTTTAGGGTATATATGAAATTTTCCCTTAAATTAAAAGCGTTGAGTTAATCGGTCAATATATTTTATTTATTTTATTTGACTATGTTGTTTATTAATTTATTTTATATATTACATATAATTACAGACACAGTAGTATAAAAAGATAAATTGTATTTCTTCCTACCTTTTGTTCCTACTCATGTTCCTATCCATATAAAATTATGACATATGGCTTAAAATATTATTTATTTTATTAAATTGGATACTTGTCACAATTTTACATGGGTAGGAAGATGGGTAGGAACAAAAGGTAGGAATAAATACAATTTCTAGTATAAAAATTGCTGTAAAGATCGAGTTTTTAAATCATGTGTTACTGAAAATATAACCACATGTTAAATAAAGTATAACAAGAACGGTTTCGAAGATGTAAGTCGTCAAGAAAATGATCTAAGTCATCTAACTAGAAAATTTTAATCCGCAATTATATTATGAGTTCTCCATATAAAAAACTTGTCATATTTGTTATGTTATATGAAAATTAGTGACATGTTAAAAGTTTATCGTCACATGTGGACACAATTTAAAAGGTTGATCGTTCTAAAGACCATTTGTTAGAGAATAAAAATGGTTGATGATGGAAAGACGATAACAGAGGTTCGGTTCTAACTAAGCATGTGGTAAATCTCATCCAAAAATTAACCTAAAAATTAAGAAGAGGGGGGGGGGGGGATAATAAACTATAAAAATATATTCAAGAATAAAAGATGAAAATGAGACAATAATTGGTTTGACGGAAGATGTTATGGCCATTGATATTAATAAGGAATGTTTTCACAGTACGTTCTTGAATTAGCTTTAGTTTAGTCGATACTCAGTTTAACCAACCATTATCTTTCTAGAAAAAAATTATGAGGTTGAATCTAATTCCAAGCCTAGATTTTCAGTTCAATCATGAAAAACTAAGATAAGATTGAATTAAGATCACTTAAAAGATATTTGTTGGAGAACGGATCGAAGATCAAACAATATCAAAACAAATATAAGTGCGGAATTATAAATAAGAACAATAATAGTTGAGTGCTATAAGAACAAGCTATAGAGAGAACTGATAAGATTTTCAATTAAGTTCGTAAAAGAAGGGATACAAAATGCATGTGTGGAAGTATCATTTTATAGTAATAAGATGTACTTGATAAACAATGATAATGTATGTGATAGGATGTCATACTTATAAAAGTAATATAAAAAGGTAATACAAAAGTACAAGTGAACAAGGATTACAAACTTATGCATTCAAGGTCACATTAAATGAATATATAGTTGACTCCGGAATCTTGCACTTCTAGTTATCTCCATCTACTGGTTGTGTGATCATTACAACTTCTGACTCATCAAAGCCAAAACTCCCAAGCTTCTAAACATAACTCCTCCTTAACACCTTCATTGTTGACCGCTTCTTCCTCTGATGCATTCTGTTACCGGTTTCCAGACTTTTGACTACTAAGTTAGTTGAGTGTCAACAATCTCCCCCTAAGTGACCTGTGTAGCCTTGGCCATTATAAACATTTATCATATTAATATTTATTTAAATTATTATTTATTCAATATAGAATAAAATCAAAACTATAAAATGTAGAAATCATACGCTTCAATCAAAATTCAATTAAAGGTTCAAAAGTCTTACAAAAGGATTCCAAATGTTTGGAAACATATGTCTCGTAAGTGTCAATTTGCATCTAAATATTAAACATATAAAACGCAAAATTAAGAGATATTTGAATAAGAACTCCAATTTTCATTACGCTCATGAACCTCTTAAAACCTCCATGCGAATAAAATGATCCCCGATTAGCTCATTTCTTTTTCCTTCCTCGTCTAATAGATCTGAACCCACCGCAATCACCTACACACACAACACAAAAAGAAAATATTGCCCCTCACAGACCTTGATTAGTGCGTTTTTCAATAAATTGTCCCAGTTTTCAAATCTATCCCGAATTCACAATTAAAAAAAAACTATGTTGCTATTTAAGAAACATACTTTGAAAGTATGTGGTTGTAACGATAAGTTAGTAATCATGTATCATATACAATACACAAACAAAAACCCACCGATGATCCCAAACATTCCATATTAGATTGAGGTGTAGTTTGATTCGAACAACTATTTAAATACATGTTTATCTCCATTTTATATTGTCAACAAACATAATTTAATTAGAATCCATATAAGTCGACCTAGTAAAGGTTTTCAGTTTCCACATTTTTTCATGCTCCAATATCCTAGTGGCATCACAAATGCTAGCATAATTCCCGCCTTAGCATGTTAATAGACACTACAACCTTGCTGTTAGTCAAAATTAAAAAAAAAACATTTAGGTTTTTTTATGTAAAGTCTATTAAGTTTTTGCTTTGATCCCGTACTTGGAAAATCATTTTTGCAGTTGTTACGTATTGATTTCCAGGGCCATATATGTAACAACCTAAAATTTTTGTATTTTGATAAACATTGTTAGACCTTTTTTAATGCATTTTCCAATATTAAATGCATAATGAAATTAGGCTAATAAGGCCAAATTGTGTGGAAAATTGATATATGTGAATTAAGACCTTTTTAAGTTCTTTATGTAACTTGTATATGTTGATCTAGTTAAGTATAAATGAAAACTAGAAACAAAAAATGATTGTTATTTTGAAAGATAGTTATTGGTATGTACTTTTTATGAGTGAATATCTCAAAATAGGAATGGAATTGGAAAAATATTAACATTATGAAAAATGTATTTCTTGAGAAGTACAAATGTCAGCAAAAACAATGGATGCGTTTGGAGCTAAGATGAAAAAGTTATGAAGTTGTGAAGTTCGGCTAAAACTGCGAAAAATCGATTTACGGTCAAGTTTGTAGCGCAATAGCGACAAATGCATGAGGATTCAAAGAAACTTAAATAAAGGTAAATTTTATTTCATATTCCCAGATTTCTATGCATATAAAGTTTGTAAAAATTGGAGTTCGTATGAGGAATTCGCGAATGTTGCAAGTTTAATGAAAAATTAGGTTGGGCTAAGAGAAAGTTTAGAAAATTTTCCAAGTTTGGGAAGGTTACCCAAATTCTAACACGGGCCGTGTGTTTTCACATGGGCCATGTGTTTGGTCACCAGAAACCTCTGACACGGGCCGTGTGATTTCACACGGGCAGTGTGTTTCGTGTAGACAGATCAGACTTGTGAAGTACATAGGTCATGCTGTGCATGTTTGGGGCACGTGCAGGCACGTGGATCAGCCAAAACACTCCCATTTTTTACAGTAAGCACCCTAAATGATGCACAAGTGTATTCCACTTCAACCCAATACCATTATAGTCGAAAATTGAGGCATTTTCAGTCATTTCCTCTATTTCTTCTCTATTTTTCTGTCAAAGAACACTAGGTGTGTTCTTGGTGTTCTAGTGTGTGTTTTTGCCGATCAAGCTTGAAATTAAATTAATTCATAGGGCTTTTGGTGCAAATCAATCCATTCAAGGTAATAAAAATTTCCCTATAATTTGTTTGAGTTAAATCTTGAAGAATGTAATTATGGGATGAACCCTAATTTTGGGAAATATGGGGTTTCATGAAATTGAAGATGGATTATGGTTGCTAGTAGTTAAATGATGTCTAGTTAACAAAAGTTTTTTCTCTAACATCATTAAATATTCATGTTGAGTAAATTCACATGAATATAATTTGCATTGATGGAAATTATCAAGAACTAAGGATGGACTACATATAACGGTAATTTGGTTATCTTTATCAAAGTAGTATAATTGAGATGGCTAATTGTTCAAGAACTACCAAAGTAAGTCCTTGGCATATGTGTTAGTGAGGTTGTAGAGGATATAATGAGTTGTTTAAAGGATTTGAATTAGAAATATGGTAATGCTATTAAGCATGTTCATAGGAAAAACTAACTTTATCATAATCTTGGAATGGTGTTGATACCAACTAGTTATACACAGTTATAACTAAGGTATATTAATAGATTATGTGATTGTGAGGAGTTCTCATAGATGAATGTGGTGTGCTTTAGGTATTAATGAATACATATTGTATGTGATTTCAATAGGTGAAGACAAAGGTGGTGAACACAAGAAGTGAAAGGGTGCTCTAAGAATCGAATAATCTTTTTCTTTGAATCAAAGTGAGTACATGTGGATATTTTCTGGGTACATAGCAACAAAAATATGATTTTAAGTCTTAAAGATAAATGTTTTGAATGATAAAGTACTTAAATATACTTCAAGTTTTGATGCAAAGTTATAAGTATAACCTTTCCAAAGGAAAGTAAAGCATGCTTTCCAAATGAATTGTAAAATAGGATGAGTCATATGTTTGACTTAAGAACATATTGACTTTTGATTAAGTATTCAAAAAGTCTAAATGACTTATTTGAACTAATGAAATGTTATGGATGTTGCGTCAATTATTATTGAAACCTTGAATTAAGGTTAAATAATGGAATGTGTATATAATGTTGATAATGGTAATGCCATAATGTGTTAAGTTGAATGCATGCAAAGTTAATGTGGAAGTTCGCACTAGACCTTACCCGAGAAGGGAATCTAACATAGACTCTACTAGGATGGTACCTCTCATCGCGAAGTAGAAGTCTCAAGCACAACCTTATGGTATTGTGTATGTCCATCCTATGAGGGGAGAACCTAAGCACAACCTTATAGGAGTGGTGTGTCCATCCTATGAAGGGGAGACCATACACAACCACCCTCACGAGGTGAACGTTTCACCTTATGGAGGGGAGACCGATATCGGGGGCGCCCGTATCATAGTAATGTAAAAGAACTAACTAATGAAGTCTAAAGCTTAACGGCCAAATGATTATGACATGTATGGAAATTATCCTTGTTATGTTTTGCAACTGTAAGACTTATTTGAAATCATTTTTGAATCATATTGAGTCTAAAACCCATTTAACTTACGAGGCTTTATGTCTTACGTTTCTTTTGTATTAAATGCTTTTGTTTTAAATGCTATGTATCCAAGTTGTAAGGAGTCATGACTTAGAAGAGATTATGGGAAATTAGAAGACTTTTGTGTGTATGAACTTAGTAATGTTTTCTTCTAAACCATGCTCTTGATCCTATGATGTTTGTAACCCCGTGTCTTTTGTAAATTTGTAACTGTGAACATATCGGTTTTTGTTAAACCGTATTTTGAACATTGAAAATGATTTGTAAATGGTTGTAAAAAGTATGAGGTGTTACAATATATCTTCTAAGCCTTAGGACACGATGTTATCCCCCATGTCATGGCAGAAATGACCTAACAAAGCTACAAATTATCAAAAACCCAATTTTTTAAATAAAAAAAAAGGTAAAAATGGTATTGTAGAGTCATATAAAGTACTTGGTTTAGCCTATAAAGGTCAAATGAACTACCAAGCATGCATATACTTATGTGGACTTTCAAATGTCAAATGAAAATAAACCTAGAGCTAATTACGCAAAACATAATTGCATGTATATAAAAATATTGTATCATACACTGTTGAATGTAAAAAGAGGAAGATAACTTTCACTTGCCAAGCTGTTTGGACTATATCCAGATCACTGAATAACCAAAAACTCCTTGTTGAATTGGAACCTAAATGAACATGATCATTATCACGCATCTCAAAAAGATTGCTAAATGAACATACTAACCTCAGGCTTAAAAATATGAATAAATCAACTTTATATGAGAAAGGTATATTGGTCTTTTACAAAATCAAAACCAAATTCTGTACACAAACCTCTCAACAAAGTATGGAGCAATTAAACCCGACAACAGCATGAGCATTAGCCAATTTCCCAAGTTTTTCCTCTAAAACTCGAAGCCATGGCCTAAAGATATCAATCAGAAAATATAAAACGCACAAGTTCTGTCCTTACTATTCATCAAACTCATCCCAGCACAATTGATATGACCAAGTTATGTCCATACTATTAATCAATTTTCTTTTTATGTGATTCAAGTTCTGGTGCTCGATGTGCTGCTAGTTTGAACCCATGCCACGTTTGACGATTATCTCATGCCTAGATCTTCTCCATCTTCTTGGGTGTTCTACTTATTAGATACCTGCAACCTCATAATAAGATTGAGTAGTTGGAGTACAAGACAGAAAGTAATCGACCTGATAAAGATCGATTCCATTTTATAAAATAAATCAAGAAGAAAGTAACATAGATAAATATGGAAAACTTTTGCAAACCAAGTCAATCATGAAAACACCGATTGTAAACTAAATATAAAAGAAATCAATTAAACCACACCCGAATCGAACCATAGCGTGCAAAGTGTCGAAGCAACATGGACGATGGAGTGGAAAAACTCTCAGACCATCTCACAAATGATTCGTCGGACACCTGTCATACGCTACCAAAGCTTGAAGATAAACTGCTCGATGACCGTCTCACAGACGATTCGTCGAACACCAACAATAGTGAAAGAGAGGGGCCTTGTTTATGTTTACAGCATGGTTGTGTTGCACTTGACCTTCACATAGATTGTTGTCGTGTAACCAGTGAGGAGGAGTCGTAATCTATGCAGTTATCTCGGCCATAAACCTTATAGCGGTCACCTAGCGAGATTCGATTTAGCGTTTATCGCGGTGGTATAGCGGTGGTATAGCGGGGTTTTTTTTGTTGTTGTTACTTTTAGACTATTAATACTACGTAGAATTAATATCACAAAAAGTTATATAAAAATGGCACATAAAACATAGATAATATTCTAATATGAAAAGTGTCAACATGTATCGGCAAATCTCTATAACGATCCCACGCAATATCGCTATCTCGAGCTCCTAAATCTCCTAAATCTCGGCAAATCTCAGACATTACCGCTATCTCGGGAAAATCTCGGACAATATCGCTATCTCGGGCTCCTAAATCTCGGCAAATCTCGGACATTATCGGCGAGATTCTCGCTGGCGAGAATACTGACCGAGATTTTGATTTCTATCTCGGCCTAACCCCGCGAAACGCTATCTCGGCGCTATCTCGGCGAGATCTCGCGCGATTGACTACATAGGTCGTAATACCCTGAATGGAACTTAGGGCTTCAAGATCACTGATTTTGTGAGGCATGAGGAGTCACAATACCCAAAATCGTTGGCTCTAGGTACCTAACAGAGAAATAGCTAGAGATATGTCTCTGTGAAGGGAACCCTAAATAACTTTGGGTCGATAGGTAGAAGCAAAAAAGGAGAACGATCGAGGTGGGAAATAAGTGAATTCTGGATGGAGGGAATGGAAAAAGAGGGTTCTAAAAATTTTGGACGGAGGGAAATGAAAAAGGGATATGGGGTGGAAGGAATGACAATTAAGTGTCATTACAACTATTTATTTTTTATGGTATTTAGAAAACTTCCACTAAAAATAGAAATTAGTGGTATAAAAGCTAAATGGCATTAAAAATGTGTGCCACTAAAATATATTATTTTGTAATGAACCATTTTTCCTTTTTTTTATTTTTGATTGCATACGAAGCTACATATAAACACCCACACACCAACGACTATATCTAAACACACACCAATGGCTATATCTAAACCCACACCAATGGCTTCATAATGGGTTAAACATTAATGGACGGAAAAACCCCTCAATACAATACAGAACACATTGCCTTAACTTTGTAAAATAAACATTGTACAATGCCTTCATATTGGTACTTAATCATTTCCAATCATCACAATCTAGTTAACACAAACAAAATCATTATAAACACATAATCACTTACATAATTCATTATAAATCCATGAGTCTTTATAAAGCCGTTAGTTAACACATTAACTAATATTGTGATCAGTACCAAATTACATTAGTTAATACCATAATATGTAAACTATTAGCTAGATAGAACTCCAAAATTGGGATGGTTTCCCCAAAATGCAAGTATTAATCATCAACCCAAACAAAAAAGCAATAACCTAATTTACCGAAAAGCTTGTCAACCGTTCATAAGCTGCATAACCCACACACACATCCACCTAAAAAATACACCGATGACGATACCAAGCCAACTCCACTTCTGATTCCTCTCCCGTCGGCGATTGTTTTATTGCACTCTTGTTAAATCCATTAAGACACGGTCCATCTTAGTTGCCTCCTCTTGCTGATGCTCCTTCATCTTCTCTAGCTCCGTGTTCACCTCCACTGTCAAAATATCACAAGTGCACAGTTGATTCCCTAAAATTTCTTCGGCTCAAAAGTTTTGAGACGGACGATGAGAGCTCCCACAAGACGAGATTTTCTTGGGAACCATTTTGGTATTGAATGAGCAGTATTTATCAGAGAGTGTGTGGTGATGTTCCCGATCGGTCAATATTGTTAAAGAAATGTAACTTTGCTTTCAAATTTACGCATTTAGGGGCTTACATGGGGACAACTGCCATGTTAGCAAGCTTAGACCCTACGTTTTGTTACTATTCACATACACATAAGCAGCCCCAATATGTATATTGACCAGGTAAGCAATGTGCAACCGGTTAAAACATATTGGGTGACCTAAAAGACAGATCTAAATATAGTTTATACACTTAAAATACAATAAAATAAATTTAAGGACTATTTAAAACCGAAAGTAAAATTTTGATAGGCTATGATACCATTTGTTTTTAAATAAATGGAAGAGAGAGATCGAACCCTTACTCCCTTTTTTAAAAAGCAAAGCTAAAACCAGTAGATTATATATAATTTTTTCGGACCTCTGCAAAATAAATATAAATGTCAACTAAAATTTTGTTAAAAGATATTAAACTTACTATTCATTAATTCAGAATTTTTAATAATAACAATTCATTTATTTCTTGTTTAAAATTATAGTAAATATTAGAAAACAATAGCGAATTAACAATTTGAATTCGGAGTTCGTAATCAACAGTAAGAGGTTACCTAATTTTACTTCAACCGGATATAACATTAAGTATTTGTAAATTAAATATGATAACTTTAAATATGAAGTGAATTATTAATCGAAAATTATAATTCTTAAATAAAAAATAATACAAATTTCAAAAACTAAACCTAAGCATCATATTAACAGGGGCGGATCTGCCTTGGTGCATGGGGGTGCCCATGCACCGGCTCAACTTTCGCGGGGCTTTGTAAAAAAAATAAAAAAAAATTTCTAGTAGGTTGCACTCCCTCGGAAAAAAATGAGACCCTAAATTTTTTTCACGGGCCTTGTGAACGTCAAATATGAAGATGTAATGAATCATTTTACAACAATGTGTTTACGAAGAGGTGAACTTTAAATTGTACGTGCGACAAAAATAAGCTTTTATATAATGTACACGTATTTTTTTTTTTGGAACGGCAAATCTAATCTACCTAATCTACTCCTAAAATACACCTTAAATTTCACATATGCCTCTAACGAGGCTTGAACCCTCAACCTCAATGAGAGAGGGCAACACCTGATACCGCTGGGCTACAAGCCCTTTGCTATGTACTCGTACTTGTAAACGTTTTTTTTGTTATTATTATGTTTGATTGGATCCGCCCCTGCATATTAATATTAAAAAAATTGCTTTTTCGGTTAACTGTTTATGACAAAAAATGTGATTCGATTAACCTAAAATTAAATATAACTAGTTTGGATCCGTCGGGTCAGATCGGTGGGTGGTCAAGCTTGTTAAGTGGACTGGGGTGGGCCTGTCGCTTTGTTTTTGCGGATCCTGGTAGGTTGTGGTTTTAATTGGAGGGGTGTCGTTTTGTTTGCCCATTCATGTCTTTTGGTTTTCTCTTTTGTTTTCTTTCGGTTGTTAACGGTGCCATTATGGGTGAAAAGTTGAAGTACGTTGCTATTACGGGTATAAAACATAAGGAGGTCAATACTATCGGTAAAGAAATGCATGAAACTTCCTATTATATTTATAAAAATTATATTGCCTATATTGGTAGCGAAAGTAAGGTAATGGGTTTCTGAAAAAATAAATAGTTAAATACTCGGTTCCAGACAGATGTTCATGCTGGCAGTCGGTTTTTTCTTCTAGTATTAGCTAGCTCAGGCGTGGCTTCAATAGCGAAAGAAGTTCCTTGTGATCCACATTGACCTATATTTTCACCAATTGTCAATAAAGTAAATTAAAAAAAAAAGATTGAATCATGTTCATTAAAAATAGAAAATAATAACTCACCAACAGTTAAAGAACTAAACATTTTCTCAAGGGCAGATGAAAGTTCTTGATAAGTAGTGTAACTCCTTAAATCAACTTTCCTTAAATAAGGTGCACCATCCATACTAAGTTTCACAAATAAAGCACCAAGACCAGTCTTTCCATCCACTTCATCATTATTCTTTGAATTTGTTGCCAAAATGTTAACTAGAGATATTTCAGTAAAAAAAGACTATCGATCTCAGTTGGGATATTTCAGTAATTTGACTAACTTCAATCAAGATAAGATTCTGTGAAGTGGACTTACTTGGCAGCAGGAGGATTGGAAGTGTTGTTGGCTTTGTTGAGATTATTCTGTGCCATCGGCGGCGTATAGGATGATGCTGGTGGAAAAGATAAAGACAGAAAGGTACAAGATGAAATTTGGAAACCAAATTTGGATTAAAAAATGATGGCCTTTTGAGCTTCATAGTCAAACGCTTCTCATTTCAGGTAGTAGTGAGGACATGATTGAAAAGGCAGTACAGTGTCTCCATTGATTGCAGAATACTTTAAAATACCTTGGTCTAGATGGATTAAAATACGTCCATCAGTTGATCCAGCTGCAAATCCTGTGTTAATCAATATAAATCAACATAAATATAAATAAATAATAAACTCACCTTATATTTCAAAGAAGTCATAAAATGGATGTATTGTTAAATAAATACCTTGGTCTAGATAAGGCCGAACACACTCGATTTGGATTCCAACACATTTGTTATCAAACGGTTTGTTGGATTTGCGTAAATCATAAATATTTAGTGAAACCCCAACAGCAACCATTACATTAAATCCACATAGGGATATAGATTTGACCCACACATTGACCGTATTTACAGAAATAGGTCTTTGTTTACCTTGAATCCCAACACTTTTATCTTTTTGTCCCAACCGCCACTCACAACTTGACTTAGAACCCAAAAAAAAAAATTCAGGAACTAAAAAGGGAAAATATAGAAAGTGTTCATGTGTTACCTGTTCCATTCGAATATTCAACACAAGTTGCTAAATCATCATGATTTCCAAAAGTTTCTTTAATCCCTGAATGACAAAATTTTAGCAATCGTTGGAGGGGTATTTTGGTATGTGAACTGCTTATAACAGCAATATATTGGACTATTGGAGTTAAAAAAATCATCGCCTTTACAATACCATGAAATGTACGCGAAATGTGAAATGTATTACCTTGATATCTTCTCTGAAAACATGCTGCCAATACATGAATTTGAAATAAGCAAACAGTTCAATTACATAATATGAAAAATATAGTAACCATGATTAAGATTTCTAAATCTGGCCCGGCATATTTATTTTCCTTGCGTCTTGGGTAATTTTTTTAAGTTTTTTTCACCCATCAACTTGGGGTTATTTTGCTTACATCTGTTTCCGGAAAACAACTAAGCAAAAAATTAATATTTAACCAAATTGGCTCCATTCTAAACTTTATGATGAAATGAGGTCAGCATAAATTGACCATGCTTACCACAGTAAAGAAGAAAATGTCCAACACACATAGAAAGCACCATAAATAGTTTCACCAAAGAGCACCTGAAAAAAAAACAACAACGAAGGTAAAAAGATGGGTCATAGGCGGTACCTTGGGGCCATTTGAGAAGCGTTGAAAGATGACAGAAGGGTTTTGTTTTTTCCGGTAATAGATGGTAGACACAAAACAGGAGGTGGAAGAGGGTGGAAAGGGTGAGGTGGGAGGGAAGGTGCCGACAAATAAAACCGTAAAATCATCTTAATACTGTTGAAATGTCTCCATGAAATTATCATCTTCGTTGTCCATCGCATCAACAACTCCCCATGTAATGAAATAATTAACATTCAAAGCATTAAAAAGATAACCAGATTCAGCATTCATGAACACAAATTGGTATGAGATAATGAAATAGAAAATCTAAAGATATTGAATTTGATAAACGACAAGGTTAATTGGTTTAAGTCTATAAATAACTTGAACCCTGTAAATTGGTTTAAGTCTATAAATAACTTGAACCCTGTATACTTACTTATTTGAAAATTGATACATAAATATAACAAAAATCAGAAAACCTTAGTTGTTTGAACCGACATGTGATAAATCTAAGGAAAAGCGAACCATTTAGAAGCAAATCACAGAATTCCACCTTTTGGAGGCTTGAATTGAATGACGTTGTTCAACCGGAAGAATACCAATTGAAGAAAACTAAAAAAACTCACAAAATCTTACTTGATTGAAACCAAAAATTGAACCATTTAAAAGCAAAATCACTGAATTCTACCTTTTGGAGCCTTGAATGAATGATTTTGTTCAACCGGAAGAACACCAATTGAAGACGGTCGCCATCGAGTGCATCTGTAGCCACTGCCTCTGTTAGGTGTGAAGGCTTTGCCAAATCAACTGGGAGTTGGTGAATGGTTGGTAAGTCTAAGGTTGGTGAAGTTTGAACAAGGTTGGTGAAGTTTGATTTCACATTCCACAATTCACATTACCTTCTTACATGTATAAATAGAGCATTAGATGAAGAACAACATGCACCACAACATACAATACATGTAAAGGATTGAGTGTGTATCTCTTGTAATCTCCTCATTCAAATAAAATCTAGTTGTGCCCGTGGATGTAGGATTGACACCGAATCCGAACCACGTAAAATCCTTGTGTTCTTAATTTGTGAGCTGAGTGTGTGAGTTTCGTGTTCGTATGCTAAGTGTCTCTGTAACGACCCAAAAATCTCGAATTTATATTCGAGAAAATACGTAAGGAAAAGACCAAAAATATTTTGAAAGTTTTAAAATAAATTACTTAGAAATGTGGTAAAATACCAAAAGTTTGGAGAAAGATGATGAGAAAAGGGCAAAATGGTCATTTGACATCCAAATAACTTTTAAGCAAGGAAAATATGATTTTTGGAGCTAATATGTAATGAAATAAAATTTTGACACCAAATAATGGTGATAAGTATTTGAAAGTTAATTCTAGTAAGAAGGGGTAATTTGGTCATTTGCCCATGTATAAGATTTATTATGAAAGTATATTTTGGTTTTTGGACCAAAAATGTAAGAAACTAAGTTATATGTAATAAAATTTGATTTTTCATGGCCAAAGTGCAAGAAATGAAAGTTCAGGGACTAAAACTGTAAATATGGAAAATATAAAAATGAGAAAATATCTCATTAATCCTCATAAATTCAGAAGGGTCTAGAGAGAACGAGAGATAGAGTCAGAGAAGAGAAGAGAGCACGGGAAAGATCAAGAAAGAGTTCAAATATCAAGTTTTAGATTGAAGTTACAAAGCATTTGAGGTAAGGTTTTCAAATTCTAAGCTCCAAATTCGTGATCGGGAATCAAGTATTGATTTCTGATTTTTCCAGATTTTTCAGTTGCAAATATGTTCTAAGTATTAAGAACATAACTTAAATCAAATGGTTTTGATGAATTTGGGGTTTTAGCTCAAGAACCCTAGAATTTGGGGGTTTATGATCAAGTTTGATTTTCGGATGGAAATTTGTTCAATGTTGTATAATTCGTAGAAAAATCATACGCTGTCCAAATCAGGCGATTCCAGTGCCCATGGTTTTGTTTCGATGTCTTCTTCAGTTTATCAGTTGGGGTTCAGACCTCATTCAGTCGTTTTTCAGTGTTTTGAACCCGATTTCCCTGAGTATGATTTCTGTGTCCAATTGTGTTGTGAAATTATTGTAAAATCGCGTGTTCACTGGATTTTTCTGAAATTTTGTGTGGAGAAGAACCTTTTCATGAGCCATTCTCGACCAAAAGGGATTGACTCAGTTCATTGTTTTGGTTTGGACTTTGGTATGTGCAATCCGACCTCCACAGATTGGTTGCTGCACATCTAGGTCAACTTGTGGAATTTTTAATTCCCAAATGGTTCATATTTTAGGTCTGAAAATTTTAGGGAAAGTCCATCCTCCTGTCTAATGTGCTCCATACAGAGGGCTTGATCCAATTCCATTAGGAAGCTGGGGTTCCAATGCCTCCTCTTTGACTGAACCAGAATATTTGCTGTGTACATTGTCCTTGTTGCACGATTTTTAATTCTCAGTTGGCTTATGCTTTGAGTTTGATTTTTGGATGAGAGCTTTACCTTCATCTCTAGTGTAACTCATCCAAAAGGCTTAACTTATTTCCTTTCAGAAGTCAGGTTGTCGGACAAATCTTGTCAACCTATGCTGAGTTGTGACAGAAATGTTGCTGCTCATTTCTATCATATTGTATGATTTTAATTCTTAATTGGTTTGTCTTTTGGGTCTGAATTTCGGAGGGTAGTCTCTTGGTTATATCTAGTATGCCTATGTAAGAGGGTTTTCCTTGATTCCATTCCCAAGTGGAATGGAATTGGTGATTCCTCCGTTAATCCAGATTTGTGACAGATTGCATTGTCAATCTTGTTACTTATTTTCTAAGGTCTTAGAGTGTGATTCAAGTCTCGGTACCTTCTCGAGACTTGTCATGTATTGTGTCTACTTTTCAGAATGTTTGAGTTTGTGCCATTCGAGTTTCTGAGTTGCGAGTTATGGTCAATTCTTTGACCATGCGTCTTGGATATCAAGATCTAAAAATGAGTAAATAATGTGATATTAATCTATTACGATGTAGATTAAGAGGTCTTTAATTGTTACTAAGGCCTAGCTTGTATTAACTAGAATGTTAAATGAACTCCTTAGGTATTAAGGAGTAAAGTTGAAGGAAAGGAAAACACAACGGGAAAAAGTGATTTTAGTTAGACTTCTCTAACTAGACAAGGTGAGTACATGCAGTATTTTTACCCATTCTGGGGTACATGGCAAGTAAGTAATTACAAGATTTCTTATAAAATCTCTTTATGTGAAATTATCTGCAAGAGTATTATTTCTAATTTGATGAGAAAGTATGATGCTATATTTGAAGTTATGTTTTGAACTATACGTTAAATTAAGTGAAAGTATGTTGGTCTATGAACCAATTATGTGAAAGTATATTTTGATTACAAGTTATATATGTTTTCAAGTATGAATGTCATATAGCCACAAGATGTTTAAGAAGTATGTTTTGGTTACAAACCATATATGTTTTCAAGTATGAATGGCATATAGCCATAAGATGTTGGAAAGTATGTTTTGGTATAAAGTTTAGCATGTTAGAAAAAAAAATATGTTTTAAACATATGATTATTATGTGATGAAAGCTATATTTGGCATCTAGCCATAAAGACATAAAATGATGTAGTTTGGCACCTAGCCACAAGTTATATGTATATGAGAAATGTTCAAGCAAGCAGCAAGTATTTTGTATGACTGGTAATTGTAGCAAGCAGCGTTAGTAAGGGAACTATGTTCCAACCTACCCGGGTTAGGTAAGGGGTCTACTTCTATGGTGAGGATTGATCCGTTCTTTCTAGCCATAGAGACTTGGGGTATCACTTATAGTGATTAAAGCCCTAAGTATAAAAATCCAGCAAGCTTATAAAACCAGTCAAAGAAAGTAAGAAAGATGTTATTTTAGTAAAGTATGTCGTAAAATGATTTTTGAGAAGTAAAGAGTTATAGTATGTTGCTATTATAAAGTTTTGAAAAATGATATTTTTGCAAGGTATGACATGTAATGATTTTGAAAAAGTAAAGAGCTATGGTATAATATTATTATAAAACTTTGAAAGATGTTTTATGTCATAATTTTTATAAAAAGGTTGGAAAAGAAGTTAAAAGTTTGAGTCTAAAACTCATGTAACTCACGAGGCATTATTGTCTTACGTATTTTATGTTTTGCCATGTATTCCAGGTCAAAATAAGTTGCTATCAATGGGATGAAGTTTAGCTGGAGTGGAGCTTAAGTTAGCTCCTATATTGGACTCAAGGTTAAATCCTTTCTTGCTTACTATGGTTAGCTTGATATGAATTTGTACACCCACTGTTTTAAGCATTTAAATTATCGGTTTTTGATAAACCGTATTTTTGTATTCATGTATTTATACGAAAAACCATAGTATTTGAAAACAGTAAAAAATGGGGTGTCACAGTCTCGATCCTAACAAGTGGTATCAGAGCCTTGGTTTAGCTCCAGAGGGTGATTTTCTGTTTTTTGGTCATAAATTTTTTGTCTCAAAAACGATTTTGGTATACGCCGTTGGAAAGGTCTCGTTCCGCAGATTCCGAAAATATATTTTTTGGATTTTTTCGACCACCGGAAGACCTCCAAATCGCCGGCCAAACGTTCGCCGGAATAGTGACCGGAGAAACCAGATTGCCGGAGAAGACGACACTGTAGCGCCGGAGTCCGCCGGAGAATACGACACTGTAGCGCCGGAGTCCGCCGGAGATGACGACACTGTAGCAGTTCACTGTAGCGTTCCTGTAGCAGTTCACTGTAGCGGTTTCTGTAGCAGTACTGTAGCAGATGTTTTCAGAAAATTGCAAAACAGGTCCCTGGAGTTCCGAAAATTGCAAAACAGTCCCTGAAGTTCCAGAAAATTGCAAAATAGGTCCTTAAAGTTCTAGAAAATTGCAGAACAAGTCCCTGAACTTCCAGGAAATTGCAAGACAGGTCCTGAAGTCTCAGAAAAATTGCAAAATTGTCTCGAGTTGTTTCTTGTTTGTCGTAATGGCTGAAGACAAGATTGTAATCGAGAAGTTCAACGGTTCTGACTTTAGCTGGTGGAAAATGCAATTAGAAGCATTGCTATATCAGAAAGATTTGGACGTGGTACTTGGAGACAAACCGGAGAAAATGGAAAAAGATGCTGAAGATGTGTGGAACTCAAAGGACAAGAAAGCTAAGGCGGTTATTACGTTGTCGCTGTCAAAGAGCGTTGCTTTCAACATCATGAAGGAAACCACGACGCGTGGTATGATGGATGCTCTGACGAATATGTATGAGAAACCATCGGTGGCTAACAATGTGTTTTTGATGAGGGAGCTGTTCACTACAAGGATGAATGATGAAAGTTCAGTTACGATTCACATTAACAATTTAAATTCAATTCTGTCCAGATTATCATCTGTGGGAATTAAATTTGATAATGAAACTCAAGCTGCACTGCTGCTAGCTTCACTACCTGATAGTTGGTCCGGAACAGTTACGGCTGTTACTAGCTCCGTGGGAGCTAGTGGTATGACTTTTGAAGGGGTTAGAGACTTGGTTTTGGGCGAGGATATCAGACGCAAAAATCAAGATGGATCATCTTCTTATGCGTTATTGAATATGGACAGAAGTAGAAGGAATAACAGGAACAGTGGGAGTCGGGGAAGAAGTTCGTCTAGAACTAGGAAGAATGTGAAGTGCTGGAACTGTCAAGAGGTGGGACATGTTAAGAGTCAATGTCCAAAGAAAGAATTGAACATTGCTGGTGCTGAGAGTGTGTCTAAGGATGATGCACTGATATTAAGTATGGAAAGTTCTGTAGACTCTTGGGTCATGGATTCAGGGGCTTCGTTTCACGCCATGGACAACGGAGAAACGATGGTGAATCTAAAAGAAGGAGATTTTGGGAAGGTACGGTTAGCAAATGACGAGATGCTTCAAGTAACGGGCATAGGAGATATTGATCTGGTTACTTCATTGGGAACTACATGGAACCTGAAGAATGTCAGGGTGATTCCGGAGCTGAACAAGAAATTGATTTCTGTTGGTCAGCTGGATAAATAAGGACTGGAAGTAAGATTTGGTGGTGGTAAATGGAGGGTGGTCAATGGTAATTCGGTGATTGCTCAAGGTATGAAGCGTGAATCATTGTATATGGTTGAGGTACCTGCTTAGGGAAGTATGACCGTCCCTATTAAGCATGACAAAATCTGGTTCGCTAAATCTAGTGCTAAGAGAGTTCATTTTGCAAACATGAATTCTGGAGCCAAGGGAATGTTAGCTAAACGAGTCGGAAAGTCTAAACCATTCAGGGGATTTTGTGACAGTGGGAGCACGGGGTGTGTTCCGGGTACAGTTACAAAGAGCCGTTGGGTTTTGAAGACTAAGACTGAAAAATTCTCTCCTGTTGGAGGTTTGCAAAGTTTGGAGAGTGTTAGTAGTCCTTGGTGTATCTCTGGAGCTGGTGGAGTGTCCAAACCAGTTGAGACAGAGGATGAGTTGGTGGTGGGATTAGCCACGGCTGAGTTGGAGCTAGTGGGAGTTTCAACTGGCCCTTCTAGTACTTGAAGATGAGGGGCGGCTACAATTAAGGGAATTTGACTGAGTCTTAGCTTGTTCTTCGGAACTGGAAGCTTGGAAGACTTGTTATGTTAGGAGATTAATGAGAGATGTTCAAGCCTTCAAGTGGGAGATTGTTAGGTGTGAAGGCTTTGCCAAATCAACTGGGAGTTGGTGAATGGTTGGTAAGTCTAAGGTTGGTGAAGTTTGAACAAGGTTGGTGAAGTTTGATTTCACATTCCACAATTCACATTACCTTCTTACATGTATAAATAAAGCATTAGATGAAGAACAACATGCATCACAACACACAATACATGTAAAGGATTGAGTGTGTATCTATTGTAATCTCCTCATTCAAATAAAATCTAGTTGTGCCCGTGGATGTAGGATTGACACCGAATCCGAACCACGTAAAATCCTTGTGTTCTTAATTTGTGAGCTGAGTGTGTGAGTTTCGTGTTCGTATGCTAAGTGTCTCGATCCTAACAGCCTCTGCCCTTTGATGTCTTATAATAATTTTTCTACACCGCTCACCATTGTATATCATCCTAATTTCAGAAGGTTGCAGGTCAAGTTCGCATTGAAGCTTCAGGTGGTCCCATCAATGCCCCATCTGTTTTACTTGATTTCCCCGATTGAAATCTTTTCGGATCCAATGTGGGTTTTGGAGATTCAAAACGAAGAATCATAAAGGGGTTTTTGGGGTTAGACATGCTTCTGCAAAGCCTCCGAAACGACAAACTTGGACTTCCTCCTTGTCCAATATCAAACGATCAGCCTCTTGGTACTCCTCAAACCTCAACTATTATAAACATTTTGTGATAATCACCAAACTGAGAAGGAATTTCAAAAAAGAAGAAAGAAGAGAAAGAGAGTACTACACCCGTTAAAACGTTACATCCCAATTCCCAAACCCTACCTCAACATACTCTTCAATGGCGGAACAGGGGTTAGACATGCTTCTGCAAAGCCTCCAAAACGACGAACTTCGACTTCCTCATTGTTCAGTTTCAAACGACCAGCCTCTTGCTACTCCTCGAACCTCAATCATTCTCGCCGGAAAACACCCCAGTAGCAACACCTCAACCACCACGCACCACCAGCGGCCTCCGACGCGACCTCCGGCTTCGTTCCCGACCACAGTAGCAGCTGCTCGACTTCATTACTCTCCCCTGCTCAATCTGTCGCATTCTCCCTATCGATTTCTCTCTCAGTTTTCTTTTTCAAGCAGCGATGTATTTGATTTTAAGAAGAAGGAAAGAGGGAAGGTGCCGCAAACGTATAGACAGATGGGGAATCGCGATGGTGGTAAGAGACGTACGCGTGTGCAGCAGATGGCTATCAGGAATTGGCCAAAAAAACCCACCCCTTTAAAACCTCCAAAACCCCCCACCCCCATCAAGTCTTCTAGAAATCTGCTCACATTTAAACTATTTAAGAATAAGAATTAGTTGGTCTTTCGAATATTTTGAACACCTGTGTACAACAAAAATAAATATTTTCTTGGGGTTTCTAGTTTAATCTTCAAATTTTTCTTAAGGGCTTATAATACATATACGAACTTTGATTTAATGCCCCTAATCTATGAGGAAATAAAGTTCATTACACTAGGTTGGAGTTAAAAGTCTTATCTTTTACATCTAACTTGTTGTTTGTTATTTACTCTAATCGACATTTGAGATTCATGTAGAACGTCTTTTTATATGAAGTTCACAAACTTAATAGGTCTTCAAATTTTATACATAGGCTTAAAAATATAATGATTTAATGTCATTTTATAAAAGAACTGACATTTAAAATAGTGTAATGCACTCTCACCAGCACAGCTTTCACCAATGTCTTGGAATGAGTATGTCTCAAAATGGTAGGAAGATTAAGCTTTACCAATGCTTTTCTGAACAATAATGATGTATTTTCACACGATCATACATTTTTATTTTTATTTTTTGAAGGGCAAAATTTTTCAGTAAACTACTAGTAAGTAGTTAGCAAAACCTTGCATGGTCGGTAAAGTCAATATATGATTTTCTAACCATCTAATCCAGTATTTTTCACGACCCTCATTTTTTAGAAACATCAAGTTACACGACCACTAACTTTAGTCTTAAATTTATATTTTTCTTTTATCACCAAACTTTAACAGTTAATCAATAACGAGGATTTGCGGCCGTGCATTACGGGGAGATTATAATAAAGAAAATAAGCAAAAAAATATATTGAAATACATTACGTATTAGAAACTTACAAATAACTTCATTAGTAGTCATCTCCCCCTACAGTCTTTAAGTAGCATTTTCCTTTTGACACATATAGAGATAACGGGCATATGATCACACAGGTGTGCACCTACAATTACAAAACAAATTGAAAGAAACATAAAAATCTAATTAGTAACCATGTTTGTCAACCGAAGTTTGTGAAATTAAAATCTTATTAAGATAAATAGCAACATACTTTCATTTAACCGTTGGTTGAAGTTAATATCGTTAGTTCCAAATTCCTTGCTTTTCATACATTTTAATCCATGGCTGAAGTTAAAACAAATGAAAAACATATGTTGCTAAAATAAACCAATAGACAAAACTATGTTGCTATTTCTCACATTTTAATCCCTGGTTGAAGTAAATGCACTTATTACAACATGCATTTCATTTTCTTACAACATTTTACCTCATTTATTGCAACAATATACTTCGTCTTATTAGAGCAGTGCACACATTCTATTACAATAATGTACTTTAATATTTACCCAATTATATTATCGTTCTTTCAAGTTAAATCTTATTAGCACACTATAATTTGAGAAGGCTACCCAATTATGACATTGTACTTTCAAAGTACAATCCTTTAATAAGAAAAAAAAAGTTAAAAATGTTACCAAATAAAGAAAGAAAAGTAGGATGCTATAAAACTAATGAAACTAAAATTGATATATGAATTGAATTATGAATAGAGGATGACATTAATGAAACTCCAAAAATGGTTCATAACCCTTTTCAATAAACCACTATAGGAGTGAAACGTTTGCAACAAAGTTTTGTGGGTTCGATGATCACAAGATCAACTAGAGCACTGGAATATCAGCACAAGCTTTGTGGGATAACGAGTGAAGATTATAGGGGTTTTTGGAAATTAGGGCTTAAGTGTATGAAATCAAAGAGCAGTTTGAGAAGAAAAAGGAATAATACTCCCTCCGTCCCAAAATGATAGTCCACAGACAAAAAAAACACATAGATTAAGAAAACATTAAATGCATCTTACTTTTTCCCACAAAATGACTGTTTTACCTTTTCTTTGCATTTAATGCCGGCACTAGATGTGTTGACTGTTACAATTAAAGTTAGGGGTATTTTGGTAAAGATGTCATTTATATTTAGAAGTGGACTAACATTTTGGGACAAAGTAAAAAGGAAACATGGGCTATCATTTTGGGACGGAGGGAGTAATATTTAGAGAAATAGGGAAGTAATATGAGAGAGAGAGAGAGAGAGAGACTAAAAGGAAATGAATGAGAAGGCAGTTATGCAAACGGATAACAACCTAACTCTTTAAGGCCAATGGTGATAAAGACGTTTTACAATTAATATTGGCTTATGAATCAAATTTTTGAGAAATTATCGACATCATGTTGTCTAAAATTGACCAATTTTTTTGGTAGTGTGGATGATCTAATAACTTGGATGGATGGTAAGTTTGTCGAGCTTACACAACTTGGAATGTATAAATAAATTATATATAGGTTAGGAGTAGATGTAAATTGCATCTATTGTGTGAATGTATGACCAATTGTGGAGCGTCCGATCGAATGATCTACGGTTTTAGATGCAGTGGCCTAATCTTAAATATATGACAATTAATCAGATTTCACCACTAAACCCCTAAAAGAGTATTTTAGTCTATTAGACTAAAAGGTGTGGTGCCGGAGGTACCCACCTCCACGTCAACGAACACCCCCAAAATCGAACTCACCGCCGGAAAAGAGAGATAGATGTGTGGTGCCGGCGATAGTTGGCGGCAAGGGAGAAGAGAGAGTGAGTTGAAAGAGAAGGAGAAGAGAGACAGAGAGAGCGATAAAGAGAGAAAAGAGAGAATGGCGAGAAGTCCCTTCTAGAACTCACATATGCCGCTTACCGTTACCCATGGGAAGGTGTTCACCGCCGGCAATGGCTTCCACATTGGATGACGGCGGCAAAAACACTCTCACACCGTTTAGCCTTAATCAAATTTTAAAAAATGAATCCCTTATATATCTTCTAAGTTGGTGGGATTTAATAAAATATTTAATTGGCTAATTAAATACTATTTAAACATGTATTTGCTTATTAATAAAAACAACAATTATAGTTAAAAAAACGTAGATTCATTTGATATTAGATGAGCACATCTACACAAACTTTCTATACTACATTCTTTAATAATTTGTTTGTAAGATATACAACATTCTTTGTTTAAAATGCAACATTCTTTAAGAATATGCAAAAAAAAATATATAACATGTACTACATTCTTCAAGAATATGTTTGTAAACAGGCTAAATTGAAATACGATAATACATACAACACTTAGAAGAATATGCACAAACTTTCTATACTATATTCTTTAAGAATCCGTTTGTAAGATATACTTCATTCTTTGTTTCAAATATAATATTCTTGAAGAATATGAAAAAGTACAACATATACTACATTCTTCAAGAATATGTTTGTAAACATGCCAACATATACTACATAGGAAGATCCAGACATTCCTTCTTTTCAGAATTCTTCAGCTTATTCATCTTCGACCAGCCACCGCTACATACAACACTCTTGAATTATCAATCCTCTTTTTTTCTAGTCTTCATAATTAAAGAATGCTTTGGTTTCAATCTTTCATTCTTAAATAATACAATAACCATATGTTAGATCTAGTATTTCATTCTTGAATAATACAAAAACCTTTGTTCATCATCGACCTGCAAACACAACCAGAAAATCAAAAGAAGGAATACCTTTGTGGCTGAATATTTGATGATCAAATCACTGACGGATCACTGATGGATCGTGTTTCATTCGTCAATAATCATCTTGTGTGTGTTTCTGATTGCAGCAAACGCACACCCAACATCCAATTCCGTATTCCTTTTTCCCTTTACAAATGGTGGTGTTGGTTGTTTGCAGGTCTTAAAAAGATGATGATGGTGTGTGATTACAAGTGGTGGTGTTGATTGTTTGCAGGTTTGGAGAAGATAATGGTGGTGGTGGAAGCGTGATGGTGATCGTGACATTGTACAGGGGTGAAGAAGATGACGACTGACTTAGGGTTGTGGTAGTTTCCATTCCATAAAAATAGTCTTTTAATTAGGGTAATCTAACTAATTAGTTAATGGAAATTATAATTTTATATATATATATATATATATATATATATATATATATATATATATATATATATATATATATATATATATATATATATATATATATATATATATATATATATATATATATATATATATATATATATATATATATATATATATATATATATATATATATATATATATATATATATATAGAGAGAGTAAATTACAATAATGGTCCATGTGGTTTGCATGAAATTGCAATAATCGACCAATTTTTTAAAAAGCCACGAAAATGATCCAATTTAAAGATTAAATTGCAAGAATGGTCCAAAGGTCAGGTTAAAAGACAATTTTACCCTTTTTAATTTCTTTTTCATTTTTATTTAATTGTATAATTATTAAATGAATTAAAAAAATAATTCCAACCCCACCCCACCTCCTTCCCCCCCCCCCAACACCTCTCTCTCCGGCGGATTACAGCCGTTCTGCCCCTTCTATGTCGGTAGTGATGCATCCAATGGAAGTCCAGTTTTGAAGTTTTGATTTGTAGATGAATGTTTGGGAGAACAGGAGTTCGGCATGGCCGGTGGCTAACCCGGTGGTGACTTGCGGTTCGGTTACTGATTCTGGGTTTCGGATTGATATGCTTTTCATTGATATGTTTATACGATTTTTGTTTCCGGATAACAGATGAGATTGTTGTTTGGATTTGATTTAATCTGCTTTTCTTATTTGATATGACTATTCAATTTCAAGAATCGATTATTGTTTGGATTTGATTTTAATTTTGGTTTTAGGTTTAGTTTTGGTGACTACGTGCTGTCA
Organism: Cichorium intybus; assembly: GCA_023525715.1. NCBI lineage: Eukaryota > Viridiplantae > Streptophyta > Magnoliopsida > Asterales > Asteraceae > Cichorium > Cichorium intybus. The sequence goes on along the minus strand of CM042011.1, from coordinate 137,521,741 downwards.
GAGGTGCACTGCTGGGTAATGTTGGTGCCGAAGATGGATTCGATTCAGGATCAGTGGCGAAGAAGAGAGGTGAGATATGAGAGATCGAAGAGGGATAGTTCAAAACATCCACAATTATCACCAGTTCTAATGTTCTTCGATTTTAAATTGGACCAAAGGTTAACGGTTCTCTCGAGGTACTAACTTCCAGTGCTTTGCTACCTTGCTACCACCGGTGACAGTTGCATCGTCGTCGGCTCATAGGGGTAGGGTGAATGGGTATGTCGAAAAGCTTGAACACCAAGATCCAAAATCATTTCATCTGGAAATTTTCCACTGGAGAGAGAGAGAGAGAGAGAGAGAGAGAGAGAGAGAGAGAGAGAGAGAGAGAGAGAGAGAGAGAGAGAGAGAGAGAGAGAGAGAGAGAGAGAGAGAGAGAGAGAGAGAGAGAGAGAGAGAGAGACAGACGCAGGGGGTGGAGGTGGGGGTGGGGTATTTTTTTTAATTACTAAAATAAATAAAACATTAAAATAAAAATAAAAAAGAAATTAGTAAGGGTAAATTAGTCTTTTTACTTATTGTTACTTATTTTTTGGACCATTATTGAAAGTAAATCGGAACACTTGGACCACTATCGTGGTTTTTTCAAAAATTGGTCTAATATTGAAAATTCATGCAAACCACATGGACCATTATTGTAATTTACTCTCTCTCTCTCTATATATATATATAAATTTTTTTTAAGTTGAAGGACAAAAGTTCAGACTAATACAAACTACAACTGAATTTGATGATTTTGGTCAAATACTCTGTATCTGATTTGATTAATATCTTATTAGGTAAAAAAAGTTCTTCTTTCCATTCAGCCAAGTTTTCTCTTGTTTTCTATATGCTCTTTTTGGATTCCTTATGTATACGTAAATTCCAACACATCGGTTGCTTTTTTTTTTATCTAAATTTGTTTTCTCTTTTATCATGAATGAAGTATAATTCTATTTCTCACAAACGTGAAGTAATTTTTTTTCTTAGAGGTTTAAGATCTTGGTGAATTGTATTGAAAAAGTTCAGAAATTGCTTTGGGTTTACTGGATCTGATATAGTAATTAACGGAACAATCTTGTACCAAGCCAATTTTTGATAAGTTCGTTGCTAAAATAAACCATGTTCAACTGGGTTAAGATGAACAGCGACAACAACTACACAAATAATTAGATGTTTTTAATAAGCAATTACCTTGGTTGGGTGTTCTGTGACAAGACACACTTCTTCAGAAGCTTTGTGCTCCATGATTGCAGAATGGATAACGAAACCAAATTCTCTAAAGTTATTAACATGTGTAAAAAAACATTGAGAATGAGTATGGCTCATTGGACATCCCTGAATTTCCCAAGTTTGGTCATAAATATTTCTCTCTTTTAAAAGTAGGTTGCTATTACAAACGATATTTTTAAAAGCAAGTTGCTAAAAAAATTCAATTGGCTTCATAAACTCAGAAACATTCTACTCCACTGTTGATTCTTTGGTGAAATTGTGAGTGAATGTGATCATAAGCAGGCCAACGTAGCAGCAATCATAAAAGAAACTAAACTACCTTGCTATTTTTGCATATATCCCTAAGTATGGTCGTGTTATTAATGTTAAGGAATAGTACCTGGGCAGTAAATGCATCAACATGGTCGCATTCACCTCCAAGTACCTGTTTCTCTTCATATCCTTTCACCAAGGCCTGTCTATTATTAAAATCGTAATTTTTTTCAAACCATCGATTTCTATAATCAGACGCATATCAATCCTTATTAACAGCATTCAAGTCAACATGATTAAATGTGGTTTTATGGGGAAGTGTTGAAAATCAAATTTTATTTTTACCTTTGTCCGGTGTTCTTCGATAGCACACCCACACTCAGCCGATATGTGATCCATATTTGTGAATACATATATGATAGTAGTTGTTCTTTGTTATATATGACATTCCTAGACATCATGGATGAAATCGTGGATAAGGTAAACGTATGAAGGGTCGACGGTTGGAAGAAAGAAGCGTAGATTGGTTTTATATATATATATATATATATATATATATATATATATATATATATATATATATATATATATATATATATATATATATATATATATATATATATATATATATATATATATATATATATATATATAGGGCTAGGATCAAATATATCCATACAAGTATTGTGTAACCTTGAAACTCAATCTGGACCACTCATTTAAAACACATTCTTTTAAGAATGTACAAAATTTAGTTCATTCTTTTAAGAATGGTAAGAACTCATTATGTCAAAAACTTGTTCTGTTAAGAATGTGTTTTTTTTCATTGTTACGAGAATGAAATCCGATGGCCAGGATTTGGTTACAAGGTAACACAATAATTGGCATTCTTATTATAACCTAGCCCTATATATATATATATATATATATATATATATATATATATATATATATATATATATATATATATATATATATATATATATATATATATATATATATATATATATATATATATATATATATATATATATATATATATATCAGTGTTGTAAAAGTCGGCCTAGGCGCTAGGCGGACCATTACTACACACGTTTAGTGCTATGCGGCTTAACTAGTCGGGCGTGGTCAACATCGGTCAAAAACGGGCTAGGCGGTCAAAGTCGGTCAAAGCCGGTCAAATGGGTCTTTGAAAAGTTTCAAATTTGCCCCACAATTTTTTTTGAAAAGGTTTAAATTTGCCCCTCAATTATTTTAGTTTGCCTCTCACCCTTTTGACCTAATTCAGCAAAATTCCCACTCTCCTGTCTCCTCCCGATTTCTTTTAGATTGCGAGTCTGCAACGAAGCCTCCTCTCCCGATTTCAGCAAAATTCCCCTCTATTCTCCTCCGCCGCTGGTAGCTCGTCCGTCATCCCCTCCCACTTAGACGCCGGCTTTGCTTCCTCCGGCTCTGCTTCCTCCGGCTCTGCTTCCTCCCTCCCACATAGACGCCGGTAACTAATTCAGTAGGGATGCTCTGCTTCCTTCCTCCGGCACTAGCTTCTTCCGAAAATCGTGACTCTAATCGGTTTCCATCGGTTTCGGGAAACAAACTTAAAGTAAGTTATCAATTTCATCAGGTTCGTGAGGTTCGTGATTTCATCAGGTCCAGCTTCATCAGGTTCGTGATTTCATCAGGTCCGGCTTCATCATGTTCGTGATTCTAGGGTTTAATTTCGTTTAATGCAGGTTCATGATTCCTCAGTCAGTTCTTCTATTTTGATTTCGTTTTATGTATGCAGGTTCGTTTAATGCAGGTTCGTTTTATGTATCCAGGTTCGTTTAATGCAGGTTCGTTTTATGTATCCAGGTTCGTTTTAATTTCGTTTTATGTATGCAGGTTCGTTTTATGTATCCAGGTTCGTTTAATGCAGGTTTAATTTCGTTTATAAGCCCCGACTGATTTAATGTATGCAGGTTTAATGTATGCATGTTTGATTTCTCTGGGATTCTTGGTAGTATACAGGTACTCAAACAAGCGATCTAATTAGCATCAACTTCTATAATACTAGTGATTAGTGAAGTATCTTACCTGGATCTAGGTATGTATCTCTACGTATCTGTATTTATGTATCTAGGTGTCCGTGTATACATGTATCTCTAATGTATTTTCTGGCTTTTGGTACATTTTTCTTAGAATATGTGGCAAATATGATCCAAATAAGTGCAAGAAATAGCATTGTACTTTCATTGAGATTTTTATTATAGCATTGTACTTTCATTGGTACCCTAAATCTTACTAGTAATATATATATACATATATATATATATATATATATATATATATATATATATATATATATATATATATATATATATATATATATATATATATATATATATATATATATATAATTTAAAAAAAATAAAATTTATTACATTTAATACTCCCCGCCTAGGCGCCGACTAGTCCTCGCCTAGACCGACTAGTCCTAGGCCCCAATCGACCGCCCACCTACCGCCTGGCGACTTCTACAACCTTTATATATATATATATATATATATATATATATATATATATATATATATATATATATATATATATATATATATATATATATATATATATATATATATATATATATATATATATATATATATATATATATATATATATATATATATATATATATATATATATATATTGGGTTGGGTTCAATAAGGGACTAATATTAATGTCAGGTACCCTTAGAGTTTGGATATTGGATGTAACTCCAAAACAACAACATACTTTTATTAGTAATCCAAAACAACAACATATGTTTATTTTTTAATTAAAAACTTATGTTTATTGTTAATTAAAAATATCATTGTACTTGTATTTTAAAGCAAAACAAGAATGCATTTTTAATTTTAACCAAACATAGAAGTGTATAACTGTTTTTTAACCGAACCAACTATAACTCAATCACCGTCTTGAGTTGTTTTAAATATTTTGGTAGACCGTTTTTTAACCATAAAAATCCCGAGTTTTTTAACCGAAAAAAGTTTTTTTAACTATTTCTATTTGGTTGGAGTAAAATTAGAGTAAAAAACAGGTTTCATAGGTTTAACTAAAACAACAATATATATTCATCTACGCATATTTATTAAGATAAATAGCTAAAAGTCTAAAATGACAAAAATTATGAAACACTAATGTAAAATGATAAAAATAAATTAGTTTTCATCATAAATGCAACAATATCCAAAATAGAATAACGTGATACAACTATAACAAAACAATGTTGTACTTTTATTTTTAATGCACAACTTAAATCATTTTTAATTTAGTCTATACATTGTGTGTTATTTAGAAAAGGAAACTAATCGACCAAAAGGAACTATTCACCGACAACCAAAAAAAACCTAATCAACAAATTTGCTGAAAAGAAAGAATCGACCGTCCTCTGTATTATCCGCCAGCCGCATTGCACGGGTAACCCAAAACAACAACATATTTAAGTTTTCTTGATATATTGTGCGTTCTTTGTAATATGATTGTAACGTAGTTAAATTTTAACCAAAATAGCCGACAAAGAAACTATTCGTTTTAGCAGAACATCGAACTGAACCGCGTAGTGTTCGTCCCTAACAATTTGTGTCCCGTCGCATTGCGTGGGTACACAACTAGTATATATATATATATATATATATATATATATATATATATATATATATATATATATATATATATATATATATATATATATATATATATATATATATATATATATATATATATATATATATATAACCGCGTGGTGTTCGTCCCTAACAATTTGTGTCCCGTCGCATTGCGCGGGTAAACAACTAGTATATATATATATATATATATATATATATATATATATATATATATATATATATATATATATAGGGTTGGGTTCAATAAGGGACTAAAATTATCATGGTACAAAGGGACTAATCTCGATCGTCGGAATCAAAATCATCAACGGCCAAAAAATAGGTTGTAAATTTCTTACGTCGACGCACATGTAGATGATTATAATAAAAAACCCACTTCATTTTTTTTGTTTTATTTATTTTTCGACATTATTCTTTTTCAAAAATAAAAACCGAATATACCAAAATTCATAATTTTTTGTCCTCTACAAATAGACATCCATATTGATATATAAAAAATAAAATTTTTTTATAAGTACAGGTCATCTAGATTCATAATGTGAATCTGAACTGTAAAAATTTGAATATGCGTAATTATTTTACTTTTAAAACTTTTACTGCTTCAATATTATAACCATTTATAAGTAAATACTTGATTCACAAGTGGATATAATCATATTTACACAAAAATTTACTTATATTCACATATCAATATCATATATTATTGAAAATTTATTTATAAGTTTTTTACTACTTCAATATTTGAACCATTTATATTAAATTTACTCTGATTCACAATTGAATTTACTTACATTCACACAACAATTTACTCAATACACATATCAATATCATATGGTATTTTAAATATAATTTGTAATATGAATATGATTAATTTACTTAGAAAAATTTTAACACTTCAACATTTTAATCATTTATAATGAATTTACTATGATTCATAAGTTAATTTCATTCACATTCACACAAAAAATTATTCAGATTCACTTGACAATATCATATGTAATTGTGAATGCCAACAGAGAATAACATAATAACAGTTCAGATTCACATGTGAATCTGAATTGTAAAAATTTGAATATGAGTAATTATTTTACTTTTAGAACTTTTACTATTTCAATATTATAGCCATTTATAAGTAATATACTTGATTCACAAATGGATTTACTCATATTTATACGAAAACTTATTCATATTCACATATCAAAATCATATAGTATTGAGAGTTACTTAACAGATTTTTACAACTTCAACATTTTAACCATTTATACTGATTTTACTCTCATTCACAATATAAATTATTTACATTCACATAACAATTTACTCAGATTCACATATCAATATCATATGGTATTTTAAATATACTCTGAAATATGAATAAGATTAATTTAGTTAGAAATTTTTTAACAATTCAACATTTTAATCATTTATAATAAATATATACTATGACTCATAAGTTAATTCCATTCACATTCACACAAAAATTTATTCAAATTCACATGACAATATCATATGTCATTGTGTATGTCAACAGTGAACAGAATAACAGTTCAGATTCACATGTGAATCTCAATTAACGGAAATTTCGAAAAAAAAAATCATTTTTTGTATATCAATATGGATCTCTATTTGTAGAGGATAAAAAGTTATAAATTACTATATATTCAGATTTTTTTGATAAAAAATAAGCCCTAAAAATTAAAAAAACGAAAAAAACAAAGTGAGTTTTTTTATAATTCGGTAGATGCACGTCCACTGTAAAGTGTATAATCGTGTGGATGATATTAGTCCTTTGGTACCATGGTTTATATTAGTCCATTGTTGAACTTTTGCATATATATATATATATATATATATATATATATATATATATATATATATATATATATATATATATATATATATATATATATATATATATATATATATATATATATATATATATATATATATATATATATATATATATATATATATATATATATATATATATATATATATATATATAAATGGGATCCAATAAGAAATAATATTTTGGTAGGAAGGAATCTCATCACTCATCAAATCATAATAATATCTTTTAAGATGCAACAATATTTTTGGTGTATATATATGTAAGATTAAATGATCTGAAATCAGTTACAAAAATATATCATTCTTACCTTAATTATAACCATTCATACATTAATTACTGATTTCTTACCTTCCTACCAAAATATTACTTCTTACTGGATCCCAACTCTATATATATATATATATATATATATATATATATATATATATATATATATATATATATATATATATATATATATATATATATATATATATATATATATATATATATATATATATATATATATATATATATATATATATATATATATATATATATATATATATATATATATATATATATATATATATATATATATATATATATATATATAGGGCTAGGTTATATTAAGAACCATAGTTATTGTATGGACGTATGGACAAATCTGGTGCGTAGAATAATAATCATCAATGGTTGTAATTAATAACAGAATATTGATTTTTTTAATTAAAAAAATAACAAATTTCCAATTATATCATTCTAAAGGGTAATATGGACTTTTTATGTTTTTTCAAATATGGAATGTGAGATTTTTATGGTAACAAATTTCGGATTTAAATTTAAATTTCAAATTCGAATTCAATTTTATTTGTAAATTGACACTTTGGATCTGTTACAAATTCTAATAAAATTGTATAATTAATTTCAGTTCTTATTCTAAGTTTTTAATCGTGTACATTCTATTAGAATGAACTAAAAAAGCATACAGTAGAATGACTAGTATTCTTAAATAATGGTACTGCATATTTTGAAAGTAAGTTAAACATTTCGGTAGAATGAATTACAAAATCATGCTTATATGAATTACAAAATCATACAGAATCAGATTGTGTAACATCAAAATTACAAGAATAATATACTAGAATCTAACATAAAAAACATAATGACATTCTATAAGAATTACATTTTGTGAGAATGACATTCTGTCAGAATGACTGCCTTGAAATCAAACTTTAGGGCTTCTTCTTGATTTCTCGTGTGAATGCACAAAGAACTACCCTGCAACATCAAAATGATATTCTCACATAGAAACGAAAAAAAACCATAAGTGCAAATACCACAAGTTCAAATAATGACACATGTTTTGCATAATTAATTAATCTTGATTTGATCTTTACCCAAATGAAAATAGAATTCCCATTTAACACAATCGGCATCTTGGCACTAGATTAAGGTTATCTTTCCAACCTTGTAAATTAAATTTTATACCCGATTAATACACACAATCCAAACAACACAAGTCGGACCAAAGCTAAAGGCACATAAATCAATATCTTGACCCATTCGTAAACCCCTTTAATCTTCGCCGTTTGGTTTTTAAAAGGATCCACCATAGTTGACCCAGAAGCTTCAAATCCATCCGACCTAATAATCCCATAAGGGTTTTCATGGGCTCTTGAATAATCATTATCAACTTCCGATTGGGTGGCAAAAATCGTAATCAGAAACCAGAACAATGGATACAGCCTCCATCGGATACAGCCTCGACTTAATCAAATCGGATACAGCCTCCAATTTGACAGAACGGGAATGTGGGAATAGAGAAATTAAATGGGTGAAGGGAGAGTTAATGAGGAAGAGAGATACCGACGAGGATCCGACCAAGTGGGTTACATGTGACGCCGGCCGAGGGAGAAACCGACGAGGAACCGAGCATCTCGACTCTGCTTGTGGCCGTCCTTGCCGTTTAGCGTGAAAAGGAAAACTGAAATTAGGGGTGGAATAGATGAGTCAATTACGTTTTTAATAAAGTGGAAGGAGTTAGTTGCCATAATTGTAGGAATTACTACCTTAATTATTGGTCAAATCTTCCATAATTGTAGGTTTAATTTTATATTTAATTAATTTATTTATAAATTAAATTACTAAAGTACCCTTAGTTGATCCTGTGTTACGATTGGTCCTTACGTCCACACAATAATTACAGTTTTTAATATATCCTAACTCTATATATATATATATATATATATATATATATATATATATATATATATATATATATATATATATATATATATATATATATATATATATATATATATATATATATATATGCTTGGAAACTTGTAAAATCAAAATTCATCTCGGTTGATAGAACATCATAAAGATTCTTGATTTTTATTATAGTAACAATAAGATAAGAATACTTCAAAAAAAAAAAAACATTAAACAGAACCATCAATACAATGGCATCTTCATATCAATTTATCAACGGCATGGAGAATATGTTCCTTCTCCATAGAGGATTTGATGGGTTAAAACTTTTTATATGTTAATATTTTCGACTTTGGATGGGCAGTGGTGTGAAATCAATTATCGTACTATCCACACAACTAAAAATAAGAGTACCTTATAATGATTCAATTTTTGTTTTCATTTACTTTGAATCACGATTTGTCAAATGTTACCGACGGTTTAGACCTATTTCGACTGCTTATACTTTGTTTACGTAAAATTTAGTCTTTTATCATTTTTTTTATTTCATCTCCAATTAGCTTCTTCTTTAGAGTGTGCCTTAAGGGTTAAGGCTTTATGTTAATTGACTTAAATCACGATCCATTTGTTCTCCCTTTCACCCTTTAGTACCAAATACAAATTTACCAAAAGTTGCAAGAAGAAAAAGAAAAGTAAAGGAAAAGATGTAAGTGGAATTTTGTCTTTTACGTTTATGGGTGCCATCGGTCGTTGCTTTATAAAATGCCCCTACATATACAAAAACCACATTTTTGGTTACTTAGCCACTATGTTAAGTAAGAATATTGAATCTTGATTTAGTAAAAAGATTGAATGTGTGTTAATGGAATCACTTAAATTTTTTATATGTTCATCCAATAAAATTACTTTTTCTACAGGGCATCCATAATAACTTTAAATTTTATAACATAAAGATTTTTTACAGACACACTGTTTAATCCAAACTCTTAAAGATTGTTGTATAAATTGATAAAAAAAAAATGATACTTCTGGAAGTTGGTAAAAATATATGAGACAGTGTTCTATAAATTGACGAAAATGAAAATGTTTGTATAAATAAGTATTTAACACGTACCAATTCATAAGTGATTGGTTCTAATAAAAATGTTGCATATCTTTATTATAAAATGGCAAAGTAATGTCCACATATTTTGTTTAAAAATGGCATTATTACATAAATTAGAAGACAATAGAGCATTTTGCATAAATGCATATTTAACCATTTAGTATAATTATATTCTTTAAATACATTTAGAAAGAGTTAGTAATCGATTTATAATATAATCACATTTAGAAAGAGGTTAGTAATCCATTCAACAAAGTGATCAACATCTACCATATATTACAAAATTACCACTATCTTTTGTAATGTTTCGGTTACGAAAATACTTTATTATTGTTGACCAGTTTTCCAAAAATGATATTTTGCAATAATTTTCAATTTGCTTTGGGATTGCAAAGTTACTTTTTCTAAAAATTCTTAGAAAATATTTGATATAACTACAGAAATAGTCGAAACTACAGAAATAGTCGATGTGGTTTGTATATTTTTTTTTGGCTAATATCCAAAAGTTTAATTTGTAAAAATAGTATTTTTTTTTCACTGTTTCAGTATATTTTGGTCTTTAGGTCTAACAGTCATTAGTTATTTGTCGCCATTTTCCCCACGTGTCCTGCACATGAGGGTAATTTTGTCTTTTCATGTTCAGAGACCAAATATACATTTATCCTCTTCTTGCCCTATACCTGCATATACCCAAAGACGAGACGGATATGTCTACCTCTACCTCTCCCATCCACCACCACCCCACCCCGCTCATTCTACCTCATCCCTCATTTCTCTTCACCGAAAACGGCATAACATTGTCCAATTTCTTTCTCAACACCTACAAAAGAATGATCAAGCAGTATCTCCTCTTCCTAACTTATCTCCCCTTCGCCATTCCACATTGCCAGAATTCATGAAGATACCTAACATTCCCGCTTTCTACCCCTTTCAGAATTCGATTTGATCATAGACTCCCTTGCAGAAATCCTGACCATTATATCTACCTCCGCTTCATCCCCTCTCTCTTTCTTTCTCTCTCTCTCTCTCTCTCTCTCTCTCTCTCTCTCTCTCTCTCTCTCTCTCTCCACATTACGTTCTGAAACCACCGATTTCTAAATATTATTAAAGATGTCTGTTAAGGGTTTGGAAGATGAAGTTCAGAAGCTGAAGTGTTACCATGTTGTCAAGTTGGATTTTCTCCTTCTTTATTGATGTGGAATTAGGGATTAGTAAAACTGATGGATTAAATGTTGTTGTTTTGATGTTTATATGGTGGTGAGGTTTTTTTGAATCTACTTATTTTGATGAATTAGCATATGCATACTATAAAGGTTAATTCGTGTACCTTATACCTCAATTCTTCAATAGAATATTAGGCTTTGTAATTGTTGTTCTTGTCAAACATGTAAAGTGTTTATGAATTTTGAAATCGTTATAGTAATAAGTAAAGTACAATACCAATTTGGTGATAAACAAAGTACAATACCAATATGGAACCACTTAACATCCATAATGGTGTTATCTTTATGTAAAGACTAAAATGGTTAATGTGAATAATGAAATTACAATATCAATTTTATAATAAACAAAGTACAATACAATGTCACATTCATCACTACAAGTACTTGAAATGCAAATAGTTTTAAACATATCTCAAACATCATAGCCAAAACCATTAGGCATTACAATAATACCAAAAAATGAACTAATGACATATACCTTCAATAGACCATACCCTCTACTGTAGACCGACATAATGACCTTGAGTAGCCCCTCCGATCTCTCGTTGACTAGCATCTAGACCTTGACTTGCTACCAACTCCTGTTGACCTTAACCGGTGGCTTGACTTGCCCTTCCCTGTCTTATTGTCCTCCACCTTCACCTTTAAAAGTGCTTGAGTTGTGCCTTTTTTGTTTGTAATTGGCACATGTCACACTCCCAAACTTTTTACTAAGCTTCCTTACTTGGCAAGATCCTTAACTTTGACTTTAACTCATCCGACCCTACCTATGTCATGCACAATTATAATTAATAGGCAATTCTAAAACATTTGCATAACAATTAATAAGATGATATTAAGAAATGTACTTATACAATGGCTTCTTGCCCAATGCATTGATGGTATTTGATTCAACCAATCATGTGATGCCTTGTTGTATCCCCGCAACTCCCTCATGCTTCTAACATGGTAAGTCATATTCAAAAATTTAAAATTGGGTTTATCTTTTGTTAACTTCAACATTTATGAGATTTAAACCTGTCAGTTGAATATTAAGCTTAAACGTAATAAATATGTGATACGTGGAATGAAGATAAGTTATTGGAGTAATGCTTCCCTTATTACTCCAAGAACGTATCTTCACCGTACGTGTCACATCTTTATTATGTTTAAGCTTACCATACAGCTCACTCCTCAAAAACTCATAATGCTTGATGTTAAGAAATCGAAAACCCCAATTTCTATTTCTGAAATATATCCCTTGTCATAAAGAAGCATATGCACATGTATGGACATATATGTATAGAATTATATGCATATATCAGACTGTATTCACATTCGTATTTCTATGCATTTGTTCATAGATACATGAAGATGAATATATTTTTTCTATGTATATGCATATGTATATATTTCTACTATTTGTTGTTCGTGTTGGGGTTCATTTCCCACTTGATCATCTACTCCCTTACCTCCCACACCCAAAAGACCATTATCCTCTCTAATGATGATCCAAGAAGATGGTACCAGAGAAATATGCAATCATCCAATCCATACAAATAAGATCGAAATAAAATAAGAAAATGTAAAGAAAAATAAATTTCAAAACATGCAAAAGAAGGAAAACATATATTGCAGCCTTTAAAAGTTGATTACATTCATCATATAGTTAGCATATTTACGAAAGATGACGATGATTACACAAAATATCGCATTTCCTTCCTAGTGAAATATGAACATGATTACACAAAAGATGATATGCAAAAGATGGTTGGAAGTTTTTCCCAAAGTTCTTAGAGAAATGTCATCAACCATAGGAGTGATAAGGATGAACACGTCTATTCTAGCTCCATGATCGTGTATTTTGCAGGTAATGGTGACACAAAATGGAAAAATTATGACATTAATAGTGAACCCCATTCTTTCAGGTTACAAAACAGAAAGATGGTGTCTGAATTTTGGGTATCAATATGGTGGTAAGAAATCAGATGAAACAAAGATGGTTTATATATGAGGATAGCTAATGATTGTAATCATGTATCATCACGGGGTTAATTAACTGATGCAAACTATATGACACAATGAATGACATTTAGACATCTGCAATAAATGTGACTTCAGAAACAAAAAATTACCGGATTTGGATTCGATCTTTGACGGATGCAAAATAGAGTCAAGTGTGTGTGCAGGTAATTGTGACCTTTGACGGTTGCAATGGATCTTCCTCATCTTCAATCCTAATAGTTCGATCCTTTTGAATTTATCAACATCTAAGATGCGTATGCACATAATCAAGAATTTGAAAATAATCAAGGGCGGAAGAGAGAGAGAGAGATATATGGTGGTTAGAGAGAGTAAACGAGAAGAGAAGATCAAGTGTGTAATTTAGGGGTTCAGGTTTGGGAGGTGGGAAAAAAGAAAAAAAATTTCCCCAAAAGTTCGACTGCAAATTTGGTCCTTATAATGAAAAAGCGAAAATGCCTTTGTGTACAGGGCACGTGGGGAAGAAAACGACAGTCACGTAACGTCTGTTAGACCTAGGACCAAAACCACACCGAAATAGTGAAAAATGACCATTTTTGTGAATCGAAAATATTTTGGATATTAGCCAAAAAAAAATGTGCAAACCACAGGCACCATTACTGTAATTTTGTCAAAATATTTTATTATTTAGTGACGAAAATATTTCATAAATTCATATAAAAAGTCTACTTTAATACTGCGACATTGCAACATTTTTGTTATGGTTTTGGAACTACAGTTTCTTCATTTGTCATCATAACATATGAGTCTATTTATAGTGGTAGAACGTTAGTAAGTAATTCTTAGGTTTTTGAATAAATATTAGGGCTTTTGTCATAAAAGTTCTTAAGTTTTTCGAAAAAGTTCTGATTTGTCCTTTTATGGATTTTATGTCCATTAAAGCCCAAAGTTTGCAAACTTTTTTCCATATTTGTCCTGAAAACTTGTGGTAACAAGTTTACAGGTTACCATGAAATTATTTTCGCATAAAAGACTTAATTTTGTAATTTTTTACGTTTTTACCATAAAATTAATTCCGTATAGAAGTCCTTAAGTTTTCGAAAGTGTTCAGTTTTGTCCTCCAACACTGCCACCACCCACCACCGCCTCCTCCTCCACTGCAGTGGTGGTGGGTGGTGGTGGTGGTGGTGGTGGTGGGTAGTGACGGTGTTGGAGGACACAACCGAACATTTTCCAGCAAACTTAAGGACTTTTATGCAAAAATAATTTTAAGGTAACCTAGAAAGAGAAAAGATGGAATTTTTTTTTTAATTTTTGGGGTTTGGTGGACATAAAATCCTAAATGTTATATATGTCCGTTAATATGTTCCACAACAAAGTTAATTTACCTCTCATGAACTGAATAGTTACCAGGTTTTGGAATAAATGATATCTTCTTAACCATTGACAACCGGGTTTCATTTCAGATCCAACCAATTTTGTATGGTTTTATGTCTTTCATTTTTTGTGAGATTTTACTATTGTAGTAATATTAATATGGTTTTACGTTGTCTATCTTTTGTGAGATATTATTATTATGATAATGAAGAAATCAATTAGGAACAATCAATTTCAACATTTACGAATCAAGCTAGATAAGAAATACGGTAGCAAGAATTTATTGGTATGAAGGTTTTGGGCTCAAATCTACATTGAAATAATTGAAAGATGGCTGGTTTATGAAAAAAAAATGTTACATTTACCTAATAATTTGGCTTTTTGCTTAACATGAATATTAAATGTTAGGGTTTATGGTGAAATACGTAAGCAAACTATTTTGATATGTGTATATTTTTTCACTTCGGATTTCTTTGTGCATTTAGGGTCCTTGAGCTTTTTAAATTTATATTAGATACACAATTATAATCTATTGTAGGTCCTAAAGAGGATATAGTCGACTACAATGTGTAATTCGTAAAAGCAATAAAAACTAATGTAAAGAAAAGACTTCACAATCTCATAAATGGAGAGCTCTCTAAACTAAATTTTGACACATGAAACTAAAGTACACTCGATCTAACTAATCTACACGTAGATTAATGTTTAAGGAAGTTAATCCTTATATATGTGTTTTCAAAAAAGAAAGTGGGAATAGTTAAGACACCAAAACTAACATTAAGAGACTGTTTGATACTTGTTGTTTGAGTAAGACTGACGCAATGTCTGATCATGTCAAACTTATCCTGAATCTGACCGGGTAAAAGATAAATTTTAGGGCTTAAGACCGACTCAGAGATAAATTTTAGGGTTATCAAACGGAGTCAGACAGAATCAGAAATAACATCTTACTCGACCTAGTAAAAAGCAAATCAAACTACCCTAAAACGTAGAATAAGAAACATACTTATATTACTTGCAACAAATATATACCATATATCGGGCTTTTGGGCCTGCTAGTTGGGCAGACTTTTATGCGCCCCTAATCAACCCACCATACGTTCCTTTCAATTGGAGTTTTCAAAAGACATCATTGATATTTAGTTATTTTGCATTTTCCTAAAAGAATTTAGCATTTCATGTTATTTATATCAGATATACATTTACTTCAATTTTAATATACAAAAATGTTCAAGTAAACATTTATTTCGTATATTCAATATTTCATTTGGTTAAGCAAGAAACATACTTATATTACTTACAACAAATATATACCATTTATATATTTAATACTTTATTTAACATGAAAAGAAGCATGCTTATATCACTTACACCAAATGTATACCATTTATCTATTTGTACTTTAGTTAACAAGTAAAACAACCATGTCATGTCTTTATTTTTGTTTAAAGTTTTAGATTTAATAATTTATTTATCATAGACAAAGTATATCTTCTCAAGATAATAAAGTTTGTCATATACCAAAATAACGATTAGAGCAACTTATTATAGCAGATTTAGTATTCTTTATAATTTAATAAGCATGTTATTTAATTTATGAATCTAATAAGAAAAGCTTACCTGTCTTTTATAATTTACATGGAGCTTGGCAAGTCTCCTACTTATTATGGGAGGGTGTGTTAGATTCCGGCTTAAAAAGTCCTAGATCTTTGATTAGTCAAAAAGTTTTGCTTAGCTGTTGCCCCACATGCTCATGCATAAATAATTTTCCAAAAATACGTTATTACTCGATGGTCGCTAACGATTTTATATTTCATGAAGAAATTGTATTTTACCTCACAATGTTTAGTCATGGGTTTGTACAGGAAATTCCTGATTTGACATTTATCATTATAACTAATCCAACATACTTTAGTACTTTTGACTTAATAAATACATTGTTATTTGATAGAAAACAAAATAGTATGGTTAAACATTGAGCACTGAATAATTGTCTTGTATCGACAACTATTGTATGATATAAATCATTCTGAACATACCAAAGACGTATAAATATTTTCTTGAATAGAACAAAGTTTGGTCCTCATTCCTCAAATATAATGTAAACAAAAAACGTGATTGTAAGACTTGTATCTCTAAAAAAATTAAATAAAATATAAAATTATATCACGAAATGTTGAATACGATGCTATTGTTAATGTTTATTTAAGATATTACTAGGTCAAATTGACATTGTGAGTAAAAGAAATTAAGATTATTAGGTGATCAAACTTTTTTGATCTGAAAAAAATATATAGTTTTCAGTTATGCAAATGATGATCACTTGCATACAATCTTATACTGACAAAGTACTTGACAGCATGTTTTTACGATACTATAAAACAATTGTATTTGGTTTTATCAAAGTATATATACTGTAAGTATCTAAAATTCAATATTTTTAAGTATATTGTCCCGTGATTAAAAAACCGAAGACAGCACAAAAGCTACACCATCATTACTATTTAATATATATATATATATATATATATATATATATATATATATATATATATATATATATATATATATATATATATAGTGTGTGCGTGTGACGGAACTCGTTTGTATTTCTTTAAGGGCGTGTTTGGCAAAACTAGCTGGTAGCTGGTAGCGGATAGCGGGTAGCGGGTAGTTGGTAGCGAGAAGTTGTGAATTTTAGTTTGTATATGACTGTTCGGTAAAAGTAGCTGGAAGCTTTTAAAATATGTAAAATTACATAAAAGGACATCTGTGTAATTATTGGTTATAGTTTTAAGGGTATTCTAGTAATTAATTGTATAATTGGTAGAGCTTTTTGTTAAACGCTAATTCAACTAGTTTTTAAAATAGTAGCGTGTAGTTTAAAATAAAAGCTTCAAGCTCGTGTCACCGAACGAAGCTTTTAGTTTTTATTAGAGCTATTTCTTAAATGCTAGAAGCTAGAAGCTCTCAAACACTCCGTACCAAACACGCCCTAAGAAAAGGCGGTATTCTTTCGATTGTGTTATTACATAATAGGACGATGATTTGTCTCCAATGTTGTCCTATTGAATATGAGCTAACTATATATATATATATATATATATATATATATATATATATATATATATATATATATATATATATATATATATATATATATATATATATATATATATATATATATATATATATATATACTAGGTTAGAAACCCGAGTAATACACAGGATGATTAAAAAATATATAAAATAATATAAAAATATCAATATTGCATATGATAAAATTGTCATTTGTGAATTTTATTTATTTTGATATTTTATATGATATGATAAATTTTGCTGGTTTTAGATAGGAATTACAAACGCTATGTTCAAATAAAATATGATTAAAATGAAGAATAAGTACCAAAAGTAATAAAAGAATAATACTGAAAATGAAATACGTAATAATAATTCAAAGAAATATTTTAATATTACTTATTTGTTTGTTAAAGCATTTTACTTTCATCTCTTCCTATGCAAAACAACATCGATATGCATTGCTAAAAGGAGATATAGCAATAAAGTATAGCGGTGCTATTCGGCCAGTTAAATCGGTTTTCGATTAAATCGGTTTAGTTTAATCGGTTTTTTAACATTTCCATGTTTGCCCCTATAATCCCCTGTTTACAACATTTATCACTCAATCTGTAACACTATCAAATTTATAAAGAAAACCACCATACGACACCTTCATCTAAAGAAAACCACCATACGACACCTTCATCTTTCTCCATTACCATCCATACACAACACCTTACACTACCAAATACCATCACTATCTCGCACCACCTGCATCATCATCATCATCATCATCCATCGGCCCTTCACCATCATTTTATTCCGCCATTACCTTCCTGCAATTCAGAAACACAAAATGGAGGTCGTTGGAAATTGTATGCCAGTTAGTATGAAGAGATAATTAATACAGTTTCTAACATTATTGAAATGTTCACATGTTTTCCCTCTTCTTCCTGAACTGTTCATATGTTGTTTGATAGATCCGAAATTAGTTGCTTTATAGACCTAACCAATGGCTCCTAGCATATCTTTAAATAAGGAATAAGGGTATTAATGACATTTAAGTGTCAATTTATTTGTTCCTATTTAGTTTCATTTTAAAACTAAATAGTCTTGCCTTCGTCAACCTCTTTTCTTATAAAAAAAATAAAAGCATCCAAGTTTTTTCAGATGTGTCAATGGTTGGCAAGAAACCAAGAATTATCTCTCCATCTTTTGACACGTAAATTTCATTAATACCCTTCACAACTTCATCTATTTCCTTCATTTCAACATCAAAATAACGAAACAATTTTAATTAAGGCATAACTCAAATAAATTGAGATAAATCATCTTCAGATATTAAATTAGTAAATAAATAAATTGACCATTTATACATGCATCCCATGCTTGCCTACCTGCAAGTAAAAATTGAATAAAGTTTTATGATTCCAAGTAATTAGGCAATACAAATCATGATAGCCACTTAACCCAAGAACAGAAAATATATGTATATAAAAACTTACCTCAGTTGGTGTTCCAATATCGTATCACTTCCATGATAATTGTTAGTGATTAGGGTTACCCTAATACCCATTAGGGTTTAGGTTAGCCCATTAGGGTTTAGGTCAGGCCAAGAGCCCATTTTGTATCCCTATTTATATAGGGTTAAACCATCGATATTATTATCAACCAATTTTATATTATAACATGGTATCAGAGCCGGTGTCCTGCACCCCTGTAACCTCATCGAGCCTACGTCTCTGAGGGGGAGTGTTAGTGTATCCCACATTGGTGTGACACGGTCCTATAAGATTGGGGAGTGTTAGTGTATCCCACATTGTATCAAAGCTCTAGGTTAAAACCTGCTACTGACCACAACCAGCCGCCGCTGCCCTCCACCTCTGGCGACCTTCTAGTCGTCGGAGGTGCCTTCAATATTTTTTTTCCTTTCCACTTCTTTTCATAAATAATAATATAGTCGTCGGTACCAAACCAAAGCTTCGTCATCGGCTTCTTCTACTGTCTCGTATGCTACGGCCCCTCTCCTTGGATGGCATTTTCTTCTCCGGACCTTCTCCGCTGGGCAGGCTCTGATATGCAGTCGTCTCTCTCTCTTTCCACACTGCAGTCGTCGATCTAATCGGAATTGGCTTCGTCCGCCGCAGCTCGAGTCATCTCTCTCTTGTTCGCTGCCTTTCTTCGGACTCCTCTGTCGCCAACTCCATGATAGTTGTCGCCGCCACCGACTCTCTCTTCTTCTACATCGGAACCGCCTCTGGTCGCCGCTCCTTCTCTCTTCTTCTTCGACGAACAGTCACGATTAGCCGTCATTGTCAAAGCTCTGCCACCGCCGCTGCTGCTGTTTTTCAATTATGTTTTTTTTATGTTTTGTTTATTTTTTCAGTTTCATCGTCTCCCTCCTGATCAAACTGCGGGGGGATGTTAGTGATTAGGGTTACCCTAATACCCATTCGGGTTTAGGTTAGCCCATTAGGGTTTAGCTGAGGCCAAGAGCCCATTTTGTATCCCTATTTATATAGGGTTAAACAATCGATATTATTATCAACCAATTTTATATTATAACAATAATAATATGATAATTCAAGAGGTAAGCTTTCTAAATAATCATATCCTCTACGATTATTATTCACGTCAATAACTGCAGTCGACCTATCTTTAACTTCATTCAGATTTTTTTCACTCGCTTTTTCTGCATCTTCAACAGTGGCTATTTTATGGTTACTTGATCGAGAGAGAGAGAGAGACAGAGAGACGAAAAATAAGGTTAGAAACTAAAATCCAATACGAGATAAAGAGGGGGGGCACATAAGAGAAAACAAAGAGTAAAAAAATAAATATAATGATAAAGATAAAAGAGAACGATGTCCTTTGTACATACAAGAAGTACCTCTGAGAAAAATTTGAACCAATTGCGACTCAATACAGATAACACATGAATTTAAATATACAAACGTCAAACCCTTGCTCACATTGGTTAACTTTTTATAATCGTGGTGGACCTTCTAGAAACCAAAAGTACAAATCAAAACCTAAAAAATTGAAATTTTATATACACGGAGAAACCTAGTTGTTATATTCAAAACCCAAAAGTTGTAATCTTTAAAAGGGGCAAATATGTAACTTTAACTTAAAATTTTGTCTAAATAACATTGCATCCAAACTAAGGAAGCATTGTGTATATGTTATACATGAAAGAGAAACATACCCCATTAGGAAAAGGGTTATTGACATAATGGCCCTATAAACTATCCTAAATTATTTTAAAAGGCCCTTAAACTAAATTTTGGT
This sequence comes from Cichorium intybus, assembly GCA_023525715.1. NCBI lineage: Eukaryota > Viridiplantae > Streptophyta > Magnoliopsida > Asterales > Asteraceae > Cichorium > Cichorium intybus. The sequence goes on along the minus strand of CM042011.1, from coordinate 137,500,507 downwards.
CGTTCCAAGCCATTAAACTCAAAAATATTGTGTCCATTTAGTCTTTAGTCCCTTTTGGAAGGGTGACTGGTTCAAACGGTGATAAAGATGATGTGGAATTAAATTATACAAAATAAAGAGTAAAGGCCAACCAATATACATGGTCTCCTCCCCCAACTACTTCAAAGACCACCCAAAAACCCCATTCCCCTTACCCACCTACATCAACAACCTGTAAATAATGTAACCCACAATAAAACAAACCAAACCCCATTCCCCTCATTTACGTGTCATCATCTCACATTGCTACATTTGGTCCATACGGGGCAGCCACATTTATGACAAACCAAACCGGCGTATGTGTTGTGAGTTTCCTCACCTTCCAATCTTGATCCACCGACTTCACACCCGGGACTCGCCTAAGCATCTCTGCCTACTAATGTTTTTAAAACATGTATAAGAATAAAATAAATTTTATATATTCTCACCGCCATCGTTTTGGTAAATATTGTCTGAAAAGAAGGTAAGAAGTCTGGATTATAACCTGCTCTTGGGAGATGTGAACTGCGAAGCCATTGATGAGATGTTTGTAGCTGTATAGCTTTTTGTAGGTTCCATCGTTGAACAATGTTTCAAGAAGTTTATCGTGTTTTTGTTCCAGGTGACTCGAGTATGATGTAACCAAATCACTGAGATCAAAGAGTAAATAATGTTATGAGAATTTATATACATGGTTTTTGTAAGAAGTTGTGAGAAATAATGAAGGAATATGGACCTGGTAACATCGAGATGAAGGAATTTATATACATCGTTTGGAATTTGACCGATGAAAGGATTATTGGTAGTGTTTGGTTTATTCAAGCTGATGAGATGAGAGATGGTCTGGATTGATTAATATACGATGGTTTTGTGGCTGATTGTCGAATTAGGGTTTAAGAAAAAATACGTATTCAAGATAGAGAGAGACGATTCAGTCCGGGGGAAGAAGTTGAATTACTCGATGTGATTGAGATTCGAAAGAGAGTGAAGCGAGAATGGGGGGAAGAATGATGACGGTCTTCATCATCTTCTCCAATCTACTCCCCAAAGTAAACCCAAATCGCACGTAACAACTTTACTCGCATTAACGGTCTTCATCATCTTTAGTCCCAAATCGGCTTCTCGACCACAAGGCGGGGGCTGAGTTTGAGCTCAGTCGACTTCTTCTCTCTCCTCGCTCTTCCAAGAATCGAAGGCGAGGGGTTCTGTACATGCGGCGACTCCCTTCAGGAGGTATCTCCGATGGTCGGTTGTCCAAAGCAAGCAGCGTCAGGTGAGGGTTCCATGGCCGACAGGGAGGCGGCGACGTCGGAAAAAGAGAGAGACAGCGGGAAAACTTTTCCAATCAGAGCTTCTTGCAGGCTTGAGGTTGTTGAGGAGGGATGGTGAGTCGGGCGATTTGGTGGTAGTTTACTAGTAGATATTCCCCAAAACCACGTCTCACGTGTTTTTATGAGCAGTTCGTGTGACGTGTATCATAGTGTACACGTGGTGCTTACATGGTTTTATTGTGACATTATTTATTTAATTAGAAATTATATTTCAACCGGGTAACCTGTTAATTCTTAAAAAAATGACTAAATTAACAGTTTATTCTGGAGTTTAATGGCTTAAAACCAGCAAATTTTAGTTGAGTGACCTTTTAAAATAATTTGGATAGTTTATAAGGTCATTATGTCAATAACCCTTAGGAAAATGTCGTTCCATCATTTCAACTAAGAGATGTAATTGGTGGTAAAGCTTCTACCGAGTAAAACAACAATATTAATAACTACTATTTTAAAGTGAAAACCTTATGGTACTAAATAATAAAAAGTATGTAATCGTCCAAATTCCAAAAAGAACTACCTCTATATGTACATTTTCTGAAGATTTGTTGCAAAGTATCCTAGAACTTACAAGGGTGCCGTCAGATGAGAGCCAACATGAGAACGTTGATAGGTGGGGAAAAATGAACCATTCCCTTAAAAATTGCCCCTACAAATAAGTACAAATTCACAAAGTTATTAATTGGGACTTGTGATACAATTAATGATCTAACTAATTTTGCTGCAAGCTTTTATAATTGCATCGACTGTGACACATGTATAGATGATAAGTTGGTAAGAATGTTTGTCCTTTTTCATAATTGTGAAAGACATTTTTTGGTTTAGTTTTGCATCTTTTTATTTAGTTTGTATTCAGGTCTTCCATTTACACCTGATAAAGTAATACCATGATGCATAATCCAAACCAACTGATACCAAAGCCCAAAAAAATATGAACTACCAGATGTGGTTATTCAGGTCTTCCTTTTTTATTACTTTGTATTGTTGATCCAAAGCCCAAAAAAATACTGAAAATGAAAGAAGTTATTTATTGTAAAATGATTAAAACCCTAAATCAATTAAGAATTGTAAACGCAAACATTTTGGGTATCATATGAACTACCTGATGTGGTTATACAGATTGAAATATCAAGAATATGCTTCTTTTACCGTAATCTCACATTCAATGTACATATGCTATTATGCGACAACTTATAAAGTTTTGCAGCCATCAAGCATCACAATTTTAATAAATTATCGATATAATGAGCAGATAAAAATTAGCTTCTTAAATATAGTTTCTCACAAGACATGGCCTTTTTTTATAAATTATAACCCACTAATAATATCTACCAATCACCATAAAGAGTTGATTATCAACAAAAAAGCGTAAATCCCTATACCTGAATTAAGAATCTGCACCGCAAAGTGAAACTTTTCAAGTTTATCATGCTTTATGAATCGTAACAACGAAGTAAAAATTCAATAGATGAGAAAGAGAATTGAGGTTAAAAATATGATCTTGCAATTAATGAAGAAGCTTCAACTTTCATAATTACCTTATAATCAACGTTCATGGTTGTTTGCGTGTCTGTATCAAAAGAGGAAGAAAAAGATCGAGGGAAAGAGGGTTTACACAGAACTGATTGAGAGCAAAGGGTTTATGGTCGAATGTTTACCTGTTTGATGGTGGAAGACGATAAAACCGAGAGAGATAGATGTAAATAGAGAGATGGTACGTCCATGAGAGAAAGATCAGAGACGATCGAGAGGCTTCAAACGCGGATGGATTGTGGGTTTGTGTGAGATGGTGCGTTGGTGCTTAGTAGGCGATGTAAACGGAAATAGAAAAATAGATCAGAAACGTACCTTGGGTGATGATGGCGATATCAGATGAAGTTAAAAGAATGGTGGAGAGTTAGGTTACCTGTGACCTTGAAAGAGTAGATTTCGATGAACCCATGGCCAAGTGTTTCCCGTGAAGAAGAAAATATGGTGAATGCATTTGAATCGGTAAATACCCACATCTATACTCTATGTCTGTGAATTTGGAAAGAGAAGAAACGAAGCAATTGATTGAGAGAATGAATAAGGCTGCGGAATACATGGAAGAAAAAGCAGGGATGGAGAGGAAAGCGGAAACGAAGCAATCAATGGTGACATTCAAAATTTTATCAGGAGAAAGCCACTCATTATAAAAAAGATATATATATATATATATATATATATATATATATATATATATATATATATATATATATATATATATATATATATATATATATATATCTACTATACCTAATAAATAAAAATAAATTTTGCCACGTGTCCTTTTTATAATGAGTATCCTCCATATGACACGTGTCTTAGCACTCAGTTTTCTTCTTTTCCCGCTCACACCTCCATCGACTTCCATCTCAATCCCCGTCTCTTTCCCATTATCACGGTTTCTGTTTTTTGAAATTCAATCCCATAAGATTAGTAACGATTTAGCAAAAATCACGATTGAAATCTTAGATTATATCTCTTTGAAAACCTAGATATCACTCACTACAAATACGCAGCCGTTACCACCATCACTACCGTCACCGGTCACACAGACTTCGCCATCCCCTCCGTCACCATATCCTTCATCAGCCATCTCCAACGCTTGGCAGCAAATCATAAAATGAAAGGTATCCCATATCTCATTCATAGCATTCTCAATATCACTGTATTCTCTCATTCTCTTCTTCTTACAACCTTTCAAGTAGAATCTTAAAAACCCTAACTTGTAATTGGTTTTTTTAACGTCTGTCGAGTATACCTGAGTATACCTGTTGTCGAACTTGCTAGGAAATTTAAGGTTTTGAATTCCAAAAAACAATTTGTGTATGTATCTCTCTATCCATCTCCTTCTATGCGTGTGTATTTTCATTCGTTTGATTTTGTAAGAAGGAAGTTACTTTAATTTATGTTAAAGTAACATCGTATTTCATATTTATCACTGCAACAGCTAAGAGAGGTTGTAAAGGGCTTCTTTCTATTTCCTGAAATCATTCTCTTTTTGGGTATTGACCATATTTGTATACGTTTTTTTAATCATATTTATTGTTTGTGCAACTAAAGTGAATTCTTGTAATGTTGGAGGTGACTTTGCAGGCGATGTCCCTATGAAATTTCAAGAATGAGATGGTAATTATCTTCTTTTCTCATTGTTGTGGCTTTTTCTACTTGAAATAACATTTAACCTGATTACTTAAAAGTAACAGGTTTGACCGTTGAACATTTAACCTAATTACATAAAAGTAACAGGTTATTTGTAAAGAAATATAGAATCCTATTATGTCGACTACAACATTGTTTGATTTCCGCTAAACAAGGACAAAGTGGCCATTTTACAGGGGTAAGTTCTCTTGACCTATCAAACTTTATTGAGATAAGATGTAGAAGTGGTTGATACCATTGACTAGACAACCTCTTGGAATTTCTTACAAATATAATAGTGATAAGAACCAAATATGACCGCTATCATTGATGAGACAATCTCAACTGAGTCACCAAAGTTAAAATTTTCTCATTATTGATTTATTATGACATTGGAATGTGGGTAGTGAGCTTTTATGTATATTCTTCAAGGAGTTATGAAGGTTTTAAATTATGCCTTAACGATACTTGGAGTATCTCATAAGCCTTTTATGACGGCCTTGGTAGCTACATACTGAAGCCTTGATTAATTAATACAGCCCAGTAATATTCTATGATACATGAATAGATTTATATATGCACCCTTCCCTTTTTACTCAACACTCTATGTATTTCCCACTAATATTTAACCTAACATATGTTATATAACGTGATATGTGTTAGATTAAGTAGAGTCGATACATGAACCGTTACCCTGTGGAATAGATAATTTATAATGGTGCTTTAAAGGGTAACCGTACAGGAACTACTACCCTTAAATTTGGTTTCCAAGTACTTTTACCTTATTACCCTTTTCCTCTTTACCCATTCTTGAAGTTGTTTATGTCATAGACATATGTATATCTATTCTTTTGTATTGATTACAGATGCGGTTCAATCTAAGAAAGTCTTTTCCATAAAGGTGCAATTTTTGGTATTTTCAAAACCACTTTTCTGATTTAGTTTGGTTTTGAAAACCACTTTTTTGGTTCACTGGAACGAGGTTTTAGGGTGAAACAGTAACATCAGGCACATTTTCACACTTTCAAGTCTTATATTGTTATGTTGGTAGAAAAGATGTAAGTACATTGCTATTAAAGTAAAAAATATAAGTACGTTGCTCTTATGGATTAAAAGCAAATTATGGTGCCTAAATTCCCTCTCCATTCAGTTTTCATATTAATTTTATTTTAATGACAGTTTTGTTTATTGCATACCCATTGGCAATTTTGGAGTTTTAAGATTTATTTTTGCACGAATTCATTGGTATTTATCACTTCATTCTTGTAAGTTTCTGGTAACTGTTATAATATTAATGTGTAATATGGGATCAATTTTCTGACAAAGATGAAAGGGAAGAAAGTGGTGGTCCTCGGAGAGACGCACTGGGGAGAAACCAATAAGAGTTGTTAGAAAATTTGCAGGTTTTGATTTTTTTTCATGGTTTGAAAATATCTTTGTAAGTGTAAAGTTAATTCGGACAATTTTACCCTTGGCGGAGAGTGTGCTGAGCTTCTTGTGCCGGATGGCTCATCTCTGAGTTTTTCAAGTTTTGCTCAATAGTTTTGGAGTTAATTTCTCAAGTCACAGGTTGACTTTTTTTTTAACCAAATCGGTTTTTTCATTGTGATGCGGAAGTTATTTTAGTGATTCCTATGTCAATTAAAAGTTAATTCAGACAATTTTAGCCTTGGTGGAGAGAGTTTTAACTTAATTTATCAAGTTAGAGATTGGACCTTTTTACCCCTGGTTGGAATGCTCCTTGTGTTCAGACATAAAGGCTCTTGGTGTTGGTAGTGGTTCTAAAAGTACATAACTATTAACATAAAAAGTAAGAAACTGATCGTTGTTGATTGTTGTTACAAGAAACAAACCTGGAGGGGTAACAAATTTTGTTCCTTTAAACCTCAACAAGCAATAATAGTATGTGTATGGTTTTGTATGTTTGTATGGTTAGATGTGTGTTTGTATCATTGTGTGTATATATGTGTGTGACTTCCATGGAAGTTACAAGATTTACAAAATCAACGTATTTCCATTTGTAGTTTTTTGTTGGTCCAGTATGTCAATAAACATCCTATAAATTAAGAATGGTGTTATTTGCATGGATATCAGACTCATAGTAATTAACATCTTTGTGATCAAGGGTAAATTTTGGACTCCCCCCCCCCCAAAAAAAAAAAATCATTCTAAATGTAATTGTATGCATTTTAATATATGTAATTTAAGCGTCTTTATTTTTACTACTTAACAGTAGCGTTGTTTTAAGGCTATTTTGGCCTAATGCTTACTTATTGCAATAATTAATATGAAGTACTTTGATTTATTGGGTTAAAGCTTATTTTACTTTAATAACAAAAAAATCAAAGTAATTTTTTACACAATAATTTTTAAGTTCTCGACCCGTGTTTAACACGGGTTTCTAACCTAGTATATATATATATATATATATATATATATATATATATATATATATATATATATATATATATATATATATATATATATATATATATATATATATATATATAATTACACTGAAGCCCTATAATGTTTCTGATGTTGATTTAAAAGGTCCCTAAGTTTTTTCATTTGCTTTCTAAGGATATGAAATGTATAATTAGCTGTTGTTTTGGTCCCTTAAACTTATAATACCGGTAAATAAAAGATGACGTGGCTTAATCTTTAATAAATAGATAAATAAATGATGATGTGGTGCACATGTGGCCCTCTTGTTGGTTTTTTTATTTATTGTTGTTTGATCTTAGTCAAAATAGAGTTGAAGTGGAACTGCACAAAGCAAATTGAAACACCGTGACCCATTTCAAAAGTTCATAATGAGTAAGACTTTTATGCCGATTGAAACAAATATTGGCGGATTAAACTTACTCGTCGAACTAGGTCATAACAAAGGTGCCGTCTGATATCTCGTCGAGGATTTAAAGGAAGACCTCTGAGAAGAGATTCTTCATCAATCCCACGAGTAGCTACCCATTTGTACTGATCGTATCTCCGGACATATTCTCGGAGCTCCGATAGCAGCTGCCGGTGACGCATCCATTGTTCAGCATCAGTTCGCCTAATCCTCCATTCTTCAAATCTGACCGTTGTCGATTGAAGATACGTCTGCATATTTCCAATTAACAACGTAAAGAGAACTAGCCCTACAGTCGCTATTATGTCGTTTGATGTGATTTTGACCGACTACACCAACTACACAACACTCAACAGTGTTTATTCACAGATACGGGAGGGCTTCCGACAAATCGATTGGACCAATGGAGATCAGGATCGTGGAAAACAGGGCGTTTGCTGTGTAATTGCCATTATCGTCATCACAGCGATGAAGCAGAAATCGAGATTGAGATGGGGAAATTAAGGTTAACAAATTGAAACACAAAGAATCGATTTGGAGATGATTCGGTTGATGAGCTTAGAATACACAATAGAGTAACTAACGACAACGGAGGTGACAATGAAGTTGCCACCGGAGAACATGGTGTGTTTAGATGCAGTCTTCTTCATCGAATAATTTCTTGACTTTAGATGTAGTCTTCTTCACCTAAGAAAAGAAAAAGCATGGTCTTCTTCATCGTGGTATACAAAAGTCAAATCAGAAAATCCTAAAGAGATCTCGACTTTAGATGCAGCCTTCTTCATCGAAACATTTCTTGTGAGTTGAGAATGTCTTTCTTCAATTGTAGGTTTTTTTGAGTTGGAGATGGTGATGATGTGTATGAGTTCTCTGCACACGTGTAAATTTTTTAATGAAAATACAAAGGGGTGACCGGGTTACCCCTTCACTTTTTGTATAAGGACATTTTAAAACTGGAAAATTAGACTTCATGCCTTTAGAAAGCCAAAGAAAAACGTTATGGATCTTTTAGAACCGGAAACATTATAGGGCTTCAGCGTAATTTTGATATATATATATATATATATATATATATATATATATATATATATATATATATATATATATATATATATATATATATATATATATGTTCAAATACATTTTCTAAATATTGTGTGATTGTAGGACTAATTCTGGACCAATCATTTGATAGGGCAATTTTGGAAAATTATTAATTAAAATATTTTTCATATAATAATAATTTCCTAAATTTATGGTAACTGATTTTTTATTAAGGCTATATTAATGTCATCTAACCACATATTTCTCTAACCCTACGTTCGCAATCGGTAACGTCGTCGCCGGTTTTCAGACTCCGATTGTGCATTTGGCCCTTCTACATGCTTCGATTCCCCAAGCACCTCTACCGTCGTTGGTGTCTCATCGTGTTCAAAAATCAAACCTGGTTTGATTCGCAAAGCCAAAATAGAACAAGTTCTAAAACTAGGCTTTAATTCATCATTGCCGAAAAGATGAACAGGCCAACCAAGAAACTTTATTTGAACATTAACCTGCAAGTCCAAGTCAATTTCACACGGTAAGTTCATATTTAAAATATTTAAATGATCAATTTCATACCAATTTCATATTTATTGTTCAATTTCAAATATTTTAAATTATTTGCTCCTCTTTCATTATTTTCCTGTAACTTTATTTTAGAATTCATACTTTATGTTATCTTGTAAGCTACGTCTGTTTATCATATTACAAGAAAATGTCACATTTGTTTATACTCAATTAATGACTTCCACGCATGAAAGTTTTTTATTTTTTTTCTCATGGTGATAAAAACAACAAATTGTCATTCAACAAGACTGAAGTCGTATATCAAACTTGAGTTGAAGAAAATAGAGACTTCGAGTAGAAAAAAAACTTGCAGTGGCCATTGGTTAAGAAAAACGATGGGTGGTCTTGAAAAGAAAAAATCGCAAGGGATATAACCGATTGCAGCGAAGAAAAAAAAGAAAAAAACGTGTGGTGGCCATTAGTTAAGAAAAAAGAGGGGTGGTCTTGAAAAGAAAAAATCGTGGGTGATCCAAAGAAAATTGTCGGCGTCTCAATGCCGGAGCATTCTTAGAGAATGTGGGGTATTCTTTGAGAATGTAGAGGTATTCTTTGAGAATGTGAATGTATATAGAGTATTTTTTTGATAATGTGAATGTATTTTTTTGAGAATGTTATGACAAAATAAAGTAAATAAAGTGTATTCTTTGAGAATGTGAGGGTATTCTTGTTGGATTAGGTGTCTAAGCCATGACTTATAATTGAACTTTTATCTTATGGTTAAAAGCAAAGTCCATTTGGGTTGCCCTCATGGGTGGAGGAAAGATAGTTCAGTGGAGAGAATAGTTGATTTATTAATTGTATAATAAATCAATAGAAAATATATATATATGGTTTATTAATATATTTAAGTGCTAATATATTAATTAGAAACTATATTAATTAATTGAGATTTAATCTAGAATTAATTGGATTTAATTTGGAGATTAAATTAATTAATTAAAAAGGTGCAGGGACTGGTATGGCATTTATTCAATAGTTGAATAACTGGCCAGGAAAACCAGGGACCAAAAGTGGCGCCAACTTGGAGGCTCCTCCAAGGGTTTGGCGAAACCCTAATTAGGGTTTGGTAAGCCTGGTCCAAGTGGTCAAAAGCCTTGTCCAATTGGAGGCTCCTTAGGGTTTCAGGTGTAACCCTAGGAGGCTATAAAAGGAACCCCCTGGCACCTCATTCTTTACGCCACCTCTCTCTGGATTTACTCTGCTGGACTGATTCTTCCATCCCCTGGGTGTGACTTTCATCTGAGGCAGGATAATTTTGCTGCTGCTTAAAAGGATCATAAGATCTAAGGTTGGTTTTTCTTGATTCTTCTTTAGAATTGAATTGTATCCTTTAGGTTCTTAGTTCTAATCTTCATAGAAGAAAACATAGATCAATATTAGGGTTGCATGTGAACCTTAGGTTATTTTGTGTTCATTGATTGCATAGAAACCCTTCAGTGGTATCAGAGCTAGCTTGTTTTCTTGTGATTGATTATGAACTGCATAAACTGTTTTGTGCCTTAGGGTTTTTGCGAAAATAAACCCTTGGGAGGAGGCTAAATTCGATCCCAAGGCTAGGGTTTCCTAACCCTAGCCGCCACCCTCCTTGGTCCCTTCCTTGATTGCTTGATTTGCTTGCCTTATTTGTGTGTTGTTATTTTTGGTAACTAAATCAATTAAAATAACTTGAACCCTTTTATTTGGCATGTGAATTTCGAAAATCTAAGGGCCAATACAGATTAATTAATTTGATTAATTTGGTAATCTGTAACCTAGATTTAATTAGTTTAATTAATTGATTAATTAAAGGACCAATTAAATCGGATTAAAGAATTAATTAATATTTTCAAAAATTAGTAATAATTTTAGAAAATTAGAACTTAATTAATTCTAAAATATTTTAATAAGATTAAAATATATCTTATATGTATTTATGATTAAAAGTTAATTTAATACATATAAGAAAATTGGTTAGTCTACCGCTAGTAAGCCTCATTCACAAAACTGTCCTATAAAGAGGGTATAAGGCGACTGACTATAAAATGTTAGTCTAATGGGTATCTACTCTTACCCACCGCTCTCCTGGTCAGTCGAGTGTCGTTAGCTGAACGGGTATGATAGAACCGCTAAGCCTCTTAAAAGTATAATGCTATAATTGAAAGTACTAGAACCCTAAAACAAATCCCAATCTAGTTACTTAAGGAAAATGTGAATTTGATGCTACCCCATGAAATTGCACATTGCACTTTATGAAACGTTGGTGGAGCGTGTGTGGTTTACCGGCACACCAATAGGGGTTCATAAAGAGTGGCAATGGGTGTCTCGGGTGTTATCATTGTTGATGGAGCGTGTGTGGTTTACCGGCACATCAATTTGAGATGATAATGGACCCCGAGAGCACCAAGCTAATTTGCATGGTTATTCACACCCGGTTTGTGATCCTCGGCATCCCAGTCACAAACGGTGGGGCATATCCGAGATTAAACATGCTATTGAACAGTTCAATTAATCTCATAAGAAACTAGGAATTCCATTTATAATAAGATTATTTTTCCGCGGTGGAATCGGCTGAATCGTCATTCGCCTACCTTTATAAAATTTGCTTATAGATTACGGCATCCCTCTTCTATGTTGCAAATTGTTATAGTTGGATCCTAGCCTTATTTTATATTGGGTTAATATAAGGACCGACAAGTATCTAATTAAACTTACCTTCTTTTATAGATGTCTTCTGCTGATCAATCCGCTCCCCAATCAAACTCCAGTGTTCCCTCAATCCTCTCACTATGTTCCAAGGTTCAATTGAACGGGACAAACTATAATGACTGGATTAGAAACATCAAGATGGCTCTGAGGTATGAGAACAAAGAGTATGTTCTCGAGACCGAGCTTGTCGATGTCGACCCAGAAACTGCTACTCCCGAGGAAATTGCCTCGTACCAAAAACATACTGATGATGCAACCAAAGTGGCCTGCATCATGATCGCCACAATGAACCCCGAATTGCAGAGAATATACGAAGACTACTGGCCCTATGAGATGCACAAGGAGCTAGCGGAAAAGTTCCGCAAGCAAGAGCGCATCGAAAGGTGCGAAGTGGTCAAGGACTTCACGAACAGCAAACCCAAAGATGGAGAGTCCATCTGCGCTCATGTGCAAAGAATGCAAGGTTACGTGGAGCGGCTTAGAAAGCTTGCGATGCCTGTACCGGAACAGTTGGCCGTTGACATAGTGCTTAACTCGTTGCCGAGTTCTTATGACCAGTTCAGGCTGGCTTATCATTTGAACAACAATCAGGCTAATATGACTGAGTTGCATCGCATGCTTCGAGTAGCTGAAGACGGGATGAAGGGTAAAAGTGTACCCTCGGTTAATCAGCCCGTTCTAGCCATTGGAAGTGGCAAAGGAAAGAAAAGGAAGGGCCCTCCTAAGCAAAATTGGAGGGAAAAGGTTCAGGCCGGGTCATCCAGTAATGGCTCGAGAACCAAGACTTCCCAAATTCCTTGTGTGGCCAACCCCGATGAAGCAAACTGTTTCTACTGCAAAGAAAAGGGTCATTGGAAGAGAAGCTGCCCCAAATACTTGCAGGATGTCAAGGATGGGAAAGTAAAGCCATCGACAGCAGGTATATACACTATCTCTAAAAACTCACCATCTTCTAATTCTTGGGTCCTTGATACAGGATGTGGTTTTCACATTTGTTCTGATATGCAGGGCCTAAAGGAAAGCAGGGAGGTGGAGCACGGTAGACTGAACTTGATCATGGGCAATAGGAGATCGTCCCCTGTTACCAAGATTGGAGTTTATAGTTTAGTGCTTAGTAGTGAAGTTTGTTTAGATTTATTAGATTGTTGCTATTCGCCAGAAATGGCAAGAAATATTATTTCATTTCACGCATTATTCAGACAAGGATTTCATTTTTCTTTTGATAATAATATTGGATCTATTTCTGTTTTCAAAAATGGTATTTTGAATTTTACTGCTTATCCTTGTAATGGTGTGTATGAAACTGTGAAATGTGTTGACAATCTAGGACAAAGTGTAAATTATATTGATTCTACTAGTGACGTGGAAAAGGCATGTCTGTGGCATAGTCGGCTCGGCCACATCAGCAAGAAACGCATCGCCCAACTCCAAAAGGATGGAGTGTTGGAATCATTCGACCTCAAGTCGGACGATGTATGCGAATCTTGTCTGTTGGGCAAGATGACTAAATCACCTTTCAAAGGGTCTTTTGAAAGAGGTGAGGGTCTATTGGACATTATTCACACGGATGTGTGTGGTCCATTCAGATCAACCACAAAGGATGGCACGCGGTTCTACGTGACTTTTACCGACGATTTTAGTAGATACGGTTACATCTACTTGATCAAGCACAAGTCGGACACCTTTGAAAAGTTCAAAGAGTTTAAGAACGAAGTAGAGAATCAATTAGGCAGGAAGATAAAGATGCTCAGATCCGACAGAGGCGGAGAGTATCTAAGTATCGAGTTCCTGGACTATCTAAAGGAATGCGGAATAGTTTCGCAGTTGACACCTCCCAGGACACCACAGTTGAACGGTGTTGCAGAGAGGCGCAACCGAACCCTGTTGGACATAGTTCGTTCCATGATGAGTCGAGCTTCACTTCCCATTCACTTCTGGGGGTATGCCTTAGAGACTGCCGCCCATATCCTCAATCTTGTCCCAACTAAGAAGGTTGCGAAAACACCTCATGAGATGTGGACGGGGAAAGCTCCCTCGTTGGCACATATCAAGGTCTGGGGTTGTGAGGCTTTCGTTAGACGAGAGACTCAAGACAAACTCGCAGACAGAAGTAAAAGGTGTTTCTTCATTGGTTATCCCAAACAGTCCTTTGGATATCTATTCTACAGACCGAGCGAGGACGTGGTCTTTGTAGCTAGACGAGCAGTCTTTCGAGAGAGAGAGCTCGTATTCAAAGAGGACAGTGGGAGTACCATTGATCTGGAAGAAATTCAAGAGTCATCAGATGACGCAACCTTAGGAGAAACTAGCAACCAACATGAGGAAGAAGTTCCTGTTGGCCCGACAGATGTATCCTTACCTCTTAGGCGTTCTAGTAGGGTTAGCATGCCACCCGAGTTTTATGGGTTCCATATAACTTCGGATGGGGACACTTTTGTCAGTGATAGGACACTGATAAATTTGGATGAACCAGCTAACTACCAGGAAGCAGTGGCAGGCCCTGAGTCTGCCAAGTGGAAAGAGGCCATGGATAGCGAGATCAAGTCCATGTATGACAATCAAGTTTGGAACTTGGTTGACAATGTACCGGGTCGAAAGACAGTCGGGTGCAAATGGATCTTCAAGAAGAAGACAGACATGGACGGAAAGGTACACACTTTCAAGGCAAGACTGGTTGCGAAGGGCTTTACTCAAACCCCAGGGGTTGACTATGACGAGACCTTCTCACCAGTAGCTAAGATAAAGTCTATTAGGATTATGCTGGCCATAGCTGCATTTCATGACTATGAAATTTGGCAGATGGACGTCAAAACCGCTTTCCTTAATGGGAAGCTGACTGAGGATGTTTACATGAATCAGCCAGAGGGTTTCGTCGATGCAAAGTATCCTAATAAGGTGTGTAAGCTTGAGAGATCAATCTACGGATTGAAGCAAGCTTCTCGCAGCTGGAATCTTTGTTTCCATGAGAAAGTCAAAGAGTTTGGCTTCTCTAGGAGCGAGGATGAGTCCTGCGTATATGTCAAGGCTAGTGGGAGTATAGTCACTTTTCTGGTGCTGTATGTCGATGACATACTGCTCATGGGAAACGATATTCCAACCTTGCAAGATGTTAAGGCTTGGCTTGGGAAATGTTTCGCCATGAAGGACCTAGGAGAGGCTGCCTATATTCTTGGGATTAGAATATTGAGAGATAGGAAGAAGAGACTGATTGGACTCAGTCAGGGTACATACTTGGATAAGGTACTAAAGAGGTTTAGTATGGAAAATTCCAAGAAGGGAGAGCTGCCTATCCAAAGTAATGCGAAGCTGAGTAAGACTCAAAGTCCGAGTACAGACAAGGAAATAGCTGAGATGAGTCGAGTACCATACGCTTCGGCTGTGGGATCGATCATGTACGCTATGACGTGTACTCGCCCTGACGTGGCTTTCGCCTTAAGCATGGTCAGTCGGTACCAGGGTAACCCTGGAAGGGCGCATTGGATAGCTGTGAAAAATATACTCAAGTATCTGCGAAGGACAAAGAACATGGTGTTAATCCTCGGTGGCAGTGATACCTTGAGAGTTGAAGGATATACAGATGCCAGCTTTCAGACGGATAGAGACAGTGGTCGGTCTCAGTCGGGCTGGGTATTCCTTTTGAACGGTGGAGCAGTGACTTGGAAAAGTTCCAAGCAAGAAACAGTGGCTGATTCTACGTGCGAATCAGAGTACATAGCAGCAAGTGAAGCGTCAAAGGAAGCGGCTTGGCTGAAGAACTTTATCGGTGACCTTGGAGTAGTCCCGAGTATTCAGGAGCCCTTGGAACTGTTCTGCGATAATGAAGGTGCGGTCGCCTTGACAAAGGAACCGCGAGATCATGGAAAGTCCAGACATATCGACAGAAAGTACCACTACATCAGGCATAGGGTAGAAGAAGGTCACCTCCTTGTAAAGAGGGTATCATCGGAAGATAATCCTGCAGATCCCTTGACAAAGGCTCTGAGTAGGATTAAGCATAATCAGCATGCTAGGAGCATTGGATTAAGAGATGATATAAGTTTTAGTAATTAGATAGGTTCGAAACTTGTAACAATGTATTGTATTTGACTCTTGTGATTTAATAATAGAGATTTATTATGGTTTACTACTCTTGTCAGTACTTTATCATTGTGTTTCATTTTGCATGTTTTACTTCCTGAATAATTGGATTATTCAAATATCCACAGTCGATTACACTTTAAGGGAGTAAGTGTGAAGTAAGACTGTCATGAATTGGTAATAGATTGTCTAAGGAGTTAGACATTGCAATTGGATTGCTGAACCATTCGTGAGTACTTGGAAATAGAGATTTGAGTATTGGATAAACCCGCGCTCAATGGATTGCTTCATGGATTACATCACGAGCAATGTTGAGACGATAATATCTTTTGATCTTTAAGCTAAGACATATGAGTTATGATTTATTAGACGGTTGTTCATTGATAATATGAAAACGCATCGGTAACTCGATGTTATAAAACGTATTGTTGTGAGTGATTTGTCTGGTAAAAGACATAAGTATATGAGTCGAAGTTTATTCGTCCCTTGACCCTAACGGGAAACAGATATCTGTAGGCCTCTCGATGATTTTGAAGTTGACTAAAATGGTTGGCCAACCGGGACTAAATTGGTAGTCTAAGAGTCATATGCAAATCGGAAATCGAGGAACAGTGAATCAGACCAGATTGATTTTATCCATGTCTTGAGTCTGAAAATATCTTGTTGGACGGAGGATCATCTGATCACTTATCTTTGGACAGAACTGACTGGGTCAGAGTTCAGACAATTAAAGTCATAGACTTATCCAAGTGGGAGACTGTTGGATTAGGTGTCTAAGCCATGACTTATAATTGAACTTTTATCTTATGGTTAAAAGCAAAGTCCATTTGGGTTGCCCTCATGGGTGGAGGAAAGATAGTTCAGTGGAGAGAATAGTTGATTTATTAATTGTATAATAAATCAATAGAAAATATATATATGGTTTATTAATATATTTAAGTGCTAATATATTAATTAGAAACTATATTAATTAATTGAGATTTAATCTAGAATTAATTGGATTTAATTTGGAGATTAAATTAATTAATTAAAAAGGTGCAGGGACTGGTATGGCATTTATTCAATAGTTGAATAACTGGCCAGGAAAACCAGGGACCAAAAGTGGCGCCAACTTGGAGGCTCCTCCAAGGGTTTGGCGAAACCCTAATTAGGGTTTGGTAAGCCTGGTCCAAGTGGTCAAAAGCCTTGTCCAATTGGAGGCTCCTTAGGGTTTCAGGTGTAACCCTAGGAGGCTATAAAAGGAACCCCCTGGCACCTCATTCTTTACGCCACCTCTCTCTGGATTTACTCTGCTGGACTGATTCTTCCATCCCCTGGGTGTGACTTTCATCTGAGGCAGGATAATTTTGCTGCTGCTTAAAAGGATCATAAGATCTAAGGTTGGTTTTTCTTGATTCTTCTTTAGAATTGAATTGTATCCTTTAGGTTCTTAGTTCTAATCTTCATAGAAGAAAACATAGATCAATATTAGGGTTGCATGTGAACCTTAGGTTATTTTGTGTTCATTGATTGCATAGAAACCCTTCAATTCTTTGAGAATGTGAGCGTGTACGATTATTGTTTTGCTAAAATAAAGTACGTAACTGAGAATAGTCATTCTTTGAGAATGAGAGTGTATTGATGTAATCATACGTAACTCAGAATAAAATCGTGTCTGTGATCGTAGATTTTGTTGGTTAAAACATAATCCATTCCTTTTTTAAATTTTGATTAATAGACTAAAATATCATTTCTAAGGGTTTAATTGTAAAATTTGATAAATTAATTACAATATATTTAAAACTAAGCCACTGCATCTAAAACTGAAGATAATATTGATCGGACGCTCCACATTTGGTCCTACAGTCACACAATAATTGTTAAATGTATTTAATACTAACTATATATATATATATATATATATATATATATATATATATATATATATATATATATATATATATATACATACATATATATATATATATATATATATATATATATATATATATATATATATATATACATATATATATATATATATATATATATATATATATATATATATATATATATATATATATATATATATATATATATATATATATATATATATATATATAGAGTTAGTATTAAATGAAATTCTTAAGTATTGTGTTATTGTAAGACTCAATCTGGGCCATTAGATGATTATAATCAAGGGCTGTAAAAAAACCGTTTTTTTAAATAAAAAACTTTTCATGCGCGTGTTTCCGAATGAGAAATCACGATTAAGGGTAAAAAGGTAAAAATCCTCAAATCCTTTTCAACTGAATCTTCGATGCGCGACTTTGCGAAGCAGGTGTCGGATCCAATGGAGCGATGAAGGAGGCCGCCGAGCCATTGAAAGAGGAGCAGTGAAGGAGTCCAAGGCCGGCGGGAAAGGGATGGCGACCGGAGGAAGAAGAAACGACGGAAGCCGAGAGAAAAGGATAGAGAGAGAAAGTAGAGAGAAGGGACGCCTAATTGTCTCGATCATCAGATTTCTCAGTTTTTCTGTTTGCGTGAATTGGCGTCAATAAATGGCAGGGGTTCTTTATTCTATAAAATTCTCATTCTCATAGAATGAGTTCTTTCTTCTGCAACATTCTCATTCTCAGAGAATGGGTTCTTTCTTCTGCAACATTCTCATTATCAGAGAATGGGTTCTTTATTCGATTACAGAATCACCACTCAAATAATTCCTCAAAGAATAGTTTAAAATTGGTGTGTGCGCTATCTTCTTTTTTCCTCTTTCTACGAACACGCAAAATCCCCAATTTTTTCTTTCCGTTTTCTGTTCAATCGATGCACACACACTAGAAAATCGATTGCATTCTGTAAGTTTTTTTTAGATGCATTCTCAGAGAATGGGTGAAATTTTAATTACAGAACATGCGTATTAACTAATACAAAGACTCAATTCTCCAAGAATACTCAGTTTTCAAAGAATGACTCTCATTCTCAAAGAATGGAGTACACAAAGATATGCAGACAGTTACTTTCAACTGGGTGTGACTCTCATTCTCAAAGAATGAGTCATAAAATACACTCAAATTCTCAAAGAATACAAAGAATATGTGAACTATTCTCAGAGAATACACTTTATTTTGGTTTATAATTCTCGAGAAGAAGGAAGATGTGAACTATTCTCAGGGAATTCCATTTTTTCCAAGCGAAGCGATTACTCCACCTCCGTCTCTCATACCAGATCGAGGTGTGCGTGTGCATGTTTCCGATTGCATATATTTTTTGAATTCGATTTTACTCCTCATCGATTTTTTTGACGAACAGTAGTTGAACGCAGAAGAAAAAAAGGCGGAGATCAATTATGCAGATCCGCCGCCTCCGCCTCCATCACCGACCACCGCCGATCTCTGCTTCCTCCGTCTCCATCAGTTCCGAACTCCGCTTCCTCCGCCTCCGCTTCCTCCGCCTCCATCAATGTTTGTTACCGTATTTCAAAATTTTTTGCCTCGTTAAATTACCGATCGTAACCTTGAAGAATGAAGGAACGTGATTAAGACCTACGATCGCACAATAGTTAGGATCCGCATTTGAACCTACATCTATATATATATATATATATATATATATATATATATATATATACTATATATATATATATACATATATATATATACAAAATATATATAGCAAATATATATATATATATATATATATATATATATATATATATATATATATATATATATATATATATATATATATATATATATATATATATATATATATATATATATATATATATATATATATATATATATATATATATATATATATATATATATATATATATATATATATATATATATATGGGTGGGTTCAATGCAGACCAAATTAAATCACCTAACTGCAGAACCATGTTCATCAATGAACATAAATCCCAAAAACCCCAAAACCAAATATCGTAAAAGATTTTACCCTGTAATCGGCATTCTCCAATTCGATCAACATCTTCTCTGCTAGGGTTTAATTGAGGTATGAACTGTTTTTTGTAGTTTATTCGTGCGTAATATTGGGTTGGTTAAGCGTATGTAATCGTAAAAGATTTGACCTGTAATCGTATGTTCATACATGAACATATGTTCATTAATGTGTTCATTAATGAACATATGTATATGTTCATTAATGAACATATGTTCATTAATGAACATATGTTCATGTATGAACGCATTTGGATTTTTCCTGCTTACGTGAAGAAGTAGCAACTTCAAAAGGATGATTTCTATTACTTAACCTCCTTCTATTACTCATAATCGGACCAGTTCCTCCACCTTCTTCTTTCATCCGCGATTTTGGAGATTTACGATCTGGGGTTCTGTGGGGGGTCTGTGAGATTAGAATCGAACATTAATGTTGTAAATTGAAGCTGGATTACACTATTAGGAACAGGAATCAAGCGGGTGGAAGGTGGAGATGAACACGGCGTGAAGATGGTGATCGATTGACACGATGAAATTGTTGATTGGGGTGTCGGTTTTGGGGTTTTTGGGATTTATGTTCATTGATGAACATGGTTCTGCAGTTAGGTGATTTAATTTAGTTCTGCATTGAACCCGTCTCTCTCTCTCTCTCTTTCTATATATATATATATTATATATATATATATATATATATATATATATATATATATTATATATATATATATATAGGATCAAATATATCCATAAAAATATTGTGTAACCTTGAAACTCAATCTGGACCACTCATTTAAAACACATTTTTTTAAGAATGTACAAAATTTAGTTCATTCTTTTAAGAATGGTTAGAACTCATTATGTCAAAAACTTATTCTGTTAAGAATGTGTTTTTTCATTGTTACGAGAATGAAATCTAATGGCCAGGATTTGGTTACAAGGTAACACAATAATTATAATTCTTATTATAACCTAGCCCTATATATATATATATATATATATATATATATATATATATATATATATATATATATATATATATATATATATATATATATATATATATATAATATATATATATATATATATATATATATATATATATATATATATATATAATATATATATATATATATATATATATATATATATATATATATATATATATAGCTAGAATAAAATGAGAATGTTTAAAAGATTGAGAATGTGAAAAGAAATCAGCCGTCTAAATTGTCAAATCTAATGCTTTGATCAATGTGCAATATATGTCAATTGTAAAACTAATTGAACCAATTTGTAAATTTAAAAAATACATCAAGGGTATAATGGATTAATGGGTATTGCAATTTTCGTATTCCATAAAAATAGTGTGTTTCCTAAAAATTAGCCGAAATTAATTCGGATTAGTCTTTCTTTCTCTCTCCCCTTAACCTACGAATACCATAAATCATTATGTCGCCTCATCATCTTTCTTTCAGATCAGAAAAAACCCTAAATACACCCACATCTTCTTCTTGCTTACGCCTCAATATACCAGCACCACAGCCACCTGGAAGAAGTCGGATTGCAGTCCACACATTACCAACAACTGCTTCTGGATCATTGCACAACAATCATCTTCACGCCTTCATCTCATGCACCACCATCAACTTGCCATCATCAGACGTAAGAACACTATAAATTTGTTTTTGCTGCATCGAGACCCACCTCAAATAATCCTAAAATGGGCTCGCGAAACTCAGTTTGATTTAGTCCTTAACCCACACCTTCATCTTATTCACTAAGTCGATATACACCGATCACCATCCAGACGCCGTCACAAACCCACACTAGATCGCTGCTAAGACCGTTGCCTTATCATCAGCTTTACACCTGAAAAAACAGATTGCGAATTAGTTTGTGTTTCGTTTGGAGTTGACCTACGATCCAGATTTCAAGCGAGAAACAAATCGTTTTACCGTTTTTCAGTTTTCATAGCTATTCTCAAACTGGAGAAAAACGCTACTCTCAATTCTCTGTTTCTGTAAGTTCTTAAACATTTCAATTCTAATTCTGAAGAGAGATGATTCACAAAAAAAATAACTAAATTACAATATGAAATTCAAACAGGTTGTTGGTTGATTCAATGGGCTTCTTTTCATTTAATTGCTATTTCTCAAAGTGTCGGTCATGTTTGATTATTTACCATTTTTGAAACTTGAATTCTTGAACCAGCATCTTTTTAGTTACGTGAAACATCTATGGACTTGGTTTTTGCAAACAATGCTACACAGATCTCCATTGACTTTTTTTTTGCATGTGTGAATTATTTGTGAAAATTCTTAGCATGGTCGTTAAAAAATGAATATGTGCAAAACCCCAAACAAGTTGCAATAATTTTCATGGGGTTTGAATATCTCCGTTGAAGATATATTAGTAATTTTGTGTTATATTCGTTAATGATTGAAATTGTAAAATGCATTACTGATTTTATGTTATATTCATTAATGATTAAAGGTCTCAAATGTATTATACTACAAGTTTATGTTTAATCATTCACGATTAGATGATACTTATAATTCACGAATATTTAGTTATTTACTTGTGATTACTTTATTACTTGTATCAAAAAAATTATTACTTTTAATCATTAATGATTAAAAGTATTTTATATATCATTGATTATTAATATCGTATATGTATGTTTGTTTGATTAAGGGACAAAGTATTAATCATTGAAGAATAATACTATATATGTATTTTTTTGATTAAGTGTCTAAGTGTAAATCATTGATGATGAACGGTGTTAATCATTGATGATTAACACTGTAACGTCTATTTCCTATTATCATTTGTAATCATCAGTTATATACATATACATAACATTATAATTTATGAGTTGTTTTTATTTTGAATGTGTTTGGACTTGATTTTGTAGGTGTGAATCCAATAATATTAATGAACATGAGTGCCCCTCTTTCTTTTGTGTGTGACGGCAACAACTAGAAAAATCAAAGCAAAAACAATCATCGAGGCTGCAACATTGTTTTAATGATTACTAATGAATCTAATATTTTTATTTTTGTTTTATTCATTTGTGATTACAGCTAAACTAGTTTTTTTCTTTTACATTGTCTTTTATCCATTAATTATTACAAATGTATTGTTTCCTTTTTATCTTTTTGTTATGATTACAATTGTATTAAATTTTTATCTTTTTTTGTACTTTATTCATTTTAATATTTATCGTTACTTGTAATCATTCATGATTAACACAATCATATCAAATATAAATTTTAAAAATTCTCAAAAAGTTTATTTTTATATATATTTTATTCATTGATGATTACAACATACTTTTGTATAATCTCTATAAAAATACTGTAAAAAAATTGAATAACTTAAATTATAAAAATACTTTTTTCTATTCATTCATGATTGAAACAGTGAAAAAGAATATAAAACTATTAAAATTTCAAATTTTGACAAAATAATTGATAAAAATATTTTTTTTAATCTTCTATTAATAAAATAACAAAAAAAATCAATTAATTCATTTATTTTAGGTAACAGCAATCGTAATCTCTATAATCATGGAAACTGAATAAATTAATCTCATGATTATACGAAAACATAATTATTTAGGATTTTTAATTAATTAGACATATTGTTAAATGACTATAATATCCCTATAAAATGATTGGTCCAGAATCATTCTCACATTCTCAACCTTTTAATCCTTCTCATTTTAACCTCTCCATATATATATATATATATATATATATATATATATATATATATATATATATATATATATATATATATATATATATATATATATATATATATATATATATATATGTATGTATGTATTTGTGTGTGTGTGTGTGTATATATATATATATATATATATATATATATATATATATATATATATATATATATATATATATATATATATATATATATATATATATATATATATATATATATATATATATATATATAGTGATATGTTTAATATAGAACTAAATTATATTGGCTAACCATAGAACCACATGAAAATTACTCATGTTCACTTATGAACATATGCTCATTTAAACATATGTTAATCTATGAACATGGGGGTGGGGGGAGTAGATCCCTCCCATCCCACTGAACTCACGCGCCACGTCAGCTTTTCTCTCTCCTCTCACTTCCATTTTCCCCATCTTTCACCAATCTTTCACCAATCGTTCACCCATGGAACCAGTACCCACTGAACCCACAATGCCACATGATATATTTGATATTTAAATTCATTTATTAATTTAATAAATGATTTTTAATATTTAATTTAATATTATAAATAATGATAATATGCAATTAATAAAATAAAAATCACAAATAACATAAAATTAAAAAACCACACCATTACATAAATTAAAAAGAAAATTAATACCTAGAAATAGTTGTAGAGGCTTTCACGGGAAGTTCGTTCTGACATATTCAATTATTCATCAAGTGAATCGGGGCGGATCGCTGATGTGCATTTCTGCAATCCAGTGAACCCTTTAACTCCACCGACATTATAAGTTGTCTGGAAAATTGGATAATTCATTTCCAAGTCTTGAGCAATCCGCACAAACAGTCGTCTACTCATTCGGAACCTATTTCTGAAATTAACATCCCCAAACTTTGAATTGGGGACAAAGTAATCTGCCATAAGCTGCTGCTCAGCAGTTTCTCGATCTCTGTGGAGAAAAGTTCTATGACGAGGAACGCTAGAACTTGCAGTATTTTGGAACATGAAATGTGCAGCTTCAGCAATAACCGCGATCGTATTCGCATCGGTATCGTCATCAGACGATGACGATACCAACGGCATAGGTTCATCCAGTAGTTTGCTGTGAACATACGAACCGGAAGAACTGGAAAAATCGGAAGAATCGGAAGAACTCATTTCAATTTAAAATAAATTTGAAATGAGGGTTTTTTTTTGGAAAGGGGAAAATAGTGTTAATGTTGAGAGGAAGATAGAAGGGTAAAGGTGTGAGTTTTGAAGGAGTGAAGATGTGGTATTTATAGAGTTGAGGAAAGATAATATTTAGAAGATTAAATTTTTTTTTTAAATAAAATGTGGGATCATCGGCTTCACCAACCCAAGCCTCACCCTTCCACACCCGAAACCGCTCAACCCGAAGGGGAGGGGGCAGCGGTACCGGAGGTACCGGCGGTACCGCCCCAACCTTTCACCCATCTATCAAGCCACTCCATCCACCCTGATAATTACATATGTTCATAAATAAACATAAGCAATTTTTACGTGGTTTAATGGGTAGCGAATATAATTTGGTTCTATGTTGAACATATATATATATATATATATATATATATATATATATATATATATATATATATATATATATATATATATATATATATATATATATATATATATATATATATATATATATCGCTTACAGTTTATATAATCAGTTATATAGATAGTATAATGTCGTATGATATTTTTCGCAAATTACCTGTATGCATTGTTCGTTCTTGAATGTTTGTGGGATATTATGAGCAGGGCCGGCCCTAAGCATGTGCGGGGTGTGCGACCGCACAGGGCCCGTGTCGTCTATGGGGGCGAAATTTTATTATATATATACACTATGCATATGTATTATTATTACGTTTGCAGAAGTATTGCACAATAACCACTTGATTAGATGGTAAGAGCGCTGTATGGGAGAATCCAAGGTCCCGTGTTCGAGTCTTAGGAATGCAATGAATGTAATTTTTCTGCCTTTTTATGTTTGGCAGTTGACAGCAGTCCTATAATCTTCGTTTTCCCTTCAACACAAACGTATTACCAGCCGAAACTGCTGTAATGGGCTATGTTCTCTCTTCTACCCAAACATATTGCCATCCCAAATGCATCTTGTTTCCACCGTGAACATTTATATGATTCAATACCTAATTAGCTAGTTTCCTACTCTCCGACAGCTATGTAATTACTATTACCTATAGCGTTATATGCAAACTTGTTATCCAAATATTTTGTAAGTTATTATTCAAGTTTAGGAAATAATGTGAAAGCTTTGAAGCTTGCTGTTCAAGGTTAGTTCTAGCTTTGGTCAATCTCAGGTTTTAAACATAGGTACAAATTGTAGCTTCTAGCCTATTAAAAATTTTGTTATTATTTTAATTTTTAGTTTTTATTTAATAATTTTTGAATTGTTATATGATTTATCTATCTTTAAAAATTATGCCTCCTGAATATCGTAAAAAATGTCCAAAGTAAGTCTCTAGATAAGATTAAAAAAAGAACCCTATGGTAGTATGAATGAGTTTTGGTCATTTGAAAAAAAGTTACATTTGAGGGCATTTTTTTAGTTTTCGCACAGGACCTTAATATCAACGGACCGGCTCTGATTATGAGCGAAATTGAATAAATATTTGTTGCATTATATGTTGTAGCAAAAACATTTAAATATGTTTTTAGGAAAAGCCTGCCATGTTTTTGTAAAAATGATCGTTGGTGGCTTGTTTGTTTTTTTGGGCAAGTTGTATACCATTGATACCAGATCTCGGGCTATGAAGAGATATATTATTGTGTTTTTTATTTGGGCTTTAAGGATTTGAACTCTAACCCATAGAGCGTCTCTTGTAACCCAAAGTATCAACTGGTACGTACTCTTTCAGTGTCGTTCTAGATTTTCCTTTCACAATAATCCAACGATAGACGAGTACATACAAGAATCGGAATTGCTCTGTTCTTGTGTGTTAATTTTGACAATGTATACGGTAATGACGAATTTTCAGTTGAATGTCAAAATTGTTTAAAGAGTCTTTCCAACTTGGAAAAAAAGATGCGAACTTAGTCAAAAATTAGAAATTAAATGGGGTATTGAAGCCGAAGAGAATTCAAAACTTTGTCATGGGATGCTTAAGCCTAGACGTCTTTAGATATTGGTATAAAATAAAATAAAATAAAAAAAATAAAAAAAAAAGATTTTTTTTTTTTTTTTTTTTTTTTTTTTTTTTTTTTTTTTTGTTTTATAAAGAGCTTTCTTCAGCCCAACGATATATGCTCAACTCAGAGTTTTCAAAGTTTTCAGATAAGGAAATCTATAAAAAGTTGTGTGGATGTTTGGTAGTGAAAAAGCCCTTGATCTTAACGAGTTTATGTTTGCCTTTGTTATAAAGTTCCAGGAGTTATTAAACTTGGCATTGTTCAGTTTGTGACCGATCTCAGCATTTTTGTGTAATTCTGAAAGGGTGTAATTCTTCTACAATATAATGTTATAATGAAGTTGTTAGCTAACAGATTGTCACAAGTGGTGGGCAGGCTGAGCAGTGTTAAACATTTGGGTTTTATCAAAGAACTTAAAATTTTAGACAGTCATTTGATTGTGAATGAAGTGGTTAGTTGGTTCAAGAAACGCAAGGAAAATCCTTTCATCTTTAAGATCAATTTTGCAAAAGTTATTGATACAGTTTCATAGGATTACTTGATCTGAATCCTTTCGTTTATGAGGTTTGGTGTGAAGTGGGTTAGTTGGATTTCCACTTGTTTACATTTGGCTTGAGCTTTCGTGTTGGTTAGCTTGACTAAAGAATTCACATGGAAAAGGGATTGGGACAAGGAGACCCGTTGTCGCCTTACTTATTCATTTTGGTGATGGAAGGTTTACATGTTGCAATTGAAGGTTTACATGTTGATTGTCACTATTGGAGAAGGAAGTTTTTATATTTCTTATCTTTTCTGAGTTGATGATGCTCTGCTTTTGGGTCGGTAGTCACGTGAGAATGTTGAAAATTTGTATATATTCGTAATATTTTTCTTTAGTCTCTAGCTTGAAAATAAATTTGCATAAGTCGCAGTTATTTGGTGTAGGAATTAATGCTGAGAAAGTCATTGAATTTCAATAGTAGACTAAGTGTGCTTCGGATCGAATACCTTTTACTTATTCAGGTATTCATATGGTCTCTAATATGGCGTTGGAATTAGGCTGGGCTAAAATTATGGAGAGATTTTAAAAGAAGTTGTTAAAATAAAAAGTGCCTTTACTTTCTTATTGGAGGTCAGACTACGTTACTATAGACAATCTTGGATTCGCTTGGTATTTATTTCATGTTGATTTTTAAAATGCCTGTAAAAGTAAATGAAAGGTTGGATTCGGTGTGTGCTTAATGCTTGTAGGTTGGCAAAAGTAGGACCAGAAAGATAAGTTGTGTGAACGAGGATATTGTCTTGGCTTCGAAAGAAAAATGTAGGCATGAGATTGGTAGTTTAGACACTTTTAGTGAAGCTCTTATTCAAAAATGGCATTGGAAATTTCTAATTATGCTTCTGCTTTGTGGGTTAACTGCATTAAAATAATTCATGGGAGGTCTGGGAGCTTCAACTATCATATTAGGACATAAAGGTTAAAGGTGTTTGGTCTCAGATTGTTGATTCTATTAACAAACAGCATGATATAGCGATGATATCACTTTTATTGCTTAAAAGTGTATCGGGGATGGAGCTTGAACTATTTTCTGGAAAGATAATTGGCTTGATGAAGATTTGTTACTAAAGATATTTTCGAGATTATACTTGCTAGAAACCAATCACGAATGTTTAGTTAAGTATTGTCACAGATTGGATAGTTGGTTGTGGAGATGGAAATGGACGATTTGAGTTTAAGTGCTAATAGGATAGCCACACATTAGCCATGTCCCGAGAGAAGCTAATATTTTTACTCAACGTTTATTATCAGACCAACTCTCAACTAAATCTAATTTATCGAATGAAGGTATCGATATTACCTCTTTGATATGCTTGTTGTGTGACTCGTATCTGAAAAATGTTCATTACACTTTTTGAATTGTGACATTGCTTCTCAACTTCGACGTCGGTCACCACTTAGTATAACTTTACGTTTTTTACTACTATGGCGATTATAAATGTTTTTGAAGTCATTGTGTAACACCCGTGTTTTGGCCTTGGAGATTGGGCTTAAATCGACAAAAAAATTATTTTGAAAATAAAGAAAACAAATTTAAAATTTTATTATATTTTTAAATTGTGAATCAATGAGCCAAATAAAATTTTGAGGGACGACATGAAGTTTCAAAATCTATTTTCAAGCTAAATATGAGAAATTTTGTCATGAGGACTAAAATTGTCAATTTAGCCAAACTTAACTATTAAGCTTTGACTAGTCAATGACTTAGAAGATTTATAAAATATTATGAAGGAATTGAAGTAGAAACTTAGATTAATTCAAATAATTCCTTAAACAAAAAAATAATGGCCAATTTGTGAAGAATTTCGTGAAAGGGGCCATTTTCGATAATTTGGAAAACTATAGATTAGTGTTGACCTAGTAAATAGTTTAGGTGGAAATAAATTATGTTTCTTGGTGCAAAAGTTTGAAGATAAAGACTTTAATTGAAGAATTAGGTCATTTGGGGGTTGCTAGGCATAATACTTGAACCCTAGGGACCGTTTTTGCCAAATATGAGAAGTTAGCATCGGGGAATTCTCCCTATTTCACCCTATGGACAGTTTCTAGTGAGAGGAGAGCCATCTTGGAGGTGATTTCTATGGTTTCAAACAGACACATATGCAGACGTCTAGTTATACACTATTTTTCATATCAAATGATAATTAAACAAAAAAAACTAGTTCCTTCCATCAATAAATGAAAATAAAGAAAAATTAAAGATTTTTTAACCCAATTCGATGACATCAATGTTTTATAATGGTAGCACTGGCAATCCTAGGCCATCAATCAACACATTTTTTCCTAATTTGTCCAGTAATTGTAAATGATATATACCATTGTTTTCTATTCACAATAACTTCATCTATAAAACTATTAATTTCTAGTTCTTTCAACCCCTCTAATAAAGAAAAACAATAAGTATACCTCCAAATCATTTTTACAATTACAAATAATGAGAATACTACAAATTCTAAGAATAAAATGTAAGAAGGTACGAACCACCCACGTTTGTTTTTTCTCTTTTGAAATGGTGGAGTTTTTTTTATCTCATATTACTTTATTTGTGGGGAAATTTGGTTATTGGATACATGTTCGTCCTTGACACAGATTCACACAAGTATAAAAGCATAATAACACACATATATTTGAAACTAAATATTCATTATTGAAATAACTTGAAGAACAAGAGATTAATTGTAGGACAAACTCTTATACATCATTCACACATAATGATTATTACATTATATAACAGAAGAGTTGGTATTCTAGTCTTACACAAACACTAGATTGTTATCTTTTCCCAATCCTTGAGAATCAGGGGGCCTTTTGTTATTATCTTCATACATATCTTTAACTATGTTGAATCTCGAATACATCAAATCCTTATATTTGTAAGCATGTCACGTTGATGCTGAAAGTCCTCATCAGTGTATGTCGAGTCATCAGTGTCAGCTCATGTTGATGGACTCGACGTCAAACTTTATTAGTTCCAAACCGGTCATCATCAAATATTTGATTTGACTCAACAATACAACATCTTGTCTTTCATTATTATTAAAAATATTTTATTTTCTCTCTATCATCATCACTAATAATTTTATTAGTTGGGTTACAAGGTTTCTTTAGTTTGACAAATAGTAAGTACTTCTTTTGAACTACAAAATAGCAACACAATTATCATATTGTAACTTTCATGAAGCATAAGAAATATATTTATTATATTGATTAAAATGAGTATTACTCAAACTTATGTGGCAGTGTACATGTGTTTACACTCTAACAAATTATTAAAGCATACACCAAGTCATTAACAAACTTACAAACACTCCAACACAATGACAACATACATAATATTAAAATTAGATTATAGTAAATAGACTTAATGAGTGACTTAATCAAATTATAAGAAACAAACATAACCTTTCATATTCAGCAACGAAAAGAATCAGATGTAATCACCTTGCAGCTTGGGAGTTGAGAGTTGGGGCCAAGATTGAAACTTGAAAGATGATATTGAAGCCATTGTCTAGACTATGTGGTGAGTAAATTGGAATTATCAATATACCCTCAACTTCAGAATGAAGAATGCTAGAAAATAGTCTATTTTTGACGATATTGTAGTGAACTCTTATAATTGATTTGTTTTTAGATTTCGTAAACTGGAAGTCAAACGGGGTCTCTTGGATGCAGGTCCCTTATGAATATTTTTTGTAATAGCTTTTTTCTAACTTCTTGCAAGCTTTATAAAATTTGGCCATTCAAAAAAGTAGAATATAAGAATAATCTTTTGTTCAAATTGACAAAAAGAACATAACTAAATCAAAATCAATATCAATCTTCTACTAACAAATTCTTAGTTATAATCGACACAAAAGAATCCGACTTAAAACAAAAATAGAGCATTATCGAAGATAATAAGTTGAGATATTGTACCTACTTCTGAAGTGATGAATCTTTTGTGATTGATCTTCAACTCGAATGTGATTTATCGTTGTGTGTAAAGGACTATGTGATGTATGATCGATAGAAGAGAATGGTGAGTCTAAGGAATGGGTTTTTATAATAGTAAAGAACGTATTTAAGACAATTAAAAAAATATAAGCTCGTTAAAACTAATGTGAGTAACTTTTTAAAAAACTAGGCGAATGTCCGCACGTTGCACCAGAAAAACATTATGTAGTCAAATATTAATAGATATATATTGTAAAAAATAATTAATTCAGTGTCATTAGCTATGAAATAATTATTCTTATACTAAAACAAAGTATTGATATAAATTATTAATATTATTTTTAACCATAAGATAAGAAGAGACATTTATTAGAAAGTTGAAAATAAATAATTTCAAAGCAATTATACGAATATAATCCAATTAACGGAATAATATTCAGATTATTATGTTTCAATTAAATTATTTTGCATCATAATTATGTATAAATATAAAGACAAATATATTATATAATCGGCGGATACCATCTCCAATCCCAGTATACCATTTTTATTTTTAAGATTGACTGCTTTCCATATAGTACACAACAGCACTTGAATAACTCACTGTAACACCCGGTTTCTCATACAAAGTACACCCAAATATTTTAAAACAATTACACATTTAATTGGGTATATTTGCACTCAAACCAAGGATCAAGCTGTTATCATTACAATAATTACACAAAAAGGTCCTTACAAAATATATGACCAAGTGTTACAATTAAATCTACTTCGGCTAAGGACAGGCTCTAAACTTGTCCGTCTTTTCTTATCACATGCCTTCCCCTATCACAGCTATAGATACCTGCAAAACAGCATAACACTCAAGTGTAAGCTTATAAAAGCTTAGTGAGTAAATATTAATCATACTCCACGAATCCTTCTCAATGAACATCCTCATCTTCCTCTCTTGCTATTCTCACTAGCAAGTAACCATATCCTCTTATTATCTGAAACCTGCAACACATTAACTTACTTTGACAATTAATAATTAACATTCATCAACTCATCAATACATACCACAATCGGTACTACTCATAAACTCGATCATATTCTCGTATTTACTCATGATCACAAACAAGTTACACTTAATCATAGTAATTTTTATGGTTATAACAATCCATACAAGGACACTTAACCACAGCCACTCTAACATCTACTCATCTTTATTACTCAGTATTCATATCAAATTCATTGTTTGTTATTCACGGATAACGATATTTCTCTACTATTCAATCTTCATAATAACAGCACAATACATAGATGTTCTTGTAAAAACATATACACTTTGCATAAACAAGTATAACTCAACTCAAATACTAATACGTATTCACCTGATATTGGTTTAGTAAGTGAAACTCCCAAAATACGCATACCGGACTCCTGATCGCTAGACTTGGTTGTATCACCATAGTCTAAAACAAATTCTCGTTTTAATTAAACTTAACGGACTATCTCAGTCCCGAGTGTGATGTACACACTATAACTCTTTATTCCATATACTCAAATTTGGTTATACTCAACCAGTCAAAACATAGCATACTTCTTATCTGTATTAAACATATCAACAAGCATAATTCTTCTAACAATTAACTACTCACCTGATGTCTGTTCAGTCCGTGGTCCACCCGTGTCTCGTATATCTTCTTCCCTCCTATGTGTATCTTTGAAAATCAAGTATTCAAGAACGTGATTCAGGTTTTAATTCACTTCCCCAACCTTTTCCTAAGCAAAGCCCTCGATCAAAAGGACTAATTTTTACCCTCCTTGCTTTAAAAATCACGTTTTGGTGTTTGTGGTTCGTAAAATGACGAAATGAGGTCCAAATGGGTATTTATACCTGCACAGGAACCCGCCCCGGGTTGCAGAACCCGCCCCGGGTTGCAGAACCCGCCCCGGGTTGGTCAGAACCCGACCTGGGTTTCTGAACCCGCCCTGGTTTACGTCACGCATCCACCGCCTTCGATTCAAGTCTCACACGGTCCGGGTTTATCGACCCGATCCGGGTTCCCTTCGAACACGACCCGGGCTCACAAACTCGACCCGGGTTGGCTTGTTTTTCATTTCCTTTTTAATTTGACTCGACTCGTGTCACACAACTTGGCCCGGTTTGACTTTTTAAGCATTTACTTTGTTTCTTTTATCTATTTTAGCATCTTACTTCTCTTAAATTAGTTTCTAAACATCATAACTCATACTTTTAACTCATCTTATCTCATATAAGTATATATATTTAACATAACTTTATTATAAATTAAAGTTAGGTATTACAAGTTCTTACCCCCTTCAGAAGATTCCGTCCTCGGAATCTCTTAGATTAGGCATGACTCATACAACCATCTCACCACCGCAATCATATATCACGTATAATAATGATATTATCCTCTCGTCAACTCATATAACATGTACTTACTGTCGCATCTTATTTACTCATAATATAGCTATAGAACTCAAGCTCTCTCTCGATTCACATTACATTTAGAAACTTTCTCATTCGACTTCTCTTTCCATAAAATCTTTACGCCCGCCATTATTCTCGTAATATGATCTCTATAAGCACATTGGTTGTTACCATTTCACATAGACAACCACTCACTCTTTCAGAGCACTTCCTTGTTATAGCTTTGCCGATACAAAGGTATCTCACCTCACTCTTCAAGTGATACTCCAATCACTATCATCACTTACACACACCTATATCTATGGTCCACATCGAGCCATATTCTCAGCGTACCATCCACTCTTTCTATAACACTAATCTCAATAACTATTTGAGATTCAACTTCCATTTCTAATCTATTTGAAATGGTTTACTCTAATTTAATAAGGAAAACGGTCTCACCGATTCCTGACTCACATTCTCTCTCAATTTACTCTTCCAATAGCAACATGCCATTTATTGATTTCTCATGTTTGCACACTCTCGTCGTTTAGATAGGAGAAACACTCATACAACACAAAGATGCCGACATTCAACTGTCTCAATTACGTTACATAACTCATTAACACTAGAATATAAATCCAGAATAATAAAATATCAGAAACTATCTCGAGTTTCACTCACGTCTCCTTTGGACTTAACATTTAACTCTCGACACTTTGGTCACACAAGACCCTTTTCAGTTATTACATCACCTCAACTGTACAATGATTCTCTAAAATCTCGTCTATCTCTGCTTCTACCTCAGCGTATATATCAGGTTTTCACTAAATGTACCACTATAATTCTCTACCAATAATAGCTCCACTTCATCTCAGTTTAACAACATAACTCATGTTGTTTCTCTCGATATACTCAGTCATTACATCCTCTCTTATGTGGATAGTCCACATCACATTTCACTAAATCATTAGCTCTATCAAACTTGATGATTTATTATCAAATAAATTCTTATCACAACCGCATGTATTCTTCCTGACACACCATCAGTAAGGATTTTACTCTCATCATTTCTTCGTCATTATTATCTCAATCTCTTATTCATTTGAATGACACAAAATAGGTTATATATACAAGTCACCAAAATCTCTACACACGACTAAAAATACTAACATCTAACACAACAATATCTATGGTGAATCATATCTCATCACTTGACTAGCTCTTTAATCTCAAGAAAATAACTCAACATTATTATAACAAAAATTTACTATCCATCGTCTCATACGAATAAGTAGTTTTGTTATCTCGACATTCACAAATTTCTCTCATTGGCAGTAATCGATTTGATTGCTAAGGAACGAATCCTATCAATCACAATTACAATTACTTTCCTCCTCTTTTTAACGCATATACTTTCATCATGCATTTATAGAATTCTGTCTTATTCAACATGAAAGAAATCTCACACACTCTCAACATGACTAAGTGACAAACGCACTTTCTCACAACAACATTTCTCAACAGTATTACTCACTATACTATCTCATAGTACCCCCGTACTGTTACTCGGCCTCTAATTCGTCTTCTTCTCAATCTGTAGGTTTCAAGCCACACAAGCTTACCGCTACGTTCATATCTACCCGCACGCAAGGATAGTACATGTCTCATTACTCTGCATCATCATAAAGTGCATGTCTATCTACACGCAAGCACAATACTATAGAACCACTCTGCCTTAACTCTTGGTACCCCGTACCATCCTTTGGTTTCATCATTCAACACTATCTCACGGTACCTCAGACCGTCCTCTTATCAGATCATGGTACCTCGTACCATTCTCAAATTTCCATCCATCTCCTCTTTGACTCTAGCGAGTCTCCGCTACGGTCTCAAGCCATATAGACTCACCGTTACTCCTCCTTTTGTCTGAGTCACAACAATCTTTATTACTCTAATCACAAGGCACTCATTACGTGGTCTCCACCACGTTTATTCGTTATGCGGCCCCACAATATATGTGGTCTCAACCACCTTTTCTCAATATATGATCCCACAAAATATGTGGTCTCAACCACATTTACTCAATATATGGTCCCACAATTATGTGGTCTCAACCATATTTACTTAGTAACTAACTCAATCTCTAAGCCAATAAGGCCTATATGAACCACTCTAGGTTCTCTCAATTATACCACAAAGTACTCTTTATGTGGTTACTCGAATGTCCTCTAACATCTCTGTCACAAATATCTCATTATGTGACAACTCCAATTCGTAGAATTTAACACTCAACATATCAACTCATAATCAGCTATGGTGCGCAATCAGCTACGCACTCATCGTCTTTCCCAACTCATACTCTTTTGGCTATCTCAGCCATTCATTGTGATCAATCATAAGTACTAGTCATGTGGCCCCACAAAATATGTGGTCTCAACCACAAAAGTACTCGTGCATAGAAATCTCATCACATCTGTGAATCAACAAGCAATATATATATATATATATATATATATATATATATATATATATATATATATATATATATATATATATATATATATATATATTTCATCATGTATATTCTCAATTATATATAATCACAAAACACTCGTTATGATGTAAACCATACCTCAAGTGAACACGAGATTCTCATCTCGATATCGGTTATTACACTTTATAATAACAATTCTCTAACACATGTATTATCAACAATTTAAACACATAAACTCGTTACATCTAACATTTTAAGTAATTTACTTACATACCTCACAACAAAAAAATCTTGTCTCCTCGTTAACTGAAACTTGCGTACTCCGGCTCTCAACTCTTGAGTGTAATCAACTACATTCACATACCATAACTCTTTGCTCATGCTCAGCTTATGCTCATACTCTTTCTTATCACCAGTTGAAATTTCACATCAATCGGAATCTCATTTCATTTTCAACTGGAATCTCACCATCAACCAGAAACTCATTTCATCCTCAGCTGGAATCTCTCCATCAACTGGGATCTTATCTCAATTAGTATCTCATCTCATATTCAGTTGGCATCTCATTATCAACTGAAATTCTTATCTCCTCGTTAACTGATATCTCATATCGGCCAAAATCTCGTCTCATCATCCACTGTAGATCCAACGACTGTGACCAATTTCTCAACTCATCCTTCATCTAACTCGGGACCTGTATTCATATACAGAATATAACAAATAATATAATAAATATAATAAAAGAGTTATACTCAACTCATACTCTAACATCTCCAACAGTATCTTTTCCAAGCATGTGATAGGGGCTCTCTCTTCTCAGTTCAAGTCTAGGACTCTATACTCAAAGACCTAGTTCACTTAAACCATGCTCTGATACCAACTTGTAACACCCGGTTTCTCATACAAAGTACACCCAAATATTTTAAAACAATTACACATTTAATTGGGTATATTTTCACTCAAACCAAGGATCAAGCTGTTATCATTACAATAATTACACAAAAAGGTCCTTACAAAATATATGACCAAGTGTTACAATTAAATCTACTTCGGCTAAGGACAGGCTCTAAACTTGTCCGTCTTTTCTTATCACATGCCTTCCCCTATCACAGCTATAGATACCTGCAAAACAGCATAACACTCAAGTGTAAGCTTATAAAAGCTTAGTGAGTAAATATTAATCATACTCCACGAATCCTTCTCAATGAACATCCTCATCTTCCTCTCTTGCTATTCTCACTAGCAAGTAACCATATCCTCTTATTATCTGAAACCTGCAACACATTAACTTACTTTGACAATTAATAATTAACATTCATCAACTCATCAATACATACCACAATCGGTACTACTCATAAACTCGATCATATTCTCGTATTTACTCATGATCACAAACAAGTTACACTTAATCATAGTAATTTTTATGGTTATAACAATCCATACAAGGACACTTAACCACAGACACTCTAACATCTACTCTTCTTTATTACTCAGTATTCATATCAAATTCATTGTTTGTTATTCACGGATAACGATATTTCTCTACTATTCAATCTTCATAATAACAGCACAATACATAGATGTTCTTGTAAAAACATATACACTTTGCATAAACAAGTATAACTCAACTCAAATACTAATACGTATTCACCTGATATTGGTTTAGTAAGTGAAACTCCCAAAATACGCATACCGGACTCCTGATCGCTAGACTTGGTTGTATCACCATAGTCTAAAACAAATTCTCGTTTTAATTAAACTTAACGGACTATCTCAGTCCCGAGTGTGATGTACACACTATAACTCTTTATTCCATATACTCAAATTTGGTTATACTCAACCAGTCAAAACATAGCATACTTCTTATCTGTATTAAACATATCAACAAGCATAATTCTTCTAACAATTAACTACTCACCTGATGTCTGTTCAGTCCGTGGTCCACCCGTGTCTCGTATATCTTCTTCCCTCCTATGTGTATCTTTGAAAATCAAGTATTCAAGAATGTGATTCGGGTTTTAATTCACTTCCCCAACCTTTTCCTAAGCAAAGCCCTCGATCAAAAGGACTAATTTTTACCCTCCTTGCTCTAAAAATCGCGTTTTGGTGTTTGTGGTTCGTAAAATGACGAAATGAGGTCCAAATGGGTATTTATACCTGCACAGGAACCCGCCCCGGGTTGCAGAACCCGCCCCGGGTTGCAGAACCCGCCCCGGGTTGGTCAGAACCCGACCCGGGTTTCTGAACCCGCCCCGGTTTACGTCACGCATCCACCGCCTTCGATTCAAGTCTCACACGGTCCGGGTTTATCGACCCGATCCGGGTTCCCTTCGAACACGACCCGGGCTCACAAACTCGACCCGGGTTGGCTTGTTTTTCATTTCCTTTTTAATTTGACTCGACTCGTGTCACACAACTTGGCCCGGTTTGACTTTTTAAGCATTTACTTTGTTTCTTTTATCTATTTTAGCATCTTACTTCTCTTAAATTAGTTTCTAAACATCATAACTCATACTTTTAACTCATCTTATCTCATATAAGTATATATATTTAACATAACTTTATTATAAATTAAAGTTAGGTATTACACTCACCCATCTTTTAATGGATTAAATTCACTTATCTTGGTATTGTCATCATAATGGTGAAGTTCCTAATTAAAATGAAGTCTTTTCATGTGGTTATATTAAACCACATATTTAATAAAAATAAACAAATTCCAGTAAATATTAATTTTGATGTCAAAACTCTCTAACTTCTAACTAATCTTATCATTAAACAACTACAATTCATATGGTGTTTTTAACTTATTGTAGTTAATTAATATTTATGACACTTAAAACGGTGAAAAATAAAAAATATCACTTTTTCAACTTTAACTAAATTGGTTCTTGATGTTTGATACAAAACTAATTAATTTAAAAATACAAATATTTTTTATTAACTTTAACTAAAAATCTTTCAATTGATGAATTAAATATCACGAGTTAAAAAAGCTTTTGAATTAGAGTAGTTAAAGAGACAAAAAAATGTTACTTATAAGTTATAACAAAACATTCATGAGTTATTATTTAAAGGACGACTATATACTAAAATTTTAGAAAACACTAATTAATTTAAATACAAAATAACAATATACCTATTGATGAAACTATTTTTGATATGATAGACACTTAAGAAAATAGTTGTGGCCCAAACTAAAAGCCCGCTAATATTACTTTATGATAAAGCTTCAAACTATCATTTACCGATTCAACTAATTTTAAACATTACATATACTATAAAACTGAAAACATACTTTTATTGTCAACACTTAAACAACTAAATATTAATGTTTAACTAAAATAAACTACCTTAATTAATGTTATAATATTATTATAATATCTAACATTATCATAATATTTATTATTACAAACTAATGATAATGTTTGTATGTATTTAATAAGCATACTAAAAGCGCGTTTTTACATAGATTTAATTTTAAAAATTACATATACAATAAAATTAAAATCATGTTTCATCGTCATTAAAAATAAAAAAAAACTAATTTTTATTTAAATAAATTATCATGATTCATGTGATAATATCATTATAATATATAACTTTATCATAACATTTATGATTATAAACTAGCATTAACATTATTATTAAAAAGAATTTGAAAAGTCATAGGATTTCAAATAAATGTGATATATATATATATATATATATATATATATATATATATATATATATATATATATATATATATATATATATATATATATATATATATATATATTATATAAAATTGTAAAATGCACTTACATATTAACAAACTCCATTTCTTAGAAGATAAATATAATATATATGATTTACTAAATATTTTGTAAAAACTATTCAATATGATCAAAAATTGAGTATTAATTATATATGATTACTAAGTACTTTGTAAAAACTATTTACTTCGATCAAATTTAAGTATTAATTATATTTTATTAGAAAGACAATAACAAAACTTCATGATAGTCTTTATTAAATATACACATGGTTTAGGTGACTGTAAAATATGGTTATGATAAAGCAATTAATAAGTATTATAAAAAGAAATTTGAAAAGTCATTGGAAATATGAATATACATGGAAGTTTCAAATAAGTGTGGTGCTTGAAAATATAGTTATATTATGATAGACTAGGCGAATGCCCGCGCGTTGCAATAGAAAAAAATTATTAGTTAGAATATATAAACAAATACATGTTATTCCTATACCAAATTAATATATATATATATATATATATATATATATATATATATATATATATATATATATATATATATATATATATATATATATATATATATATATATATATATATATATATATAGAAAAATCTCTTCATTATTTTTAACTATATGATAATACATACACGTGTTATAAATTTGGAAAACAACGAATTGTAACACTTTTAATGAATAAATACCATGCATCAAAATAAAAATTAAATTAATATGGTTTAAGATGAAGAGTTATCTCAAACCACATGATTTTAATCGTCTACCAATAGGTTGTGCTTGGATAGAATTTTTGTATAATTTCAAATTTAATTTTACTTTTATCTAATTTAAAATCAATTTAAAGATTGTGTATTTGGTAATGTTTTAATTTCGAATATTTAATTTAAATTAATAGTGTTGTATATGGTGGATAATGAAAGTAAATGAATTGTAGTATGTAAGAGAAAGAGAAAATGTCATATATATGCATGTTAAGCAATGTGTGATAAAGAATAAGACCTCAAATTGATGTGGTAAAAGATAAATCATTTATGTTGAACCATATTGATTTGGATGACTTCGTTTATAATAAAAAAAATATATAGTTTGAATACACGAAGTATATATTGATTGAATAACCTTTGAGAAAATTAGAAATCGTCGTTTTTGACCATCAATATTACATAAGAAATAAAAGTTCAAAATTGCATTATTCAGCACAATGCATGTGATTTTGTAAAACTTCATGAACGAATCCATAGCTCATCTTGGATCGACACGCTAAATTTTTAAAGCTCAACTTCATTAAAAGAATAAGAAAACTTTAACTATGTATTTCCTTGAACTTTAATATTGGAAATATTTCCAACAGTGAAAAATATCAAATGATTTATATAACTGTTTTAACTTGAGGAGAACCTTTATTTATAGAATTAAAAAGTTTGTTGAGTTGGTTTATCATGACGATGTGGGATCAAAAATTACTTCATAGTGTGTTATTTTGTGTCAATTTCTTATCCCACATCGCTTAAGCAACACAACTAAAGAAAAATCAAACATCTATAAGTAAAGTGACTAATATAATTTTCATCCCACATAGCTTAAGAAACAAATTTCAAGAGAAAGAAAACATCTATAAGTATATAGGTTAAAATCATTTATCTCATATCTTTGTTCTTTTGTGTTCTTGATTGTAACCATATTAGGTATCGGTTGCAACATTCCATGAACCTTTGGTTTTAGTTTTAGGATCGTTTTAGTAAAATTTAGACGGGTACTCACCGATGTCCACTTCGATCTGTTTTTTCTAATAAATTCAAATTAATGTGGTACATGGTAAAAATTCATCTTAAAATATATTAAATAAATGACATCTATTATAATATTTATATATATAAACATATTTGTTTGAACTTTGAAGGATTATTGTTTGAAAGTTCGATGTGCATAAATATTATGAAAGCGAAATAAAATGTTTACAACGTTGTCATCACACATCGAACTGTGGCCACAACTTACTATGAACGTGCAACTCAATTTGTATTTTAATAATTTTTAACGATTTTAAATATTCATCTTTTTAGTTTCAATGACTTTGAAATAGGAAATTTGTTGAAACTTTGAGATAAAAACATGTTTTTTATGATTAATTCACCACTAATTAACAATAGATTTTAAGAACATGTTTCTAGGTTTGAATGTTTGACTATCTATTTATAATTGACTTAAAAAAAGTTATTATGTTACTTTTTCGAGTTATGGATGCAAATATGATATCTATTATGACAACAATTTATGTTTAATATTATACATTTAGATTAGATATAAAGTTCAGAAGTTTATTAGTAATATTCATATTCATTTTTGAGTTTTAATACTTTTGGAAACTAAAACCTATAAATAGAACCCTTTATCACTTTGAGAAAACATGTTTATACGATAAAATGATATTTAATTAATAAATAGATATTGAAAGTCATATTATGATGAATATTGATGGATAAGGTAATCAAATTAGTGGTATTGTATAAATGAAAGATGAAATGATAGATAAATGTATGACACAATGTGAGACAGAAAAATATCAACATAATATGTTAAAATATAAAATATTAATGTTGAACCACATTATTTTGAATGATCTCTTTTATAATTGATATTAAAACATTAACAATTGAATTTTCTATGTATATACATATTGGTGAATCGACAAATGTTTAAACCAGTGTTATAGTTTGAATACACGAAGTATATATTGATTAAATGACCTCTGAGAAAATTACAAATCGCAGTTTTTGACCATCAATATTAAATAAGATATAAATGTTCAAAATTGCATTATTCAGCACATACCATGCGATTTTGTACAACTTGATGAATGAATCCATAGCTCATCTTGGATCAAATCGCTAAATTTTTAAAGCTCAACTTCATTAAAAAAGAATAATAAAACTTTCAATATATATTTCCTTGAACTTTAATATTTGGAAATATTTTCAATAGTAAAAAAATATCAAATGATTTATATCTAAATGTTCTAACTTGAGGGGAGCTTTATTTATAGAAAAAAAACCTTCTTGAGTTGGTTTATCATGATGATATGGGATCAAAATTTCCTTCATAGTGTGCTATCTTGTGTCATTTTCTTATCCCACATCGCTTAAGAAACACAACTGAAAAGAAATCAAACATCAATAAGTAAAGAGTCTAATATAATTTTCATCCCACATAGCTTAAGAAACAAATTTCAAGAAAAAGAAAACATCTATAAGTAGAGAGGTTAAAATCATTTCTCTCATATCTTTGTTCTTTTGTGTTCTTGATTGTAACCAGATTAGGAATCAGATGCAACATTCCATGAACCTTTGGTTTTAGTTTTAGGATCATTTTCGTAAAATTTGGACGGGCACTCACCGATGTCCACTTCGATCTGTTTTTTCTAATAAATTCAAATTAATGTGGTACATGTTAAAAATTCATCTTAAACTATATTGATTAAAAGACATTTGTTATTTTATATATATATATATATATATATATATATATATATATATATATATATATATATGTATATATATATATATATATATATATATATATATATATATATATATATATATATATATATATATATATATATATATATATATATATATATATATATATATATATATATATATATATATATATATATATATGTTTGAACTTTGAAAGATTACTGTTTGAAAGTTCGATGTGCATAAATCTTATGAAAGCGAAATAAAATATTTACGACGTTGTCATCACTCATCGAACTGTGGTCACGACTTAGTACTTACTATGAACGTGAAACTCAATGAGAATTCTAATAGTTTTTAACTCTTTTAAATATTCATCATTTTAGTTTCAACGATTTTGAAATTGGATAATTGTTGAACCTTTTAGATAAAAACATATTTTTATGATAAATTGACCACTAATTAACAATAGATTTTAATAACATGTTTCTAGGTTTTAATGTTTGACTATCTATTTATAATTGAATTTAAAAAAGTTATTATGTAACTTTTTCGAGTTTTGGATGCAAACAAGATATCTATTATGATAACAATTTATGTTTAATATTATACGTTTAGTTTAGATATAAAGTTCAAAAGTTTTTTAGTAATATTCATCTTCATTTTTGAGTTTTAATAAATTTGGAAACTAAAACCTATAAATAGAAGTCTTTATCACTTTGAGAAAACATGTTTGTACGATAAAGTGATATTTAATTAATAATAGACATTGAAAGTCATATTATGATGAAAATTGATGGATAATGTAATCAATTAGTGGTATTGTATAAATGAAATATGAAATGTTAGATAAATGTGTGACACGATGTGAGACAGAAAAATATCAACATAATATGGAAAAAATAAATTATTAATGTTGAACCACATTGTTTTTAATGATATCTTTTATAATAGATAGTTAAAACATTAACAATTGAAATTTCTATGTATATACATATTGGTTAATCGAAAAATGTTTACACCGATGTCACTTTTTAAAAACAACGTATTATA
Source organism: Cichorium intybus (assembly GCA_023525715.1). Classification (NCBI taxonomy): domain Eukaryota; kingdom Viridiplantae; phylum Streptophyta; class Magnoliopsida; order Asterales; family Asteraceae; genus Cichorium; species Cichorium intybus. The sequence goes on along the minus strand of CM042011.1, from coordinate 137,456,205 downwards.
AACTTCCAACATAGTCAAGTTTTTAAAAGTTTTAAATTATTTTAATTTTTACTTTTAAGTTTCAATACTTTTTAGAGTTGAAACTAAATAGTAAAAATCCTTTAAAACTTGCGATAAAAGAATGTTTATACGATAAAATGATCACTAATTAATAATTAACAATAGACATGAAAGATCAATTTTGATGGGTAATGAAAGCAAATGAATTGTATTATATAAGACAAAGAGAAGAGATCATATATGTATGTGAAGCAATGTGGGATAAAGAAAAAAATCTCAAATTAATGTGGTAAAAATATTTAAATTAATAGATTGATTATATTAAGTGGAAATTTGAAAGGTCATGGAGGTTTCAAATTCATGTGGTGAGAGGAAAAATGTTTTCTTTATAAGATAATAATAGGTGAGTGCCCGCGCGTTGCCCAAGAAAAATCTTTTCATTATTTTAACTATATGATAATACATAGACGTGTCATAAATTTGGAAAACAATGAATTTTTTCAATTTTAATGAATAAATACAATGCATCAAAATAAAAATCAAATTAATATGGTTTAAGATCAAGAGTTATCTCAAACCACATGATTTTATTAGTCTACCAACAGGTCGTGCTTGGATAGAATTTTTATATAATTTCAAATTTAAATTTTCTTTTATCTAATTTCAAATTAATTTAAATATTGCGTATTTGGTCATGTTTTAATTTCGAATATTTAATTTAAATTAATAGTGTTATAATTGATGGATAATGGAAGCAAATGAATTATATCATATAAGAGACAGAGAAAACGTCATATATGTATGTGCAGCAATGTGTGATAAAGAATAAAATCTCAAATTGATGTAGTAAAAGATAAATCATTTATCTTGAACCACATTGATTTGGATGGCTTCCTTTATAAAATATAAAAAATAGATATAATTTGAATACACAAAGTATAATTGATTAAATGACCTTTGAGAAAATTAGAAATCGTCGTTTTTGACCATCAAAATTAAATAAGAAATAAATGTTCAAAATTACATTATTCAGCACATTTCATGCGATTTTGTACAACTTGATGAATGAATCCATAGCTCATCTTGGATCAACTCGCTAAATTTTTAAAGCTCAACTTCATTAAAAAAGAATAATAAAACTTTCACTATATATTTCCTTGAACTTTAATATTTGGAAATATTTCCAATAGTAAAAAAAATATCAAATGATTTATATCTAATTGTTCTAACTTGAGGGGGACATTTATTTATAAAATAAAAAACCTTATTGAGTTGTTTTATCATGATGATGTGGGATCAAAATTTCCTTCATAGTGTGTTATTTTGTGTCATTTTCTTATCCCACATCGCTTAAGAGACACAACTGAAAAGAAATTAAACATTAATAAGTAAAGAGACTAATATAATTTTCATCCCACATAGCTTAAGAAACAAATTTTAAGGAAAAGAAAACATCTATAAGTAGAGAGGTTAAAATCATTTCTCTCATATCTTTGTTCTTTTGTGTTCTTGATTGTAACCAGATTAGGAATCAGATGCAACATTCCATGAACCTTTGGTTTTAGTTTTAGGATCATTTTCGTAAAATTTGGACGGGCACTCACCGATGTCCACTTCGATCTGTTTTTTCTAATAAATTCAAATTAATGTGGTACATGTTAAAATTTTATCTTAAACTATATTGATTAAATGACATTTGTTATAATATATATATATATATATATATATATATATATATATATATATATATATATATATGTGTGTGTGTGTGTGTGTGTGTGTGTATGTGTGTGTGTGTTTGAACTTTGAAGGATTACTGTTTGAAAGTTCGATATGCATAAATCTTATGAAAGCGAAATAAAATACATACGACGTTGTCATCACACATCGAACTGTGGTCACGACTTAGTACTTACTATGAACGTGAAACTCAATTAGAATTCTAATAGTTTTTAACTCTTTTAAATATTCATCGTTTTAGTTTCAATGATTTTGAAATTAGATAATTGTTGAAACTTTTAGATAAAAACATATTTTTTATGATTAATTGACCACTAATTAACAATAGATTTTAATAACATGTTTCTAGGTTTTAATGTTTGACTATCTATTTATAATTGAATTTAAAAAAGTTATTATGTAACTTTTTCGAGTTTTGGATGCAAACAAGATATCTATGATGATAACAATTTATGTTTAATATTATACGTTTAGATTAGATATAAAGTTCAAAAGTTTTTTAGTAATATTCATCTTCATTTTTGAGTTTTAATAATTTTGGAAACTAAAACCTATAAATAGAAGCTTTTATCACTTTGAGAAAACATGTTTGTACGATAAAGTGATATTTAATTAATAATAGACATTGAGAGTCATATTATGATGAAAATTGATGGATAATGTAATCAGATTAGTGGTATTGTATAAATGAAAGATGAAATGTTAGATAAATGTGTGACACGATGTGAGACAGAAAAATATCAACATAATATGGAAAAAATAAATTATTAATGTTGAACCACATTGTTTTGAATGATATCTTTTATAATAGATAGTTAAAACATTAACAATTGAAATTTCGACGTATATACATATTGGTGAATCGACAAATGTTTACACCAGTGTCACTTTCTACAAACGACACACTATAAACTTAAACCTTAGTCAAGTTTTTAAAAGTTTTAAGTAATGAACTAAATTTCTACGTATATACATATTGTTTAATCGAAAAATGTTTACACCGTTGTCAATTTTTAAAAACGACGTGCTATAGACTTCCAACCTAGTCAAGTTTTTAAAAGCTTTAAGTAATATTAATTGTTACTTTTGAGTTTCAATGCTTTTTAGAGTTGAAACTAAATAGTAAAAATCTTTTAAAACATGTGATAAAAGAATGTTTCTATAATAAAATGATCACTAATTAATAATAGACTTGAAAGATCATGTTTGATGGATAATGAAAGCAAATGAATTGTATTATATAAGAGAAAAAGAAGAGGTCATATATGTATGTGAAACAATGTGGGATAAAGAAAAAAAATCTCAAATTAATGTGGTAAAAATATTTAAATTAATAGATTGATTATATTAAGTGAGAATTTGAAAGGTCATGGAGGTTTCAAATGCATGTGGTGAGAGGAAAAATGTTTCCTTTATAAGATATAAGATAAGATAAGATATATAGATTGGTTTACATGCTACTTTTTGGATTGTCATGACAACCGAATATAGTTTGAAAAATAAATTAGTTACGACATGTCAAACATAGACTAAAAAAACACCTCAAATCCTTTTATAATCGTTTCAACGGAATTATTTTTATATAATTTTAATCAAATAATTAAAGAATTTACAATTGGGGAATAGCCGATGAAGAACTATTTGACAACAATATATAATTCTCTTGATTGTCGTCGATAATTAATGTTAAACAATTAAATTGCAATCATAAAAGATGAAGTTATTGACAAAAAAATTATGTCAAGTATGCAATAGAAAATTTAAAAAGGACCACATACTCAATGCATGGTTCATTTTGCGGATGTTAATCGGGTTGGGTTAGTAGTGTTTTATAAAAATTCATTATTGAGCATTTGAGCTACGAATTAATCGACTTCAAATCAATCGGGTTTCGTGTAAAAGTGTCGGTTTAGTCGGATCAGTTATAACATTAAGAGTAAATTACAGATTCGGTCCCTCTGGTTTAAATGAAATTACATTCCAGGTTTACGTTTTCAAATTTCACGTTGGTGGTCCCTGAGGTAACATAAACATTTTAGTGAAGGTCCCTGTAGTCGTAAAAAATAACAGATTTGGTCCCTTTAGGCCCTAGTCCAAGTTAAAAGACCAATTTACCATTTCTCAGTTCTTTTTTATTTTTCTTTTAATATATTATTTGTTTAGTAGTTAAAAAAACAAAATACACCTAAAACCCCCAAAAAGAAGTTGCCACCGATATCATTTGAAACATCTTCAAGCAGCAATATCATTTGAAACATCTTCAAACGGTAAGCCCAGTTTAGATGTCGTCATGTGTTTACATGATCCGATCCATGTCTGTTGTTCGGATTTTCGATTGGTGGTGGGGGAGTGGTTTTTTGTGTTTACATGAAATTAAACGTCAAACAGATTTTGAGGATACGAATAACTGTAACACAATTTCAAGTGTTCAAAGTGCGTACCTTTAATGAGGAGGAAATGGCGGATTCTTCAGAGAATCCTAGTGTGTTGATGAGATAATCGGCGAATGCTGTTCTTTAGCTGGTGGTTTTTTTTAATTTTTTAAATTAATATAGTAGAAAAGCCGGCCTACACCGCAAAATCAAAGTCTCCACCAGTCCACCACCCATTCCCTCGGCGTTGTATTTTCCATTTATTTTTAATTATTAAAATGATAAAATAATTAAAATAAAAATAAAAAAGAAACTAAAAAGGTAGCTTGGTCTTTTCACATGGACGAAAGACCAAATATGTTACCTTTTTGCCACCACAGAGAGGTTTATGTTAAAAAAAACCGTAAACTTAAAATGTAAATTCGTATAAACCACGGGAACCAAATCTGTAATTTACTCTAACATTAATTAAAAAAGGCTCGTCAATTTATCCAAACATGACTCACGAAAAATATCCACCACTGAAATAGTAATTAAACTTAGCACTAAGTTTTGTAGTGAAGATACATCGGTGCAGCTCGATCGTGACGACCTAGTGCCTAATCATGCCATTGAAGACTACTTGAAAATCACATAAGAAGAGTGTGTAACAATATATCATATTCGATTTTATTTACTTTCAATAAATGGTGAATTTCGTGTATATCCTCGTTAAACACGATAATATTGTATTCGTCCGGTCTAAAATCTAAATATTGTATATACCCTTCGTAACTCCCGAAATATCGTACTTATCCAAATTTTAATTTTAAATATTTTTTAAATATTTTTAATCTATTATTATATTTAATAATCATTTTAATTTAAATAAAAAACTAAATGGACCACTTGCACCTAAATTTTGACATAAACTAGATGGACAAATTTACCGAATACTCCGATTATATTTTAGGGTTATTGGGCTAATCCGAATAGTCCGATTATATTTCAGGGTTGTTGGGTTTTGACCTTTGGGCTTTACACGTCACGCCTTACATAGTATTACTAACCGTCCAAGCTTCCACGGTAGCTTCGGAATCCGCTTTTTCTTTTAGTGGCAGGGTCATCACGGAAAGAAGGTCCAAACTCACGGCCGAATCGATGGAAGTATGCGTTTGCTTGAAGGACTACTTGGATGGCGTCGAAAGGATACAACATTGCGTTTCGCTCGAAGGGCCACTTTTACCACCGGTGGAAGAGTATATCCACGAAGAAGAAGTTGCAATGGGGATATCACCTCCAACGACCGAAGTTGATGAGGGTGAGATTGAAGAATTTTCGGAATAAAAGCTTGAAGATTTGAAGACGACAAAGTTGAAGACTATAATTCCTACTATTATTATTATTGACGTTTATGTAATTTGAATTTTAAAACTTTGGTATTTCTAGATGAAGACTATCATTCCTAGTTTATGTAATGTGTTGTAGATTGACCTAGGTTTTTCGATGTTGAACCTCGGTTATTCGAAAACTATCATTCCTAGGTTTTTATAATACGTATTTGGTCGTTCACGTTTGTTTTTTTCATTTCAATTTCAATCAATGTTATTCAAGTTCAAAAATTGTTGTTTCTTATTGTATATCATAACCAAAGACAATATAAATTTTTATGTATTTTTATAGTATTTTTTAGTATTTTTTTTGTATTTTTAAAGATTTAATTCATTAAAATCGGTTTTTTACCGGTTTAACCGGAACCGGTTATATAAAAACCGGTTTTAACCGGAACCGGAACCGGTTATACCGGTTATACATTCCGAAGCACAAAAACCGGCCTAAACCGGTCCGGTTTAAACCGAAACCGGTTAAGCCAAAACCGGTTAACAAAAAAACCGGTCCTCCTAATAACCGAAACCGGTTATAACCGGTAAATGTGCACCTCTACATAGTAATACAATAACCATTAAGCTTTGTTTCTAGAAGAATTCGTTATTCATTAATACGGCAAAAAAGTAAAGAAATAAATAATAAATAAAATAAACCGACCCTAAATCACAAAAACCTTAACCGCCTCTTGAAACCCTAAAACCATACCCTCTCGTCCTCTTCTCTTCGTCCTCCCTCCATCTTCCATCAGCTCCACCGGTAAGCTTCTCTTTCAACTTCGCTCGTATTGTTGTTGCTTTTTGTTCTAATTTGTTAGATAATTTATGCACGAATCGGATCGTCCTGTTCCTTGTATGTGTTGTTTCATTTCAATCAGATTACAGAGTGATTTCGGTTTTTGCTTTAATTTCCGGATTTTCAGTTTTGATTCTATGTATTTACTACGGTTCTGAACTGTTTAGTTATCGTAGCGTACCTTTTATGTAATTGATCCGATTGGAATACAAACTTTACAATCATATCTGTTACAGAACACGTCTTTTTCCTCGATTTGATGGCAAGTTGGCTCTATTTGCACCGTGAAAACCTAAATTTTGTAGTCATTTGAGCAAAATTCTTCATTCAATTTTAAACGAGAACGAAACTTCCAACTATTGAAGTCATCAATCATTTCGTTTCAAGTTATTAATCACTTTGTTCATATATGTTTGCAGAAATGACTCAAGAAGCAGGAATGTTCACGGTCCAACAAACCATAGGCAGTGTTCTATGCTGCAAATGTGGTATTCCAATGGCACCAAACGCCGCCAACATGTGTGTCAAATGCCTCCGTTCAGAAGTAGACATTACAGAAGGTCTCCAAAAACACGTCATCATAATCCACTGCCCTGAATGCGACACATACTTACAACCACCAAGAACATGGCTCAAAGCCCAACTCGAATCCAAAGAACTCCTAACCTTCTGTGTCAAACGACTCAAAAACCTCAACAAAGTCCGCCTAATCCACGCCGAATTCATCTGGACCGAACCGCATTCCAAACGCCTCAAAATCAAACTCAAAGTCCAAAAAGAAGTCTTAAACGGAGCCGTTCTTGAACAATCTTTCTTAGTCGAATACGTGGTTCAAGACCAAATGTGCGAGTCATGTTCACGCGTCCAAGCCAACCCCGACCAATGGGTTGCAGCCGTTCAATTAAGACAACAAGTGGCTCACAGACGCACCTTCTTCTACCTCGAACAACTCATCTTAAAACACGATGCAGCAGTTCGAGCCATACGAATCAAACAAATGGACCGAGGTATCGACTTCTTCTTCTCTAACCGTAGTCACGCGGTAAAATTCGTTGAATTTGTTCAAAAAGTCGCCCCGATTAAAAGCCGACACGACAAACAGCTCGTCTCCCACGACACCAAATCCAACAACTACAATTACAAGTACACTTTCTCGGTTGAAATCTGTCCCGTTTGTCGCGAAGATCTCGTCTGTCTCCCGCCAAAAGTCGCTTCTACCCTCGGAAACATCGGCCCATTAGTCCTCTGTACCAAAATCACCAACAGTCTCGCGTTTCTTGACCCGTTAACTCTCCGCCATTGTTATCTCGATGCTGAACAATACTGGAGAACAAATTTCACTTCACTTCTTTCTTCTAAACAACTAGTGGAATACATAGTCTTGGATGTTGACCTTATTCAACCGGAAGTCAACGCTAGCGGGTCAAAGTTTGCCATGGCGGACGTACAGGTGGCGAGGGTTTCCGATTTTGGTAAAAACGACACGATTTTTTTTATCAGGACACATTTAGGGCATTTATTAAACCCCGGGGATTACGCGCTTGGTTACGATTTACACGCAGCAAATAGTAACGATATCGAGATTGATAAGTATAAAGGGCTTGTGATTCCTGAGGTTATTTTGGTCAAAAAGAGTTATGAAGAAAGGAGAATGAAGAAAAGAGGGAAACCAAGATCTTGGAAGTTGAAGTCTTTGAATATGGAAGTTGATGTGAGTGAAACAAGGGGAAGGGTAGATGTGGAAAAAATGAATGATGAATATGAACAGTTTTGTAGGGATCTTGAAGAGAATCCGGAATTGAGATTTAATATTTCGCTTTATAAAAATGAAGAGTATCAGAAGTCGGAAATGGGGTCCGTTTTGGATGACGAGGACGCACCATCTGTCCCGTTGGAGGAGTTGCTTGCTGACATCAGATTGAGTGATGATGACGTGGAAGATGGAGATGGTGATGAAGATGAAGGAATGAGGGAGTGATTTGGTGTTTAAAGTTTAAAGCCATATGTTTTCTTATTTGATGTTTGTTTGGTTTTATGTTGGAAGTTACATGGATTTAGTGACAAATTTTGTGTGGGTTTATTGGTTATAAGAAATATATTTGAATTCCTTATTTTTGCTATTGATGTAATTCTATTTATCATAAATATGTTTTATCATGTGTTTTGATCTTTATCTGGAGAACACTTCTACCTTTCATAAAATTGCAGTTGTTTTGTGACTTATGAGTGCATTAAATCGAGGGATAATGATTTGTGAGTGCATTAAGATAATAATTTGTGAGGTAAGCAACTTTTGCAATTATAATTTTTTTTTGTCACTATGTTTGTATATATTTGGACGGTAGATTTAAGATTCTAAATGTTATTTCAAGTAGTTTTTTAAATAGTTTTTTAGAGTTCTCAATTTTTGGAGATTTTAGTTTTTGATTATTTATAATTTTTAAAAACTAACATCTATTTTTGTCGAGTATTTCATACAAATAAAAGTTACAGTTTTCAGCTACGAGTTATTGTGTCAAAAGCGTCTTAGATCTTCAAAAAAATCAATATCCTAAATCGAACCAGGGTAGTAGAAATTGACCGAGTACAAAAAAGAAAAAATTAAGTCTTCAAAAAATAATCGTTATCTTTTAATTATCAGTTATAATTGTATTTTTGAATATTTTATGTAGGTTAAGTCTTCAAAAAATAATCGTTATCTATTAATTATCAGTTATAATTGTATTTTTGAATATTTTATGTAGATTTAGTGTTCGGCAGTGTACAAAAATTAAAAATAACTAAATGTATACAAGTCGGATACAACTAGGCATCATCTCTTGCGATATTGTGGATTCTTTTTTTCTTTTTCTCTTTTTTCTTTTCTTTTTTTTTTTTTTTTTTTTTTTTTTTTTTTTTGTATGTAGAACAAGTAAAAACATAATATAGGATTAAGTTTCATTATACAAACTAACGTATATCTGGTTTGTCAAAAAATATATATAAAATAATAGACTTTACATGTTTTTTAACCTTACATGAAAACCAATATGTCAAACTTTTTGATAAAAATTGTAAAAATAGAATTAATGTATAAAAGCAGATAAAAATCATAGAAAAGATGTAAAAAAAAGTAGGAGAGAGAATTTTGTAATAAAAACAATTGTGAAAAAATGAAGTCGTAATAATACAGTTGTAAAAACACTATAAAAATATAGAAATGTTTTCTAAAAAAAGTTTTAAAAATAACATATAAAAGCAAAAAAAAAAAAAAAAAGTTAAAGAAAATTTATAAAAGAAGGTGTTGACCATATTATATATACATAACAATTAATAACGTGTGAACAGTAACGCGTTGACAATTATTATATATTGTGTTCCAATTTTAAACAGTTACATGAATTTTGGTCTACCGATCTCATGTGTTTCAATTACTAAAAAGGTCAAGGGTTTGATTCTTGGCAAATACACTTTTAGCTTTTTTCCTAGCGTAACACAGGCTACTTTGATTACCCATCAAGACACCTCTCATATCTCTCTGATTACCAAATACGTAAGAGAAAAATATATTGTAGCCCGAACTTTCATGTTTTGGTTTCAAATGTTCTTAAAGTATTTTTCTTGCTTTCTAAGGACGTGAAGTCCACTTTTAGATGTTTAAAAGCCCGTTATCACAAAATAGAATGGGTAAGCCGGTAAAATATGGCTAGTTATTACCATGTCATTTAAGAAACTTGCCCGGTCATCAATAAACATAGTCAATATACCCTTTTTGGTCAAAGTAAAATCGATTATATTTTGAGTCTCGATCTTTCTTATCATAATCGCAATGTCTCACAACACAACACCGGTCACCGACCGATTAATCTCGGCCGCCACATACATTTTTTTCTCTTTTTCAAGGGTCTCCAAGATGACTGATTCCTCTTTGCTTAATACCCCTAAACCCTAGGTCTCACTTTTTAACCCTTGCTACATTTACTCTCTGTCTATCGTTCAATTCCTTATGCAAGCTACCTTGCTTTCCTCTTACTATACATCGACGTCGTACGTAACACGAATGTAAGCCGTTACGTTTATTTCAATGTGATGCGGTCGGTGGTACTTAATGTTTTGTTGGTGTTACCACTGTTGGTTTAGAGGATTTTCAATCTAGTGCCACATGGAATTGGGGGAAAATTGTGATGACGAGCCACAATGTGATTTTTGTGTATGTTGTTGTTTGCTTTGTTTATATATTGATGTTTTTGATTTTGGGACATACATTGAATTTATCCTTTGGTTGGTGATGTTGTTGGCATGCAGTAAACAAATTGAATGTTCGGCGAACCGTTCGTGAACTGTTCGGCGGGATGTTGGTTTATGTTCATTTATTTAATAAATGAACGAACATGAACACAAATTCTCGTTCATTTAGTTAAACGAACAAACATGGACAATGGTCCCATTCGTTCAATTATGTTCGTGAATGTTCGTTTATGTTGTCCGTTTACGTTTGTTCATTTTATGTTAATATATGTTCAATTGTATTTGATTACATTACAATATTATGTGTTCGTTTATGTTTAATTCTGTTTAATTATATTTGTTCGTTTATGTTCGTTTAGTATGTTCACGAACATAAACGGACGAACATGAACAACATAATTTGTTAAACAAACGAACACGAACAAGAAAACTCGTTTGTGTATCCATTCATGTTCGTTCGTTTGTTCATCTAACTTAAACGAACGAACATGAGCAAGCCCTCGTTTGTGTCCGTTTACAGCCCTACATATGATTGCCTTGCCAAGCATCTTAACCATTCAATCAAACTACAACTTCTCCTTCTTTTGGACATATTTTATTTATAACATATGTACACAATACATATACATTTAATCAATTTATAGGAATCGGTTTAGTTCGGTTTGTTTTTCGGTGTTCTCATTCCAAAATCGAAACCAAACCGAAATTAGCGGTTTTCAGAAATAAAGAAACCAAACTGTCGGTTTGTGTTCGGTTTCAGTTTTTTTCGTGGTTTTTTGATTGTCGGTTCGATTTTGCTCACCCCTAGATTGAACCCTTCACCTCATAGGAGATGAGGCCATGAGGGCAGACTTTCAATGGACGATCGGGTAGGCTAGACAAGTATTGTGTCTAGAGGTGCCACATATTTGTTTTGAACCTTACCAAAAAGCTATTAAATTATCAATAAAATTACTAGTCGCCCTTACAATTTTGTTAGTATATATAATTGCAAAAGTTGTTACCTTTACAACATATATCAACCCTTAAACTAATAAAAGGCCTAGACAACAAAATAAATGTCACACATAGATTGCGTTTCTACCTTCTTGATCATAGTGCTATTTCCCTTTAACTAAATCAAGATATTTTACTCCTTGATTTCTGTTTGGATTATCTCTATTGGAATCTCCACTGTTTGGAGAGAAATTATAGTTTAGAACTTGTTCCGGTCTATATATGTTTCACCTTTTTAGTCATGAATGGCTTGTTTATGTTATAATGTATACACATTAGACAATGATATATATGGTTCGTCCCCTCCTCCATAGATAGCTTCCATTGTTGGAAATATGGTGGTTTGAATGGATATTGTGCATGCACCAAGCTGTATATAGTTGGCATCTATCAGTATCAATCATGTTATGATGGGGTGTGATTCATGCATTATAAGTTGTACTTTAAGGTTGCATTTATAAATGGAGTCTATGAACAAATCAACTTATAGAAACCAGGTTAGGGTTTTTATGTTAACCGAACTCTTTGGTTGACCTACTATACAATGGTTGTTTTAATCATGTAGACGTCTAAAAAGAAAAAAAAGAAAAAGAAAAAAGAAAGACATTTGAGGTCGTCTTTTTTGTAACAACTTGAAAGACCCAAGACACATACTTGGTTCAAAAATTGAGTGATTATTTGATAGTGTAAAGGGGATGCACCTATTCAGTGTAATTTCTTTTATGATTGACAATGAAAGGCAAATCTAGATCATACGTCATTAAGAATGACGTATATTTGGGATTTTTTGTAATGTTTTTTTTTTTTTGAGAGTCAACATTATGATCCAAGTGATTGCTATTTTTGTATATAGGAAACCACTAAAATATGGTTTTGGAAGTGTTTCACTGTAAAAAGTTTGGTCGCAATATAGTTTATTGAGTAAATTATAGTTTTTGTCCCTTGGTTTATTAAATCTTTCACATTAGGACCAAGTATTGGAAAATCATGTTGGTGGTCCTTAAGGTTTGTAAAACGCTATAAATCAGTCCCTAGGTTGGGTAAAAAGATTAAAATGCCATTTTTAATTTCTTTTTTCTTTTTCTTTGAATTTATTATTTATTTTATTTAATAAAAAAAAATACACCACACCCCACCCCCACCTGTACGTCTCTCTCTCTCTCTCTCTCTCTCTCTCATTGGAATTGACCAAGATGAACAGTAACTCATGGAGCTGGATTGAGTTAACGAAAACCAACATTCAGTAGAGAACTAAATTTTTGCACAGAAACAGTGTTGCAAAGCAGAGACAGAGGGGTACACGCACCTTAAGAAGAAGAAGACCTTTTTGAGCCGTTTCTAGCATCTAGATTATCCAGTTTGGAGTTGGAAATCACAAACCTACATAATGTAAAGCAAGCCAACATCAAACGTGTTGAATATACAGATGAGATCCTTTAATCTGAAGAGCGTTTCAGCACCAACTATATACAATCAAAATCCTAATTGACTTGCCTTTTGATCAACGTATTGTTTCCCTCTATAAGATTATCGGTAGGAAAATTAATGATTAGTGCACTGCACCGTAGAGATCTACGACACTTGTTCTTGGAACCACCATTCTTGGTAGCATACGGAAATGAAGGTAGCTTTGCGGATTCCAAAGAAAGACAGTTTATTGGCATGAGGAGTGAACGAATCAATGGTTTTTAAGAGAGAGAGAGAGAGAGAGAGAGAGAGAGAGAGAGAGAGAGAGAGAGAGAGAGAGAGAGAAAGAGAGAGAGAGGGAGAAATTGCAGTTTTTTCTTCAAAAACCCATCTCTGGCTGCTACACGTATTCATGGCGTGTTTTTCTTCAAAAAAGATATCACATATTGTTGCTTTCCCGGCGCCGGTGGCTTCCCCGGTTTCGACCCGTTTTTGAGCCGTTTTTTTCGCATAGAAACAGTGTTGCAAAGCAGAGACAGAGGGGTACACGCACCTTAAGAAGAAGAAGACCCTTTTTGAGCCGTTTCTAGCATCTAGATTATCCGGTTTGGAGTTGGAAATCACAAACCTACATAATGTAAAGCAAGCCAACATCAAACGTGTTGAATATACAGATGAGATCCTTTTATCTGAAGAGCGTTTCAACACTAATTATATACAATCGAAATCCTAATTGACTTGCCTTTTGATCAACGTATTGTTGCCCTCTGTAAGATTATCGGTAGGAAAATTAATGATCAGTGCACTGCACCGTAGAGATCTACGACACTTGTTCTTGGAACCACCATTCTTGGTAGCATACGGAAATGAAGGTAGCTTTGCGGATTCCAAAGAAAGACAGTTTATTGGCATGAGGAGTGAACGAATCAATGGTTTTTAAGAGAGAGAGAGAGATAGAGAGAGAGAGAGAAATTGCAGGTTTTTCTTCAAAAACCCATCTCCGGCTGCTACACGTATTCATGGCGTGTTTTTCTTCAAAAAAGATATCACATATTGTTGCTTTCCCGGCGCCAGTGGCTTCCCCGGTTTTGACCCGTTTGTCAACTCGATCAAGTAATTAAAACCCGGGAACCCCTGCATGAAAATCGTCCTGTTCACCTTCGGCAGTTTCGTTCCGTTGAAGGAGTAAACATTCTCGTACCTAACAAATGCTTTCTTCAACTGAACGCGGGGAACCAGTCCTCGAAAGGTCACCGCTGCCAATTGAAAAGTGTTATCCTTGCCGACCAACCGGTTTTGTAATCACCGTCGAGATGCCAGTTCACGCTCACCGGACAATTATCCGGGCATGACAACTTTCTTGGTAAATCCATGTGTTTGACTTTAGCGAAAGCTTTTACTTTGATCATCCGGTTTGCAAACGGAACCAGCAGCGTTTCCGCCGGAAGCAGCAGCGCCCTAACATCCTTGTCGCATTTTCTAGTGTCTTCGTCTTCATAGCCACAGGCATACGTGTTGCACAGTACACCTGATTCAACGTAATAAGCTGAAAACGATACACAACACTTGGCCATTTTCGGTTTAGGTTTTGTTATATTGCAGGTCACTTGATAACTGGCTATGGCGGAGAGAGAGAGAGAGAGAGAGAGAGAGAGAGAGAGAGAGAGAGAGAGAGAGAGAGAGAGAGAGAGAGAGAGAGACGTACAGGGTGGGGTGGGGGTGGGGGTGGGGTGTATTTTCTTTTTTTTTTATTAAATAAAATAAATAATAAATTCTAAGAAAAAGGAAAAGGCAAAAGAAATTAAAAAAGACATTTTAGTCTTTTTACCTGACTAGGAACCGATTTGTAGCATTTCACAAACCTTAAAGGCCACCAACGTGATTTTCCAATACTTGGTCGTAATGTGAAAATTTTGGTAAACCACAGAGACCAAAACTGTAATTTACTCTAGTTTATTTTTGTTAGTTGATTATTTTAATTGGGTATTTATTTAATATATATTTATTACAAAAAATATATTTTTATAGGATAAGTCGCAAAAGAATTACACACTGTAGTAATAGGGTTTCATTTTTGTCTTTTGAAGTTAACTAGTGGTGATGCCCACACTATCAATCATATATTTTCGATTTTATTTTTGTAATATTCTTTTAAAAAAGAACCGTTTTTATAATTCTGTTATTGCATTGAATCACGTCCAGACTTTTACACACACCATATATGTAATTTTGGTATTGTATAGAAACCATGTCTATAATTTTGCTATTATATAGTGACAATTTATATAACTTTGTCATATGTAGTGATTGTTACTCTACTTTTTTTTCTTACACATTGACTTTTTCCATAGTTTTGCTATTATATAGCGACTATTTCTAACTATTTTGTAAAATTTTGAAACATATTGTCCGTTAGATAACCATTTTTATAATTACTCAAACATAGAAACAATTAGATAAAACATAATCTTAACACAGAAACAATTTATATATTTGTTTAATTCCCGTAATTTTCATACTCCATGTTACGTTTTTTTTGTGACATGGGTATTCTTTTTGGTTTGTCACACGCAGGTTTCTGGGTTAATTTGGATCCGGTTTTTAAATCGAGTAAGTTTTCTTTTTTTGGGTCTATGGTTTTCTTTTTTAGTTTGACTTCAGTGTTCCTTCATCGTCTTCTAACTTTGAAAACTATTACATCTGCAACAATTGTATTTTTCGTGGGTTGTGGGAGGTTGCATGCGGTCGATTTTACTTTGTTTTCAGCAGTTCCTCGGTCGGCGCTTCGTCGTGTTCTTACGTTTCCTTCTTCCGGTATTTTTTTATGTATCTTTATTTTTTTCTTTACTATGGACTTTCTATGTGGATGCATGTCTTTTCTTCGCTTTCTATGCCCTTGCATGGTTGGATTTAGGTTTCTTTTGGACTTTCTATGCCTTCTTCACTCCAAAATCCAGCGATAATCGGAAGACGGTGTAGTCGCGGTGCCCTAAACTTTTTTCTAACCACCACCAAACCTGACGCTGCCGACGACGGTTCCTGGTGGTGGTGGCGGGGGTCGGTTGTGGTGACTAAAGCCTCGCGATCGAACGTCGAAGAATCGACGGCAAGAACCGGAGCTTTTGACCGGCTATTTGCAGCCGCCGGACCCAGGTATCGATCGAATTGTTTCCTGCCTAATCTAATGGTTTCCATTTGTTAACCACCGCCTCCACCCTCTCCTCTCCAGTCTCGATTTCTCAACCCCAATTGGTAAGGCCGACTCGATTGTTGTATTTGTTAATTAAAAATCGGAAATTGCAATCTGTTTATTTCATCTGTAGAGAGGTGATAGTGATGCTAGAGAATCAGCTGATTGGGCATCGTGTCGATCGATCAATCTGTGCTGGGTTTTGGGAGCAATCGATCTCCCTACCTGATTCCTTAAAGGTATTCCTTCGATTTTCAATCCATTTGTGTTACATTCAATTGATGGAGATTAATCTTCGTTAGAATTAGTTCCTGTATCTCTAACTTGAAAAATAAAATTTTGTTGAAATCGTAAAAACCTTACACTTTTTGATGTGTAGATTAATTCTTACATATTGCTTTTTTAGAGTCTCGTTGATTGATTGAAGTTTTTATTTCCTACGAAGATAACTTTTTGTGATAAGTGCTCTATAAATATCCGATGAATTTGTATCATATAAAATTTCTAGACGTAAAATTTTGGTTTTGCGAATTCAAACCTAAAGCTTTCAAGTTCGATATTGGCATATAACTTCTTTTTTGTTTAATCTTTTCATTCTAGAATATGTTGATTATAATACTATTTAATCTGTATTATTTGATGTTTCTTCAACTTTTCTACACAATAATAGATTTTCATTATGAAGTTAGTAGATATTTCCACTCAATAGTCAAAAGTTGTTTGCTTGAAACAAATCTAGCTTCACATAGTTTCCTTTTTTTTCCAGAAAGAGCTACAATTTGACTTCAAAAAATAAGATTGTATACGTTTCAATTTCACAATCATGTAATTCTAAAGACTAAAGTGATATGATTTTCCATAACTAGAACAAACATTATTACTTATATCACAAGTGAAACAATTTGGTGGTATTTAGTAGTCCAATATAAACAATCAAATTGTAGATCATTTTTGTATTTCTTAGCTTTTCATCATATATGGTGTTATTTTTTTACCAAGTTATCTTAACTTCAAAAACTTTGACAGACAGCAAATCTTATCACTACAGACTATACCACTCAATTTCCCTCAACAATCAGATCAAGACCATCAGGTAATTTTTACATCTCTTTTCTAAAAGTGATTTATCATAGTTTCACATTAGCTTGCACTCAAGTTGAAATCCCACCATTGATGGGAATTGAGGTTAGTATAATTTACTTCTTTTCTCTCTCTTTTCCATTGTTTCTAGGTTTAAGATAGCGATATGGGTAGCAGCCTCCCACAGAGATGGCTTTGTGGTCACCTTAATCTGGAATGTAGAGTATCTTTGTCTCTTTTCAAGTGTGCCTATTAGTTTTTTGGTGCATAAATCGATACTACACTTCCAAAATATAATTCCAAAAAATTTCCTCTGAAAGTACATTGCTATTTGGAATTATTGTGAATTGCAGCTATTAGATGAAATTATTGACAATGGATTCCCTATAACCACCACAGAACCTAACATATTGAGGAAGATGATTTCTCCTCCAAACATTGTTAGCAAAATGTTGAGTGTTGTCACGGGTAACACTTGTAATGTCAGTGACACCCTTCCAGGTGCCACATCACCATGCGTGCCATGGAGGACAACACAATTGAAGCATTCAAATAATAATGTTTATGTCAATCTTATTGAGGAAATCGGTAGAATCATAGAAAGGCATGCACCATAAATAATATTTGATATTTCCTTCTACTTTACTTCTTTTCTTTCATTCAACTCACTTTCTAGACAGAAGCTCTATGCCCGTATTGAATTGAGAAACGTTTGTTTAAATTCATACAATGAAAAAAATAGAAAATGAAACCTTTTTAAAGAAAAAAAACTTTGTCGCGTTTATTTAATTAAATTTTGATTTATATTGTAGGCTATAAGAATGGACGTTATGTGGGGAAAAAATGCTAGAGTTAAAGGGCAAATATAGCTTGTATAGCCCATACTCTTCAGCTTATAGGTAATTTGTTGTTTAAATAGCAAAATACCTTCATTTATTTGTGTATTATAGCATTCTACTTTCATTTATTTCTATTATACTTCAAAATTTTAATTGACCTTACCAAACCCGTGCTATATAGCACGGATCCCCACTAGTTACTATAAAATTTTCATATATAGGAACCAACAAATAATTTTGTAGAAACTATTTTCGTATTTTTTTTAAACATAAGGATCATTAGATAATTTTGAAATGAACAATCCTATAATTACTTAATTAGATAAAACATCACTTTTATAAGGTGATATTTTTATAGTTTTTTCAAACACATAAACTATTAAATAATTTTGTAAAATATATTCCTATAGCTCTCAAACATAAAGACTAATCGATAATTTTGTAAAATATCCCACCTAATAAAAAGGATATAATTTCCTTTAATCTTAAATTTTCTTAACGTACCACACAATATTGAAGAATGACTCATCTCATTTCACATTAATATTCTAGTACAGTAAGATGTAATTATCTACCCAATTATCTTATCTATTTTCTAGGCCAGTAACTATATTTTCTAAACCTATATCACATAATAGTCGTATTTTTACAATAGAAATTCATCAATGAATATACGTAAAAAGGATATATAACATAACATTACAATGGGATTCATCGATGAATATATGTAAAAAAAAAAAATAGTGAATAAGCAATCGACTCCCTGCAATGAAGTGCAATCATCAAATTCATGACTGTGTCTCTTAAGATTTATCTTCATATTTGAACCCATCACCAAAAGATTGAGGCTCGGTTATCAAAGAAGTCAACACGTTTACACCCTTTGCTTCGTCTTTTAACACGACCCCTTGAGTCAATTCTTTTCTTTTTCTTGAAATAAGACCTCCTATCACAATCTAATGTTTTCCAGGCCTTCGTAGTTACTTCTCTTTCCCAATACCTAGCCACCTTTGTAGCTTCCACATGCTTCTCCATAGCACATAATCATAATTGAAAATCCCATCCCCAAGAACATAAAAAAATCTCCCTAAACTCTTCGCCTTTTAGGAAATTCAAGAAGTAAAGCAAATTTTTTACGGTGTACTGGATATCAGCGGAATCGTGGACATTTGAACAAGAAAGTACTGCCGGTGTGGTTGAGAACAATTTTAGAGAAACCCTAAGATGATGATGTAGGCTTCACGATATTTAAATTCAAAGATTCGATTTTTTATAACTAATTTCAAGAGTGATTATAGGGATTTACATAATTAGGATAATGAGAATTACCTTAATACCCTTTAGGTTATATTTAATTTAAATTTTTGAATTTTTGTTAATTATTAAATATAAGATTAACAATTTATTACAGCCTTAGATCTAAAATTATGGATGGTTCAAATTTGTCCTCGTATTCTCAACCTTTTTTATGTCCTCAATTGAACCTACCTCTATATATATATATATATATATATATATATATATATATATATATATATATATATATATATATATATATATATATATATATATATATATATGGAGAGGATCAACATAGAACCATAGAACCAACCTTTTAGCCCTTGGATCTAGTAATCAATGGACACAAATAAAAGGCTTATTTATCATTAAAATAAATCATTTAAATAATGGTTGAGGGCAATTTTGGTATAAGAATTTACCACTCCTAAAAATCAGCCTATGTATTTTTTAAACACCATCTCTCTCTCTCTCATCACATCTCTCTCATCACGTCTCCCTCCCTCTCTTTGATTTTCTGTTTACGAACACAATTCCAATCGATTTACAGAGAAAGAACACAATTCCAATCGATTTGCAGAGAAAGAATACAGATCTGATTCCAATCGATGTGCAGAGAACGAATATGGGTCCGACTTGGGACTACGTTTGTGACCTGATGAAAAAAATCAAGATCAAAATCACCTCCACCTGCTACAGTTGAGATTGAGAACGAGATAGAGATCGAGACAGAATGATCAAGGAAGAGAAAGAGAGAGAGTGATCAAGACATATGGATTGATGCAGAGGGACAAAGAGACAGAGAAAAATCGATGTTCATATATGTTCAGTAATGAACATTTGAGGTTCAATTATGAAATCAGTAGCCCTTCCACCGCCTTGTTCGAGCTTTTGATCTAAGATCAACTTCTCCTAGGTCCGATCATCTTCTAAAAAATGGCATGCACTGTGATAACATCTGAACATTCGATTCCAGGTCTGATTTCTGATATCAGACTTCATTACAGACTTGGATTACAGACTTCGATGCAGACTTTAATTACAGACTTCGATTACTGGTATTGTTGGTTTAATCATCAATGTTTTGATTCTGATTACCGATTATTGTTTCGATTCTGATTACCGATGATTGCAGGTTCGTTCATTGGTTGCGACTTCAACGAGCAAAACCGATTTCCAGTCACAATTCGGTATTTGAACTTTGATTATGATATGGTTAGTTGTTCATAGTTGTATAAATTGATTTTACTACACTTGGTTAGATTGTAGTTTCGATCTGAGTATTCTATTTAGCTAGTTATATGTTCATAGATGAACATATGTTCATTCATGAACATATGTTCATTCATGAACATGTGTTCATGAATGAACATGTGTTCATGAATGAACATATGTTCAAGAAATCGATCACAGTAACAGATGAATTATTGTAGGATAGTTATGGCTGTTTATCGATTTGTGTTTGCATCCACAATGCTGATGAAAAGTTTATGGTGAAATTGTATCTTAATTGATAGCTCATATGCTTTATCGATCCGTTTTCTCAATTAGAACGTTTATGGATCTGATGTATGTGGTGTACACAAGGTGTTTGATGTGTATATTTTCAGATCTGATGTTTATGGTGTTTATGGATATGATGTATGTGGTGCACACAAGGTGTTTGATGAAATACCTCAATGAAATCTGTATGTTTTATGTTGTGAATGAGTTCCTGAACTGCTATGTTAGTTACTGAACATTTATGAGCAATTTGTCTTGAATGTTCATTACTGAACATTGTTGTTATTAACAGGTTTTTCAATCTGTAAGTTTTTGCAATTTATTGAATGTTCATTACTGAACATTTCTGAGCAATTTATCATAAATGTTCATTACTGAAGATTGTTGTTATTAACAGGTTTTTCGATCGCAATTTGTCTTGAATGTTCATTACTAAACATTGTTGTTATTAGCAGGTTTTTCAATCATGAAGAAATATGTGTACAACAGATTTAAGACATACATCGTGATCATGAAGCAAAGATTTAGAGCCAAAGAAATCTGATGAAAGTGACAAATTTCTGAAATTTTAAAGATTATGTTCATTGATGAACATATGTTCATTTATGAACATGCGTGTTTTTGTTTAAATATTTATTGATGTTCGTCACTGAACATGTGTTCTTCTATGATATTTTTTTGGTAAGTTTTAGATATTTTTGGATACATATTAATTAGGTTTAATGAATGTTCATTTCTGAACATGTTTGTATGTTCATATATTTCATCAACGTTATGAATGTTCATTTCTGAACAAATTCTAGGATTTTGAAGACAATGTTCATCAATGAACATACGTATATGTTCATCAATGAACATATAAGTGTAATTTACCCATCATACCATTATCATCCTAATTTGATCTAACGGTCAAGAAGATGGTTCTATGGTTCTATGCCTAATTTTGGTTCTATGTTGAACCCACCCCTATATATATATATATATATATATATATATATATATATATATATATATATATATATATATATATATATATATATATATATATATATATATATATATATATATATATACACACATATATATATATACATATATATATATATATATATATATATATATATATATATATATATATATATATATATATATATATATATACACATATATATATATATATATGGAAAAATGAATATGTGGCTGTTATACACCTAAGCTTATGTGTAGAACCATCAAAATTTATTAGTTTTATTATGAAAAACATGCATTTTTATTTTCTTTAATATACGTAATCCATGTGATTGATTATAAAATGATGAAAAAGTATGGCATGAGTCATATAATATAGTGATTAGAAGTATTACACATGCATGTAGCGATGACATAAAAGTTGGCGGTAAGAAGAAACATCACTAAAATAGCACGTAAGCAAGTTGAATTGAATGGAACAACAAATTGTGTACAACGATTTAGAAGAAATTAAGTTGCTTGGGCTTTTATTTTTGTTAAAATAGGTTGTTTAAGTGGTTCTACACCTATGCTTAGGTATATAACAGCCACATATTCATTATATATATATATATATATGGTTGGGTCCCTTCAATGGAGAACCAAAATTAAACAAGGAACCAATCCTATGGCCAGAATGCAAAATATCGACGGCCAGAGAGAAGGATGTAAAATTATTTATTGGACGCGCATGTAGTAGATTATAACAAAAAACCCACTTCGTTTTTTATGTTTTTTTTTTAATTTTTAAGCTTATTCATTTTTCGAAAAAATCTAATTATACCAAAATTCATAATTTTTCATCCTCTATAAATAGAGATCCATATTGATATATAAATTTTTTTGTTTTTTTATACTTCATGTTCGTCCAGATTCATCTTGTGAACCTGAACTGAACTGCATTTTTTAGATATATACATTCACATCTAAATGACAAATCTATCCAAAATTTTCAATAATTATTTGCCAATCACATATGAATTTTAAGTAAATCATTTATGAGTCTCAGTTAATTCAATTGTATATGATATTTAAACATTGAAATAGTAAAAACATTAGTGATTTTTCTTGAATTCACATCTGAATTTAAAAATATTTTTTAAATTACATAAGTTGTTATTGAATGATTAACAATCATTGACCATTTACATGTGAAATATCTTTCATACAAATTTAATACAGCTTATATTTACATTGCGAATTTTAACTGCTTCTTGTTGTAGACATGTTAATTCACATATAAATAGTAATTGTACCATTATTTTTTAACAATTTTTTATCATTTATATGTGAATTTTAAGCAAATTCATTTGTGGATCTGAATTAATTCATTTATGTATGATCAAAATGTTCAAAATAGTATGCATCCAGTTTAATACATATTAATTCACATATAAATGATCATTGAACCCGATTTTTTTCAATAATTTTTGATCATTCATGTGTAACTTTAAGTAAATTAATTTGTGAATCTTAGTTAATTCAATTGTACATTATCAAAATGTTGAAATTGTAATGAATATAAATGAAATTACTTAAATTCAACATGAATTTAGTCAAATTCACAATGCAAATCTAAAAGTTTATTTAAATTCACATGAGTTGTTATTGAATGATCAATTATTGTTGAAAAATATAATTTCAATGATCATGCACATGTGAATAATCTTCTATAAAAACTTACTATGGTTCAGATTCGCATTAATTAAGTGTTGTGAATCTGAACAAAATTTTTGTATATTTTTGTTTCGTTTTTAGTATATTGATATGGGTGTCTATTGAAAGAGAATAAAAAAAATTATATATTTTGATGTATTCGTTTTTTATTTTGATAAAAAAATAAGCTCTAAAAAAACGAAGTGGGTTTTTTGTTAAGATCCGCTACATGCGCGTCCAAGTTGGAAATTTACAACCTTATCTCTAGCTGTCGATAAAATGCATTCCAACGCTCACGATTAGTTCCTTGGTTCTTTGTTTTATTTTGGTTCTCTATCGAACTTTTATATATATATATATATATATATATATATATATATATATATATATATATATATATATATATATATATATATATATATATATATATATATATATATATATAATGACCTATCCCATTATTTTATACATTGTCTAGGCCTAGTGATGTGTTTTGATGTGTGTAAGTAAGTAATCGGTCAACAAAATGGTCTCAAGAACTTGTACATTTAAGTGTATAAAAACGAATATACCAACGTTAGAGATCGTGATACAACCAGTCAAGTGTACCTAATCGGTAGTAATATAGCAAAGGTAAATTCGGATTAACGAACCCAAGAAAAAAAGATATTTTGAAATAAGAACACTCAATAATCAATTAATTATACAAACTATAAATAAATGGGGGAATGTATAATTTTTATTTTACTTTATAGACACAAGTTTATTTGAAACAAAACAAAGTAAATAAATGAAATAAACATGATTAGATTTGATTGCTCCTAAATGTTACGTTTGATATGCTATAAAATGTAATGGATATTGAAAGCTAAGTACCGATTTCTTAAATCAATTAGGTGTCTAGGTCCAATTCCTTAATCCTATAATTATAAGGTCATTAACCCAATGGACATGGTAAATGTACCGAGTAATCAATAATTAAATTCGTATCATACAAGGTTTATTTTAATTTGATTTCAATGGTCATGATAATCAAAATGCTTGCACAGACCTCAAATGCAAGTTTGGGCACACACATATAAGTCTCATCATTTGTGACCTGACCCTAGGATTTGGTTCATCTCTAATCATATAAGCATAGTTCTCATCCTTCATGCACAATCCTACATGTATACAATTCTAGTCACACAGTTAGTTTGACCTCTCTAACTGAAATAACTCATCAATAGGTCCTAAAGAGGATTCTTTAACATATATTAGTAGAATGAACCAAGAATTCGGTGCAATGCAACTTATGTTTCTTTGTATCAAAAAGTCGGGATCTCAAGACACAAACATCACCTTGCTTGTGATCCCTCGATGTATTTAAATGTGCAAAGTACCCGACGATGTCAAGTTAAAGAAAGTTTTGAAAAGAAGCAACTTATGAGACAAGCGATCCATAGTGCACCTCATTTCGATGACATAGTTGACTTAGAAGAAGAGGAAGATGAAATCCCTAGTAGTAGTCATGTTCAATCATTAGGCAACATGCCCGTTTCATCTGCCGGTTCAACCGCGAACACTAAAAAGGCAAAAGGGTATTTGAATATGCTATTCAAGCCATCCGGTCTTGGAGGGGGGGATGAAAAATGGACACTTGGTTGGAACCCTCGAACACAATAAAGTGCAAAAAAGAACTAATACTAGAAGCGGTTCAAAACTTTGCCCGTTGGATGTATGATGCGGGTCTTCATTTCAATGCGGTGAAGTATGATAGTTTACGGCCCGCACTTGAAGCGGTTTCTTTACATGGTTGCAATATGAAACCCCTTAGCTATCATAGATACGTGTTCCTATGTTGAAGCTAGAGTTGGAACACACCAAAAGTTTTAACACAAAATGAGAAAGACAAGAAGTCATACGAATGCTCTTTGATGGCCGATGGTTGGAGGACCGAAAAGGGTGGACGCTAATTAACTTCCTAGTTAACACTCCACAAGGAAGTATGTTTATAGAATCAGTTGATGCATCCGCTTACTCTCATATCGGTATTGTGACAAGTAGAAACTTTCATGATTTTTGTGAACTTAATGTAAACCCTAATGTCAAGTTAAATGGATAATATGCTATGACGACATTTTGGTCTTTCGATGAATATGATATTTTGTATGTGCATCAACTTGTCTCGATGATCTCATATTAGTAAGAAAGTAATTCTAGCGAGTTAAGAGTAACACTTGAAACCCGAGTAGAAATAAAGACGCATAAATGAAATAATTATAGGAATTATCTTTAAGAATTTATATCTCAAAATCTAAAAGAATTGAGAAAAAGTCATCAAGGTGACTTTTGTAGCATTTGAGATAACAAAAATATAGAAAAAAGATTCAACTTATTTGGAGTTATAACGAAGAAGTTGTAAAGCTCATTCTCACCTTTCTATAGGTATAAGACTTGTAAAATTCGGACATCGTATGAGCAACTTACAGCTAGGTAAAGATCAGGAAAAATAATAAGGAATTGCTGAAAACATTTCTAAGGCTTGAAGGAGGAGAGTTTTTGTCATTTTCAAGTTAAAAACCAGCCATTGATTTTTCTTATTATTGTGGGCGTCGTCATCTTCCCTTGGGTCGCGTAAATAAAAAAATCAGAAGGGGAGATTACGAGGGGAGCAAAGAATGTATCACATAATCTCCCACCCTCGATGCAATTCATTAATTCTCTAATTCAATCTCCATTATGATACTTGAATGTCAATGAAGTAGTGATACCTAATACATTCTCATTTTCTCAAACAAGTCTATAACTTTTTTAAATTCTACATCAACATTAAGCAATGTACTTATTGTAAGACTTTTTAAATATTACACCAACATTGAGCAATTTTACATAAGCATTGAACAATGTACTTATACAAGATTTTGATTGGTAATATAGACTAAGTTGAATAATCAAAATCTCCAAAAGTAGGATGTCATTTGTGATGGTTAATTGATATTAACCATTAACCAACTAAAACCATTAACTATAACCGGTATTAACCATACTCAATGCCTACTGAAACGTATTAACCAATTGTAATGGTTATGATTCAGTTTTAGTCTACAACTGAATCAAATTGCCTCATGCACACCTCTACAATTAGAGATAGTATTTATGCTGCAATTTTTTTTATATGTAGAAAATGTAAAGCATAATTAACTGTAAGTCTATAAGGTTAACTTTAACTATACAAAATGGGAAGTGATTTGTACACAACAAGTTTTCTCCATACACAACAATTTGCTAGTCTTGTACAGTATGCATAAAAGACATCAAATTGTTGTGTACGGATAAAAATTGTTGTGTACAAATCACTCCCCAGAAAAAATAGCGTACCTCTTATTTGTCAAAACAAATATATAAAATAGTAAATTTTTATACGTTTTACAATCTTAAATGTTAAAAGAATTTGGTAAAAAATAGTAAATCTCTTATAAACACGGATAAAATTACATAAAAAGATGTAAAAAAAGTAAAGAAAAATTTTTGTAATGAAAACGATTGCATAAAAAATAAAGTCATGATAATAAGGTTGTGAAAAACAATATGAAGATGTACGTTTTAAAAAAAAGTTTAAAAAATAACATATAAAAGCAAAAAAAGATAAAAAAAAAGTTGAAAGAAAATTTGTAAGAAAATGTTTCAACAATATCTATCGAGAAATCTAAATTGTACAAATATGTAATCAGAGGAAGTTGGCATTCTACCATGGTATTAAAAAGAAGGTAAAATGACATTGTAGCCTAACCAACTTCAAATTGTTGGTTTAAAATGTCAAAATGTCATTCAACTTTTATTTTTTGGCTTTTTAGGGGGGAACGAACTCAATAATCACATTTTAATAAAGCGTCTATAAGCTTCACAACCGGTTAGAGAGATTGAACTTGCACACATGTCGACTTACTCAGCAATGAGAAGTTACAAGTAATGCCACTTCAACGAGTGAGTCAACCGGTGAGTCAATACATGACATCCAGGTGATTCGTTTTGTTTTGATTCTATGGGGTTTTTAGAAGCATTTTTCGTTTTATCAAAACGTAAAACAAAGGTCAGAGAGAAAAGATTAAGTGATTCATTGCCGAAGTTTTGCTCGGGGATCAATACCGGAGTGATTGTCGGTGTCTTGGGGGGAGGCTGTTATAGAAGATTAGTCAAAGCTTGTGACCCATATATTTTTTCCGACAACCCTGTTTCTTCTTACCACCATCACCACCATTTTCCTTCAAAGTTTCCCCACAACAATCCTCTTCATTGCTAAGTAAGCCGCCATGTACGCAAGCTCAATCCCTCTAACCGGTTGTCAAGGTTACAAAGACTTTATTAAAATATTAATCTTGAATTCGTTTCCCTAAAAAACAAGAAAAATAGTTGAAAAACCTTTTAAATCAACAAACAGTAGTTAGTTGGATTACAGTGTCATTTTATCTAAAAAAATTATAGAAGGATTGAATCATCCACCTCTTAGGAGATGAGGACAAATTTTCAATGGACTATAGGTAGGCTATGCAAGTGTTGTTTTTAGTGGTGCCATGAAATTTATTTTATACGCTACCAAAAAGTTATCAAATTATTAATAAAAATATTGATCACACTTGCAATTTTGTTAGTATATAGAGTAAATTACACTTTTGGTCCCTATGGTTTGCAAAAACTAACAGATATGTCCTAACTATCCAAATCCAACGTTTAAGGTCACTAAGGTTTCCGAAAACTAACAAATACGTCCCTGAGTCAAGTAAAGAGACTAAAATGCCCTTTCTAATTTCTTTTTCTTTTTTCTTTTATACATATTATATAATTAGTTAATAAAAAAAAAGAAAAATAAACCTAACCCACCCCAACACCCCACCCCACCCCCCCCCCCCCCCACACACACACACACTCTCTCTCTCTCCACCAAATCGAACTCTGTATATTCACTGCTCTTCCTTCTCTCTGCCTTACTTCAACCTAAAACCACCGAAAAAAAAAACCAACATTTAAAGAAGCAATTCATCGTAATTTTATTAAAATAATTAGGGTATGTGGGAACTGAAATTAGTACTCTTGCAGGCTGGACGGTTGGGCTAGGGATGGCGGTGGGGCAAAGTTCTTCCTTGATTCTTGAAGGGAGACCGGTTGGAGTTGGGGTTAGAGGGTAGAAACTGGTGGTGGTGGTGGTGCTGCCGGCGGCTAAGGTGGTGGTGGTGGGTGTTAATGATGAGGTTGATTCGAGTTCATAGTTTAGGTCGTTGATTTTTTGTAGAAGCTTTTCACATACTCGATTGCATCTCCAAGAATTGAAGCTGTGTCCATCTGAAACACGAACATTAATGGCGTGAGATGGATTGTTGTTATTTTCTTCTTCAACTTCAAGCATTGATTTAAATGAAGAAATGGAATGGATTTCATGGTATTTCCAGTTTTTTAGAATCCATCACAAAAATGTCAACAAGAATTTGCTTTTTGGGTTCTTTGAAATTCGCTAGGTCGGGGGTGGTATCAGACTCCACTGACCCCTCCCCAACTTTGGGTGTTTCCAGTTCATGAAAATTTGTTTGAGATGTTTCCAATTCAATTTCAGATTTTTCTTGGTTTATTATTTCTAATTCAATATTTTCCTCATTAATTGATACATAATCCTGCACCACAACCTCATAATCAGGTGGTGTAGGTTTATGTACATTAATGTCAAATGATGCATCACTACACAAGATAGTTACCTCATCCGCTTGAGTAGTATATGAATGATCGTCTGATGGTTGTTGTCGTAGTTGCTCCACAATTTGTTCTACTTGATTTTCAAGCATTGAAATTGCTTTGGAGTTGTTTTCCTCTTGTTTGAAACCTTCCTTCAACAATTCCATCATTAGATCCAACTTATTGTCAAGTGAAGACTCGTGTGATCTTCCTTGATTTACTAAAAAACAGGATGACCCATCATGTTGATTTTGGTCCAAATTGCTGCTCCCCCACCAATCATCTTCATATGGATCTTGTTGCGGTGGTCGACTATAAAAGTCATAATAACCTTGATCCATGGAAAGATAGTCGCCCATTGTTCTTCGTTCATCCATGATACAAATTGCAAGTCTTTAATTGGAAGTGTGCATACAACTTGTTGAACCTGAAAAGACAAAATACGAACAAAAACGTGTAAAAAGGAACAAAAATTAAATCAGAAAAGGAACTAGGTTGCTAAGCGCAATAGCTCCCCGGCAACGGCGCCAAAGTTTGATCGCAGTCGTTGATGCAATCAAAAATAAACCTTAAACGCACTAATTAGATAGGGCAAGTAAGGGTCGAATCCACGAGGAGCTTATGGTTAACAACTAGTTCTAATAGACTTAAATAGTAAATAAATTCAGAAAACAATGCTTGCAAGGGGTTTAATTCAATCAGAGAAAGAGGTGATCACTCCCGGTTTCAGTTTTGATTCCTAAACAATGTATTATATCATATTTTACTAATTTTGCGTTTATTCAGATTACATAGACATAACCGTACTGCTACTGACTAAATCTGGGATCAAATTATGTAAAATCCGCACCCTCCGTCCTACACACCACTGTGGATGATTTGGCATGGTGGGAAGATCACAATAGAATTGTCTTACACTCAATCAAGCAACAATTTAAGAACAAGTATTGGAAATCTAGTCATATGATTGAAAAATAAACAAACCAAATACTGTGTTCATGAATCTAAAAGGTTCAAATCTAATACAATACTGGAAAAGAAATCAAAACCTACTCCCGGTTGTGATCACGGGATGATTTAGCTACTCATGACCAGAAAAGATGCAAACATTGTGTTAGAGATGATGAACATGTCTGGATCTTCAAAACTTCAGAGATTCTGGCTTGATCTTGATGCAATAGAGGTTGATTTTGAGATTGGCAAATTGTTTTGAGATGATTTGGGGATGTTTTTGGCCTTGAAAAACTGTCAAAACCCTTGGAAAATCGTCTGGAGGCTGCCTTAGGTCGATGGGATAAAGTTTCATTAAAAAGGGTGGCTTAAATAAGGAAATTTAGGGCATTCTACGCGGCAACGTCCTAGGCCAGCGTCCCAAACGCCTGTGGGACGCTGTGTGTATTTCTTCAGCAGTTACGACGAGCAGCGTTCCACGACGAGACGTCCCAAAAACGCCCGGCGTCCTAGGACAGCGTCCCAGACGCCACCTAGGACATTGACGGGGATTCCTGGCATTTTTGGCTTGCTTTTTTCTTGAAAATTGGCCCAGAGTTCCAGGCCAGCGTCCCACCTGGGACGCTGCTAGGACGCTGAGCTTTTTCTCCCGCTTCCGGTGTCCGTTTAATGTGTGGTTTTTGCCCAAAATTCCCCCTTTTCAATCCCTGCATGTAATTCACTGAATTCCATCAAAAGTAGGGTCATTCTTGATTAAACAATGCTTAATTTATCAAGTTAATTACATTTTACTTCAAACCAAAATGGCCCGATCACCCGATTAATTGGAATTTCCGATTTGCTACAGATATTTTTCAAAATCCTTGTGTGAAAAAACTAGAATTTCAGAATAAATTCAGCGCTTCAAGCTTGAAACTTCAGCCTCATCTCAATTCTCATATTTCCTTCTCACTTCTCAGAACATCAATTTCAGATTTTGAGTGATCTTAAGAATTTCGATTTCAGATTTTCGGGCTTCAATTTCTGATTCTAATTTCTAATTTGTAACTTTCATGATTTGCAATAGCAAGCCGCTTAAGGTCTGGGGATTCGCAATCGGGGAACTAGTGCATTTCTTATTTTCAATTTCTGAATTTGTGATTCAATGATTAATTGATTAAGTTATTCGTGCATGTGAAGGCGTGAAGCCCTGATTTCTGATACAGTGATCCTGAAGGTGAAGCCGTGAATTGCTCATATTGTTGAAGAGATTTTTGATTTCTGATTTGTGAATATGTAAGGAACTTCTTTGTGATTCTTTAATTTTCTTTTATGCAATGGTCTAGTACTCTAGTTCTGTTCTTAATGATATATGAGTTCTGAAATATTTAGATTTTGTAAACTTTTTTTGATCTTATTTATGAAATTATCTAAGTAATAATCTAGATTTTTTGTTTTGATATTGTTTTAGATTTTGTTGAAACACTTTTGAACATTATTGACTTGTCGATGGAGCTTGGAAGATAGAAACTTCATCTCTTCAAAAGGAACATTGTTACTAAACGCTTATGGCCTGTCCCGGGTGTTTTTCCTTTCCATAGGTGGGGAGTTCTTAGCCTGCTATTGTATTAAAATTTTTAATTAATAAAAATTTTCGGAGGTACCGTCCTCCTTTACCAAATTTTTTTTATTGTAAAGGGCTTAGTTTTTTATTTTTGCCCCGAGACCCAAATTTGCTTGGTACGGCCCTGACCAAAATTACGAATAAGGTCTGTGTGTAAGATAGTAATGATCCGATGCAATAACGAAATTATAAAAATAGTCCATTTATAAGAGAATATGACAAAAATAATATTGAGAATATATGATTAATAGCATGGACCACTTGTTAACTTCAAAGGACAAAAATAAAACCCGATTATTAGAATTGCGTAATTCTTTTACGACTTATCCTATAAAAATATATGAGTAAATTACAATTTTGGTCCATGTGGTTGTCTCGAAATTGCACATATGGTCATCATTTTGGTTTTTCACGCTCATGGTCCCTAAACTGTACTTTTGCTTAAACTATTGGTCCCTTGGCCAGATAAAAAGACGAATATACCCTTTTTAATTTCTTTTTCTTTTTTTCTTTTGAAATATTATTATTTTGGTAATTAAAAAAAATTGATTATCGTTTCCACTTCCATGGTCCCGAAATTGCCGGAGTAGGAGTATACGGTGTAATTTTGGGTTTCGTTTCCACTTCCATGTGGGAAAATTGATTATCGTTTACATAGTCTGACTGCAAAATAGAAAAAGAAGTTTAGTGATTGTTCATGTATTTAAATTTTTGGTGAAAGATATACGAATTTGATTTAGATTTTGGAGGTGGGTTTAAGTTATACCCTAAAATTGTTGTTTCGTTTTCCGGCGGATCGATCGACGTTGGTGAGACGATACTCGTGCATTATCCAATTTGTTTTCACGCCTCTCGGCGCTTTCCCGGCGTAGAACACTAACGCCTTCTTGATCCCCACCGGCTTTGGTTTTCCGATTGGTTTATCAGCTCCGGTGGCCTTCCAATACCCAGTTCCCACAGCTCTATTTGGCCGTGATCCGGTTGGATATTTCCTGTCTCTAGGTGAGAAGAAATACCACTCCTTTTCTCCATACAAAGCCATATCTGTCGAAATCAATCCACAAACAAAATGAGTCCTACATATCTGTCATCAGATCCAAATCGCTAAAAAATCTAGAGGCGTTGTTCTTCAATCAGGGCAAAAACGAAAAAGGATCGAAGGATTAAATTAAATTTAGTTACCAGGAAGCTGCCATGGATCGAACTTATACAGATCAATCTCGGCAATAATCGGAACCCACCATAGCTCGTGCAGCTTCCTCCATCTTTTTAGCTGCAATTAACCTCATTTCCACCATTTTTATACTCAATTTCGTGTGCTCGATCTCCGATGTAGCCTTAATCACCTCATATTGTCCGCTTCTTCCATTTTTCTAAACTGCTGTGCTTCAAATGTCAATTTACAATACCCGTTTGAAGCATCAACGGATTCTTCAATCAATGTAAGTTTAATTCCTTGCTGCTTCAAAAGGGATTGAGAAAACTAGACGCTTAATTTAGATGAGACACTTATTGTACCTAAAATCATTATAATTACTAGCAAACAAAGATGTTTTCATCTTATATCATCTTCCTTACTTCCGTTTGAATTTTTCTTTAATTTTTTCAAATCCATTGCTGCAAATCTTCTCTATTCAATTCCGTAATCATCACACCAATCTTTGCTTATTCTTGAAAACATGCATCGATTCCGAGAAAGTGCCATAAATCATTACACGCAAACAAATTTTGTTCAAATTCGATTCGTGTTAAAGGAACAACAAATCATTAGTCAGTTCATCAAATCGAAACTACATTGGGTTTGGTTTTTTTCTTTTTTTTAATTCATTTAATAAATAATACATTAAAAGAAAAATGAAAAAGAAAATAAAAAGGGTATGTTGGTCTTTTTACCTGGCCAAGGGACCAATAGTGTAAGCAAAAGTGCAGTTCAGGGACCATGAGCGTGAAAAACCAAAAGAAAGACCAAATGTGCAGTTTCGGGACAACCACAAGGACCAAAATTGTAATTTACTCAAAATATATTTTTATTGTGATAAATATATGTTAAATAAATAAAATATTAAATAATCAACTAACTAAAATAAACTATATAACGATCAATGTTTTTACAGTAAAACACTTCCAAAACATATTTTCGTGTTTCCCTATATAGAAAAAATAGCAATCACTTGGATCATAATGTTCACTACTCCAAAAAGACATTACAAAAAAATCCCAAATATACGTCATTGTTAATCACGTATGATCTAAATTTGCCTTTCATTGTCAAGCATAAAAGAAATTACACTGAATAGATCCTTTACACTATCAAATAATCACTCAATTTTTGAACCAAGTATGTGTCTTGGGTCTTTCAAGTTGTTAGTTGTTACAAAAAAGACGACCTCAAATGTCTTTCTTTTTTCTTTTCGGACGTGTAGATGCTTAACACAACCATTGTACAGTACTTCAACCAAAGAGTTAGGTTAACATAAAAACCCTGAAGTTGGTTTCTATAAGTTGATTTTGTTCGGACTCCATTATTAAAAGCAACCTTAAAGTACAACTTATAATGCATGAATCGCACCCATCATAACATGCTTAATACTGATGGATTCCAAACTTTATACAGCTTGGTGCATGCACAATATCAATTCAAACCACCATATTTGCAACAATGGAAGCTATCTATGGAGGAGGGGACCAACAATATATATCATTGTGTCTATACATATAACATAAACACGTGGAGATTTCGATACGATGGAGATAATTTAAATAGCAAAATAAGGTGTAAATTATCCTGATAAAAGTTAAAGGGTAGTTATGATCAAGAAGGTAGATACGAAACGCAATCTATGCATAACATCTATTTTGTTGTCTAGGCCTTTTATTAGTTTAACTGTTCAAGGGTTGATGACTTGCAAGGTAACCAACTTTTGCAGTTACATATATACTAGAGTAAATTACACTTTTGGTCCTTGTGGTTTTCGAAAACTAACAGATAGGTCCTAACTATTGGAAAATCACGTTGGGAGTCCTTAAGATTTCCGAAACACTACAAATCCGTCCCTGAGGTATCAAAATAGTTCACAGGTCCATATGAAATGACTTTCTTACCCTTTCTTATTTCTTTTATCTTTTTATTTATATTCTTTTTGTTTTTTAAAAAATAAAAAATTAAAAAAACTCACCCCACCCCTCTCTCTCTCTCTATCTCTCTCTCTCTCTCTCTCCTTCCAATAAGCCCTACCAAGATCATCATCTTCTACCTCCGTCCTCACTCTCCGTTCACCACCACTGGATACGTCCTGCCCAAATCCATCCTCACATTGACGATAATTGATTCCAGCGATAAATGATTACAGCGGCTGTGAAGATCGCCGATTTCGGATTGGCGAAGAAGACAGTGGCTGTGAAGATCGGCGGTGAAAATGGTGGGTTTCTTCTGGGTTTCTGATTTTCTTGATTTTTTTTCTCATTCAAGGAAAAAATGGTGGGTTTATCAGCAATGAGAGGATTGGTCGATTTGGAAAAGGAGAACATATTATTGATCTTGTTTAGTCAAGATTCTTGTTGTGTAGTGTTAATCGAATCCTGATAATTGTTTTTCCGGTTCAATTTTGTTGAGTTCTGTTGCTTGGTGTTGTGAGGATCGTTTATCTCTCCAAATCCCCAAACGGAACGTTATCGTTCTGTGTTAATCTTATCCACAAATTGCTATTAGTGTTGTTTGGATGGACGAGGAAAGAGAGAATCAAACAAACAACAGAAACGAATAATCGTCCCATTTTGAGATCTATTTTCTCCCAAATTAGTTGTCAAGAAGGTGTCATTGATGTGACATTTGGAAACCAGAAATTTAAACTTCAACTATTTGGATTTACTAATGATCCTCCGATCGGTGGCGACTTGTTTGTAATCAATACTATGGATGATTACTTCTATGAGCATATCGCAAATATGCTCGCTGACACTACCAACGATCTGGAGAAACTTTTCTCTTGTAACAGGTTAAAAGACATGGATAACATTAGGAGTCAACATGTGAAGAAAAGAATGGGGAAAAGGAAACATTATACCACTCGGTCTTACAAATCAAAGATGAAAATGGTCGGTGGTCTCAAGACTCGGTTGTTGAATTTTACTCGAAGAACAAATGCATGTCCTTTCAAAACAAGGTTTAAGTGCTCTTTTAGAAGACTTAAAGGTAAAAGATTGGGATTCAATAAGGTCAAAGTTGGTATGCCATTTGATCCGGGTGAAACTCAAGAATATGAGTCGTTTGAAGATAAAGAGAAACATATGACACCATATTCATCTTCGAACACCCAATGTGAGGTAAACGATAACATGTTTGGCTTTCAAGAAAGTCAACTAACATACGATCCTCCGTGAACCATCATCCAGGTAACCTGTCTGGCTGAAGACGTTAAACCTAGCGTTTTACGGGAGGCAACCCGCGAACTTTGTGGGTGTGTTCACTACAAACCCTCACGAGACTTCACTCGTCCACTAGGGGAAACCTAGGGGTTTAAAAGGCTTATTGCACGTGCCAAGTGCAATCGCGATCCCTTGCGAAATTGAGGTTATTATTATTTTTATTTAATATTATGCTTGTAGTTTTGTTTTTGTTTTTTGTAGAATATTTTTGTTGCATCGGGGACGATCCAAAGGCAAAAAGTTTGGGAGGAGTGCACTTGAACGAGTGACAATAAACCGAGAAAAGATGAAAGATTGAAGAAATCGACACATTAAAAAAATCCAAAAAAAATCGGTTTTTTTTCCCTAAACAAAAAATTCCCATTTTTCAATCCCTGCATGTAATTCACTCAATTCCATCAAAAGTAGGGCTATTCTTGGTTAAACAAGGCTTAATTTATCAAGTTAATTACATTTTACTTCAAACCAAAATGGCCCGATCATCGGGACTTACCTTCTTCAATTTTGTTACTGTTGGGGTGCAACAAGTTTTGCGGTTAGATAGGGATGCGATTGCGAATTTACAGTCCATCATTCTTGGAGAATCGGTATTGCAAGGCTGATGATACGCACCACATTCCTAATTCCGACTCATTCCACTAGGCGAGATGCCGAGATACTTACCGTCTTCAGCGTATTTGGGTTTGAGGTATATAGAAAAATGGGCCCTAGGAGTTTGGAGGACCTGTGCCATCGCCCAAGCTGCCCGACCCAATTGTGGTATTACATAGGGACCGTTGTTATCATATGGACTATTTTTGTAATATTGCTACTATCCAGGGACCATTTTTTTATAACTTTGTAATATACAATGACTGTTGCTACAATTTTTTTTAGTACATATGGAGTATGTCTGATTTTGCTATTACATTTTTTTAGAATGGCGAAATATTATAAAAACGAAGCTAGCAAGCGCTAGAAAAGTACAAAGTTACAGTAAACAATTAACAGGATTACATAACCAATTAGACCAACTAAAAGGAAGACTCTCTAAATTTGAACCACTGAAAAGTAATGATCTGAAACTCATCCGCCATGCTATCGACACTTGGGGTGATTTTTTGAAAAATTAAGTTATTTCTCGCCCTCTATATCGTCCACATTAAAGCATACAAAAGACCAAGCTTTAACTTCCTGAAATTCTTCGAGAATTCGTTACATTTCAGCATGCTTTTGAAAGCCTCCAAGCTGTCAGGAGCGTAGGGAAAAATCTTAGACCAACTGGACATCCAACTCCAAAACGAACGTGTAACCCGACAAACAAAGAAGATATGATATATACATTCATCCTGTACCTCACAACAAGGACAACTACTAGATTCCATCCGCACACCTCTGGAAACCAAATTAGAAGCCACGGGAATGCATTCTGAATAAAACGCCAAAGGAAGCAGTTGACCTTAAGCGGGACCGACTTCAGCCAAAAGAAGACTGAAGTAGCGTTACTCCATCTATGATCTAAAATGATCTTCCTCAACGATTGCACCGTGAAAACACCAGAAGAGCTGTGTATCAATACCACGAGTCTGACTTATTCGAAGGAGACTAGTTATTTAAAATACTTTGAATTCCCTCCATCTCAAATTTCTCAACACCGTTTCTAAGTGATCTCTTCCAGCTCCGGTTGATCCCCACCAGAACCTGCAACAGAAATTTTATCCGCAACCAAACAATAGATAATTTTGCATGGACCATTTTTATAATTTTCTCAAACATAGACACCATTATATAAAAACATAATGTTATACACATACAATTTCTATATTTTTTCTAATATAAGACAAATTAGATAATTTTATAAAGAAATTTTTCGTAATTTTTTGAACATAATGATCATTAGATAATTTTGAAATAACTAATTTTATAATTTTCTCAAACTTGATTAGGTAAAGCATAACTTTTATACGGTCACCATTTTTATAGTTTTTTCAAACATAAAAATCATTAGATAATTTGTAAAATGGTTTTCATAATTTTCTCAAACATAAAAACTAATTAATAATTTTGTAATATATCCCAACAAATAAAAAAAATATAATTTCCTTCAATCTTACATTTTCTTAACCTACCACACAATGTTGAATAATCGCTAATTTCATTTCATTTCATATTAATAGAATATTATAGTAAGATGCAATGATCTACCCAATTATCTTATCTATTTTCTAGGACAGTGACTATAATTTTTAAACCTACATCATATAATTATCATATTGTTTTAAGATATCCTAAAATGATCATATAAAATATTAAATAAGATATAATAACCTATCCCATTATCTTATCTATTGTCTAGGCCGAGGACTAAAATTTTTAAACTAATATCACATAATCACCATAGTTTTTACTTTTTAAAAAAATCCAAATGATCACCTTCTTTGAGAATTTGGGATTTTCAAAGATCACTAAAGTTTTTTAACATTATTTTCTATACAAAGTAGGTTTGAAAAAGGTATTGTTTTAGAATCCTCGAACGCCTTTAAATTCTTCAAACTTATTTATGACATAAATCATGTTCGAATTTTTTTATTTTTTTTTTTCTAAATTTCGAATGATTTGTGAACTACATTTTTAGACAAAGACAGTTCGAAATTTTGAACAAGGGCAAATTTTTTAGAAAATGTTTCTCGTTTTAGTCTATTTAATGGGGTCAATTCTATGATTTCAAATGCACATTTCAAATTCCAAATTTCTTAAAATGTTATATAATAGTTCCTGTAATATATTGGTGTAGAATGTCATATTCCCATTTTCCATAGTTATCATTAATCAAGAGATACCACTGGTTAACGTAGCCAGAATGAGGGATTCGCATGCTAATGAAGCACAACACATGGTTAGGAAGAATGGCTAGTCGAGTGGGTGAAACTCCATTTGTATGATATAGTTTTCTAGAAATAGAGCCTCGTGGGTGACTCAGTGGTCATTTGATTAGGAGATGTCATCTGGTAAAGAAGAAAAGTAGGAGCCAGTTTTAGGTTAATGATTTGTAATATGTGAGCTGCAATAACTGAACTAGAAACTACGGAAACTCGATTTTAATGACAGAGCTATCCTAAAAAGAGCTTCATAGGTAGGTTCTTACATATGCTTTGGCTAGTTGTTTGATGATGACATTACAGCCAGGAAATAATTGGTTAACTTGGTTAACTGGCTGATCTTTTGCCAATGGCAAATGAGACAAAAAAGAATTTGTATATACTTCTTGGGTTGATGGAAACTTGGATGAAAGTGTCGAAGACTAATATTTCACGTGAGTTGTCATCATTCAAGAATTAACGGTTCATTCTAGGTTTTGTAAGAAATTGTTATTAAACCGACATGCATGCTTTATAAGGAAACCGTTGTAAAATGTACACATTTATTTTGAGCGTGATATGTATGTATCAATTTTAAATTTTCAATAATTTATTATTTCTTTTGAGTTATTATATCTAATATTTGACATGTGTTTTATATAAACAAATAACACACTGGTTACATGTAACAATTGCATAATATTGAATTTAGTAATCTCATAATTTTATCTATAATAAAAAGTTTCATACATAATACATTTTTCTACATAATTCATATCGTTGTCCAAAAAACTTGTGATTGAATTTATATCTCTTGGTCAACGATCAATCACGTGAAAGATAGTTTACTCACTGACTTACTTTTACCTGATTAAATCATCAAAGCAAGATATATATAAACATTATTGGTTTTCCGAAATATCTTCATGGACATCATCAAAGGACTCAATATCGAGTCAAGTAATAATAAGAGGACATGTCATGTTAGAAAACGGGTGGGTTTGGAGAAGATCCGGATTGCCCTATGGATCGTGTGATCACTTTCCGAACTTATATTTCCACCCTATGCCCGGGTTACAGGAAATCCAGTCTAGGATAATCCAAAGGGAACACCTACGAATTTAGGCACAAACTCGTAAGCCAAATTGCCAGAAGTTTTTATGTTCGTGAGGAACGATTGGAGAGCTAATGATTTTCGTGTGTCCCTCTTCTGATTAGAAGAGGCGTTTATATAACCCACGAATTAGGGTTATGGGATCATGGGCCGACTTAAGATTTCCTTAGGGTTAGGGTTTAATTGATGGTTTCCATAATTAACGATAATCAGTTAATTATACCATATTATCCCTTAAGAATTCGGATTTTCCACTAAGTGACCTATCCAAAAAACCGAAGACCTTTTGGGGCGCTGCCCCTCGACCCTGCCCGCTGACCGACTAGACGTCGTACCGGCTACTTATTCGATCTTATATATGTGTGCACTCCGCACATTACCCGAACATGTATTAGAGTACAAACTAAGTAGCCCCTTAGCTCACATGTTAGTTCCAATTACATAAAATGACTTGGTGACACTAAAATCACCAACATGTCATTCAGTTAGTGAATGACATGAACATTACTATTGATGTCACCCCAACGCTTAGGTAGTTGCGCTAGTTAGGCTGGGGAAAGGATGCACACAGACAACTTAGCGACAACTTCAAATTCTGTTACTAGTGGCATGTAATAGACTATACCTAAAAGGTCGTCTTCATTTCTTTTAGTTTGATAATCACTCGAATACATATAACTCGGAAAATTTTTATAAACAGAAGATTAATAAGTCTACAACTTCATTTTTAAACATGTTCTTATTTTATGAACATGTTCAGATTCTTAAACATGTTCTTGCTAATCATTTGCGAACATTAATATGTTCATGATTTTTTTGGACATGAAAATGTTGTTTTTTATTTATATACTACAAAAAGAAAAAACAAAATAGATAGGAGAATAGCTTATTTATATTTGTACAAAACCATCAAATAAAAACAGTTTATATAAACATTTACAAATTTTGAACACGTTTTTATGACACATACGAAGAAATTTCTTAGTGTTGATGACTTAAACGTAACTTTGAATAGAGGGACCACTACTATTATTTTCAAGAATAATTTAGTAGTTTGAAAATATGAAATTTTCAAACAA
This sequence comes from Cichorium intybus, assembly GCA_023525715.1. Classification (NCBI taxonomy): domain Eukaryota; kingdom Viridiplantae; phylum Streptophyta; class Magnoliopsida; order Asterales; family Asteraceae; genus Cichorium; species Cichorium intybus. The sequence continues at coordinate 137,415,016 of CM042011.1, read as the reverse complement.
AGCAATAGATGAGGATTTTTTTCTTTATAAAACTACGATTTTCATTGTGTTAGAAAAAGTGAATATCTCTTTTTTTTTTTTTTACTTAATTTATTCCAGTCATGTATCATTTTATTCATCCAATCAATCACATTAGTGCACCACAACACTATCAACGTCATCTCCAACCATATCATAAAAATACTAAAATTTCGATTTTAGATAAACACATAAAAGAAGCACCATACAGGTAAATAAATATTTAGTATTTTAGTAACAGATAACATATAGATTAACATGTCATTTTACTAAAACATGATATGTATGCTATTAGTTAACTTTAATTTCTGAAAGTTTTTTCATTATAAAAACCTGTTAAAATAACTAACAGAATTTAAATGCGTGCTAATAATTTAAAATATTATACACAATATTTGGACTTATTCTGAAACTTTTGATAATATTTTTATAATGATACCTTTTTATAAACTATTTTTTAAATTTTATATAAGATATTTAACAACTTATGCATGAAAACTAAAAAGGTTTGATGTGAAGTTAATAAGTAACACACTTATGTTACTGTCTAGCTGCATCATTGGTGATAAAAATGAAGTATGATTGTAATTGAATTCAAAACCAAAACACATAAATGAAATATTGCTGAAGTCGCTCTAATGATTAATAATAGTCTTTATCCATTCAATATCTATGTGTCTTGACATATTTCTAGCTTTTATATATGTCTCGTGTTACATCATCTAATATTTTGTTATTTAAATATAAAAAAGGTTACAACTTGAGGTTATTAAATCTAATTTAGATAATAGAGCTTGTCTTTTAGTAACCTTTTTTGACTTGGCCAAAAAGTACAACATGGAAAAGCAAGAGGTACAAGTCGTGTGCATGGTTTCCTGGAGCCCAAGTATTCCAAAGCAAGGGGGAGCTAACTTACGCGGCTGAGTGAAGGTTAAACAACTTCTTTTTTTCTTTTCTTTATGGACAATAAAAGAAAAAAGAAAAAAGAAAAAAGCAAAAGCAAAAAAGAGGTGGTGGCGTACGAGGGTGGTACTTGGACAGTACGATGAGTGCATAGTGCAGACGGCTTATGGTTGCGGGAATCCTGGTGGGTGGGTGGTTTGTTTTCTTTTCTGTTTTTGCAAAAGAATTAAAGAAATAAACAAATTATATCATAAATAAAAGTAGAATATAATGATTTAAGTAGTATGATTACGAATATATATATATATATATATATATATATATATATATATATATATATATATATATATATATATATATATATATATATATATATATATATATATATATATATATATATATATAGAGTCGAGATCATAAGAGAACCTAAAAAAACCTAGGAACCTAGGAACTTTTTTTCTACACAATATTTTTTAAAAAAAATTGCATCCAATTTTTTTATTTAAAGCGTCTAAGAGATTTCTAAACCCTAAACCCTAAACCTAAACCCTAAACCCTAAACCCTAAACCCATATGAAAAAAAATAAAAAAAATGATTTTTTTTGTATCCAATTTTTTTATTTAAAGTGTCTAAGAGATTTCTAAACCCTAAACCTAAACCCTAAACCCTAAAACTAAACCCTAAACCCTAAACCCTAAACCTTAAACCCTAAACCCTATACCTAAACCCTAAACCTTAAACCCATATGAAAAAAAAATTAAAAACATGATTTTTTTTGAATTTTTTTTTGATATCTTCTAGATGCGTCATAACAAAAATTTTGGTATATTTTTTTTTGAAAAATATTGTGTAGAAAAAAAGTTCATAAAATGGGTTCTTAGGTTCCTAGACTTTTTTAGGTTCTCAATTGAACTTTACTCTATATATATATATATATATATATATATATATATATATATATATATATATATATATATATATATATATATATATATATATATATATATATATATATATATATATATATATATATATATATATATATATATATATATATATATATATATAAGTTCAATAGAGAACCAAAATAAAACAAGAACCAAATAACCAATCGTGAGCGTCGGAATTCAAATGATCGACGGTCGAAGATAAGGTTGTAAATTTCTTAATTGAACGCGCATGTAGCGGATAATTCCAAAAAACCCACTTCGTTATTTATTTATTTTTTATTTTTAGAGCTTATTTTTTATCGAAATAAAAAATCGAATATATCAAAATTTATAATTTTTTATTCTCTTTCAATAGACATCCATATCAATATAGTAAAAACGAAAAAAAAATATTCAAAAATCTTTTTCAGATTCACAACACTTAATCAATGTGAATCTGAACTATAACAAGTTTTATAGAAGATTATTCACATATGAATGATCATTGAAATTATTTTTTTCAACAATCATAGATCATTCAATAACAACTTATGTGATTTTAAATTAACTTTTAGATTCAGATGCGAATCTCATTAAATTTTAATTTCAACATTTTGTAATATACAATTGAATTAACTAAGATTCACAAATTAATTTACTTAAACTTATACACGAATGAACACAAAATTGCTAAAAATGGGGTACAATTATCATTTATATGTGAATTAATATATCTAAAACTAGATGCATACTATTTTTAACCTTTTGATTATACACAAATGAATTAATTTAGATTCACAAATGAATTTTCTTAAAATTCACATGTGGATGATAATTTTTTTTTTTTTGAAAAAGTCAGGTACAATTACCATTTATATGTGAATTAACATGTATAAAACAAGAAGTAGTTAAAATTCGCAATGTGAATATAAACTGTATTAAATTTATATGGAATATATTTCATATGTAAATCATCAATGAATTCATTTTTTCAATAATTGTTAATCAGTTAATAACAACTTATGTAAACTTAAAAATATTTTTAAATTCAGATGTGATTTCAAGAAAAAACACATATGTTTTTACTATTTCAATGTTTTAATATCATATACAATTGAATTAACTGATATTCATAAATGATTTAATTAAAATTCACATGTGATTGGTAAAGAATTATTGAAAAAATTGGATAGATTTGTCATTTAGATGTGAATAAATATATTTAAAACAATTCAGTTCAGTTCAGGTTCACAATGTGAATCTGGATGAACTTGAAGTAAAAACAAAAAACAAAAAATTTTGTATATTAATATGGATCTCTATTTATAGAGGATGAAAAATTATGAATTGTGGTATAATTAGTTTTTTTTCGAAAAGAGAATAAGCTTAAAAATTAAAAAAACATAAGAAACGAAGTGGGTTTTTTGCTATGATCCGCTACATGAGCGTCCAATTAAGAATTTTACATCTTTATCGCTAGCCGTCGATATTTTGCATTCTGGTCGTAGGATTGGTTCATTGGTTCTTTGTTTAATTTTGGTTCTTCATTGAACCTAACCCTATATATATATATATATATATATATATATATATATATATATATATATATATATATATATATATATATATATATATATATATATATATATATATATATATATATATAGGAGAGGATCAAAACAGAACCTCTTTTTATACATGAAAACATAGAACCACTCTTTTAACCCTACCATCATTATATGAGTGGCTTAGATTAAAAGGATACACCAATACAATTCTAGTCATTATACAGGAAATCACATACTCATAAGGGCATAATAGGGTTTCTATATCTACCATTCTAATCCAAATCAGAAGCGTAAATCATGGGAAAAAAATCAGGCCATATCATTCTCTATTCGTTCCAATTGAAAAAAACCGGTTCCAATTCATCTTCTATTCGTTCCAATTGAAAAAAAATAAGGCCATATCATTCTGAATCTTGCCATATTGATTAATATCAAACGCATAACTAGTTGTCATCGATCATTGTTTCAGTCATAGAGAAAGAACCAGGGGCAGCTGTGAACGATGGCAGAGAACGACGAGGCTGGTAGCGGCGGCTGTCCAGTAGGTGGCCGAAGATGGTGGCTCCTGGTCGGATTCCATGTCAGAACAAGTCTCAAGTCTTGATTTCAATTTATATTAACAGGTTTGAACATTTCTGAACAATTTATCTTGAATGTTCATTACTGAACATTTATGAACATTTATTTTTTGTTAACTTAAATCTGTTTGTTGTTATTAACAGGTTTGTCAACCAAGAATAATACGTGTACATGAGATCCAGGAAATATGCCATGATCGTGAAGCAAAGATCTGGACCAAAAGAAAATTGATGAAAGTGACCAATTTCCTGGGATTTTGAAGACAATATTCATCAATGAACATATGTTCATCATTGAACATGTGTGTATGTTCATATATTTCATCAACGTTCTTCAATGTTCATTTCTGACCAAATTCTGGACTTTTAAAGATAATGTTCATCAATGAACATATATATATATATATATATATATATATATATGAACACATATATGTAACTTAGTATACTTCTATAATTTTGGGATTTGATTTATATAAATTAGATAAGTTTGGGATATTTTTGGATAGATATTAATTAGGCTTTATGAATGTTCATTTCTGAACATGTGTGTATGTTCATATATTTCATCAATGTTTTTATATTTCATCAATATTCTTCAATGTTCAATTCTGAACATATTGTATGTTACTATAAATATATAAATGTTCTTCAATATATCTATGTTCAGTTATGAACATACGAGTTTTTTATAAATATATAAATGCTCGTTCCATGTTCAGTTATGAAATGTTGCGTTTTGTATAAATGTGTAAATGTTCAGTTATGAATATCTGGTTTTTTGTTTAAATGTTCATCAATGTTCAGTTGTGGATGTTCATATAATTCACAATGTTCATCTATAGATATTAATCTGTTATGAATATTCATATATTTTACAATTTTCATCTATGAACATTTACGTGTAATTTAGGAAATTAATATCAATTTAAGATTTGATTTGTATTGATTGGATAAGATTGTGATATTTATGGATTGATATTAATTAGAAATAATAAAATCCAAATTTTATGTGATTTAATAAAATCCCGATTTTTGGAAGGATATTAATTTGCCAATGTTCATTACTAAACATGTGTGTATGTTTTACCATCATATCCTTATCATCCTAATTTTGATCTAACGGTCAAGAATATGGTTCTACGCCTAATTTTGGTTGTATGTTGATCCCACCCCTATATATATATATATATATATATATATATATATATATATATATATATATATATATATATATATATATATATATATATATATATATATATATATATATATATATATATATATATATATATATATATATATATATATATATAACGACAAAATGATTCAAAACTTATAATCCAAGATTCAATATTCGTTATGATCCAAGATCCAAAACTCGTTATGATCCAAAACGAGTTAAAAAAATACAACGACAAAAGTAAAAAAAAAGAAAGAAACTGGAAAAATAATGAAAAAATAGAAAAAACTGAATAAAATAACAAAAAATACCTGGAAAAAAACTAAAATAAAAACAAAAACTGAAAAATAAAAAAAAAACTGAAAAAAAACTAAAAATAATATTTAAAAAATAATAAAAACGAAAAAATAAAAAAACCGGTTAAATTATGTTGTACGGACGTGAGTAACATATGATCGTATCCTTGAGTCCGTTTTTCGTTCCGTAGACGTGCGTCGCACGTGATTCCGTCACGTCGAAGGAAGACGTTTGACGTTATTGCCCTTAGGAGACTGATTGGACAATAAAAGTTCTCGCGGTTCCTACCGGATCCAAACCCTATATATATATATATATATATATATATATATATATATATATATATATATATATATATATATATATATATATATATATATATATATATATATATATATATATATATATATATATATATATATATATATATATATATATATATATATATATATATATATATATATATATATATATATATATATATATATATATATATATATATATATATATATATATATATATATATATATATATATATATATATATATATATATATATATATATATATATATATATATATATATATATATATATATATATATATATATATATATATATATATATATATATATATATATATATATATATATATATATATATATATATATATATATATATATATATATATATATATATATATATATATATATATATATATATATATATATATATATATATATATATATATATATATATATATATATACATATTTTTTCGGTGAAACAACAAAATGAATCAATAGATAATGAAAAAATAACAAGATTCACAAAAAAAAATTCTCAAAAAACATCTTGATGATTCATTTTTACGATGATTTTGTTCTTATTCACTAAAATTGTCAATATGTTTACTAAAAAATGATTCATCAATATGTTTTTTTAGAATTTTTTTTTCAATTAATCATTTTATTTTTGATTAATCTAGTGATTCATTTTGGTGATTCGTCAAAAAACCATGTAAATAAAAAACTTATTACCTTCTTACCATAATTTTACTTCTTATTGGATTCCTCTTATTTTTTATTCATCTAGTGATTCATTTTGGTGATTCGTCAAAAAACCATGTAAATAAAAAACTTATTACCTTCTTACCATAATTTTACTTCTTATTGGATTCCAGTTACAAAGATAATACTACATCTTAAATCAGGACCAATATCTTTCTTTCATTAGATGGTGCCAATGATGATGTGGTTGAAGATGGAGAAGAATGAATTGCTAGGATCACAAACTACAAATGAGATATTTTGACGGAGGCTAAATGGGGACTACATATTGCATCGGTCACATCTATAACATTGACATCAATGGTAATATTGTTACATGTTGTGCTATAATTTGTATTTTTTTTTTCATATAATGTTTCTTAATTCTGTTGTTATGTATAACATTTAGATTGTTGTTTGTGAAGATGAAGATGTGGATTCTAACAAGTCTAAGTCTCATGTAAACAATGAGGCGGTTGACGAAATACTTTTGGATGTAATGTCTTAGAAATCAAAACTATTTATGTGATTCAAAATTGTTTAATTTAGTTTTATTATAGTCAATGTGTTGTTTTCTTTATTTTGTGTAATTGTAGGATAAGCATGTAGATTGGAGTAAGTTGCATATGGTAATTACAAGTTAAATATGATTTGTAGTTATTTTAACGATTACTATATGTTTTATGTTCTGGATGTTTTTACTTCATAATATTTTGATTGGTTCGTATGTTATGTTATGTTGTTGAAATATTTTATTGTGTTGACATTTTAGTACATTTAAATACTTGCCATATACAAAAGAAAGAAGGTGTAGCACGAGAGATAAAGATGAAATAAATTGAAGAACCGAGAAAAATGAAAACTGATTTACTTTTTCACTTCATAATATTTTGATTGGTTTGTATGCTATGCTATGTTGTTGAAATACTTTATTTAGTTGACATTTCAGTATATTTAAATACCCAAGCAATCGAGAAGAAGGAAGAAGAAAGAAAGTGTAGCACAAAAGATAAAGTTGACACAAATCGAAGAACCGTAAAAAATAAAATTGTTTGAATTAATATTTCAATAGAGAAATTGTATTCATTCTTATTTTTTATTCCTACCCATCCTCCTACCCATATTAAATGGTGACAAGTGTCATATTTAATAAAAATAATAATATTTTAAAACACTTATCATAATTTGACATGAATAGAAAGATAAGTATGAATAAAAAATAATAAGCTGGTATACTCCACAACTAAGAATATGACCATAGTTAATAATATTATAATCGTTTGAAATAATGTAATCAAATCAAGCCGTAAAAGATATTGACTTATAAACTAAAACAAAAAGAAACTAGAAACTTAAATAAACGCCAAATGAAAACAGCTACTACAACACGGTTGCCATCACAATTGAATTATACAAGTATTTATATATATTTTTGTATTTAAAACAAATATTACGATTTATTTTTTGTTTTTGTTTTTTTCGGTTTGTTCTTATGAACTTTTTCGTATAATTGATTGCCCACCATACTAATTGACAATTTCGTCTGATGTCATTCACGATAACTCAATCATAGGATTGCTAGTAATCTTTACTAAATAGACAAAAAGTTTTGAAATAGTAAGTTAGCCCACCAATGCGTCGCAGTTGGCGTCAACCCAATAAATAATTATATTGACGACAAATTGAAGTGTTGGAGAAATATTTGAACAACTTGTACGTAAAATGTTTACTTTCTACTAATTTTTCATGTGAACTACGTGTTAATTTACTAATTTTGCAATTATATTATTATTATGTTAGCAATGACCATAAATTCCTACATTTATGATTCTAAACGAACAGGGTGTTTAATGGATTCTTTGGTGAGAAGGTTTTTTTATATTTGTTTATTAAATAAATAAACGAATATAAACATGATTTTAGGTTTAAATAAACGAACATGAACGATAGTTCCGTTCGCTCATTAAGATTCGTGAACATTTGCTTATGTTCGTTCATAATCATTTAAGTTTGTTTATGTTTGTGAGTAATTTTATTTCCCTAACGGTTTTCTAACAACTATTAACAAATTGTTTATATATGTTTGTTCTTGATTTTGATGTTTAATTTCATTTATTTATAACCGGTTATTGATTGACTTTATGTTCATTTATGTTCTATGTTTGTTTAACTTTGTTTATTTATGATTGTTTATGACCGTTCATTTATGATCGTTTATGTTCTTTCATATATATCATGTAGCATCTTAACCGACATAAATGAACGAACACGAACAATGTAATATGTTAAAAGAATGAGCACAAACAAGAAAAATTATTCGTTTATGTGTTTGTGTTCGTTCGGTTTCGGTTAACTTAAACGAATCAATGTGAACAAGCTAGTCCATGTTGTCCAGTTCGTTTACAACTCTACTTCCACAATACTATTCCACAACATACGGTAAACCATACCAATTGGACAGCTGTCGTTCAGTTCGAGTTTGTTGAAGTTGCAAAATGCTATCCAAATGTTTTTGTGCATATTGAATCTTACTAACTGTGCCTCAGCAAAAAAGAATATGCAAAGTTAAATCTAGTTGAAAAAATATTTCGATTTATCTGTATTATGTCTTTCAACCCATGTTATGTCTTTAGATTGATATGTTGATCAATATTGATTTTAATACAATTTTTAGCATAATGATTTTGCATCTACAAAAGCTTGTGTGAATATTCTTTTATAAATTTATTATTTGTGTATTCCGCCTTAATATCAAATCTGATGTTTTCTTTCAAGTCTATTTCAAAACTCAATGACAATAAATTGTAAGTTATTTTACTCTCCTTTATTATTTTGTATAGAATTTTTGCTAAGTTAACTTTGACTTATTGTCATTTTGCGGGTCTCTTCTTAATATTTCTTCGGATCTTAAAACGGTTTGGACATATACCGGATGAAAACGGTAGAAGAGGTATACATGGAAGTTATGGGAGCCGACCATTTGCTAGGAAGAATAATAATAATAATAATAATAATAATAATAACAATAATAATAATAATAATAATAATAATAATAATATAGGGTAAATTGTATAAAAGTCACCAAGTTTTCCAAAATTCTTGATTTTGACACTGTGTTTGTAATTTTGTTCAATTAAGTCATTACGTTTTCTGAAAAGTTGCAATTAAGTCATTATGTTTTCAGAAAAGTTACAAAAATGACCATATGACGAGATGACAACAAGTTTCCCGATTGCATTACATCTGATTTGGCAATTTAGTGAAGTGGCAGGCAGGTGGCTTCATACATCTCACCTGATAACATAATATAAAGGTTATGTATATTCTAGGGTTTGAAAGGAATGTGAACACTCTCCCCTTCTCTTACGATGGCATATGAAGGTCGATCATTGGTCCAAACTCACACACAAGTGAGCAAAAAGGTCGATCGACTTTTTAGGAGATGCTATTGTGGTTTGCAAGCTCGATTTACAATCTCTGCGAGTGATAAAAATCCTTTGCGAATGTATATTTGTTGTAGGTATTTCTTAGTGGACGAAGAGGAATGTGGGTACTTCGAGTGGTATAATGAAGAACTTCTAAGTTCATGGTATAAGGATAAGGTCAACGAAATTAAGTTTCGCACCAAGCACTTCCCAATGGATCCAATTATTAGTGAAGCTTCATATGAAAACCACAATTCCAATATGTTGTTTCGTATGAGGATTATGATTTGCCGGCCGTTTCTGGTTTTGATAATCCTTGTAGAGATTTTAATTTGCTTGTTGTACAATCTTTAAGTTGTTTGGTTAGGTGTGTATGTGTAACACCTTAATTATTTTTATATTAAATCATTCAAAATAATAACGTGATTTACAAAAACATTTCAAAGAAATTAAACAAAGTACATCAGAACGGTTGGTGTTCCTGTACATAAAGTTTATTTAAAATATTTAAAAGCATAAGACTTATACTTTAAACCATTAGAAGGAGCTCGAGCAGTCAAGGCTGCGCTTTTTACCAAAATACCCTCTTTAAAACTTGAAAATGTTAAACAACAATGGGTAAGCTAAAAGCCTACTAAGCACACAATGTACACATACAATCATATGACACATAACACATAACAAGTAAGGTTACTCACGGAGAGGCTGGGTACCATTCATCCTCACACAGAGAATTTTAAACCTTGACACCTCACAAAAAGGAATTTTAAATGTGCTGCCTCACAAAGAGGTATCGTACGACCTTACCCCCACAAAGAGGTATACTAAAAGTTTATCTTGCCTCTTCAAAGAGGTATCATACAACCTTACCCCACAAAGAGGTATAATAAAAATTTGCCCTGCCTCATAAAGAGGTAGTAGCATGTAGTAACATACATGCAACATACACATGTAGGCACATATAGACAGTGAAACTCACCTACAGAGCAGCTAGCCACAATCTATATGCCAAAATATCAAATATATCAAGTAACAACCTACATGCATTATTGTTAGTCACTACTTAGACCATACTTCAACTCGTTACTAAATCATACTTTATATAATATTCATTTTAGTTTTTCTTTTGGGACATCAGTGTGTTCATGGACATATATATATGCCTATTTTATTTATTCTTTCAAGAATATTATTACATATCAATAAAATAAAATCATTTAGCTTCTAGGGGTATAAGGTCCTTACTCATACGAGCTGAGTTGATTTATTAAGTATTTTACAATTAGATACTTAGAATAAGCCAAACTCTAGAACATGATACAAAGTTTGCAACTTTCACCCTAGGAGGGATGAGAGTGAGGTATTGAGTAAACAAATTTCATCAACTAGAAATTACTACAAGACTATAGGCCTCAAAATTTTATGGTGAATTTTACAACTTGACCCGTTGCAATCTATCAATCTTCGGGCATCATTTGAACACTAGAGTTGGGTCCAGAAAAACGAGAATAAGGAACAAAGCTACTATTTGTTTCTATTGCTTGCTTGATCTCCTTTATAACCTTCTCTCTTATCTACGATCTTCCTCCATGAAAGCCCTCTCCTTGCTTCCTTTTCTTCTCCTGTCACCGTCTGCCTCTCTCTCTCTCACTCACTCTCTCACTCTCGTCTCTTTCATTTCAACTATTGATTGACGACTAAAAGGAACAAATAAATGCTAGGGTTTGCGTTTTAGGAATAAATAGTAAGGGAATGAGTTCTATTGGGCCCCAAGGCCTCCACAAGTCATGACACACAAGGGGAAAGCTAGAAATCCTATTTTTTGCCCTAAGCTCAAGCTTAACCATGTCCAAAAATCACATTTCTTGTATTTTAGCCCCTAAAGCTTGCCATAGTGATATATTACACCTTATGCCGCTTATTTCCAATGTCCAAGCTCATCCAAATATCAACCTTAACCCCTTAAATTTATTTTTATCTTTCCACATATTAATAATCATCTATTATTTTTATTTTTATTAAATATATTTTTATTTATAATAATAAATAAATAATTAAATGTAAACGGGTCGTTACAATATGGATTGCGTATTTGTGTACATGGTCCATTGTTGACCTAATTAATGTTGTGAGGTCCAATGTTGACCTATTTTGGTTTGTAAGGTGCAATGACATGAATTTTTGAATGATAAAGAACTTTGTAGAATTATATTGTAATTAAGTTTGACATGGAATGCATATATTGGTAATGTACTTTGACCTGAAATGTTTAATATGGTAATGTACTTGGACATGATATGTTGTAATGGTAATCAAGTTTGACATGGAAGGCATATAATGTTAATATACTTTGACATGAAATGTTTAATATTGTAATGTACTTAGACATGGTATTGATGGGTTTTATGCAAACTATGAACTTAAAATCTTAAATTCACATGCACCTTAATAAGGACCTATGTTTTCTCAATTGAATCTTTAACTAAGAATTAAAGGTATATAACTAAAATTATATTCTAAAACAATTTAGAATTTCATACCTTAAAAGCTTTGGAAGCGAGTACCACAAGTGTCGTCCCTCTAATAGTTCACACCCAAAACCAAGCAAGCAAGAAAAAACAAGATACAGAAGGGTGGTATAAACCCTTAGAATTTCGTGGCTTATGAGGAGTGGAGGAGGTCTCTATTTATAGTTTCCAGGTGATAAGTAATAATGAGTATAACTGCCTTATTTAAGATCCTGATATGATAAGGCTTTTATCAGATAAAAGGATCTGCTTATCACTGCCATAAAAAAACCTCATAGGTTTCGAAATCCACAAGGCCTTAGGCCTTAATTTCGTCCAACCCAATAATGTAACCCTAATTGTCTATTGCTCAACTATTGAACAATTACAATTCAGCCCCTGCACTTTTATTTAATCCAATTAATCCCAAAATTAATTCCAATTAATTTCTTATCAATTATTAATTAAATATTATGATTTCTAATTATTATATTATTCTCATAATATATTAATAAATCATATTTCTCTCTCTCTTTAAGTTATCTTGTCATCTGCTAGATTTTGAGGGCAACCCAAAAGGACTGTGTTGCCATCAATCAAGTATATTCCTAAATTATAGTCATGGCTTAGACACCTAATCCAAAAGTCTCCCACTTGGATAAGTCTAAGACTATAATTCAATATAGCTTCTAAATTGACCGGAAAATTGTAGCTTCCAAAAGCCGCTGCCGAACTCCGACCCAGTCAGTTCTGTCTCCTAAGATAAATGATCTTATGATCCTCCGTTCTACAAGATATCATTCGGACTAGAGACACGGATTAGAATCAATCTCAGTCCGATACTATGTTTCCCGATTTCTTGATTTGTGATGATATAGGACTTCTAATTGAACAAATCAATTTAGTCCTGTCTAGGCCTAGAACTATAAGTCAATCACCAAATCACCGAGGGGCCCATAGGTATTGCTTTTCCCATTGGGGCAAAAGGAACGAATAAACACTGACTCATATTCTTGCGTCTTTTACTCATCAAATCGCGCACAACAATACGTTTTATAACATCGAATTACCGATGCGTTTACGCATTATCAATGGGCAACCGACTTGTAAATTTCAACTCATATGTCTCCGTTTGAAGACCATAAGATGTTATCGACTCAGAATTACTTGTAATATAATCGATGAAGTAATTCTCTGAGCGCGGGTTGGTCCAATACTCAAATCTCTATTTCTAAGTACTCATGAACATTGCAACAATACCATTGCTATGTCTAACTCCTTAGACAATCCTACAATTCAGTTCATGACAGTCTTAATTCACTACTTACTTTGGAAAGGATGAGTGACTGTGGACTTTCTCGAATAATCATATTATTCGGGAAGTAAAACACGCAAAAGCGAAACATAAAGATCTGACTGGCAGCTACTCTTGCTAATTAACAAGTCTCCACTAGGTAATCACCAAGTCAGATTCATTATAATACTGTTATATGTGTTTCTTGGTTTCTATTAAACTTTCGATTAAGATTTATATGTCTATATGAACTTCACTATTTCTATGTATCCAAAATGTCTTATATTGATACACCTTATTGTAGATAATCCGATCGGACAATTTTCTGATGATATCTCAATTTCTCATCTTGTCTTTCTCTCTCCTAATTTCATTCCGGAAACAGTGGTGTTTACTGTGACTTCTCATGGTTCTCGGGATCTTTAGTCCAGATGAGTGCACCCTAAGACTATTTCAAGGTGTTATGATATGCCGGTGAACCACAAGCGCTCCATCAATGCACCAATGAAACTCTTTAACCATGTAGTCCTTTAGCACCACATACTGATGTAAATAATTACATACTCGAAACTCCTTTCAAATTATTATTACAATCACCCCAATCATTTCTCAATGATTTCTCACATGTGTTCAAATAATCCATCCAATATACTCAGCCAGGTTATATCCTGAATCCAACTTACCATGCTCTAAACATTAAGTCATCAGGATAAGTCCATGACACTTATGATTGATCCATTTTGTGGAAGCTCATGGGATCAGATCTATTCTATTCCGAACCTTTTCAGAATCTAAGGATTATTTATAATCCCTGTGTCATGACTTTCAAAGACTCTTTCCCATTAATCTTTAATCTTATTAAGATCATACTTATAATGACTAGGTCTGTACTGACGATTTCATCTATCTAATAGATGTTTGTGATGGGTTTTATGCAAACAATGAGCTTAAAAACTTAAGTTCACATGCACCCTAATAAGGATCTATGTTTTCTCAATTAAATCTATAACTAAGAACATAAGGTATATAATTAAAATAATATTCTAAAAACAACTTAGAAGTTCATACCTTTAATGCTTTGGAAGCAAGCACCACAAGTGTCGTGCCTCTAATGGATCACACCCAGAACCAAGCAAGCAAGAAAACAAGAGAGGAGAAGGGTAGAAACCCTTAGAATTTCGTGGCTTATGAAGGGTGAAGGAGGCCTTTATTTATAGTCTACAGGTGATAAACAATAAGGAGTATAGCTGCCTTATTTAAGATCATGATATGATAAGGCTTTTATCATATAACTGAATCTACTTATCACTGCCATATATAATGCCAATACCCATTAAGGGATGCGAAACCCTACGCCCTTAGGCCTCAATTTCGTCCAAACCCATATGGGTAACCCTAATTGTCTATTGCTCAACTATTGAATAATTACAATTCAGTCCCTGCACTTTTAATTAATCCAATTAATCCCAAAATTAATTCCAATTAATTTCTGATCAATTATTAATTAAATATTATTATTTCTAATTAATATATTATTCTCATAATAAATTAATAAATCATATTTCTCTCTCTCTCTCTCTCTTTAAGTTATGTGTCCTCTGCTAGGTTTTGAGGGCAACCCAAAAGGACTGTGCTGCCATCAATCAAGTATATTCCTAAATTATAGTCATGGCTTAGACACCTAATCCAACAGTTTGTAACTATGTGAATATCTTGTATCTCCTTTAGATCATGCCAGTTCATTACACTTTGTAATGACAAGAAACTCTTTTCCCGAAGTCATGCATCTTGAATCTTATCAAGATCACACTTACAATGGCAGGGTCTAAAGTGATGATGTCATCTACCGGATAGATGCTTGTGATCACCTAAGTATGTTGTATCTGTTCTAGACTTTTCATAGCGAATCATCTCTTAATGCCAAGTCATTGCACTTTGTAATGATAAGAGCCGTTTCCTAGAAATGGTATGTAACTGACATACATTGATAGACAGATCACAACGACACTCCCACTAGCTTCGACACGGTTATAGGACTCTTTTAGACTATCATAAAATCCAAATCTTTCTGACATGATTAGAGGACTCCTTTAGGCTATTCACAAAATCCAAACATTTGGCAAATTTTGAGATTCCAAATTTCCTTTCTAGCGAGGTGCCCGTGAGATGAATCTCGGGGCTATGTACCTTTTTTGTATTGGCATGCTCTTTATGAGTCCATATTAGTGTGCCGGTAAACCATACACGCTCCACTAACGACTCACAAAGTGTAATTTAGCAAACAATGTCATTTTCAGATTTGTTTTAGTTCTGTTGAGAGCGTTTCTTTCGAAATCAATTACTTGACTCTGAATATCGCTTCACTGAACCAGATTTTCTATAAGCGTAAGTATATTTCTATCTATGTTGCTTTCTTTTAATGATTCAATTACTCCCACTGGTTCTTAGGCCAGGTGTAAAATCAGTCAAATTATCACATAGACGGAGTCTCGCCCTTGTGTTCTCTTATTTGGCAGCAACCGGGCTCACCAATGCTTCCAAGTAGTAGGATTGCTTATCCATACCAACTATGTGTTTTACGACTAATCGGTATGTCACCCAGATCATAACACTTTATGCCAGTGACCAAATACTAATGGTCTGCAAAGAGAAGGGTATGTCAGGTTTAATCGGAATCTGATCCCTAGCCAAGCCTTAGTGATTACTAGAGGTTCTTTCACTTGGCTAATCCTTGAACACCTTCAGGATCATTCTTACTGCCATTGTTTCCTTAGAGTGTTAGTTCTTTTTAAAAGAACTCTTCTTGTGGGATTGCCAATGAAACGACATTATTGATTAGGCCAGTCATGAGGTTCGGACAAACGCTACATGACCCTGGACGCTTTATGTACAAGTGGGGCAAACCCAACTTTATGTTGGATTAGGTGTCTAATCCATAACTAATAATTTTTATTTGCCTAATTAATAGTAGCAAAGTCTATTTGGGTTGCCCTCATAGCTGGAGGTTTGGTAGAAAGTCGAGGAGAGAGAAAGATTGATTTATTATATGATTAATAAATCAATAGAAATAAAATAAATAGTTTATTAATATATTAAAGTGATGATATATTAATTAGAAACTATATTAATTAATTAGAAATTAATCTAGAATTAATTAAAATTAATTTAATTATTAATTTAGTTAATTAAAGGTGCAGGGACTGGTTTTGTAATTACTCAATAGTTGAGTGATAATTGGCTAGGTTATAATATAGGTGGCGAAATTATGGAGGGTTTATCCATAATTTCGAAACCCTATAATGGAGGCTAAAAGGCTTGGTCCAAATGATAAAAGGCTTATATAGATTTGGGCTTGTCTAGGGTTTTGACTGTCACCAGCTGAAGGCTATAAATAAAGCTCCCTCGTGCCACTTTTGACATCTCTGTCTCTCTGGAATTTCGTTCCCCTCCCTCCTGCTCCCTGGGTGTGATTTCATTTGAGGCAGGACACTTGTGCTGCTGGCTTTAAAGATTAAAACTAAAGGTTAGTTTTCTTAATTATTTAATTTAGAAATTTTCTGTTGGCCTTTAGGGATTTTATTATTTGTTCAAGGTTAGAAAACATAGATCCAATTTAGGTTGCATGTGAACTTAGGATTTTAGTTCATTGATTTGTAGAAAACCTTTCAGTGGTATTAGAGCTATTTGGTTGTTTTCTAATTGAATTGCTATAATTGTAATCCTTAGATTTAGGGTTTATAGAAACTAAACCATGAATGGAGGCTTAATCGAAATTAGGGTTAGGGTTTTAGAAGGTTTTCTATTTTTGGTAATTGTGATTATTCAATAAATGGAAACCTTAAACCCACTTAATTGCTATTTTCGAGATTTAGGGGTTTAAGATAGGATTAAATTAATTTGATTAATTTGTGATGCCTATCTGGATTTAATTAATTTAATTAATTGTTTAATTAAAAGATAAATTAAATCATTTAAAGGTTTAAATTTAATTTTAAAATTGATTCGAAAATTAAATAGATAAACCGAAAATATTTAAAGGTTTAAAATACATCTTATATATATATATATATATATATATATATATATATATATATATATATATATATATATATATATATATATATATATATATATATTATAATTAAAAGTTAATAGTATATATATAAGATAAATTGGTTAGTCAAATCAATAGTAGGCCTCATTCACGAAGCTGATCTATAAGGAGGGTATAAGGAGACTGCCTATAAAATGGCGGTCTAATGGGTGTCCATTCTCACCCACCGCTCTCTTGATCAGTCGAGGGTCGTTAGCCGAACGGGTTTGATAGGACCAGATAATCTTATTAAAAGTATAATGTTATTAATCAAAGTACTAGAACAGTTTTATAAAATCCCAAATCTAGTTACTTTAGGAAAAATGTGAAATAGATGCTAATCCATGAAATTGCACATTACACTTTATGAGACATTAGTGGAGCGTGTGTGGTTAATCGGCACACTAATAGGGGCTCATAAAGAGTGGTAATGGGTTTACCGGCACATCAATTAGAGATGATAAATGACCTTGAGGTTACCGAGCATATTTGTATGGTTATTCACATCTAGTTTGTGATCATCGGCATCCCAGTCACAAACAGTAGAACATATCCAAGATTAAACATGCCATTGATCAGTTCAATGAATCTCACAGATCTAGGAATTTCATAAGACTGAAACTGATAAATGTCTATCTACCTTAATGACCATTATGTTGTGATTACGGCATCCCTCTTCACATCATAGTTGGGGTATTTTGGATCCTAGCCTTGTTAAATAATAAATTGGGTAATTATTTAAAAGGATTAATTAAACTAATAAATTCTTTTTTATATAGATGTCTGAATCTAGTGTCAATTCTCATCCTTCTCCTCCTTCACCCATTTCTGAAAGCCTCAGAAAGCACATGTTAAATATGGAAAGGCTGATTGGCTTGAACTATGAGGAATGGCTTCGCAATTGGAGACTGATTCTTGTTATTGCTGGCAAGCTACATCTCATTGAGTATCCGCTCCCCGTTCCACCGAAACATGTCATCACACAAAGACTTTATGATGAGCATGACTTCTTAATTGATGAATCCGAGAAAGTTCGTAACCTCATGCTATTGACCATTAACCCCAAGTTCCGCATGGATTTTGAATTCCTGGGGCCATATGAGTTAATACAACTGGTTGAGGAAAAGTTCCAAGAACCGGTTGTGTTGGGTGTTGAAATTAGAAAATAGATGAACAAAGATTGATATTGAATCAATAACACAATCAATCACAATAATAATGCAACAAAGCTGACTGAACAAGGTGATATGAATAACAAGTGCTGAATGCTTGACTAGAAATTTGGTTTTACAATTGGGTTTTCTATTTTGTAGACATACATTTCTCGTAATCTAATCTTTAAGTCTCACCCTTGACACGGTATGGTATCACTGATATTTATACTGAATCAGTGATACCAATAGTACATCTTTTGCAGAGAATATCCTATCCGTGTACTAGCCAATAGGATAGAAGATTCATGCAACACGTATTGTACTATACGCGTGCACACAAAAGACAGATGACAGGCTGTAAAGTCTTCGGATCTTCTATGCATAACACTTCGGAGTCTTTAGACTTCGGTGTCTTCTCTTGTTTATTCACTTTGGGGTTTTCTTATTCAATGGACTTCATGATCTGGACTTCGGATATGTCAGCACTTCATCACAAATGTTCTCAACAATCTCCCCCTTTGTGGGAAGTGCATCCGAAGCCTATACACGAAAGTTTCTCTTGTATGCCCTCTTCAAGGTTTTTCTTATTGCTAGATACCAGTTCATATGATCCATGAACTTCTTCTTTTTCTCGGTGGAATTTGCATGACAGGCATTCACGTGAGAGATCATCCCTGAGATAAAGGAGGAGGGATGGAGGCCTATGTAGTCTATTTCAAAGAACTTGATTATGACTTCGGTTTCATTTCAAAGTCCTTTGAAAACTACGCCATATGGTTCGTCTAAAATCTCTCCATTCTTGAATCTGGCTATGTTCCGAACTACAATAGGAGGAGTGTTCAAAGGTTGTCTGTAGTAGGAACATAACTCTAGGTCGTGTTTTGCAAACCTGAGAAGATAATTGTTAAGGAACCCCAGGATGTGGTTTTTGATGGCGAGGGCAGACATTGCAGCATGAGCAGCCTCACCGCTTCGCAAAAGATCAAGAATCTGGATGAAGTCCATAGGATTCATGATTGAGAAGTCTGCAATTGAGAACCTAGATTCAACTTCATCTGTCCCCCTAAGAAAAAAGAAATTCATAATTCCTGAAGCCCATGTAGACTTCAGCTTCTTTGATTGAAAGAATTTTATTTATCTTGTTCAAGCTCCAAACATAACTCTGTCGTTGAATGTATTTGGCATGAAAATTTATTTTGTTGGTCCAAAAACTTGCTTTCTGATCCTCGGGTACCGAAGAGACAAATTGAAGGAAAGCGAAAGTCTTCGGATTGAAGGGGATGTCAAGCTGGGTGTCTTCGGAGTCAATAGTTGCAAAACTCCGAAGAGGAAGTCTGTTAAGTACATTTGGATTTTGGAATCCAAATTGCTTGATTGCCTCAACAGTCCATTCACCATTATCTCGAGCAAATTCGTTTATTTTGATCATTAAATTGTAATGTGCTCGCCTGGCCTTGTATATTTCCTCCATGTGTGGGGCAATTATGTTTTCTAGCGATCGGTCTGTCGAGCTTCCAGCTCCAGCCGATCCACTAGCACCCATGGTAGTGGTTGTAATGGTTGAGGTTGAAGGACCTGCTGTGGCTGTAGAGATCTGTCTAGGCCTGCCCTATGGCCTAGACAACCTATCAGAAAAATTTATCAGAGGTTGAAGTGCAACTCTCAACTTTGCAATCAAGTCTTGTGTGAGAGCTGCATTCGTTCATTGCAGTTCCTCTGTAAACTTAGTGATATCCGAAGTGGTTTGGGCGGCTGTGAGCTCTTCGATTTTTGCTCTAGCCTCATCAAGCTGTTTTTCAAGCTTGGTACTTTGCTGGGATTCACTCCGAAGTCCTTGCAAGGCTTTCATGACTTCGGAGTTTGATTTATCTATCTTCTCAGCAAGGGCATCAATTTTCTTGTTGATGGAGGTGACAGCGAATTCCAACATCTTTTCGAAGGAGGTTTGGATCTTATTTTGTTGCTCCATGAGCTTTTGTTCGAGCTTTTGTATGGAGTCCTTGAATTCTTTGGACAAAGATAACTCCAGAGATTCAATCTCTTCGGTGATGTCACCCAAGGTGGGTTTGGTGGGATCAAAGCCAGTTTGAGCTTGAATGAGAGTGTCAAGCTTGGAGTTGAGGACTTTGTATTGTTTCATTAGTACAAATCCTTCATCTGGCAAATCTTCATCTGACACTCCTTCAACATTCAAAGGAGCCAAATGAAAGGCTTCAAAGAAAGCAGCCGAAGTGGGGTTTTGTCTTGAGGGTGATGGGGGTAAGTCAAACTCTGGTAATGAAAAATCAATACCAAAGATAGGTACTTCGGAGGTTGGAGGAGCAGTTGTTGGTGGTGGTGGTGGTAAATCCGATGTAGTAGTGTGAATGGTGGTAGTTTGTTGAGCTGTTGTGGGAGGTGGTGGAAGAGGAGGTATAGTATGTGTAGGTGTGGGTGGTCTGGTTGTTTTAGGTGAAGATGGAGGAATGGTAGTTTGCAATGGAGAAGTTGGTCTCGTTGTTGATGTGGGTGAAGGAGGTTGATCAGCAAATTGTTCTTCTTCTTGTTCTTCTTCATGGACTGTGGATGGAGTCCTTTCTGAGTCCGAAGACTCATCCACAACCATTATTTTTCTTTGCCTCTTCGGCTGTTTCCTCTTCGGTGTTATTTTCACCGAAGTCTTTCTTTTATTCTCTTCTTTCTTAGGACCACTGGGTCCACCAGCCATTTTCCTCTTCCCTTTTCCTTTTGGAAGCTCTCTTACAAGTGCAACCTGACTCATATCACGAGTTGGGTAAGGAATTACTAAAGTGTTGCGATAGGAGTTTACCTCACTGCATTCCAGGGAAACTTTGGAGAGCATGACATTTGGAATTTGAGCACAGAAGTCAGCGGGTTTGTCGTCTAGAATAGGAATCGCAATGGGAGTGAACTTCATCTCTCCAAGAGAGGGATCAGGAACATACCCTATCTGCTGGTAGTGGGCATGAACGACGATTGCCCAAAATCTTTCATTAGCAATTTCTGTCCCCTTCATACTGTGATTGATGTGGGAGCAGAAATCGGTCCACAGAATTGTTGCGAAGTCCACCTTGACATCGTAGTAAATTCCGTAGAGGAGACCTTGGAATGTAATACTCGCAGAATCAAGGCCTGAGGTTCTTCCAGAGAGACATCTCAGGAAGATACTGAAGAAGTATCTCCAGAGGTCAGGGAGTTGGTTTTTCTTGAAGGTGCTTATTCTTTCAAGTGGGGGTTCATACCCCATTTCGTTGAACATACTAACCAGTTGGTCAGCAGATGGGACCACCATTTCCTTTGAGTTGTAGATTGAAAGTCGAAGAGCTTCAGCAAACTTTTCCTTGGTTAATTGTACTTTATTTGTTTTGCCCTTGACATCAATAGCCTCATAGAACACAGATTTGACCTGGTTGTTGGTGTCAAACAGGGCATTGGATGTGTGGTGAGCCCTGTGAACCAGAGTCATAGGGACTGAAGGAGTACAGGTTAAGGCGTAACCTAGTACAGACCTTTTCATGCATTCCACCAATGCATCGATTGGTTTAGGGTAAAGAGATAGATCGTTTCGTAGCACCAGGTTTGATGATTGACTCTTGAGATTTGGAATAGATATGGCTTCAGCGGTTTGCGATGATGCTTCAGCCGCCATTGATGATTAGATGAGGAAGATGAAGAAGATGAAGGGTTTGTGAATTTCTTCGAGAGTAAGTTTGCAGAGAGAAATGAGAGTTGTGTTCGCGTAAAGAATACAATGGAAGAGATGAGAAGTTTATATAGCATTCGTGGTCCCTAGGTCATTTAATGCACGATTGACGTGGTCCGGTAGAAAATGGACACCTCAGCACCTGCTCGTCCCACTATCTTTGCAAAAAGGAGAAATATACGGCTGTCAGTTGCAATGATTCAAAATTTGAACTGCTACGTTTTGAGAAGTCATTATGGTTAATGTTTTCCATTTAATTCTCATTGACAGCTGTAAACAAACGGTTATAATTCAAGGAATGTTTGTCTCTGTGATTTATCATAAATGTGAGAATCATTTGAACATTTAATTGACTTTGCAGTTATGAAATATTATGACCGTTGAGGGTACGCTTCGGAGCATAAAGTTATGTTTGACTCCGAAGAGTGTTCTTTCACTTCGGTGATTGACATGTGATTGCAAAGTGTTCATCAATGTACCGAAGTCCATATGTTTTTCTCTTTGATTTTCTATGAGTTTTTGATTTTACTTTTGACTGATGCAATATGTCGTTTAACCTTAACTTCCATGAATATTATGAAAAGATGATTTCACGAGTTAATGTTCAGAATCATTCGAATCATGTTGGAAGTCCATTTTTCATTTGGAAGTTTGTTTGATTCAATATCGGTCATGGATGTATAAGTCTAATCACCCCATCACTGACTTGATTTCGCATTAGGAAACATGTTTTGAGTTGTGCTTATGTGCTTCAAAATTTTCAAATATAATAAAGATAACATCCTTTGCATTTGAAATTTAAAGAAGTTTTCATTCATGAATTAAGCATCAGAAGTGTTTCTGAAAGTTTGATTGGATTGTTTTGAAGATTCATTTGAAAATTTTTTTCCTTTTCATCAGTTGAAGTGTTTGGATACTAAGCTCTGATGACAAGCCTTTGAGCTTCATACACCACTCCCACTTTATCATTTAAGATAGACTACTTGAAATGTTCATATTCTTCTACAAGGTACTCGACTATGTTATAGGAGCTCCTTGTATTGTTATTTAAAGCAGAAGAATAAGCCCTTTGAATGCTGATTTTTCTTTTGCATTCCCTTGGTTATCTTTTTGGTTTTTGTTTATCTTTGTTTCTTTTGACAATTGGTTATTTATTTTTCTTTCTTGTTTTCTATTATGAATTTCCTTATCTGAAGACATAGAACATCACCATTTGGTTTCTTTCTTTGGTGCTTTTTGGTTTTGTATTAAACAATCCTTGTGAGTGAAAATCTTCATATAGTTCAATTTTGTACCATTAATGAAAAAAGATGTAAATTTACTTATCAAACAATGTTGGTACTATTTTTGAGGAAAACTTCGGAGCACTTGAATTATCCTGTGTAGTTTTGAGGCTACATGATTAGTTTGAAGTTGAAGCGAGTCAAGTTTTGAGGGGTGGTTAGAAATAGACATTATGTTAAGGTTATTGGAATCAAACAAGGCTTCAAATTGTAAAATAGCATTGACCTTACTTCGAAGTCTGTTTTCTTACCAATGTTTCAAGTCGATCCCCAAATACCTTTTAGTGCAATAAGGTATGATTTTCAGAATCTAAAATCAAAGTTTTGTCCTTTACTTGGTTAATTCATGAGAGAAAAGTTAGACTTTGTCATTGTGCATCAGAATTTTCTTTTCGTTTGGAATGAATTTTCTTGTTTTTGAATTTCCTTTGACTTAAACAACTTTTTATTTTTATCCTTGAAACATGAAGTCAACCAATGTTTAAGTGATTTTCAAATTTTGAATTTTATTGTGAAGAGAAGTTTGTTCCGCAGACTTCCAAAGTGATATTTTACTACGGAATACTGCTGTGAAGTAGCAAGTGTTTTTGCTAATTTTTCTCCGATGAGCTCTGAAGCCAAAATTGACTTCGGGGGTCTGCGGAGTTTAGTGTTTTTGTAAATTTTCAAAATAGCAAGTGATATTTTCAAAATTGTAGAAAAGAGTAAGAGTGAGCAAATCTGGAATTTATTGAAGAGTTTATCCATCTATCATTCCAAGTCCACGAACGATTTTTGTGAATGCTTCTTCATTTAGAGCCTTTGTGAAGATATCTGCCAATTGTTCTGTAGTATGAACAAAGTGCACCTCAATATTCCCCTCCTCAACATGACTTTTGTTGAAGTGGTAGTGAAGAGCTATATGCTTCGTCTTGGAATGTTGAACTGGATTGTGGCATATACGAATTGCACTTTAAGAGTCACAGAACAAAGGAATTTTTCTCATATTAATGGCATAGTCTTTCAATTGACTTTGAATCCAAATGATCTGCGAAGTACACGCTGCAGCTGCTACATATTCAGCTTCTGTGGTGGAAATAGAGACACAAGTTTGCTTCTTGGATTGCCAGCTGATAAGTTTTCCATCTAAGAATTGACAACCTCCCGAAGTGCTCTTGCGATCAATAGAGCATCCTCCAAGATCGGAGTTTGAGTAAGCTTGTATGTAGAAACCAGAGTTTGCTGGATACCACAGACCATAAGCAGTAGTTCCATGAAGATATCAGAATATTGTCTTAACCGCAGCCAAATGAGGTTCCCTTGGGTCAGCCTGATATCTTGCACAATTGCAAGCTGCAAACATGATGTCAGGACGACTGGCTGTAAGATAGAGCAATGATCCAATCATGCTTCGGTATTGCTGTATGTCTGTCTTCGGTTTGTCCAATGATGGATTTAACCTTGTACCTGCAGGCAAATGAACTTTTGCTTTGGTGCAGTTAGTCATTTCGAAGCGTTCAAGCAAACTCTTCGTATAATTTAGTTGATTGATGAATATCCCCTCCTTGGATTGTTTTATTTGTAATCCAAGAAAGAAATTAATCTTCCCCATCATACTCATTTGAAATTTGCTTTTCATTAATTTTTCAAAATCGTTTGACAAATTAGGGTCAGTGGATCCAAAGATTATGTCATCCACGTAAATTTGAACTAACATTAAGTGAGATCCAACTTTCTTTCTAAAAAGTGTTGGATCCACTGATCCCTGCTTAAAGTTTGATTCTTTCAACAATTTAGTCAAGGTCTCATACCAAGCTCTTGGGGCTTGTTTTAAACCATAGACTGCTTTGTCTAGCACATAGCAATGTTTCGGATGAGTTTTAATTTCAAAGCCAGGTGGTTATTCAACAAAAACTGTTTCCTCGAGATCACCATTCAGAAAAGCACATTTAACATCCATTTGATAGACATCAAAGTTTTTGTGTGCAACATAAGCTAAAAATATCCGAACTGATTCGAGTCTGGCAACAGGAGCAAAAGTTTCTTCATAATCGATCCCCTCCTGTTGACAATAACCCTTGACAACCAGCCTAGCCTTGTTCCGAACTACGTTGCCTTCGGTGTCTAGTTTATTACGGTACACCCATTTGAGACCGATAATTGAGGCATTTGCAGGTTTTGGAATTAGCCTCCAAACTTTGTTTCTTTCAAATTCTTCTAATTCCAACTGCATTGCTTCAATCCAGTCTGAGTGATCAAATGCATCTTTGACGTTCTTAGGTTCTATATTAGAATTAAAGACATTGAACATGCACAACTCAGAAGTTTTGTTAAGATCTAATTGTCTTTGGTGAAGTTGTGCACGAGTCAGTACTTTATCTCGAACGTCACCGATGACAAGTGATGGGGGATGATTTCTCGTCCATTTGTCCAAAGGAGGATAGTTTGGATCAAAATCAGGAGGTCATTCAGCATCAATGTCCTCAATGTCTGAGGGATATCCCGAAGTGGAACGAAAATCACCCATTAGCAAGTGATTATTTGAATTTGTGTTAGTTTGTGGTGTGTGAATTTGTGAAGTTGAGTTTGATGTGTGCTCCCCCTGGACATTTGTTGGTGTTGAGGAAGTGGTAGCTTTATCCGAAACAATTATTGTGGTTGAATTCGGAGTGACAATCTCTGGCTCCCCCTGGATTGTTGGATACAGGGTTATGATGTTTGAGATTGACTGGGGAGTAGAGATTGGAGTGTTGGTTCCTATTGGACTGTTGTTTGATTCCCCATCAGAACTTGGAGTGCCAGCACTTCGGTTTGATGGGCCCCCCTCAATACTTGTATTTTCCATACTTTGGTTAGATTGCCCCCCCTCAACAGAAGATGGTCTTTGTATGCTGCTTGTAGAGGAGTTATCAGGTCCATCTGTGAGCTTGGAGAGTTCGGACTCATGGTTATCTGGTGCTCTAGCTTTAGAGTCCACAGCTCTCACAGTTTGATCAAATAAAAGAGAGAAGTCTGTGTCAAATGTTGTGATTGGAACAACATCTTCAGCAGGTTTTGGAAACATAGAAGACATAGGAAATGGATGCAGAGACTTCTTGATGTAGTAGTCATCAAACCTTATATTAAAGGTTTCTTTGATTTTGCGAGTTCTCTTGTTCATGACTCTGTAGGCTTTTGAGTCTTGAGAGTAACCAAGGAAGATGCCTTCTTCTGATTTGTCATCGAACTTGGTCAAGTGATCCTTCATGTTTAAGATAAAACATCTACAGCAAAATATGTGAAGAAATTTGACATTTGGCTTTCTTCGGTTAAGTACTTCGTAAGGTGTAATATGAAATCATTTGTGAATGTAGGATCTGTTTTGAGTAAAGCATGCAGTAGAGATTGCTTCAGCCCAGAAGTACATGGGCAAGTTTGCGAAGTTTAGCATTGTTCTGGCTGCTTCACACAAAGAGCGATTTCTTCTTTCCACAACCCCATTTTGTTGAGGAGTATAGGGTGCAGAGAAGTTGTGACTAATTCCCTTTGTCTTCAACAATCCATCCAAGGTCTGATTTTTGAACTCCGAACCGTTGTCACTATGCACAGTTCAGATTTTCTTGTTGAGCGTCAATTCCATTTTCTTTATAAAGTTGATGATTTCTTTAGTTGCATCGGATTTGTTTCGTAGGAACAACACCCAAGTAAACCTTGAATAGTCATCAATGATAACAAGAATGTACTTCTTCTTTCCTATTGATTCTATTGTAGATGGTCCACACAAATCTATGTATAGAACAGAAAGGGGTTCGGTGATTTTGGGGTTGATCACTGTAGGATGCCTTTGTTTTGTCTGCTTGCCATGTTCACAAGTAGAGAAAAGTGAATCATTGTCGAATTTGAGAGCTGGCATACCTCGAACCAAATCCATAGCCACCAATTTGTTCAAATCTTTGAAGTTCATATGGGCGAGTCTTCGGTGCCATAACCAGCTGACATCGGAGTTGGCTTTGGAGAGAAGACATAAGGATTGCCCATCGGTCACTGGCTTTAGATTTAAGGGAAACATAGATCCCTTCCTTTCTGATTTCAGTAAGACTTCGTTTGTTGCTTCTTTGGTGATTACACTCCCTTGGTTGTTGACAGTGACAGCGTTTCCTCTTCCAACCACCAATTGAGATATACTCACAAGATTATGTTTTAATCCTTCAACAAATGCCACTCGGCTGATAGTGAATTGGCCATTTGTTATTTTTCCATATCCCCGAATTGGACATGTTTCATTATTACCAAAGCGAACATTTCCAGCATCATCCAAATTCCTGTAATCCCTGAGATATTCCTTCCTCCCAGTCATATGTCTTGAGCAGCCACTATCCATGTACCATTTTGAATCATACCGCTCATCAGACATAACCTGCAATCAATCAATAAGGAGTTGGTACCGAATCAATCTTGGGTCCTCAGGGTAAGCAAAGGATTCTAGAATCCATTTTTCTACGGCCTCTTCAGAAATTTCATTTGCATTTAAATTAATCAAATTCTCTGATGCCTCATGTAATGAGCACGATACCGAAGTGTTTGAGCAGGATTTAGAAGAGATTTCAGTTAAAAATGTTGAGTCCGAAGTGACTGACAAAATGGCAGACTTCGGAACCCATTTTTGAATGGAATATTTTGATTTTGAGGATTTTGAAGATTTTGAAGTTTTTGTTTTTGCAGTTAAGTTTTCTTTCAAGTCATTTCTTTTCCAATTTTGTTTTGGTTTTTCAGTTTTTGACTTCGTTGAAATTGAGCTGCACAACGTAGAGGTACAAAGATACTCTTCGTATGCCATTTTAAAGTCATTTAATGAGAGTCCTTATCCTTGAACATATCCAAATTGTTGTCCAGCCATTTGTGGAATGTATCTATCAGATTGTTTCCTTTTGAAAATGTTTTCTTCGTAGGTTTTACAAATTTTGGATTTGGAAAGTTAGGTTTCCTTGGTGTAAAAGTTGGTTTTTCATTTCGACTTTTGACTTCTGAGATTTTTGAACAAACCGGTTTTGTATCAGAAGTGGAAGCAATTGCTTCATTTTGTTTCAGATCTCCAAAAGGAGTTTTTCTTTTCACAAGATTTAAGGTTTGCTTGGTTTTTGAATCTTCAACATTGAGTTTTTGATTTGGTTTAGAAATCACCACTGTTGATTTTGGTTTTTGTAGAATTTGTGGTCTTTTTAAAATTTGGGGTTTTTGTGTTGAGGTTTTGTTGGTTAAAACTTTTGATTTTGAAACTTCATTTTCAGGATTGTGTGAAAAAGGTACACATTCACAAGATTCCATTAATTCTAATACATCCATCTTCGGAACTGTGGGTTTTTCCACAACTTTAATTTGTTTGTAGTTTTGATTAATGTAAATGTGATCATCGTTCTTGAGATTTAGTAAGTGTGACATGTTTTTGGGTATTTTCTCTTTTTCAAAACAAAGACGATTATACACATTGTGACCGTATAACTCTTGTTTCCTTATATTTATTTTTACTTCCATTTTCTCATTCATTTCGTTCTCGACCATTTTGGATGATGAGAAAAATCCTTCATTTGTAACTGTGGAGTTATCCTTTTCAAGAAGTTTTTGCAATTCATTATCAATTGAGGGTAATCCACCGGGTTTTACAAAAATTGTGTTTTTGAAATAAGAAACCTTAGGATAGATACATGCCACTTTGACTAGCCTTTTTGAATCATCCTTGAGATATTGATCATAAGAGTCGGATTCATCTGTGATTTGAAGTTTCTTTGGTTTCAAAAAATTTTGATTCACAATCCATTTTTGTTTTTCCTTTGTCCATCGAAGACATTTGTGGAATGTCTTTGGAGGTCAATCCGGATATAGAGGATGACTTTAACAATATCAAAGAAGAACAATCAATCTCCTCCATGTCCGAATCACTTTCGGAATCCTTCTTAGACATGTTATTGACAAGTTCCATTTCCTTTGTTTCAATTTGAGGTACAGCCTTTTTCAGGATGGGAATTTCTTGAGGCAATATTTTCAACAAGTTATCAGAAGTTAGATGTTTTTCTACAGATATCAGGCCATGTTTATATGATGGATTTGTAACTTCGGAACATGATATTATAGATTCTCATTCATAAGATATACTATCGACTTCCTTTAATTTGAACTCAATGAAAGGCAATAGTTGTCTATGTTGGACATTGCAAACATCAGCTGAATGATAAATTCTAGTAATATGCGCATATAATCGTTTGGCTGTTTCACAAAATATGTTTCGCTGTTTTAAGATTACATCATGATCGTTTAGGAATTTTTCTCTATTTTCTTCTAACAAGGAGATTCTAAGATTGGATTTTTCTAATGCTAGCTTCAGGCTTTCTACTCTCCCTTTCAAGCTTAGAAGCTCCTGCTCAGTGAGTACTTCCCTATTTTTAGCATCAATGAGTAATTTATGCATAACAGAGCAATCACGAGTTATTTTATTTATAATTGGAGCAGAATGAGAAATAGGAATTTTAAAAGATG
The DNA here is from genome assembly GCA_023525715.1 of Cichorium intybus. NCBI lineage: Eukaryota > Viridiplantae > Streptophyta > Magnoliopsida > Asterales > Asteraceae > Cichorium > Cichorium intybus. The sequence goes on along the minus strand of CM042011.1, from coordinate 137,384,546 downwards.
AAAGAAGTTTTGATACCTGTCCTGGGATTGTCAAACGGGTGTCATTTGCCATCAAGCATACTGTCTCATCATCATCAGAAGAGTCTTCATACCAAGTCTTCGGAGTATCAGCAGCTGTCATTTCCAATCCCTCCGAAGTCACCGACCCAGGACCCACAGTTGCTTCAACCTTCATCATTTCCTCATCATATAACTTCTCCGAAGTGTCTTTTAGAAAGCTCTTATCGACATCATAGGCCATGAAAGCACTATGAGATGGCTTTCTCACTTCGTCATCATCTGAGTCCGAAGACCAAACTTGATAATAACCTTGACGATCATCAGCAGCCATTAGGGCTAGGTCTTGGTCCTTACTCTAACTTCCTCCATTTTTCTTGCGTAATATGCTTCATCCTTCACTTGTGGTTTCTTTTCGTTTTGCTTCCGAAGCATGCAGTCTTTTGCAAAATGATTCATGCCATGACAATAATTGCAATCATAACCAGAATCACCTGAGATCTTCTTCTCTTCGGACTTTTCTTTGGATGACTCCGAAACCGGTTTTTCAGATGGCTTCGTGCTTGACAATTTCAAGTTCTCCTCCTTTAGAGTGAATATTTCAGGTTTAGGCTTGGAGTTAAAGTTTGATTTGTTAAAGTTTTTCATAAATGGCTTTCTAGAGTTGTTTTTGAAGAAGGGTTTCTTGAACCTACGATTGTCGGCGGCATAGAGAGCAACAGTATTTCCATTATCATCTACCATGTAGGCAGCAATGTCTTCGTCACTTGATTCTTCCTCTTCTTTTGACACGAGAGCTAGTGGTCCAGAACTAGCCATTTCACTTCTTCGACCTACCACATCGGGTTCATGTGATTTTAATAGATTGTATAGTGCTGCCAGCATGCATTTCTTAATATTCTCATAGGATTTGACCATGAGCATGATTGGCCTCCACTCCTTGCGAAGACTGTAGAGAAATTTGATATTTATTTCTTGTTAGCTTCTTGTTTCTCCATACTTATCTAGTGTGTAAATCATGTTGCTTAAACGTTCATAACAGGCTTCTAAGGACTCGTTTTCTTCTTGCTTAAAGTTCCTAAAGTCTGCAAGGATTTCTTGAACTTTGCTAGTATGGAAGATTTTATCTCCTCCGAAGCGGAGTTCAAGATTGTCCCACATCTCCTTTGTAGATTTCGCATCAGTAATGTGGTGGCTGACATCGGGACCCAAGCCACTTCTCAGTTCACACATGGCCCTCTCATCGTTTTCAAGCTTCTTCATGTCTGCAGCTTTAAGAACAACGGCTTCTTCTCCGTCAGGAACAACGAATCGACCAGCAATGTCTGTGTGTGGACCTTCAGTCACAGACCTCCATAGATCTTTGTCCAGTCCAATAAGGTAATCCTTCATTCGACCAGCCCAATAATCATAGTAAGAAGTTACTAGAACAGAGGCCTTTGTTGCAGAACCGATGAGGTTTGCATAGTTAAGCATATTGGCATAAGTTGCTGTGGAATCAGTCATCTTGATGTATTTCAACTGGATCTTTTCAGTAAAAACGGGTAGTAGAGATTTGCAACAGTTGCGGAAGGCTAGATCTGAGAATCGATTCAGATCTAGAGCTGAAGCAAACGAATTCGAACTCTATCAACAGGTTTTTGAGCTGACTTGCTCTGATACCACTTGTTGGGTGTTGAAATTAGAAAATAGATGAACAAAGATTGATATTGAATCAATAACACAATCAATCACAATAATAATGCAACAAAGCTGACTGAACAAGGTGATATGAATAACAAGTGTTGAATGCTTGATTAGAACTTTGGTTTTACAATTGGGTTTTCTATTTTGTAGACATACAATTCTCGTAATCTAATCTTTTAGTCTCACCCTTGACACGGTATGGTATCACTGATATTTATACTGAATCAGTGATACCAATAGTACATCTTTTGCAGAGAATATCCTATCAGTGTACTAGCCAATAGGATAGAAGATTCATGCAACACGTATTGTACTATACGCGTGCACACAAAAGACAGATGACAGGCTGTAAAGTCTTCGGATCTTCTATGCATAGCACTTCGGAGTCTTTAGACTTCGGTGTCTTCTCTTGTTTATTCACTTTAGGGTTTTCTTATTCAATGGACTTCATGAGCTGGACTTCGGATATGTCAGCACTTCATCACAAATGTTCTCAACAGGTTGAAGAGGAACAAGCTAGGATCTTCAAAAGACTTACAGAGTGCAAGCTAAAAGAAGGAAGTATCATCGATTCGCATGTTCTCAAGATTGAAGGATACATAGGCGAATTGTACAAACTTGGTCACCCATTTAATCAGGAGACGAGTGTTAACATCCTACTCACTTTGCTGACTAATAGGTACGATCTCTTCATTCATACATATAGAAAGGGAAACCAGAAAAAGACTCTCATGGAAATGCGTTCAATGTTGACTTTATACGAGTCACTCATGGAGAGGCATAGTTCCACTGATTCAGCTACTTCTGGATTGAGTCCAGTGAGGAGACGCAGCAAGAAATGATCCAGATCGTCTGGACATGTTCTGAGATGTCTCAAACTGGGAATCCATAGGATCGGATACAGTCAAGGAAGATTGGAAGACGCTCCAAGGCCAAATCTTTTGGAAACTCAGGTATATCTAAAACCTCAAAACTCCTGACCCATAATTCCTTGATACATGATGTGATAGTCACATTTTCCTTGTATGCAGGGACTCAGTAGGATACGGGACTTTGACGCATAGGAGCACATTTGGATTGGATCTCCAGCTCATGCATTTTGAAGTTTAGTTAGATATTATGATCTTGTTATTAGCTTATTAGATGAGTGTGACATTGTCTGTCATATTGTACATTACTCAAGGATATTTTGTTTTAATAAAAATGTTGATTTTCGTTTAATACATGCTTGTTTAAAATTATCCTCGAAATGTTGTATGAGTGTGTTAATTGCGTGAATGGTAATAACTTGAATGTTGATACATCCAAAGTGTTTTGATTCATAAATTGTGTCCTCTATGATTGTTAAAGTAAATTTTATAAGGATCAATTCAACCAAAGGTCCAGTTGAACAGAACTTTGGAATCATTTGACTTAGAGTCACATGATGAATTGAGTTCTTAATAAAATCATTTGTGGCAAGAGATGAATCACCCAAAGATCCAATGGATAGGATTTTGGAATCAGTTGACTTAGATTCAGGTGATGATTGCATATCTTGAACAAAATTCACAAAGTCATAAATTTACATAAAGATGTAAAGGACATTAAGATTATGAGCAACAGACACACTAGTTATTGTGTATTGATCGAGTCTTTGAACAATTAGTTATACTTCATAATATTTGCCGATTAGTTTGACAAATATGGCTTCGCTTATCAGAATAAGCGATTGATTGAAACCTTGAACCGTTCAAGGACTTCAAAGGAAGTATAAGATCAACAGAACCTGAGTGACAACATAAATTGAGAAAATGTTTCACAGTTCTCTTCCGAGAACATTAATGGTTATAATGTGTCTTAGGGAAGATGATGGAGCATTGGTCGAAATAGTTTGATCCTCGATGTATAAGATATACTTCCAATTAGTTTTTCGATGAATTGAATATTCAACCAGTCATAGAAACCATATTCTGACCACATCCTAGACTAAGTAGGTTTTGCAGACACTGTCTGAAATGTAAAGTTGGGATCGTCCCACTTATACATAGAAAGTCCAGGGTCATGTAGCGTTTGTCTGAACCTCATGACTAGCCTATACCTGATCAGCAATGTCGTTTCATATTCTAAGGAAACAGTAGGAATAAGAATAATCCTGAATGAGTTCAGGATTGGCCAATTGAAAGAACCTTTAGTCATCACTAGGCCTTGACCAGGAATCAGATTCTGATTCCTATTAAACCTGACATACTATTCTCTTGACCAGTAGTATTGGTCACCGTCAGAAGTAGCTATGATTTAGGTGACATACCGATTAGTGGTAAAACACTAAAGTTGGTACGGATAAGAAATCCGACTATTTGGAAGCATTGGTGAGCCCGGTTGCTGCAAAATAAGAGAACCTTAGGGCGAGACACAGTCTATGGGAAAATTTGATTGATTTTACACCTGGTCCAAGGGCCAGTTGTAGTAATTGAATCATCAAAGGAAAGAAACATAGATAGAAATGTACTTACAGAACATCTGGTTGAATGAGACGATACTCAGAGTCAAGTAATTGATTCCTAGAGAAGCACTCTCAATAGAAGGTGAAATCCGAAAGGATACTGTTTAGTAAAGATGCACCTTGTGAGTCGTTAGGGGAGCGTGTGTGGTTTACCAGTACACTAATAAGAACTCACAAAAAGCGTGACAATGCAAAGGTACATGGACCCGGGATTCATCCCACGGGCATCTCGCTAGAAAGGATATTCGGATTCTCAAAATATGTCAAAAGTTTGGATTTTGTGAATAGCCTGAAAGATTCTCATAACTATGTCAGAAAGGTTTCGACTTCGGATTCTCAAAATGTGCCAAAGGTTTGGATTTTGTGAATAATCCGAAAGAGTCAGATAACCGCGTCAAAGCCAGTGGGAGTATCGTTGTTATCTACCTATCAATGTATGTCGGTCACATAATGTTTCTAGGAAACGTCTCTTATCATTACAAAGTGTAATGACTTGATGTTAAGAGATGCTTCGCTATGAAAGACTTAAAAGAGATACATCGTACTCAAGTGGTTACAAATATCTATTAGATAGATCAAAAACTCTGCCAAAATGATCTTGATGAGACTCAAGATGCATAACCCCATGAAAGGAGTTTCCTATCATTGCAAAGTGTGATGACTTGGCACAAAGAAGGTGCAACATACTCACGTTGTTTACAGACATCTATCGGATAGATGAAATCGACAGTATAGACCCAGCCATTGTGAGCATGATCTTGATAAGATTCAAGATGCATGAGAAAGAATTTTCGAAAGGAAATAGTTTTTCGAAAGTCATGACACATGGATTATCAGTAATATTTAGATTCCAAAAAGGTTTGAAATAAGATTACATCGGAATCCACGAGCTTCTTGGATCGATCAGAAGTATCATGAACATGTCCTGATGACTTAATGCTTAAAGCATAGTAAGTTGGATTCAGCATATAACCTGGCTGAGAATACTGGAAGAATTATTTGAATATATGTGAGAAATCATTGGGAAATGGTTGGGGTGAATGTTAGTAACAATTTGAAAGGAGTTTCGAATCGGTAATTGTTTACACCAGGACGTGGTACTGTAGAAATTCATGGTTAAAGAGTTTCGTTGGTATTCTGATGGAGCGCGTGTGGTTCACCGGCACATCATAACACCTCGAAATAGTCCTAGGGTGTAGTAATGTAGACTAAAGACCCCGAGATCCATGGGAAGTCACAGTACACATCACCAGAATGGAGTTAGGGGAGAGAGAAAGACATAATAATATATTGAGATGACATCGGAAGAGCATCCGATTGGATCATCTACAATAAAAGTGTATCAGTGTAAGACACTATGGATACATAGAAAGAGTAAAAGGTTCATGTAGACATAGATATAAAACTTGAATTGAAAGTTTAAAAGAAAAATAAGAAACCGATAATAGTATTATGAAAAATCTGACTTGGTGATTACCTCGTGGAGTCAGATTTTATGTTTCGCATTCGCATGTTTTGCTTCCCGAATAATTTGATTATTCAAAAGGTCCACAGTCGCTCATACTTTGGGAAGTAAGTATTGAATCAAGACTGTCATGAATTAGATTGTAGACTGTCTAAGGAGTTAGACATAGCAACATCATTGCTACAACGTTCATGAGTACTTAGAAATAGAGATTTGAGTATTGGATAAACCCACGCTCAAAGAATTGCTTCATGGATTATATCACGAGCAATTTTTAAGACGATAATATCTTATGGTCTTGAAATGGAGACATATAAGTTGAAATTTACAAGTCAGTTGTGCATTGATAAAGCGTAAACGCATCGGTAACTCGATGTTATAAAACATATTGTTGTGCGCGATTTTGATGAGTAAAAGACACAAGCATATGAGTCAAAGCTTATTCGTTCCTTGACCCTGATGGGAAACAGGTATATGTAGGCCTCTCGATGATTTGAAGAGGACTAAAGTGCTGGCCAGCCAGGACTGAATTGATATGTTCAATTAGAAGTCTTATGTCATATGAAAATCGGAAATCGGGAAATAGAGTATCGGACAGATATTGATCTCAATCCATGTCTCATGTCCGAAAATATCTTGTTGGACGGAGGATCATATGATCACTTATCTATGGACAGAACTGACTGGGTCAGAGTTCGGCAGCAGTTTTTAGGAAGCTACAGTTTGCTAATTAATTAGAGGTTAAATTAGTAATTATAGTCATAGACTTATCCAAGTGAGAGACTGTTGGATTAGGTGTCTAAGCCATGACTAATAATTTGTATTTGCCTAATTAATTGTAGCAAAGTCCATTTGGGTTGTCCTCATAGCTGGAGGTTTGGTAGAAAGTACAGTAGATAGAAAGATTGATTTATTATATGATTAATAAATCAATAGAAATAAAATAAATAGTTTATTAATATATTAAAGTGATAATATATTAATTAGAAACTATATTAATTAATTAGAAATTAATTGGAATTAATTTAGTTATTAATTTAATTACTTAAAGGTGCACGGACTGGTTTTGTAATTACTCAATAGTTGAGTGATAACTGGCCATGTTATAATATAGGTGGCGAAATTATGGAGGGTTTATCCATAATTTCGAAACCCTAGAATGGAGGCTAAAAGGCTTGGTCCAAATGATAAAAGGCTTATCTAGATTTGGGCTTGTCTAGGGTTTTGACTGTCACCACCTGGAGGCTATAAATAGAGCTCCATGGAACCCTAATGGTCTGCGCCACTTTTGACCTCTCTGTCTCTCTGGAATTTCGTTCCCCTCCCTCCTGCTCCCTGGGTGTGATCTCATTTGAGGTAAGACACTTGTGCTGCTGGCTTCAAAGATTAAAACTAAAGGTTAGTTTTCTTAATTATTTTCTTTAGAAATTTTTGTTGGCCTTTAGGGATTTTATTATATGTTCAAGGTTAGAAAACATAGATCCAATTTAGGTTGCATGTGAACTTAGGATTTTAGTTCACTGATTTGCAGAAAACCTTTCACTTTACACTTCAGACGGTGTCTGTGCAACCTACTTAGTTTATGATGTGGTCGGGATATGGTTTTGTGGTCTGATTGGTTGACTAGTTTATTGAAACTTATTGGAAGTGTATCTAATACATCGAGGATTGAACTCTTTTGATCAATGCTCAATCTTCTTCCCTAAGACACATTATAACCGTTAATGTTCTTGGAAGAAGATGAACTGTGAAGCATTTTCTCAGTTTATGTTTTTCACTCAGACTATGTTGATCTTTATACTTCCTTTGAAGTTATGGAACAGTTCAAGGTTTCAATCAATCACTTATTCCGATAAGTGACGTCATATTTGTCATACTGGTTGGCAAATATTATGAAGTATAATTAATTGTGTTTTGTTCGTAGACTCGAGAAATTCACTAATGTGTTAATTGCTCATAATCTTAATGTCTTTTACATCTCCATGTAAATTTATGACTTTGTTAATTTGTTCAAGATATGCATTCTTCGTTTGACTCTAAGTCAACCGATTCCAAAATCCTATCCATTGGATCTTTGGGTGATGCATTTCTTGCAACAATAATCTTATTAAGAACTCACTTCATCATGTGACTCTAAGTCAAATGATTCCAAAGTCATGTCCACCTGGACCTTTGGTTGAAGTGATTCTTATAAAAGTGTACTTTAACAATCATAGAAGACACAATTTATAAATCCAATACACTTTGGATACAAGTTATTTCCATTTATTCATACAACATTTCAAGGATAATTTAAACAACTATGTTTTAAAAAAAGAAAATTAAAATTATCCTGAAACAATGTACTATGATAACTGTGTCATACGCATCTAATAAGCAAATAGCATGATCAAAATATCTAACTAAACTTCAAAACTGCACAAGCTCGAGATCCAATCCGAATGTGCTCCTATGCATCAATGTCCTGCATCCTGCCGAGTCCCTGCATACAAAGCAAATGTGACTATCACATTTTGTATCAAAGAGTTAAGGATCAGGAGTTTTGAGTTTTAGATTATATCTGAGTTGCCAAACGATTCGGCTTTGGAGCATCTTCCAATCCTTTTGTGACTGTATCCTACCATGTGGATTCCCAGTTTGAGACATCTCGAATGGTCCAGACGATCTGGATCGTTTCTCGATACGTCTCATCTCTGGACTTAATCCCGAAGTAGCTGAATCATTGGAACTATGCATCTCTATGAACGACTCGTACAGAGTCAACATCAAATGCATTTCCATGACAGCCTTGTCCTGGTTCCCTTTCTTGTACGTCTGGACGAACAGATCGTACTGGCTACTCAGCGAGTTGAGTTAATCCTCAACTCCCGATTAATAGGGTAACCAAGTTTATACAGTTCGCCTATGTGTCTCACAATCATGAGAACATGCGGATCGATGCTACTTCTTGCACACTTCAAGTTCTTTGAAGATCCTAGTTCGTTCCTTTTCAACCGGCTCTCAGAACCTTTCCTTAACCAGTCGTGCTAACTCATATGGGCCCAGGAATTCGGAATCCCTACGGATGTCGGGGTTAATGGTCAATAGCATGAGGCTATGAACTTCTATGGATTCATTAATCAAAAAGTCATGCTCATCACGAAGCTGCTGTGTGATGCCACGCTTCGGGGAGCGGATACTCAATCAAACATGGCTTGCCAGCAAAACCGAGAACAATTCTCTATTTTCGAAGCCATTAATAGTTTAGTCCAATCAATTTTTCCATATACAATAGATACTTTTTGAAACTCTCAGAAATGGGTGTTGGAGGAGGAGTAGGAGAGTTGACACTTGCTTCAGACATCTATAAAATCACAATTTACTAATTTAATTTAATCCTTTTAAATAATTACCCAATTATTATTTAATAAAGCTAGGATCCAAAATGCCCCAACTATGGTGTGAAGAGGGATGTCATAATCACAACGTAATGGTCATTAAGGTAGATATACTTGTATCAATTTCAATCTCCATGAAATTCCTAGATTTGTGAGATTCATTGACCGAGGTCAATGGAATGTTTAATCTCGGATTATGCTCTTTTATTTGTGACTGGGATGTCAAGGATCACAAACAAGATGTGAATAACCATGCAAATCACTTGGTAACCTCAATGTCATTTTTCATCTCACATTGATGTGCCGGTTAACCACACGAGCTCCATCAACAATGATAATTTATGAGATACCTATTACCACTCTTTATGAATCCCTATTAGCGTGCCGGTTAACCACACAAACTCCACTAACAATTCATAAAGTGTAATGTGTGACTTCATAGGTTAGCATACTATTCACATTTTCCTAAAGTAACTAGATTGAGTTTTATTGAATGTTCTAGTACTTTGTATAATAGCATTATACTTTTAATGAGATTAGGTTTTGTCCCATCAAATCCGTTCTGCTAACGATAGTCCACTGATCAAGGGAGCGGTGGGTGAGAGTGGCACCCATTCAACCGCCATTTTATAGGCAGTTTCTTTAGACCATTTTTCTGAATGAGGCATACTAGCGATCTGACTGACTTAATCTTATACATATAGGTATTAACTTTTAATAATAATATGTATAAGGTATATTTTAAACATTTTAAAATATTTAGGTTCATCTTTTAAATTTTTGAAATTAAAACAATTTTATTTAAAATTTAAATTAAACCTGAAGTGATTTAATTTTTGTCTTTTAATTAACAATTAATTAAAACACACAAGGATTAACAAATTAAACAATTTAATTTAATCAAATTCATTGCCCACTAAGTTATCGAAAATAAGGCCAAGGGTTTCCATTTATTAAATAATCATATTTACCAAAAATAGAAACACCCGAGAGGAGCCTTCTAATTTTCGAAAACTACAGGGTGGAGGCTAGGGTTTCTAAAACCCTAGCAGGAAGTTGACACCTTGAGGACAAGGGTTTTAAATTCAATAAACCCTAATAACAATTCTTCTATTACAGCTATTCAACAGAAAACAAATCTATGCTCTGATACCACTAATGGGTTTTATGCAAACTATGAACTTAAAATCTTAAATTCACATGCACCCTAATAAGGATCTATGTTATCTCAATTGAATCTTTAACTAAGAACTAAAGGTATATAACTAAAATTATATTCTAAAACAATTTAGAATTTCATACCTTAATAGCTTTGGAAGCGAGCACCACAAGTGTCGTCCCTCTAATGGTTCACACCCAAAACCAAGCAAGCAAGAAAAAACAAGAAAGAGAAGGGTAGGAACCCTTAGAATTTCATGGCTTATGAGGGGTGGAGGAGGTCTCTATTTATAGTTTCTAGGTGATAAGTAATAAGGAGTATAAATGCCTTATTTAAGATCCTGATATGATAAGGCTTTTATCAGATAAAAGGATCTGCTTATCACTGCCATAAAAAACCTCATGGGTTTCAAAATCCAGAAGGCCTTAGGCCTTAATTTCGTCCAACCCAATAATGTAACTCTAATTGTTTATTGCTCAACTATTGAACAATTACAATTCAGCCCCTGCACTTTTAATTAATTAATCAAATTAATCCCAAAATTAATTCCAATTAATTTCTGATCAATTATTAATTAAATATTATGATTTATAATTAATATATTATCCTCATAATATATTAATAAATCATATTTCTCTCTCTCTTTAAGTTATCTTGTCCTCTGCTAAGTTTTGAGGGCAACCCAAAAGGACTGTGCTGCCATCAATCAAGTATATTCCTAAATTATAGTCATGGCTTCGACACCTAATCCAACAGTCTCCCACTTGGATAAGTCTATGACTATAATTAAATATAGCTTCTAAATTGACCAGCAAATTGTAGCTTCCAAAATCCGCTGCCGAACTCTGACCCAGTCAGTTCTGTGTCCTAAGATAAGTGATCATATGATCCTCCATTCTACAAGATATTATTCGGACTAGAGACATGGATTAGAATCAATCTCAGTCTGATACTATGTTTCCTGATTTCTTGATTTGTGATGATATAAGACTTCTAATTGAACACATCAATTCAGTCCTGGCTAGGCCTAGCACTATAAGTCAATCACCAAATCACCGAGGGGCATATATGTATCGCTTTTCTCGTTGGGGGCAAAAGGAACGAATAAACATTAACTCATATGCTTGTGTCTTTTACTCATCAAATCACGCACAACAATACGTTTTATAACATCGAGTTACCGATGCGTTTACGCATTATCAATGGGCAACCGACTTGTAAATTTCAACTCGTATGTCTCCGTTTCAAGACCATAAGATGTTATCGTCTTAGAATTACTTGTGATATAATCCATGAAGTAATTCTCTGAGTGCGGGTTGGTCCAATACTCAAATCTCTATTTCTAAGTACTCATGAACATTGCAGCAATACCATTGCTATGTCTAACTCCTTAGACAATCCTACAATTCAATTCATGACAGTCTTAATTCACTACTTACTTCTGAAAGTATGAGCGACTATGGACTTTCTTGAATAATCATATTATTTGGGAAATAAAACATGCAAAAGTGAAACATAAAGATCTGACTGGCAGCTACTCTTGCTAATTACCAAGTCTCCACGAGGTAATCACCAAGTCAGATTCATTATAATACTGTTATATGTGTTTCTTGGTTTCTATTAAACTTTTGATTAAGATTTATATGTCTATATGACCTTCACTATTTCTATGTATCCAAAATGTCTTACATTGATACACTTTATTGTAGATAATCTGATCGGACACTTTTCCGATGATATCTCAATTTGTCATCTTGTCTTTCTCTCTCCTAATTTCATTACGGAAACGATGGTGTTTACTGTGACTTCTCATGGTTCTCGGGATCTTTAGTCCAGACGACTGCACCCTAAGACGATTTCAAGGTGTTATGATATGCTGGTGAACCACACGTGCTCCATCAATGCACCAATGAAACTCTTTAACCATGTAGTCCTTTAGCACAACATACTGATGTAAATAATTACATATTTCAAACTCCTTTCAAATTATTATTACAATCACCCCAATCATTTCTCAATGATTTCTCACGTGTGTTCAAATAATCCATCCAGTATACTCAGCCAGGTTGTATCCTGAATCCAACTTACCATGCTCTAAGCATTAAGTCATCAAGATAAGTCCATGACACCTTCATTTACAGGAACATCTACTTTACGTACCCTTGCAACACATTCGACCAAATTCTCCTTACCCTAATCACATAAAAATGTCATTTAACAATCTACTTTAAGAATGCAACAAGAAACTATAATCTACCTTGAGAATGCAACAAGAAATTTCAATATAGTTTAAGAATGCAACAATAAATAGCAATTTCATTTGAAAATGCAACAATAAATAACAATTTACTAGGTGATTTTCAAATATTTTTATTGATTTTTATTGATATTTTAGTTATTTTCTTCCAACAGGACAAGTAATAGCAAGTAATAGCATTCTACTTTTAAAATCACTAAAGTACCTTTCTTTTAATGCTTTGTTTAGGGGTCTTCCCATTTTTTCTCTTTTGGTGGTGGTGGTTTTGTTTTATTTTTACATGTTCTTTTTTTGTGTCCCGATTTCAATAGTTTTTGAAAATTTTGAGCCACCTGTAATCCTTAAGTCTCTTATATCCTCTACGTTCCCTGTGAGATGTCTTTTTTGTTGTAGGCCTCCCTGACATTCTTCTAGGTATTGGTGGTAGTGGTTTAGTGTACGAGGTTCTAGCCCACATACTACTACAATTTATGGGCCTAATATTACCTTTGTACGTGTGGGAAAACATCTCTTTACTAAAGCAGTTGCTTATAAATTGTCTGCTTGTTGTGGGTGTAGTTCAATGTAACACAAGCATGGACACATGGAATCCCCGATATTCCAAAAGTCTACAAGTACAACACACTGCTTCTAAGTCCACTTTAAACAAATCAAAGCCTACCTTAACATTAGACACTTGGCAATCACTTGTTATAACATCCCATAACCTGCATCTTTCATATAAAGTTAGTAATGTACATTAAGTAGTTGCTAGTATGAGAGATGCCTCAATAGTGTAGTGCAGTGGACGCTCCCTGAAACAATCTTCTGTAATCTACACCACTTTATCCTTTTTTTTGAAATTTTCATAGACATGTCTTGCACATTTCCTGTGCTCCACTAAAGGCAGAACAATCTTTTCAACCTTCACTAATCCTTGTTAATTTTCAAAAATAATAAGTTGCATTAGTGGATGAATATGTAAAAATAAACCTAAATATATAAACAAATATTAAGTTGCATTACCTTATGCTAGTTTAAAATAATAGTCAGTCCACCACCATCATGTACACCAATGTCATTGACTAGCAACCCGGGAGAGCAATGCCAATTTGACTTGTTCTTAACATCAACGACGACCCATGTAATTGGATATACCTAGTTGACTCTTCTTTGCATTGGCCTTTAAGGAAACAACCGTCTAAACCAATAACTCTTTTACAACCCATGCTCCACCCTTAGCTTACTACCTTGAAGCAAACATAAAACCTATGAAAATACGTACTTCTATATGGATTGACTATAACACCAATTTTGGTTGTAATCGTTGTGTTAGATATAATATTCTCATGTGCATAGTCCCATACATGGGGATAATGTTCTATTAGCTGGCCATTTATAATTTCAAATGCTTTCTTCTTTGCCATGTAACATTGACCCTTTGATACTTCACATTAAAACTTATTCTTTACTTTTGTTCTCATCTATCTAGCTTTCATTCTTGGCTTTGCAGTCAATTTTTTAAGAAATTATTTACAATCCAAGCTGGACCTACCATAGTAGCATGCCTAAACTCCCTAATGCAAGTGTGTGTGGCATTAAATCCCTTAATATGAAAGGATATTTTGTTGGTCATCCAAGAAGCCCAGGGATTGAAGGGTTATTTCTCCTTTTCTTATCAGTACCACATTTAGCTTGAAGCCTTTCACTAGCGGATTTCACCACCTTTATTAGATAATCGTTGGCAACATCATAATTTGTTAGAAAATGTCGTAATTGCTATTGATTAACATACCATTACCCAATGTGTGGTTTCATGTTCTTTCAATCAATATATAAATCATGAATACTATATTGAGTAACATATTCAACTAAATCATCATCATCCATGTACCTTTCATTATCAGGTATGCCATCTTATTTGATTGGTTCATCATCAATTTTATCATTTGTAACAAGGACAGGGTCTTTATCATACAAAAAACCAGCATAAACAAGTTTTACATTTTAAGAACTACATTCTTGATCACTATCACTGCAATCTAATTCATGATCAACCACAAAGGCTTTATCATCCGATTCACTTGATGTTTCTCCTTCCCATTCACTCTCTACAAATTCGGATTCATAATATTTCATTGTATCCCAGTAACGAATCAACTTCCAAAATCAGATAAGAAATAACATTGCAGTTCCAAGTTGTACCAGAAATTACAAAATATAACAAGAAATAACGTTGCATCCCCAAAATATAACAAATAGTAAAGTACTTAGCATTTTCAAGAAATACCAAAAAGGACAAACACACAGGAACAACCTATCACACCCTCGTCAACCCGAACCCTCGATTTCTTAGTTCTCCTTCGATTTATGGAGAATCGATCTCCTCGTTAAACCGACGAAGGTTTGGGGATATAATGTTATTTACAATTTTATAGACATTCAATGATGTGACATACTATTACCAGGAATAACATATTAAACCGGTCATATGATTATTTTGGTAACTGTTTGAAAAACATAATGATTTAATTTCAAAAATTAAAAATGCAATGTCAAAATCAAAAAATTTAAGAAATTTAATGACTTATATGCAATTTAATCATAACTAGTTTTCTCTCGTGCTCCGCACGGGTCATAAACATACCCATCATAACATCTTGATCAGAAGCATTATTTACCACATTTTATTTTGCAGCAAAAGAATTTGAGATATATATATATATATATATATATATATATATATATATATATATATATATATATATATATATATATATATATATATATATATATATATATATATATATATATATATATATATATATATATATATATATATATATATATATATATATATATATATATATATATATATATATATATATATATTATGGACTACAACGACCTAAAGTAGCTAAATAAGTAGTTAACTAACCCTCCACTCGGAACATCCTTTTGGAACTTCACTCCCGCTGCTAACCTCGGTCCCCCAATCGCAATTGGCAGCTGATCCATTTAACCATGGTTAAGTTAATCTCTTACACTAAAAAGAAACAAAATTTAATAATATAATAAAATAATTACCGGCTGAAGAGTGTAGGAGGTTAAAATTTGAACATTTCCATCCTTGTCAACAGCAGGCTCACCCTTTTTCTTTCTTTTTACCCAGTCCACTGCATTACCATGATCAGCTGTCACCACATATATTCCACCTACTTGTTGTACCGCATCAAATATCATCTGTCACCAAATCAAAAAAAATTATTAATTTTGTAAAAAACAAAACGGAAAATGGTTTTTTTCTTTTTTTATTTTTACCTTGACAGCTTCATCAGCAGCCTTACAAGCCACAACAGTAGCTTCAACATCACCAGTATGCCCAACCATGTCACCGTTTGGTATGTTCAGACGTACCTAAAACCACAAGTTTAACGCTAAATGCAACAAATAGCAATGTACTTTCACTTATTTCTATATTATACCATCAAATTCAAAATCATTTACCTGGTGAAATCTTCTACTGAGAATTGCATCACGTGCCTTTTCACCAATCTCCAAAGCTTTCATTTTTGGTTGAACGTTAAATGTAATTCCACTATCACTTTGAATCTCAACATATTCTTGCAACTCAGCATTCAAATATCCAGAGCGGTTTCAATTCCAAAAAAATGTCAGATGACCAAATTTCACAGTCTCACTGTGAAACACCAAATAAGTCAAAAAAAGTCAACCCAAGATTTCTTACAAACAATAAACAACAAATAAAAACCATATCTTGGTTAGATTTCTCACCTGCAAGCGAAAGTACGCACCCCGTTATGCACTAAGTATTCGCCAAATGTTCTATCAATCAATGATGGTGATACAAGGTAGTGACTTGGAAGTTTTAGTTTGCCATCGTACAGAAGCATACCCGCATACGGGATTTTCGTGCAACCATGGTCATACGGTTTGCCCGGAAATTGAAAGTGACAACAGCGCCCCCGTCAACAATGGGGCCCACAGGCTTTCCACTTTCATCAACAATCACAAATGGGGGCAAGTACCGGTCATTTGAACCGGGTACCTCTCTTAGTGTCTTCACAGCTTCAACAACATTCTTAAACTTATGTGAAGCTTCACCGAGAACTTGAGCATCCCATCCCCTTTTCACCACTTCCCAATCATTCTGCAATTTCAAAATTTAAGTTTTTGGATAAAAATATAAAATCATAAAACATCAAGATTTGTAATAGAACTGAAACCTACAACACACTAACGAATCACAATTAAAAACACCTTGAAGCACACAATATTGAAACAATTTCAAATCCTAGATGAAGAATGAGAAAATCAAAAAACAAAATATGAAATCCCAAAATCGGGAGAAACCTGGATCAAAGATGCAGAGGTGCTGTCGCAGGAGCAAGGAGAGATGAGTGTTTCCGTTTTTTTTGCTCCGACCGGCGATGGCAAAGTATGGACAGCAGCAATGACAGAGGAGCAAGAAGTGTTCGGGTCCTTGTAAACTGCGACTGCATGTGATAATAAAAAGATTTGTAGGCCGAGTTCTTAATTTAAAAATGGAAAAAAAATTCGTGTACCAACTCCTAAGAAAGTATGTATGTTCTTCCTAGAGTTCTTTGACTATCATCCCTCAAAATTAAGCCAACAAATCCCTCAAAAACCCTAATCACATCCTCAAATGATGACAAGCTAAACTCCCTGGGTTGCACTTGTAGTCTATCTCCCAATATCTTGCGAGATGGAAGTTATTGTAAGTGATATGCTTGAGGACATGGTGTCAATTACAATGAATGGGGATATTGTGAGGTATAAAAATATAAGATAAACAAATAGACTATAATTGTGGGTAGCTGTCGATAAAAACAGAAAAATTACCATGTTTTTTTTTGCTTTGTCTTCTGAATTGAGCTCTTGGAACCCCAACTTCGCCATGATCTACGAGGAATTTGCTTGTAGCTTTCGGTTTTAATAGCGCATTAGGCAAGAGCCGCTTTAGAAAAAGTGTGTTTGGAAGGATTTTGATCAAACAGTTGGCGGATGCTTGCTACGGTGGCTATTGAGAAGTAGCATAGTGAGAGAATATGAAATTGATTGACAAAGTATTCAATTTCGATGGGACATCACAAAATTGAAAGTAAATGTACCTTGAAAGCACTCAATCTGTGAAATCGCGATTGCTTCCATGAAACCTAATTCATAAAGATGTGAAATCAACAGCGCCATACCATGATACCTCAACCCTCCTGAAAAATTCTGTAAATTTGTAGTTCAAATTAGGCAGAAAGAGCATCGTTCTTACTTCTTAGTTATATCAGGATATTTGAAATGGATAAAAAGAAAAAAGATTACCGACATGGATGGGGTCAGGAATGAAGTCATGGCCAAGCGTATGCATCTTCATCAATGGAGTCAATTGAGCAGTATCACCATAATCATAAGCATAAACACCTTTCGTCAATAGGAAGTGGGTTTGATTGAAACGTCTGCGTAGCGATTTTTCAAAACGCAACGGCTCACAAGAAGGAAGTTTGAGTCCCCAATCGATCGAAAGAAGAAAACGGAGAAAGAAACCTTATTTTCGCAATTCCTTGTTGCATAAATTAGGGCATGGACGCTAAATTTCGTCTGTCTCGCCAATCTCTCATTCCTCTCTCTCGGATTGCATCGAAACCATAAGCGAGTGATGATTTGTTGAAGAACGAAGCGAGGTGTTACAAAGATAGAGAACAGGCAAGGTGAAGAGGACATCTGTGCACAGATGGCGATAAGCTATTGGAAAAAGAAAGGCACCCCGCTAAAAATCCGAAAACCCCTACCCCCGCCAAACCTTCTAGATATTCGTTGGATTTTAATATAAAGGGTAATAATAATAACATATCATGCAAATTAAGTAGATGCTCCTAGGAAAATCTCTAAATAATGTTTTTCTATACGTGAGAGATATATTATTAGGATACAAATTTACTTAAGATTATTTATAATAATAAAAATATAACAATTATTTTATATTAATGTAAAGGTAAAATATTATGAGAAAATTAATACTTAAAAACAATAAATAACTAATATTATTTTTCGAATAAAATACCTACTAATGCCAAATAAAAGAAATACAATTTAATCTAAAATATTATCATGAAGAGGTAGAAAACTCAAAATAAACAAAGGCGTGGAGTTGTAATGGGGTAGATGGACTGGTGGATGAGAGTAACGACAAAACAGTAGGCTCCTTTTTACAACAAACCTTTACTTGCATGGCGCTGAATTTTGGTGCCATTTCCTTTTGCCCTAGTTGCTCGCGCGCTTTTATAATTTTGTTTGTTTTCCACCAGACATAAAACTATATCATCTAACCATATTAAAATTTCCGGAAAAAGACGACCGCAAAATACATATAATCATTGAATTTTTTTCAAGTCGTCTCAATATTTGTTATATTTTGTTTGCATCTAATCCCCCATCAAACAAAATTTTGGTTTCAACAACCAATCATTAATGTGTTTATAATCATCATCTACTTCCTGGATAAACCTATGTGTCAATGGTTTCGAACTAGCCGACATTAGATCTGTTTTGGTCTTGAATTTTTCTAAAAGGATCACCTCTCGACATACTTCGAAATTTGCAGATAGGGGGTACACGTCTCGTCAAAAAATAGAATCTACAATATAAAAAAATTTATTAATAATATATATTGCACACTTGATACCTCGAGTTCTGGGGCTAGTAAAACAGTGAACATGTAAGCAAATTGATTGATTCCAGAGCTTAAAATTAACTAATATTTATAAATTATATTCTAGAAAAAAAATCAACACAATCCGACTCGTACAAAGCTATTATGACAGTTTCAACATGGACTAAAATTGCAGCAAAAACAGAAAAAAAAAACTGCACAAATTTCACTTGATACCCCGGACTTTCAGGACTTGTAAAACAGTGAATACGCAAGCAAATTGACTGATTCTTGAGCCTAAAACTAAATAATGCTTATAGATTTTATTCTAGAAAAAATCAACACAGTATGACTTCTTATGAAGCCATTATGACAGTTTCAAGATGGATAAAAGATTGTAGCGAAAACAAGAAAAAACTGCACAATTTTCATTTGATACCCCGACTTTCGGGGCTTGTAAAACAGTGAATAAGCAAGCAAATTGACTTATTCCTTACCCTAAAATTAACTACGACTTATGGATTTTATTCTAGAAAAAAACAGCACAATCCGATTGCGTACGGAGCCGTTATGATAGTTTCAAAATGGACAAAAATTGCAGCGAAAACTACCGATAACCGAGTATGTGGTGAAAGTATTATCCAACTCAACTGCTCTCTTTAATAAATCGTATGTTGAGTTACACGGGTCGGGGTATCGTTGCATAAGAACTTCTTTGAATCCAACCCTTCATCTTTCATGCAATCTTTAAAATTGACAATTCGTTGAGTCGAATTCCTAATGTACTGAACGACCTTTTGGACACACGAGACACTACTTTGGCAAACACTAAGTCCATATTTCACAATTAGGTTTAGTATATGAGACATACACCTAACATGAAAGTAGGGATGAGCATGGGTTGGTTTGGGTCGGTTTTAGACCCAAAACCGAACCCAAACCGATTATTTCGGTTTCTGGTTTTTACAAACCGTCTGTTTCGGTTTCTAGTTGGTTTCGGTTTCGGTTTTTACAGTCGGTTTTGGGTCGGTTTCGTTTTGAACCCATGGTTTCGTGGGTTTTGGGTTTAAACCCGTGGGTCGGTTTTGAACCCATTTTCCAGCAAATCTTAAAAAATACATAAAAATCAAAAACACCAATTTTAACATCAAACCAACTCACAATTCAAAAGTACATTGCTAAAAGTTTGAAGACAACCAAGTTTAAAGTTTAAACCACCTAGTTTAGACAACCAAATCAAGTTTAACGACAAAACAACCAACCAAACGACAACAAACTTTAACAACCAAGTTTAACGACAAAACAACCAAGTAAACGACAACAAACTTTAACAAGAAAAATCGAAACCGATTATTAGATTTTTGTGTAAATAAAATTATAAATGACATATAAATAATTAATAAATAGTAATATATATAAAAGGTATTTCATATTTGTTAATTCCCGGGTCGGTTCGGTTCCTGTGGGTCGGTTTCTGCTAAATTGGGTCGGTTCGGTTCCTGTGGGTCGGTTTTGACAAGAAAAACCGAAACGAAACCGACAGTTTTGGTTTTAAAAAAATCAAACCCGCACCACCGGTTTCCATTTTGGTTTCGGTTTTTCGGTTTCGGTTTTGTCGGTTTTTGTCGGTTTCTCGGTTTCCGGGTTTAGTTTTGCTCATCCCTACATGAAAGTGTTTTGATTCTCGTACATATTTGGTAAATTTGTTACTAGATATTCTAACGCCTTGACATTAGATGTGGCATTGTCTACGGTCATGATCATGATATTTTTCATACTCCACCCTTGGATACACAAGTATCTCATTGAAAAACTTATTTCTTTCTTCAAAATAGTTTGCAACATCTCGGGCGATGGTATGTCGTGAAGGAAACACAACTTTCTCGTTAAGTGCATTCGTGTATTTTATGAAAGCTTCGTTTTCTACAAATTTAAAAGACACTTTACCAACAACAAACAAATCTAACAATGCATTTTTTATAAGTTTATCATCGTGCTTACAAGTACCTATGCTACCCTCCACGGTCCCTTTATTTTTAAATTATAAGATGTTTTGGTTTTTGTCCATGTTTTCCAGGTTTTTATTACAACAACGATACTGCTTTTGCAAACTTGATGTACCATTTTTATAGTATTGGCTTTGATCATTCTTGAGCAAAAGTTGCATTTGTCATACCTAATCGATCCACCATTATTGTCTACAACTCCTCTTTAGTACAAAATTTACAATACTTCGAAAAAGTTTAGCCTTTTGTTGCGTTCGTTGCTCTTTTCCTCTTTTGTGATTCTACATTAGGTTCTTGTTGGTATTTGGAATGAAGTCGTCTTCTTCTTCTTCCTACAAGACATACACAATAATGTTAACATTATATATTGATCAAAACCATATTAACAATAACTAATACACAACATGACAACAATGTTGATCAATAATCAAAACCACTGATGCATATGTTCATCTTGTTCTTGGAACAACATTATCACAAGTTGATTACCAAAACTAACATCTATTAAAAACTACATCATCAAAAATACAAAGTAATCTAAAGCACATTACAGCAATGATGATCAATAATAAAAAAAATAATGCATATGTTCATCTTGTTCTTGGAACAACATTATCAAAAGTTGATTACCAAAACTAAAATCTAATAAAAAAGTACATTGTAAAAAATACAAAGTAATCTAAGTACATTACATTGTATGATCATCAACTAACACTTAAAGAACATTAGCAAACTAGTCTACAATATTGAAAGCAGAAAAGTGATAAAAAATGAAATCTTCCTTGAGAGTCCTCATTACTTGGAGCCCAATTCTCTATTGGTTTCTTGAAATTGGACATGGACACTTGCAAATAACTTGTAATCTTGTCAAAACCTAGCTTAATTTGGAGTGCTTGGCAAGAATCGGTGATCAAGAAGTTGTTTTGAGTCTTGCCTTCGTTGACTATAGGAGGTTTGAGAGGGTTTGATTTTTTTTGTTATGATGCGTAATGCTTACCAAGCCAGACCAAGATGCACATCATTTAAGTGGACTCTTTAACTTCCTCAGTGCCAAGCCCGAAAACCGATAAAAAAAGCTGACCCGAACCGGAGAGAACCCGAAACCGAATAGATCTTATTTCTTCGAACTGAGAATCGACCCAATTGTATACTCGGTCTTGCAAGTTGTGTTCGATACCTTGGTTCTTGGGTTCGGGATCAGTTCCTAAGTCCATTTCCTCACCCTTACTTTAAATCAATTATCTTTATTAGGAACTTCTATATATAATATTTTGAGTTTTGGGCTGACGATGAATTTGAATCCGATGTTACAAGCAAAGCAGGAACTGAGGGATAATATCGTGGAATTATCATAGATTGAGGAGTCAATGGGAAGGAATTGGCAGCATCCAATGGAGCTAGAACTATTGTCACAACACCAATAACACATGATGAACTATTTGATGTAGTCAATCACAGGAGTGGCGGCGACAAGTCACCCATCGATTCCGACGAACTTTTGGATGATCTCTAATCCTAATGAACACCATGCAATGAATGACAACCTTACCCGGACTTTTGCAAACGTAAATAACAACACAACGGTGTATAGAGAGACAACTTCAAATGGATTACATTTTATGAACTTTCTGGCGCCCGTCTGGCGTCTGCCTTGTCAACGACTGGGGGTAGAATCGACGGTAATAGTGGCAATGTAGGCGGTGCTAGTGGTTCTAGCACCTCTTTTGACCTTCAACTTTAGCTTTTTATCAATTAAATCTCATAGTTTTTTACTCTTTTGAACTCTTTTTCAAGTACGTTAACTTCGAGCTCATATTCTAATAATAATAACAAGCGCAAAAAAGTCATTGTATTCTAACAATAATAATAACAAATTTTTAGTTCAAAAATATTTGTTAAATTCCATATGGATGTCACATGGATGAAGGTGATCCAAAATTGTCGACGTGGCATATCATGTTGGACCTGCTATAGCTTGTCACTTGTCACGGTGACTAGATGACGACAATTTTCACATTTTAAAGTTTAAATTTACACGATTAGATATTCAATGGCCAAATTGAGACAAAAACTCTGGTTAACAATTTTTTCAATAATCCTCTCAAAAATAAGTAAACCTATTACTTTCATCAACACGAAACTCTAAAAGTACAACTATAACTCGAAAATCAGAACCCTTACCCGAGCATCTTTCATATTAGTTCCTTTGAATCTCATATTCTCTAAACATTGGCTAGTAACTTTAATGTTATATGTTCTATATAAGTTTTTTAATTACATTTTTTTTTTTTTTTTTTTTTTTTTTTTGAAAGGCAAGCAATGATTCATTCCACAACCAACACAGAGTACAACATCTTAAAGCACTACCCACCCTCAAACTACATAAATTCAAGCCTGCGAGGTGCAGGGATAATTGAGGGGCAAAATTGTCTAAAAAACAACTAGCCTAACACTAACTCTATCTAGAATTTACTTTGTTTTTAATTATGCGCTGAACAAGGCAATTGGATCCATACACCATATCGTCCAGTTCCATCTAGCCCTCTCACACCTTGATTTCAACCAGCAAAATGATCTCCACTGAAACTCACTAACCAATATTTCCACAAAAGACTTCTTGCTCCTGAATATTGTTGCATTCCTATGGCTCCACAATTGGTACATGACTGACCAGACCACCGCCTCCCATATGTCTTTCGACTCTTTTTTCCAAGACTTTGCACCTTTATAACCGAGCAGTTGGTTCACGTCCACAACATTTGTTTCCGCAATACCCCACCATGCGAAGATCCTTTCCCAAACCAAGTTCGAAATTCGGCATCTAACTAAGACATGATCAACTGTTTCTATACATTCCTTACACAAAGGGCATAGGAGAGAAGGGATGTCAATTCCTCTCCTATCCAGTTGGACACGAACTGGAATACTGTTATTTCTAACCCGCCAGATAAATATACTAACCTTTTTTGGCACTAATTTTGACCAAACCGTCGGGACGACTTCTGTATCTTCTCCAACGTACAACTTCTCCTCTATCAGCCTTTTTAGTTTCTTGACCTCAAACACCCCATTCTTCGCTAGAAACCATCTGCATCTGTCTTTTTTCGATTGGTCCACAGAGTACCTGTTTAAAATCAATTGAAGGTTATCTAACTCATCAATGGATCTTCCCCTTGGGCTGTATGCCCACTCCCACCTCCACTCCCTGACGCCTCCCTCCCCCAAACAGCTCCTGTCGCTAACAAGCACCGTCTTATTGGATTCTAACCTAAATAGCCTTGGGAACTGAGTGGCAAGACAAGAGTCTCCTAGCCATCGGTCCGACCAAAATTTCGTCTCCTTACCATTTCCCACCTGTTTTCCAAATGATTCCTTCCATTGGATACCCAGATTTTGTATTTCCCACCCGGCCTTAACTATATTGCCCCATGTGCTACTGCCACCCCCCCCACCCATTAAAACCTCCATCTTTACCATATAAACTTCTGATTACCTTTACCCATAGACCCCCCCCCCCCCACTCCCATTGCTTTCCTCCTTGAATCTCCACCACCATTTACCTAGTAGACTTAAGTTTTGAGCCCGTAGTGACCCGATGTTCAGACCTCCATGGCCAAACTCTGAGATTGTTTTCGACCATTTGATCCATACTAGTTTCCTACTGTTATCCCTTCCCCTCCCCCCCCCCCAAAAGAACATATTTCTCACACTCTCCAAACTCTTAATCACACTCACGGGTGCACGAAACAGCGAGAAGAAATACGAGGGAAGACTGCTTAGAACCGCTTTAACCAAGGTAAGCCTGCCTCCAAAGGATAATGTCTTTGCTTTCCAGGAGGATAGTCTATTTTTGCACTTCTCAATTATGACGTTCCAATTTTCACATCTATTCATACTCACACCTATTGGAAGGCCTAGGTAATTCAGCGGGAATGTCCCCACTTGACATCCCATTCGTTTTGCCAGGTCTTCAACTTCATTATTTCTCACTCCCAACCCAAATACATTGGTTTTATTTAGGTTTACCTTTAACCCAGATGCGAGATGAAAGCACTGAAGTAGCCTCAATATGTTTTCAATATTTCTTCTATCCCATTTCCCGAACAGTATCATATCGTCTGCATATTGTAGATTGAATATTTTAACTCTATCTCCTCCCACCTCCACGCCTTCCACTACACCTTTTGACACACCATTTTTACATGCCTGGTTTAGTCCTTCTGCCGCTATTATGAACAGGAAAGGAGCCAACGGGTCGCCTTGTCTAATTCCTCTTAACATTCTGCATTCTTTCGTGGGGGATCCATTTACTAAGACAGAAACTGTTGCAGATTCAAGGCATCCTCTAATCCATTTCAACCACTTTGCTCCGAAACCCATTTGCTTGAACGACTTAATGAGAAAATTCCAGTTCAACTTGTCATACGCCTTCTCTATATCTATTTTTAGGACCACACTCTTGACTTTTCCTTTTTTGAGGAAATTGACCGTTTCGTTTGCCACCAAGATACCATCTAAGATTAGCCTTCCTTTGATGAAGGCGTTTTGTTCGTCACCAACCAGCTTTCCAATCACCTTCTTGATTCTATTCGATAGTATTTTAGCCAATATTTTATAATATACTCCTATCAAGCTTATGGGGCGAAAATCTTTTAGATGCAAGGGGTCGGGTTTTTTTGGAATGAGAGTCACAAATGATGCATTGCAACCCCGACTAATCTGACCCGTCTCCCAAAACCATTGCAACGCCTTCATTAATTCAACTTTTATGACATTCCAGAATTTTTTTACAAATTTGAAGTTAAACCCATCAGGTCCTGGCGCCTTAGAACTGTCACAAGACTTTACTGCTGACCACACTTCATCTTCACCAAATTCATCTTCAAGCCTCTTTGCATCTTCACTAGACAACTTATTGTAATTTTCACTAAAAAATGTTGGCCTACCTTCCGCCAGATCAGACCCTTCCAAGTATAGATTCTGAAAAAACTTCACTGCCTCGTCTTTAATTACATTGGGATCCGATGTCCACCCACCGTCAGTCATCAATCCAGTTATGTTGTTCTTTTTTAGGCGGCATTTGACTGAGTTATGGAAGAACCTTGTGTTATCGTCACCCTCTAGGTCCCACCTGATCCGAGCCTTTTGTTTTGCAATTTCACTCAACATGTTCTCCTTTTCAATCCAACCCTTTCTTGCCTTCATCCACTGTTCGCGTTCTTGATTAGATATACAATCATTTTCTGCCTTAAGTTCCAATTCACAAGCCTTAGCTTTAAGATCCTCAACTTCTTTGTTTAGATCTCCAAACTTCCTGGCCGCCCACGCCTTGAGGTCGAACTTGACATTTTTCAGCTTGTCCCTAAAAACGCAGTCCGGGTTATTAGATCTGATTGGCTTGTTCCACGCCATTTCGACCACATTTGTGCATTCTTCATTCTCTAGCCAAAAATCAAAAATTCGGAACGGTTTTTTCCCGGAGTCCATCTTTGTCACGCTCAAAAGAATCGGACAATGATCAGAGTATTTTCTCTCAAGAGCCAAGGCTTGCAATCCGTCCCAACATTGAAAGAAATCATTATTCACCAAAAATCTATCTAGCTTGCTCATTTTGAATCCGTTCGCGCTTACCCTTGTAAACAACTTTCCACCAAGGTTTATTTCCAACAGGTCCTCTTTTTCTATGAACTCGTTAAAGTTCTCTGCATCATTTGTTTTGAATTTACAGTTTAATCTCTCTGATCTCCTCCTTACGACATTGAAGTCTCCAAAGATACAACACATAGACTCCTCCGCGTTCAGCACCTTCCTTGCTTTTTCCCACAATTCAGACTTCTTGCTGCTTTCCTGTGGGCCATAGATATTTATGAGACAAACGGGTTTCTTTACACCCACCCACTCCCCAAACACAGCGAGAATACCCTCGTCCCCCCATGCCTTACACGCTTTGAAGTTGGATTTATCCCATATCGTAACCAAACCTCCAGAATTTCCGTTTGCATCATACTTAGCGAACCCAAAGTCGCCAGACCCCCACACCGTTTCGACCCAACTATCATTCAGGCTAGAGCTTTTTGTTTCTTGTAGCCCTACAATTAACGGTTTTTCTTTCCTAATGATATCTTTCAGCCAGGTAACTTTGTTCTTAGTACCCACTCCCCTAATATTTAGAGACAAGATCTTCATATTGTATAATTTACGATCAAGCTTACCAAGCCCTGCTTCACTTTGGCCCGTTCACCTTCGCCGCACTTGGCATTACCCCTTCCCCTTGTGTCACCTCAGGTCCCCAGATAAATCCAACTTTTAATCCCAATTCTCTCAGGGACTGGGATTCAACCACATCTTCTCCCATGTTGGCTTCCGACAATTCGGCAGAATTTCGAGATTTTGACCACTGACCTGAGAAATTTGATTTCGGGCAAGACGTCGTCTTTTCACTCCTCCTAGCTCTGTCGCTAAACAATCCTCTTCTTCTACTTCTGTCCCGGACCATCTTGTTGAACAATCTCATGCTCATCCCTCCATCCCACATTTTTGCGCTTCGATTAACCTCCTTTTCTTGGCACCCCACTTTAAGGTTAGTCAATTTTTTGGTCCGATATTCTTCCGTTTCAGTCTCAATATTATTTTGCTTTGATTTATCTAGTATTTTTGCTCCATTGGAAACCGCTCCAGTGTATCCATTTGTCGAGTAGTCAACGTGGGCCTCCCCCTTCTTAATCCCAGGAGGGATATTTTCTGAATTTGGGCTTTTCCCACAACCAAGCGGATCAACACTCTGGGCCTTATCCCCCACAAGCCCACAGACCCCTTCGTGGCTCCTACATATTTGAATCACATCTTTTTTTACTCCTTTACCCACACAGGTGTCATCATTCCCACACTTACCAAGGATACTAGTTACGGCACAGGGGCTATTCCGATTCACTACGTGCCCACTATCTTCCTCTTTATCACACCACTCATGTTTTTCCTTGGACACAGCATCTATGTTTTCATTGGGTCTTGTGCCACCCAAACCGGGCATCACCGACTGTTGACATTCTTCTACCACCTCGACCGGACGAATGCCTTCCATCCAAGCTTCCTCGTCGTCAACCGGACGATCACCCTTCATCCAAACTTCCTCCTCCGATTTGCTATCTACTGAGTTGTTAACAGATAGATCATCACTCCACTCCTCCTCTTCCTCTTCGCTTGGATATAAGCTACTCCCTTCTTCCGAATTACTTGCTTCATCACCGACCTCGTCTATCCAACCTTCATCTTTCACCATCAGTAATACCTTCCTGTTGTCTATCTTTACCAGTACTTCTTTCTCCAGGGGGAATTCGTAACATGTTGAGATCAATACCCTTCCAGCTACCAAGGATGTGGCAGATGCAAACTCACAGTTCTCCATTTTGATAACCGATCCCCAGGTGCTAGCAATTTTGTGAAAATTTCCTCCAGACCAAGCATCCATCGGAAGGCCGTATAATTTAATCCATGTTAGTCTTGTTCTAACTACGTAATCCGCCGACCAGTACCGAATCTCCTTCAACCATTCACGCAAACCGTGTTCTTTATTGCTAACAATTGATTCCGCTTCTTCTTTGGAACTACATTCCAGGAGAACATCCAAACCACCCAAAAACCTCCATTTACAATTTATTAGACCCATGTCATGCAGAATTTGGTCTAAGTTTTCGATCATCTCGCCTTTTTTAACGCATCCAATAAGACTCGATGATAACTTCTCCTCAAGATTTGGGCATCGATCAATCTCTACTTCCAACCATTCTAACCCCTCCTCCAGCTTAGTTTTTTCCTTCAGTCCTTCACTAAGGTTTCTCCGTATCTTCATGCCTTGCACCACCTCCCGATAAGTTCTGTCGTCCCTTGTCTTATCTTTGTTAACCTGGTACTTGTGCTGGTTGTACCCTTGTCCCCCGTTACTACCATTGTACTTCTTTTGTCCCTCCTTCGCCCATGCAGGAAATACTCTTAATTTATACAAACCAATCCACACTCCATTTAACTCAGCTTCTAATCTACTTGGGTCTTCGACTTGTGAGAATCTAACAAAACCAAAGTCTCTCCCGTTCCTTAGTTTCTTCTTGGCCATGTATATATCTGCAACCTTTCCAAATCTTCTAAACAAACTCCACAATTTCTCTACCGTAGTGCTTGTAGGAAAATTGAAGAACATATATGACACCACCTTTCCATGCACCCAGATGCTTGCCTTTGATTGTCGATTTTCTGCAGTCCCTCGATACAAATTTCCTCTAGCTGTTCCATCCACTCCCTCACTCACCCTCACGAAATCTCTCACCCTCTTGTTTTCTCTCACTCTTTCGCTTTCTCTCACTTCTCTCATCTCTGGTTTTTTTTCTCTTTCTGTCGACGATATTATACTATAAACAAATAGTTTTTTAATTACATTAACCACTGATATTAATCTTTCCTTTACAAACCCCTTTTAATTATTTTATATTAAACTTTTTAACACATCCACACATAAAATGAAGAGCAAAACCGCACATTCCAATCTTTCTCTAAATAGGCCACTATATCCAGTTGCTTTGATTATAAGTTTTCGAGTTTTTTCAAGAATATAAACAGAGTCGCACGTGTGAGTCATTAACCACTAACCAGTGTCCCAACCCCCACGTGAATAGGTTCTCCATTGTCACATGCTTGGTAACGGTCGAACCCGCAAAGATTATGTAAAAGGAGTTATTGGGCAGTACACAGTACAGTACATGATACGGAATGACAGTTGTGATGTGTAGTACGGTACAATCCTTTTTTTTTCTTTTCATTTTTAAATAAAAATATTCCCTAAAAGAATTCTCTTTCACATTTCGTCCATAAATTTACTTTTCATTGTTGGAAATACCTACGAAAGTTGTTGAGCTACTCGTCAAATTTCAATTAGTAAATAAAAGAAAAAAAAAACATTATATTTTTGTATTTTTTCTGGTTTAACTATTAAATTTTTATTTGTTCTAATAAAAACATCAACTTTTTGAAAAAAAATTCAACCAGACCATTATGGCATGAAGAAAACCGTAACAATGACTTTAATGAAATTTTTTATCAAAAAATGGTGGTTCTTCCGAATCTTAAAAATTTGTGGTTAAAACGAATTTTTTTGCAAAATATAGTGTTTTTTCGTAATTAGACTTAGATAATGTTTACACTTTAATTTATATAATTACGAAAAAAAACATTATATTTCATTAGTTTTTCTGGTTAAACCATCAATTTTTCGTTTGTTCTAATAAACAACCAATTTTTAGAAAAAGTTTTAGCTCAACCATTATGATCGGAAGAATGGTAATAATGGCTTCAATAAAACTTTTTATCAAAAATTGGTGGTTTTTTTCAAATATTTTAAAATTTGATTGTTAAACCGAACTTTTGACAAAATATAGTTTTTATTCCGTAATTAACTCTAAATAAAATATTGAATTGTCAATCAAAAAATATAATGTATTCATTTTTTAGAACGACAAACTAATCTACTCCTACTCTACACCTCCTATTCTACACCTTTCATTTACATCAAAAATCCAAAAACCATTGTTTTATCTTGATTGTCAAAGAATAAAAAATATAAAATTCAAATGCATAAATTATATGTGGATATTTTTTGCCATTTGTAGGAAATGATCGATATGAGTTATATATGTTTTTGACGGGTTAAATGAATTAACAATCAAAACAAGTGAAAATCTACTAAAATATATGCAAACACTAAAATTTACAAAATTATATATTATTATTCTAAGAAGTATTTCTGTAATGACAATTGAGAAGTATCAGTTATCTATAATATACAAAAAACAAACAAAAAATATTTTGGACTCAACAAAGTTTTGTTTAAGCTGTTATACGACTTATCTAACTCTTAATGTTTTCATCTTTAAGTTAAATATAAATAGTTAAATACATTTGTAGCCGTATATCAAGGAAAATTTCACAAACGAGTAAAAGCTTACGTCAAAATAACATAAGAAATTGGAGGTAGTTCGAGGATTACTTAGATTAATAAACGATTATGGGACGTGAAATGGCAGAATGATAATAGGTAAGGGGCGAAGGAGAAAATAAATATTAAGAAACAAGCATTTGGTACAATAATTAAAAATTAGGTTGAAGGTACACCGTACCAGTATCCGAAACCAGATGCGTATCTTTTTCCCGTTTATATTAAATATATATATATACTTGACTACTTTCATAAATAATAAAAGGATGATTGCAAAAAGATATTTATGGTTTTATTAACTGATATGATATAACTTTGACTAATGAATTTATATTCGTTATTCTCTTAAAGCTTTACATAATAGGAGCAAAAATATAACATGTTGTTGCATTAAATAATCAAAAGCCATATGATACATGAATGTAGTAAAATAAGTTAAAGATATATTCACATGAAAATTCTAAAGTTTATCGAAAGATAATGGTTTTATATTAATATCATATTTTTATGTAGATGTTTATTTGTTTTTACTTTTTTAACTTGTCATCAAAGCTTTCAGATTACTATGAAATAAAATTCGTTAAACGTGACTTTTTAGTTTGTAATTTTTTTACGTTTTTATCGTAAGTATATTTTTTTCATGTTATATATATTCAAGTAGAAAAAACGTCACATACGAAAAAAATGTTTAATTAAACATCACATTTACATTTTTTTAAAATAGTTATTTTCCATTATAAAACATATTTACGTTTTTATGTAATGATGAAAACCTAACATTCATACTTTGTTTTTACGTTTTTTGAAGTGTAAATACATTTTTATGTTTTTGGAATTATAAGTACATATTTAGAATTATTAATATGTTTTTAGAAGTATAAATACGTTTTTATGTATTTAGAAGTGTATAGATGTATTTTTAGATGTATAAATACGTTTTTAGATTTATAAATACATATTTTTACGTTTTTGAAGTATGCATATATATTTTTACTTTTTTATATAGATATATTTTTTAGAAGTATAAATACGTATCTTCACGATTTCAGAAGTATATATGCATTTTTTTTTTTTGCATATAAACATGTATTATAACAATCAAATGCGTATTTATAATAGAAAAATGTCGAGAAAGATGATTGCACTTGTTTTATAGTGTGCTTTTGATTGATACATAAATGTTTATATGCAATAAAAATGTATTAATATTTCTAAAAATGTAAAGATACGTATTTATATTTCTAAAAAAATGTATTTATACTTCTAAAAACGTAATAAAAAAATATGTATTTTCTGCATGAATACATGTAACATGAAAAAATATATACTTAGCGAAAATTCATAAAAGATTTTTAAACTTAAAGGTTATGTTGAAAATTTTATTTCATGGTAACCTAAAAGTGAAAATAATAAAAGTAGAAAATATATTTTTGACTAATCGACTTTTGTACAGGAGAAAATATATTTTGATAACTTTTGCGAGTGCACAATTTTGAGATAGTAGTTATTCTCATAGTGCACAGTGTATCATTTCTTTTGTATTGCCTCCTCATAAGTGTAGACAAAGGGATGATCATAAAATAGGTCGGTATCTAACTTTCTCTCAACATTTTAGATAACCATATGTTTTCGTGAAGTTTGTGATCAGCCATATGACATCTCGATGTGAGATCAAATTCATTGAAATCTATCTTGGAATTCCGTATAAGATGATTGAAACGCTTCTTATATTACATGTTATTAGAATTTTCCGGACATACTTGAATTTAGACATGAATTAGAAAAAATTTTGTAATGTAAATAACAAGTAATAACGATTAATAGGATGTCAAGTACATATATAGTAATACTTATAATTAAAGTATGAGTAAACGATATTCACATATGAGTACTAATGACACATAACCACTATACATATCATTGACCTATAAATACATAAAATTCATAACTCAATAAAACAAATTATATGATTATGTACAAAAGACAAACCTTAAATGAAAATTTTGGGAAATATGCCACATGCATAGCCTTTGTCACAACTCTGGGAATTCTTTTTCTATTGTAATCTTTATTGCATCATCTTCATTAGTGACAATCATTGTTGGTTGTTCTCAAAATGCTTACAAGAATGAAGTCAACAACCATACATATGAATCCATAGTTTCACTAGTTAGATAACAGATAAGAAAGCTAACATGTTTTCTATGGTTGTAGATTCATGTGAAATGAATGAAAATCATTTAATACTTGTAAAAACCTACTATCGAACTTAAAATAAAGAAAAAATAAACAAAATTTAAGATACAAGCTTACTTATTGGTACAAAATGTTGCATCAAAAGATAAAACATGCCTAACTCATTATAGTTAGCTTAGTTAGCTTATGAAGCTTCATCAGCCTAAAACGATCAAGTTAACACACTCTTCAAATCAGTACATGAGAAGTCCGGAACATGTTTCTTTCGATTTTCATATCTCCACAACCATTTGTTTTTCGCCCTTCCCAATAAAGTAGTCAATTTTTCTCATATGATTCCTATAATCAACACATATACCTCTATTGACTTTGCAATCACCTCGTAATGTGCATTGGTTGCCCCAATGTTTGAACTTTACATATTTTGAATGAAGGATTGCCCAGCAAAGTCCAAATTCTTGTTCATCTTTAAAAGATGGCGAGTTTTTTTTGGTACCCAAACATTGATTGTGTTTTCTCAAAACATGTAGTTCATATTGCATTGTTCGTGGTACATTTTAAATTTTGCACGAGATTTTCATATTATTCTTTTGATTTGGGATTTCTTTAAGGTTTGAGTTCTGATTGTTCATGTTGTATACTAAAATAATAACATAAGCTTCTTCTATGTTTCATAGAATATACTTATGTGTAAGAATGACACTCGTTTTACCTTTTTACCCGTCTTTCTCACACCAAACTACATTAAACATATTTCTTATACATAGTTATTGCATCATCAAGAGTTGGATATTTTGTAAAAAGTTTTGATTTCATCTCATCATCAAAGTCAAGAATCAATCTTTTATTTTATGGGTACCACTACGTAAGTAAAACTCGTTAACACTAAATGAATCATCTGATGCGTTACGTCGAAAATTTTAAGGTTGTTTTTTCATTTAAAAAAACATAATACGAATATCAAGTCGACTCAATATCAGAAAATCATTTGTTTAATTGTCAATAATCATATTCAAATTCATACTATAAATTCCCAAATTATAAAATGATAACAACGGAAGTCTCAAATCCGATCATGTCAGATACGGTACAATCACGCCGCGCCCTTTCCTCGATCAGAAGAAGTACCTAAAAATCATTTAATTTTAAAAAGTAAGCACAAAGCTTAATGAGTTTCCTAAAATAACACACGATCCATCACGTATTCAAACAATCACATAATGGCTCTCGGACAGGCTCCAATGCGCCAGGTTCATGGGCTGTGCCGTTTCGCCAAAACGTATGGACTCTCGGGCAGTCCCGAATCTTGAGGCCTCCAGTGCTCAGTCTTGACCTTTTGACAGTTCAAGCATATATACACATACCAAGCGACATCCCACTTCATGTTGGGCCACCAATAGTCCCCTCCAAGATCCCGATACATCTTTGTCGCCCTTGGATGGATAGAAAAAATCGACTTATGTGCCTCATCCACCAACATCTGACGACCCCCGTCCTTCATAGGAACTCAAAGCCGACCATACTGAGTCAACAAATCTCAGCTGTTCTTGACCATATCCGCCATCTGACCTACAATTCTCTCCCTCTTCTGATTGTCCACCCTACTCGCCTCGACCTGGGCAACACGAATCATCTCAAGCAAAGACGTGCCACTGTCATCCTCAAACACAAATCACGGGAGGTGCACTAACCACACTCTGGCTCAAAGCATCGGCCACCACGTTGGCCTTCCCCGGATGATACAGAATATTGCAGTCATAATCGTTGACTACTGATAACGTGCATATTTCGTACATATTTTATATGATATCAGGGTGTTTTTATAGATAAATCGAACCTAAAAGGGCTATAATACTCACTTTACTTGGAAAATGTCAATTATTCAGGTTTTCAAGCAAAAAGGACGAAAAAGGACCAAAGTTGGAATAAGCAGGGACTAAAAACGACAAATGCTGGAAATTGCATAGATAGCGGTGCTATCTTGGTGGTTGCGAAAATCAGGCCAGCGAGATTCTAGGTTTGACTGAAGACTAAGCATTATGGATTTCAAAAAATAGCGGCACTATCTCCTAAGATAGCGGCGCTATCTTATCCAGATGGCTTTAAATAGCAGTCATTTCCTGCCAGAAAAAGACTTCAGTCCCTACGTTTCACTCACGACCCCAAGCCACTTCCAAGCAGTTTTTAGGAGCTTTTTGAAGGCCGAATCACGACTTTCGAGATTCGGTTACATATTTTATCATTTTTAAGCCATATTTGTTAACAATTTTGTATTTTTGATTCATTTCTAGCCATGTCTGGCTAGAAACCGCACTCTAGTTCCGAGTTCGGACATGTTCTTTGTATAGTTTGAAACATTCGGTTCGATGAATGCTTTTGAATAATTCCAATGATCATTTTCTTGTTTCAATTTGAGTTTTGAATTTGATTTACTTTTGACTGGCCATCTTAATTGGATCTTTTTCAAACACTGTTAATCGACTGTGTAAGGCACCTAATCGCTGAGCACAGTTGATGTTTGGTAATAAAAACAAGCGCCCAATTCCTTGTTTAGAATTTGGTCATATGTACACACACTTCCCAGTGGACGAGAAGAATTGGACATTGATGGGTACTTGCACACCTTATGCGGTTTCTGCATTTCGGCCTATAAGCGGACCTTAGGTCGGGTAAAATGGAACTAGGTTTAGGTAATAAAAGGACCTTTATCTAAACATTTTAGCAAGTTATTATCATAAATATTATATTTTATGATTTTCAAAATGCAACTTGGAATTGTATTCTCAAAGCACGTCAGCCGGATTCATTCTATCACATTGAACATCGAAGACTCGGGACTAGCCCTTTTTATTATTGATTTTCTTCAAAGTTATTATTTGCATGTTTCTGCTGTTTAAAATTATTATTTGTTATTCAAACCCCCCTCCTTTATTTTGCGTTTTATTAAGGCATAAGCTTTGAACTCCGTGTCCTTGTGGTTCGACCCTGCTTACCATGTACTCTAATCCAGTGCAGTTGAGCAGTGACTGGTCGGATTAAGTTCCGATCATATTTGTTAGGGATTAACACCCTTAACAACTACGTTGAGCCATCTCCTCTGCCGCATATTTAGATTCGGCTGGTCCATCAGATATCTTAAGCTCTTGTGTTTTGTGTAGATGGTAGACCAGACCCCATACAGATAGTGCCTCCAAATCTTGAGGGCAAGCACCACCGCCCCCAACTCCAAATCGTGGGTCAGAGAGTTAGCCTCGTGAGGCTTCCACTGCCTCAAGGTATAAATAATCACCCAACCGAGCAACACCAAAACTACTCTAAAACTACTCATATAATTTCTGCCTCAATGTCTCGAAGGCAGTTTGTTGATCATCGCCCCATCAAAAGGAGACGTTCTTCTTCATCAGTCGAGTCAACGGCACCGCAATCTTCGAAAAATCTTGGATAAACCTTCGATAATACCCAGCCAAACCCAGGAAACTCCTAATCTCGGAGGGAGTATTCGGCACCTCCCACTGCATCATAGATGCCCTCCTCGTTAACAAGATGCCCCAAGAAGGCAAGAACTAGACCTCTCGCAACCAAAAATCACACTTGGAGAACTTGGCATAAAGCCTAACACTCCTCAAAGTCTCCAATACCTCCCTCAAATGGCTCTCGTGCTGCTCCGTGGTCCTCGAGTAACCCAAGATATCATCAATGAATACAATGATCGACCGATCCAACATGGGTCTACACACCCGGTTCATGAGATCCGTGAAAGCTGCTGGCACATTAGTAAGCCCGAATGGCATCACTACGAACTCACAATGACCATACCTCTTACGAAAAGCCGTTTTTTGCACATCCTCCTCCTTCACCCTCATCTGATGGTATCTAGATCACAGATCTATCTTAGAGAATGAAGAGGCTCCCTGCAACTGATCAAACAAGTAATCAGTCCTCAGCAGTGGATATCTATTATTCACTGTGAGTTTGTTCAGCTCCATATAATCAATACACATCAGGTGAGACCCATTCTTCTTCTTGACAAATAATATCAGCGCTCCCCAGGGTAAACTGCTAGGTCTGATGAATCCCTTATCCAATAGATCTTGAAGCTTTGTGGACAACTCCTGCATCTCCGGAGGTGAAAGACGATGTAACACCCCGTTTTTCGACACGTTGTTTTCGGCTAATTAATTATTTTTAGCAAAAAATAATAATATTATTAAATAAAATAATAATAATAATAATCCTAGGAATTTATTGTATGTTGAGGGTAGGTTATATTATTTATGGGAACTTCAAATGTTGGATTATGTCATTATGTTGAAAAGGGGGCAAAGAAAAATAAAACACTAAAACCTAAGGACCAAATATGTCAAAGGGGCATAGTTGCATGAAATCAAAATGGGTTTAGGGCTGTTGACGGTAACCTTCTGCGCACATGTGGAAACCGGCCTTAAGGCCTTCGACTTGATCGGCAGCCCATTTCTTTTGTTTAGGATTCTCGTACATTGCAATGCCATAGCCCTAACCGACTTGTACCAAGCTGTCGTGTCTTCTGTGAAGCGTGAAGAGAGAGAGAGAGAGGCGAGGACTATGAAGCGGGAAAGAAAGAGATGCCAAGAAAGAGAGTGAGAGCGGGAGGAGTGTGATCGAGAGAAGAAAAACAACAAAGATGTGGACAGCGGGAAAATGTGAGGATTAAGATCAACCAAGTGCCGGAATGCTGTCTTTCACGTAATAGTAAGTGTTCTTATTCGTTTGATGTCGTTTGCTATCGGAAACACAACCATGAAACCACCAAAACCCCATTCATGTGGTGGTTGTGTTGAGATCTGAAAAGCACAACCACTTGGTTGTCCGTTTTGGAGGTTGCTAGTTCTTTTCCTAGTAAGTACCTCAATGATGCGTGTGTATGTTACAAGTCCTAGCAAGATGTTCCCTAATGTTGTGATTTTATGTGGGTAAAAGAATATTTTAACACTAATAGATATATGTGGTAATTTATATAAATTAAGAACTTAATAACTTCTATAAAGCACTGGACAAGAGGACAAGATGTTAGCAAAAAGTTTAATAAGAATGGTCTTAATGAAAAGTTGGAGAATTCACTGATTATGGGCCTGTTTGAGAAAATAATATAAACTTGAGGTTGTATCCGTTTGGGTCAAGCCTTATATCCTTGAAATGGTCATAGTGTCTAGTTTCTTCCCTAAAAGGGTTTGAGCTGATTCAGACCCTAGGTCGAGTGAAATTGGCAATTTCCACCGACTGTCCAGACATCTGACAGATTAAGTCCTTTGTCTTTGTAAAATCACTATAAATTGCACAATGCTCATTTAGGGGTGAGGTCAGTGGCCTTTGTTCAGGTTGGAAGTCTAGTTTGTCCTTACCATATTTCGGAACCCAGTTCTTAAGCAATTTGGAGCGACTATTATTTCTTTAAGGTGTGGTCTAGCTTGTTGACTCATCAAATTAGTCCACTTGAAAAATTCACCATTAATTCTAGAAAAATGCAAATGACTTGAGTTCAGGCCTTGTAGTCTAGTATTAAGGTCTAGTTAATTCCATATTTTTCTTAGAGCCTGATAATGACCATTCCTAGGTTGAAAATTACAAACTTCGCAACCTGATCCAAAATTCAACATGCTGTCAAGGTCCAAATGTGGGTGTAAGTCATGGTTATGACTAAGGGTGGTAGGAAAGGGTTCTTAACACTTATAAAAAGAAAAGTATAAGTATGTAATAACTATTAATCTTGGTGAATAAAATATAAGAAGTTAATGGGCTCATGTGTCACGCATAATACAAGTATCAATATATTAAGTAAGGTTAGCTATTATGTTATGTAGTAACATAAAATACCTTATAGGAGTATAAGGTGTTCGAGTGGAGCTCGGTGGGACCTTTGTGTGGATTGCTGCTTCGAGGTAAGTTTTTCACTACATTGTGTGGACGTCATATGTGCTTTACTGTAGCTCGTGTGTGCTTATAGGATGAGTATGGGTAGTATCAGGCCATTAGGATGACTAGTGTGTAGTTAGTACTAGATGGGTCTAGGTCTAGTATGTAGATGTTATGGGCTCGATGTATTGAGCAATATAGGGTGGCTCGACGCACTGAGCAATATAGGGTGGTTCGACGTACTAAGCAATATACGGTGGCTCGAAGCACTGAGCAATATAGGGATGCCCGACAAGATGCACTGAGCGGATACACATGGCTCGATGAACAGAGTATGCGCGGCTCGGAGTGCTGAGCGGAGGAGCATGTGGTACAGAGAGGGGATGCCCGACAAGATGCATTGAGCGGATACGCATGGCTCGACGTACAGAGGATGTGTGGCTCGGAGTGCTGAGCGGTGGACCATGACTCAATGTATTGGGTAGAGTAGTCTGTGTGTTTATTTTATGGTGTTGTATGGTTGTGTCCTTCCTGATAGGGGTAGGGTATGTGTGACTGATATGTCGTGTATGTGTTGGAACTCACTAAACATTATGCTGGCAAGGCGTTACGTGTACACACTCGTGCAGCTTCTATGGAGATTTATGTTTTAATTTGACTTTAAGTTAGCTTTGGCTTTTGCTAAATGTTGAGTTATGTTGATCATAACATGATTTTAATGATTTGAGTAATGTTTACATTTGAAAGTTAAATAAAGTGATGTTTTATTATTGAAATTGTTTTTCTAAAATTTTTAAATTGTCATAAAAACTGGGGTGTTACAAACGATATGGTGCCTCGGCTATTGGAGCCGCACCCGGAACCAAGTCAATACGAAACTCCATCTGCCTCTCGGGAGGGACGTCTAGTAAATCCTAGGGGAATACGTCAAAGAACTCTCGAACCACAGGCACCTCATCTAGAGTCACCCTCCTCTCCTCCCAAGTATCAATAACATACGCCAGAAATTCAATGCTCCCATGTTAGAGATATCTCTGAGCTCTTGCAGCCAAACAGAAGGTCGTGTTGCCTCTCCCCTCGCCTTGAACCACTAGTTCTCTCCCACTTGGGGTTAGAACCCGAACCTATTGTTTCTCACAATCAATTAAGGCTCCAAATTGGCTCAACCAATCCATGCCTGCCACTATACCAATCTAACCCATCGGGATAGGGATGAGGTCTATCGAAAACCTCACCCTGCGGATCTCCAATCACGATCACGGTACACCTGAGTCGCTATCACGGTCCAATCGTCCACTATTTCCACCTCCAATGGGTGGTCCAATACACCTAAGGTAATGTCGAGACCCTTGCTAAAAGCAAGCAATACAAAGGAACGACTCACCCCTGAATTGAATAACACTAAGGATGGCATAGAGTTGACTAAAAACATACTTAATCAACATATTAAAAAATAAGAACATAAACTGAGAAAAAAGGAAAACATCAATAGATGAATACCAAAAACAATGTCACGTGTGGCTCGAGCCTCCTCTACAGTGAGCTGATATGTACGACCCTTTGGCCTTTGGGGCCTTTGTATTTCCTTAGCGGCCGTCAATAGTACACAACATCGTGGGTGTTGGCGCTTGCAGCGGTCCCCTAGTCAGTCTGGGAAAATTGGCCTTGATGTGGCCGACCTGGTCGTAGTGGAAACAAACCTTCACTTCCTTCTTATAATCTCGGTTGAAATGCCCCTCATTGCCTCATTTGTGGCACACATATGATCGACACGGGCCACCATGGCTCTTCCCGCACTTGCCGTAACGTTCATGGAGTCTCTGTCCCTCTGGTCTTGTATCGGCAGTCTTGGGCTTCTTGGCTTCCCGCATAACGTCACTCTTCCTGCAAAACATCGACCTCTCCATGAATCTCCTGGTGATCGACGTCACCATCTTGATGGTGTGAGTGAGAGTCAGATACTCTTGGGAAAGGTGCTGAATGGTCAACCCCACCAGTCCTTTGTCAAGTCACGTAGCAGGTTCATGACGAACCAAACTTTTTCCTCCTCAAGGCAAAAGCGTGTGGTGAAAGCACCCTCCACCGTGGAAATACAACGTATGCTGGCAATCAAATCCTTGCCTCCCTCGAACTTGGGAGGCTGGCAAGAAGAAAAGTCTCTATATGTCACAGTCCTGGCCCTAGGCTAGCTAGCACCAACAGTAGCAACGGTAACATACTGCTCATCGAACATTGCAATCAACTTGTTCTTGATTGAGCTGAACATCTGGGGATCATCAAAAGCACCTCTCTCAATACCTCGATAACAATCACATCTCGCAGCTCGTCGTCAATCAACTCTGCTCCCCCTCATCTGCTCGCTCCTAATCTGGACCTTGATCCATTCTAGCTATGTCTCGTCATCACCACTCTGAAATACATAAAGGAGGCAGGTTACAATGAACTCATAGTGCTCATCGCACACGATTCCCTCATCAGGTACAATCTTGTGCTTCCAGTAATACGGGACCTATACTAACTTCCACACCTATTTGTACTTGTCCCAAAAAATCGTCCCCAAGCTCCTAAGTTGCCCCTCATACTTCTACTGGACATTCATATATCATTCATACGATCTGGCACCGACGTGCCTACACTCTTCTTAGACTACCTACGATTCCACACATCATCCGTGTCGAGAGAAAAACCTACTAATATCATCGGGTCGTCATATGAATGTACAGTCGTACGTGATTGAGAATAAGATAGACAGTCGAATGGGTGACCCTACCCTAAAGCCACAACCAAAAAATGAACAACTAGTAAGGCTAGATCAAGAATTATAAGGCTATCTGATCCTAATTGCGTACAACCCTAAAGTATTCATCTAACGTTATAACAATATTAGCATAGGTTTCAGGCAACACACATTAAGCATCATACAGAGCAATAAGGCATCCTAATTCAGGCAATCCTAACTTGCAATTCCTGAGTAGATCATAAGCCTACATTCTAGCATACACATCTTAACATAAACACGGATGTTTTGGGAATCACTTTACTTACTTGAGCTCCGGCTGACTATACGCATCACATATTTCTTTCTTTGTAAAAATTTCATTTGAAAAATGTTTTTTGAAAAAGTAATCTCCCAGTCCTCAGTTTGAGTTTTGATTCCCACTAATGCTCGTCTAAATCCCTCAAACCAAGGCTCTGATACCAACTTGTAATGTCCCAAATTTTAAGGCCAAAAATTTCATTTAAAAAACATAATACGAATATCAAATCGACTCAATATCATAAAATCATTTGTTTAATTGTCAATAATCACATTTCAAATCCATAGTATAAAATCCCAAATTATAAAATGATAACAGCGAAAGTTTCAAATACAATCATGTCAGATGAGGTACAGTCACGTCACACCCTTTCCTCAATCATAAGAAGTACTTGAAAATCATTTAATTTTAAAAAGTAAACACAAAGCTTAGTGCGTCCCCCAAACTACTGCACGATCCATCACGTATTCAAAAAATCACATAATGGCTCTCCGACGGGCTCTGTTATGCCAGGATCGCGGGCTGTCCCATTTCGCCAACATCTATAGACTCTCGGATAATCCCCGATCCGTCCGGCTCGAGGGCTGATCCCGTTCCGCCAACATCTAATAGTCATAAGAACAAATCCTACGACTAGCAATCAGCAGCAAGCAATACTTCATTAGTCTAAGCATACAATCTACCCTAGTGGTTCTCAGGCCATATACATATGCAACATCGCATACATAGTGAGAAAACTCACATGTCTCGTAGGGTAGTAATAGAACACACATGAATCCTCGGTACTTGGTTAACACAGCCTTCCTAAACCAACACCAATCATAATTCAGTGATCTGAATCACTTAAAGTCGATATCGTTAGTCTAAACCCTGACCCATCCAAGTTTGACCAAAAGTTAACGAGTCAAACTCAACGGTCAAAGTCAACATGACGCGTAGCATCATGACTAGGAAACCATAGCATCGCTGCAGGATTCGTTCTAGAAACGGGTGTTGCTCAGGATAGGGTCGTTATCCACTGATGTTTGCGGCGCTAACCCGATTATTCCAACATCCATTTTAAGCACTTAATCCGTTAAGCCAGGGACTAGGGCCTTCCAGAATCCATAATTTCGGCCAGTAGATCCATAAATATGAACTTTACGAACATGCATGCCCCATGCATGTCCAAGCCTAATCTTGTTGGGCAGAAGCGGCCAAAAAACACGAACACTTCTTCAACAAATGATTTTCTAATGCAACTGTCTAGCAAAAGAGATTACAAAGAACAAAGCTGCACTGAGAAACACAAGGATTTAAAGTGGTTCACTTGATGGACAGGGTTACATCCACTGTGAGGACCGAGAGAAATATTTTATTGATAAACTTTAATGATTTACAGGAGAGAAACTAAGACTATCTTCACAATGTTCACAACTCGAACATTGGATATCTACCACTCAACTCAACATGTCGTCTTAGGAAAA
Source organism: Cichorium intybus (assembly GCA_023525715.1). Classification (NCBI taxonomy): domain Eukaryota; kingdom Viridiplantae; phylum Streptophyta; class Magnoliopsida; order Asterales; family Asteraceae; genus Cichorium; species Cichorium intybus. Next base: position 137,340,879 of record CM042011.1, on the reverse strand, counting down.
GACGATGGAGATTTATAAGAAAATATGGAAGACTGAATACGTAAAGTATTGGGCGGCAATCTTCAAGCATGGACTTGGAACACCTAGTCATCTTTACAGCATGCGAAGTGACTCTTCCATGCTCCCTATCCTGAATAGGGCCTGTTTGCGTATCCCCAAGATAAATCTGACAGCTGGTATGACAATACCAATACTAGGTCTAACTTATAACTCCTTCATCGGTTAGAAGAATCCCAATTGGTCTTTGGTTTGAGTGAAATCCTCCATGCGAGACTGTGTAACTATCTGACTATGCTTCTGCATTTCGGTCGAGGGCCAACTCTTTCCGTCTGAGAAAACTTCTCCTGTCCAAGCTGAGCTTCGGTCTAAAGATACTATTGTCTTATCTTCTTATGTTGTTGATGCATTCACTCATGTGACTGTAGCCCAAGCTACTGGTGTCACGATGAATGCACAATCCATAGAAGGTACTGATCATGGCTTCTTCAAACACGGTTCTTCGGGCAGGATGTAGTTCTCTTCTTCATCAGAATCCTTTGGTCTGGTAACCTGCCTCAGTCACCACCAACTTATGTTGTCTCTATTGGATTCTTCCTTTGCAAGCCTAAGTGAAGACGTATCTTTTGATCCGGACGAGGTGTGACCTTCCTCGGTCGTGCTGATCTGATACTCTTCCTTTTCTAATCATTATGCTGATCTACTTGGAGAAGCCATTGCCCATCTAGGTGGAAAACACCCAACACATGATATTGTCTCCAACTACATATCTTCTTGGTTAGTCATACTGGAGTGAATGACTTCCTCTACCGAGGTCTGAGAATCCGTCCAAAGTACAAACTTCAACAACATTGGCTTTAACTTCGCCTTTGTTTCTAGTTGTTTCGGTCAGCTGATCCTCTTTAGTTTCTGGACTTACTTAGTTTCTGATTAGGCTCCACACTTTGCTCAACACAACCTTAGTTTAAAAAGTGTCCAAAACCAAGCTTAAATCCTTGCATGGCTCTAAGAGGGCTTGAGCATCCCCTCTTCAAAGGTCCAGGAGCTCTAAAAAATGTTTCAAAACCAACTTACTCGCATGAAGTTCTTCAAACTCCATAAGCATAACCACAAAGGACCAAAACCACCATACATAAGCTTTAACTCCCAGGTCTATGGGAAATAAGCACCAAACTGAAGACTAATATGCTTACAATGGTCCAAAAGCTGAAGAGTAGGCCGAATCTAAGCTGTAGAAGGCTCACTGGCATTAAAACTCTTCTTCTTCTTCCATAAGAAACCTTAAAAACAAGGGAAATGAAGCTAGAACACCAAAAGGAAGGCTATGGTCGAACTAGGACGTCTCCGGAGGTTGGTGGCTTATAAGAGAGCACCTCTAAGGTTTAGAGCCCCTTAAATAGGGCTCAAGGCCCGAAACCTAGGTTTTTCCACTTGTGGCGCGTCGTGGCGCTAAGAATGGTTGATAGCGTCGCTATTAGCCACACTCGGCATGCGGACTTAAACCCTCCTTCGCATCGCTACCCACGAGGATAGCTTCACGAAGTGCCTTTTCCTCCAAAAATATTTATGATTTAATTATTTAAAACATTTAAATTAATACATGACGTATCTTCACAAATTGTGTATCTTTATAAATCACATAATAATCCCAACATAATAATTAAATATATAAATATCAATAATAGTAACATAAATATGTATAACTTCAACTCAGGCAAAAATATAACAAATTAAATAATGACATGTCAATTCAAATTATAATAAACATTAATATTAACATTAATAACAATATTTGACATATTAATGCATCCATTTATAGCTTAATAAAATAACTACAAACGTTCACATTACAAATAGTAACAATATTAATGGTATTGATCCATCACTTCATAACTTAATAAAACAACTACAAATCACATTATTTGACACAATATTAACAATATTTGATACATTAACACATTAATTCACAACTTAATAATACTAACAATATTTGAGAAATTAAATCATCCATTGACAATTTAACAAATAACTATAGATTATAACTTAAAGACAAATCACATTTAATTTGTTTAAAAAATATCCAAATAGAAATCTAGAATCATTAATGCAAACTATGATTAACAGTAAACACTTCAAAAAAAATTATTTAAAATATTTAACTCCATAAATTGAATAGAAATCAATAAAGCATCACATACTATCCCAGTAATAAAAAATACGGTTAATAACATAAAAACCACTGTAGTTTGGCTAATTCCGGTTTAACCACTATATTTTTTTTGTTCCATAAAAAACCACTCATACTTTCAAAAAATTCCATATTGACCATTATTCATTTTATTTGATAACTTCTAAGGATTATTTTCATCGAAATATTATGTGAAAAGTTCCATATCAACATTTGAAACAAATATTGGAACTTCATTGCAGTGAAAATGATACATAAAGTTGTCTCCATGTGATTCTGGGATTCGTAAGTGCAACTCTTCGACCACGTTGTGAATGCATAGGGTGTCCAACTGAATCCACTAAATTTTGAATACGACGGGGGTAAGAAGTGTGCCGAGTTGGCGGCATACAATTTTGACTTATATATATATATATATATATATATATATATATATATATATATATATATATATATATATATATATATATATATATATATATATATATATATATATATATATATATATATATATATATATATATATATAACACAAAACCTAATACTAGTTGTCCTTCGCTTTCAACATCCATACAAATCAATAGAAGAACCTTGGTATTGAAAGTGACTAGATTTCGATTCTTTTTATTGACCAGTGTCCATTTTCAATAACGATACACCAATGGAAGAAGAAAATTACTTGAATATGATTGATTTGATGATCAACTTCCATATTACAAAAAATCGTTAAACCGTGATCAATTTGATTGATCAAAAACCCTAATTGAGTTTGCGTTTTGAATTAACTTTCTATCTCCATAAAGATCCAAATACATTCATTTGAGGTGATTTAGATTTATGTTAATCGAATTAATACGCTACATATCAAGAATGAAAGATTTTGTATTACAGTTCTTTAAATACTAGAAGATTAACAAAAGAAAAAGTATAACAAATTAGATGGTTAGTTGATGAAAATGCCCTAACCACTGTAACATCATTAAAAATGCATCTTGAATCATAGCCCCTATGATCAAATTTGGTGTTCTTGAGGAGCAATTTGAAGCCTTGAAGATTTTTTGTATGGATTTGGAGATTTGGGTGTGCACACGATCGAGGGATTCTCTTTTGGATACTCCGACACAAGCACAAGGTCCATTAACATAACCATTGTATTTTTCTTTTAGTTGCTAAAACTCTCGTGCATTGATCATCTAGTGGGAGAAGATGACATGCATGTTGATTTTAATGTATAAGCTTTCGTTGCATGTTTGATTTGTGAAATTCATCATCTCCCAATATTGGTATCAGAGCCACTTGTACAAAGTTTTAACACTATTTACATCATCTTATTCTTCAAAACAATTATGGGCAAGTGGTTGTATACATTTTGGGGAAAATATGTGTATAAAACTTGTTAATCGGTTTTGATGTTTTTCTTTAAGGTTTTAGCTTCTTATTCCTTTCTTTAAAAGCTAAATATACGAAAGACTTAAACAACTTTTTGTGGGTGTCTAATGGTCTAAGAATGACCTTCTTGCTCCAAGCTAATTTCCTCGTCTCCAGGAACCCCAAACACTGCTTACTATTGCAAGAAATACGCATATTTAACCACTAGTACAACTTCTTAACTTCTGGAACCCAAAACAACTCCCTTTCACAATTCAGCCTAGATAGCACCGCTATCATCATAGATACTGTCACTATCCATGAGCTTCATAGATAACTTTGCTATCTTCATCAATAGCGATGCTATCGACGAACACAACACCATATCAGATCTGTAACACATCAGATCATCAGTCTAGCTTGTGTTTTCAACTTCTAACTATCCCTTTTGACCCTCAGAGGTATCCTAACCTCTGAATCACCCCAAAAACACGTTTATATCAAATTCAAGCTTTTATTCCACTAATAACACTTAAATGAATCGAGATATTACATTTGGAGAAGTAATAAATACATTAATCTTCTTCTTTTCCATGTTTCTAGCTTCAATTCCAGCTGCCAAGCACTAAAGATTCAGCCACACCCTTCCCTGAAATGTTTTTAAATAAGTTTCCTCTTCAAGGTAACCAACTAAGGCTTAATAAACCTTCTGCCTAGACCCACTTAGCGTCAATGTCTAATACTAATAGTGCCACTATCTCCACCGCCAACAGATAGTGTCACTATCCACCTAAGATAGCATCGCTATCTACTCTGCCCCCTTTAAAGTTACCATTTTACCCCCTCTCTATGAAAAAGGGTATTACAATTCGAGATAGCTTTGAACCCCAAAATGAAATGGTTTCAACCTAAAAATATAAGGCTTTAAGGGGCTATTTTGGTTCAGTTTTTGGACAAGTTTCAGGGTTGCTTTCATGGCCTAAAAGGTCCGAAAATTTACAACTTGTATAGGGGCTGTTTTGATTGCTTATTTAAAACAAAAAGAGCCTTTAATAGATAATATTGGACATAAAATATGGTGTTTTAAACATGAAAATGATGCTCAAAGGTCTATTTTTATGTGGTTTTCTTTAACAATAAAATAGGGTTGATTTACCCTCAAAATCTCGAAAACACACACACACACACACACATATATATATATATATATATATATATATATATATATATATATATATATATATATGTGTGTGTGTGTGTGTGTGTGTGTGTGTGTGTGTGTGCACGCGCGTGCGTGTGTGTGTGTGTGTGTCTAGGGGCTGTTTTGGCTTAATTAAAAAGAAGGTTTATATGGAAGCTAAAATCTTGAAAAACCTTAATTTACAAGGCTAAGGTTCATGTCTAGTAATAAGGAACTTAGTGCTTGTAAAATGGAAGAGAATATATGTTTTTTTTCTTGAAAGTTTGCCATAAAACATTATGTGCATTCCCAAATATTTTGATACATTTGCATGTTGTTTGTTTGGATAATTTTGGCATGAAAACCATACATGCAAATACTTCAAGTCAGTTTATATGTTGGTGTCATCAAATTTTATTTTGATGAACTTTAGTCATATAAATCGATATTCATTTATAGTGCCAGAATTGTATGTTTAATGTTTGTATAAATGATTTCTTGCATTTAATTCTGGATTTTATTCAAAAACATGTTAATTTGTTAATGAAATTGATCAATTTGTTAATTTTTCTAATAACGTTCGTCAAGATTTAAAACCCCAATGTAATTCTAATTCTTGATGATAGGAACAATTATTGGTGTTCTGTTTCTAAACAATTTCGATTCTATCATAGATTCATATAATATAATTCAAGCACTATGAACGGCGTGCATGTTTATTTTATTTATATTTGGATCATCATCGTTGCAATGTGCACACTAAGATTAGAACCGCTAGAACTTGGAGTCGCATGTTAAGTTTAATTAATGAACTTCACTTAGTTAGACTACAATATGGAAGATATTTAAGAACGGTTAAACATATAGTGTCAATACAATTCATTATTTAAAGGGTATTACACCATAAGTATTGATGATCATAGATTGAATTGTAACAAAAGGTAACCCTTATGTTTGAATGCTTTTTAGTATCCGAATTTACTTTTATTATATTCCATGTTTGTAGTTATAATTTCAAAAATCAAAACCTAACAGAGTTATATCTAAGTTAACGGAAACTTAACTAATTTGTTGTTAATAGTTAGTTTTTCTGTTAAAAGCTGTTAGGTTTATGTTAGATAGAGTGGCGTAGTATAGCTGATGTATATATGTACTGTTCTCGTTTCTTAATTCAAGTAAGTGAAAATTTCACTAATGGAATCTCTCTCTCAATCTCAAAACTTCAATATGGTATCAGAGCTTTTTATTTGAAGGATGTCCAAACCTTTGGTGCCACTGCTGTAGAGAAATAGCATTGATTGAAACATTCACTGTATTTTGATCCAACAAGTATAATCCTTCTTTGACACTACCCTTGCCAATCATCTTCTTGCTGGTTATCCGCTGTATAAGAGCATGATCGTAATATAGACCAACCATGGTATTTGGGTCATCATTGGTTAGGGATGTAACAGATATTAGATTTAATTCGAATTGTGGTACATACAATACGTCTTTTAAAATCAAATGCTCATTGAGGTGTAGATTACCCATCAAATGCACATTAATAAGCATTTGATTTGGTAATTTCACTCTAGTATTGAAAATCTTTTGTTTATTCACAAAAAGACTTTGATCATTGCATATGTGTCTTGTAGCTCCTGAATCTATAATCCATACATTTGATCTGTAATGTCCAGAAGTCAAATTGAGTATGTAGTGAGTACCTGCTTTAAAGCCATGGGAAGTGGTGACTGCATTTGAAGAAGCAAGTTTCCCAGAAAGCATTGCAATGAATTGCTGACATTGAGCATTGGTAAGACCAATAACAGCTTCATTCAACTCAGATGTTTCATTATTCCCTTCATTATTTGTATTAGGGACAGAAGACGGTGGATTAATGAAAACAGAATTAGCTCGATTATCATTGTTATTAGTGAACTTAAAACCTGGTGGAAAGCCATGTAACCTATAACATTTGTCTTGTGTGTGTCCAGGCTTCTTGCAGTTAGTACAATACACTTGATTCTTCTTAGATCCTTTGTAATTCTGATTACTGTAAGTTTTCTTGTTATTGTCTCCATTTCCATCTCTAACATTAAAGGCTAAAGTGGACTGTGATGTTTGAGTATTGCTAATGCTTCTCTGCCTCTCTTCTTGAATTATTAGGGAAAAAATACGATTAACATTTGGAATCGGATCCATTAGCAAAATTTGACCACGAACTTGAGTGAAATCATCGTTTAATCCCATCAGAAAAGTCATAGTTTGTTCAATTTCTTTAGCACCTCCACAAATGCATAAGCCACAGGTACAATGAATATTATAATTTGCTAATTCCTCCCATAAAACCTTCAGTTTAGTAAAGTATGTACTTACAGTATCACTTCCTTGTGTAACATTCATAATATCACGCTTGATTTGAAAAATTCTGGGACCATTGCTCTGTTGAAACCTTTCTTTAAGTTCTTTCCACATATCTTTAGCGGTTTTGAGATATATCACAGATGCTGAAATCTCCTTTGAAATAGAATTGAGGATCCATGAGATTACGATATTATTATTGCGAGACCAAGATTTGAATCGAGTAAGATCAGTTTCAGGTGGTTGAGTAATTGTTCCGTCAATGAAGTCCAACTTGTTCTTCACGGAAAGAGCAATAGTCATCGCTCTGCTCCATGCTCCATAATTTTCTCCAGTTAAGATTTGAGAAACGAGAACTGTTCCTGGGCTATCAGAATGGTGAATGAAATAGGGATCATCATTTGAGATGTTTTCTGGATTCATTGTTTGATTGTTTGAAGAATTGACAGACATATCAAATGAATTTGAGGATTCAAAATCGCAATCGGTGATTGAAATGAAATACGAGATGAATCAGTGATTGAAATGAAATACGAGATGAATGATTGAATTGAGACGAAAGGAATCTCAAGATGAACTGAAATACCATATTGAATCAAGACGAAAGGAATCTCTTCTTGAATTATTAGGGAAAAAATACGATTAAAATTTTGAATCATATCTCACCTTTCGAAAAGTTATATGAAAAACCCCCAGATTACTCCCAATTCCGATCATTTGGTTGTCTTGCCTTTGCATCCACTTTACAAGTCTCAAGAACAAAATTTGATCCAAGAGCTTCTACCTGTGTATTTCTTGGATATCCACCAGGTGTAAAGGGTTACAAATTACTTGATTTAGTAACTAAAAGAGTTTTTCTTTCCCGAGATGTCATTTTTCACGAAAATATATTTCCATTTATTAATTCTACATACAACACCCAATCCAATCCTTTTGATCATCATATAGTTCCTATCATTCAATCCAATATTCCTGATTCAGAAGAATTTACCATTTCATCAGATCCTTTAGAAATCGATCCTTCACCAAATCTACCCACTCTTCCTTCTAATCCAAACATTTCAACAAGACCTGTTCGTGCTCGTTCTAAACCCACATACTTACAAGATTACCATTGTAATCTTTTACATGGATCTAATCTTTCACCATCTACATCTAAATATCCCATCTCCAATTTCATATCTTATGACAAACTTTCGTCTTCTCATAAGGTTTATACTTTGTCCATTTCTGCCCAAACTGAACCCAAATCATATTCTGAAGCTATTAAATCCGTTGAATGGCAAAATGCTATCAATGAAGAACTTCATGCCTTAGAAGTAAATAACACATGGAATGTTGTTCCTTTACCAAACAATCGAAAACCTTTGGGGTGTCGATGGGTGTTTAAGATTAAACGAAAAGCTGATGGTTCCATTGAACGCTTCAAGGCACGATTAGTAGCAAAAGGCTTCAATCAATTAGAAGGTGTTGATTTTCTTGATACTTATTCTCCCGTTGCCAAATTGGTTACTGTTAAAATGATGTTAGCCATTGCAGCACAACAATCTTGGCCATTGATTCAACTTGATGTTAACAACGCATTCTTAAATGGTGATTTAGAGGAAGATGTGTACATGGACATTCCTAAAGGATACAGTATCCCTCAATACAATTCTACTTCTGTTCCTTTGGTTTGTAAACTCAATAAGTCCCTTTATGGTCTTCGCCAAGCCTCTCGACAATGGTATTCAAAGTTCTCTTCTTTCCTTATAAGTGCAGGATTTATCCAATCTAAAGCCGATTATTCGTTGTTTTATAAAGGCAGTGGTTCATCATATGTTGCTCTTCTTGTGTATGTCGATGACATTGTAATCACCGGAGCTTCTATTGAAGAAATTACACTAATCAAGACAAGATTGAGCAATGAATTCAAATTAAAGGATTTGGGAAATTTGAAACTATTTTTGGGACTTGAAATTGCTAGATCCAAAAATGGCATTTTCATTTCCCAACGCAAATATGCTTTAGAGTTACTTGATGATACCGGTTTTTTGGCATCTAAACCTGCATACTATCCTATGGATCCTAAACTTAAAACATCTAGTTTTGAAGGTGCTCCTGTTCCCGATCCATCTCAATACCGAAGACTTATTGGACGCCTTTTGTACCTCACAATAACGCGTCCTGATATTGCTTATGCAGTCAACCGATTAAGTCAATATGTCACCAATCCTAAACTTCCTCATTTGCAGGCTGTTCATCATCTTCTTCGGTTTATCAAATCTAATCCAGGTCAAGGTTTATTCTTTTCCACTTCATCTTCATTACAGCTTAAAGCTTTTAGTGATTCGGATTGGGCCGGGTGCATTGATACTCGTCGTTCAGTCACCGGTTTTTGTGTCTTTTTGGGTGAGTCTTTGGTTTCATGGAAATCTAAGAAACAAACCATTGTTTCCCGCTCCTCAACCGAAGCTGAATATCGCGCCATTGCTGCAGTAACAAGTGAACTTATTTGGTTAAGACATCTTCTTCATGATTTTGGATTTGCTTCATCTACTTCTTCTTTGATTTTCTGTGATAATACTTCAGCCATTCAGCTCGCAACCAATCCCACATTCCATGAGAGAACGAAACATATCGAGATTGACTGTCATTTCATACGTGACAAGGTTCTTGATAAGACAATCAAATTGATGCCGATTCGCACTCAATCTCAATTAGCCGATATACTTACCAAGCCTTTGCCTCGATCCAAGCTTTTACCAATTATTTCCAAGATGGTCCTTCAAACAATCTTTACGGATCCATCTTGAGGGGGGATAACAGAGTTATATCTAAGTTAACGGAAACTTAACTAATTTGTTGTTAATAGTTAGTTTTTCTGTTAAAAGCTGTTAGGTTTATGTTAGATAGAGTGGCGTAGTATAGCTGATGTATATATGTACTGTTCTCGTTTCTTAATTCAAGTAAGTGAAAATTTCACTAATGGAATCTCTCTCTCAATCTCAAAACTTCAATAAAACCCCATTTGCTTTAAATTTATTTAAGTACCAATCATATATATAATTTTGGTATAATTTGATCATTTGTATCCCAGAGGACATCAACCCTACTTCCATTCATACGATTCCTTTGCGTGTTAAAGTAGGTTGGGTTTTTTTTGTCATTAATTGATTGTTTTATGTATTGGATTCAACATACAACAAATTGCATTGCCTAAAGTCTATGATTGGTATGTTATTCTAGTTTAGTGAGCAGTTTAATTGCATACCGAAAGGAACGACATGTCGGTTGTTTTCTTATTCAGATAAGATATGTGTGGAAGTATACACGACTTATGTAAACGTAGAATATTCAAATATTCGTGTTTTATCCTAGAATGTTGACAATGATGTATACAGAGTCCTAATGGTAAAGGCGAAACTTCTGGGGATAACCAATGATTGAGTTTGAGATCGTTTTTGCAACAAGTGCAAGTCATTTTTCAATCGACAAAATGTGATATTAACCCAAAATTCAAATGCATTATAACTTTAGAACTTAATAAAAGGTACATACATTTTTTTCGTAAGAGTCGACGTAAAGAATCTATTACAATCATTTTTACAGCGAGTGAGATCTTATTCTAATATTTCGATGAATGAAGTAATATTCAATTAATTACAGGCTCTAATGAAAGAGGAGGGAGGGAATGATGAAACCTCCATTAGGACGACCAACGTTGTTGTTATTTGCCACATCATCCTCATCCAATGTGCATGCGTCCTGCACCTGTGTTATTTTATTTTATGTAATATTAAAATAAATTAAATAAAGTTATTAGCATATATAGTTTTATAGTTTAATAATTATACCACTGAGTAAAATGATTTCTTGACTCAATTACGTTATATATAAAAATAATTATTCGGTTTCCCTAGCGTACCTTTACTTAGGTTTTTTAAATACTCCCTCCGTCCCAAAATGATAGTCCACTTTCTCATTTTCAAAGTCAAAGCTTGTCAACTTTGACCATCAATATTTTCGTTGTTATTATATAATATTTGATACAAAATATATGAATGGATTTGTGTTGTAAATGTGTTTTTATTGGTATAGTTTTCATCTAATATTATATAGCACAAAAAAACATATTTACGGTCAAACTTGACAAGCTTTGACTTTGAAAATGAGAAACTGGACTATCATTTTGGGACGGAGGGAGTATAAAATAAGAAAATATATTTTGCTCGTTAGGCTTAACAAACGAAACCCTTCATATTATTCCTGTTGTTTATTATCTTCTTCGGATTTATAATATTGCACGAGAGTCGTTCAAATATGAGATCTTGTTGATTCTTGCATACATATAATAATTGAAAATCTTTAATATAACAAATTAGGGAAAATGATTTATAAAGGTAATTACGTTTCAAAACTGTTCAAAAAACATCATCCAAGTTTGGTCTGTTCAAAAAACATCATCCAAGTAAGACCTTTGTACAAAAAACACCATCCAAATAACGCTTTTGTACAAAAAACACCAACGAACTACATGTTTTGTTCAAATTTTACCCGATGGTAACCGACTCTTGCAAGTTAAAGGATGACTTGGCCTAATATTTAGTGACATGACATAATAACATAAGAACAGTTTAACCTGCAAGAGCCGGTTGCCATCGAGTAAAATTTAAACAAAAAATGTAGTTCGTTGATGTTTTTTGTACAAAGGCCTTACTTGGATGATGTTTTTTGTACAAAGGCTTTACTTGGATGATGTTTTTTGAACAAACCAAACTTGGATGATGTTTTTTGAACATTTTTGAAACATAATTACCCTTATAAGTCATTTTCCCAACAAATTAATAAGACAAAATTACAGTTTTGGTCCCTGAAGTTTGCAAAATATTTCACTTTAGAACTAACTATTAAAAAATCACGGGTTTGTGAAATGCTACAAATTGGTCACTGGGTCAATTAAAATGACTAAATTGCCCTTTTTAATTTAGTTTTCCTTTTTCTTTGAATTAAATAATTACTTTATTAATAAAAAAACACCCCCACCTCGTAACCCCTCTCTCTCTCTCTCTCCCTCTCTCCCTCCTTTAACCAACACAATTACACAATTACATTCAAATTCATTTGCAGAATTAACCAACCATGGCTATTGCTTCTACCTCTTCAAGCACCAACTGGGTCAATTCTAAAAGCATTAATTGCGCATTTAGAACACATTCGATCCTCTATTTTCCTAATTGAAGTCCATGTAAAGAATCCACATCCACATGTCATCCTGATACACATTCTGCTTCGTCTTCTTCATCATCATTTGACAGTCAATCTGCTCCCATGAAACTTGAATTTGCGGAACTGGAAGAACGTGAATCGGGATCGTCAACAATATCATTCATCTCCAAGCAGAAGTACCACAGGCCACCTGTTACAATTCAATGACGATTGTAACAAGATGACTAAGCTTGATTTCCAATTTTTATTGCTAACCAGGTAGATCTTGGGGCCGAAACCGGTAAGGATTTACTTCAAGTTCAACATACAAGGGCAGAGTTTTTCTGGAATTGAAATTTAACAAAGAATCAGAAACTGAAGATGAGAAAAGATGAGCGAATTGTGCTGGGAAGATTCTATTATTCGGTGACTTAATTGAAGAAACTAATGCTCTGTTATATAGAGCTTACAATAACGAAAATAACTAAAAATACGAAAAATCTAAACAAACTGATGACTAGCCGCTAATGACTTATTCTTATAGAGTCTTCCGTGAATTTACGTGACAAGTTTGAATCAGTCTTCAATAGATCTCTGTTACTTCTGCCAGCAAAAGCATAACCTGTATCGCGCTCGTCATTAGCCCAATCAGAGTGACGAAGGATGGGGCAATCAAACCGGTGTTGTTTGTTGGATGATCATGAGTGACCAAGTACACCCAAAGAATATCGTGAGGTCTACATTCTCAACGCCACCAGCATAAAAACTCTCGAATCCAGAGTCGAATTGACAAAGGTAGTAAGACAAGGATATATTGTTCCATAAGTCCGATCCGGCTAGTACGAGGCTTTTTCCGGTCAAGTTAGCTTCAAGAACCCGGTAAGTAATCGGTTCAGCGATTAACTCGGGGTACTCATCTTTTGTACAGATAAGTCGGAATTTCGGTGGGCCACAGTGATCGGTTCGGTCGCTGCCGGTGAAAGGGTAGCTGAGGTTGTAGATGTTGCCACAAGATAAAGTTTCGTCACAGACCGGCAAGGAGGAGAAGATGGGAAGGTGGCGGGGAGGAAAGACGACAGAGGCATTTTGGGAGACATTACAGCAGTGAAGCACCATTTTAATCGACCAAAAAGTAGCACATGATGGTGGCGGCAAACCCAGAGAGAGAGAGAGAGAGAGAGAGAGAGAGAGAGAGAGAGAGAGAGAGAGAGAGAGAGAGAGAGAGAGAGAGAGAGGGTATGGGGTGGGGGGAGGGTATTTATTATTATTTTTAATCAAATAATTAATTAATTCAAAGAAAAAGGAAAAATAAATTAAAAAAGGCAATTTAGTCATTTTAACTGACCCATGGATCAATTTGTAGCATTTTCACAAACCTTAGTGACCAAAACCGTGATTTTTTTATAGTTAGTCCTAAAATGAAATATTTGACAAACTTTAGGGACCAAAACTATAATTTTGTCAATTAATAATAAGTACATATGTTAGAAAAGCGTGAATAGATTAAAAAGAATTCGTGTTCCATTGTAAAGACGAAGGACGGAAAGAAGGGGGTGTTGCCAGGCTGTATTTTGCTTTTTACAATCAGTCAAACCTCCCCACATTCTGCATCAACCGTTTTTTCAACGGTCAATAAATGTCTTCTCATTTTTTATTATATCCTCACACTAGTGTGTATATATATATATATATATATATATATATATATATATATATATATATATATATATATATATATATATATATATATATATATATATATATATATATATATATATATATATATAGAATCAGGATCGGGTGAGGACTCTTCTTAAAGTGAGGACTTGCGAGGACACCTTAAAAAATTTTTAAAAAAATTTTTAAAAAATATAAATAATAAAATGGATCATAGTACTATATCGGAGAAAAAAAAGATTCAAAAAAAAAACTTTTGGATCATTAGTTTTTTTATAATTAAATAATGATCCAAAATAAAAACAGAAAATTTGCATCATTACGTTTTTCAATGATCCAATTTTTTTTTTCAAATTTTTTTTTGATAATGATATAGTACTATTCTAGATTTTATGATTTGTATTTTTTTTATATTTTTTTTCAAATTTTTTAAGGTGTCCTCGCGAGTCCTCACCGAAAAAAGTGTCCTCACCGGAACCGGACCCTATATATATATATATATATATATATATATATATATATATATATATATATATATATATATATATATATATATATATATATATATATATATATATATATATATATATATATATATATATATATATATATATATATATATATATATATATATATATATATAGGGATGGGTTCAATGCAGAACCAAAATATATTACCTAACTGCAGAACCATATTTTTCACCGTTGATCTAGTTTTGATGATAAAGGGTATGATGGTCCAATTAATCCACATTTCCATAATAGAAGATACCGAATTAAAGGTAAGTATGCTAATATAAAATTGAATTTTGTCGACAATAAGGAGCAAAAACCGATCGAATTCTCAATTTCAATTGAATCGATTACCTACGAAAAAGAAGAAATAAACCACTGCGTCGTAATATGTTCATTGATGAACATATGTTCATTGATGAACATATGTTCATTGATGAACATGTGTTTTCAATTTCTCCATTTCTCCAGTGTATCAATTCTAGCTTGTTCGTATGTCTTCTTGTTTAATCCCAACAAATACGATCCAAATCCACCTATATAAATCGTTAATTAAACCAACAATTTAACAAAATCAAAACATAGTGAAATCAAAATTGAAACGAATCGAATCTCAGATTTTTCGAATTTTGATGAACATAATGTTCATTGATGAACATAATGTTTTACAGATGAAATACGATCACGTAACATAATAGCTCAATTTTGTATTATCGACATCGAATTCCGAATCAAAACATTATCAAATCAAAATTGAAAATTATGTTAATTAAACCAACAATTTAACAAAATCAAAACATAATCAAATCAAAATTGAAACGAATCGAATCTCCAATTTTCCGAATCAGATAATGTTCATTGATGAACATGATGTTCATTGATGAACATGATGTTCATTGATGAACATCATATTCATCAATGAACATCATGTTTATCAATGAACATCATGTTCATTAGTGAACATAATGTTTTACAGATGAAATTCACGTAACATAATAGCAGACTTTCCTAAGCTCGATCTCGTTCATTGATGAACATCATGTTCATTAGTGAACATAATGTTTTACAGATGAAATTCACGTAACATAATAGCACACTTTCCTTAGCTCGATCTCGTGGTTTCACATAATCCTCGTCGCTTCTGTCTCTCGATTTCGTTTGTAACATAATAACAGACTTTCCTAAGCTCGATCTCGTGGTTTCTCATAATCCTCGTCGCTTCTGTCTCTCGATTTTGTTTTTGCGAGCAAAAATCATGAACACACTCACAATCGACTTATGTGTGTTTTCCCCCTCTCAAATACGTTATTTCCTTGTAAACGTAATTGCGTATAAGATGATGGAGAGACAGAGTGTGGGAGAGAGAAAGAATTGCGTGGAAGGTGGAGATGAACAGAAGATGGTGATCGATTGGAATAAAATTGATATTAGGGTAGATTTGATTTCAAAAGATGGGTTAAAAAACCCAATATGCCCTTAAATGGGAATAATCTCCTGTATAAGGTGTATAAATTTTTTGGTGCATCCTTTTTAATCTTAGACGTTGATATAATGATCCAAGGGTTTTAAGGATGGTTCTGCAGTTAGGTAATATATTTTTGGTTCTGCATTGAACCTTCCTCTATATATATATATATATATATATATATATATATATATATATATATATATATATATATATATATATATATATATATATATATATATATATATATATATATATAGAATCAGGATCGGGTGAGGACTCCAATTTTGGTGAGGACTGT
This sequence comes from Cichorium intybus, assembly GCA_023525715.1. Classification (NCBI taxonomy): domain Eukaryota; kingdom Viridiplantae; phylum Streptophyta; class Magnoliopsida; order Asterales; family Asteraceae; genus Cichorium; species Cichorium intybus. The sequence goes on along the minus strand of CM042011.1, from coordinate 137,324,661 downwards.
GAGGACGAATCTGGACCTCTAATCTTGAAAAATGGGTGGCTAATATTCATTGTGAAAAAATTGACATATGTTAAAAACTTGGAGGGCTAGTTGTCTAAAAATTAAAACTAGTGGGTGGGTAATAAAAATTAAGAAGGGTAATATAGTAATCTGATCGAGTACCCCACCCCCATTGCGACACTTGTCACAATCTCGTTTGCTGGGTTTTTTTTATTCCATCAACTTAGTTTTTGGGCCATAACTTTTTTTTTCTTTGTAAAAAAAAATTCTGAAAAACCAAAGTTCTTAAAATTTAATTCTCTACAAAACAAGCACCATCATGAAAATTTGAAAAAAAAATATTTTTTATTTTTTATTTTTATAAAAAATCAAAAAAATAAAAAAATTCTCCAAAAATTATGAAAATTTAAGGGAACATTGTAGACATTATATTAGTAAGTTTGCAAAAAGAATTTTTAGAAAAAAATGTTTTTAAGTGTTCGTTTTTATATTTTTAAGTAAAAAACCCATCAAAATAACAAAAAAAAAACATACATGATCCAAAAATATTAAGAACCAAAATACGTTTAATTATTCAAACTGTTATAAACTAATTATTTTATGAATCAAAACTTATCAAAATAGCAAAAAAAAATTACATGATCCAAAAATATTAAAACGAAAATATGTTTTATGATCCAAAACTTATGATCCAAGATTCAAAATTAGTTATGATCCAAGATCCAAAATGAGTTATGATGCAAAACGATATATGATGCAAAACGATTTTTAAACGACAAACGTAAAAAAAAAAAAAACTTGAATAAGTAACGAAAAAAGTAAAAAAAAAAACTGAAAAAAAAAACAAAAAAAAACTGAAAAAAAAGGAAAAATAATATTTAAAACAATAAAAAACGAAATAAAAATAAAAAACCCGGCTAAATTATGTTGTACGGACGTGAGTAACATGTGATTATATCCTCGAGTCCGTATTACGTTCCATGGACGAGCGCCGCATGGGATTACGTCAAATCAATAATTACGTTTGACGTTATTGCCCTTAAGAAAATAAGTGGACGAGAATTGTCCTCGCAGTCCTCACCCAAATTGAAGTCCTCACCGGATCCGGACCCTATATATATATATATATATATATATATATATATATATATATATATATATATATATATATATATATATATATATATATATATATATATATATATATATATACACATATACATATACATATACATATACATATACATATACATATACATATATATATATATATATATATATATATATATATATATATATATATATATATATATATATATATATATATACACACATATACATATACATATACATATACATATACATATACATATACATATATATATATATATATATATATATATATATATATATATATATATATATATATATATATATATATATATATATATATATATATATATATACATATATATATATATATATATATATATATATATATATATATATATATATATATATATATATATATATATATATATATATATATATATATATATATATACACATATACATATACATATACATATACATATACATATACATATACATATACATATATATATATATATATATATATATATATATATATATATATATATATATATATATATACACATATACATATACATATACATATACATATACATATACATATACATATATATATATATATATATATATATATATATATATATATATAGGGTTAGGATCCGGTAGGAACTCAAAATCTGGTAGGAACCGCGATGACTCTTCTCGTCCAATCATTCTCATAAGGGCAAGAACGTCAAAACGTCTTCCTTCGACGTGACACAATTACGTGTGACGCACGTTCGATCATGATATTTTTAATCATAACGTTTTGGATCATGTATTTTTGGATCATAACATTTTGGATCATAGTTTTTTTGCATATTGAATCATAAGTTTTGAATCATTTTGTCGTTATATGTTTTGTTTTAACTCGTTTTGGATCATAACGACTTTTGGATCTTGAATCATAACGAATATTGCATCTTTGATCATAAGTTTTGAATCATAAAACATATTTTGGTTTTAATATTTTTGGATCATACGTATTTTTTTGCTATTTTGATGTGTTTTTTTTACTTAAAATATAAAAATGAACATGAAAAAAAACTTTTTTTTTCAATTTTTTTGCAAACTTACTAATATAATATCTACAATTATCCATTAAATTTTTAGAATTTTTTTTAATTTTTGATTTTTTATAATAATAAAAAATAAAAAAAAAGTATTTTTTTTTCAAATTTTCATGATTGTGCTTGTTTTGTAGAGAATTAAATTTTAAGAACTTTGGCTTTTTTAGAATTTTTTTTTACAAAGAAAAAAAAGTTATGGCCCAAAAACTAAGCGGGGTGAATAAACAAAACCCAGCAAACCATATAGCGACAAGTGTCGCAATCTGGTGGGGGTCTCGTTGCAATTACCATATTACCCTTATTAATTTTTATTATCCACCAAATAGTTTTGATTTTTATACAAGTAGGCCCCCAAGCTTTTAAGATGTGATATTTTATTCACATTCAATCTTATCCACCCATTTTTCATGATTAAAGGTCCAAATTTGTCCTTACGGTTCTTACCAGATTTTGGGTTTCTACACGATCCTCCTTCTATATATATATATATATATATATATATATATATATATATATATATATATATATATATATATATATATATATATATATATATATATATACATATACGTATACGTATACGTATACATATACATATACATATATATATATATATATATATATATATATATATATATATATATATATATATATATATATATATATATATATATATATATATATATATATATATATATAAGGATCAAATAAGAAGTAAAATTATGGTAAGAAGGTAAAATGAGAACAATTATTCAATTTGAGAACTTGAGAACAAAAATAGGCTACTAATGTATGACAGATTTGTAAATATTTGAAACTTTAGACCCTAATGTCACAAATACAGAAAATAACAGGGATATTATTGACATATTAAACAAGTCATGTCCAACCTATTCGTGTACGTTTCTCTAGTAAGTCTGACCATCCATCATTCCCTTAAGATTTGTTACGATTTCATTAGCAAACCATACATTCGTTGCTCTCTCTCTCTCAAACAATCTACTTCAACAGCGAAACAGACAGAGTAAACTTTTATACAAGCAACGATGCCCACAGCAAAACAGAGCGAGGAAATAATTGAACCAAAAACAGGTAAAAATCGACATATTATAAGTTTTTCGAAGTGAAGACCCTATTGTTTGAATTTTTTTCATCTGAAACCCTAGTATTTGAATTTTTTCATCTGAAAACCCTAGTATATGAAAATTGACGACAGTAATCACAAAATGTTTGCAATCAAAGGGATGTCAAAACTAGCACCACACTTGTTTGTGATTATTATACTATTATAATACGAAAATCGACAAAAGTATTCACAGATGTTTGCAATCAAAAGGATGTCAAAACCAGCACTACACACGTTTGTGATTATTATACTACTATAACTGTGTTTGTAATTACGTACAGATTATTATACTAATAAACTCGATTTTACTTTAGGATATGCATAAAAGTAAAAGTTTGTGATTATGTACATATTATTATACTAATAAACTTGATTTTACTTGTAGATACGCATAAAAGCTTCAAAAAACACACATAATAAGAAGAACAAACAATAGAAAAACGACGATCCTGGTAATAAATACGTTTCACACTTCATCTGTGTATAAATTTTTGGATTAGGTGTCTAAGCCATGACTAATAATTAGTATTTACCTAATTAATAGTAGCATAGTCCATTTGGGTTGCCCTTACGGTTAGAGGTTTGGTAGAAATTCCAAGAGAGAGAGAAATGTTGATTTATTATATGATTAATAAATCAATAGAAATAATATAAATGGTTTATTAATATATCAAAGTGATAATATATTAATTAGAAACTATAGTAATTAATTAAAAATTATTTTGGAATTAATTAGATTTAATTTGGTGATTAATTTGATTAATTAAAAGTGCAGGGGCTGAATTGTAATTACTCAATAGTTGAGTAAGTGACAGTTATGGTAGGCCAAGTGACCATGAAATTATGTATAGGATAATACATAATTTTGATGATAATAAGTTAGGATAAATAGATTTGAATTGTAAGATAAAGGTTTATCTTATTTGAATTCAAAAAGGTTTATCTCTAAAGGTTTATCTGGTTATCAGTTGGAACCTATAAATAGGGAGGCCTAGGCATACCATCTTGCACGCCATTTTACACATTCTCTCTTAAGAATTTCGTGACTCTCTCCTCTAGCTTGGGTGTGATGTCATTTGAGGCAGGACACTTGTGCTGCTTAGCTTCCAAGAAAGCCTAAAAGGTTAGTTTTTCTGATTTATTCTTTTAGTTATTTTTCTTATGCTTTTAGGAATTTGTTATGTATTTAATTAGAAGAAAACATAGATCCTTATAGGTTGCATTTGAACTTAGGGTTTTTAGTTCATAGATTTGCAGAAACCCTTTCAGTGGTATCAGAGCCAGGTTGTTTTCTTGTTGAATTGTTATAAAGGTTTTCCTAAAAATTAGGGTTTAAAGCTTATAAACCCTAATATAGCCTAATCGATTTTAGGGTTAGGGTTTTGGAAACCCTAGCCCCTCCCCTCCTTGATTTTCGATTTTCTCATCAAGGTTTTAGAAGGCTTTCCATTTTTGGTAACTTTAGTTAATTAAATGGATAACCTTAAACCCGTTATTTGTAAATTTCGAAAATTAGGGGTTTAAGATAGGTTTAAATTAATTTGATTAATTTGTGATACCTATCTAGATTTAATTAATTTAATTAATTGTTTAACTAAAAGATAATTAAAGGTTTAATTTAATTTTAAATTTAATAGTTTAAATTTCGAAAAAATTAAAAGATAAACTATGAATATTTTAAAAGTCTAAAATATATGGATTTAATTAATTTAATTAATTGTTTAATTAAAGGATAAATTAAGTCATTTAAAGGTTTAATTTAATTTAAATTTAATAGTTTAAATTTCAAAAAAATTAAAAGATAAACCATGAATATTTTCAAAGGTTTAAAATACATCTTATATATATTATAATTAAAGGTTAATAATATATATATAAGATAATTGGTCAGTCAAATCAATAGTAGGCCTCATTCACGAAGCTAGTCTATAAGGAGGGTATAAGGAAACTGTCTATAAAATGGCGGTTGAATGGGTGTCCACTCTCACCCACCGCTCTCTTAATCAGTGGAGGGTCGTTAGCCGAACGAGTTTGATAGGACAACTTAATCTCATTAAAAGTATAATGTTATTAATGAAAGTACTAGAACAGCTTTATAAAATCCCAAATCTAGTTACTTTAGGAAAAATGTGAAAAGATGCAAACCCATGAAATTGCACAGTACACTTTATGAGACATTAGTCGAGCGTGTGTGGTTAACCGACACACTAATAGAGGATCATAAAGTGTGGTAATGGGTTTCTCATGATTTATCATTGTTGATGGAGCGTGTGTGGTTAACCGGCACATCAATTAGAGATGATAAATGACATTGAGGTTACCGAGCATATTTGCATGGTTATTCACATCTTGTTTGTGATCCTCGACATCCCAGTCACAAATAGAAGAGCATATCCGAGATTGAACATGCCATTGAACTGTTCAATGAATCTCACAGATCTAGGAATTTCATAAGATTGAAATTGATAAATATATATCTACCTTAATGACCACTGTGTTGTGATTACGGCATCCCTCTTCACAGTATAGTTGGGGTATTTTGGATCCTAGCGTTGTTAAATAATATATTGGGTAATTGTTAAAAACGATTAAAATTAAACTAATAAATTCAAATTTTATATATGTCTGAAGAAAGTGTCATTCTCCTCCTACTTCCCCTTCACCTATTTTTGAGAGTTTCAGAAAGCACCTGTTAAATATGGTAAGGCTGACTGGTCTGAACTATGTGGTATGGCTTCTAAAATTGAGAAGGGTTCTTAGTTTTGCTGGCATACCATATCTGACTGAGTGTCCGCTCCTTGTTCTACCGAAGCATGGCATCACACAGTAGCTTGTGGTGAGTATGACCCCTTGACTATTGAGGTGAAGGAAGTTCGTTGCCTCATGCTATTAATCATTGACCTCGAGTTCTGCAGGGATTTAAAATTCCTGGGGTCAGATAAGTTAGCACAGCTGGTTGAGGAAAGGTTTCAAGATTTGGTTGAAAAGGAACGAACTAGGATCTTCAAAGAGCTTGAAGTTGCAAGCTAGAAGGAGGTAGCAGTAGTTTGCATGTTCCCAAGATTGAGGGATACATGGGCGAACTGTATAAAATGGGTTACCACTTATGATCGGGAGTTAAGCATTAGCTCGACTCGCTGATCTATTCATCCAGATGAACAGAAAGGGTAACCAAATACGACAATCATGGAAATGCATTCAATGTTGACTCTGTATGATTCGTTCATAGAGAAGCATAGTTCCATTGATTCAGCTGCTTCAGGATTGACTCCAGTCTTAAGGCGCATCAAGAAATGATCCAGATCGTCTGGACCGATTGTTCGATGTCTCAAACTGGGAATCCACATGGTGGGACACAGTCATAGAAAGATTGAAAAAAAATGCTCCAAAGCCGAACAGTTTGGCAACTCGGTAATATCTTAAAAACTCAGAACACCTGATCCTCATTTCCTTGATACATGATGTGTTTCTCATATTTGCTATGTATGCACGGACTCTGTAGGATGCGGGATGTTGTCGCACAGTAGTATATTCGGATTGGATCTGGAGCTTTGCAGTTTTGAAGTTAGGCTAGATATTTTTTCGTGTTATTAGTTTATAGATGCATATGACATCGTTTTGCATAGTACACTGTTCTGAGGATAATTCTGGTTTAATAAAATATTTTCTTTTAAAACATGATTGTTTTTTAATTATCCTCGAAATGTTGTGTGAATGTGTTGATGACATAAATGGTAATAACTTGAATGTTGATACATCCAATGGGATTGGATTTATAAATTGTGTTCCTTATGATTGTTAAAGTGAACTTTATGAGAATCACTTCAGCCAAAGGTCCAGTTGGACAGGACTTTGGAATCATTCGACTTAGAGTCGCATGATAAATTGAGTGCTTAATAAAATCAATTTTGGCAAGAAATGAATCACCCAAAGATCCAATGGATAGGACTTTGGAATCAGTTGACTTGGAGTCAGGTGATGATTGCATATCTTGAACAAAACTAACAAAGTCATAAATTTACATAGGGATGTAAAAGATATTAAGATTTTGAGCGACAGACACATAAGTTACTGTGTATTGCTAGAAATCTTCAAACCCAACACAATTAGTTATACTTCATGGTATTTTCCAATTAGTATGACAAATATGGCTTCGCTTATCAGAATAAGCGATTGATTGAAACCTTGAAATGTTCAAGGATTTCAAAGGAAGTATAAGATCAACAGAACCTGAGTGACAACATAGACTGAGAAAATGTTTCACAGTTTATCCTCTTCCAATAACATTAATGGTTATAATAGGGAAGCTGATGGAGCATTGGTCGAAATAGTTCGACCCTCGATGTATAAGATACATTTCCCATTAGTATTTCAATGAATTGAATATTCAACCAGTCAGACCGCAGAAACCATATTCCGACCATATCTTAGACTATGTAGGTTATCCCGACATTATCTGAAATGTAAAGATGGGATCGTCCCACTTGTACATAGAAAGTCCAGGGTCATGTAGCGTTCGTCCGAACCTCATGACAAGCCTGAAACTGATCAGCAATGTCATTGGCCATGCCAGCTGTACCTATGAAAGAAGAGTTCTTTTGGAAAGGACTCAAGTTCTAAGGAAACAGTGGGAGTAATAATAATACTGAATGAGTTCAGGGATTAGCCGAAGTGAAAGAACCTCTAGTCATCTCTTGGCTTTGACCAGGAATCACATTCCTGTTAAACCTGACATACTTTTCTCTTCGCTTGATCAATAGTGTTAGTCACCGTCATAAGGAGTTATGATCTGGGTGACATACCGATTAGTGGTAAAACACTAAATATGGTACGGATAAGTAATCCGACTACTTGGAAGCATTGGTGAGCCCGGTTGCCTCCAGACAAGAGAACCTTAGCTCGAGACGCAGTCTATGTGGCAAATTTGACTGATTTTACACCTGGTCTAACAACCAGTGGGAGTAAATTAAATCATGAAAAGAAATCGGAATAGATAGAACTGTACTTACAGAACATCTAGTTGAGTGAGTCGATACTCAGAGTCAAGCAATTGATTCCGAGAGAAGCACTCGCAATAAAAGATGAAATCCGAGAGGATTCTGCGTGGCATAATGTGATTCATTAGTGGAGCGTGTGTGGTTTACCGGCACACTAATAGGGACTCACATAGAGCATGCCATTACAAAAGGTACATGGCCCCGGGATTCGTCCCATGGGCATCTCGCAAGAAAGGATATTCAGATTCTCAAAATATGCCAAAAAGGTTTGGTGTGAATAGCCTGAAAGATTTCCATTAATATGTCAGAAAGGTTTGGATTTCGGTTTCGCAAAATGTGCCAAAAGTTTTGGATTTTGTGAATAGTCCGAAAGAGTCATATAACCGTGTCAAAGCCAGTGGGAGTATCGTTGTTATATGCTATCATTGTATGTGGGTTACATACTGGTTCTAGGAAACGTCTTGTAACACCTCATTTTTCATACACCTGAATTAGTGTAAAAGTTTATAAAACGCTATAAATAAAAATTTACATTCTTTCAAAAACTTTTCTTTTTAAACATTAAATCAATATTTAAAACTCTTGGTCCCAAATAAAACAATTGTATTAGAAATAATTAAATAACTTTGGGGGTTACAAACTCAGATCAAAACAATCATAGTAAAGCTTTTAAACAGCTTAAAGCTATGTCCCGTATTAAACCAACATTTCTACCGAAAATTCGGCATGACCTTTGGGCAATATGGTCAAATCCATACTGACCCGACTCAATAAAACAACCCAAAAACAATACGGGACATAACTAAACTTTATACTACAAGGGTATTTCTAAACCATAAACATAATGTCTCTCAATTACATAATAAACTATACCGCACTTGGATTAACTCTATCTTCTTGATCATCTTCTCTATCTACCATCCACATAAAAGCTTCTAAGTTCTTCACTCCTTTAATCCAATGCTAGACATCCTGTTCCTGAGTACATAGCATTTTAAAACAAACATACGTAAGACAAAAGTCTCGTGAGATACATGGATTTTAGACCCAACAAGTTTAAAACAATTTGAATATCAGGGGGAACACGGGCTGTGTCAGGGGGAACACGGGCCGTGTTCCACCTACAGACCACCTTCTGTTTGTCTGCACAGACAACACGGGCCGTGTCAGGGGAAACACGGGCCGTGTTTCACCTACAGACTAATTTCATCTTCTTGTATAGCTTTTAGTCTTTAATCTGCATGGTTTCAGCTCAAATCTGATTCAATGGAAGGTCAAAACATGATATATCGAGTATTTCTAAGCCTCCTAAACAACACCTATTACCCCATAAACACTAGAATCAAACCAATCTTCACAAACCCAAATTGTAGGGTTTTTTGAACAAAATTCTCAATTCCTTTTGCTTCTAATTGTTTCCAAAGGTGGAATTGAGTTCCAATGATGTTTAGAACATGATTCAAAGGTTAGAAACATAAAACAAACCTCACACAACTTCTAGCTTGATTCCTCGATTTTTAAAAGTCTTCAACCCTTGACTATTTTCTTCAAACTCTTGCTTCTTACCCAATCTTTCATTCTTCAAGTCGTCATTTGACAAAGCTTTTCGTTGGGCTTCTGTGATTCTTCCAATTATACTAAACACTAAGTCTATCCCCATCGATCTTCCTTTAATCTTCTTCTCGTGAATCTTCCGACTTAGGGCATCCGCCACAACATTGGCCTTCCCCGGGTGATATATGATTTCACAGTCATAATCACTAATAACCTCGAGCCATCAACTTTGCCTCAAATTGAGTTCTTTTTTCATGAATACGTATTGGAGGCTTTTGTGATCAGTATATAGCTCACATTTTGTTCCATATTTCCCTCAACTAATTGGCATATTACATATTGATCATACTTTTCTTAATAGTTTTTCTCATACTTTCTCTCATTCTTATATGTATACTTTATAATGGTAGTAAACCCATATAGGGTATCTCAGTTATCTTAACTGATTCATTTTTGAGTTTGCCAATTCCATAATACATACTCATTGTATTATCTTTATTACTTTTAGTCATACTTTCAACATTTTCAGTTATACTTAATTTTATTACATAAGTATATTAATCATATGTCGTTCAAGTCTTCTTTCTTCTCTTCCTTACTCCCTACATGCATCCTTTACCAAATTCCCATAATTCCTTTGTGATTCTACCAGACTCAAATACATATCATGTGATTATGATACTACGGGCCCATATTATTATAACCACCTATATGTATTTGTTTCTGGTATCACCACTAGGTCTCCTGGTCCATCGGTTCAGGTCAACATATAATTCCCTACCACTCTTGTTTTATTTTAGACTCATCGTCTTAACCATCCTATAGGTCCACATCTTATCTTAGGATCATAGGTTCAACAACCTATCTTACGATACATCCTATGACAACTCCTATTTTCCTGCTTATGGTCATATCTTAAGTCCGTATTCTCACATCGTCCTCACACAACTTAAGCCTAGGTTCGAGTCTCGACACCTAATTCGCTTAAACTATGGATCTGATACCAAATTGTAACACCCCATCTTTTATACACCTGAATTGGTGTAAAAGTTTATAAAACGCTATACATAAAAATTTACATTCTTTCAAAAACTTTTCTTTTTAAACATTAAATCAATATTTAAAACTCTTGGTCCCAAATAAAACCATTGTATTAGAAATAATTGAATAACTTTGGGGGTTACAAACTCAGATCAAAACAATCATAGTAAGGCTTTTAAACAGCTTAAAGCTATGTCCCGTATTAAACCAACATTTCTACCGAAAATTCGGCATGACCTTTGGGCAATATGGTCAAATCCATACTGACCCGACTCAATAAAACAACCCAAAAACAATACGGGACATAACTAAACTTTATACTACAAGGGTATTTCTAAACCATAAACATAATGTCTCTCAATTACATAATAAACTATACCGCACTTGGATTAACTCTATCTTCTTGATCATCTTCTCTATCTACCATCCACATAAAAGCTTCTAAGTTCTTCACTCCTTTAATCCAATGCTAGACATCCTGTTCCTGAGTACATAGCATTTTAAAACAAACATACGTAAGAAAAAAGTCTCGTGAGATACATGGGTTTTAGACCCAACAAGTTTAAAACAATTTGAATATCAATAGCTATTAACAATTAAAGAAAACCTTTTCAGTTCTTTCCAAAACCTGCAAACTCCACTTTATTGTCAAAACAATAAAACAATAGTTCATTGCTATAATCATTAAAGCAGAAATCATTACTTATCATCCAAACAAAAGATCATTGTTAAAACTTCAAATACTTCAGCTTAAAATGTCAAGTAAGCAAATTCATCATAAGCTAACATAATTCAGGTGCTTTCTTAACAAGCATAAACCAACTGTAATTCATGATTATTCATTATCATTTGGCTTTATACAAGTTTCCCCGAATCCCTTTCCCTCCCCGGAATAGAACCAATCTATCCGTGAGGGCGTGCTAGTTCCCTTTCCCTTCATGGAATAGAACAAATCTATCCATAAGGGCGTGCTGAAGACAACTACTTCGCGACGGGAGGTACCATCCCAGTAGTGTCTTTTGACCTCCCCTCATCAGGGTGAGATCCTTGTCCGGACATCTTTCTCATTTCTTTCATTTAGCTCATATCTCAAGTTTTACCATTATCATCTTATCACAAGTTGGTCTCTAGATAAACATCATTCAAAATATGTAAACTCATTTTCAATTCTTCAACATAAAACTGTACTTCTAATTCAACCTTGAAAAAAATCATTTGTAAACCATTTCAACCAGTCAACATAAATCAATATTTTCTATTTCAAGCTTTAAAAACCACTTTGAAAACCATTACTCATGAAACATTTATCATAACTTTTAAAAATCATTTGTCAAACTGTTAATCATAAAACATTTAACATAAAAACAAAACTTGTTGCTATGTACCCAGAAAAGTCCTCATGTACTCACCTCGGTAGCTAGGTATGTCTAGCTACAATAATCCACATATCTCTAGACTTTCTTGCATCCAAGTATTCTTCTCTGTCTATTAAATTAATAAAATATTAGAGGTGTGATTCACAACTAGTCATATAATATGGTCTAATCATTATTGAGTTTCTTATAATCACTATCTAATTTCATTCCAATGATTAAACATGCTTAACAAAGCTTAATACCCATTTTTGACAAATTTACCCTTTTGGCCACGTATAATATTTTTTATAATTTTACCAAGTTATTTTAACAACATTTGAGTTTTCACTTTTCTATAAGCTTACTTTTACGTTCAAATGCCAAAACACCTTTTATTTTGCTCATTTACGCTATTTTGGCAAAGCTATAACAATAAAGTTTCTAAAATTAGAAACCTATGACATTTTCCGTTCACATCACACCAATATGTTTCCAACATATCATAACTTCCATTTAATTCAATTATATGTTTGATTTCATGATATTATTGCATAAACTAAAATTGTCCCATAAGATTGGAATCCATGATTCCATTCCACTTTTACCAAATTTCGTCCCAAGATTAATTCCAATGTCTATTATAAACTTTCAAATCATATTTATATGACAATTATTCGCATTCTCTTGTTAATAGCTTGTAACCCATCCATTAAGACCGCATACAATCGTATAAACGTTCATTCTATTGTAAATATGTAACCATTTTAAGCATTATATCTTTTCTTGCATAATTACATTCCAAGCAACAATTTGTTCACTATGTTCCTCAACCATCAAATTCAAAATTTCCACTTGACAACAATTTGTTCAAAACAGAAAATAAGGACTTTGAATTTGGCCACTACTCTTACAACCTTAAGTGATGAAATCCATGATTCTAGTGTTGATAATCTCATGCATTCAAAAATTTCAACCCAATTAACCACATTTACAACTTCCTTGTGTTCTTTGAGATTACAACATGACATAATCAAGAAAACCAATTCAATTCCAACATGCATTCATCTCATCTTTCAACGTATTACCTAAGGTTTAAAAATTCTGAAATTACCTTCAAACCTTGAGCATAAATTCTGAAATTGAAGTTGAAAACACCAACAATCGGAGCAATGGAGTTCTACCATCCCCCTCCTACCGTCGTCGGACCACCAGGTCGTCGGAGCCACCGCCGGCAGCGGCTTTTACTGCAGTCGGTTCGTCCCTTCTGCTTTGTACCAAAATCGTGAACCATAAATATCAAAATCGGCTCCCTGATCAGACCTCTACTCACCCTCGCTACTGTCCCTCTCGATCCTGGATTCAATTAGACACGCACACACGAAATCGTTTTTGCGTGTGTGTGTTTCTTTCTTCCCGCATCTCTCTTTTCTCGATTCTTCTATTCCCTTCTTGACTTCTCAGACGACGTGTATAAGGAACAAGAGTGGTCAACGATTTTGACCAGTTTAATAAGATATTACAAAAATGCCCCCATCCAAAATGACTTGGAAGAATTTTCCCACTTCTGCACATAAACTTTTCTTAATTTTCTTCTAGCCATAACTTTTTCATATAGTATCCAAATGTTGCAAATATTATACCTATAGAAAGGTGGGATTGAGCTTTACAACTTTCACCTACTAACTTGAGTCTAATTCTTTGTAGATTTTACATTACAGGCCCTGAAACATGACCCTTTGACAATTTATATCACTTTTTGGTCATCTTTAACCCGTCATAACTCCTTCGTTATAACTCCAAACGACTCGAATATTTTTCCTATAATCATATTACATCAAAATCTACTAAAGTCTCCTTGATGAACTTTGCCCAATTCCTTATAGATTTTTATATATTAATTTTTAAAGTTTAACAATTAATCTTTTCACATTTTACCCCAAATTTCCCAATTTTTCCTTCGGTCTTTAAATCAAATTTCCAAGTGAAATACTATTTTATTATGACTTAATAAAAGTTCATAAAACATAAATTCTCATATTTTCCCATTCCTTGACCATTTTGCCCTTCCGCATACATTTAACTCGTTTAAACATCAAACTTCTAACTGTTAAAATACTTAGCTTAAGTCCTTATTTCCTATTTAAAAATTTAGGTTGTCAAAAATATCTATCCCTTAAAATGATTCCGTCCCCGGAATCACTATATGGAAGGGGAATGAACTTGCAACTACATAGCCTCACGTGAACCTAAACTGTTACAAAGTCTTCAATAAGACTTTTGCTTCGAGTTCCTATTTCCTTGTGTAATCCTTATTAAAACCATTTCCTTTTTGATAGTATTCATCTTCATTTATCAAATTTTTCCCATATCTACGTCGAAATCACATATATATATTCCATTTGAACATTAACGACTTATTTACTTACATGTCATAGTAAGTTTGACTTTTTAAAGTCAACATATGTTTCAATTACTTTCTCCTCATTACTAAGCACTCAAACATGTTTATTTCTTTAACATTCTTTTTTTTTCAATGATCGAGCGCACCAACATTCATATAATAGAGTTCTGTACTTTTTATCCAAAATAGCATTCTACTTTACTATTCGTGCTTAACTTCCAATCACTAAACTTTATCTCTATGGGTCTTTCTTTACTTTGCATTCTTCCATTATAGCCAACTAGACATTTCTCATCATTTATCTTTTTAGTCATGAGTCTTACTAAGTTCCAAGTTTCATTGACCATTCGATTCAGTCACTATGCTTCCCCCAATGCCACATTGATACTACTATAGTTGACCAGAGATTCACCTATTTATTTTCAGTTCACATGTACCATAATCCAATCAATATACATGTCTCTTTGCAAACTAAGGACTACACTTCTAGTAATCCTTAGGCACTCCTAAGCTCCTTGCTGAACTTAATTCAACATGTCTCAGGACTTATATTTGCACCATTCTATAAAGACAATCATCAAAAGACTAAGCATCTAAATCTTCACATCTACCCCTTAAAAGAAAATGAATATCATATTCTTTTAAGGTCCAATTCCTCATATCAATCTTTAGATACTGTTAAGCTATTGTTTTCCATTCATCCTTAACTAGTTCCATCTGTGGTGCAAACGGATTATCATGTTGTTCGCCATTATACGCATAAACCATCTTGTCAAAGGTTGCATTATCTTTAAAATATTCATATCTTAGTGAGAAGTTATTAATCTCATCACAGTCCATGCAAGACTTTTACTAATTATCTTCATCAAGGTGTTAATTCTAGCTTACTGGCAAAATAATGTTTACTAACCTGAAGATAGTTATAACATGCTCCTATAAGAAGCTTCACAGATGGTTAATTAACCACTAGCATTTTGAACAGCTGTCTTCAACTATATCATTATGCCGTAATAACATGCTATACTCTCACCACTAATAATCATTAACTGTTGATATGAACTTGTAGAACTAATAGTTCATAGTAACTTCCATATCTTGAAGATACACCAAGAAAAGAATGTCATACCTTCATTAGTTCAATTTGTTGATACGAAATCTTCACTAGTAAATTTCCTTCTTTATCTTCAGAATCCACTGATCATGCTTAAACACACTAAGAAGAATGAGCTTCAGCATACTACGCCTAACTTCGCGATCTTCAACTTCCAATTCTTCTGTAGACACTGACGTGGGCTGTGTCAAGGGGAACACGGGCCGTGTTCCACCTACAGACCACCTTCTGTTTGTCTGCACAGACAACACGGGCCGTGTCAGGGGAAACACGGGCCGTGTTTCACCTACAGACTAATTTCATCTTCTTGTATAGCTTTTAGTCTTTAATCTGCATGGTTTCAGCTCAAATCCGATTCAATGGAAGGTCAAAACATGATATATCGAGTATTTCTAAGCCTCCTAAACAACACCTATTACCCCATAAACACTAGAATCAAACCAATCTTCACAAACCCAAATTGTAGGGTTTTTTGAACAAAATTCTCAATTCCTTTTGCTTCTAATTGTTTCCAAAGGTGGAATTGAGTTCCAATGATGTTTAGAACATGATTCAAAGGTTAGAAACATAAAACAAACCTCACACAACTTCTAGCTTGATTCCTCGATTTTTAAAAGTCTTCAACCCTTGACTATTTTCTTCAAACTCTTGCTTCTTACCCAATCTTTCATTCTTCAAGTCGTCATTTGACAAAGCTTTTCGTTGGGCTTCTGTGATTCTTCCAATTATACTAAACACTAAGTCTATCCCCATCGATCTTCCTTTAATCTTCTTCTCGTGAATCTTCCGACTTAGGGCATCCGCCACAACATTGGCCTTCCCCGGGTGATATATGATTTCACAGTCATAATCACTAATAACCTCGAGCCATCAACTTTGCCTCAAATTGAGTTCTTTTTTCATGAATACGTATTGGAGGCTTTTGTGATCAGTATATAGCTCACATTTTGTTCCATATTTCCCTCAACTAATTGGCATATTACATATTGATCATACTTTTCTTAATAGTTTTTCTCATACTTTCTCTCATTCTTATATGTATACTTTATAATGGTAGTAAACCCATATAGGGTATCTCAGTTATCTTAACTGATTCATTTTTGAGTTTGCCAATTCCATAATACATACTCATTGTATTATCTTTATTACTTTTAGTCATACTTTCAACATTTTCAGTTATACTTAATTTTATTACATAAGTATATTAATCATATGTCGTTCAAGTCTTCTTTCTTCTCTTCCTTACTCCCTACATGCATCCTTTACCAAATTCCCATAATTCCTTTGTGATTCTACCAGACTCAAATACATATCATGTGATTATGATACTACGGGCCCATATTATTATAACCACCTATATGTATTTGTTTCTGGTATCACCACTAGGTCTCCTGGTCCATCGGTTCAGGTCAACATATAATTCCCTACCACTCTTGTTTTATTTTAGACTCATCGTCTTAACCATCCTATAGGTCCACATCTTATCTTAGGATCATAGGTTCAACAACCTATCTTACGATACATCCTATGACAACTCCTATTTTCCTGCTTATGGTCATATCTTAAGTCCGTATTCTCACATCGTCCTCACACAACTTAAGCCTAGGTTCGAGTCTCGACACCTAATTCGCTTAAACTATGGATCTGATACCAAATTGTAACACCCCATCTTTTATACACCTGAATTGGTGTAAAAGTTTATAAAACGCTATACATAAAAATTTACATTCTTTCAAAAACTTTTCTTTTTAAACATTAAATCAATATTTAAAACTCTTGGTCCCAAATAAAACCATTGTATTAGAAATAATTGAATAACTTTGGGGGTTACAAACTCAGATCAAAACAATCATAGTAAGGCTTTTAAACAGCTTAAAGCTATGTCCCGTATTAAACCAACATTTCTACCGAAAATTCGGCATGACCTTTGGGCAATATGGTCAAATCCATACTGACCCGACTCAATAAAACAACCCAAAAACAATACGGGACATAACTAAACTTTATACTACAAGGGTATTTCTAAACCATAAACATAATGTCTCTCAATTACATAATAAACTATACCGCACTTGGATTAACTCTATCTTCTTGATCATCTTCTCTATCTACCATCCACATAAAAGCTTCTAAGTTCTTCACTCCTTTAATCCAATGCTAGACATCCTGTTCCTGAGTACATAGCATTTTAAAACAAACATACGTAAGAAAAAAGTCTCGTGAGATACATGGGTTTTAGACCCAACAAGTTTAAAACAATTTGAATATCAATAGCTATTAACAATTAAAGAAAACCTTTTCAGTTCTTTCCAAAACCTGCAAACTCCACTTTATTGTCAAAACAATAAAACAATAGTTCATTGCTATAATCATTAAAGCAGAAATCATTACTTATCATCCAAACAAAAGATCATTGTTAAAACTTCAAATACTTCAGCTTAAAATGTCAAGTAAGCAAATTCATCATAAGCTAACATAATTCAGGTGCTTTCTTAACAAGCATAAACCAACTGTAATTCATGATTATTCATTATCATTTGGCTTTATACAAGTTTCCCCGAATCCCTTTCCCTCCCCGGAATAGAACCAATCTATCCGTGAGGGCGTGCTAGTTCCCTTTCCCTTCATGGAATAGAACAAATCTATCCATAAGGGCGTGCTGAAGACAACTACTTCGCGACGGGAGGTACCATCCCAGTAGTGTCTTTTGACCTCCCCTCATCAGGGTGAGATCCTTGTCCGGACATCTTTCTCATTTCTTTCATTTAGCTCATATCTCAAGTTTTACCATTATCATCTTATCACAAGTTGGTCTCTAGATAAACATCATTCAAAATATGTAAACTCATTTTCAATTCTTCAACATAAAACTGTACTTCTAATTCAACCTTGAAAAAAATCATTTGTAAACCATTTCAACCAGTCAACATAAATCAATATTTTCTATTTCAAGCTTTAAAAACCACTTTGAAAACCATTACTCATGAAACATTTATCATAACTTTTAAAAATCATTTGTCAAACTGTTAATCATAAAACATTTAACATAAAAACAAAACTTGTTGCTATGTACCCAGAAAAGTCCTCATGTACTCACCTCGGTAGCTAGGTATGTCTAGCTACAATAATCCACATATCTCTAGACTTTCTTGCATCCAAGTATTCTTCTCTGTCTATTAAATTAATAAAATATTAGAGGTGTGATTCACAACTAGTCATATAATATGGTCTAATCATTATTGAGTTTCTTATAATCACTATCTAATTTCATTCCAATGATTAAACATGCTTAACAAAGCTTAATACCCATTTTTGACAAATTTACCCTTTTGGCCACGTATAATATTTTCATAATTTTACCAAGTTATTTTAACAACATTTGAGTTTTCACTTTTCTATAAGCTTACTTTTACGTTCAAATGCCAAAACACCTTTTATTTTGCTCATTTACGCTATTTTGGCAAAGCTATAACAATAAAGTTTCTAAAATTAGAAACCTATGACATTTTCCGTTCACATCACACCAATATGTTTCCAACATATCATAACTTCCATTTAATTCAATTATATGTTTGATTTCATGATATTATTGCATAAACTAAAATTGTCCCATAAGATTGGAATCCATGATTCCATTCCACTTTTACCAAATTTCGTCCCAAGATTAATTCCAATGTCTATTATAAACTTTCAAATCATATTTATATGACAATTATTCGCATTCTCTTGTTAATAGCTTGTAACCCATCCATTAAGACCACATACAATCGTATAAACGTTCATTCTATTGTAAATATGTAACCATTTTAAGCATTATATCTTTTCTTGCATAATTACATTCCAAGCAACAATTTGTTCACTATGTTCCTCAACCATCAAATTCAAAATTTCCACTTGACAACAATTTGTTCAAAACAGAAAATAAGGACTTTGAATTTGGCCACTACTCTTACAACCTTAAGTGATGAAATCCATGATTCTAGTGTTGATAATCTCATGCATTCAAAAATTTCAACCCAATTAACCACATTTACAACTTCCTTGTGTTCTTTGAGATTACAACATGACATAATCAAGAAAACCAATTCAATTCCAACATGCATTCATCTCATCTTTCAACGTATTACCTAAGGTTTAAAAATTCTGAAATTACCTTCAAACCTTGAGCATAAATTCTGAAATTGAAGTTGAAAACACCAACAATCGGAGCAATGGAGTTCTACCATCCCCCTCCTACCGTCGTCGGAGCCACCGCCGGCAGCGGCTTTTACTGCAGTCGGTTCGTCCCTTCTGCTTTGTACCAAAATCGTGAACCATAAATATCAAAATCGGCTCCCTGATCAGACCTCTACTCACCCTCGCTACTGTCCCTCTCGATCCTGGATTCAATTAGACACGCACACACGAAATTCTTTTGCGTGTGTGTGTTTCGTTCTTCCCGCATCTCTCTTTTCTCGATTCTTCTATTCCCTTCTTGACTTCTCAGACGACGTGTATAAGGAACAAGAGTGGTCAACGATTTTGACCAGTTTAATAAGATATTACAAAAATGCCCCCATCCCAAATGACTTGGAAGAATTTTCCCACTTTTGCACATAAACTTTTCTTAATTTTCTTCTAGCCATAACTTTTTCATATAGTATCCAAATGTTGCAAATATTATACCTATAGAAAGGTGGGATTGAGCTTTACAACTTTCACCTACTAACTTGAGTCTAATTCTTTGTAGATTTTACATTACAGGCCCTGAAACATGACCCTTTGACAATTTATATCACTTTTTGGTCATCTTTAACCCGTCATAACTCCTTCGTTATAACTCCAAACGACTCGAATATTTTTCCTATAATCATATTACATCAAAATCTACTAAAGTCTCCTTGATGAACTTTGCCCAATTCCTTATAGATTTTTATATATTAATTTTTAAAGTTTAACAATTAATCTTTTCACATTTTACCCCAAATTTCCCAATTTTTCCTTCGGTCTTTAAATCAAATTTCCAAGTGAAATACTATTTTATTATGACTTAATAAAAGTTCATAAAACATAAATTCTCATATTTTCCCATTCCTTGACCATTTTGCCCTTCCGCATACATTTAACTCGTTTAAACATCAAACTTCTAACTGTTAAAATACTTAGCTTAAGTCCTTATTTCCTATTTAAAAATTTAGGTTGTCAAAAATATCTATCCCTTAAAATGATTCCGTCCCCGGAATCACTATATGGAAGGGGAATGAACTTGCAACTACATAGCCTCACGTGAACCTAAACTGTTACAAAGTCTTCAATAAGACTTTTGCTTCTAGTTCCTATTTCCTTGTGTAATCCTTATTAAAACCATTTCCTTTTTGATAGTATTCATCTTCATTTATCAAATTTTTCCCATATCTACGTCGAAATCACATATATATATTCCATTTGAACATTAACGACTTATTTACTTACATGTCATAGTAAGTTTGACTTTTTAAAGTCAACATATGTTTCAATTACTTTCTCCTCATTACTAAGCACTCAAACATGTTTATTTCTTTAACATTCTTTTTTTTTTCAATGATCGAGCGCACCAACATTCATATAATAGAGTTCTGTACTTTTTATCCAAAATAGCATTCTACTTTACTATTCGTGCTTAACTTCCAATCACTAAACTTTATCTCTATGGGTCTTTCTTTACTTTGCATTCTTCCATTATAGCCAACTAGACATTTCTCATCATTTATCTTTTTAGTCATGAGTCTTACTAAGTTCCAAGTTTCATTGACCATTCGATTCAGTCACTATGCTTCCCCCAATGCCACATTGATACTACTATAGTTGACCAGAGATTCACCTATTTATTTTCAGTTCACATGTACCATAATCCAATCAATATACATGTCTCTTTGCAAACTAAGGACTACACTTCTAGTAATCCTTAGGCACTCCTAAGCTCCTTGCTGAACTTAATTCAACATGTCTCAGGACTTATATTTACACCATTCTATAAAGACAATCATCAAAAGACTAAGCATCTAAATCTTCACATCTACCCCTTAAAAGAAAATGAATATCATATTCTTTTAAGGTCCAATTCCTCATATCAATCTTTAGATACTGTTAAGCTATTGTTTTCCATTCATCCTTAACTAGTTCCATCTGTGATGCAAACGGATTATCATGTTGTTCGCCATTATACGCATAAACTATCTTGTCAAAGGTTGCATTATCTTTAAAATATTCATATCTTAGTGAGAAGTTATTAATCTCATCACAGTCCATGCAAGACTTTTACTAATTATCTTCATCAAGGTGTTAATTCTAGCTTACTGGCAAAATAATGTTTACTAACCTGAAGATAGTTATAACATGCTCCTATAAGAAGCTTCACAGATGGTTAATTAACCACTAGCATTTTGAACAGCTGTCTTCAACTATATCATTATGCCGCAATAACATGCTATACTCTCACCACTAATAATCATTAACTGTTGATATGAACTTGTAGAACTAATAGTTCATAGTAACTTCCATATCTTGAAGATACACCAAGAAAAGAATGTCATACCTTCATTAGTTCAATTTGTTGATACGAAATCTTCACTAGTAAATTTCCTTCTTTATCTTCAGAATCCACTGATCATGCTTAAACACACTAAGAAGAATGAGCTTCAGCATACTACGCCTAACTTCGCGATCTTCAACTTCCAATTCTTCTGTAGACACTGACGTGGGCTGTGTCAGGGGGAACACGGGCCGTGTTCCACCTACAGACCACCTTCTGTTTGTCTGCACAGACAACACGGGCCGTGTCAGGGGAAACACGGGCCGTGTTTCACCTACAGACTAATTTCATCTTCTTGTATAGCTTTTAGTCTTTAATCTGCATGGTTTCAGCTCAAATCCGATTCAATGGAAGGTCAAAACATGATATATCGAGTATTTCTAAGCCTCCTAAACAACACATATTACCCCATAAACACTAGAATCAAACCAATCTTCACAAACCCAAATTGTAGGGTTTTTTGAACAAAATTCTCAATTCCTTTTGCTTCTAATTGTTTCCAAAGGTGGAATTGAGTTCCAATGATGTTTAGAACATGATTCAAAGGTTAGAAACATAAAACAAACCTCACACAACTTCTAGCTTGATTCCTCGATTTTTAAAAGTCTTCAACCCTTGACTATTTTCTTCAAACTCTTGCTTCTTACCCAATCTTTCATTCTTCAAGTCGTCATTTGACAAAGCTTTTCGTTGGGCTTCTGTGATTCTTCCAATTATACTAAACACTAAGTCTATCCCCATCGATCTTCCTTTAATCTTCTTCTCGTGAATCTTCCGACTTAGGGCATCCGCCACAACATTGGCCTTCCCCGGGTGATATATGATTTCACAGTCATAATCACTAATAACCTCGAGCCATCAACTTTGCCTCAAATTGAGTTCTTTTTTCATGAATACGTATTGGAGGCTTTTGTGATCAGTATATAGCTCACATTTTGTTCCATATTTCCCTCAACTAATTGGCATATTACATATTGATCATACTTTTCTTAATAGTTTTTCTCATACTTTCTCTCATTCTTATATGTATACTTTATAATGGTAGTAAACCCATATAGGGTATCTCAGTTATCTTAACTGATTCATTTTTGAGTTTGCCAATTCCATAATACATACTCATTGTATTATCTTTATTACTTTTAGTCATACTTTCAACATTTTCAGTTATACTTAATTTTATTACATAAGTATATTAATCATATGTCGTTCAAGTCTTCTTTCTTCTCTTCCTTACTCCCTACATGCATCCTTTACCAAATTCCCATAATTCCTTTGTGATTCTACCAGACTCAAATACATATCATGTGATTATGATACTACGGGCCCATATTATTATAACCACCTATATGTATTTGTTTCTGGTATCACCACTAGGTCTCCTGGTCCATCGGTTCAGGTCAACATATAATTCCCTACCACTCTTGTTTTATTTTAGACTCATCGTCTTAACCATCCTATAGGTCCACATCTTATCTTAGGATCATAGGTTCAACAACCTATCTTACGATACATCCTATGACAACTCCTATTTTCCTGCTTATGGTCATATCTTAAGTCCGTATTCTCACATCGTCCTCACACAGCTTAAGCCTAGGTTCGAGTCTCGACACCTAATTCGCTTAAACTATGGATCTGATACCAAATTGTAACACCCCATCTTTTATACACCTGAATTGGTGTAAAAGTTTATAAAACGCTATAAATAAAAATTTACATTCTTTCAAAAACTTTTCTTTTAAACATTAAATCAATATTTAAAACTCTTGGTCCCAAATAAAACCATTGTATTAGAAATAATTGAATAACTTTGGGGGTTACAAACTCAGATCAAAACAATCATAGTAAGGCTTTTAAACAGCTTAAAGCTATGTCCTGTATTAAACCAACATTTCTACCGAAAATTCGGCATGACCTTTGGGCAATATGGTCAAATCCATACTGACCCGACTCAATAAAACAACCCAAAAACAATACGGGACATAACTAAACTTTATACTACAAGGGTATTTCTAAACCATAAACATAATGTCTCTCAATTACATAATAAACTATACCGCACTTGGATTAACTCTATCTTCTTGATCATCTTCTCTATCTACCATCCACATAAAAGCTTCTAAGTTCTTCACTCCTTTAATCTAATGCTAGACATCCTGTTCCTGAGTACATAGCATTTTAAAACAAACATACGTAAGAAAAAAGTCTCGTGAGATACATGGGTTTTAGACCCAACGAGTTTAAAACAATTTGAATATCAATAGCTATTAACAATTAAAGAAAACCTTTTCAGTTCTTTCCAAAACCTGCAAACTCCACTTTATTGTCAAAACAATAAAACAATAGTTCATTGCTATAATCATTAAAGCAGAAATCATTACTTATCATCCAAACAAAAGATCATTGTTAAAACTTCAAATACTTCAGCTTAAAATGTCAAGTAAGCAAATTCATCATAAGCTAACATAATTCAGGTGCTTTCTTAACAAGCATAAACCAACTGTAATTCATGATTATTCATTATCATTTGGCTTTATACAAGTTTCCCCGAATCCCTTTCCCTCCCCGGAATAGAACCAATCTATCCGTGAGGGCGTGCTAGTTCCCTTTCCCTTCATGGAATAGAACAAATCTATCCATAAGGGCGTGCTGAAGACAACTACTTCGCGACGGGAGGTACCATCCCAGTAGTGTCTTTTGACCTCCCCTCATCAGGGTGAGATCCTTGTCCGGACATCTTTCTCATTTCTTTCATTTAGCTCATATCTCAAGTTTTACCATTATCATCTTATCACAAGTTGGTCTCTAGATAAACATCATTCAAAATATGTAAACTCATTTTCAATTCTTTAACATAAAACTGTACTTCTAATTCAACCTTGAAAAAAATCATTTGTAAACCATTTCAACCAGTCAACATAAATCAATATTTTCTATTTCAAGCTTTAAAAACCACTTTGAAAACCATTACTCATGAAACATTTATCATAACTTTTAAAAATCATTTTTCAAACTGTTAATCATAAAACATTTAACATAAAAACAAAACTTGTTGCTATGTACCCAGAAAAGTCCTCATGTACTCACCTCGGTAGCTAGGTATGTCTAGCTACAATAATCCACATATCTCTAGACTTTCTTGCATCCAAGTATTCTTCTCTGTCTATTAAATTAATAAAATATTAGAGGTGTGATTCACAACTAGTCATATAATATGGTCTAATCATTATTGAGTTTCTTATAATCACTATCTAATTTCATTCCAATGATTAAACATGCTTAACAAAGCTTAATACCCATTTTTGACAAATTTACCCTTTTGGCCACGTATAATATTTTCATAATTTTACCAAGTGATTTTAACAACATTTGAGTTTTCACTTTTCTATAAGCTTACTTTTACGTTCAAATGCCAAAACACCTTTTATTTTGCTCATTTACGCTATTTTGGCAAAGCTATAACAATAAAGTTTCTAAAATTAGAAACCTATGACATTTTCTGTTCACATCACACCAATATGTTTCCAACATATCATAACTTCCATTTAATTCAATTATATGTTTGATTTCATGATATTATTGCATAAACTAAAATTGTCCCATAAGATTGGAATCCATGATTCCATTCCACTTTTACCAAATTTCGTCCCAAGACTAATTCCAATGTCTATTATAAACTTTCAAATCATATTTATATGACAATTATTCGCATTCTCTTGTTAATAGCTTGTAACCCATCCATTAAGACAGCATACAATCGTATAAACGTTCATTCTATTGTAAATATGTAATCATTTTAAGCATTATATCTTTTCTTGCATAATTACATTCCAAGCAACAATTTGTTCACTATGTTCCTCAACCATCAAATTCAAAATTTCCACTTGACAACAATTTGTTCAAAACAGAAAATAAGGACTTTGAATTTGGCCACTACTCTTACAACCTTAAGTGATGAAATCCATGATTCTAGTGTTGATAATCTCATGCATTCAAAAATTTCAACCCAATTAACCATATTTACAACTTCCTTGTGTTCTTTGAGATTACAACATGACATAATCAAGAAACCCAATTCAATTCCAACATGCATTCATCTCATCTTTCAACCTATTACCTAAGGTTTAAAAATTCTGAAATTACCTTCAAACCTTGAGCATAAATTCTGAAATTGAAGTTGAAAACACCAACAATCGGAGCAATGGAGTTCTACCATTCCCCTCCTGCCGTCGTCGGACCACCAGGTCGTCGGAGCCACCGCCGGCAGCGGCTTTTACTGCAGTCGGTTCGTCCCTTCTGTTTGTACCAAAATCGCGAACCATAAATATCGAAATCGGCTCCCTGATCAGACCTCTACTCACCCTCGCTACTGTCCCTCTCGATCCTGGATTCAATTAGACACGCACACACGAAATCGTTTTTGCGTGTGTGTGTTTCTTTCTTCCAGCATCTCTCTTTTCTCGATTCTTCTATTCCCTTCTTGACTTCTCGGACGACGTGTATAAGAAACAAGAGTGGTCAACGATTTTGACCAGTTTAATAAGATATTACAAAAATACCCCCAGCCCAAATGACTTGGAAGAATTTTCCCACTTTTGCACATAAACTTTTCTTGATTTTCTTCTAGCCATAACGTTTTCATATAGTATCCAAATGTTGCAAATATTATACCTATAGAAAGGTGGGATTGAGCTTTACAACTTTCACCTACTAACTTGAGTCTAATTCTTTGTAGATTTTACATTATAGGCCCTCAAACATGACCCTTTGACAATTTATATCACTTTTTGGTCATCTTCAACCCGTCATAACTCCTTCGTTATAACTCCAAACGACTCGAATATTTTTCCTATAATCATATTACATCAAAATCTACTAAAGTCTCCTTGATGAACTTTGCCCAATTCCTTATAGATTTTTATATATTAATTTTTAAAGTTTAACAATTAATCTTTTCACATTTGACCCCAAATTTCCCAATTTTTCCTTCGGTCTTTAAATCAAATTTCCAAGTGAAATACTATTTTATTATGACTTAATAAAAGTTCCTAAAACATAAATTCTCATATTTTCCCATTCCTTGACCATTTTGCCCTTCCGCATACATTTAACTCGTTTGAACATCAAACTTCTAACTGTTAAAGTACTTAGCTTAAGTCCTTATTTCATATTTAAAAATTTAGGTTGTCACAAATATCTACCCCTTAAAATGATTCCGTCCCCGGAATCACTATATGGAAGGGGAATGAACTTGCAACTACATAGCTTCACGTGAACCTAAACTGTTACAAAGTCTTCAATAAGACTTTTGCTTCAAGTTCCTATTTCCTTGTGTAATCCTTATTAAAACCATTTCCTTTTTTATAGTATTCATCTTCATTTATCAAATTTTTCCCATATCTACGTCGAAATCACATATATATATATATTCCTTTTGAACATTAACGACTTATTTACTTGCATGTCATAGTAAGTTTGACTTTTTAAAGTCAACATATGTTTCAGTTACTTTCTCCTCATTACTAAGCACTCAAACATGTTTATTTCTTTAACATTCTTGTTTTTCAATGATCGAGCGCACCAACATTCATATAATAGAGTTTTGTACTTTTTATCCAAAATAGCATTCTACTTTACTATTCATGCTTATCTAGACATTTCTCATCATTTATCTCTTTAGTCATGAGTCTTACTAAGTTCTAAGTTTCATTGACCATTCGATTCAGTCACTATGCTTCCCCCAATGCCACATTGATACTACTATAGTTGACCAGATTTCAGCAACTGACAATGCCTAGTAATATCACGTATTTTAGGCGTTGTTGAGCCGTGTTTTAGTTAATTTATCATTATTAATTGGCTAATATCACTTACTTTTGTGTCAATGTGCTTGGAAATGTTTTTAGTGTAAATGCAGGGGTTTTAGTGCAATTCTGGAGAAGTTGTGGAGCGAAAAAGGCAAAAAGTTAGACCTGACAGAAATAGAGGCGCTATCTCTTGAGATAGAGCCGCTATCGACAATAGAGCCGCTATTTCTTGAGATAGCGCCGCTATCTCGCGACCGGATAAAATCTTCGTTTTTGAATTCCGAGATTGCGGGATAAGGCAACACGCGCGTCGCGGATTCTAAGTGGCCGCGACGCGGAAACCCTAATTTCGCACAACTATAAATACCGGAGTCCCGTCCGACTTTTCACTCATCCCGGGACGCGAAGGAGGGATCCGAAGGCACTATTTCGTCAGTTTTTCAGTGGGAATCAACATTTTGGTTAGTTATTTAGTTTTTCTCTTGTTTTATCAACTCGGTATCGAGATATTCCGCAATCGGGATTTCCCTCGATTACTCGATGTTCGTTTAGAATTGTAGTTTCTGATTTCAGTAGTAAATGCTTGGTATTTTAGATCTGATTTGATTGTTTGGATATTGGTTTGATGTTTGGTTTTGATTTATATGAAAGTAATCATCGCGGTTTGATGTTATTTTGCATTATTGATGTTTGGATGTGTTTGATTGTACTGGATTGATTGTTTGCTTCTGGATTTTGAACCTAGTTTCTGATTTCAGTAAGGAACTTTAGTCTAGGATTTGATTTGGGTTAGTTTAGTTCATGTTTGACTTGGTTTTGGCACTTGTTTGGTATTTTGATTTTGTTGGTTTTTGGGAAAGTAGAAACAATACCGCTGACTGTAGAGTGACACTACAGTTGGTATACTGTCGTCTTGTCCTAACCACGTAACTCCTGCGGATCGACCCTGACTACCGCTATACTAGTGTGTGTTAGGTATTTTCTTA
Source organism: Cichorium intybus (assembly GCA_023525715.1). Classification (NCBI taxonomy): domain Eukaryota; kingdom Viridiplantae; phylum Streptophyta; class Magnoliopsida; order Asterales; family Asteraceae; genus Cichorium; species Cichorium intybus. The sequence continues at coordinate 137,295,514 of CM042011.1, read as the reverse complement.
TTTTTGACCGCACGACGACCTAGGCGTGTCAAATTTTGGCGCCGTTGCCGGGGAGTTGTGCGCTTAGGATAGACGATCAGTAGGGTTGTTTCTTTTGATGTTTGATTTTAGTTTGCAGATTTTTGGTATGTCTACATCCTTATAATAGGTGATTACATGTACCCGAATCAGTATTATGAAGATTATGGGAATCCGGCCGACACCTATTATGAGGATGATTCCTACAATGGATCATTTGATGACAATGGATGGCGGACCGAGGAGTCATCTCAGCTTGAGAATTCTGTAACTTGGGCCCAACTTTGGGTATTCATGTATAACAACTACCATGAGCAGAAGGACCAGGCTGAAGCTCTTGAAAAAGTGCAAGCTTCTTTAGATAGGTTAGAGGAAAGTTGGAAATGTTCACCACCTTCGCCAGAACCGGAGGTGAGTGATTTTTATACCAATGATAATGTGTGTGAACTTGCATCACCTGAATATGTGATGGAAGGGCATGCACCGTGGGAAAGTCAAGAGACCATCGAGAGGGTCGAAAATGTTGTTGAGGAAGAGGTTGTAGGTGACAATGCTACCTCTGACTCAACAGCTTTTGATGTTTTTGAAAATGTTGATAATGTCGAGCTGGTGATGAGTGAATCCATACCATCACCAGACAATTTGATTAACAGGGATGTTGAGAACGAGTCTGTAAGTGACAGTACAGACCCCAACCCAACAACTCCCAAAATTGTTGAAGTTTTTGATACTACTGGGGAAGGGGGTGTAGATGACAATACTACCCCCGAACCTACAATTTTTGAAAATTTTGAGCATTTTGAAAGTAAGGATCTGGTGACGGGTGACTTTGTACCACCACTAGATCAAACTAGTCGCTCACTCTTGGTCCCGATCCACTTATTGGACGATGATCAAGAAGATGATGCCGACGAGTTGGTCTTTGAAAATAATAAACATGATTTCTTTGGCACTCATGATCCATTCATGAATGGAAAATTAGATGTGATTAATACCATCGATGAGGACATTCGGGAGCATCTCAATATGTTGCCTTCCGATCCCATTCGATTGGAAAATTTCTATTGGCACTGCAAGCCAAAATTGCAAAATGAAGACACCATGCGAGATGCGAGCAACAAACAACTTGGGGAACACTTATTAGGAGCAGCACTGGGCACGCTTCACATCAAGCCGGTAATCTTGAAGAGATACCGAAGGAAAGACCGAGCTTGGAGATTTAAAGTTACTTCTAAGCATTCACGCGAAATAATCAGAAAACGACAACCGGGCAGCAGCAAAGGAACCGGCAAACCATTTGACCCGGGGAAATTGGAGTATGGAATCAGCGAGAGGACAGTGGTGACTGAAAATCAGCAAAGTCAAATGGCGTACGATCCACCGTAGCCATTGGATGACGGTCCAGCTAAAAGACCGACAAAGAAGCGCTTTCGGGAGGCAACCCGATTTTCGATAAGTATTTTCTTTTATTTTTATTTTTATTTTTATTTCCATTTTTATTTTTTGGTCAAAATATCATTGAAGATAATAATTGTTGAGTGCGATACAGTATCACCCAACTGTGGGGTGACCATGAGGGATTTGAACGGAAAAACAAAACAATGCACGCGCCGCCAACACCATCAAACCGCGACGCGTGTCGAGGAGAGACCCGATGCACAGGGGCTTTTTGCGCATACTCGCGACGCGGACATCTTCATTTGGCGCCGCGGACTTTCAACTTTGGTCGATGGACACTGGATCTCATAGCATTTACGCGTCGCGGCCTTGACACTCCGGCATCGCGGAGACATGGAATCAGCAAGCACATCAACTCGCAATGTATTATCTTCTTTTGTGTTTTGCAACTTTTATTTTTTAATGTGTTTGTTAGTGTGGATAGTATCTATCCAAACTGTGATTGCTGCACCAACTGATGGAGTTGCATAACGCAAGTGTGGGGTCACCGTACCCCTACACTTGTATCATGCTGGCGTGTTTTCTGCTGCGCCCCGACTCCCGAATTTCATCATGAATGACGCGAACGATCGACCCTGCTACAGTATGATCCCGATAATCAAGCAATTCGCCGTTCCTAAGGGGTAACTCTTTCTCCCTAGTTTTGAAATCATTTTATGTACAACGGGGACGTTGTACGGTTTTAAGTGTGGGGTGTTTGTGGACGGTCGAAAGAGTGTGTTTTTGAAATTTTTGCGGGAAATGAGTCAATTTTCAAAATTTTAGCAATTTTTCAAAATTTTTATTAGATTGTAATTTTGAAACGAATAATTTGTGAATGTTATAGCTTTGGTATTTTTCAATAAATACTGTTTAGTTGTTATCATGCTATCTATTTAGTCAAATAAGTTGAGTTTTAGGAGTTTAGACGATTGGGATATTTTAGGATTGGAATTTAGGAAGGAATTGTCAATCAGTGGCCTTTGTTGTTCGAGCCGGTAGGTCTAAAATGGGTGGGGCTTATGCACCTTGCCACCTAAGATCGTCTGGTCTGGGATGGTATTTCTGAAAGCTCGTTACACGGACAACATCGAAAGTCATGGACAATTCTTTAATGGCCTTTAGAATCTGAATGAGTAAGTACACTTCATTGTGGACAGAAAGTTTGTAATCAAGGGTTCTCTAGAAAGCCATGAATTCCAAAGAACATTCTAATTAGGTTTTCACGAACTATTTCACTCTAACTCATAGGGCAATAAGCTTTGAAACTGAACACAGTCAAAAATTGTTTGAGTCTTAGTTAAAATCTATTAAAAACACTCTTGCTTGGGGACAAGCAAGGCACAAGTGTGGGGTGTTTGACAACGCCTAGTAATATCAAGTATTTTAGGCGTTGTTGAGCCGTGTTTTAGTTAATTTATCATTATTAATTGGCTAATATCACTTACTTTTGTGTCAAAGTGCTTGGAAATGTTTTTAGTGTAAATGCAGGGGTTTTAGTGCAATTCTGGAGAAGTTGTGGAGCGAAAAAGGCAAAAAGTTAGACCTGATAGAAATAGAGGCGCTATCTCTTGAGATAGAGCCGCTATCGACAATAGAGCCGCTATTTCTTGAGATAGCGCCGCTATCTCGCGACCGGATAAAATCTTCGTTTTTGAATTCCGAGATTGCGGGATAAGGCAACACGCGCGTCGCGGATTCTAAGTGGCCGCGACGCGGAAACCCTAATTTCGCACAACTATAAATACCGGAGTCCCGTCCGAATTTTCACTCATCTCGGGACGCGAAGGAGGGATCCGAAGGCACTATTTCGTCAGTTTTTCAGTGGGAATCAACATTTTGGTTAGTTATTTAGTTTTTCTCTTGTTTTATCAACTCGGTATCGAGATATTCCGCAATCGGGATTTCCCTCGATTACTCGATGTTCGTTTAGAATTGTAGTTTCTGATTTCAGTAGTAAATGCTTGGTATTTTAGATCTGATTTGATTGTTTGGATATTGGTTTGATGTTTGGTTTTGATTTATATGAAAGTAATCATCGCGGTTTGATGTTATTTTGCATTATTGATGTTTGGATGTGTTTGATTGTACTGGATTGATTGTTTGCTTCTGGATTTTGAACCTAGTTTCTGATTTCAGTAAGGAACTTTAGTCTAGGATTTGATTTGGGTTAGTTTAGTTCATGTTTGACTTGGTTTTGGCACTTGTTTGGTATTTTGATTTTATTGGTTTTTGGGAAAGTAGAAACAATACCGCTGACTGTAGAGTGACACTACAGTTGGTATACTGTCGTCTTGTCCTAACCACGTAACTCCTGCGGATCGACCCTGACTACCGCTATACTAGTGTGTGTTAGGTATTTTCTTATTTTTGACCGCACGACGACCAAGGCGTGTCAGCAACCCATTGTGGTATTTTTATGTTTCGAGATTTCAGCAACCCATTGTGGTATTTTTATGTTTTCACTTTATTTTCAATATTAGTTTAGTTGTTTTTAGCTCTTAGCTTGGTGTTTCTGGATAGTGATAACCAGTAGCAGTAAGTTAAAGCTTCTTAATTTCGTATTCTACTGTTTTGGATGTTTTGGATTGTAGTTTAATATACTAAATCATTCGGTTCATGTTTTATTGCACTTTTTACCTTTATTTATACTTGGATGCTTTTGAATGCTTTTGGATTGTGTTTATTGTTTCTAGATTCTGAATATACCTTCTGATTTCAGTAAGAAATCTAGTGTTAGGGGTTGGTTTAGTTTCATTTAGTTTATGTTTGATTTTGAACTTGGTTTGGATTTGAGATTTCTGTGTGTTTTGGGAAAGTGGAAGTTAGTCCCTCTTGCTGTAGCGTGACACTACAGTTGGTAAGCTATCGTCTTGTCTTGACCACCAAACTCCCGTAGATCGACCCTTACTACCACTGTGCTAGTATTTGTGAGGTTTTATTTTCTTATTTTTGACCGCACGACGACCTAGGTGCTGTCACAAACCCCGAGAAACAATCAAAACAAGAACATGCGAGGGAGCTTTCCATATGATATTCTACCTAACTCCCTTGAAATTCAGTTAAAAAGACGGTTTTTCTTTTGAAAATCGTTTAAGAAACTCCTCAAGTTCTTAGTTTGACTTTGGAATCCCATTCAAGTTCATCCAAATCCCTAGAATCACATTCATGTTCATCCAAATCCCTCAAACCAGGGCCCTGATACCAACTTGTAACGGCCCAAATTCCAGAGTAAAAATTTCATTTTTAAAGGCGGTTCGAATACGTAAAAAAGTTGGAAAATAAAACTCTTTGATCCAAGTTTAGTTTTTAAAACATTTAACACCATAATTATTAAATCAAGTATAAAATGTTAACCTGCGGAAGACTTGAACACCAAGATGTCAGAAGCGATACAGTCGCGCTGCGCTCCATAGATCAATCTGAAAAGTACGTGAAAAACATTTAGGGTGAAAGAGTAAGCACAAAGCTCTGTGACTTTCCCAAAATACCGTATGATCCATCACATAAAGCACATTCCTTTTGGTCTTCGGGCTTGCCCCGAATAACTTGGCTCTCGGGCTTTCCCTAATCTGTCGTCATTCTATTTCGACCTTCGAGCTTACCCCGAACAGTCATGCTTGTGGCTTGCCCGCTCCACCATCATTCTTCAGACGCAGGAACAAATGCAGAGACTATCACATACAACACAATAGCCTAAGCATACAGTCTGACCCAGCGGGTCCCTAATATCAACCATACAGTCAAATAACATAGGCACACCCATCTAAACATACGATACTACTCATAGTAAAGCATGGCTACCTACGCTTCTAATATCACCCATAGTATAGTGAGAAAACTCATCAAATCCGCAACCTCAAGCCACACACTTCCAATATCCTTACACGCTAAGCAGCACGACTCCTTACTTATCACAAAGTTGTAAATCAACAATCCGAAAGACCCAAAACCGATCCTATGGTCCAATTTGTTTTGGATTAAGGTGTCTAAGCAATAACTATAATTTAGAAGTACACTTAATTTGACTGCAGCACAATCCTTTTAGGTTGCCCTAATAACTGGCAAAGGACTAGATGATTAATTAAGACAGAGAAATAATGATTTATTAATATATTATGAAGATAATATATTAATTAGAAATCATATTATTTAATTAAAAATTGATTAGAAATTAATTAGAATTAATTTTGGGATTAATTGGATTAATTAAAAGTGTAGGGGCTGAATTGTATTTGTTTAATAGTTGGGCAATGGATAACCTGGAAACCCTAATGGGTTGGACGAAATCTAAGGCTTGGAGCCTTGTGGATTTCACAGCCTATAAGGCTGTTTATGGCAGTGATAAGCAGATCCCATTATCTGATAAAAGCATTATCATATCAGGATCTCAAATAAGGCAGCTATACTCCTTATTGCTTATCACCTGGAGACTATAAATAGAGGTCCCTATCACCCCATTATTCAAGCCAACTTCAAGGATCTCTCCTTGCTCTCTCTTGTTCATCTAGCTTGCTAGTTCTTGGGTGTGAGCCATTAGAGGCACGACATTTGTGGTGCTAACTTCTAAAGGTCAAAGGTATAAATTTCATCTTTTATTTATTTTATTGTTGGCCTTAGATATAGGTTTAATTGTGAAAAACATAGACCCTATAAGGTGCATGTGAACTTAGGTTTTTAGTTTAAACTTTGCACTAAAACCCAACAGTGGTATCAGAGCCATGTTGTTTTTCTGTTAAACCCTATATTTGCGATTTTTGGCATAGGGTTTATCGAAATAAACCCTTGCCCACATGCTTGTCGATTTTGTGCTAGGGTTTCTGAAACCCTAGCCTCTACCCTGTGTTCTGTGAAAATTGTTGTCCCCCTTGAGGGTTTTCTAATTTTGGTAAATGTGATTAATTAATAATTAGAAACCCCTTGGCCTTATTTTCGATTACACCTAATGGGCAAGGATTAGGATTTAAATTAATTGAATTAATTTTGTAATCCCTATTTGATTTAACTAATTTAATTAACAGTTAATTAAAAGACATAAACTAAATCAAAGACTTTTAAATTGTTTAAAATACATCTTATATATATAATTATAAGATTAATATTTTATATAAGATTAAGTCAGTCAAATCGCTAGTATGCCTCATTCACAAAACTAGTCTATAAGGGTGTATAAGGAAACTGTCTATAAAATGACGGTTGAATGGGTGTCAACTCTCACCCTCCGCTTCCTTGACTAGTGGAGTGTCGTTAGCAGAATGGATTTGATAGGAAAAACCTAATCTCATTAAAAGTATAATGCTATTAAACAAAGTACAAGAACCTTTAAAAAAACCCAATCTAGTTACTTTAGGAAAAGTGAATAGTATGCAAACCCATGGAATCACACATTGCGCTTTATGGATCGTTAGTGGAGCTCGTGTGGTTAACCGGCATGCTAATAGGGATTCATAAAGAGTGCTGACGGGTATCTTGCAAATTATCATTGTTGATGGAGCTCGTGTGGTTAACTGGCACATCAATCGAGATGATAATCAATTGTAAAGTTACCATGTGATTTGTATGGTTATTCACACCTTGTTTGTGATCCTCGGCATCCCAGACACAAACAGAAGGGCAAAATCGAGATTTAACATGCCATTGAATTGTTCAATGAATCTCATAGATCTAGGAGTTTCACGTAATATGATTATTTCCGTAGTGAGATTGGTAAATCGTCATTTACCTACCTTTAGTAATTTACAATTAGATTATGGCATCCCTTTTCTAAGTTGTGTAATTACATGTTAAGATCCTAGCCTTAATATTTATCATTGGGTTAAATATTGAGGATTTCCCTATCTAATCAAAACTATCTTCTTTTATAGATGTCTTCTCCTGATATTCCTGTTGCTCCCCCCCCCCCCCCCCCCCCCGCTCCCCACTTCACCCATAACACCAATTTCTCCTCGATCCTCTCACTATGCTCTAAGGTGACATTAGATGGCACCAACTATAACGATTGGATGAGAAATATCAAGATGGCGCTCAGATTCAAGGACAAAGAGTATGTTCTTGACAAAGATCTCGTCGAGATTGATCAAGAAACCGCTTAAGGAATGAGCCTCATTCAAGAAACACTATGACGATGCTACCAAAGTGGCATGCATCATGGTCGCCACTATGGTCCCTGAATTGCAGAGGTTCTATGATGACTACTGGCCATACGAGATGAACAAGGACCTTATGGAAAAGTTCCATAAGCGAGCTCGTCAGGAAAAGTATAAAGTAGTCAAGGCACACATGGCCTGCAAGATGAAGGAGGGAGAGTCTGTGTGCGCCCACGTACAAAAAATGCAAAGATACGTGGAGCAGCTTATGAAGCTTAATGTGCACTTTGACGACGAACTAGCTATTGACATAGTTCTGAACTCGTTGCCCGGTTATTATGATCAGTTCATTCTGACCTATCATTTGAACAACAGTAAGAAACCCTCGTACAGTTGCACAATATGTTACAGACTGCTGAAGCCGGTGTAAAGGGTAAAGCTATATCTTCCACTTCGAGCAATGCCCCCGTAATGGCTATTGGACATGGGAAAGGGAAAAAGAGGAAAGGTCCTCCAAAACAAAACCGGAAAGGAAAGTCCCATGCTGGGTCATCTAGCAGTAGCTCAAAGGAAAAATCTGGTTCTGATATTCCTCTTGTCTCAAACCCCAAACATATCGAATGCTTCTACTGCAATGAGAAGGGACACTGGAAACGAAGCTGCCCCAAATACTTGCAGGACACAAAGGATGGGAAAGTAAAGCCATCATCTTCTGGTATATACACTATACATGACAAATCATCGTCTTCTCATTCTTGGGTCCTAGATACAGGATGTGGTTTTCACATTTGTTCTGATCTGCATGGACTAAGAGAAAGTAGGGAGATGGAGCATGGGAGGATGAATCTGATCATGGGAAACAGGCGATCGTCACCTGTCCCCAAGATTGGAGTCTATGGCCTCATGCTTAGAAGTGATATTAAATTAGATTTAATTGATTGTTGCTACTCGCCTGATATGGCTCGAAACATTATTTCATTTCATGCTTTATTTAGACAAAGAATAAGATATTCATTTGATAATTTGAATGGTTCTATTTCGGTATTTGAGAATGATGTCTTTTTATTTAATGCCTTACCTTGTCATGGTGTGTATGAAACTGTGATGTGTGTAGACAACTTAGGTAATAGTGTATTTCAAATTGATTCATCTGTCGGTATAGACAAAGCATGCTTGTGGCATTGTCGTCTTGGACACATTAACAATATACGCATTGCCCAACTCCAAAAGGATGGAGTGTTGGAATCATTTGACCTAAGGACAGATGATGAATGCGAATCTTGTATTTTGGGAAAGATGACTAAATCACCTTTCACTGGATATTGTGAAAGAGGTGAAAGTCCGTTGGATCTCGTACACAACGATGTGTGCGGACCCTTCAGGACTAACACAAAGGATGCAAATCGATTTTATGTGACTTTTACTGATGACTATAGTAGATATGGATACATCTACTTAATCAAACATAAGTATGAAACCTTTGAAAGATTCAAAGAATTCAAACATGAAGTCGAAAATCAATTGGGCAGGAAGATAAAGATGCTCAAATCCGATAGAGGCGGTAAGTATCTTAGTATCGAGTTCCTAGACTATCTTAAGGAATGTGGAATAGTTTCACAGTTGACTCCTCCAAGAACACCACAATTAAATGGTGTTGCTGAGAGGCGCAACCGAACCTTGTTAGACATGGTTCGTTCCATGATAGGTCGAGCTTCTCTTCCTTTACATTTCTAGGGGTATGCCTTAGAGACAGCCGCCCACATCCTCAATCTTGTCCCTACTAAAACGGTTTCCAAAACACCTCACGAAATGTGGACAGGAAAAGTTCCCTCGTTAGCACATATTAAGGTTTGGAGCTATGAATTCTTCGTAAGACGAGAGACTCATGACAAGCTCGAAGCCAGAAGTGAGAAATGTTATTTTGTTGGTTACCCGAAATAGTCCTTTGGATATTTATTCTACAGACCAAGCGAGGACGTGGTCTTTGTAACACGAAGGGGAATCTTTCGAGAGAAAGATCTCATATTCCAAAGAGACAGTGGGAGGACCATTGACCTTGAAGAAATTCAAGAACTTAAAAATGAGGCGACCATAAATGACACTAGCCCTTAACTAAAGGAATCAGTTCATGTTGATCTGGTAATCAGTTCATTACCTACCAGGCGCTCTGGTAGAGTTAGCGCACCACCTGAGTTTTATGGATTCCATATTACTACAGATGCTGACACGTTCGTCAGTGATAGAACACTGGTGAATCTGGATGAGCCAGTTAACTATAGGGAAGCAATGGCAGGCCCTGAGGCTGCTATGTAGAAAGAGGCAATGGACAGCGAGATCAAGTTCATGTATGATAAACAAGTTTGGAACTTGGTTGACAATGTACCATGTCGAAAGCCAGTTGGGTGCAAATGGATCTTCAAGAAGAAGACTGACATGGATGAAAAGGTACACACCTTCAAGGCTCGACTGGTCGCAAAAGGTTTCACTCAAACCTCTGGGGTTGACTTTGACGAAACCTTCTCACCAGTAGTCAAGATTAAATCCATTAGGATAATGCTTTTCATAGCTGCATTTCATGATTATGAAATTTAGCAGATGGATGTCAAGACCGCCTTCCTTAACGAGAAACTGGCTGAGGATGTTTACATGAATCAGCCAGAAGGTTTTGAAGACGCAAAGTTTCCTAACAGGGTGTGTAAGCTTGAGAAATCAATCTATGGACTGAAACAAGCTTCTCGCAGCTGGAATCTCTGCTTCCATGAGAAAGTCAAGGAGTTTGGTTTCTCTAGAAGTGAAGATGAGTCCTGTGTATATACCAAAGCTAGTGAGAGTATAGTCACTTTTCTGGTGCTATATGTTGATGACATATTGCTCATGGGAAACGACATTCCGACCCTGCAAGAAGTGAAATCTTGGCTTGGTAAGTGTTTCGCCATGAAAGACCTTGGAGAGGCTGCCTATATACTCGGGATAGGAATATTGAGAGATAGAAAGAAGCAACTGATTGGACTCAGCCAAAGTGTTTACTTGGACAAGGTATTGAAAAGATTCAGTATGGAAAACTCAAAGAAAGGATAATTACCAATGCAAAGCAATACCAAATTGAGTAAGAATCAGTGCCCAAGTACAGATGAAGAAATAGTTGAAATGAGTCGAGTACCCTATGCTTCGGCTGTGGGGTAGATCATGTATGCTATGACATGTACACGCCCTGACATGGCCTTTTCATTGAGCATGGTTAGTCGATATCAGGGAAACCTGGGAAAAGCACATTGGACAGCGGTTAAGAACATACTCAAGTATTTACAAAGGACGAAAGACCTGATCCTAGTCCTTGGTGTCAAAGATACGTTGAGAGTAAGTGGATATGGTGATGCCAGTTTTCAGACAGACAGAGACAACTACCGGTCTCACTCAAGCTGCGTATTTCTGTTAAATGGTGGAGCAGTGACCTGGAAAAGTTCCAAGCAGGAAACAGTGTCTGATTCAACTTGTCAATCAGAGTATATAGCTGCAAGTGAAGCCTCTAAGGAAGCGGCTTGGCTAAAGAATTTCATCGGTGACCTTGGATTAGTCCCGACCATTCAGGAACCAATGGAACTATTCTGCGATAATGAAGGAGTGGTTGCCTTGACCAAGGAACCGCGAGATCATGGAAAGTCCAAACATATCGACAGAAAGTACTATTATATCAGACATAGAGTAGAAGAAGGTCACCTCCTGGTGAAAAGAGTATCATCTGAATAGAATCCTACAGATCCTCTGACAAAGGCTCTTCACAGGATTAAACACCATCAGCATGCAAGGAGCATTAAACTGAAAGATGATATTAGTTTTGGAAATTACATAGATATTTTGAAACTTGATGATGTAATTGAATTTGGTGATTAAATAATATAGAATTATTTATTAGCATTATCAATAGTACATTTTATGTTTCATAATTTGCATGTTTTACTTCCTGAATAATTTAATTATTCAAACATCCACAGTCAATCATACTTTTGGAAGTAAGTTATGAACTAATACTGTCATGAATTGAATTGTAGATTGCCTAATGAGTTAGACATAGCAATACCCTTGCTGCAATATTCATGAGTACTCAGAAATAGAGATTTGAGTATTGGATCAACCCACACTCAGAGAATTACTTCATGGAATTGTCACTAAGTAATTCTGAGATGGTAATATCCTATGATCTTAAAACCAAGACATATGAGTTGAAATTTACAAATCGGTTGCCCATTGATAATGCGTAAACGCATCGGTAACTCGATGTTATAAAACGTATTATTGTGCACGATTTGACAAGTAAAAGACACAAGCATATGAGTCGAAGTTTATTCGTTCCTTTTGCCCTAAACCGGAAAAGCGATATATGTGGGCCTCTCGGTGATTTGGTGATGACTAATTGTGCTGGGCCCGGCCAGGACTTAATTGATGTGTTCGATTAGAAGTCCTATATCATCACAAATCAGTAATCGGGAAACATGGAATCAGACTAAGGATCATGCCTCAGATCTGAATGATATCTTGTAGAACGAAGGGTCATACGATCACTTATCTTAGGACATAGACTGACTAGGTCAGAGTTACACAGCGGCTTTTGGAAGCTACAATTTGCTGGTCAAATTTAAGTTGTATGGAATTATAGTTATAGACTTATCCAAGTGGGAGACTGATGGATTAAGGTGTCTAAGCAATAACTATAATTTAAAAGTACAGTTAATTTGACAGCAGCACAGTCCTTTTGGGTTGCACTCATAACTGGCAAAGGACTAGATGATTAATTAAGAGAAAGAAATAATGATTTATTAATATATTATGAAGATAATATATTAATTAGAAATCATATTATTTACTTAATAATTGATCAAAAATTAATTAGAACTGATTTTGAGATTAATTGGATTAATTAAAAGTGCAGGGGCTGAATTGTATTTGTTCAATAGTTGGGCAATGGATAACCTGGAAACCCCAATGGGTTGGACGAAATGGAGCCTTGTGGATTTCGCAGCCCATAAGGCTGTTTATGGCAGTGATAAGCAGATCCCATTATCTGATAAAAGCCTTATCATATCAAGATCTCAAATAAGGTAGCTATACTCCTTATTGCTTATCACCTGGAGACTATAAATAGAGGTCCGTGGCACCCCATTATTCATGCCAACTTCAAGGATCTCTCCTTGCTCTCTCTTGCTCATCTAGCTTGCTAGTTCTTAGGTGTGATCCATTAGAGGCACGACATTTGTGGTGCTAGCTTCTAAAGGTCAAAGGTATAATATTCATCTTTTATTTATTTTATTGTTGGCCTTAGATATAGGTTTAATTGTGAAAAACATAGACCCTATAAGGTGCATGTGAACTTAGGTTTTTAGTTTAAAGTTTGCACTAAAACCCAACAATTTGACCCAAAAGTCAATTGATCAAAGTCAAAGGTCAAAAGTTAACGCTCAACGCCAGATAGCGCTGCTATCTCCTTAAGATAGTGTCACTATCATAATTAGCATAACTATCTCCTTACGATAGTGGTAACTACAAAGAGTCTCAAAACTTCATTAAGTACTTAATCCATTCAACTAGGGAGTCAATCCCTTCCAGAACTTACCCAAACGACCATTGACATATAAGGTTTCCACCTTTATGGTCATGCATGTCTAATGCATGTCCAAATCTTAGAATCCAAGTCCAAAAGCATGAAACTAACCATGATCATCAGGAAAATCCCTTAAGAAAGTCTGGCTCACTCCCAAAATTGACCCAAAAGCTCAAGGGATGCAACTAGGGACATAAAGGTTTGACCTTTTCCATTCCATACCAAAGTCAAAGCAAAAAAAGGACCAAAAATCCATTTAAAGTCCCTATAATGATTAAAACAACCTTCGAAACACAAAAGGGAGAAGCTTTCTACTCACATTGGTCCAAAAATGTAGATCTTGCTGCTTCAAGCTTGGAGAACACCTTCTAGCACCACCACACACCTTCCTTCTCTTCAATAAACCTTCCAAGATGATCCAAAGAGCTAAAAACACTACAAGGAGGCTAGGGCTAGGAGAGAGACATTTCTAGAGGTTGAATGAGAGGAAATGGTGGCTGCCTAGGGTTTAGGACGCTTAAATATGGCCCAAACACCAAGATCTAGGGTTTTTTGCACTTAGCGACGGATAGCGTCGCTATCTGCGCAATCTGAAAAATGCGTATTTCTTAATATAGTGGCGCTATCTCCTAATTTTCCCCAAACTCACTTCTTTAAATCCTCAAACTTGACATTCCGAGAACAGGGTGTTACAGTTTGATTTGGAATGTTAATAACTATCACCTCTAAGTTGCTCTATTTATTAATAAGTTGTAATGAGGATTATCATGAACTAGATTTCTTAAAGGAGGCCACGGACATCATAAAATTTATTGATAGTTTTCGAAGGTTATATTCTCATGTTGCATAATATGGTCTACATGCTACAAATTTACTTGTTTATGCTTTGCCTATGAGTATAAGTAGTATATTTGTTTTTTTTTTGTTTTTGCGCTATTAGTATTTTTATCTACTAACCACATTATTCATAAAATGTTATACTTCTTTTAATAGAGTTACAAAGGTTTTATTCCCACCAACAAGGAACACTGTTGGTAATCCCATGGTCACAACAAGATTAGTGATATTACTATATATAGCTAGGTCCTTTTGGGTTACACACAAGAGATGCTTTATGCATAAAATGGTAAAAAAAAAAAAGAACGATGAGGGACTAGTTTATTAACTTATTGCTTCATAACGGGCTATTAGAAACTAAATTAACTCAAGGGTTAAAAGAGAAATTATCCAAATTAAAATGTTGGATAATGATAAGACTTGGACTAGTCAAAGGATAAGAACAAAAAAGGCTATGGATAAACCCTAGCCGGTTGACACCAATGAATTTACGCCCTCTCTCATTTTCCCTCCTTCCCTCATGGTTTTCTATTGATTCTCCTTTTCCGTACAATTTTGTATACCCATGGCTAAAACCCTAACCAACTAGGGTTTGTGTTCACGGTTTCAAAGGTGGTGAGAAGATTGTCTAAGCATGCATGAACATTGTCTTGGATGTGATTCTGAAAAAGGGATTCTACTTTGTGTTCTAAATCATCCAAACAAGAAGAAGAAACGAAAACCCTAGAACTCAAAAGGTATGATTTCATGTGTTCTTATTTTTTATGTTGGGTTCGTGTCGTGCCAAAATATTGAATTGATTAAGAGAGCTTGACCCTAATTTGGCACGTTAGTTATCGTGTCGTTTCATATCAACCTATTTTATTTTCGTGTCTAGTTTATGTCAGGTTAGCGGGTTTAGGGTTTAGACCTTGTAAATGTGTCATATTATATGAAGTTGAAATACTAAATAGGTTGAAAGAGTATGAATTGGGATGCAGAAAGGAAATGTAAAAAACTAGAAAGAGTATGAACTCTGAGCCTACAAGGAAAATGTAAATATTAGAAAAAGTAGGAGTTGGGAGGCGGAAAGAGGAATGGGGAAATTTATAGTAAGTTTAGAGGGCAAAGTGAAAAGAGGAAGGGGAAGGGGCTGTTTGGCAGGATCTGTATATTTAAGATCTAAAATTTTAAGAGGTTTGAATTTTTAAGATCTGAACTTTTAATATGTTGTTTGGTTGGAACCTCCGAATTGCGGTCGTGAATGACCATTTTACTATTCTGTATTATTTTCTGCTAAATTAAATGTGAATGGGGGCAAGGGATGGGTAGGTGTGGGTATGGTACGGGGCAGGGTGGGTTGGGGTGGGTAGGTGTAGAGTGGCGGGGGTGGAGTGGCTTCGAGTTGTTAGGGTGGTGTTGTGTGGTATGGGGTGGGGGTGGGTAGCATAGGTGAGTGAGGGTGGGGTGGGGTGGGTGGTGTATGGGTGGGGTGGGTGTGGGTTGGGACTTGGGGTGAGGTAGGTGGGTGAAGGTGAGTGGGTTAGGTAGGGTGGGGGTGGGGGTGGGATCGGGTGCAGTGGGTGTGGGTGTGAGTGACTCTTAATTTTTTTCAGACATGGTTCAACCTTTTAATTTTTAAGAGTCGTTTATTCAGATGCTACCAAACATACTGAATCTGAAAAATTAAGAGGCTACCAAATAGGACGTCAGAGTTGTAGAGGTGGAGGAACGAGGTCACGAGGAAGAGGAAGCGATCGAGTGAGAATGTAGAGTATATGAGAGAAATGAAAAACTAAAAATGAAGGCTTGACCTAGACGACTAAGTCGTTTTCACATAACAAAGTGACTCAACCCAAAGTTTTTCTTTTATATTCGGATTTGATTTTAGTTTTGAGTCTATTGATTTTATATTAAAGAATTAAAAAACTTGTATATATATGAACGGGTTATTGAGTCATGTTCAAGTTGTAAACTGTCAACCATAACCATATCTGTTTAATAATCGTGTCATGTCGTATCAATCCGTTTAATTAAATGAGTTAAAATCTTTTACCCAAACACGTATTTTTTGTCGAGTTCATGTCAGATTAAAGGTCGTGTCATTTTTTTTCACCCTTAGGGTGGGGGAGTAGATCTCCCACAACCCTGGAATGAGTTAAAATCTATGTTTTCTATATCCTCTCATTTCCATCTTTCACGATCTTTCAACCATGGAATCAGATTTTCCCAACTCTCCCAACCCTTAATGCCACATAATTTTTTTTATATTTAAATTTATTAATTAAATAAAAAATTAAAATAGTATTTAATTTAATATTTAAAATAATATATTAAAAAATAATAAATAAAAAAGACAAATAACATTAATTTAAAAATGCACACTATTACAAAAATTAAAAAAACCTAAATACTGGGAATTAAATCCTAAATATGGAAAATTAAAACCTAAATACGGAAAATTAAACCTAAATACAATAATTAAAACCTAAAGGGCGGGGGAGCAGACCACCTAAAGTGTATATTTCACAATATTACATGTTTCGATGTGCGTAAAGTCTCTGTTGTGTGTCACCCGATAAGTGTAAGTAAATTTGGGTAAACTGTGTCATTTTTTCGCACATATCCTTCCATTTGCTATTAACGTGATGACTACCCCAATAATGTACTGTGCTCAAATTTCTGTGAAACATTTCCTCCATACGTTCTCAGAATTGACAGTTAGTTTCCACATCAATCTCTTCATTGATGTTGACATAGACAGTTGCCAACGCTGTCTATTCTCTTTGAGTCCATCCACAGCGAATATTTCTATTTCCGACGCCAGCCATTTTTTATAAAACTTTGTAGATATTTTTATATTTTTAAAGTTGAGAAAGAAATATGTGATTTTTAAAGGGGTAGAGAGATGTATTTATAAAAGTCGGGGTAAAACTATAATTAATTTTTTTTATGACCTTGAAAGTTCATACGGGTTCACGAAGCCTCAACACAACCCGCCTCACCCGTTATATTGCGAAGCCGCTTGCGCGAGGCAAGGGCACCGGCAGGGCCGGCGGTGCCGCCTGCGACCAACCTCCAACCCGCTTCCAACCCTCGTTGCTCCGCCTACCCTAGCATCGTGTGATTTCTAAAAATAGAAAAAAAAATGTTATCTATAGGCACAATTTGATGCTCCTAAAAGAAACACTAAAGTTCTGGACCTAACCGAAACAAAATAGAAAGTTTAATGACTAAGCAGAAGTTTTAAAATTCGTTAGTTATAAGCTGTAACGGATATTATGCTTCTCAAATCACAATAAAATATTCGGTTATTAACAATCTTACAGTAGACGCCCCTTAACTATTTTATTCCATTCAATTTTTGGTTGTGATTTTTTTTAGCTTTTTCATTTTGACCCACCATAAGAAGTTTAATAACATTTTAGTATTATATTTTATCCTTCTCAAAAAATTGTTCGGCCAGAGTTTGAAACTCTTCAATCTCTTTATTTTTTAAAAATATAGTATCCCGTTTTCCATTCGAACCGAATATATTACACATAGATATGCTATAGAAAGTTTTGGTCATTTTTATTCTTTCAAAAAAAAAAATTTTAGATGAATTTTTAATCAAAAAAGTTGGATAAAAATTGAAATTTCAAATCTTCAACATCATCCGAAATAAGTTAACCGGTTTATTTTTATATTACTTTTAAGGATTCCCTCTTTCATTAAAAAGATATTTTCTTTAACACCTATATATACACCAATCGATTTCAAAATTTTAACATTCAATCCAACACAACCAATACTACATCAGTACATTGTATATAAAAGTGTCATATATATAAAATTATATCAACATTATATTCTATTTATAGAGAATTACAACGTTTAAGTTTTGATATATTTTTATAATCTTTCACTAAACAAATTATGTAATAAATAGCCATCAGAATTGAAAAGAAAACATAAAAAATGATCACTCATAGCTTCCCATATGTGTTGCCGTGCTTGTCATGGTTGTGAAAACAAATTGACAATTCACCTCTTTCCTCTTTGGTTGTGATCAATTGCTTACATGAATATACTTTTTATTTTTTATTTTGGCCATTTTCGCAACCGATTGTCCAATCTTTTTACCAATAAATGTAGTCTTAGAATGTACTTGAAACAAGTTTTTAAAAGATTTTATCACCTTAAACTTTTCAGTTAAAAAGCTCAATCGAGTAAACGCTATTTCAAAATAATATTTTAATTAAACCTTTTATCCTCTATAACAAAATTACTACTTTAAAAAATCACACGTCTTTGACTAAGATATCTCGTATACAATTTTGTATTTTTCAAAAACTTACTCATACTTCTATAATACATTTATACAAATAATCACTATAACCTCCATTCCCCGATTGTGACTACAAGATAATAACCATATCTACCAGATATACCCTCACCCCTTAGTCACATTAAATATTTTAATGTAATTCATAAACAATATATGTTTCACATGTATAAAAAAAAGTTAAAGACTTATGAATTATGATAATACCGAATTTATTTTAGAATATAATTTTGTAGGGATATTTTGAGAAGTTAGGAAAATGAGAGTTAGCATATGTATAAAACGGGCACAGAGGCATTTGTGACGCGTGTTCGTTAGCCAGCTGGATCCCAAACACAACCTCTTGCTATTCTCACAGCCTGTGACACTTCATTTCCTCACAGTCTTAACCCTATATAAAACACGCCATTTCTTCCATCTTCTTCGACTTCACACAAACCACTCCCCCACCACCAATCGAAAATCCGAACAACAGACATGGATCGGATCAAAGGTCCATGGAGCCCAGAAGAAGACGAGATGTTACAGCAACTCGTCGAGAAACACGGCCCAAGAAACTGGTCTCTCGTCAGCAAAACCATCCCCGGTAGATCCGGGAAATCTTGCAGGTTGCGGTGGTGCAACCAGCTTTCGCCGCAGGTGGAGCACCGGGCGTTTACGCCGGAGGAAGATGAGACGATTCTTAGGGCGCATGCGAGGTTTGGTAACAAATGGGCCACGATTGCCCGGTTGTTGTCGGGTCGGACTGATAACGCCATTAAAAACCACTGGAACTCCACCTTGAAGAGGAAGTGTTCTTCCATGACGAATGAAGAATTTAACGAGTTTTCGATCCAGCAACCGTCGCTTAAAAGATCGGTGTCAGCCGGGTCGGGTGTCCCGGTTTCGGGTTTTTATTTGAATCCGAGTAGTCCGTCAGGATCCGACGTCAGCGATTCAAGCGTGCCAGGGTTTTCGCCGTCGCACGTGTACCGACCGGTGCCGAGAACTCCATCTGAAGGTAAAACGCCGTTCCCGCCGGTTAACGATCCACCGACGTCGCTGAGTCTATCGCTTCCCGGAGCTGAGTACTGTGAAGCGTCGTCGATGTCACATCCTCCACCGCTACCGAAACCGGCTCCGATTGCGATTTCGGCGGCGATGCAGCAGCTTCAGGTATCCCGACAACCGTGTGCTGCGACTGAGCAGCCGGAGAAGGGGCTTCCGCCGTTCAGTGCGGAGTTTTTATCGGTGATGCAAGAGATGGTTAGGATGGAGGTGAGGAATTACATTACCGGCGTAGAACTTCAACAGGCCACAAATGGCGGTGGCTAGTAGATTAACAAAATCGATTAGTATTTTTACGTAAATTAAATTGTTGATGGCTGAAAATCACCGGAAGATGATGATGATCGGAGAACTCCCCGACGCCATGGAAAATGTGAATCGAATCATCGATGATGTCTCTGTTAATTCCATCCATAATCATGGATCCTAAATATGCCCAAAAAAAACCAAAAAAACGAAATAATTTTGTACAGGGAACGGATTAGATTGATCTTAAAATCGTTTAGTTGAGAAAAAAAAATGAAAATATATCCGAATCTTTATTCTGTTGAAGAAGACTGTCAAGAACAAGAAAATATCCAATTCATATTCCAAAAACAATCTTTTTTCTTCAAATTTTGTTGTTTTTGTATGATTTATACATTTCTTGATCGTGGGTCGATGACAAAATCTCTTCTTCTAAAACATAAAAAATGCATCTTTTTTTGGTTAATCATGGTGTTCAAGATGACAATGTGTTTGAATCGGACGGACAAAATTCGTTGTTGATTGTAACTGATTTTGGATGAAAAATTGTTATAAAATTGAAAGATATAATAATAATTGAGTGAAGTACAGCTTGCAGATTTGAATACAATTTTACACGCTTTTGACACCAAACATAGATTTGAAGTGTGATATAAATTTAAGGTCAAAGAAAGGTGTCTTTTCCTTTAGATTTTTGGGTTCATGGGTTGATATTTGTCACATTCATACCACAAGAACTAATTATTGAACATTGGTCCGATAAATTTTTGATTTTTTGGTACATATTGCAACTTTATAAACCGTGACATTGATATATTTTGATGAAAGCAAAAATAGAAATTACGTTTATAATTTAAGTGGCTTCTATCATTTTCGTTTATAATTTAAAATAGATTAGTTGGTAATGATGACAATGGCTTTCCTCTTGTATTAATGAAGTTAATTAATAGAAATAGTTTATTTGACACAAGAGGATAGAGTGAATAGAGAATAATAGAAAGTGTTAGTTATGTTATTCGTGGCTACATTGAGTAATTTATTCAAATTGGATAAAGATAATGTAACCAACTTAACTATATATATAATAAATACATGTGATTGATGAA
The DNA here is from genome assembly GCA_023525715.1 of Cichorium intybus. Lineage (NCBI taxonomy): Eukaryota > Viridiplantae > Streptophyta > Magnoliopsida > Asterales > Asteraceae > Cichorium > Cichorium intybus. The sequence continues at coordinate 137,274,835 of CM042011.1, read as the reverse complement.
CCTTTTCATTAATATGAATAATTGAAAAACATATGCAACATTTGCCTCTAAAATGAATAAATAAAATCCGAGATTCCCATGAACGATCCAAAATGAATGTAGCCTTGTGCATAATGCTAATTCAGATCACTAATATTATATAAAATCATTATTATTTTAGTGATACAGTGTCATTAAATTCTAAATGTTGGCATAAGTAGCAAAACTATTTTTTGGTATAAACTATTTAGAAAGGTTGTAGAGTGTGCAAATAATTTTGTGTTTTTTTACGTAGCAAACGATTTACAACTTTAGCTTGCGAAGAAAATTGACACAGGCTATGTTTGACAGACTAACCGAAAAACTCGCAGTTAGCTAAAAAACTAACGGTAGCTAGAAAACTAGCTGAGCTGAAAAACTAGCTGATAATAAATGACGTTTGGTAAAAAACTAACTGGTACAATTAGCTGGAAATCGTAAAATGACATAAAAGAACATGCACAAAATTAATTCAATATTGTAAGAAAAACCATAATACATTAAATTAAATTAAAGTAAATACTAAAATATTATAGATTTTAAAATAAATTTGTTACATCTCATATCATATTTGCAATATTATCACGAAGTTCTCACATCTCGTGACGTGACTCTCGAATGTTCGCATGATTAGATATTGAATGATTGTTTTGTTTTTCTGAAGGTATGTAATCAAAATATTTTTAACGATGTTGAAAATCATATATGTCGAGTCATTCCTTAGAATATAGTTATGGAGGGTAAAGGAAGCATAAATATATGTCAATTTGGGATAAAGAAAGCGTAGATAATATTTGGGATAAAGGAAACGTAGATAATTTGGGATAAAGGAAGCATATCCCCTGTGAGGGTAAAATGGGAACATTTTAAAACCGCTACTCAAAACGTTACTATTAGTAGCGTTTAAAAAACCTAGCTTGTTAGCTAGCTTATAAGTTAGTTTTTGGATTTCCAAACATGTCAAACTAAAAAAGCTAAAAAAACGTTAGCTTATACGCTAGCTGTGGCGCGCCAAACAGAGCCATAATGGATAAATATCACAACCAACCATTAAACTTTTGAAGTTATATATATTTAATCACTTACATTCTTTTAACTTATAAAATGTCATTGAGACAACAAGTTTCCAAATTTTTTGATTATCTAAGATAGCTAAATTTTTTAAATGTGTTTTCATTTTATTTTTTACTTCGTTTTGTATTTTTTTTTTTTTCACAATTCGTTTTCATTTTTTACGTCATTTTTCCATAAATAATTTTTTTCAATTGTTTTATTTTGTTTTTAAATGTTTTTCTTTCATAATTCTTTTTTCCAACTTTATTTTTTTACTTTGTTTTTATATTTTTTTTCACAATCTATTTTAACTTCATTTTTTTTTTTCACAATTCGTTTATACAAATTTGAAAAATAGACTATGAAAAACCTTATAAAAATGAAATATGAAAAAAATTAAAAATAAAGTTGTAAAATTAGATTGTGAAAAAACATGTATAAATAAAGTAAAGAAAATGAAATTGTAAAAACAAACTGTGATAAAACATACAAAAACAAGTTAAAAAAAATAAAGTTTTTGGTATGAATTGTAAACAAGTTAAGAAAATGATAAAACATACTAAAATAGCTTAATCCCATAAGGGTTTTCCTCAAAACAACACAAATTAAGGGGCATTCCTCAAAATAGTCAAGGAAAACACAGTTGGCAGCCATGGGCTGCGTTTTCCTCTGATCAACTGTGTTTTCCTCCCTCCCAAGCATGGACTGTGTTTTCCTCTGATCAACTGTGTTTTCCTCGAATTTGTTCTTGAGGTTCTTGGTGGTTCATGGGTCTAGATGAAAATTTTGTCTAACTTTGAACCCTCGTAGTTTGTTCATACGAACTCCGATTTAGTTGAATTTTTTTAACGTGAAGTGTATTAGTAGATGTGTTCACAAACATGATTAACAAAAATTTATGATGTCGGAAAGTGTTACTTTTGAACCTCTAAACAACGTTGTCGGTAAAGTTTATTAATATTTTGTCCAACTTTGAACCCTCGTAGTTTGTTCATACGATCTACCACCTCTTGTATCTTATTACCCGTGCCTTTAAAATTCATTCCACTTATCGTTTTATCAGCATGCTATCAATTCAGTAAAAACAACGTTAGTATGAATCATATATGCATTGCATTTTAATTGTTAAGGTTTTTCGGAAAAAAAACGACCATTTAGCAGCTGGGGGGATAAACTGCTAAATGCTGAAGAGGAAAACGCAGATAAGGCCCTCATCTGCGTTTTCCTCAAGAGGAAATCGCAGATGAGGCCTTCATCTGTGTTTTCCTCTGAGCATTTCACAGATAATGTCATGGCCTGCGTTTTCCTCAGGAGGATTTCGCAGATAAGCCCCCTGGCTGCGTTTTCCTCTCTATGAACTGTGTTTTCCTCTCTCAAATTCATAAACACCAGATTTTTATGCATTAAAGGCTTGTACGTTACACATAATATTTTGTACATTCATTAATCTAACCCTTAAAACGATAATTAATACATAAATACAACATCAAATTTGAGACTTACATGTTTCCATGAAGATAAATCTTGTGAAGCCATTTCAAAGCGTTTCTTGTCTACGGTATCGAAAAATTTGACATTTTCCCCCGATTTATATATCTAGGCTGATGGGCCAGTAGCCAACGAAAACACAGCCCATCACAAGGAAAACGCAGCCCGATGGGAGCAAAACGCAGCCCATGGAGCCCATATAGAGGAAATCGCAGTCCAAGGGAGGAAAACACAGCCCATGGCTGTCAACTGTGTTTTCCTTGGCTATTTTGAGGAATGTCCCTTAATTTGTGCTGTTTTGAGGAAAACTCTTATGCGATTAGGCTATTTTAATCATTTTTTCAAGAAAAAATATACGAGTGATCAAATAAGCATAATTCAAGATTTTAATAACCTTAGATAGCTAGAAAATATGAAAGCCTATCTTCACGATTTAAAAAAAATTAAGTTTGCAGATAAACATAATTTCAAAAGTTTACTAATTGTTATCTCGACTATTTAAATAAAAATAATTAAAACAATATTTTCAATAAAAAGAGAGCTAACCAACATATTTTCCATCGACATACCATTACAAATTTGAAAGAAAACAAAAAAGTAAGTTGAATCTTTATTACGAAACAAAAACGTTTCAAGTATTTATGTTCATGGATACAAAATTAATCATACTAGTCCTCTCCAATATATATTATGTCGCTTTCATCCATCTGTTTTCCCCTTTGTCCTTTTCAAATATCTCAAATCGTATACCAAAACAAAATTTATCCACGTACACCATTATTACATGTCAATCAGCACACATATTATATATCAAACGTCAATCAAACTTAATCATTTCTTTAACTAACACTTAAAATATATTAATCTTCCACGTATGCCATTCATGCTTCTTAAACAAATCTTATTTAATTTTAAGAAAAAACAAGATAAAACTTAGAAACTTATGAACCAGAAACACATCACGAAATCAAACAGTAAAAGATTGTATGAAGATTCTGTATGATCTGATTTTACAGTTCAAAACCCACACGGTATCCTTTTCCTTCTGGTCAAAATATACATCTTTTAAAGCATAACGTACAATCACTACAGCATAACTAACTAATAATTCTCATGCTCTCTTCAGCTTTTTTGGGGATCACCAACAAAATGTCTCTCAACTAAATCTTTTACCATAGTGATTGGGTCAAAGATACTTCGTCACTTATTATTAACAATATTATCTGATTTTTAACATCAAAAAAAGAAAAAGTCACAAATTTTCATTAAAAATAAATACGGTTAGTTATTGCCATCATCATGTGATACCACCTTCCAACTAACGAACTATTTTGTTTTTTCATTTATTGGGTTGACAAACCAAACCTTCATTTGACTTTCGTAATTAATCTTAAAATGCGACGATTTCGGTTTTTTTATTTTAAAATGTAACGCATAATGATAATTTACATGAATAAGTTTTTCCCCTAGATACTACCTTAAGAGGGTGCAACCTTTATTGTGGTAGTGTTTTTAGTAAAAAACTCAAAAGAAGACTTGAGTTTATTAAATCCTTCTAGAACATCCTTCCTCCATGACCACGACGGTTCTTCAAGCGCGCGTATCGAATTCAAACAAACCACCAACGTCCCGCCTTCATGGAGTAGAACCTGTAAATTCATTGTACACTTCAATAACATAATTTTAAAGAAAACTGTATACTGTATACTGTATACTGTAGACTGTATATGTATACCGTAAGCCAGAGAGGGAGGAAGCCCATAACGGAAGTAAGAGACGCGAGCATAATACTCGATAACGCAAGCGCGACGTTCAATTTCACCAAATTCGTCGTTTGTCGCGCTTTTTTAATACAAAACGGGACCCCAGAGATATTATCTTGAAGCAACAAGATATCTGCAACCGCGATCGCGGTTGCACTCGCGCGTTGTGCCAGCACAACGCCGACTGTTGCGGCCGCGAGCGCAGGCGCGTCGTTGATCCCGTCACCGACCATCACGAGACCTCGACCTGTACCAAAATAGCAACGTACTTTACTTTTTTACGATAATATCAACGTAATTTTGAATTTTTTAGGATTTTGTAAAAGGTGACCTGTGTCTCGAGGGATGTTGGTGACGTGGTTGAGTTTATCTTCGGGTTTTAGGCTACAATGGATTTCGTCTATCCCGACTGACGTGGCGACCCTACGCGCACTGAGCTCGTGGTCCCCGGTTAACATGATGACGTGGAGTTTGGCGTGTTGTTTTAGTTCCATGATTACGTCTTTTGTACCGATTCGAGGTTTGTCCTCGAAGTGAAAGAGAGTTACCTATATATTAGTTAAAGATATTAAATTTTAAATGTTTTTATTATTATTTTTTTTTTTTTGTGATGGAATGTTACCTTTTTGTTGTTGACCGAAAGGGCGGCGCGAACTAAGTCGGTTCCATGTGACGATTTAATTACCGCGTCTTTGATTTTTTGTGATTCGGCTTTTGAGTTGAATTGTGATGTGATGTATTCGATGGACCCGAGTGATGCTTTTAGCTCTTGGCGCCCTCCAAAACCTGGCTATAACAAACGGAAAATAAAAATTGGAAAAGGGTATAATCGGAAAGAAAAAAAATATTGTTTTATAAAATAAAAAACTAATTTATAATCATAAACACTACCTCAATACTAGACAATGTAGCAAAAAGACCTCTCCCAGGAACATTCTCAAAGCTTTCAACACACACAGCTGGAAGCTCTTTTTCTTGACTATGATTAATCACAGCTCTACAAAAAGTCAACACGAAAAGTCAACACGAAAAGTCAACAAAAGTCAACATATAATATAATAATACCTTCCGATTGGGTGAGTGGTGCCTTTTTCCATAGCAGCAGCGACGGCGAGAGCTTCTTTCTCGCAAGTGGGTACGCAACAGGCGCTTGTACTTTGAGCTTCGTTTCTTGTAACGTGACCGTGAATTGGTTCGATTGCTTTACACATGAATTCACCGGTTGTTAAGGTTCCGGTTTTGTCGAACGCGATTGTGTGACATGAAGCTAAAGAGTCAAAAACGTGTCCGCCTTTTAATAAAATTCCTTTTTTTGCGCACGCGCTGATTGCGGTCGCGTAGGCTAATGGAGCGACGGCTAGTGCACATGGTGATGCTGCAACCATGAGACCTAATGCCCTGTAGAATGAACCCCTGCAAGCTACACAAGTAAGGAATTTTATCAAACAGGTGGTGTGCATTAATATAAAGGAATAAGTAGATTACATTTTTGGTCCCTGAGTATAGCGGATTCTTGCAACTTTGGTTGCAAAAGGTTTTTTTTTGCAAATATGGTCCTTATTTTGAAGTGTCCTATGGATTTTAGCTTAGCTGTTACTTTTTGAAAATGACAATTTTGGTATGGATCAAAACTGAAAAAAAGGTATACTACAGGGACCAAACTTGTAACTTCTCTTATTTTGTTAGTAAATTGCATTTTTGGGTTCGAGTTATATAGCTGATTTTTGCAGTTTTTAGGTCCAGATAAGTTTTATTCTGGATGTTGGTCCTGATTAGAGGCTCTTTTGTGATGTTTTTGGTCTCTGTTCCAAATAAAACTACTACTTTTGGTCCTTGATTATAGCTAATTTTTGCAATTTTGGTCCCAAAATAAGTCATTTGACTAGGGATAGGGACCAAAAAGGTTATAAAAACCTCGAATAAGGACCAAAATTGCAAGAGATATTTTTGGGACCAAAATTGCAACAGAAAATTTTTTGGGACCAAAATAGGGAAAAAAAAAAAGCTAAACTTGTGGATCAAATTTGTAATTTTCTCTTATTTTACAATTAAGGTTTATACAATTGAAAAAATGGTCATTTCTAAAAAAACAACAGCTAAATTAAAATAAAGAGAAAACTACAAACTTGGTCTCTGTGGTATACCTTTTTAAAGATTTGGTTCGATGGCAAAATGGTCATTTTCAAAATTTAACAGCTAAGCTATTAACTTAAACAACACAGGGTCCATTACCATTAAGAAACTCCAACAATCCAGACCACATGTTTAAAAAACTTTTTTGGACCAAATTTGCAAAAACCAGCTATACTCAGGGGCAAAAATGTAACTTGCCAAAAAGAAAATTCACATTACCTGGAGTACTAAAAAACGGCCATTTAAAAAGAATCGGACCAATAAGGGCAATGGAAATCGATAAAACAATAACCGCCTTGCTGTAACTTTCACCAAACTGATCTAACCATCTTTGAAGTTTTGGTTTTCTTGATTGAGCTTCTTCTGTGAGTTGCACTATCTTGTTCAACATTGAATCTTTCCATGTTTTTTTCGCCTGTAAATACTTGATTATATCAAGGGCAAAAGGGTCTTTTTTCTATAAAGAGTTGAGAAATGAATAGTTACCTTTAGTATCATCATACCATCTATATTCCTTGCACCACCAGGAATACTGTCACCAACATCTCTTTCTAATGGTTTGACTTCACCGGTCAAATGTTCGATTGTAATTGTTGACCTACCTTTAAAAACTTCACAATCTACGGGTACTGACTGTTCAAAAATAGCAACCAAGTTTATTTCAATTTTATGAAAAATAGAGTAAATTGCGGTTTTGGTCCTTGAGTATGGTTGGATTTTCGCGATTTTGGTACTAAAAGGTTTTCTTTTGCAACTTTGGTCCTTACTCGAGGTTCTTGTAACGTTTCTGGTCAATGTTTAAGGTAGAATGACTATTTTGGTCCTTAAGTAAGCTGCTTTTTGCAATTTTGATCCCAAAAATATAGTCATTTCTTGGCTATAATTACTTAAAACAGGACCAAAAACGTTATAAAGGGCCAAAGATTGCAAGAAGAAACTTTTTGGGACCAATATTGAAAAAAACAGCTATACTCAGGGAAAAAAAATGTAATAGTAAATTACATTTTTGGTCCTTGAACATAGCCGAATTTTGTAATACTCACCACAAAAAGTTCTCTCTCGAAATTTTGATCCTTATTTAAGGTTCTTGACACTTGTAATGATTTTGGTCCATGTTTCAGGTAAAATGACTATTTTGGTCCCTGGGTATAGCTGATTTTTTGCAATTTTGGTCCCAAAAATATAACCATTTTACTTGGAACAGTGTCCAAAGAAACCCTCAAATATGGATCAAAATTGCAAAAATAACTAAACTCAGGGACCAAAAATGTAATTTAATCTAAAGAAATATGAATCTATATGTATCATATCAAGCACACTTCATACCTCTCCAGCTTTGACCAAAATGAATGATCCAACTTCTAACTCGTTAACCGGGACTTCATGGTACTTCAAATCAGATAAATTAAGTGATTTTTGGTTGTTGACATCAAGGACAAGGGCGAATTCGGGATAGTTTTCTTTTAATTCTTTGACATCAACTTTTGATCGGCTGGTAAAGTACTCTTCAGCTGCAGTATTTGTGTGTGTTAGTTAAATGGAAATGAATGGATTTTAATGTGAAAGAAAATAAGTGAGTACCAATATGAGCTAAATTGAACATTGCAAGAAGTAAGCCTCCTTCTAGTGAGTTTCCCATAAACGCAGATGCAAATGCTGCAAGTGCCATTAATACATGTATGTTGACTTTTCCACCACTTATATCTAATAGGGCATCATAAGAGGCCGAGACCTGTAAAATGATGAACAACAAAAGATATATAAAAGATATCCAGAGTTAAAATAGAAATAGAAAGGTAGACATAAGGCATCTAATGGCTAACGAAACTATTAGCTTGTTGTGACCCTAATGTGCTCTAAGAAGTAAGGAAAGCAGCGGTTTTTGGATGTTGATCACTGATTAGGCCTAATTGATTTGTTTGCTATTCTCTCTGTACAGAGTGTTCTTGTGTACAAGAGATTACTTCAAGATCAATGGCGGTTAGGACTTATTCTGATTAACAATAATGGTGGAAACCAGTTATTATATCAAAAGCAAGCAAAATGAAATAATTACCCCAACAAGAGGGAAAGCTACGAGAACTAAAACTTGTTGAATAAGCTTCGCAGAGGCTTTAGGAACCAAGTAAGGGCACGCAGCAGCAGCTAAGAATAACGCCGTGGAAAAACAACAGAGCTCCAAATGTTCCCTCAAGAAGTCCGCAGCGTGAGTCCACTTGATTGCCTTTGCGAAATCAGCAAACGCTTGCTGTGATTTCGTAAGCTTGAATTCACCCCCGTTATGATCGTGGTGCCCATGGTGATGGTGATGATGGTGGTGATGATTGTGGCCATGATCATGGTCGTGATCGTGGTGATGATGGTCGGTGGTTTTCGAATGGCAAGTAATAGGGAAAATGCGAGTAGGTAAGGGTTTTGAGAGTGAATTGGGGGGAAAAATTAGGGATTTGTGAAGAAGGGGTCGGAGTGAGTTGACTCGGAACCTTCTCCTTCTGGCCGGAGAATTAGAAGAAATAGTGAGGGAGATAGGAAGACGAAGTGCAGCCATTTTCGATGGGGGACAAGTGATCATTGACGCCATAGATGGATTTATGAGAGATCGAAGTTACAGTCGACATAGAGGCATGGCCCATGCTTTTTTGCTCTTTCTCTGTCAATGATATTAATGACCACACGCCGATTGTTGCAACATATCCGCCACATAATGTCCTCATTCTTTATATTTTTGTGATTTTGTTCTATTAAATGCAAAAGTTAACAATTCAACCACAATATGCTTAAAGAGTTAGTGATATGATTTTACTAGGTTTCTTAATTATATAATGAAGTTTCAACAACGGTGCATAATCATCCAAAGCTTTCATAAAGAATCTCACATCTTTTCGTTTCAAACACGGATCATTCCTGCTAAATTGTGACATCTCGCTTTTCAAAGCTTTAAATTATTATGGTTTTGAAAAGGTTTCCTACTAGCTAGCTTTTTCAACTAGTCTGTCAAACATAACATTAACACCTGAACCTGAAATATATGACATTTATAAATACAATACGTAAGACGAAAACGTCTTGTGAGCTACATAGGTTTTGAACATATAAAATCAAAATATTTTATCATAAGAAGTTTCATGCTAGATGCAATGTATGGTCACATTCAAACACTAAAAACTTATGGGCCATCCCATATTATAGATTTATGAAAGGTCAAGTCACCTTGTGTGACTTTAGCTAATGATTTTGTACCATTTCATGGTTCCATATAATAAGGATTATGTCATCTTGTGGAATATCAAAATAGGAAGAACAAATCAACCTATAATGACTATTATGTTTATAGGCGTCAACTTTGCAAAGGGAAATACCATCCCAGATTCTCGGTAGAGTATTGTATTTATCTTTATTGTCCGGAAACTACTCAATTACTATGCAATTGCATTCAATATATGCATGATCACCAATTTTCTTTTAAGCGGGTCAATCATATAATTATCATGATGTGCGCATGCTTTAACATAAACCTTAAATCTAGAAGACATTCATAAAACTCGCATAATATCATAAAAACATAAGCTTTAACATTTTTAAGTAATAAACAATTTAGCATGCTTTGCCAATCATAATCCATTTGCATATATATATATATATATATATATATATATATATATATATATATATATATATATATATATATATATATATATATATATATATATATATATATAGGGGGAGGATCAATTGAGGCCAATGAAAAGGTTGAGGTCGCGAGGCCAATTCTGGACCTATCAAATTATAAGGGCATATTAGTAATTATGTATTTTAATTAAATTATATCAAAATTATTGTTTCCTAAAATCTAGGATTCTGATTCCTAAAATCTAGGATTTTGATTGCTGTTACTAAAAAAACTAATAAATTAGTTTTTATTTTTTAATAATATCAGATTATATAACGTCAATTTTTTACTTATTTTTTATTTTTTATTTTATTAATACATAGTAATTATCATTATTCGATCAAAATATATTTTTAATTGTATCATTTGAGTTATACAAATTCAATCATTAATGATTATAAAACACAATGTAGTTCTAATCATAAATGATTAGATATCTAAAAAATAAAAATGTATACAATTGTAAAATATAAAATGAATAGAACACGATATAAAGATAAAAAAATTTAAAATATTCTTAATCATGAATGAATAAGAACACCTCTAATTATAATCATAGATGACTACATCTATAACTATAAATTAATAAACATTAACAAAAAAAAGTTACATATGAATTCCTACATTTCAAGTTATATTTATTAATGAATATAAGTGTAACAATAAATGAATTCACACATCGTTGTGTTTGCTTCGAATTTTCTTGTTACACCATACACGAAAAAAGATGAGACAACCATGATCATTGTTGTTTTTGGATACACACCTGCAAAATCAAACTCAAGGATATCAGAAAATGATTAACTATATTAAACATAAATGATTAATGGTCATATTAAACCTAGCTAAAGTTATAATCAGAAATGATTTAACCGATGTTCTAATTATTTATGCAATTATATTTATAATCATCAATAATTCTAGTTATACTCATCAATGATTATAGTTATAATCATCAATGATTAACACATAAAAAAAATTTAACACAAAAATACATACACTTACAGTTTTAATCACCAATGATTATAACCGATATTCTAATTATTTATGCAATTATATTTATAATCATCAATAATTCTTGTTATAATCATCAATGATTAACACATAACAAATACTGATATGATAACCAATCATTAGACCATATAAAAACTCCACAATTGTGATAACCGATGATTATAGTTACACTGTTAATCATTATAGAAAACTTAAAATAAGGATAAAATGTTGTTTGGGTTAAATAAAATTAGAAGGTCAAGGTAGAGGGACTAGATTGCCTAAGAGCCATAGTTGCATGATTTTCCATCTTTTTTTTCTCTTTCTTGGGCTGATGCGATCGAGTAGAAGAGAGGGAGGGCCGATGGCCTTCGGCCATTTTTCTTAGCCCACGATTGATGAATGTGGTGCGTAAAATACAACCCTAACCCACCCCTTGGTTGGATCGGATTTCATGTCGTGGGAGAGAGAAACGGACGTGAGCAGGAGGTGTGGGTCACCGAGAAAGGAGTAGGACGTGAACTCCTTTGCTACTGCCATTTTCGAAAATCACAAGTCCCACAAGTTCTGTTCGCTTCTATCCTTCTCACTCTTCAAGTGAAGTTCATTTCCCATTCCCGTTTTTGTGGAAACCGTGAATCAAATAAATTAAAAAATGAAAATCGAAACAAGCAGTCAGAACGTAAGAAGTTCTATAAATATACAATTATTTTGCATGCATGTGCATTGAAAGTCAGATATAAATCATTGAAATTGAAAGATCAGATGATCGTATTTTAGAGATATGTTTATCAATCAACAATGCAGCTAAACAATATTAGAACAATAACAAAAATCGATTATAATCATCGAACCGTTTTTAATTCCGGAATAATCACTGAAGCATGATTGATGACACGATCATCGACATTGTAATCAAAGGAGGAAAAATGATGATATAGGCCATGACCATTTGACTATACAAAATGTAATCTCCAATTATTTTATAGTTTAAGATGTTCATATGATTTATACGACATGGGTTTTAATGTAAAACAGTAGAACAAGTATTGTTTTGGAAAAAGAACCGTAGTTTTCACAAATAATCAAAATATAAACACGAAAATTAAATTGCTAGTAAAATTGATAGTCGTTTGAGTTCTATATGAACCAACCAAGACGGCAAGCCAGGAGGAGATAATTTGTGGAGTCAACAAGTCGTCGAATTGAAATCATATTTTGATGACCTAGTCCAATAAACTACATCAATTTTTACGTTCATATATTAGAAAAAAAGATAAATATAAGCAAAACAGCACGACTCATGACACGATCATCGACATATACACATGAATCGATTAATTAAATACAAGGAGAATGCAAAGGAGAATGTACCCGAGACGAAAGGGGTGAAGAACCTTCGAGTTTCCTAGTCAAGCAACAACGCTTCTGACAAGCGCTTTCTCTGTATTGTTCACGACTGAAAAGGGTAGGCTTCACGCCTTGTTTACCGGTGGCAACAAAACCGAGTGCGAGAGAGATAGTCACGAGAGAGGGGATGGAACGGCCGATGATGGGTTCGATGAACCCTAATTAGAAAACGATGGGTATGAGATAATTAAGGTAATGAGAGAGGTGAGAGAGAGTAATTATAGGACCTAATAAATTTAGGATAATTCTTAATTCCCTTAATACCCCTAATGTTATTTTTATTTTGAATTTTAAATTTTAAAAACATTAATAATTATAAAATTGGTAAATAGTTATATCCGTAGATCAATAAAAATACATGGCTCAGATTTGGTCTCGCGATCTCAACATTTTCTTTGGCCTCAATTGATCCTGATTCTATATATATATATATATATATATATATATATATATATATATATATATATATATATATATATATATATATATATAGCAAGAACTCATGCTCTTGTCACACCGCTAGGGGCGTCAAAAATCATTGTGGAACCCCACATCCGTACACAATGGGGGGTTTTCACAATGTTTTTGGGTTCGGGTTCGAGGGCAGGTTTTGCCCCCATTTAGTTTTCATATTGTAATATTAAACATAGAGTAGTCATAGTATAATATATGTTTTGTATTTTAATATTCAGTGTAATATGTAAGGTTAAACGAAATAAACATCTGGAAAATAAGGTTACACAAGGCTAAATGGAAGTCCTCGGGCTACATAGGATTAACAGGTTCCAGAAGAAATAAGGGTGGGCGTGGGAAACGAGGGATTTTGGGTGTGGGGGTAGGGATGAAGGTAATGGGGGATTTTGGGGCGAGGGGAGGGAGGCTTGCCCCATCTTTCCTTATTTCAACTCATATTGACGCATGCAACTGGATACTGAATTTTAGATTTCATGAAACATAATTATACTTATAAATTTTACACATTAGCTAGAAACATAATGAGATGACACATTGAATTCTTAAGCTTGATGATAAAATCTCTTTGATTCCTCCTTGATCCTCTTTTAGTTGTGATTAAATACACTAGTCTCCCATTCAGTTACTCACAGTAGTGTCACCTTGGCTTACACACACTAAAATTCCAAATGTTTGATGATAAAATGAGTGGAAAAAAGAGTCCCCCCCACCCCCTTAAATTCGTTGTTCAATAAGTCAACCAACTTGGTCAATGTTGGTCAACATTTGACAACATAAGGCTAAATTTATTCACAATCTTTAAACATTCATAACTTTTGCATAGAAACTCCAAATGAGATGATTCTTTTTGTTGTGGATTAGATATCGTCTTGGATACATTTAGGCTCAATAATTACTTAAATTGGCGTTGTATAACATGACTCACATGGCTCCAGACATGGGTTGTTACATGACTTCTTCATTTGTCCATATTTCACATAACTTTCACTAAGCTTTGGAAGGCTCCACTTGTGTATGGTCACTTCAAGGTCTAACTCCCACTCTTCATGGATCTGTGTCGTTCAGTGAAAACTTTGAACAAACGACTCTGAAGCTTTATATCATTTGACTTGAGAATATTTATTGGTTTTCTGAATAAAGATAGTATCATAACTTGAAGTATGTCAAATGACAATCTAAAACATGACAATTATAAATGTTATTTTTAAATATGAAATGAAACTCAAAAGGAACACAAATATGTCGGTATGGGATTCATTCCTTCAATTGTTTGGAGTTTGACATCTATTGGCCCTTAATCAATGAACAACTCAGATCATATAGCCACTCTAGTAAAGTCTAATTGACATTTATCATTTGCAAATCAAGAAAACCACATGTTGAGCATGTCACTTTTCAATCCATGAATAGAGCCCCATAAATATCACAAAGAACAAAGGGATATTCAGACTAATAATCATCGAGCACTTAATGTTAGCAAATGCTTTGTAGATGAAAAGAGTTTCACATGGAGGTGCAATAGGGTGTTGCTAGACGCTTACCGTTGTTTGTACAATTAGATAATGTTATTCTTTTGCACAAGTGGGAGTTTGTTGGAATTAACGTGCAATGAACAAAGAACTAAATTGTGTTATTGTTCATATGTGATTCCATGTGGTCACACATTTAAAAGCATAAATAGAAGAGATAAACAATAATATTTATAGGATGCAATTATTTATTATTTTATCAACTATTAAAAAATATGAAGTTATTTATTTAACTAATAAATACAGGTTTTGGGGTTTATTTATTGACGATGACAACTCTTAAGAAAAAACATAATTGTCGTAATAAAAAGGGGAGTTAATTACACATAAGAAATTGTCAAAAACCTAATACCTCCTTTTTTTAGCAAACCTTAGCCGCCAAATCACTCTCTCACACACACACTCTGTATCTCTCTCGTTCCCTTTCCTCTTTACGTTGTTTTCAAAGAGGAAAGGGTTTGATCAAGTAGGAAGTCTAGCAGCTTTTATTTCTTACTGATTCACCATTAAGATTATTTGCTTTGATAATTAGTCTTTAACACTGAATTAGTATTCTAAACACCCTATTGATTGATTGTTTGTTGCTTTATTATGTTCTAATTGGATTCATAACTTTGGGATTGAATGAAATTTTAAACTATTATTGTTTTTATTGTTTGTATTATTGTTTTGATTTGAACATTAAATTGCAACACTTTTCCCCAGCTATTGAAAGAATGTTTAAATCATTCTTTCATAAAACATATAAATCAAGACAACTTAGAGCTGGATGATGTTGATATTCCTACCAATTGGATTCTTGTTACATGTTCATGTGATAAATGGTGATCTATGTTATTTAAGTCTTAATTAATTCATATTACATGTATAATTGATTTGAAACATTGTCTTTCAACCAGATAATTATAAATGGACAAAATCAAGATAGGGACATTCAATGAAGTGACCATCAAAAGGTTTATAAGCAAAGTAAAAATGTGCATCATAACATGATAACATAAAATTTGGGTTCAATAACCAACTATTGTTTCAAACTACTAAAAATTATAAATTAATTCTATGCTAAAAAAATGATAAACTCAATGATTCAAACTTAGCTCCTAAGTCATCATCAACTTCTATCAAATATTCACCGTTCATGTACATACCAATATATGTCAAAATCTTATACCCAAGAATTTTGAGAAATGTGAAATCCTATTATGGACATGTTCAGTGCGGAGCGTTTCGAAGTGTTTAAAAGCTTCTAGCTTTTAGGAAAAAATTCTAATAAAAACCAAAAGCTTCGTTCGGCGACACAAACTTGAAACTTCTATTTTAAACAAAACGTTACTATTTCGCTAGTTGAAGTAGCGTTCAACAAAAAGCTCATACCAGTCATATCACAAATTACTAAAATACCCTTACACAAAACGCTACTATTTTAAACAAATGTTTTTTATGTAATTTTATATATTTTAAAAGTTTTCCAGCTACTTTTGTCGAACAGACATATACAAACTAAAAGCTCTAACTTCTAACTACTAACTACCAACTAGTTTTGCCAAACACACCTTAGGCTGCATGGAGTAACAATGGCCAAGGGGGTCGCCAAGCCCCTTGGCGAGCCAAACCCACACGCCAAAGCCACTCCGCCCTAGCTCGCCAGCGGCTCGCCAAGATGAAATCGCCAAGGGTTTGGCGAGATGCCAAGCCAGGAAAAACTTTCAAGAAATGTCAAAATACCCCCCTGAACGGCTAGAAATTTAATTTGGAATCTTTTAAAAATTTTACACTTTTAACCCATATATTAAAAATAGCAGTTTTTTTTAAAAAATCAGATTTTTAAAACCTCTTTCATCCCCTATATATATACAACACACTCTCATTCATTTCACACAACAATCCCTTCCAAAACTCTCTCAAAATGTCTTCAAACAAAAAGAAAGGTTCAAAATCTTCCAATAACCAATCTTCCAACACTCCACCTCCAAACCATCTATCAAACCTAGATACAAATGCTTATCATCCAATAATGTTTTCACCACAACCCGATGAGCCGTTGTTTTCACCGACACAAAACCAATTCTTAGCCAACTTTGTCTACAATTTATCCCAAAACCAAAATACTTTTCCCACACAATCTCAAAAAAATTTCACCACACCTTCTCCACCACAAGTACACTCTCAAGTTTCTAGAACACAAATATTCTCAACTTAACCACGACGTCTTCTTGCATCGGACTTGGAAGAAGAAGAAGAACAAGAAGTTGAAGAAGAAGACGAAGAAGAAGAAGAAGAACCACAACCAAAAAAATCATCAAAAGGTCGTGGAAAAGGGAAAGCCCCAGCGAAACAGAGAGCCAAGGTAGAGCCTTGGAAAGTTGATGAGGTGATAGCTTTAGCAAAAACTTGGGTGGACATATCGGAGGATGCGGTTCACGGAAACGACCAAGAAACCCAAGTTTTCCAAAAAAGGATTTGGCAATTATGGTGTCGGCGAATGGGTCGTACATACCGTACCCACCAGTCACTATACTCGAAATGGCGTGTTGTAAGTAAAATTGCCAAGGCATTTGAGGCGATTTTTGCACAATGTAAACGAAATTGGCCAAGTGGTGCCAATATAGATGATGTGATGCTGGCTGCTCGGCAGCAATATATTGACAAAAATGGCACCAAAAATCCTTTCAATGCTCATGCGGAAGCGTTTTGGAGGGTAATCCGAGACAACGAAAAATGGAGGGAACAAAGACGATGTGATGCTGGCTGCTCGGCAGCAATATATTGACAAAAATGGCACCAAAAATCCTTTCAATGCTCATGCGGAAGCGTTTTGGAGGGTAATCCGAGACAACGAAAAATGGAGGGAACAAACATCCTTTCATCAGTTCGCCGTTGGAACAAATGCAACCAAACGCTTCAAATCCTCCACATCCACACACTCTCAGTCTTCTGATGCAAATGTTGGCTTCGACATTAATGAGGAGCCGGAGGCTGACGTTCTTCCGATTGGTCGTGATCAAGCCAAGAGGAAGATGAAGGGAGGTAGTTCTGGCACGAATAGTAGCGCAGAATTGCAACAATTGAACGAGCAAGTCGCCACTTTGCAGACTTTACATGAAGAGAAAGTCAAAACCAAGTTGATGGATATTGTGACGAGAAACATATCCGATCTACGAGGTTTCGAGTATCAAATTGCACTTCAAGCGAAGAAGGATGCGGCTAGGAAATTGGGTTACACGTTCGATGATGAGTAGATTAGTTGTTTGTGTTTTATTTTGTGTCTTTGTTTAACTTTTAAATTGTTAGTTGTTTGTGTTTTTTATTTTTAATGAAATGTTTAAATTTTAAGTAAAAAAAACGAATTCTGTTTGTACAAGGACTAAAGTTGTAATTTCTCAAATTAATTTGGTTGGCAGTTCCTTGACCATTGGCCACCACTCCCTACAAAATGACCAAAGTCTGCCAATCATTGTCTGGCCCACAAAAACCCCTTGGCCGTCCTTTGACCATTGGCCACCACTCCCTACAGCCTTATATAGACATGTCTCACTTGTTGGTCTCACAAACATTTGCCTTTCTTTACCTTTTTTTTACCTCTACTAGATAGACGAGACAAATCCTCTTCCAATGCTATTTCATGCCATAATGGTAGCAATGAGCATCATGAGTCCCACAAATAATAAGCTAATATAAAATAACAAAAACTTTAATATATTGGGGATAGCTTGATAGTTTTTTTTATCAATCAGTTACATGACATAAAAAAAAACTTAGTACAAAAGTTTCTCTATTATAGATGAATTGCTATGCTATTTTACGATCTGAGTGGCTAGATTTGTCTTTTTATTTTTAATTTGATTGATGGTGTTAAATAGAAATAATAAAACATAATAGAACTTTGACGCAAAGAACCTCCGTACAAAAATTATGTTAGAGACCAAAACCAAAACAAATAACAAACCATATAAGACCAATTTTTGCAGGTTTCTTCTATTATCAAGTTTTTATGGATTCCATCACTTTCATAATTTTTAATGATTTTGATGTCGCATTTTTAGCTTAAATAGACAATTTATACATTATTATAAAACATACCCATCCCTTACTATTGAATGTGCTATTATTATTAGAAATCTTTAGTGATATATAGCATAAAATATCATTAAACTTTATATATACATAATTTATTAGCATATAGAATTGTTTACGGTCTTTTGACATATTGAATCCTTATCTAATCAAATTTGACAAACACTTTAAATTGTGATTATTATAATTATATTAAACAACAAAAATATTAATACACTATTTTCTACAACACTTTGATTCAGATTTGTTCAAATCACATTATCCATGCCACAATACCCAATCCCAAACACCCCGAATAAAACAATTTTGCTTGTTAATTATTACTTGCCATTATCTCAAATAAAAAAACAAATTTTATTAAGCCAATCTTTGTTTTTGAAAGCAAAACTTGACTTGTGTAAGAAAAATGCACAACTTTTACGTAACAATTGACCTTATTCTATGTTTACCATTTTTTTATTCTATCTTTTTTAACACGAAAATATTCATAACCCCGGTGCACAACATTGACTATATTAATTACATCACGGCCTACATATTTTGATCAATTTTATACTAGAGGTTATCTTTATTTAATCCAACAATTTTTATGAAAAAAAAAACATTTCAAACCAAACGTTACATTCTTTAGAAAGTAAAATATATAAATACGGATATAAAAACAAAAGAATTTAATCATTAACAAATAAAAGTTGACATCATCAATGACTAATCCACAACCAACAATAATTCATTTAATATTAGATACATGATCAATAATTAAACAACTTTTTAGTTATCCGAAACAAAATCAAATTCTTCAATGATTTATATGTGTATTTAAATACATTATACATAGACACATACACCATACTATAATTAGCATCAAAGTGATTTTGATTCTTACTTAAAACAGAAACTTTAAGATTATGGAGGGAAGAAAAGTTACCGGTTGGGCTGCTAGAGACTCATCTGCAATCCTTTCTCCTTACTCTTTTCATCTCCGGTAATCTCACTATTTATAAACAAATAAAACCAGTGATTACTGTAACTGTTTCTGTATTTAGATCTTGAAAACAGTGATTATTGCTTGAAATGTGCAGAAAAAAAAGTCCAGAAGATGTATTGTTCAAGGTCTTGTATTGTGGAGTTGATCACACTGATCTTCATCAATTGAAGAACGAGATTCACTCCACTACCTACCCTTTGGTTGCAGGGTATGTTTCGTAGATTGTACTTTATGTATAAATAGTTGTACAAACGGAAATGGTATGGGAGTATGTAACATTGCGATTGTTCATCGTGTTTTGCAGGCATGAAGTGGTCGGAGAAGTTATCGAGGTGGGATCAGAAGTGAAGAAATTCAGCATCGGAGACATTGTGGGAGTCGGATGTATGGTGGGATCTTGCGGGGAATGTTGGTGTTGTAAAACGAATAAAGAACAATACTGCAACAAAAGAGTGTTCACATACAACGACACCTACACCGACGGAAGCTTTACTCAGGGAGGATTCTCCTCCGCCATGGTCGTCCATCAAAAGTGAGCAAAACACATTTCACGACCGCTTCATTTCATTTTACGAACTAAAAAGTCAAAATTAAATGAAAAATACAGCTACGTAGTCAAAGTACCGGAAAACCTAGCTCCGGAGCAGGCAGCGCCGCTGCTATGTGCGGGAGTGACGGCGTACAGTCCATTAAAACAGTTCATCAACTCCGACGAGCCTATCAGAGCGGGAATTTTGGGGTTGGGAGGAGTCGGTCATTTAGCGGTTTTGATCGCGAAGGCGATGGGCCACCATGTGACGGTGATTAGCTCGTCTGATAAGAAGAAAGAAGAGGCGTTAACCGATTTGGGCGCCGATTGTTTCTTAGTGAGCTCGAATCGCGATGAAATCGAGAAATCGGTAGACAGTCTCGATTATATACTCGACACTGTACCGGTTTCTCATCAATTACAAGATTACCTTCGGCTTCTGAAAGTCGAAGGTAAGATGTTAATCGTTGGATCGGCTCCTGAGCCATTGCAGTTCGGTGCATCTGGATTGATTTTAGGTACGTAACAAAAACCCTAATCAAGTTGTGTTGAATGTCGATCTGATTGTGAGATTTACAGGGAAGAAGACGATAAGTGGGAGCTTCATCGGAAGCATTCAAGAGACACAGGAGATTCTGGATTTTTGGGTGGAGAAAGGGTTGAAGACGATGATCGAAGTAGTGAAGATGGATTATGTTAATGAAGCATTTGAGAGAATGAAAAAGAATGATGTGAGGTATAGATTTGTGCTTGATGTGGCTGGGAGTGATCTTGAGTGACCGTTATATGTTTATTCCAAAAAGATAGCAATGTACTTTTGTTTCTTTGTGTATCATAGCATCCTACTTTGAAATTCCTAAATAATATAATAATTACATTTTCATTATACTTGTAATTCCATTATTTTTCTTATTAGAGGTCATAATTTGAAAAATCTACCTAACTAAAGGGTTGTTTTTTTTTTTCTTTCTATTGACTCGGTGTATACGAAAATGATGTCTGCTTGGATAAAATGTTATAATCACAAAGTGTTTTTCTCTTTTAGACTAAATAGACCGTCGACATCAGACAAATGGCCATTTTATCCTTATATTGCAAAATGCAAAATTCATCAATTTTAACATGAAAACAATTGGAAAGGGAAAAGAATAGCGAATAGATAAAAAGGCTTAGTCTCTTAATACATCAAGTGAGGTTTTTTTTTTTTTTTTTTTGGCTTATTTCATTAAAAGGTTGTTTAGTAGTTGCTGATTAAGTAAAAGTTGATCGAGTCAAGATCTAACATCCTAAAACTGACTGGATAAGAGACAAATCAAAAGAGCTAGGACCGAGTAAGAGGCAGTTTATAGGGGTATCAAATGCACTGACTCAGACCGAGTCTGACATATGATCCAGACATATGATCCCTTACTGGATCAATAAGAGGTATATCAAACTGGCTCTAGTCATTCGGTCCAAATTAAGTCAAAAAGAAATTGCAAGAAAAAAAGCGAATAAAACAAGCACAAATTTTAGCAATTGAAGTTATAAAATTAAAAATCGTGCTACAAATTTGGTAACTACTAAATGAGAATACTAAATCTACAACACTTTGGCTATTTTGAACCAAGATTGATTCTTGATTGTACAAATTTGTCAACTAAATGTCACTATTTAATACGGATTAAGAAAAATGAATTGAGGTTATGTTACAACACCGATATTGGTTATAAATGGCAACAACTAATGTTACATCACAAGCTAATGGAGCAATAACTTTACTCCTGGACCATTTTGCCCCTGTCAGAAACCTTCAACCCATCATAAGAAGAAATGAAGAAAGAGGTTTGATTCTTTTGCATGAACCTACAACAAACAACAAAACAATTTTAGCATCCTACTTTCGTTTTTCGTTTTTTGTTTTTTTTTTTTTTTTTTTCAATTTCTTTCTTTTACAACAATGTACTTTCAATTTTTTTTCTTGTTAAGATATTATACTCTCATTTATTTGTGTATTATAAAAACCATCTTTCATTTCTATTGCTATTTCTTGCATTTAACCCTATATGAGATGAATTAAAAGTAGAATGCTATTTTTAGCGATAATAAGAAGGAATGAAAGTAGAATGCTATAATTTTAATAAAAAAATATTTACTTGAGAAAGTCAAGAAATTTTTGCTGCAAACGCATAGCAAGATCCTCTTCTATGTTCACGTATGGCAATAATTCGGGCAATTTTACTGCATAGACAAAAAAAAATTACATTGAATAAAGAAAAATAATAAAAAGAAGTAAAAGGAATATTTAAAAAAAGAAAAAAAAAAAAGACATACCGAAAAGACGTAGTAGATGTTCAGCACCATATACAGTTGATGGAGAAATATTATCTGTAATTAATTCTTGATATTGTTGACGTTCTTTATTATATAATAAAATAACTGGTAAAGCTCGGTCAAAATAACACCGTAATCCCTTCAAAATTTCTCCCACTGCATCTGTCATCCTGTTTTTATGGCAACAAAGTTAAGGTTACATGCAAGAAATAGCAATGTACTTTTATTAAGTTGTTTATTATAGCAGTAGATCCTACTTTTGTTTTGTTCTTTATAAAATCTATCCAGTTCTAGCAATTTCATCCAAATAAAAAGAATTTTTTTTTCCAAATATAAAGTTTTAATGAAAAAAAAATAGAAAGTACAATGCTATAATTGGGCAGATTTTTTATAGTACACTGCCTTGGTAAAAATACAATTGTTGTAGAAAGAATGAAAGTAGGATGCTATAATAAAGAAATCAGTGAAAGTACATTGCTATTTGTTTGCACTTTGCATATAGCCCAAAATTCAAAAAGCTCATGATTACAAAGTTTCAAACATCAAGGAATAAATGAAAGAAATAGCAATGTACTTATATTGATTTTATTATTATAGCATCCTACTTTCATTTTTTTCCTATTACCAAGCTTCAAATTGAAGGATTTAAACTTAAATGAAAGAAATAGCAATGTACTTTAAATTGACTTGATTATTATAACATTGTACAACATCATCTAATTTATTTGTATATTCATTACTATAACTATATACATTTATCACAGTATAATGTCCTAATAAGATAAAAATGAAAGTACAATGCTATAATTGGGTAGATATTTCAAATTAAGGATAATGAATAGAAAAAAAAATGGACGTAAAATGCTATAATACATAAATTAAGGAAAGTACATTGTTATTTCTTGCATTTAAGCCATAAAAGTAAAAGCTCATGATCATAAAGTTTCAAAATGAGTGAAATTAAACATGTGTGACTTACATGCCATCCTTCTTTGATCTGTATTCAAGGTACTTTGCCAATATGTCATCAACATTTGGAGACCGTGGAAGTTTAACAAGCTGAAAGAAAAGATTTTAATAAATCAACTTTTTAGACACAAATTAAAAAATCAAAAAAAATAAAATAAAATAAAGGTTTTAATACCTTATCTTGATGATTAACAAATTCCCAATCATCCACAAGTTGCTTTTTTAGAGCTGATGGAATTTGAATCTTTACAGGCTTTTCAACAGATGCATTCTCTTTCTGACATTGATCACCATAGGGTTATTTTGGGAACAAAAAATTTACATAAATTGCAATGTGTAGTTGTCTAATACAATAGATTTGAACATACCTCTATACTCACATCACTCTTTCTTTTCTTCCCTTTTGCCCCTGAAGTAACAAAAAAGTTAATTTAAAAAATTTCAAAATAGTTAAAAAAGAAAAACATTTTGATGAGTTTAAAGAATATACCACTACTTTTCCCATCCTCTTTTTCCACCTTTACATCTGCAAAGTCCAAAAGTGGAAGGATATTTAGTTAATAAAAATAACTTGTAATAAATTGACAAAGGGGGAAAATAAAATACCAAATTAGTGAAAATAGTCAAATACCATTTGATATTTTGGGCTTGGTTTGAGTTGACCTTCCAGACTTTGAGTTCTTGTCCACACCCTGTTTTTTGTCAAGTGCTTCTTGCTTTAAAATATTTTCTTCTGTATACTTCATTAAACGGTCAACACCAACCCATTCATCCCAACTGTAATCAAGAAATTGGAGCTTAATAACCATTAAAAAGACAAACTTAATACAAACTATAAGAGAAAGCCCATATAGATAAGACAATCTTACTCACTTTTTATTCCAACCCTGTAAAACAGAAAGAAAATCATCTGTTACTTAATGTTGGAATATGCAAACAAACACTTGATTGAAATTCGAGAAACTAATAAGAGAATATGTTACATCATTACAAACTTACAAGGTAATGGACGAAGTATTTCCACTCATTCTTTCGTATCTCAGCCTTTTGAACCTTCAAGGTGGAAGAAGAAAAAAAAAGATAAGAGCCTCATTAAGCGGCAGAATGACCCCATGATTACGTACATCCGTAAACTTCAAGGGATTCAAAGAGCGGACTACAGGGGTGGAACACAGAGTGTAGCTCCTTCGTTTTGATTTTCAATTTTGCATTTCAAATTGGGAACCCTAGTATTCAGTTTGCTAAGGTGAGAGTAAACACGTAACGAAAACCTAACCAATCTGGTGTATCCAAAACAATTTTTTTTTTTTTTTCAATTTCTATTTTGCATTTCGAATTGTGAGCCCTAGTATTGAATTCAGTAACGTGAGAGTAAGCACACATCAATGGTTTATCCTGAAAACGAATTTTTCCTCCTGATTACCCCCAAATTATCTGACATTTAAGATCCAGACATAAAATTGCATGATAGTGAAAACCAAACTGGCTGTTGATGCGAGAGACTTAGAGAAATCAACAGTATGCGATGCGAGTGAAAATAGAAAATGAATAATGAACATGCCTTAGCTTCGTATATACGAGGGCCGTGAAAAGCGAGAACTTTCTCTCCGTCGGAGAAGAGGTTGGAATTGGATTCAGGACGGCGGCGATTACCGGTGGATTTGTCGCCGTCGGTGGCGGAATCGTCCTTGGAACTCCCCATATTTTGTGAAGGTTTTTGGGAGTTTTGGATCGAAGGCTTGGCTTTCGCCCGCTCTTTTTTTGAGTGTTTTGTGGTCGTCGGGCGTTTGAGTGTTTCTGTTTAACGAAACTTGATGCAGGCTTTTCAACTTTATCTTATTTAATATTATTTTATGATTTTTATTAAATTATCTAAAATCACGGGTGCGTTTTTTTTCAAGAATATAGTATTTTAAATTTTTTTAAGAGTATAGTATTTTTAATTTCTTTTACCATAACATTTACAAAAACATACTAATTCCAATTTTTTTATGGTATTTTCGCCGGGAATTGAAACCAAAGAAAATTTGATCGCCCGGAAAATGAAACCAATTAAGAACATCAGACAAATATTCGCTTTTTGGTTTGTTCGAAGAAATATGAAAACAAAAACCGAAACAAGTCTAAGAGTATTTACAAAGACACTCTCTTTGGTCTGGTTTGATCGTTAGTAATGTAAGCAACTCATTAGTCGTTGGTAGACCTGTCAATTCTAATATGTGTATGTGTATCGTGTCATGGATAAGACATGAATTTTACCTGACACGAATTCTAAAACGTGTACGTGTAACAAACACGAACACAACATGAAATTTATTCATGCAAAATGTGATACTACACAAACACAACAAGTTTTTAACTGTGTTACATGAAAAGGAGAATTATATTAAATCGTTGCATGGTTGTGTATTAATGAGAGAACAGAATAATATGATTGTGTGTTAATGTGAGAAGCATAAGAGTTGGTTGCTTGAAAGAGTTATAGTTGATTACTTGTCGTGCCTTTGCATGAAAGAGAAAGCATCTAGAGTTTAGATGTTTGTGTGAATTTGTGAAAGAGAAAGACGTACAGGATGACTCTTGATAAGCAGTGAAGACTGATTTAAGGGCGAAGTTTCCAAATAAAAGTTTTGGCCAAGAGCAGAGATGTGGGCGAAGCTTAAGGAAGCTTAAATGAAACTGAAGCAGTTTATGAAGCTTGTAAGTGGGCACATCTTCAAGTGCTATGGTACAAACGAAGTTAGGATCAAATGTAGAGCATCAAAGCGAAGCATTTTTTTTGTTAGAATAGCAAACACGCACATACACACCCCTTATCCGCCTACTCTTAAACTACTCATTCTGTCTATAGCGAGGCTTAAACTCTTAGCCATAGATTGATTGACACCTTTCCACCAACAGCCGATACTACTGAGCTACAAGCCTTTTGGTCTTCGAAGCTAAGCTAAGAAGCATAGTGGGAGAATTGGCAACACAGCCAAACAAAAAAACGTAGTTGCGAATAAGCGAAGCTCATCATTTGAGCTTCGCCTTCAGTGTGTAAGACCCTAGTTCCGATTATAAGCTAGACGTGGGAGTTCAAGGTTAAAAATCGAAGAAGGAAGAAAAAGGGACCATTGCGACGTGATGGAGACATGGGCGCGACACGATGAGGGCAAATCGCGAATGTGCATGGGGTGCGGCTGGTCACCACGCGACGCCGCTAGAGGCATAAAACCCTAGATTTCGGGCCTTGGGTCTTATTAAAGGACACTAGACCCTTGGGAGCCGTCATTTCAACTTCTACAGCCTCCAGAAGCTTCTCTCTCAAAACCCTAGCCTCTTTGGTGATTTTGGCTCCTTGATCCAATTTTGAAGGTTGCTTGAGGAAAAGAAAGGTGTGTGGCGGTGCTAGGAGGTCTTCCTCAAGAAGGAGTCAGCAAGATCTTCATTATTTGAACCCTTTTAAGTGTAAAGCTCCTGCCTTTATGTGTTTTAAACTTGTTCTTGTAGCTATGATGGTCTTACATGGATTATTAATCCCTTTGTTGCATTATCTATGGAGTGTGATAAAAAAGATCAGACCTTTATGCCTTTAGTATCACCTCTGGAGCTTTTGAACTTGTTTAGAGAGTGAGCCAAGCTCTCTTGGATGTTTTGCATGATTGATTTGGATGTTTCAAGCATTTGGACCTAGGTTTTGGGATTTGATCTTGCATTGGACATGTATGACCATAAAAGTTGCATTTTTATGGATCTAGGATCTTTTTGATTAAGTTTTGGAAGATATTGGCCCTTGACTTAGCGTATTAAAGACTTCATGAGGAAAATGGATTGTTCTTAAATCACGACACGGTCTGCTACTGGATCTCGATATGAATTAGTGCTCGTAGCGATGCGATGGACTGGTGGTCGCGACCCGATGGTTGCGTTGACTTTAACTTTGACCTTTGGTTATTGACTTTTTACCCGTTTGACTTTTAGTCAAACTTAGAAGGTTTCAAGGTGTCGACCTAGGGGATTAACCATGTTTTGGGGTCTGAGTTACTAAGTTTTGCATAATTTCAAATAGGAGGTTCGTGGCGTTGAGTTCCAAGGGTGCCGATCTAAGGGATTAACCATGAATGGATCAAATAATCTTTTTAAGATAAAAGCTATTACATTTTTAATAATATTCAGAAGTTTGTTAAGTTTGGGATCATAGCTATGACAGTTTTACACTTTTGTAAAATCATGATAGTAAGGTTGAATCTAGGTCAAAAGATCTTACCAAAATGGAAGTATTCTGATTTCCTTGCAATGTCATTTTTCTGTAGTACACATTATAACTTGATATTACTTAAGATATTGATGGTGGACTCAACTTTGATATTTATAAAGGAACCATAATTCTTGTAGATGCGAACAACAACAATTAGGAAAAAATCATTGTAAGCATAAAAATAAACAAGGACACCATGATCGTGTATAATCAAAAGGCAAAAGATCACAAAAGGACTAGCCTGCGTGTTTAGATCCACTGTCTATATTGAGATGAATATATAAAGTTTTGATGCTCTTGATCTTCCTTCAATCTACACCATCTAATCTCGAGTTGACTGGATGAATTTTTGAGACATGATTTCACGTTGAGCGAACAATCTTTTTAGGTCGTGCATGAGATTTTTAAGCAAAAATAACGAGTTTCTAGGGTTTGGAATACTATAAACATAGGATAAATACAAAAGAGGTGAGTTGAGATTAGAGTGAAAGTC
Organism: Cichorium intybus; assembly: GCA_023525715.1. Classification (NCBI taxonomy): domain Eukaryota; kingdom Viridiplantae; phylum Streptophyta; class Magnoliopsida; order Asterales; family Asteraceae; genus Cichorium; species Cichorium intybus. Next base: position 137,246,698 of record CM042011.1, on the reverse strand, counting down.
TAACTATTGGGTAAGCAACAAGCGAGATCGAAAGCTTCCAACCTCTTAAGATCAATACTCGGCCAAACGAACACTCAATAGTTAGCACTCGACCAAATGAATCGTTGCAGCAAGAAATACAAGAATAACAAACAAGCAAATATCAAACACAGAAAATTATGTGGTTCACTCGATTGCGAGATCAAGCTACGTCCACTGTGGAACTAGAGAGAATTTTATTATGAATGATATACAAAATTTACAAGTATAAATCTGCACTCTAATAATCACACACATATACACACTCATGGTTATGGGATATATATATATATATATATATATATATATATATATATATATATATATATATATATATATATATATATATATATATATATATATATATATATATATAGCCGGGTACAGAATCCGAGAATGATGTTGGTAAATCTTCTAGCCTTTGACTTTACTATACTAGGCCAGCTGATGGGACAAGTTATTGAACATGTTGTGGCAGACCAACTTCTTGTTGGATTAGGTGTCTAAGCCATGACTAATAATTTGTATTTACCTGATTGATAGTGGTAAAATCCATTTGGGTTGCCCTCATAGCTAGAGGTTTGACGGAAAAACCAGAAGAGAGAGAGAGAGAGATTGATTTATTATGTGATTAATAAATCAATAGAAATAAAACAAATAGTTTATTAATATATTATGTTGATAATATATTAATTAGAAATAATATTAATTAATTAGAAATTAATCTGGAATTAATTTGGTGATTAATTGAATTAATTAAAAGTGCAGGGGCTGAATTGTAATTATTCAATAGTTGAGTAGTGACAGTTTTGGCAGCTGGTGGTTGGCGAAATTATGGATTTGATAATCCATGATTTCGGAATATAATATATAGATAAATAGAGTTTGAATTAAATGATAAAAGGTTTATCTCATTTGAATTCAAACAAAAGTTTATCTGTAAGGTTTATTTGTAACCACCTGGAGGCTATAAATAGGGACTCCTGGTACCCATTAGTCTGCGCCATTTTTTACCTCTCATACTCTCTCTGGATTTTGACTTCTAGCCAGTGGGTGTGATTCCATTTGAGGCACGACATTTGTGGTGCTAAGCTTTCAAGAATTAAACTAAAGGTTAGTATTTTTCCTTAATTCTTTTAGTAATTTTTCGATTGGCCTTAGGTATTTCGTTATATGTTCAAATAGTGAAAACATAGATCCAATTAGGTTGCATGAGAACTTGGGGTTTAAGTTTAGTTGATTTGCATAAAACCTATCGGTGGTATCAGAAACAGGTTGTTTTCTGTTTGAATTGCTATAATAGTTATACCTTGATTTTAGGGTTTATTGAATCTAAACCCTAATAAGGCCAAAATCGATTTTAGGGTTTAGGGTTTTCGAAACCCTATCCCCTTCCCTCTAATTCACTTCTCTTCAACCTAATAGCATTACCGCATGGGAGCAACTAAAGGCCAAGTTTTTGCAAGAGTTTTATCCAGCAAGTAAAATCACTGAGATCCGACGAGTGATTCAAGATTTTCAACAGAAGCTGGGGGAGGCATTTCACGAGGCTTTTGATAGGTTAAAGGAGTTGATGAGGTCATGCCCACACCATGATATTCCAAAATGGCAAATGGTGAAGTTATTCTTTAAGGGGGTGGACCTGACCAACCAAGCAATGATCAACGCATCCTCCAGCGGGACCATTATGATGCAAGATCCTGATGATGCCTGTCGATTTTTAAAACAACTCAGTAATGGATCAAAGGAAAATTTCTCCACCAGGAAGCCCGTAAGCACAGTTGCAGCAGTAGGAGCGGACGCAGACTGGAAGAAAGATGTGAAGAAGGAGATTAGTGAGTTGAATAGAAAGTTTGATAGGTTAATGTCCACTTTGCAGAATGGACCTTAGAATCAACAACAAGGTGGTCAACAAGGACAGAGAACGCAGGATGTTAATCAAGTACACGGCCAAGGTCAAGGACAGTACAATAACGGATGATCTTATAGGCCTTACAACCAGGGAAACCAAAATTCCTACAACAGCAGACAAAATAATTATCAGGGGAAATCCTCAAACCCACCTAGACAATTTTAGCCTGGAAACAACAGTAGTCTGAATGGGAATAGCAATAGCAACAGGGGATCAACAAGCACTAGCAACAATACTCCAAAAAGTCAAGAAAGTATGATTGCTAATATGTATGATTTGTTCAACGCCAGTCAGCAGCAAACTCAAGCAAATGACAAGGCCATTGCCAATATGGAAAGGCAGATAGCTCAGATGGCCGAGGACCAAAGGAAAATGGATAGTGGCAAATTGCCCAGTACTACAGAGATTAACCCAAATCATACACAACGGGCTGGGAAAGAGTATGTGAACGTTGTCGAAGCAGAATGGAGAAAGATCACTAAAGAGGATTTGTTAGGAAAGGAGGAAGAGTCTAAGACTAGGGAGAGTAAGGAAAAGGATGAGGAAAGTGATCAAGTCAAGGAGGACAAGGAAGTCCCAATGGATGAGCAGCCAGTGGTGGCTGGTATTAAGAAAAAGAAGGATAAGAAAGGGAAGAAGAGGCAGGAGGAGCCTAGCAAGTCGATTGGGCCCTCGATAAATCAACCTTTATGGGATGAGCTGAAGAATGCTCCTGAAGATACAAGGATTCTTCAGGAGATGTGTGAAAAGAATGGGAAGTACAAGACGCCTACACCGGACACAGTGAGACTGACTGTTAAAGCCAGCGAGGCTTTGTTAGGGACACTGCCTAAGAAGGAAAGGGACCCCGGTTCATCGCTGATTACTGTCACGGTAGGGGTTGTTATCATTAGGAACACGTTTCTAGACTTAGGAGAAAGTGTATGTGTTGCCAGAATACTTGTATGACAAGTATAAGAATGAGGAGCTGGAACCTGCAAAGACGGTATTGCAGCTAGCAGATCAGTCAACGAAGGTTTCCCGAGGTAAGTTAACCAACGTGATAGTTAAGGTTGGTGACATCTTTTATCCCGTTGATTTCTTAGTAATGGAGTACGAGAGTTTAGAAGATGCTCCTGCGTTAATTTTGGGACGTCCATTCTTAGCCACAGCTGGGGCTGTAATGGATTGTAAGACTGGAGACTTGGATATCTCTTTAGGAACGAGGAAACGCAGGCTAAACATGTTCGGATGCCCGATATCATTGCCACCGAGATATAATGATAAGTACTTGAGCAACAACCCACTTATGACACCGGGAATAAAGGATAAAGGAAAGAAATGGACACGAGAAGGTGAAGGTGGAGAAGAAGAGATTTTATGGGAGGCAAAGCGACATCCGCTATCATCTGTTGACAAAGTGCAGTTGCTCGATATGATGGAAATGATGGAGTTAAAGCATCATCAATACGAAAAGGATGCATAGTGCTGGGAGACAAAGGTCTTCCAGCTCCTGGACGCACAACAACAATGGATTAGCCAAGTGAGCGATCGAATGACACAACTTACGACATTGCTTGCAACGCTGGTCCATGACTTTGCACCAGAAATGAAAAGGATGATGCCACGGGAAGATTAGAAAGAGTAGGAGGAAGTCCGTCTGGCTGAAGACGTTAAACTTAACGCTTGTTGGGAGGCAACCCATCCCTTGTAGGTTAGGTATAGTGTTTCTTAGGAGTAATTAGGAGAATATTATCATCATATTTGCAGGTATTATTGGTTCAAGGCAACTGTGGGGTCACACAGAGGACTTTGGAAGAATTGAAAGCCACGACGCGGCAAGGAGTAAGGCGCGACGGGGGATTGCAATGCAACCCGATGCGCAGGGGTTGAATTGAGGACACGCGCGTCGCGGAAGTCGATCCGTCAGAAACCCTTTATAAGGTACGTCTTCTTCTTCATCGCACACATATCACCCACACCGTGCTACAGAGCATCGATCGACCAGAATTTCTCTCGTGTTTTTTATTACTACGATCGAGGTATGTCGTTCTAACTCATTTGTACTAGTTATTACAAGCATTTAGCCCGCGAAATTGAGTGACTTCTTCAAAAACTAGAAAACTTAGAAATCGGCAATGCTGGCTCGTAGAGTGTTTTGTTTGCAAAATCACCACCCTAGAGGGGCTAGTCGGTAGTTAGGCTACCTTGTAGAAGCATTAGATTGAGTTTAACAGGCAAAATCGACGAGTTTGGGGTTTTGGTTCGTGACAGCCCTTCGCCGCGCCGCGCCTGGTTCTTGGGCCGCGTCGCGTGTGTCTGGGGAAGACAAGGACTAATTTTGCAAAAATATTCTCGTGTGTGGTTTCTTTTGTGCAGATGGATTTCAGGCGTGACCACCCATTTCTACGATTTTCCAAGGTTTTGGATGACACTCCTCAGTATATAGCACGGCGAGACGAGTTGAGCACCTGCCGGGTACTCGAGGCGATCGTGCTGGACCGTGCCATTTTGACACAGGCCGGACTTTGGGGTGAGCTGGAGCCATTTCTCCATCGTACCTGGGCTGATGGAGAGTTTATTTTTACGTGCCACGGCTGGGAGAGGCTGATGGAAAACGAGGAGGATGTGGTCTACAAGGAGCTTCTTTTAGAGTTCCTTTCTATAGTTCGATACACACCAGCCTCATGGGAGGCATGTTTGCGGATGATTCGGTTCAGTTTGGGCGGATAGAGCAGGGAGTGCAACATCAGGGAGTTTAGGAGACGCGTGGGGATCTACACGACGGCTGAGTTAGCGAGCCGCCACTTTCTGCCATTATTGCGAGCATGTATTCAGGGGCAGCCCAATCGGGATGCCAATGCGGTTATCTAGGCGACGATGTCCAGTGATAGGTTTGATCCGGGGTTGGCCAGGGAGAGCCAGCTCCGCAATCAATTGCACCGATTGATGCACCAGATCATATCCACTTCTGTTATGCAGAAGCGTGGGTGTGAGAAGGTGTCCGGGGAGGACATTACCTTCATGTGGGCGCTCTCCGATCCCACTAGATTCCTTCATCTACCATTCGCACTCGCGGTCTCCCTCACCACCCGAGCAGCAGCCCCAGTTGACGGCAGCCCCATGGCCGGCGGGCATTTCATTACCCGCTTGGCCAGATCATATGGCCTTCTCACTGCTGAGACCGTGGCGACCTTGACACCGACACCACCCACACGCACATCAGCCTGTTATTTGGAGACTATGGGGCTCATTCTTCAGCCGCGTGCGGGTGTGTACATGAGGGCACCGACAGAGGCACCACGAGCTCCCCAGGCTCATCCAGAGCCAGCCCAGGCAGCGAGGAGGAGGAGACACAGGGAGGAGCCAGCAGAGGACCAGCCCCAGCCGCAGTTGTCAGACGTGATGACTGCCATTCGAGAGTTGAGTGAGAGGGTTGTCAGGGTGGAGGATCAGCTGGCATGGATTTAGGAGGTATTACTAGATACGGCCTCCCAGTCTGGATGACGCCCATGACCCTTCCCAGCCAGAGCTCATGATGACGAGGCGGGTCCTTCCAGGGCACGCCAGGATGATTGATGTATTTTTTTTTCTACTTTTTGGAGATACTGTACCAGACTTATGACACTCTTTTATTTCTGTATTTGTCTTTTATTTTAGTTGTTTGTTTGTTCTGTTTGCATTTAATTTGTTTGTGAGTGTGCATGTAATACCAAATGGGGGATCTGTGGAGGAGTTGTTTCATGCAAGTGTGGGGTAATTGTGCCCCCTCCACTTGCTATGATCACCGGCGTGTTTTTACTGTTGCGCTACAACTCCTGGAAATCTGAGGCGTGAAATGTTCATGGTTTTTGTAACCTGTGACATCCAAGTTCCATCAAGCAGTCAACCGTATAAGGGGTAACTCTTTCTCCCTTGTTTTGAAATAATTTTTTATACAATGGGGACGTTGTACGGTTTTAAGTGTGGGGTGTGGACGGTCGAAAGAGTATTTTTTTTGAAATTTTTGCGGGAAATGATCAATTTTTAAAATTTTTTAACAATTTTTTCAAAATTTTTAATAGATTGTAATTTTGAAACGAATAGTTTGTGAATGTTATAGCTTTGGTATTTTTCGAGAAATACTATTTAGTTGTTATCACGCTATTGGTTTAGTCAAATAAGTTATGTTTTAGGAGTTAGAAGATTTGAGTATTTGAGGATTGGAATTTAGGAATGAACTGTCAATCAGTGGCCTTTGTTGTTTGAGCCGGTAGGTCTAAAATGGGTGGGATTTAGGCACCTTGCCACCTAAGATCGTCTGGTCTGGGATGGTATTTCCAAAAGCTCGTTACACGGACAACATCGAAAGTCATTGATAGTTCTTAGATGGCCTTTAGAATCTGAATGAGTACGTACACTTCACTGTGGACAGAAAATTTGTAATCAAGGGTTCTTTAGAAAGTCATGAATTCCAAAGAATATTCTGGTTATGTTTGCAAAACTATTTCAATCTAACTCTAGAGGCAATAAGCTTTGAAATTAAACACGTTCAAAAATTGTTTGAGTCTTTATTAAAATCTGTTAAAAAACTCTCTTGCTTAGGGACAAGCAAGGCACAAGTGTAGGGTGTTCGACAACACCTAGTAATATCAAGTATTTTAGTCGTTGTTAGGCCCTATTCTTGGTAAAAATATATCATCTATGCATTAGCTTATGTTTGATTTGGATTTGGACTTTGAGTTAGAATTGTGTTTTTGGGAAAATGAAAGTTAGTCCCTCTGGCTGTAGCGTGACACTACAGTTGGTAAGCTATCGTCTTGTCTTGACCACGAAACTCCTGTGGATCGACCCTTACTACCACTGTGCTAGTGTTTGTGAGGTTTTATTTTCTTATTTTTGACCGCATGACGACCCCTACGCTGTCAGCCTAGCAAGGACTGAATTGATGTGTTCAATTAGAAGTCTTATATCATCACAAATCAGGTATTGGGAAACATAGTATCAGACTGAAATTGATTCTAATCCATGTTTCAAGTATGAATGATATCTTGTAGAACGGAGGGTCATATGATCACTTATCTATGGACAGAACTGACTGGGTCAGAGTTCGGCAACGAGTTTTTGGAAGCTACAATTTGCTGATCAATTAGAAGGTGAACTGGAAATTATAGTCATAGACTTATCCAAGTGGGAGACTGTTGGATTAGGTATCTAAGCCATGACTAATAATTTTTATTTACCTGATTGATAGTGGCAAAGTCCATTTGGGTTGCCCTCATAGCTAGAGGTTTGACGGAAAAACAAGAAGAGAGAGAGGGAGATTGATTTATTATGTGATTAATAAATCAATAGAAATAAAATAAATAATTTATTAATATATTATGTTGATAATATATTAATTAGAAATAGTATTAATTAATTAGAAATTAATCTGGAATTAATTGGAATTAATTTGGTGATTAATTGAATTAATTAAAAGTGCAGGGGCTGAATTGTAATTATTCAATAGTTGAGTAGTGACAGTTTTGGCAGCTGGTGGTTGGCGAAATTATGGATTTGATAATCCATGATTTCGAAATATAATATATAGATAAATAGAGTTTGAATTAAATGATAAAAGGTTTATCTCATTTGAATTCAAACAAAGGTTTATCTGTAAGGTTTATCTGTAACCACCTGGAGGCTATAATAGGAACCCCTGGTACCCATTAGTCTGTGCCATTTTTTTACCTCTCCTACTCTCTCTGGATTTCGACTTCTAGCCAGTGGGTGTGATTCCATTTGAGGCACGACATTTGTGGTGCTAAGCTTTCAAGAATTAAACTAAAGGTTAGTATTTTTCCTTAATTCTTTTAGTAATTTTTCGATTGGCCTTAGGTATTTAGTTATATGTTCAAATAGTGAAAACATTGATCCAATTAGGTTGCATGAGAACTTAAGGTTTAAGTTTAGTTGATTTGTGTAATCCCGTGTTATTAAAATTTAAAGATTTTTGAGCTAATCCTAGTGTAAATAAGATTAAATATGTTGTTATATGAATTAAGATGGTTAGAAATCCAATTGAGTAAAGTTTAGGTTTGTAAAATGTCAAATCTGAGCTACACGGGTCGTGTAAGGTCACACGGGTCGTGTAGAAAGGCTTGAGAAACAAAGCAGTAACCATTTCAGACCTACACGGGTCGTGTAGTTTCACACGGGTCGTGTAGCTCCTCTTCAAAAAAATTACCGAGGCTAGGTTGGATCTCACACAGGTCGTGTGAACCAACACGGGTCGTGTGAGTCTGCAAAAATTGAAGCTAGCTTGCTGTAGGCCTCACACGGGTCGTGTGAGCCTACACGGGTCGTGTCGCGCACCCAGGGCTGTTTTAAATTACGGGTTTTCCTTCATTTGGGTCATTTCCAATTCAACCAAAACCCTCTCTAAACCCTAAAATTCGATTATTTCTACCCTTCTAAGTCGAGAATTGAGCCTATCTTTCACAAATTGAAGCTAGAGATTTGTTCCTTGAGCTTGAAAGGTAATCCTCCTTGATTTTTATCTTATTCCAACGGTTGAATCATTGGATTTGAGATAGTTCCTTGTGGTTTTGATGAGCCACCTTCAACAAACACGAATTAGAGTGAGTTTATTAGATTATGGTGTGTATGTGAGTTCAAATTCGAGATCCAAGCTAAAGAAATGTTGATTTTTGCATTTCTAGGGTTACATGTGTTTAAATGATAAAATTGAAAGCTACAACTTTGATATTATTGCTATCCTTTGATAATAACTTGTTTCAGTGATACAAGTTCCTTGATTTTGATGAATATTGAGTGTGGTTAAGATTATTCTTCATTGAGTAATGAAAATGAATTGTTATGCTACAGCTAAGACTAGGCAGGAGCATACACGAGGTGCAGGAGTTCCACATATCGACTCAACTTCAGGTGAGTAGTTATTTATTGATAATTATACTTTGATCTGATGTTGCTTACAGATATGAAGTAAGCTATAATTTGATTTGGTTGATTATAACTAAATTTTGAGTATATAGAAGAAAGAGGAATAGTGTGTGAGACACACTATGGACTGAGATAGTCCATTGAGATATAATCAAATGAGATGATAAATGATATGATTCAACTAATCTTAAATTACTCACTGAGCTTTCATAGCTCATATATTGTTTGTTATTGTTGTTTGTATTAGGTTCTGGTAGTGGTGACCGCGGGAAGCAGAATATAAATGGATAGCTAGACTTGGACTTGGACTTTGATGTAGATTTTACTTTTGTTATCTAAATATGTAAAGAAACCCGGTTTTGTTTAATAGTCGTAAACCTTTTGATGTAAATAGCTTAGAACTTAAACTATGCTGTTGATAACAATCTTGTGAAACTTGTTACTCTTTTGGGATTATACCTTTGATATATATATATGTTTGACTAAATCAATTGGTATATCCTAAATTTGAGGAACCGGGTGTTACAAGTTGGTATCAGAGCCTTGGTTTAAGGGAATTAAACCTTGAGATGGGTTTAGACTTAAACCAATGTGATTGAAAAGTCCCAAAGAGTCCCGAGTAGCTATCCTCCGCGGTGTAGTACAATTGAGTTGATTATACACTATATTGAGTATTATAGTGCTATACAATTGAGTTGATTGTACACTATATTGAGTATTATAGTGCTATACAATTGAGTTGATTGTACACTATATTGAGTATTATAGTGCTATACAATTGAGTTGATTGTACACTATATTGAGTATTATAGTGCTATACAATTGAGTCGATTATACACTATATTGAGTATTATAGTGATATACAATTGAGTTGATTACACACCATATTGAGTATTATGGTGGTGATTACTAAATGAGTTAATTTTCTTTTTCAGTTAAAATGAGTGCTGGAAAAGAAAAAGAGCGAGGTGATCCATCAAGAGATAAATCGGGATCACGAGAATCGGGTAAAGAGCATCAACCCGAGGGAGAGCGACCTCCCGAGACACAGAGTAATATGCAAGCTATGATTGCTGCTGAGGTAGCCAAAGTACTTAAAGAATTACTACCCACTTATTTGAGGCCCCAGACGGAGACTGCAACTGGAGGTTCTTCGGGACAACCACCGGTTCAACCTGAGCACAGGGAGGATCGTGAAGGGGTCTATACTGAAGCGGGTAGAGCTAAAATACCTGAGAAGACAAGGAAGTGTACTTATGATGTTTTCCAGAAGTGCAAGCCATACGATTTCTATGGGAAAGATGATCCCATAGCAGCCAAGAATTGGTCAACACATGTTGAAAAGATGTTTCGTACCAGTAAATGCGACGAGGCAGATAAAGTAGAGTTCGCAACAAACTTGTTAAAAGATGATGCACAGTTCTGGTGGGAGAATCTGTGTATGGAAATAGGAGAGAGTTTGGCGTATACAATGAGCTGGGAACAATTCAAGTTGAAGTTCACTGAATACTATTGTTCCAATAATGCTATGAAGGGAATAGAGGAAGAATTTTTGAAGTTACAACAGGGGTCGAGAACAGTGCAACAATACACACTGGATTTCAATGAGAAGGCAAGATTTGCACAACATCAAGTTGATACCGAGGAGCGTAAGATGGATCGTGTAACGACCCAAATTTATAAAATAAATATGTAAAATAAGTTTTTGTGTGATTTAAAGCTTTATGTGCATTTTTATGAGAAATTATGATTGAAAGGGTAATTTAGTCATTTTTTCGCATAAAGGGTAAATTGGTCATTTGACCAAATGTGGAAATTACTATAAACTTTATTTATGATTTAGGACTAAATTGCAAGAATTATTGTTCCAAGTGGCCAAAATAAGTGTTAGTGTCTAAAATTCAAAGAATGCAAGCTTAGGGACCAAATTGCAAAATTTTTATAAATAAAAATAAACATAAAAAGAGTGAATTACCACTCTTTCTCCAGAAGATTGTAGAGGAATCGAGAGAGGAGAGGAAGAAACGGGAAGGAGCAAGAATTTAAGAGCTTCTACAAGAAATTTAAGAAGTTTTTGAAGAATTATAAGGAAATAAGGTAAGAAAATCCCACTATTCATCATCTTCTCCACATAGAACTTGGAAATTCGTGAGATGAAGATCACGAATGTTTCCTGGAGTTCATCTTCATTAAGTCATGCTTAAACAACAACTAAATACACCTAGATTACAAAGGATCCTTGGAATTTTGATTAAAACTTTAGAAATGGATTTTTGAGCTCAAGAACCCTAGAAATTGGGTTTATGGGTTTGAAACTGATTTCCATTGTTTTAGCAAGTTCAAAGGAATATAAAGAGTGTAATAAATCAGTTTTAAACTTGAAAATCAAACAAAATGGTTTTTGGGTTAAAAATGGGCATTACGGGAATTTTTGAAACCTTGGAATGTAATTGATGATTCCATAGTTTAAAACTACAAGTAAGCTGCTATTTTAGGCCTAAAAACGACTTTAAAATGATTAAGGTACATATTAAGGACTTAATCCTCGGACCATATGACCTGCAGCACAAAAATCAGCCAAGGAAAAAGAACCCAGGAAACACACGAGTCGTGTGTTCCATAAGAGGAAAATCACACGAGTCGTGTCCTCCCTGGAATTCATTCTGTCCATTTTTTGAGTTTGGAAATCGATGTTACACTTGTCCGATCGACCCGTAACTCATACCATAGCCTTAAAATGGTATGAAAACATATGGGAAATTGTTAAATCAATAATCCGACCTCGCGGAAAATCACTGTAGCAAGCAGTGGCTAAAAATCAAGTAATTGTCCAAACTTGATTTTGAGATTTTAGCTAGATTGGTCCGATAAACTTCAAACTTGAAACACATGTCTAAAATGGCATAAGACTTCATGGAAAGGTGTTGGAATTAGAATACGATTCCCTGAGACTACTGTAGCAAAATACGTGCAATATACGACTTATTTAAAGTTGATCATTTTAAAGCTATCTACTTATTATGATCAACAAAAGTATTAGAAAGGACTCTAACATGTTATAGAGTCGATTTAAATGTAATTAATGTATCAAATACTATATATATAGGTGCAAGTCAATTAGGTGGACACCGAAAGGGTAAAGAACCGAGGGACGTCTAAATGACTTTCAAGAGTAAAAAGGTGAGTACATGCAGTAGTTTTACCCATTTTGGGGTACATGGCAAGTAAGTATATTTATGATTTCTTCTAAAATCTCTTTATATGATGATATATGCAAGAGTATTATTAATGACTTGTTTATGAAAGTATAATGCTAAAATTGAAGTTATGATTTGGTCTATGAGCCAATTATGTGGAAGTATGTTTGGTCTATGATATAATCATGTGAAAGTATATTTTGAATACAAGTTATATAAGTTTTCAAGTATGAAAGGCATATAGCCACAAGATGTTTAACAAGTATGTTTTGATTACAAACTATAATTATGTTTTTAAGTATGAATGGCATATAGCCATAAGATTTGGAAAGTATGTCTTGTCGTAAAGCTTAGTATGTTATAAAGATATGTTTTTAAACATATGATTTTTATATGAGGAAAGCTATATTTGGCATTTAGCCATAAAAATGTAAAATGGTGAAGTTTGGCACCTAGCCATAAGTTATGTTTATGAGAAATGTTCAAGCAAGCAGCAAGTTTTTATATGACTGGTAATTGTAGCAAGCATCGTTAGTAAGGGAACTATGTTCCAACCTACCCGGGTTAGGTAAGGGATCTACTGGGGGCGAGCCCCATCGCGAAGTAGATTGCCTCAGCACTTCTATGGTAAGGATTGATCCGTTCTTTCTAGCCATAGAGACTTGGGGTATCACTTATAGTGATTAATGCCCTAAGTATAAAAATCCAGCAAGCTTATAAAACCAGTCAAAGAAAGTAAGAACAATGTTATTTTCGTAAAGTATGTCAAAGAATGAATTACTTAAAAAGTAAAGAGTTGTACTATGTTTCTATTATAAAGTTTTGAAAGAATGTAATTATTCAAAATAAGGTTATGAAATGTTTTCAAGAAGTAAAAGTATAGTATGATATTTATATAAAGATTTGACAAAAGTTTATGTTATAAGTCTTATATAAGTTGGTAAAGAAGTTAAAGGTTGAGTCTAAAACTCATGTAACTCACGAGACATTATTGTCTTACGTATTCTATTTTATGCCATGTATTCCAGGTTAAATGCTATTCTATAATGGGATGAAGTTTAGCTGGAGTGGAGCCCACATTGCTCCTATTTTGGACCTAAGGTTAAATCCTTACTTGCTTACTATGGTTAGTTTTGATATAAATTTGTACACCCACAGTTTTAAATTTGTAAATAATCGGTTTTTGATAAACCGTATTTTTGTATTCATGAAATTTTATGAAAAACCATAGTATTTGCAAACAGTAGAAATGGGGTGTCACAAGTTGGTATCAGAGCCATAGTTTAAGCGAATTAGGATTGGCTTGTTCCACTCCTAGGCTTAAACTCATGCTATAAGAAAGTCAGTTTATGAAAGTATACTATATGAAGTCTTAAATGATTAAGACATTATGTATTATTTAACATAAGTGGATATATAACACTAAGAAGTGTTAAGTTAACGTTTAAAATGAGCAGAAATATGACCGTTAGGAAAATTATATGATATTTTCCGTAACCGTCTAAATTTATTAAAGACTACGTTTATAAAGTAGTAAGATTTCTATTAGTGATCACATGTATTTATATGGTGTTTTTTTTTATAAAGGAACCAGTGTCCCGTGAAACCTTGTGGTAACAGCAGAATCAATAGGTATAGGTGATTATGGTAATATGGGCCCGTATTATCATAATCACAGGATATGTATTGAGACTGGTGGAATCACAAAGGAATAATGGTAATCTGGTGGGTAAAGTTTTAAAGAGAATGATAAGTAAAACGTAGGAATTATATGCCTATGTAATAACAACCAGTAAGGTTATGAGTATTAAGAGTTAGTATGGTGGATAAATACCACTTAGTATAACAAAGTAAAAGAAATAATGTGATAATTAACATTTTAGACGAATTGAAAAATAGTAAAGTATGTGCCTGTAGAGGCGAGAGGAGGTATGAATAAGAGCGATATGGAGAAGAACATGGATACAGATTACCCATACGAGAGTTGTAAGACTCTTACATAAAGACTGTAAATTACCAGCAGAATGTATTAATAATATATAAATTTCTATAAAAAGAAAGAAAAGAAGAAGTGTCCAAATATTGGACAAGTAAATAAGTTGTAAATTTCATGGTGAGTCACGCAAAGTGATAAGTAGCAAGACAAGTGAAGAGTAAATGGAGGTAAAGAATGAGGAACGATCGGTACAGAAGTCCAATAGATTTTTTTTGTGCATAGTCGAAAAGAAAGAAATTCAAGTAAAGCAAGGATATTATGCCTTGTTTATCACATCATGAGAATGTGAAAACCATATTGAAATGGTAAGTCGAATGCTATATTTACATATAGCCTTGAAAGTTGTTGGCGTAAATCGGCCTGTAAAAGGAATGGTATTCAAATGAAGATGCATGTTTATGATGTACCTGGATAGAAGTAACGTCACAATAAGTAAATGTGGATCGATATCCGCAAAGAATATTATTTAATATAAATCAATGGCAGATTGTAACCATTTGTAGGTTACACGAGGCATCACAACATGAAAGGTGATTATGGAGATTTTTGGTTGTCTTCAAGGAATTTTTTTTATAACAAAAGTTAGAATTTAACCAAAGACAAAAGTTAATAAAACTAAAGCTTGAAAGTAGAGCATGTTTACTCAACAAGCATGGGAAGGCAGTTTGAATTGTATAAAGAGATAATTTATTCTTAAAAGAAAAATATTAAAGTTGTCTCAGTACAAATAAAATATTAAGATAAGAGGTACCAGATTTAGTACCTGCAGATAAGAATTTACGAAGAAAAACATTCAAAGTATGAAGTATCATGAAATTGAGTTTGGAAATAGGAAATATTATATGGCTAAAAGTCTCCCAAGATTGTGAGAAATGGCCAGTACATGACTAGTAAACATGAAATACAAAGGAATGTAAACCTGTTTATACGTGCTTATAAATATAAAAGCATGAGAAAGTTTTGAGATATATGTATATATAAAGTATAGAAAGTATAAAGGTGGGTATGAAATTAGTATTCTAATTAGGATACTGCAAGATAAGAAGTAAAAGAGTAAAATAAGGTATTGGGCATACATCGAAATCCAAAAGAATGAAAAATGATGAGAAAATAAATGGCAATTGTGTATCGCCTAGAGATATGTAAGAAGGAAATTTAAAAAGAAACATGAAATATATAATGTTATAAAGAACTATATAGTGAAAAGAAGTTGAGTATAAATGAAAGAATAACGTTATGTGTTAGGCATGTAGCCTTATAACATATGACAGAAATAGTAAAAGATGTAAAAACGAGAAAAAATTATTGTTTTAGCACTAGCTATAACAAGTAAAGAGTAATAAGATATAATGGTAATTGAAGATTAAGACAAGAAATTGTCATGGGACGAAAATGACTAAAGTGTTAATTTGAAATTTTAAACCAAAAGAGCATTAAGTATATAAAACATACATTAAGAACATGTATGTATGTATTAAGAGGTTATTTGAGACAATGGGTTATATCATAATGTCAAGTTGAAATCATGTTATGACTGAATGTATACAAGGTTGGTAAATGAAATTTTTGACAGCTTTGACTTTTATAAGAGTCAAACAGAGAAAATGTGTATTAAAAAAAAAAAAAAAAAAAAATTTTTGAAGCATGTATGAATTGAAAGTGAAATTAGAATAATGAAATACTAGAAGGAATGAATTGAAAACACCAAAGAATCCGCATGGTAAGGTCGAGAAGCTAAGCAGTAATCAAGAGATAGTATTTATTTATAAAAGACTAAGGTGGGACAAGAAACTGAAAGTTTAAATTTGAAATCAAGAAATTAACAGATATGATTGTGAAACCTAATTTCTCCACATGATAGTAATATCGTGAAAAGAAAAATAAGTATGGAACGATACGGGATATGTAAAGAAAGTAGTACATGTAATGTACAAGAAGTGATTAAGAGGAATATGAAAATGTAAATTCATAATCATTGACCAATAATATGATGAGAAGGTAAAAAGATTCAAGACATGTATGAATAGATACATGAAAAATATAGAGTAGAAAATAATGACAGTAATAATTGATTGTAAATGTATGACAGTTAGTAAGGATATGAAATAAAACAAAAAGGAATTTATTCCTTATGTGTGTGACAAGTCGAGAATTTTTAATAGATGACAAGAATAATAAAGTGAAGTTTTAAAAGATCTAAAGAACAATTATGTAAAGATAAGAAGTTGAAAACTTCTAAAAAGGAAAAAAAAAGTTATGATCGAGTAAAATGACCATTAAGGGACAAAATTTATACAAGAAAAAGATTTTTGATGTATTTATAAATTTATAAAAAAATTCGAGACATATATAAATATGTTGAATGGTATTGGAATTTTTATAAGTAAAAGAAGGTGGTGAGTATAATCTCACATGCTTTAATAAAGATATGAAGAGAATTATAAAGTAGATTGTTATTAATGATAAAGTATTGAAGTATGAAACCATTTTGTAAAATAAATTTACAAACGATTGTATATAAACGAAATGAGGTAGAAAGGAAAGTAACTACAATGTAGAGTATGAAATATGAATGAAAGACTAAAAGGATGAGAAAATAGATAAAATGACCGAAAAGGGTATTTTGGTCATTTAATAAAAGTAATGTATTTTTCTTAGAAGCATTATGAATATTATAAGGACAAGAAAGTAAAATTATCAAAGTGATATTTTGGCTAACTGGAAAGATATATAATGTTTTAAGAGATTATGTTAATCCTCTATAAAGGATTGAAAACAAGAACAGTTAAAGAACTGATTACAGAATCAAAAGCAACCAAAGAATGAAAGATTAAAAGATAAAATAATGAAGAATATGCTCATGTATTGGTAAAAAGAAAGTACCTATTAGGTACCAACTTTGGCGGAGAACATGTGAAAAGAAAAGGGAAGTGATTTCCTTAATTTGGTAATGTTACGATGATTCCGAGGACGGAATCCCAATAAGGGGGAGGTAGTTGTAACGACCCAAATTTATAAAATAAATATGTAAAATAAGTTTTTGTGTGATTTAAAGCTTTATGTGCATTTTTATGAGAAATTATGATTGAAAGGGTAATTTAGTCATTTTTTCGCATAAAGGGTAAATTGGTCATTTGACCAAATGTGGAAATTACTATAAACTTTATTTATGATTTAGGACTAAATTGCAAGAATTATTGTTCCAAGTGGCCAAAATAAGTGTTAGTGTCTAAAATTCAAAGAATGCAAGCTTAGGGACCAAATTGCAAAATTTTTATAAATAAAAATAAACATAAAAAGAGTGAATTACCACTCTTTCTCCAGAAGATTGTAGAGGAATCGAGAGAGGAGAGGAAGAAACGGGAAGGAGCAAGAATTTAAGAGCTTCTACAAGAAATTTAAGAAGTTTTTGAAGAATTATAAGGAAATAAGGTAAGAAAATCCCACTATTCATCATCTTCTCCACATAGAACTTGGAAATTCGTGAGATGAAGATCACGAATGTTTCCTGGAGTTCATCTTCATTAAGTCATGCTTAAACAACAACTAAATACACCTAGATTACAAAGGATCCTTGGAATTTTGATTAAAACTTTAGAAATGGATTTTTGAGCTCAAGAACCCTAGAAATTGGGTTTATGGGTTTGAAACTGATTTCCATTGTTTTAGCAAGTTCAAAGGAATATAAAGAGTGTAATAAATCAGTTTTAAACTTGAAAATCAAACAAAATGGTTTTTGGGTTAAAAATGGGCATTACGGGAATTTTTGAAACCTTGGAATGTAATTGATGATTCCATAGTTTAAAACTACAAGTAAGCTGCTATTTTAGGCCTAAAAACGACTTTAAAATGATTAAGGTACATATTAAGGACTTAATCCTCGGACCATATGACCTGCAGCACAAAAATCAGCCAAGGAAAAAGAACCCAGGAAACACACGAGTCGTGTGTTCCATAAGAGGAAAATCACACGAGTCGTGTCCTCCCTGGAATTCATTCTGTCCATTTTTTGAGTTTGGAAATCGATGTTACACTTGTCCGATCGACCCGTAACTCATACCATAGCCTTAAAATGGTATGAAAACATATGGGAAATTGTTAAATCAATAATCCGACCTCGCGGAAAATCACTGTAGCAAGCAGTGGCTAAAAATCAAGTAATTGTCCAAACTTGATTTTGAGATTTTAGCTAGATTGGTCCGATAAACTTCAAACTTGAAACACATGTCTAAAATGGCATAAGACTTCATGGAAAGGTGTTGGAATTAGAATACGATTCCCTGAGACTACTGTAGCAAAATACGTGCAATATACGACTTATTTAAAGTTGATCATTTTAAAGCTATCTACTTATTATGATCAACAAAAGTATTAGAAAGGACTCTAACATGTTATAGAGTCGATTTAAATGTAATTAATGTATCAAATACTATATATATAGGTGCAAGTCAATTAGGTGGACACCGAAAGGGTAAAGAACCGAGGGACGTCTAAATGACTTTCAAGAGTAAAAAGGTGAGTACATGCAGTAGTTTTACCCATTTTGGGGTACATGGCAAGTAAGTATATTTATGATTTCTTCTAAAATCTCTTTATATGATGATATATGCAAGAGTATTATTAATGACTTGTTTATGAAAGTATAATGCTAAAATTGAAGTTATGATTTGGTCTATGAGCCAATTATGTGGAAGTATGTTTGGTCTATGATATAATCATGTGAAAGTATATTTTGAATACAAGTTATATAAGTTTTCAAGTATGAAAGGCATATAGCCACAAGATGTTTAACAAGTATGTTTTGATTACAAACTATAATTATGTTTTTAAGTATGAATGGCATATAGCCATAAGATTTGGAAAGTATGTCTTGTCGTAAAGCTTAGTATGTTATAAAGATATGTTTTTAAACATATGATTTTTATATGAGGAAAGCTATATTTGGCATTTAGCCATAAAAATGTAAAATGGTGAAGTTTGGCACCTAGCCATAAGTTATGTTTATGAGAAATGTTCAAGCAAGCAGCAAGTTTTTATATGACTGGTAATTGTAGCAAGCATCGTTAGTAAGGGAACTATGTTCCAACCTACCCGGGTTAGGTAAGGGATCTACTGGGGGCGAGCCCCATCGCGAAGTAGATTGCCTCAGCACTTCTATGGTAAGGATTGATCCGTTCTTTCTAGCCATAGAGACTTGGGGTATCACTTATAGTGATTAATGCCCTAAGTATAAAAATCCAGCAAGCTTATAAAACCAGTCAAAGAAAGTAAGAACAATGTTATTTTCGTAAAGTATGTCAAAGAACGAATTACTTAAAAAGTAAAGAGTTGTACTATGTTTCTATTATAAAGTTTTGAAAGAATGTAATTATTCAAAATAAGGTTATGAAATGTTTTCAAGAAGTAAAAGTATAGTATGATATTTATATAAAGATTTGACAAAAGTTTATGTTATAAGTCTTATATAAGTTGGTAAAGAAGTTAAAGGTTGAGTCTAAAACTCATGTAACTCACGAGACATTATTGTCTTACGTATTCTATTTTATGCCATGTATTCCAGGTTAAATGCTATTCTATAATGGGATGAAGTTTAGCTGGAGTGGAGCCCACATTGCTCCTATTTTGGACCTAAGGTTAAATCCTTACTTGCTTACTATGGTTAGTTTTGATATAAATTTGTACACCCACAGTTTTAAATTTGTAAATAATCGGTTTTTGATAAACCGTATTTTTGTATTCATGAAATTTTATGAAAAACCATAGTATTTGCAAACAGTAGAAATGGGGTGTCACAGATCGATACTTATGGGGTTTAAAAACCCAGATCCGAGAGTTTTTGCCGAGTTCCAGATATACTACCTTTCAACAAGTTGCTGAAGCAGCAAGATCGAGAGAAAGGGAGTTGCAAAGACAGGAGGAGGAGAGAAGAACCGAAAGAGAAGTTGGAGGATTTAAGAGAAAGTGGGAAGGTAAAGCTGTAGATACTTCTCAGAGATCCATTATCACGGGTTCTCAAATCCGTGGTGAAACCAAGAAGAATGAAGAGAAATGGTGTAAGAAGTGTAGGCGAAAACACATGGGAGAATGCGATTCCCGAAACCCTCCATCAGTTTGTTTCCAGTGTGGAAAGACGGGACATATGGCTCGCCAGTGTACCGAGAGTCGCCCCGTTTGTTTCAATTGTGGAGAGAGCGGGCATATTCGCCCAAATTGCCCAAAGATGAAATCAGAGCCACAAAGAGATTTTCAAAAGACTGGTCAAGGAGGAGGTCGAGATCGAGATGATCGAAGAGATAGGGGTAGTGGTCATGTGAAAACGCGAGCTTTTCAATTGACTGTTGACGAGGCTAGAGATCGGACCGATGTTATCACAGGTATCTTTAGCTTGAACTCTTTTCAAGCACGAGTACTTTTTGATTCGGGTGCATCTGTGTCTTTTATATCAGAGTCTTTTGCTTTTAAACTAGATATTCCATTAGCTGATTTATATGAGAAAATAATAGTAGATGTAGCAGATGGGAGATGTGTTTTTGTAAAGAGTCATTATAAACAGTGTCGGCTTGAAATCTATGGGATTACGTACCCTATAGATCTGAAACCGATCACTAATCATGAGTTTGATGTGATAGTCGGGATGGATTGGATGGATGATAATAGAGGTCAAATGGATTGTCATGAGAAAACACTTTCCATAAAGACACCGAGTGGTTCCCGAATTTTGATACGAGGTGAACGACGTTCCCGAAAAGTACCGATAGTGTCACTTGCCACGGCTAGGAGATATATAGAGAGAGGGGGTGAATTGATTATGGCACATGTGATTAGTGCTGAGTCAAAACATTTCAAAATAGAAGAAGTAGAAGTAGTTTGTGATTATCCCGATGTATTTCCCGAAAATCTTCCTGGCGTACCATCAAGTAGACAAGTGGAATTTGTGATCGATGTCATACCGGGGGCGAAGCCGGTAGCTCGACCACCTTATCGATTAGCACCGTCCGAAATGGAAGAATTAAAGAGACAGTTGCAAGAATTATTGGAACTCGGGTTTATACGTCCGAGTTCGTCTCCATGGGGTGCGCCTATACTCTTTGTGAAAAAGAAAGATGGATCTATGAGAATGTGTATAGATTATCGAGAGCTCAACAAGATCACTATAAAGAATCGTTACCCGTTGCCGAGGATCGATGACTTATTTGATCAACTGCATGGAGCCACGTATTTTTCAAAGATTGATTTGAGATCCGGCTATCATCAATTGAGAGTACAAGAAGCTGATATTCCGAAGACAGCTTTTCGTACGAGGTATGGCCATTACGAGTTCTTAGTCATGCCGTTCGGTTTGACTAATGCTCCTGCTGTTTTTATGGATTTGATGAATCGGGTTTGTCATCCTTTTCTTGATAAATTCGTAATTGTGTTTATCGACGACATCCTGATTTATTCAAAGAGTCGAGATGAGCACAGATTTCATTTGCAACAAATGCTAGATCTTCTTCGAGACGAGAAATTATATGCAAAATTTTCAAAATGCGAGTTCTGGTTACGGGAGATACAATTTCTTGGCCATGTGATAAATGAAGACGGTATAAAAGTAGATCCAGCAAAGATTGAAGCCGTAATGAGTTGGGAACCGCCAAAGAGTCCAATGGAGGTTCGTAGTTTCTTAGGGTTAGCAGGCTATTATCGACGATTTGTAGAAAACTTTTCTCGTATAGCTATGCCCTTAACCAAATTGACCAAGAAGACGGAGAAATTTAGTTGGACTGAGGCACAACAATCAGCCTTTGAACAACTACGAGATAGCTTATGTAAGGCTCCAGTGTTAGCTTTACCGCAAGGAGGGGAGGATTTTGTTCTTTACAGCGATGCCTCCTTAAGTGGTCTTGGATGCGTGTTGATGCAAAAAGGACGAGTGATAGCGTATGCCTCTCGACAACTGAAACCACATGAAAAAGCTTACCCAGTACATGATTTAGAGTTGGCGGCAATAATTTTTGCATTAAAGATCTGGCGACATTATCTTTATGGAGTGCGATTTCAGATCTATACAGATCATAAAAGTCTGAAATACCTGTTTGATCAGAAAGAGTTAAACATGAGGCAAGTACGGTGGATGGATCTACTAAAAGATTATGATTGTGAAATACTTTACCATCCTGGTAAAGCCAATGTGGTGGCGGATGCACTAAGCCGTAAGGAGCCGCCTATTCGAGTCGTATCTGCTCGAATGGGGATTGTGAGTCGACTACCAGAGTTGATACGAAGATGTCAAGTTGAAGCCAATGACCTGAAGAAAGAAAGGATGATTAGTTATGTAGAGAAACTTGTAGAAAATGCACAAGGAATCAAGACTTTCCAAGGGCGAGTTTGGGTTCCAAGACATGGCGAAGCGAGACAGTTATTGCTAGAGGATGCACACTGTACTAGATATTCGGTTCATCCTGGTAGTACACGAATGTATTATACCTTAAAACCATACTACTGGTGGCCGGGTATGAAGCGAGATGTGGGACGATTTGTAGAGAACTGTTTGACATGTCTTCAGGTAAAAGCAAATCATCAAAAACCTTATGGAGCAGTGCAGCCATTGCCAGTACCAAAGAAGAAATGGGATGAGATCACCATGGATTTCATCACCAAGTTGCCTCGGACTCCTCGAGGATATGATTCAATTTGGGTGATTGTTGATAGATTGACAAAGTCTGCTCATTTTATTCCAATCCGAGAAGATTATCAAGTATCAAAGCTAGCTGAGATATATACGAGAGAAATTGTGAAACGACATGGAGTGCCAACTTCAATAATTTCTGATAGAGATAGTCGGTTCAATTCACATTTCTGGCAGAGTTTCCAAAAGCATTTTGGTACAAAAGCTTTATTGAGTACTGCGTATCATCCCCAGACGGATGGACAGTCGGAAAGAACGATACAAACACTTGAAGATATGCTACGAGCCTGCATCATTGATTTTGGAGGCAGTTGGGAAGATCATCTGCCTTTGGTAGAGTTTGCCTATAATAACACTTATCACTCCAGTATACAGATGGCACCTTTTGAAGCTTTATATGGTGCACCGTGTCGAACACCAACCTGCTGGACAGAGATGGGAGAGAAACCATTGGCGGGACCGGAAATTGTAGCTGAAACTGAAGAGAAGATACAAAGCATTCGTGAGCATATGCGGGTAGCCCAAAACCGCCAAAAGCAATATGCAGATAAAAGAAGAAAGCTGTTAGAGTTTAATGTTGGAGACATGGTAATGTTGAAAGTGTCCCCATGGAAAGGAATAATTCAATTTGGCAAGAGAGGTAAATTGAGCGCACGCTTTATCGGACCTTTCCAAATCTTAGAGAGAATTGGAGCAGCCGCGTATAAACTTGAGCTTCCAGATGAACTACGGGGTATCCATAATGTGTTCCATGTGTCACATCTCAGAAAAACATTACATGATAAATCCGCTCGAGTACCTTTAGCTGAAGTTCAATTAGATGAGAAATTAAGATATCAAGAGATGCCAGAGCAAATTCTAGAAAAGAAAGTTAAGAAATTGCGAAATAAAGAAGTGGGATTGGTGAAAGTACAATGGCGACATCATAGAGGATCAGATGTCACTTGGGAAGCTGAAGAGGAGATGCGGTCAAGATATCCCTTTTTATTTTAGAAGATTCCGAGGACGGAATCTTTTGAAGGGGGTAAGTACTTGTAATACCGTGTTATTAAAATTTAAAGATTTTTGAGCTAATCCTAGTGTAAATAAGATTAAATAGGTTGTTATATGAATTAAGATGGTTAGAAATCCAATTGAGTAAAGTTTAGGTTTGTAAAATGTCAAATCTGAGCTACACGGGTCGTGTAAGGTCACACGGGTCGTGTAGAAAGGCTTGAGAAACAAAGCAGTAACCATTTCAGACCTACACGGGTCGTGTAGTTTCACACGGGTCGTGTAGCTCCTCTTCAAAAAAATTACCGAGGCTAGGTTGGATCTCACACGGGTCGTGTGAACCAACACGGGTCGTGTGAGTCTGTAAAAATTGAAGCTAGCTTGCTGTAGGCCTCACACGGGTCGTGTGAGCCTACACGGGTCGTGTCGCGCACCCAGGGCTGTTTTAAATTACGGGTTTTCCTTCATTTGGGTCATTTCCAATTCAACCAAAACCCTCTCTAAACCCTAGAATTCGATTTCTACCCTTCTAAGTCGAGAATTGAGCCTATCTTTCACAAATTGAAGCTAGAGATTTGTTCCTTGAGCTTGAAAGGTAATCCTCCTTGATTTTTATCTTATTCCAACGGTTGAATCATTGGATTTGAGATAGTTCCTTGTGGTTTTGATGAGCCACCTTCAACAAACACGAATTAGAGTGAGTTTATTAGATTATGGTGTGTATGTGAGTTCAAATTCGAGATCCAAGCTAAAGAAATGTTGATTTTTGCATTTCTAGGGTTACATGTGTTTAAATGATAAAATTGAAAGCTACAACTTTGATATTATTGCTATCCTTTGATAATAACTTGTTTCAGTGATACAAGTTCCTTGATTTTGATGAATATTGAGTGTGGTTAAGATTATTCTTCATTGAGTAATGAAAATGAATTGTTATACTACAGCTAAGACTAGGCAGGAGCATACACGAGGTGCAGGAGTTCCACATATCGACTCAACTTCAGGTGAGTAGTTATTTATTGATAATTATACTTTGATCTGATGTTGCTTACAGATATGAAGTAAGCTATAATTTGATTTGGTTGATTATAACTAAATTTTGAGTATATAGAAGAAAGAGGAATAGTGTGTGAGACACACTATGGACTGAGATAGTCCATTGAGATATAATCAAATGAGATGATAAATGATATGATTCAACTAATCTTAAATTACTCACTGAGCTTTCATAGCTCATATATTGTTTGTTATTGTTGTTTGTATTAGGTTCTGGTAGTGGTGACCGCGGGAAGCAGAATATAAATGGATAGCTAGACTTGGACTTGGACTTTGATGTAGATTTTACTTTTGTTATCTAAATATGTAAAGAAACCCGGTTTTGTTTAATAGTCGTAAACCTTTTGATGTAAATAGCTTAGAACTTAAACTATGCTGTTGATAACAATCTTGTGAAACTTGTTACTCTTTTGGGATTATACCTTTGATATATATATATATATATATATATATATATGTTTGACTAAATCAATTGGTATATCCTAAATTTGAGGAACCGGGTGTTACAATTTGCATAAAACCTATCACTTCTGGCAGCAACAGTTCTCCAGAGCATGCTGCATAGACCAACTTTCTGACGGTAGCAGGCCCTGAACTTGTGCCAAGGGTACACTTCGCTTCCGAAGTAGCTTAACCCTTTTATTGACATCTCGACTCTCTCCATCTGATCCATGTGGAGATTCTGCTTTACAATCCGGATTGAAGCGAAGGCTGTTCCTTGGTCCGGATGATGCCTTCCTGTAGACGATCTTAAACTAGAGTAAGACAATGAGGAATATACCAGACTCGTGATACCTACTTACAACTGATCGATCTTCGCTTCGCATCTCATGATCATCCGAAGCGGAGCTCACATTCTTGGTCGAAGAAACTAATCTAGACGAAGCAAGACCTCCAACCGTACTGACATTCATCGCCTCGGTTTGGTTGCTTCAGACAATTGATCTTCTTCGGTCGTAGTGACTCCTTGGTTTGGATTTAGCACCACATACTCAACATTAACAACATCTACAATAGGGGTTCATTGAGCTAAAGAAGTTTGCCAAAGTCATGTAAGTTCCCTAGCATAGGAGACCCAAGTTCTAATCTTGAGGCCTCCAGTTAAGGTTGGATATGAGAAGGATTTGCAATGCGGTTTAAATCACCAATATCCACTAATCGTTGTTTCCAAATACGATTGTCGGTTGACATCTCTTCTAATTCGTTGACACGAGAAGCAAATTGTTGTGTAGAGGAATCAATATCTTGACATAAGCCAAGAGGCAGATCTTGTGCCACTCCACCTGGTCATATGAAACTGGCATGCATCCTGGCTCCTATGGAAGTTTCTGTCACACCCCGATCCTTGGCGGAATCGATCAAGGCGTGATATATTGTTCAAAGTCTCATGACAACTATGTTATAATATGATTAGATTCAATTAAGTACTAAGTATGCAAACAAGATCCACAACATACAAATACAAATCCAAATACAACAACATTTATTACATCAAATTTAAATAGTCTTGTGGGTTTCTAAGGTACACCCTACTTTTCATCAACTTCATTTTTCAAATCTGCATCATGGATAAAAACAGGTCAACTACGAGAGTTGGTGAGTAATCTAGTTTTATTAAAGAAAATTGTGAGTTTGAATAATTTGAAATTTGTTTTCTTTTGAAGTTGGCAAGCAACTGTTATTGAGATAACAGTTTATAAATCAAAAATTGATTAACAAATGATCACAACAACAATAAGTCCTCACCCTATATATGCATATATATATGTATATATATATATATATATATATATAGGATGGAGCATCTAATCATCATACACACTCAACCACGTGCAATCAATCACCTTAGCGTCCCAAGGCGGGGTGGTCAACCCAATAGCGCTATTATTGTCCATAACGTACCTCAAGAATACGGGCATAGTCATGGAGATTAGACTAAAAATGATAATGCACTACAAGTACATGTAGCGTAAACAAACAATAATTATACAAATAATGATTCAAGTATAAATGTCCCAACAATGAAGTTGAAAACATATTAGAACCACATGATACACCCCAAAAGTATTGAAAATTATAAAATATGGGGTAGATTACTCACATTAGTCCAATAAGGAATGCGCGTGTTGTACGATAGACGACTCGAGTCAAAATATCGTAGAACCTAATATAATTAATAGTTTTGGCTTAGGAATCGATAAACGGGAATATAGTATTAATAAAAATAATTAGACACATATTCTTATATTAGATGAATTAACAATAATCCAAATTTTGTTTTGAATATTAATGTATTCATATGTTAAATGAATTTTAAATTGAATTAATTACTTTCCTTAATTAATTTATATCTTCACATTAGGCAAGATTTTAATAATTTCTTGTTAAAATAATAATTAGTCAAATTATAAGTATTTACAGATTTTATATATTATAAACAATTATTTATATGAAATAATCATTAAAAATGCATTTTTACATGCTTAGATATTTAGGAAAATGGTTTTAAATACTAAACAGTAATGAAACATTCTGAAATTATCAGAAAATCATTATTTCATAAAATAGTAATTACTGTAAAATTTTCATATTTTTCTTAACTGCTTTAGTATTTATTTAGTATTTTAATAATTAAACCACAACAAAATTCGGGAAAAATAATAAATGCTTCCCAAAAATTATGGAAAAATTAACCATAGTTTTCTAAGATTATATTTAGTCTACTGTAAATATTTTGGATATTTTGGACTATGGGAAGTATTTCTTATGTTTTTCATTATTAACTAATCAATAAAATCATAAATAATAGGAAAATATTAAGAGAAATTCATTAGACTTTTTATGTATGATTAACATGTTATATATGATATTCTGATAAGGTTTTATAATTTTTGGACATGTGTAGCTGTTTATTATCAATTTAAACCATTAAATAATCATTAAATCAGGAAAAATAAGCAAACATTCTTAAACAAATATGTAAATTTTGTCATGGAGTCTTTAAAATGTTAATAAGGTGCGAAAAATATAAAATATAGTTTTTAACATATATAACTATATTTTTCAATTTATTTATCTACAACAAAATAAAATACAAAATAAGCATCAAACTGTAATATAAATGCATGAAACTTTATAAATCCACTTTACTCAATATATGGGTTTTCCAAAATTTTCCCAGAATTTATTGACTGCAAAAAGTATTTTATGTGAATTATTTCCCTATTTTATTGCAATAATTATAGTAATTCAATAAAAATAAGTTATTTTCTGAAAATTTTCAGAACTTCTTATTTTATTGATGGGATCCCGAGAAAAATCAGGTTTGTGCATAAAATGAGTTTTAGATAGTTTGGTGGATTTAATTTGTTTCATTCATGAATTTGAGACTTTTAACAACATACATTGATGAATGCTTCAAGAGGGATGAAGATTTGAGTATATTGGAGTGTTCTTGGCTGAAATATGAAGATTTCTAGGAGGAATTTCGAGATTGAGAGTGAGAGGAAGAATAGATATGGTTTGAGTGGTGATGAGAATAATATGTTGGGAGAAAAATGAAAGGAAAGATGATGGGAGGTGTGAGTGGGAGACAATGGGAATAACCTTTTGCTTTTGGTGGTCTTCATAATTTTCCACTAACACAAACATCTTTTATATAATATATTAATTAATATAAGAGTTTTATAAAATTTAATGTAGAGTTTATAAAAATAGAGTTTTATAAAAGATAGGTTATTATTTGATTATAACAATATACTTTGATTTGAAGTTTAATTATAGCATTCAAGTTTGATTCTTTTAATTTAATTAGAGCATCATACTTTGATTTGATTTTAATATGGTATCATAATTTAATTTGATTATAGTTATAACGTTATACTATGCTATATTGCTATTAGCGTCAATTTATATCGTAGTGTAAGGGTTTTGATTCTATTAGCATCGAGAAATCTCGAGTAGGGTTTATTAAATTTCCAATTGGGTTGGGTTGACCCGAATCCATTTTAGGCGGATGTCACAGTTTCCAAACTCAAATTCAAAATGAGATCTTCCATCTTGATTAGCATGGTAGGTAGGCATGAAAGATGAGGCAAAGAATGTTCCGCATCTCCCCGGCTAGGGCAAAACCCCGATCCGACAATACGAGCCGACCAGAAGAAGCCTTCGACTAGTCTGCCCGCCGTTTGGTTTGAGGGCCTACATCGACTAGGCTTCCCGCTGACTGAGGGAAGCCCACTAGGCATAAAGAAAACAGAGGATCCCCATGCCAAAGCAGACATCTTTCTTGGCTATCCTTTTGGCCAAATCTTTTCTCTTTCATATATGATTCTTCTTTAAAACCATTTACACTTCTAGGAGTATCAGCGCAGCTTCGATAGGACATGGTTTCTCGATTCTTCAATGAAAGCCTTCATGAAAGCTGCAACAGGATAAAGGATATCCTCTCTTCTCGCTCATTCTAATGAAATAGGTTCGTTAAAGCCAATTGCTCAAATTCTGTTTTAGATTTCTATTCCGCTCCTACCGGTGCAGAACTCTTAACCTTTCTAGGACCCTCTCTACGGTGAGGTGCTGCTCTACTCTTTCCACTTGCTCCCTCGTGTATAGTAGTTGTTTCCGATTAGACTAAGAACCTTCCGTCTAAGAAATCTCCTTAACTTCTCCCCCTGTCATGTATTGGCTCGCTATTAGAAAAACGTTTATGTAATTGGAAAAATGGTTACGGTTGCGGAAACTAGAGAAAGTCGGGAACCATCGGTTACCTTTTGAATCAAAGTAGCGACGAGCCTAGTATTATGACTACATGGGGAGAAGCAAAGCTTATTGGAAAAAACAGATCAGAAGATTCGGAAATGGAATCCACATATTAACGATTCTGAAGAGAGAATCTTTGATGTACGTTGCATCTTTCAACCAAAGCTTAATGGTTTCTTCTGGAAATGTTGGAATAAAAAACCAATGTCTTTCGTATAGATTGAGACTTGTAGCTACCCTGCTTTATAGGGGGACTCAAGCAAATTCCCTCATCTTTCGCAACTCGATTCCATCATCTATAAGGACAATGGGAAATACGAATCTATAACGCCCCAAAGTTGGTCCATTTTTTTTAAAACATAATAACATTAAAAGCACAATGGCGCTATCGCTTAAACATGGTTGTTATACTTCATGTCTATAAGACATGAATGTCAAAAATAAAGTTCAACCAAACATTTAGTTTACAAGTTTACAACCAAGGGCGTTACGAATTTATATCAAAACAAACCATAGCAAGCAGAGAAGGATTAAATTATAACATCAAAAGATGAGAGCTATGCTTAGCTCCACTCCATCTAGTCTTCCCAAAACATATCTAGCATTTCACTTTGTCATCCTACTCTTGCGAACCTGGACCTGGGATACATGGCATAAAAATGAAATACGTAAGACAAAAATGTCTCGTGAGCTACATGGGTTTTAGACTCCAAAACATTTAAAAGCATAATATGAATTGTTTTCAAAACCTTTGTACCAAATCATATCATATCTCTTGCTGAAAACATTTAAAACTGTTAACTGAAACATGTCATCATCTTGCTTGTAAGCTTTTCATAATAAGTTGTCATCATAAAACTTTTTTTATTTAAGCTGGACTGGTAATCAATCATAAATAGGTTTTTATACTTAAGTCATTAATCACTTAAAGTGATACCCCAAGTCTAGGCTAAGATGGAAAGAACGAAATCAGTCCATCCTAGCATCATAAGCTTTAGGACATCTACTTCGCGACGGGGTTGGTACCACCCCAGTAGATTCCTCTAGGTTCCGTTACGGGAACATCATGGCCCGGGCACAAAGAATCATGTTCTTTGTTCATAGTGTCTTGCATAGCTGCATTCATTCATATCTTAAATACCAGTCATAAAAAGTAAACATAATATGGTTTGACATCAAATTACTTGCTGAAATCACATTAAGGCTAGTGACAAACCAATCTTTTCAATTCCATTTCAATTTGATGTCAAATCACACTTTCCAAAACATATTAGGCTTAATGCCAAATCTTGCTTTCAAATCATTGTGACATACTGCCAAAAATACTTTTCAAATAACTTTCAAATCGTTATGGCTTGATTGCCAAATCATGCTTTCAAATCATAGTATGAGACTTTTAAAAAAAATCATGTCATAGGTAAATAAATTTTCATAACATTTCATACTCGAAAATCACGTAAACTATAAAAACATTTTGCCATGTACCCCAAGGAGGGAAAATGCCACATGTACTCACCTCGGTCCGCTAGTCTTTGCCTCTACTTGCTTCCACGCACTCCTTAACTTCTATATTGATATAGAAGATTAGTATTATATTCAAATATTAACATACTACATATGTTAACTAAGTCTCATAACTACAACATTTATCAAAAGAGTTCATACTACCATTATTCTAAAAATATTCAATTTTAGTCCATTAATAAGCTAAACGTTCTTCTAAGTGAGAATTCCCTTTTTATGGTCAAGTTTGACCAAATCCAACAAGCTAACAATTTTATTCCTCATTTTACCCAAAACTCCAAGTTTATAAACTAAGCATCAAAACAATTTGTTTTTTATTAAATCTTTTATACTTGTGTTCTTGAGACCTCAATGACCAATTCCATTCCAATCTTCCTTTCCAATTCCCATGTCTAACATTCATGTGTAAGGAAACATTATTTCACCTAATTTAGCGAATATTAACTCAAAACAGAAACTTTTCACATAAAACCCCATTATAAGTGATAAATATTCCATGATTCTTCACCAATCCAACATTTGTTAACATGCATGTGAAAAATCCAACTAAAATCAGTTGACATCAAACATAAACCCAACCATAGAAGTTATAGAACTATAATTTCTTCATCTTTTCAACTAATAGCCAACATGCAAGAAGGAATTCAAACCCAATATTCAATATTTTCATTCCACAGGAAGTTTCTGATTCATAATCGTGATATAGACCAACATCCAAGCTCAAATTCAACATGCATGTGCAAATTTTCAGACTAAAACTTAGGTTTGAAGGGTCAATTTATACCTTTTCTGATTTTTGCTCAAAACCTTAAAAACTTCTGAAATTAGGTTGAATGTAGCTTGAAATCGGACCCAAAAACCATCCTTTGAACCCCCCTTTTCCGATCGCCGGCCCTCACTACCGCTGCTACGCCGGAATCTGACAACGCCTAGTGATATCAAGTATTTTAGGCGTTGTTGAGCCCTATTCTTGATGAAATTATATCAGATATATCTTGGTATTCTCCACTTTTCGTGCCAGGAATTGTTTGGAAGAAAAGAATGAAAACAGGGACTAAAAGCGTGCAAATTGGAAAAGTTTGGAGAGGAATGAAAAATCAAGGAAATACGTACGCGTGCCGCGGGAATTAACAACGCGCGACGCGGATCAAAGGAGGTGAACCAAATTTAAAGGCCGAGAAAACGGGATCTGATAAGTACGCGTGCCGCGGGATCCTCATATGCGCGGCGCGGCTGCGGTAAATTTCAACTATAAATAGAGGCATTTACAGCCGAAAACCCGAGCAAAACCCTGGTGAAGAATCGACCGTAGAGGCTCTTTGACTCCAAGAATTCGTTTTCAGCAACCATCTTTTGGCATTTCAGGTTTTATAATTTAATTTCCTTTTGGTAATAAGTAGCAATTGTAGCTAAGGTCTTTGGGAGTGACAACCACTGACTTGAGCACTTTAGTTTTCTGTTTTGCATCATTGGTTACTGTATTGGACCACTGGAATTCAGTTTTGGTTAATGAAAATCATTTGGTTACAATTAATCTTAATTTTTCGGTGTTTTGATGCTTGTGTTTGATTGTGTTTGTTGGGGTTGTGTTTGGATGTTATTTTGACCGTGTTTAGGACTGTTTCCCTTGCTGAAATCAGTAGCCAACTAGGTTAGCTTTAGGTATTGAACTTTGGCCAGTAACTGTTCAGTTGGGCTGTAGCTATTGGTTTAGGTTATACCTTCTTTTGTTTGGATGTTTTGGATGCCTTTGATTGCTTCTGATTCAGAGATGCACTTCTGGTTTCAGAAAGTAACTAGGATTGTTTGAGTTGAGTTTAGCTTATGTTTGGATTGACCTTGTTTGGTTATTGCTTTTGGGTAGTTGAGAATTTAGAAACTATAAGTCCTCCGACTGTAGCGTGTGTCACACCCCCAAACCACGATGGCGGAAACGTCGAAGAATCTTCTAACAATACTATCTAGTGATATAGAGATCGAGATATGAGTTGTGAGAAAATGAGAGGATTTGAGCCTCTATTTATAGTAGGTTTATTTTCGTATAGCGGCCCTCAAGATATAGATATTTGACATTTATAGCCTTTAGAAATTGTTAATGACAAAACATACCCTTAAAATACTCTTTAAATAGATTTAATAGTTTTTATATAAAATGAATGATTTTTGTTTATAAAAATATGATCTACAAAAATCGTAGTTTAATAATATCAACTTTTTAACTAAAAGTCTTTAACGAATTAACGAAAGGGTATTAGTTGTAAGTTTAATAAAAATATAGGGGTTAAATGTAAATACAATTTCATTTTATAGAAAAAGAAAATATTAAATATAGAACTAATATCAATAATATTAAATTTTGACGTCAGATTGTTCGTATCGACGATACCGTTTTGACGGTAATTTTTCCGTTTTATAAAACGTCATAATATTATCGATAAATTTAAAAATACGTATTGAATACGTAGTGTTCGAAATGAAAATACAAATTATTTGAGGGTAAATTGTGTAAAATTGATTAAATAATGAAGTGGGGCCCACTTTATATAAAATAAAATTAAAATAAAATAATAATTTTTTTTTTCAAACTTCACAATTTCAAACTCCACCAACCGGTGGACAGACTTTTTTTTTAATAAATATATTATAATAATTAAACGTCGCTTTCAAGTTAAATTAAACGTTTTTCTATCATAACTTTTTATATATAACGTTTGTTAAAAGTATAAATATAAATTCGGGACCGTCGTAATTTTATCTACGTTTTGATATAAAATTTGTAATATTCCGAAGAGTTTTAAATTTTTACTGTTCACTATTCACGTCGGTCACTATTCACGACGTAAATTTGTTTTTTTTCTATAAATTAAAAAAACATCTAGCTTAGCACTGTTTGTTCGTATAATTAACATACTTAGTATTATAATATCAAATAATACATCGTAGAGATTATGAAATTTACATTTCAATATATTGACCTAACGTACGCTCTGGTTGACTTGAGTTGACTTTCGTTAACTAATTTGACAGTTGTCACATTATCTACCCGTTAGAAGGAATTTCGTCCCGAAATTTAGCACTTTGAATGGATTCTCAAGGGTTTGGAAAGAGATGTGGGTATTGTTTGTTTGATCTGGTCCTCACGTTCCTAGGTAAATTCAGGTCCTTGCTTGGCGCTTCCCAGTTTTCAATTTCTTTGGTTTTGGGGTGTAATGCTGTAATATTTTTGGTAAGTAAACTTGAGCTAATAAGAGTCACTAGGTTGTTATATGACTTAGGAGGATTAGAAACTCATTTAGAAGGAGTTTAAACCTTAAAGATATCAAAGAGGAGTTACACGGGTCCTCCCGGGTTGTGTATTGAAACTGTTTTAGCCTTGTAGGAGTTACACAGGTCGTGTTTATGAAAACGGTTTGTGTTCTAGTTACCATAACATCCAGTAGTATCCAGTAGACTTACACGGGTCAGTTTCGGAGTATGGGTTGGATTTTAAAAGTGAACGACGCTAACTTTAAAGGTTAATGTTGCTAACCTGCTTCAGGGGAGTTATTCGGGCAGTGAACCAAAAATTCCCTAGGCGATTTTCAGAGCAAAAGATGTGAAATTTTTGTCATTTTGATCAAGGGTTTTGCGTAGAAAAAGTTTGGGATGGTTGGATTTAATACCCGAAATGCATTCTCGAGTTCTTAATTGACAAGGGTAATGATCTTGAGTGTTAGGATTTCAAACCCTAGATGTCCAAATCTGAAAGTATGCATTGGTGCACCTCATATGTAGGTTGCTAATATATGTCGTATCGAGTCCTTGTTACAATATTGTGATGTTTTAACAGTTGATTTGGTAAAATCATGAAATTAGGAGTTTCGCTTTGATAACATATGGAATTCTCTAATTGTGATTTGTATTAGCTATTGATTTCTTAATCA
This sequence comes from Cichorium intybus, assembly GCA_023525715.1. Classification (NCBI taxonomy): domain Eukaryota; kingdom Viridiplantae; phylum Streptophyta; class Magnoliopsida; order Asterales; family Asteraceae; genus Cichorium; species Cichorium intybus. Next base: position 137,211,750 of record CM042011.1, on the reverse strand, counting down.
TTTGAGTTAAGTATTATGGAAATGCCTAAGCATGTTTAAGATATGATATGTGATGTCATTTTACAGTTGATACTAGTAGGAAGGAAGGAATCATATAAGATACATGTGAACCACGAGTTCTACAGATACTTGATGAGTAGGTTCTAATTCATTATTTATGACTAGATTATTATATAATTGAATTAACTATTCTTTGAACTATTTTCGTTATCAGAAGATATATATATTTAAAAAAATGTCTTTTCGTTATCCCATCCTCATCGGAGTCAAGCCGCGAATTTGGAAAAAGGATATCAATTAGGGTAGTGAAAAGATTGCACCTACTGTAGATATTTTGAATTTCGGTAATAAGAACGTGGGTTGTCCTTTCAGTTCCAGCTGTAAGATACTATATAAACGGGTATGTAGTATCATCCATATCTACATCTTTTCAGTCTCATCCTTTCCTACTATCAGTTTATTCTTATATAATCTCAGATTTCTAAATCGAGGTATGGAAAACATATCTCCTATGGATAATTTGTCAGACTCTGAGCTGAATTTCTTAAGGGAAGAGGGTACCTCCCTATCGTTTAATCAGATACCTCCACTGGGGTTTGGTAATTATAGTATCCTAAACTCCTTTTATTTCTTATTCCTTTTTCTAGCATTTTGTTTTTTGTTTTAAATTATGTGAGGTATAGATTTTCCAGATATATTACAGCTGGCTCAACCTCAAGATGATCTTGAAGTTTTTCCTCTGATGAGTATTCTCCCTGAAGATCCACTGCCTTTAAATCAAGACATCGTTGTTGGGCAATCTCAATATATACTTCCAGGTTAAGTCATTTTGTTAAGCTTTATGTTTACTTTGCTTAATTATCTAACATACGTTATACACAGATCCATTTGTAGATGATCTTACTAATGATAATCTAAGCATGAACGTGCCCATACTGCATAGTGGAGTAGGTCTAACAAATCAGGGGTTTCAAACTGACATTCAAAATCAGGATCCAATACAGCCGATCCATGATGACACTATCGGGCTCGCTTCAACGAATCTTGAGTCCGTGGGTGGTTTTCAATATCAGGATCATTTTCAATTGATCCAAGGTAACTTAGAAAGTTTCAAGAATGAGAATTCTGGGTTTATGGTTGATTTTGGAAATCAAGAACTATTACCCATAATAGGTAACAATGAAAGTGTTAGTGATCAGGATCATACACAATTGATCCAAAATGAAAACGTTTCAACCTCGATTCCAAGAACCTTTGAAATTCATAGAAAAAAGGGGTTCTAGACATGCGTTGAGTAAGGAAACAATATCCATGCATTTTGACAAGCCCATTTTGGAAGCTGCAAGGAAACTCAACATTGGATCAACACAGTTGAAGCAACGCTGTAGGAAGTTAGGCATCAAAAGTTGGCCTCGACGAAAGATTAAGAGTCTACAAACTCTTATTAACCATACTCAGGTTAAGAATTGTATTTCTTTTCCCCAATTTTAATACCATGAGATTGTAATGACTGAAAGTATTTATGCAACAGGAATTGGATAATAATCCTAGTAAAGCAGACGTAATACTTGGTCTAGAGAACGAGAAAAGAGCAATAATCGATGGTTCTAGTTCGAAGATAACTGATACCACAAAGAGATTGAGGCAAGCTGCCTTTAAGGCTGTTTACAAGAAAAGAAAGGTTCAGAAGAGGGAGGAAGCTTCATCAGGGACCCATACACAGTAGCAATCTCTGCCTTCTGTTTCTGCGATGAGTGGTTTTAACCATGATTTTCTCAAGATCGCAAGTGAAGAGAACCCAGAAGACTTGGCAGGTGACTTAGCCCGCCTTCGGCTTTCAGATTGAATTTCTACCAATATTAGTTTAATGGAACTGTTGGTAGGGATGATGGAAGGTTTTCGATAATAGTTATTGGTCAGGTATTATCGAATTGTCATGTCTACTATGTAAGGATAGGGGTATAAGAGGTACATAAAGTGTCTAGATGTATGGTTCTATAGTATTATAAAATACTCCTGTAGTATTTTAGATTTATATTTTGTTTTAGAGTTTCTTTGTATATGGTTCTTGGTAAGTTTTTAGACTTGTTGTTCACTACGACTATTTCTAAGTACATGTTAGTCATACCTTGGACAAATACAGTTGATCAGGCTCTATTTGTCCTAGGTATGATTACATAACTAACTAGGCCTATTTGTAGTGTTCAACTCATCTTATTACTCTTGTATTGTTCTGGTTATGACACTGTTCTAGTATGTATGTACTTGTACTTATACTTTATAAAAATATCATTGTATTTTAAAGTATACCTTGTACAGATTGTTTTAGAGAGTTTTAGTCCCATTGTATTTATAGTTGTATATCTTAAATGGATTGATATACTTAGTTCACTATAAACAATGCTCTGATACCAATTTGTCACACCCCCAAACCACGATGGCGGAAACGTCTGAGGGTGGATGACTTCATGAACAGTATCACAACAACGTTTGTACAATAGTGATCAAAGCAAACACATCCATCATATACATAATTGTAAATGTTACAAGAGTTCAAAAGATTGTATGTTTTAAATACAATTACAATATGATATCAAAATACATAGTATGACGTCATAGCGACCCATCGTCAAAGGTTGTAGTTACCTTATCAATTTCCTGAGAATACAAGTAGTTTGAAAGAGTGTCAACATTACGTTGGTGAGTTCATAAGATTTTTGTATGAGAAAATCCATAATCATTTTTCCTTGTAAAAGGATAGTGTTTGAAACCAGAAAATCCAATATTTTCTAATAAATAAGTCGTAGTCTTAAAACCCAAAGACCGAGAATGTATAAGTATTTCTATACTTGAAAATAGTATTACATAGTTTTATTCTTGTATGAAACAGTGTAAATAGATGTTTACTCGTAGACCAATCGTAGATTTAATTCTGTAAAACTCATATGTATAAGTAAACCATACTTATATTTATATAACTGATAAAACATAGTTTTAATTTCCATAGAACCGGTGTGTATAAGTAAAAACCATACTTATAGTTGTAACTTGTTAAAATGTAGTTTTAATACCATAAAACTTGTATGAGGAGTCTCTTTCCTTGAAAAAGGTAGTATTATAATCCAAGAAAATCCAATATTTTCTTATGAATGTATCCAAGTCTTAAAAACCCAAAGACTAAAATGTATAGTGTAGTTTGTAGTATAAAGGCATTGAAAATGTATATTTCTACGTAAACAATTTATAAAATTGATTTCCCATGCGAGACGCCCTATAACCATACTGTGACCATGTAGGCCTGCTTCGACGTTCTTCAGGCGTCGGACTGTTATGACATTTGTCACCTCAGACCCGTCGGTCTAGCTGTAGCTAGCAGCTCAGATACGGGGTTGTCAATCCCGTATAGATCTATACACAAATATCACGCTCTCTTACCGAGACTCTGGTTATAAATTTCAAGACTTATAGTATGTACTTAAATAAGCATTGTGAAGACCCGTCTCACAAAAATGTATGTATCAATCAACTTGTTTACGTAAAGTTTGTATATGAAAAACACTTGTAATTGCCCATTATCATTTTTCCCATGATAATATAGTAATGTATAATAATTATATATTTGTATATAATTATTTGTCTTGTTCTAACCGTTATGGTAACATTTGTATCCACAAACTATTCCTATAATAGTTTATTTTTGGTATTCTGTCGTGAAAAGCATATATTTACGAATATATGTGAAATAACTTATTTAAATGGTTATAAACAACATCTTTTAAAATATTTTCCATAATAGTGGTGTAATAACTTGGTTATACTATTTATTAATTCCAATATAATATTCCATGACTATCAAATAAAGAACAGCCAGGTAGAAGATCAAATGGGGAGGCAGGACCCTTTCAGCGTATAAGCCTTTCGGAAATCCAGCAACCTAGCCCAAATGATCGGCCTAGACACCGCTCTCGTAAGTAGATCATTCGATATTATATTTTGGAACTATAATTGAATTGTTATCATAATGATGTTTACAAAATTCACATTTTGTTTACTATTGTTACAAATGAGTATAAATAGCTATTTTTACAGTATAACTTGTATTCTCCCCCTTAAAAACTTGAATAAAGATAAAAAGAAGGGGTATGAACTCACCTCAATGTCGACTAGAATCTTATCGCCAATTGTTGTTAGATCGTCTGACTCTTCCTGCTTCTAACTCAAACTCTCTATATTTATAACTGAAATATCTACTTCTAACGCTCATTCTTCGTATATTTCTATATATATATCGAAGAATCTTCTAACAATACTATCTAGTGATATAGAGATCGAGATATGAGTTGTGAGAAAATGAGAGGATTTGAGCCTCTATTTATAGTAGGTTTATTTTCGTATAGCGGCCCTCAAGATATAGATATTTGACATTTATAGCCTTTAGAAATTGTTAATGAGAAAACATACCCTTAAAATACTCTTTAAATAGATTTAATAGTTTTTATATAAAATGAATGATTTTTGTTTATAAAAATATGATCTACAAAAACCGTAGTTTAATAATATCAACTTTTTAACTAAAAGTCTTTAACGAATTAACGAAAGGGTATTAGTTGTAAGTTTAATAAAAATATAGGGGTTAAATGTAAATACAATTTCATTTTATAGAAAAAGAAAATATTAAATATAGAACTAATATCAATAATATTAAATTTTGACGTCAGATTGTTCGTATCGACGATACCGTTTTGACGGTAATTTTTCCGTTTTATAAAACGTCATAATATTATCGATAAATTTAAAAATACGTATTGAATACGTAGTGTTCGAAATGAAAATACAAATTATTTGAGGGTAAAATGTGTAAAATTGATTAAATAATGAAGTGGAGCCCACTTTATATAAAATAAAATTAAAATAAAATAATAATTTTTTTTTTCAAAATTCACAATTTCAAACTCCACCAACGGTGGAGAGACTTTTTTTTTTAATAAATATATTATAATAATTAAACGTCGCTTTCAAGTTAAATTAAACGTTTTTCTATCATAACTTTTTATATATAACGTTTGGTAAAAATATAAATATAAATTCGGGACCGTCGTAATTTTATCTACGTTTTGATATAAAATTTGTAATATTCCAAAGAGTTTTAAATTTTTACTATTCACTATTCACGTCAGTCACTATTCACGACGTAAATTTGTTTTTTTCTATATATTAAAAAAACATCTAGCTTAGCAGTGTTTGTTCGTATAATTAACATACTTAGTATTATAATATCAAATAATACATCGTAGAGATTATGAAATTTATATTTCAATATATTGACCTAACGTACGCTCTGGTTGACTTGAGTTGAATTTCGTTAACTAATTTGACAGTTGTCACAGCGTGACACTACTAATTGGTAATCTGTCATCTGGTCTAACCACGAAGCTCCTGCGGATCGACCCTGACTACCACTGTGCTAGTGTGTGTGTTAGGTTTTTCTTATTTTTGACCGCACGACGACCTAGGCGTGTCAAATTTTGGCACCGTTGCCGGGGAGCTGTGCGCTTAGATTAGGTGATTTGTAGGACTTAGCTTCTGATTTTTGATGTTTGATTTTAGTTCTTTGAATTCTGGTATGTGTACGTCTTCATAATGGGCGATTACATGTACCCGGATCAGTATTATGAAGATTATGAAAATCCGGCCGACACCTATTACGAGGATGATTGCTACAATGGATCATCCGATGATAATGGATGGCGGACCGAGGAGTCATCTCAACCTGAAAATTCTGCAACTTGGGCCCAACTTTGGGTACTCTGGTATAACACTCACCAAGAACAGAAGGACCAGGCTATGCTCTTTTAAGATTGCAAGCTTCTTTAGATAGGTTAGAGGAAAGTTGGAAATGTTCACCACCTTCGCCAGAACCGGAGGCGAGTGATTTTTATACCAATAATAATGTGTGTGAACTTGCATCACCTGAATATGTGATGGAAGGGCATGCACCGTGGGAAAGTCAAGAGACCACTGAGATGGTCGAAACGGGTGTTGAGGAAGAGGTTGTAGGTGACAATGCTACCTCCGACTCAACAACTTTTGATGTTTTTCATGTTTTTGAAAATGTTGATAATGTCGAGCTGGTGATAAGTGAATCCATACCATCACCAGACAATTTAGTTAATGAGGATGTTGTGGAGGGGGCTGTAAGTGACAGTACAGATCCCAGCCCAACAATTCCCGAAATTGTTGAAAGTGCCAATGTTTTTAGGGAAGGGGGTGTAGATGACAATATTACCCCTGACCCTGTAATTTTTGAAAATTTTGAGAAATTTGAAAGCAAGGATCTGGTGATGGGTGACTTTATACCACCACGAGATGAAACTAGTCGCTCACTTTTGGTTCTGATCCACCTGTTGGACGATGATCAAGAAGTTGATGCTGACGAATTGATTTTTGAAAATAATAAACATGATGTTATCACCATTCATGATCCGTTCATGAATGGCAAATTAGATGTGATCAATACCATCGATGAGGACATATGGAAGCATCCTGACATGTTGCTTTCCGATTCCATTCGATTGGAAAACTTTTATTGGTACTGCAAGCCAAAATTGCAACCTGAAGATAACACGCAATATGGGAGCAACAAACGAGGTACAAAACAACTATTGGGAGCAGCACTGGGCATGCTCCATGTCAAGCCTTTGACTTTGAAGAGATACAGAAGGAAGGACCGAGCTTGGAGGTTCAAAGCTACTTCCAAGCACTCGCGGGAAATCATTGGGAGACGGCAACCGGGGTAGCAGCAGAAGGATTAGCAAGCCATTTGACCCGGGGAAGTAGAAGGAGCATGTGGACAATAAAGGGACGGTGGTGACTGAAAATCAGCAAAGGAAGAAGGCATACGATCCACCGTAGCTGTAGTAGGAATAGTACGTCTGGCTGAAGACGTTAAACTTAGCGCTTGTTGGGAGGCAACCCATCGTGTCATAGGTTAGGTTCTGTATTTCTTAGAAATAATTAGGAAAAATCTTATCATTAATTGCAGGTATCAGTGGTCCAAGGCAAGTGTGGGGTCGTGTGAAGAATTTGGAAATTTTTATGACCGCGCCGCGGGAATAAAGAATGCGCGACGCGGGATCGTAAACCAACCCGATGCGCAGGGGTTGATTTGGTGACACACGCGACGCGGGTTGTGCATTTGTGCGACGCGAAAACGATCGGACGATTTCCTTCGATATTAAGGTAAGCCGCGACACTATTCACACACAACCATGACTCGGAGCTCTGATCACCAGAAATTTCTCGCGTTTTTTTTCTTGCTCTTTTCGTTCCCACTGCTACGATATGTCATTCTAACTAGCTTTTACATGTTAAAACTAGTGATTAGGTAGTTAATTTGGATGATTTCTCCAAAAAGGGTCAAAACTTAGAAATTGCCAATGCTTACTCATAGGGTGTTTGTTTCGCCAAATAGACACCCTAGATGAGTTAGTTGGCACCTAGGCTACCTTGTGGTGTGTTTGGATTGAGTTTAAACAGGTTAAAACTCGATTTGGTTCGGATTTTTGGGAGCAGGCGCTCGCGGCGACGCGCCCTTGCTCGTGGGCCGCGCCGTGGTGCGGCGGTGAAGAAAAGGACTAAAAATGCAAAAAAAAATTTGGGCTTTGTGCAGATGATGTTCAAACTAGATCACGCTTTTCTTCAGTTCCCAGAGGGACCTGCCAGTTCGGTAGAGTACAGCTCGAGGAGAGACACACTGACCGGTCGCCGGGTTCTTGAGGCGACGGTCATTGATAGGGAGATTTTGAGGGATGCCGGGCTTTGGGGTGCGATCGAGCCATTCCTACATCGCACTTGGACTCATGGGGAGGCTTCATTTACGTGCCGGGGTTGGGACGGATCATGGCCACCGATGAGGATATCGTCTACACCGAGCTGCTACTGGAGTTCTTATCTACTATCCAGTTCGCGCCTCAGGCGTCAGACCCACGTTCCAGACTTGTACGGTTTCGTTTGGGAGGTGCACAGAGGGAGTGCAACCTCCGAGAGTTCGGGAGGCGAGTGGGTCTATACACCACGGCGGATCTTCAGCACCGCCACTTCACACAGTTCTTTGGGGCATGCATTCAGGGCCAGCCGGAGAGGCCTGGCAACATGGAGGTTTGGGCATCGCTGTCCAACGTCATCTATGAGGCGGGGATCTCTAGGGAGAGCCACCTCTGTGACCCACTCCACCGCCTCATGCACCGTATCGTATCCACCTCCATTATGCAGCGGGAGGGGGGCAAGAAGGTGTCTGGGGAGGACATGACGTTCTTTTAGGCTCTCCTTGACCCCTCCAGGTTCATCCACCTTCCGTACGCCCTTGCAGTCGCATTATCCACCCATTCGACGGGAGCCTCCGATAGCAGTCCATTGGCCCGGAGGTAATTCATTACCCGCCTGGCCCGCTCATACGGGATCCTCATCGCCCCCGTTGCTGCCTCCTTGACCGCCTTACCTCCATCTCGCACTATGGCGCGAGCTCTGGAGAAGATGAGGCTGATCGAGCAGCAGCGCCCGGGCCAGTTCATCCGGGCACCGACAGAGCCACTCCAGGACCCCCAGCTGGCAAACGCTCAGCCCGGCAGGAGACGCCGGAGACCAGAGCCAGCAGCACCAGCAGAGCCGCAGCCGCAGGAGGACTCAGCGGCCATCCACCGACTGGAGGTCAGAGTCACGAGGATTGAGGACCAGCTTGAGTGGATCGGGGAGGTACTTCTACAGATCGCATCAGCGCAGGGTCAGCGCCCCCGACCATTCCCAGCCAGAGCCCACGATCACGAGGCTGGATCCTCCAGGCCACCAGGTGGCAGTTGATGTCTTTTTCTTTTTCTTTTTCTTTTTTTTTGGGATATATGTACTGAATCTATGACACATCTTTATCTTTTATTTGTTTATATTTGTATGTTTGCTTTTAATGTTTTGTTGAGTCATGCATGTTATGCCAAATGAGAAGGAGTTGTCTCAGACAAGTGTGGGGTCACCGTGCCCCCTCTACTTGTCTTGACCACCGGCGTGTTCACTGTAGCGCTACAACTCCAGAGTGCAGAAATCAAGAATTCCGTTTGTTCGCAATTATACCTGTGATACTGAATACCAACCAAGCAATCTATTGTCCAAAAGGGGTAACTCTTTCTCCCTTGTTTTAAAACTAATTTTTGTACAACGGGGACGTTGTACGATTTTAAGTGTGGGGTGTGGATGGTCGAAAGAGAATTTTTTGAAATTTTTGCAGAAATGATCAATTTTCAAATTTTTAGCAATATTTTTAATAAATTGCAATTTTGAAACGAATGGTTTGTGATTGTTGATAGCAGTAGTATTTTTTCAAAAAAAATACTGTTAATTTGTGATCATGCTATTAGTTAGTCAAATAAGTTGAGTTTTATGAATTTAGAAGATTGAGCTGTTTTAAGATTGGAATTTAGGAAGGAATGTCAATTTGTGGCCTTTGTTGTTCGAGCCGGTAAGTCTAAAATGGGTGGGACTTATGCACCTTGCCACCTAAGATCGTCTGGTCTGGGATGGTATTTCCGAAAGCTCGATACACGGACAACATCGAAAGTCATGGACAATTCCTTAATGGCCTTTAGAATCTGAATAAGTAAGTACACTTCATTGTGGACAAAAAGTTTGTGATCAAGGGTTCTCTAGAAAGCCATGAATTCCAAAGAACAATTCAATTATGTTTTCGCGAACTATTCCACTCTAACTCATGGGGCAATAAGCTTTGAAACTAAACACAGTCAAAAATTGTTTGAGTTTTGATTATAATTTGTTAAAAACTCTCTTGCTTGGGGACAAGCAAGGCACAAGTGTGGGGTGTTTGACAACGCCTAGTGATATCAAGTATTTTAGGCGTTGTTGAGCCCTATTCTTGATGAAATTATATCAGATATATCTTGGTATTCTCACTTTTCGTGCCAGGACTTGTTTGGAAGAAAAGAATGAAAACAGAGACTAAAAGCGTGCAAATTGGAAAAGTTTGGAGAGGATTGAAAAATCAAGGAAATACGTACGCGCGCCGCGGGAATTAACAACGCACGACGTGGATCAATGGCGGTGAACCAAATTCAAAGGCCGAGAAAACGGGAGCTGATAAGTACGCGCGCCGTGGGATCCTCATATGCGCGGCGAGGCTGCGGTAAATTTCAACTATAAATAGAGGCATTTACAGCCGAAAACCCGAGCAAAACCCTGGTGAAGAATCGACCGTAGAGGCTCTTTGACTCCAAGAATTTGTTTTCAGCAACCATCTTTTGGCATTTCAGGTTTTATAATTTAATTTCCTTTTGGTAATAAGTAGCAATTGTAGCTAAGGTCTTTGGGAGTGACAACCACTGACTTGAGCACTTTAGTTTTCTGTTTTGCATCATTGGTTACTGTATTGGACCACTGGAATTCAGTTTTGGTTAATGAAAATCATTTGGTTACAATTAATCTTAATTTTTCGGTGTTTTGATGCTTGTGTTTGATTGTGTTTGTTGGGGTTGTGTTTGGATGTTATTTTGACCGTGTTTAGGACTGTTTCCCTTGCTGAAATCAGTAGCCAACTAGGTTAGCTTTAGGTATTGAACTTTGGCCAGTAACTGTTCAGTTGGGCTGTAGCTATTGGTTTAGGTTATACCTTCTTTTGTTTGGATGTTTTGGATGCCTTTGATTGCTTCTGATTCAGAGATGCACTTCTGGTTTCAGAAAGTAACTAGGATTGTTTGAGTTGAGTTTAGCTTATGTTTGGATTGACCTTGTTTGGTTATTGCTTTTGGGTAGTTGAGAATTTAGAAACTATAAGTCCTCCGACTGTAGCGTGTGTCACACCCCCAAACCACGATGGCGGAAACGTCGAAGAATCTTCTAACAATACTATCTAGTGATATAGAGATCGAGATATGAGTTGTGAGAAAATGAGAGGATTTGAGCCTCTATTTATAGTAGGTTTATTTTCGTATAGCGGCCCTCAAGATATAGATATTTGACATTTATAGCCTTTAGAAATTGTTAATGACAAAACATACCCTTAAAATACTCTTTAAATAGATTTAATAGTTTTTATATAAAATGAATGATTTTTGTTTATAAAAATATGATCTACAAAAATCGTAGTTTAATAATATCAACTTTTTAACTAAAAGTCTTTAACGAATTAACGAAAGGGTATTAGTTGTAAGTTTAATAAAAATATAGGGGTTAAATGTAAATACAATTTCATTTTATAGAAAAAGAAAATATTAAATATAGAACTAATATCAATAATATTAAATTTTGACGTCAGATTGTTCGTATCGACGATACCGTTTTGACGGTAATTTTTTCCGTTTTATAAAACGTCATAATATTATCGATAAATTTAAAAATACGTATTGAATACGTAGTGTTCGAAATGAAAATACAAATTATTTGAGGGTAAATTGTTTAAAATTGATTAAATAATGAAGTGGGGCCCACTTTATATAAAATAAAATTAAAATAAAATAATAATTTTTTTTTTCAAACTTCACAATTTCAAACTCCACCAACCGGTGGAGAGACTTTTTTTTAATAAATATATTATAATAATTAAACGTCGCTTTCAAGTTAAATTAAACGTTTTTCTATCATAACTTTTTATATATAACGTTTGTTAAAAGTATAAATATAAATTCGGGACCGTCGTAATTTTATCTACGTTTTGATATAAAATTTGTAATATTCCGAAGAGTTTTAAATTTTTACTGTTCACTATTCACGTCGGTCACTATTCACGACGTAAATTTGTTTTTTTTTATATATTAAAAAAACATCTAGCTTAGCAGTGTTTGTTCGTATAATTAACATACTTAGTATTATAATATCAAATAATACATCGTAGAGATTATGAAATTTACATTTCAATATATTGACCTAACGTACGCTCTGGTCTTTGGGAGTGACAACCACTGACTTTGAGCACTTTAGTTTTCTGTTTTGCATCATTGGTTACTGTATTGGACCACTGGAATTTAGTTTTGGTTAATGAAAATCATTTGGTTACAATTAATCTTAGTTTTCGGTGTTTTGATGCTTGTGTTTGATTGTGTTTGTTGGGGTTGTGTTTGGATGTTATTTTGACCGTATTTGGGACTGTTTCCCTTGCTGAAATCAGTAGCCAACTAGGTTAGCTTTAGGTATTGAACTTTGGCCAGTAACTGTTCAGTTGGGCTGTAACTATTGGTTTAGGTTATACCTTCTTTTGTTTGGATGCCTTTGATTGCTTCTGATTCAGAGATGCACTTCTGGTTTCAGAAAGTAACTAGGCTTGTTTGAGTTGAGTTTAGCTTATGTTTGGATTGACCTTGTTTGGTTATTGCTTTTGGGTAGTTGAGAATTTAGAAACTATAAGTCCTCCGACTGTAGCATGACACTACTAGTTGGTAATCTGTCATCTGGTCTAACCACGAAGCTTCTGCGGATCGACCCTGACTACCACTGTGCTAGTGTGTGTGTTAGGTTTTTCTTATTTTTGACCGTACGACGACCTTGGCGTGTCAAAATCGCCGGCACCGGCACTGCTTCTTGTCTCCTTCGCGAGTTCCGGTGAGTTGCTGCTGTGCTGCCTTAAGCTTTGCACTCTCCTGGTCGGTTGGTGCTCGATCTTGCTCCTCTTTTGTTCCCGATTTGAGGTTCACGCACACACACAGTCGAGGGGTGTGTGTGTGTGTTTCTCGATGTCTCTCCTCTTGGTTCTGATTTGAGTTAGCGTAAAGTAAAGGAGAGGGAGGCGTGTTTTTTGATTTTACGCAGCACACAGATGGCACAAAGCAGATTGGTTGCTTTTTAAAGCCAAAAGATAAATATGCCCCTCGTCCCAAACTTAAGACTAAGACGAGTCCTCTTAGTCTAAGTTTTACTTGATTTTATAAGACTAAGACGAGTCCTCTTAGTCTAAGTTTTACTTGATTTTATAAGACTAAGACGAGTCCTCTTAGTCTAGAAATTTCCAGCTTCTCTTTATTGTTTTTTCCGACTTTGCAAGGGCATAACTTCTTCGTACGAAATCCAAAACTTGCAAACTTTATGCCTTTATAAAGGTGGGAACGAGCTCTACAACCTTCCCCTACTGAGTTTCGTCTGGACCTTACTGGATTTTCAGTTATTAACCCTTGAAAATGACTCCTTGGTCATTTTTATCACTTTTGGGCCATTTTAAAACCTCCATAACTCCTTCGTTACAACTCCAAATGGCATGATTCTTTTTCCTATATTCTTGTTATGTCAAATACTACCAAAGTCACCTTGATGACCTTTTCCTAATTCCGTTTAGAATTCGAGATATTAATTTCTAAAGATGGCTAAATAAAAATTTCACTTTAGGTCCTTTATGCGATTTCATCTTTTACTCGGGTTCATATATTATCATTGTTTTACTAAAGTTACTTTCTTATTACTATAAAGTAATTATGATACTTTTATGCACATATAAAATATTAGATTTATCGAATACTAAATTCATATACTCAAGAAAATTTTAGTTGTCACAGAATCCCTAGGACAATGGAATTTATACCTTTCCTTCGAGTGCCGACTATTCCATTCCATTTTTCAGCTGGACAGAAAAGTCGAAACTTTCTTATCATTTCGCCATATACGAGCCCCTCCCCAAATCCTCGCAAACCGACGAAGCCGTATTGGGAGTGCGAGCAACCTTTTTTTTGAAGCTTGCGAAAGTAAAAAATAGTTGTCACAAGAGCTTTCCACTTTTACTTGTGAATTTACAATCTCTACCATAGAGCTTTTCATATTGGGTTCATTTTAATAGAGCTTTTTCACTAACCAATTAACATTGAACTCATTTTCATAGTTTTTTATTTTATTTTAATAGGACCCATAAAAATGCTTTCCCATAATGGAGAAAACTTGAGTTTTCTCATATGGTAGATAATGTGACATCAAAAAGCTTAGTGAAAACACTCTATTAGGCTATGAGGCACACACGCATGAGCACCCTTGGGGTGACGTGGCCCTCCTGGTTAGCTCAGGCACACCACGCCCCTACTAGGATGATCCCCGAGCTAGAGTTGATCAAGTGCTTAGGCCTAAACACAACTTCTCTCTCTCTCTCTCTCTCTCTCTCTCTCTCTCTCTCTCTCTCTCTCTCTCTCTCTCTCTCTCTCTCTCTCTCTCTCTCTCGTGTACCTTCCAGGTTTAGGACCTATACTATTTTGGTGTAGGGGTGTGGGAGGGTATACTTGGTATGGTGAAAGAGGTGTGAGAATGCTGAGGTGGAGCTCGGGATGTGGGGTTGGTACGTCTTATAGCTTATTGCATGCGGATGCTATACGATCTTACAATCCACCAAGAATCTTAAGATTCTAGTATATATCTTCCTTTAGAATCAATTCTGGTGCAACCAAGGTTGTTATTTTACTCATAGGATCTAAAGAATGTAAGATTTTAAGATCTTAACAACATGTATAATTTCAATAATACTCTTTTTTACAAATAATTCATTTAGTGACCATAGCTCATTAAATTTCATTTATAAGAGTCGGGGACATATTCCAATCCTGACTGGGACCACATTTGTGGAAGCAATACGGTGCAAATGTCTTCAAAAGTAATATCCACTAAGGCTAGAGGGTATGATTACACTCCAAGTACTCCAAAAGTACCGCCACCTCATCGTCATGTCTTCTGGACGCCACCCGTGTCCCTGCAAAACCCCCTAGCCTAAGGCTTCAAGATCTCTTTGTTTGCCCCAACCATACAAGATGATATCAGTTATCTTCATCACACTCGCTGTGGGAGTCCTTCCATATCATGCTAACCAAGAAGGCCACCAAGCTCTCGGTATTGTTCCTTTGTGCACTAATCAACATATGTGGAGGGAGGTGACCTTGAGGACATCATCGTCTGTAACCATGTTTAGTCGAACCCATGCCCCATTCAGAATCAAGTCTGTAACCTTAGCGTCCACCGGAAAATCTCTGTAATATGAATATTACGTGTGGAGAGGTAATACAAGGGCCCAACCAAGTGCCTTGTTTTCTTTAACGTTACAAAGATGTCTTGTTAATATAATACCCTATTTTATGTAAGAAAAAATAAAACAAGATTACATGTTTTTGTTTTATTATCAAAAGTAAACAAATGGCATAAAGTTGAATTTTGTCAATTTTGTTTTGAAAAACATTCTAATGGCCGCAATATGTGTTTGGCAGGACCAAAACGCACACAAAACCTGACTTTAAATTCACGTATCACAACAGTTTGATGATAACCATGTGGAAACAACATTAATATTATTTTCACCACAAAACTCTGGAGTAAAAATAACTTTTGATTGATCCTTCATAAATTTTTTATTTAATAATTTTATATGATTAGATCACTCTGTGCCTATTGATCATAGTTTTCCACAACAATTAACAAATCATATGATTTTCCACAAAGATTAATACAATTTGTAGGAGAATAAGAAATACTCATATTGAAATTATTACATAATAAACATAAAACTACAATAATTGAATAAATAAAATTCTCCAATACAACGGTTGAAATAAATTCTTTCAACTTGATTGAAACTAACTATGCATTTTTCTTAATCAATAACTACGAGCTACGACTTATTGTATTTCAATTGTATTGATAATAAAGAGATATAAATGTTGTATCTATAAAAAAATCATAATCATGTTTCCGAATGGACAACTCCACTAGTGACCGGCACCGGGGCTTGGGCCGGAGTTCTTAAGATTTCCGAGCGTCTCAACATTTACAACCTTGTGTCCGATTCCAGGACTTGGTCCATCTTTGACTGCACCCAAGGTGTCAATGTTCATGAACACATGTCTAGTTTCATGGCTAGCTTCATCTTTATTTCTTTTCGGTGCATAGCCGTCATCGAGTCCAGGACTAGATCCCACCTTGATTCCTCCAAGAGTTTCCCTATCTTCGAACTTGTGTCCTATGCCAGGACTTGGTCCTTCTTTAATGGAACCCAAAGAAAAGCTATCAAAATACGGATCATCTTTATCTGGACAATTAACGGTATTTAGAATATTTAATGGTCGAGCATTGATCAAGAATGCGAAGTTGAGTACCACGAGAAGGGTAATGAGATTTTGGGCCATCTGTAAAATCTTTGTGTGAAGAGAATAGGGGAGAGTAATATAGTTGGTTGTGGTTTGTATGCAAAAATGGGAAACCTTTGGGTGATATTTATAGACTAAAAATTTGAAGAATTAGGATATATATTATTGACTAATATGTAGAAATCTTAGGTTGCCAGTCCAAGTTGTATGTGTTAGAAGGAAATTTCTTAAATACTTATAATATATTAATATAATATGTAAAATCCGCTTCGATTTTTTTTATAAAACTTCACGTATTTTAGATAAAGGCTTTTGACTTATTAAATAAACTTACGAAGGAAATTTGGTTTTGCAAATACCTTATGATCGATCTTTTAAGATATGTAATTGTAAACAGATAAAATCGGGCCTAAGTATTAGAAAAAAAAAAAAAAAAAAAAGATGTTCCATTTTTCTAGGACAACAAAAAATTGTACCTACATATACGATGACTTCTCAATATATCCAACATATGGTGGTTCTTTTAACTTTTTAAGCTCAAGATTTGATGACATATATATATAATATAATATAATATAATAATATACGTTTTATATATATATATATATATATATATATATATATATATATATATATATATATATATATATATATATATATATATATATATATAACGTATATTATTATATTATATATATTATATTATATTATATTATATTACTTCTAAATATTTCACGCATGGTGGCTGTTTGATCCTTCAACCACAAGAATTGACCAAAATACTTGGAGAAAAGGGAGAAAATATGACGCACGAAGCAAATATCTCAATTAGTAATGTTTGACTCTATTGATTTACTTAAATGCTCATTATATGATAACAACTTATGTGGTAGACTGCAATTAAGTTAATTCTTAAAATACCAGATTCACGTGTATATATATATATATATATATATATATATATATATATATATATATATATATATATATATATATATATATATATATATATATATATATATATATATATACTAGTTGTAAAACCCGTGTATTACACGGGATGATACAAAAAAATTATCAATTAATAATTACATAAGAAATTTGTTTGTGTATCGTGACATCTTGCTTTTGATTTTTACTATTACGACTTTGTATTTTGATAAATATAATTGATTATGAGAATGTCACCGGCACTAAAATCAAATTCACTATTATGATTGGAATCGTTCTTCAAAATATTATGACGTCAATTGTCTCTCTATTGTCTCCCAAATCATTCTACACATTAAAAAAATAATATGATATTAAAAATAATTATTTTTGAAATTAAACGATAATAATTAATTTTGAAATTGAATGATAATTAAACCGATCATTAATGAGTTAGAAACGTTTCAAATCAATTAACTTTTTTAAAAAAAATTAAAATTATGAGAAAATGACATGTGGCAAAATGAATGTGGTGATGACATGTGGCTTTGAGTTACTTATTTATTAGGATAGGATATATATATATATATATATATATATATATATATATATATATATATATATATATATATATATATATATATATATATATATATATATATATATATATATATATATATATATATATATATATATATATATAGACGGGTTCAATACAGAACTAAATTAAATCACCTAACTGCAGAACCATGTTCATTAATGAACATAAATCCCAAAACCCACAAAACCATTGTCAATGCTAAACTCGCTCTCAAATCCGCCATCGTTAAGGCTTCCTCCGTTTCTGTGATGGCGTCGAAGGCAATCAGAAGGCTTCCTCCGTTTGTGTGATGAAGAGACTGGTCGACGCGAATCCCGTTGGATCAGGGAGACGATCAAAATCGTTTTAATCAGGTATGTTAGCTTGCTGCGCACGGTTTATTACTTTTCAGAATTTCAGAATGTGATTACTAGATGTCTAGATTGTAACAATGTGATTATTATGTTATCACTTTATCCTAAAGTCCACGGAGTTTGTTAGCTTCAAATTCTGGATTTTCTGATGAAGTCTGTCTTAATTATTTCCCAGAACTGATGCTTTACCATCCCACGTTTTGTTTTCTGGATCTTCTCCCAACACTCTTGTGATTTTCTGGCCTTTAAAAACTAGACTCAAACATGGAAATCAGTCATTTTTCCCCTTGCCCACCAACTGTTTGATGAAATGCCAGATACAGATTTCCATATGCTGCAGCTATTTTTCTTGTTCACCAACAATAGCAACATAGTAGTCTTCCATTTTTGTCATGAATCCATAAGAACATGCTATGCATCATGATCTGATTTTTGGACTGTTATACCTTGTTCACCAAGGTAATTCCACACAAACCACTCTGTTATGCAAGAATGAATAAAAGAAAAGCTTCTGTAATAGCGTGAGACATATTTATTTATGAATGAATACTCATGTATTATCCCTTGATATTGTAAATAATTGGAATATTATCAAATTGTCCTTGGATGATAAGCAACATTCAGTCATATCTATACTAGATATCAGAACCTCATTAAATCAATTGCAGATTACAAACATATGTTCACTAATGAACATATGTTCATTAATGAACATATGTTCACTAATGAACATTTGTGTACAAACTGATTTCAGTATATAGTTCTTAGTAATGTGGTTTATTTCAATTGGAATTCAATATACGTGCTTAATTATTCACGTAGTTCTTAGTAATGTGGTTTATTTCAATTGGAATTCAATATACATGCTCAATCATTCACGACTGTATTGTGGTTTGATATGTTCACCAATGAACATATGTTCACCAATGAACATATGTTCATCAATGAACATATGTTTACATATGCTAGTTTGTTTTATTGATTGAGTTATGAATATATACATTGCTTGTTTCTTGTGTCTGATAATCAAAAAAATAGTTGGATAATTGAAATTTTGAAATATTTTTTGTTTGCATGTTACATACAGTTGTTTTGAAACAGTTGGATTTATGTTCATTGATGAACATTTGTTCATTGATGAACATGGTTCTGCAGTTAGGTGATTTAATTTGGTTCTGCATTGAACCCACCCCTATATATATATATATATATATATATATATATATATATATATATATATATATATATATATATATATATATATATATATATATATATATATATATATATATATATATATATATATATATATATATATATATATATATATATATATATATATATATATATATATATAGATACTAGTTGTGTACCCACGCAATGCAGCGGGACACAAATTGTTAGAGGCAAGCAACATATGGTTCGGTTCGATGTTTCGCTAAAATGAACAAAAAACTGTAAAATTTAATAATTTATATAAGACGTAGATGATACAATTTGAGGAGGAATTAACAACGTTACATAACAATAAACCACATATGAAAATCGAAATAACACATCATTCATTGTATATTATTAATCACACAACACTTCTTTATACACCACATTTGATGTATACACTTTATCACCATTGAATTTTTCATGAGGGTTAACTTAGACTTTTGTATTTCCACTTGAGATCTGTCCGGACAATGCAACATAAAATTCATCATGCGATTATGTGATAATACTGGTTCTGGAATATAAATACATACATTTGGAATTGTTTGTCTCTGAGCTTTATTGATTGTCATTGCAAAACATAATTGAATAGCAATTTTTTTTCCTCTTTAGCTTGAATTTTGAACATGTCATCATTAGATGGACTTAGAGAAATCATGACCAACAACTATTTATGCATCAATAACATTTTGCTGAAATATTTTGCATATCAATCGGGTGTCATTACACAATCCATTTGCTAGGTCAATATTTTGTAAAAGTATTATCTGGCATCCAACTTTCAACCAAATATAATGAGGGGTAAACCACTAACAATTGGGTTGATGCCTGCATTTATTAAATCCTACTTTCTTTTCTTTCTACTACAACAAACTAACCATCTTTAGTACTATTTCTTTTTAGTGATTAGTTCCGTTTCAAAGATTACTTCTCCTTTCAAAAACATGTTATATTCAAAACATCTTAAGAACTATATCTCGTAAATCCCCAACCCAATTTTCACTATTTATAGAAATCGATATATGTAAACAAAATATATAAACAACGTAGTCCATTCGACATGGCACTTTGTGGGAAAAAAAATCAAAAGATACATAAACAAAAAAGTTACTAAAAACAATTCCATATCCACTCATCATTTAATTCAATGTCCAACAACAATTTTCACCCATGGCTATTCATATATTCCTCTTTCTTCACCCAACCTGAAATCACATTAAACCAACCAATTTCATAAATAAATAAAAACGATTACACAACAAATTCACTAAATATAATCACCAAATTCCAAGAAAGTATTTATTCCAAGGAAAGTTTCAAATCAAAATTTACTTTTTTTCCCATTACTCACATGTCCTGTATAGGTAATTGTTTTGGACCACATGTTACCTTCATATGGTCTTTGCCAAAGAGAATTAACACCACCAGAATTGATCAATCATCACCCCTGCAACTCAACAAATATACAGACTTATTAAGTAATTTTGTAAAAAAATTTCAACCATTAACTTTATAAGTGGATTTTTAGGGGAAAATAATAATACCTTAAGTTGTAGTAACTACCACCAGCATCATCAAACAATCTTTGAGCCTTGTATTTTTTTCCAACTCGTCATGTATAGCACCTGAAGCTTAAAATGACAAAGAGAAATAGTCAAAGGTGCTATGGTGGTGAAAGATACTCTCGTTAGAGTTTCTGTTGATGACGGTGATGTTGTGAGCGGGCGGACAGTAATGAGTGCTATGAAGCGTGATGTAAATGTGGTGGCGGTGGTGTGAGGTGTGCGGTCGAGTATATGAATGATAAAGCCTTGGAGGAGCTATTGTGTTTTCGGATTTGACATTTACAGAAAAAAGACAAAGTGAGGGATTCTATGTGTGTGCAAATGTGGTGCTCTATATAGATACAAAAATATCATTGGGTTTGGAATATAGACGCAGCGATGGTGGCGATGGCAGTATCAAGCCCACTGTTTGTGCTTCATTAGAAAAAGAATAATGAGATGTAGAAGCAGATGTGGGTCACATAAAAAAAACAAAAATATGAAAATAAGAAAGAAGTCAACTTTTGATTTGATTTCCTATCAACTGATTAAGTATCATTTAACTGTCATAACGATTATAAACAAGAAAACATAACATTAGTAAGTTTATGAATCTGACAAGAACACAATATATACCTGAAAGAATTTGGAGTTACCCAAAGGAGAAGGGGTTGGGGGTGGTTTGTAGCCTTATTTTCTCTATTTGAAGTATTACTCGCCACTGTTAAAAGCCAAAATCTGCAACAATGTTTAGAATTTGGAGATCAAAGGAATGAAAATCAAACGCACGGCTCGAATGAGTAGAACGATACGCCTAGTTTAATGGAGACCTGAGATTAGACAAAACCCCTAGTTTAATGGCCGCTTTTGGAGCTGACTTTTGTGTTTGTGTGGAAATTTACAGATGCAAACAAACAAAGAAAATTTATAATATTACCGAACGATGCCAACCCGCATGCTTGAAATGACATGGTTCAAAGAACATGGTTGGGTAAATTTTATAAGATATTTTAGGAAAGTTTATTTCTCATAAATATGGAACTTCAATAATTTTGTAACTTACGTATGGAGATACACTTCGAGTGTTGTAGCTGTCATCCCAGTAAAGTGTGCATATTCTATACAATTGTTGGACGCCTAGAATCTGGATAATAAAAAATGGTAGCAAGTTAGTCTCTGAAAAGAAAAACACATTCTAGACATTTGTGTGTGTGTGAAAGAGAGGGGGAGAGAGAGAGACGTATAGGGCAAATATCATGGATGATCTCGTCATATGATATTCAGTAATTTTGGTGTATAACCTAAGGGCATAAAAAACGTAGAAAAATCATTTCTTGAAATAAATAAAGATGTATTAAAACTAAAAGAATTATAAGACATCAGTACAACAAAAGAAATGCAACTACATACCAAGAATCCAATAACTTGTCTAATATGCTCAAGTTCATCCTAAGCTGAGCCCGCATAATACAACATAACAAGACTTTTCAAAATCAAAATTATATTGTATCAATTTACAAATAACAATTCTATGAGAACTTATTAGTTGGTTGTAATTTGTAAAACCATTTAAGTTATCAATTATAAGTTAGTAAAACGTTACCTCTTTTTAGTCTGACAACACCATAACTCCAATTCAGCTAATACTCCTTTGCAGTAAGAACAACAAAGTAGACGTATCCGATAACCAATATGCTGCAATATAAAACCATAAATGTTTAGTTCATCTAGAAAATGTACATGCATTAGGCGGCCTTTTTTTACTTAATGCAAAAAGAAACACCTAATAGAGAAAGTCATGGATATGAGACTTTTCAACATTACCTGGAATTGTCAACTAATAAAAATGAACCGCTGGCAGCATTGTTGGAGTCCTCTGTCATCAATACACATGTCGTAAGTACCACCACCCATAGGGAAACTCATAGGGGATGTCAATTTCGCATTCTAGCAAACATTTGGAGGGCATACTTGAAATTCCAGAACCCAAAAGGCAATAGAGCATGAATTAGCAAAGATACTTGAAATTACAAGAATTAGACATTGAAAATGCTATATGTTAGCGTCAGATCAATGATAAGTGGTTCACAACATACTCAATATCGAAAAATATAATGTATAATAACGGAGACGGTAAGAGATAGCTTACGAAAAGTTTAAGTGTTTCCTTCCTCATCCTTAATTTGCAAACTCTCCGATTTTAACATCAATTATTAGTCATCCGTGTCCTCAAAAGAATTTACATTGGAAGAACTTGGGCTTCTCGGCAACCAATCTAGGGTGGGCCTATCTTAACTCCTATGTAAATCACGCCACCGATTAGAGGGATTTGAGAATTATATTGTAATTTCTAACAGTGGTAAAGTCGGTTGTGCCTGGTAGCAGAAGATATGGATTTTGAATTTCAAAACTTCACTCCTTGATTTTTTGTGCATCAATGGGTAGTATCTCGTAGTGACTGTGAAGGTTTTCTGCAGTGATGAATGGAGGACGATGACGGCTATTACAGGTAGTGATGGTAGTGGCGACTGTTTGGTGCTTCTGATCTAGGGTTTGGTGGAGATATATGGGGAGGTATGCAATGGCTGGGGCGAGATACATGGGAAGGGATCGAAATACGGGATTGTGATTTTGAATTTGAGAGAATTGAGTAAACTGAATCAGATTTATCCGTGTAAAACAAGAACAAAGGGTTTTATGCATTGATGGATAGTATCTAGTGCATAATTAGTTGGATCTCTTAATTTTAAGAGTTTCTATTTTTAGAAACCATTTTTCCTTTTTAATGTAGTATATATATATATATATATATATATATATATATATATATATATATATATATATATATATATATATATGTGTGTGTGTGTGTGTGTGTGTGTGTGTGTGTGTGTGTTTCATTGAGAATGAAAATAAGGTTGAGAATGCGAGAATGAATATGGACCATATATTTTTATCTTACCGCTCTAGTGATTTGCACATATGATTTTCACCACCACTTCCACCTGCACCACCTGCGACACCACCACCACCATCGTCGCTGCCACCACTACTGCCGCCGCCGCCACCTCCCCCTACCCCGCCGCCACCGCTGCCACCACCGCCACCGCCACCAACCACCACCACCGCTTCTATTAACTCTACCACCTCTATCACCATCTCGACTACCACCGCCGCTACCACCTTTACCACCACCTCCACTACCGCTACCACCACCCACCGCCACCACCACCACCACCTCCTCCATCACCGTCGACACCACCACCACCTTCGTCACCACCCATCTCCACCAACACCACCACTCCACTAACACCGCTGCCACCATCACCACCATCATCGCCACCCTCTATCGCCATCACCATCATCATCGCCACCATCTACCACCATTCCGACCACCATAACCATATTTCAAAAATGATTATTCATATATGTTGATTCATATATGAATAAATCATATACGAAAAATTAAACTCATCTCGTCGTCGTAGAGCGGCGCGTCAGCGCTGGCGCATCTAACGACCCAGATTCATTCTCGCATTCTCAACCTCTTTTCCATTCTCAATGGAACCCTCTATATATATATATATATATATATATATATATATATATATATATATATATATATATATATATATATATATATATATATATATATATATATATATATATATATATATATAACACATCTCGGGTGGTCCGACTGGCAACGGCCCATGCCTCTCCTAGGAGAGGTTTTGGGTTCGAAACTTGTTCGGCGCAACTTAGGCGAAAGATATTAAGCCAAAGGTTGTGGCCTCTGTGCTAGCCAGAGATGAGTGTACCCGGTGCTGGTTTCCCCCCAGTCAGTTGCCATGCAGGGAGTCCTTACGGGGTGGGCTTGTGCCATGCACCAAGGTTTGCTGCTGCGTTAGTGGGGCTAGTCTCTGTGCAGGTTCCTTGGAGAAGACGAAGACTACGAAGAATTGTAGACAAGTCAATGTACCTAGTGTAGCCTGTAGTATATTACGACCTCATGTAGTAGATTCATCATTAACTTGCAATATATATATATATATATATATATATATATATATATATATATATATATATATATATATATATATATATATATATATATATATATATATATATATATATATATATATATATATATATATATATATATATATATATAAGAGGGATCGGGTGAGTACTCGTGAGAACACCTTAAAAAATTGAATATATATATATATACATATATATATATATATATATATATATATATATATATATATATATATATATATATATATATATATATATATATATATATATATACTAGTTGCGTACCCGCGCAATGCAACGGGCGGCGATTCATTTCATTCACGTGAATTGTTTCCATGGTATCGAAAAATTTATTTTTGTCAAACAGTCTAATAGTGAATTTCAATCAATAGTTGCATGTATACCTATAATGTCGTTGTAGTTTCTTTGTTTGTTGTATTTACAATTATTGTGTAACTGATTCGGCTTTTTGTTCTCTGACACAAATCCATTTGTTTTAGTTTTTTATTAGCAAAAAAACATTATTTACATTGTTAAAAAAGTACAATGTTAGGAGCGGATCATGCGATAGATTGCAAATTTAGAAATCTAATAGTGACTTTTGTTAGGAGCGGACGGCTATTAATTTCATTTACGTGAATTGTTTCTTGGGCATCGATTAGTTTCCTTTCGTAAGAAATCTAATAGTGACTTTTGATCAAAGGTTTCTGCATATAGCTTTTTGAAGCAATTAGAATCAATAGATTACTGTCAGCATATAGTTTTGTTTCAACGATTAATTAGAAATTTGGGTGCCCTGCAATATCGAGGTTGTCGATTAGGTTTCTTTTACGATTAATTTCCTTTGGATGAGTAGCAAATAATTTTCGTTATTTTGGGAGATAGTTTTCTTTTTATCAGACTATTTTGGGTTTAACATAACATACATACACAACTGTTTTATGGCAAAAATATAAGTATCCATGGGGAGGTTAATACTTAATAGTTTCCTTTTCTAACTAATTATTCAGTCGGTTAATCGGTTATCGGTTTTTTTCAGTTTGGATTAATAGGTTTTTTAACATCCAAAATATTAACCAAAATCGAACCGAAAAAATATTTGATTTGATCGAATTTTAGTTTAATTGATTCTATTTATTTGGTTATTTTACTTAAAATAAATTGATTTCCCACAAATTATAATACTTACGGGTGGCATAATAAAACTCACTCAAAGTAACGTAAACTTAAATGGTATTAATACTTACATGATTCCATCCACTAAAAAAACAGTTTTCAATTGTAAAATATAAATAATAAAATAAACACATATGTATTTTAAACTATATATTTGGTTATCATGAGCTGTCAAAATTAATGGACTCTCTTTTTCTTGGAATCTTTCGATTAAAAACAACTCCAATTTTACTAATTCTAATATGTAGATTGAAAACAAAATTACAAGTATGAAACAATTCACATTGAATATACAAACATTTCACATCTTTGACATCTTAATATACATTTCCCTGTATCATTTAATGCTTTCAGGAAATTTCTTTCAGTTGATTTTCTCATACTTTTTTCAAAAAATACCCTTTTCGGACTTACAACAATACACAACTCGTGAACATGCTTTGATTCCTTTTTTGGATTTTCATCGTCAGTAATACATTTTAATTTACACTAAACCATTTGTAAGAAATAAGTTTGAATGTATCATATTTACTGGGTATTTAAAAAGATGGAATGTAGTCTTACAAAAAAATAAACATGGCAAAAAATCGTACATAAAAGAAAAAAAATAAAAATCGAGTATAGATTTTAATTATATTTATAAAGTAGAAGGGTCAAATTTGTAATTCACATATTTTTTTTTAGATACATTTACCCACTATGTACTAACCCTAAACCTAATGAGGGTCGACCCCTTCCCTAATTGCCGCCTCCTACTCACGTGAGCCTCGCCTTTTGCCTCAACCACATGGATACTTCTCTCTGTGTTACCAACATATGGATTCAAAATCAAACGACTTATACCAACAGCTTCTACCATACCACTTTTCTAGTTCCAAGTTGCAAATCACCAACCGCACTCTGTGTTGTTACCCCGAGCCACCACCACTTTTTACTACACACCATCACAATCGGCTTCTAACACCGGTCTGCTACAGACCAAGAGACCATCCAATGACATTCGACAGATACTTACGACAACCACCATAAAACGCGATTCCGATTGCGGCTTCAACCATACTCACAGATCCTTGGTTTTCTATAGGATTTGATATTGGTACCAGACAACCGGATCTGTCCATCTCCCCAGGCTACCAGTGCACATGACGGTACCAAAGCCAAGTCATCTCAAACCAATTGTGGATCCAAGCCGATAGACAACCGCCGCTGTGTAGGACCATCGTAACACCTCCCTCTGATTTGCGTTATCAGGTTTATTTTTTGTTATCGGTATATCCGATTTTTTAATTTTGGGTTTGGTTTTCTGGTTATCAGTATATACGAAAAGATCAAAACAATAAGATGGGTTGAAGTTGATTTCGGATTTTGCAATGGTTTGTACAAAGTAGGAGAAATAGGAGAAAGGAGAAAAGAAGACATTGATAGCGTTAGTAGCAAACGACGGCTGGATGTAGTCGTTTGGGTTCTCTAGAATAAATATGGAAAGAAAGAAGAAAGCATAGTCAGTGAATTCCCCAGTCGGTATATGTGTATTCAAAAATCAATTTGTGAGATCTGTTATATAGAGAGGATGGCAGAGTAGAAGAAAGCACAGACGTAGGATTGGAAACCGGATCAACGACCCAAACAAGGACAGCTTGGCAATCCATTTGATGACATTTCTAGCTGGCTCATTCAAGTTTCAAAAGATCCCGCCCAAACTTATTTATGCTTAAAAAGTTTGTACATATCTTAAAATCAAGTCTTAATGCTTAAAAGACTTGTAATTTATATATGTATTATATATATATACTAGCTGCGTACCCGCGCAATGCGGCGGCGGAGAATAGTTTCTTTTTGGCGATTAATTACTATCGGTGGCGAACATTAGTTTCATTTCGAAGAATAATTTTCGGTATGCAAATTTAAGTACGTTTTTGTTTCTAGCGGCGAAACGTATCTGTTATGTTGCAAACCGGAACCGTCTCGAAAACAATTAAGCAATTCGGTTTCGATTCTATGAATTTTATTTTTCTGGTTTCAGTTCGGTTTTTTTCGATCCTGTTCAAGAATTGATCTTGTCATAAATGAATAAAATAACATTTGGAACCACAGTGAATTAACCCTTAGAATTTTATGCAATCGGATTAATTGATCTTTTTTAGCCTTTTTTTTCCTTGACTTAGCATGGTGTTTTGACATATTAGGTCTTTATAAAAACTCCACATGATTTCGGTTGAGTTAAGTCCATAGAAATCATCAATAGTATAAGGAAATAGATGGTATACACATAACACATGTCGTATAATGAGTTTAATAAGCAAGCTTATATATATATATATATATATAACAACAATATATTCACTTGGTTTGGGGGGAGGGGGAGCAAGGTCCGGTGATAATTTTATTTTACACGGTTAGTTTCCTTTGTATATGAGTTATTCGGTGCCTATCCGCGCAATGCGGCGGATATTTTCATTTTGGCGATTAGTTATCATTCAGGCTTTGTCAGGTAGTTTTTCTTCAACGGTCTTTTTCATAACATATGACTTCACTTTGCGAGTCTTTTACCTGAAAGTTACTATAGCTATCACATTTGATAATTTTAGTTTAAAAGGTTTTTTATGATATGTTACAGCTCATTAGTATGTTAGTTTAGTTTTAGTTTTATTTTAGTATAAAATTTATTACTTGTTATAGTGTTAGTATTTCATTTTAATTTTTGTAATTGAAACAACCAAATATTCATCAAAATAATTATAGAACTCAAACGTTTTCAAATACATTTTAAAACTTAAAATTGAGTTCATGTTTTTCTATCATGAATAAGATTATTAATATCCTTTGAATGGTAATTAGATGCCGAGAGCTATACATTTTCATGAGTAAATTACAAATTTGGTCGTGTGGTATTTAATTTTGTTTGGTTTAGGTCAAAAAAGATTTTTATTATTAGTTTTGGTTCATATTGCATTCTTTTATATAAATTTTGGTATATGAATCTTTAAACCAAACTATACAGCCTATAATTTAAAATGGTCACTCTGCTCAAATAGATGTTCTCTCTTTCCAATATGATTATTGCCAATATGGTAATCTGATCATTTTTATATTCAATAACCAAGTATAATGGTTTAAAAGTAGGTCTCTTTCTCTTGTTACTACAAACTTGTACAACGTATGTTAAAAAGGGCATCACTGTCAAATTTTGAAAGTTTCTCTTGTGTGAACTGAGAATTTAGAAAAAGAAAATATGAGCGGTCTCTTTCCCTTGTTACTGCAGGATGCACTACTAATCAAATGACTTTCTTTTTCTTGGTTACCCACATGCACGGCCAACACAATCATCATGAATTTAAAACAAAATCATCATTTCATTTTGAAAAAGAAGTACATTACTATAATCGAGTAGATTCTTTTACGATGACCTGATAAGTAAAACAACTAAAAGTTAAATATTCTAATAAAGGTGCAAAAACAGTTGTAAGAGTTTTTATAGGATTACCCCTACAGCCTACTTTTGGTCAGAAACTCAAGTCTGCAACCCTGATGGCCTAGTGGATAAGGCTTAGGACTCTTTCTCTTCCCCCATAAAGAGGTTCCAAGTTCTAATCCCACTCCCTCCCTTTCCCCATAGGGAGTGTTAGGTTTCAATCAGGGGATGGCCACTGGCCACCTCTCTACCCCCGTAGGTGATTGACCCGGACCACCCTGCTGCCAGGTGTGCGTGGGCCCCGAGGTTGCTTCATCAGGGTCATCCAAAGGATGGGTCGGGTGGGGTCCTCGGTTACCCAAAAAAAAAAAAAAAAAAAAAAAAAAAAAAAAGATGGAATCAAAAATGTATAGTCACAAGTATTTTTGGTCCATTTAATAGGAGGTAGCAATACCATTCTTTATCAATAATTCTTGCCAACACTAAATCAGAATGTAAAATGAAAAAAGGTATATATTGGTATCTATATGAAACAGATACATGTGTCGTTTGAGGGGGACTTTGCCCTTACCTTGTTCGGATCAAAAAATAAAATTTTAATTTAAAGAACAATATAAAATAACTAAAAGCAATGAAATACTCTTAATAAAAAAAGTACAGAGATTTTTTTATTTTAGTTTCATTTGTTTGTTAAAATTAAAAATACTTGAACATGATGAGCTTGATATTCATGAGTTCCTCTTATAGATAACTCAAGCTGTGGACACCTGCATAGAAAATAAATGGATAAATTATGAAGGATATATGCTTTTCTTATCAAACAAATGGAAACAAAATAACCTAAAAACATAAAAAGAGAAATAAAAAATAAGGAGAAAGAACTTACTCACATAAAAAGTGTCTTTGTAAAGATCTGTGACCCAAGAGTTGTACTCATGAATATCAAGATCTGTGACCCAAGAGCTGTAACATCTGTACCATTTCGAAAATTTTAAATTATTCAAACTTTTCAAAATCATTCAAACTTTTTAGACTTTTCAAATATTAAATTATTCAAACTTTTCAAAATTATTCAAAATTTCAGATTTTTCAAAATTTTCAAACTTTTAAGATTATTCAATTTTCAAACTTTTCAAGCTATTCAAACTTTTCAAATTTTGAAAATTTTCAAACTTTTCAAGATTATTCAAATTTCCGAAAATTTCAAAATTTCAAACTTCTCAAATTTACGAAATTTTAAAATTTGCAAATTATACAAAATCTTCAAACTTTTAAGATTATCACCAAATTCAAAATAAAATTATGTGTTTTCAAAAAATTTCAAAGTTTTCAAATTTTGTAAATCCAAAAATCTTGGGCGGGAGCTAAGTTTCAAAAATTTCAAAGTTTTCAAATTTTGAAAATTCGAAAAACTTGGGCGGGAGCTATGTTTCAAAATTTTCAAAGTTTTCAAATTTTGAAAATCCGAAAAACTTGGGCGGGAACTAAGTTTCAAAAATTTCAAAGTTTTCAAATTTTGAAAATCCAAAAAACTTGGACGAGAACTAAGTTTCAAAAAACTATCATCAAATCAAAATTTCAAAATTTTGAATGTAAAATATTACAAATAGACAAAAATACCCAACCCCTTGTTAACTAAAAAATATCTAAAGTTCATATATATTTCGTCATATCTATTGATTTCAATCATCATTTCGATTCCAGCAACACCAATCATTCAATCCATTTAAATTCAATGCATTCCATCCGTAGATGAAATGAAAAGTTTGTCTGAATCCTAAAATTGTGATCTGATGGGCACAATGGATAAAAATGTTCTCAATAAGAAAAATGGCACAAACATTTACTTTTGAGAGTCGACACATATACACATATACACAGATAAATAAATTCAAATCTACACAAAATCTAGAAGAAGCTTACTCAAATCTGGTGACAACAGCGGTAATTGGTGATGGTAGATGGTCAGATGCAGTGACAGAGGCTATGAGTGGTTTGGTGGTTGTGTCGACATAGATATAGGTAGCGGTGGAGGCTGCTAGTAATAACAACAGTAGAAAGTGTATGTTCCTGTTTACATGACAATGACATAAATGTTAGGATGAACAAAAACACATTCATTCAAAAAACCCCAAATGCAAAAACGAAATCAACCCACCAAAAAACCATAGAAGAAGGGAAGAAAGTGAATAACTGCATTGACACAGAAAAAAGTCATGGTTTTATCACTCCAAACTTCCTGGTTACAGTATAGTCATATTGAAATGTATTCATCTGACATCAGACATCCAATAGTCCAAACATTTGAAGAAATAACAATCAGAATCTCTTTAACTATTGGGTAAAAGAGCAACTCACTTTTATTCTTCTTCTTCAAAGCACCATCTGTACCATAGATGTCGAGGGTTTCTCTATTGTGGTGGTGAACAGAGTGTGTGATGGAGAAGTTATTCACCCCTGGTCCCCTGAAAACAAAACAAAACCAAAACCCCATTATTCTTGGTTCACTCTTTCCTTCGATTTGAAGAGTTATAGTTAGCAATCAAGCCAAGTGGGTAAGTCTCATCAAAGCAATTATTAACGTACGTAATCCTAGATCAAGAGCCAGAAACAAAAAAGCATGGTAGTGGTGGCCAGCGAGTTGTGCAAAACCAAAATATATACCAGATGCCGAGGATGAACAATACCGATTTGTGAAATCTTAAAACTCAAAACTAAACCTGGAAATCATGAGAGAGAGAGAGAGAGACGACCATCGAACACCCTTAACACCACCACCATACACCCTTCCAACCTCTGACCAAATCAGCCACCGCCACTTTGACCAACAGTCACAACTTTGCTACCGACCACCATCGCACACTTCCAGTCTTCCACGCCACCAATGCAACGCCTCTATAGCCACATCCGGCATCCCACCATCGCTACGACACCATCGGCCTTGGAAATATTACCGACAACGTGCATCGAGCATCCGGTACCACACCATCGCACCGGCTAGAGACTTAAACCTGCAATTGAGAACGAACAGGGGGGAAAGATCGAGAGTGAAGCAGGGGAAAGGGGATTGACAGACTATTTTAGAGATTCTGGAAAAATAATGCATACCAAAACTTGAGGAATAAGAAGCAGCCTCGATTAATATCTGGTTTCTTTCAATCTTTTCTCGATATTCTTCATCTGCATTAAGATCTAAACATATTTTTTCCAACCATAAAGAGTATATATATAGATATTTTGAAAGAAAACTTAAAGAAAAAGAGATAATGAATACGAGCTGTTGTTACATCGATATCTAGGGAGGTGGTGAGGCGGCAGTGTTCCGTCCAGCGAATTGAGGAAGATGAAGCAGCCTCTTTGTCTCTTACAGATCTACAATGAAAAACTTTTAACAATTCGACAGATACCTAACCAGTGCCCTTAAACCTCCGTTTTTTTTATCTGCGATTTCGAGAGATGGTGGAGGTGAGGGATGTGTACAGGTGTAGACGTGATGATGGCGGCTATTGATGATGGTTTACGTGAAGCAGACTCAGCGGTGATGATTGTGGAGGAGAAGTAAAATCGGGTATGAGGAAAGGTGAAGCAGAAGAAGGCGATGCGGCTCTCGTTAGGTTATGTGGTTTAGGGTTTGTAGATGGTCCTAATAAATGTTCATTAGGTCATTTTTACCCTCGCGTGTTCAGCATAATTTAGTGGTGCAATAGATGCTTGTACAATCTTAAAAATTAAGACAAACATGCATTAGGGGTTGTAATTTATATATGGTTTATAGTATGGTATAGATATATAATATATATATATATATATATATATATATATATATATATATATATATATATATATATATATATATATATATATATATATATATATATGAATAATAAAATGGATCATAGTACTATATTGGAGAAAAAAAGATTCGAAATTTTTTTTATAATGATCCAATGATCCAAAATAAAAAAAAAATTGGATCATTACTTTTTTCAATTATCCAAATTTTTTTTTGATAATGATATAGTACTATTCTCGATTTTATGATTTGTATTTTTTATATTTTTTTTCAATTTTTTTAAGGTGTCCTTACGAGTCCTCACCGAAAAAAGAGTCCTCACCGGAACCGAACCCTATATATATATATATATATATATATATATATATATATATATATATATATATATATATATATATATATATATATATATATATATATATATATATATATATATATATATATATATATATACTAGTTGTAAGACCCGTGTATTACACGGGATGATACAAAAAAATTGTTAAATAAGAAAATCTAAACATTAAAATGTACATCTTACAAATGCATAATTTTTATTTTTGGAAGTAAAAACTCGATTTCTTAAGGATCAAAGAAAAACCAAATGTGCTTCTTCATTTACGTTCATCTACTATGTAGTATCGCATCAGTAACTGCACCAACATAAAAGAACCATGTGAGAATAATGACTTTTATCCATTTTTTTATTATGTACGTTTTAAAATCATAATAATTTCCAAATCTAGAATATTCTTTGTTTTAGGCTTATAAGGGCAGCCTTCATGATTAAGATAACCCTATAATCGGTCAAACAATGATTACCTTTGCAGCCCATGGTTCCACCTCATCATCAAGTATCTGTAACCAAGGGGATAAAAAAGGTAATGTACTTTAACTTTTACCTATAATAAGAATAATGTACTTACAATTTTCTATAGATCAAACCTTTGACCCAGAGAATGTTAAATGCCACATGGCAGTTGAGTTAGTGGACAAATCAACAAATTGTTTACAAGTCAACAAAACATTTGACCTGGTTACATATTTTCTTAAATTGGTGGAAAGTTACAGGCTGGTTGCTATTATTAGTAAGATTAAAGTGCACTTCCTATTTTGGTAAAAATGTTAAAATGATATAATCTATTTTAATAAATTAATTTATGTTATTGTAAGCTTATGAAGTTTGTGGTTTATTGAGTAAGAGCCTAACTTAACGACGACTAATTCTCACAAAATCTGTAAAAAAATTTGAAAGATACAATAGTTTTAGTACTAATTTTTTGATGACCAAATTAGAAAAGAAGTGAAAGTACATTGCCATAAAAAATTTACCAGAATCAAGATGTGGGTTTGAGGTTAGACCGTTTAATGCAAATTTAGCATTAATTCGTAACTGTACACGTTGAGGGGGATAAAGGTTGCTAGTCAATGACCTAATAAGTGTACTGATGCATAAATATAGAAATTGCAGGAGGTTAAGGGGAACAAAATCGTGACAATAATTCACACCACTTTAAAACTGAGTATTAAAGAGGAACTATTTGATAATTACTCTGTACGTAAGCCTGTAACAAATTATGGAGGTTAAGCTTCCATAAATTCTGATATATTTCCCATTGTAAGTGATTTCACTTATTGTTTAAGATTTGTTCTCTCTTCAAGTGCAACTTTACTGTCTATCACCAGGAAAAAATAAGGTTATAAAAACATAATGATTTAATCACCGGAAAAAGGAGTTAAGTGGCTAAATAGATAAATCTACAATGTTATAATAAACAAATAAACAAAGGGTGGCTTTATCTAAATGTGGTCAAAGTTTGAGGATTTATGTGACAATAATCCAAATATAGTTCCCATTCATGGGTTCAAACTGGAATTGTACATACAGTTTGCTGATGAAAATTGGCAAAGACAACATGCATGGCAAACTTCCTGGGCTACAAGCACCCGATTGTTGGTGGTATCATCATGACACATGGAGATGATGCTGGATTAATGCTTCCCCCAAGGTTGGCTTCTTTACAGGTGGCCTTTAACCTCGAACTCTTACAAAGAATTTTGCAACAAAAGAAATATCAATCAATAGCTCATTAAGCTCATTAAATCTAAAAGAAACAGCCCCTAAATCAACTAAAAAAGACCAAGAATTTGGGACTTGCTTGAGCCAAAATCCTTCAGATTCCTCATCTGCCCAGCATAATATAGAATGTACACCAACATCCTCCAGTCTTTTCCTCATTTCCAAATATATGAGGTGGACAATGCCCTGTAAGTTCCAAAATTAAGTTAAATGATGTAATAAATCAATAAACTTTGAACTTAACTATGCATAAATGGAAAAAAGAACTAAAAACCTTATGTCGGTAAATTGAATCAACAGCAGCAAGTGGAACCTCAACATATTGGGTATCAGCGGGGATTATCTGAAAACTAACTGCACCAACAATCTGCACAGGGGTATCAAAGTAAATTGACTGCAAGCAAAAATGTTATAATTAAAATCACATGTACCTCTTGTAGACCTTCTTCACATCTGGATTTTAAAACTAAAGTGTAATGTTTTCTGCACAACCAACATATGGTTTATTGTGGATTTAATATTATAAAGGATTATGAAAACAATATAGCAAGTAACTTTAGAAAAAAAAGATTATGAAAGTAGATAAGTTTGCCCGTTGGATACACATCTTTCAAGGAACATAGATTTCTTTCCAGTATTTGCAGCATGTGTGAGTGATAGGATGAATCTCGGTCATGAGGGTCTGAAAAGAAACAAAAAAAAAACAAATTAACCTTAGAATAGCCGTATTTGAGTTTTGGTTCAAGCATTTTAACAAACAGGTGGCGTGCAACCCTGAAAACACAAACTCAATGTGCATTGCTTCTGGATCCATCCCACCCTATCATTCGATTTGAGTTATTAAAATTAGTCTCACAATTTAAAACGAAAATACACCAAATCGATATTATTCAGAAGGAAAACCAGGTACAGAGAGAGAGAGGGAAGGTTGGAGGTGGTAGTTGGCGACTGATGAGTGGTGATTTCCATCAAAATAATTTTTAACCAAAAAGATAAAGAGATGCCGATATAACCTGTAATACATGGCGGTGGCCGGAGAAGTAGCCACTAATGACGGTGGGCAGTTGAAGATGCAAAGAGTTGGTGAAGAAGTACATGTTCGTGCGTGATTGTGAAGATGGTCGTGGCTGGATCGAATGGTGAAATCCAGAAACCAAAGAAATTGATGTAAAAACCTAATTGTTTGACCATTTAAACGTGAGTTTTAAGAGGGCAATATGGAACTAAAAACGCAAAGGAAGCAAATTGAAAGTGACGATTAGAAACAGATGATGGGAGATTGCAAACGGTTGGAGTAAATAGGGGAACGGACGAGAGAATCATGGAGATAAATGTGTAACCGATAAAGTGTTTTTTTTTAAGAAAATAAAAAAATTCCACGACATGTGGCAAATTCAATGAGGAGATGACATGTGGCACTTTGAGTTACTTATTTATTAGGATAGGATATATATATATATATATATATATATATATATATATATATATATATATATATATATATATATATATATATATATATATATATATATATATATATATATATATATATATATATATATATATATATATATATATATATATATATATATATATATTACATCTAATAGATAATGAGTAATGGACCCAAGTGGATGATCAATTTTCAACTCTTTGATAAATCATCTTACTATTTATAACTATTTGATGATACATGAATATGGTAATTTGTAGTATAAATACCACTTAATGTAAAGAATAAAAATACACCAATTTGAATACATTTTCTAAAGTGTTCAAAATCTCTCCAAGTCTCTTGTTCTTTTATAAAGTTATAGTTTAATTATTCTTAATCTTGTTTTAATTACTTCAAATTTATAACACGTTATCAGCACAAAATTTCTAAGCAATGTGATTAAAGAAAGTGGAAATCAAACCTACTTAATCAATGTATGTATCACTTAGTAAAAATAATAATCATAATAAATTGTTTAATTAAAGTTATACAAACAAACAATCATAATAAACAACATAAATAATAAGACATCTTTATATTGGACATTATGAACTACTAATGAATTCTTATTTCTTATACTAACATTTATTTATGTTACTAACGTTTATTTATGCATACTAACATTTAATTATGTAACTAACTTTTATTTATGCATATTAACATTTACATTATGTTACTAAAGTTTATTTATGCATACTAACATTTAATTATGCAACTAACTTTTATATATGCATACTAACATTACATTATGTTACTAACATTTATTTATGCATACCAACATTTAATTATGCATACTAACATATAAATTATGCAACTAACTTTTATTTATGCACATTAACATTGCTAACGTTTATTTATACATACTAACTTTTATTTACGTATACTAAGTTTATTTATGCATTTTTATTTTTAATTAATAAAAAGTTAGTCCTAATTAAAACCTTTATCAAGATATATGAGAACACTTTACGAGGGAGTTACAAACCAATAATCACAACCATAGAAAAGCACAACATAACATTCTTACCTAACTTTAATAATACAAACTATAATATGCATTCCACTTCTAACATCTACACATGATGTCTTCTAATGCCCCAAAGACTCATGCTACGTCTAAGTCCTCTCTAGTTCTCTTCTGAGAAATAGTGTTACCAAAATTAATCAAAAATATTATTTTGGAACTAAAAGTCAAATGTATAAGTATACTGTAACAATTGTAAATTTTGGTCAACGAAAGTCAACTATAGTCAAACGAAGCGTACGTTAATCCATATGTTGAAAAGTTATTTTCCATAACTTTTGCGATGTATTATTAAATATTATAATACTACGTATGCTAATTCAAAACAATTATCGAGTAAACACTGAAGATACGAATAATAAACTACTGTAGCGTAAAAATTCGATAATCATACAATTATTATTTTGAGAATAATAATATTCATAAAATGATCTACTCGTAAATACGAACCCGTGGATATATAGAACATCTACTCGTAAATACGAACCCATTTTTGTAGGAAATATCTTAAAAGATGTTATTATTAATCATCTAAATAAGTTATTTCTTTATTGTTCGTAAAAATATGTTTATTACAACGGTATACTAAAAATAGACTATTATAGGAATAGTATGTTTTTGTGACCAGAAATACGACTTTTCTAGTGATTTATAAAAAGAACGTCAATTTGACGTGATAACGATTATTTACACTTATAACGTCATAATAAACTTGGGAAATTATAGTTTTACAAGGAAATTGGCATTTTAAACAAAAATGGCTATATTCAAAATAATGTGTATGAAAAATGACCATTTGGAAAGATTACCATCATTTTGACAAAATGACAAGATTTAAAATGTTGCCATCACTTATGTAAGATGACTAAAACAAATTTATTTGCCATGACATGTTGATAAACTTTAAATCTATCTTATTAGTATATTTAGTGCCTTAGATGTAAGAAAATTATAATTTTCAACTCATTTACATCTTTTAGGCTTAAATACATTAACACAACGAAAACATTTATATAAATTATAATGGGTATAATTTATGGAACGAACGACAAAGATACGACATAAATACTAAAGATAATTATATAATTATATAATTATTACATACTATAATTATCATGGACAATTTGATAATTACAAACGTAAAGGAGTTTTCAGTACATTTACATACTATAATTATCATGGACAATTTGATAATTACAAACGTAAATGAGTTTTCAGTATATTTACATACTATAATTATCATGGACATTTTGATAATTACGAATACAAAGAAGTTTTCACTACATTTACAAGCAAGGTTTTACACAATAATTATCATGAGTATATTTTGATAATTATAAATACAAAAAGGTTTTCATTTCAGTACGAACTAGGATAAAACATCACGTTGGGTGGTTATGTGAGACATTTCTTCACAGTACTGTACTGAAAGATGTACGCACTAAGTCCTGGATTATAACCTTAATCATTCATGAGCGAGATAGTTGTGTATAGATCTATACGGGACTGACAATCCCGCACCTAAGCTGCTAGCTACAGCTAGACCGGCAGGTCTGGGGTGACAAATGTCTTAACATTACGACGCCTGAAGAACGTCGTGGCAGGCCTACATACTAGTCACAGCAAGGTTATAATAACTCACATGAACGACAACGAATATCCTTAGTTTGGGGAAAACATCTTCAAATGGTTTTATATAAATATAAAACTACATGTTGCTCTACACAAAATATAAGTATGTCTTTTACTTATACATACGGATTTTATGGGATTAAAACCACATTTTACCAAGATACAAATATAAGTACGGTTTTACTTATACATACGAGTTTTATGGTATTAAAACTTCATTCTAACAAGTTACAAATATAAGTATGGTTTTACTTATACACGCTGGTTTTATGGAAATTAAAACTACATTTCATTAAGATGAGAACATAAGTACGATTTACATATACAAACAAGTTTTATGGTATTAAAACTACATTCTAACAAGTTACAAATATAAGTATGGTTTTACTTATACATACAAGTTTCATGGAAATTAAAACTACATTTTATCAAGATATAAGTAAAAGTACGATTTTACCTACGTAAAGGTTTTACGGAATCGGATCTACAATTAATCTACGAATAAACAAGTATTTAAATGATTTCATACAAGAATAAGACTACGAAATACTATTTTCAAGTATAGAAACACGTATACATTTTTGGTCTTTGGGTTTTTAAGACTACGACTCACTTATAAGAAAATATTGGATTTTCTGGTGTCAAACACTATCGCTTTACAAGGAAAAAGGACTATGGATTTTCTCATACAAAAATCTTATGAACTTACCAACGTAATGTTGACACCCTTTCAAACTACTTGTATTCTCAGGTAACAATTAGTCCGGTCCGACTAACCTTTTGGGATGGGACGCGAAGACGTCTCTTTTACTTATTTCATTATCATACTGTAATTGGGTTGAAACAATATCGTTTGAACAATGTAACTTTCCAATTTTAATGTATGATGGTTGTTATCTACTTATGTTTCAATGTATGCAATGGTTGTGATACTATGTCCCGTTCCGCCCTCAGACGATTCCGCCATCGTGGTTTGGGGGTGTGACAGATTGGTATCAGAGCATTGTTTATAGTGAACTAAGTATATCAATCCATTTAAGATATACAACTATAAATACAATGAGACTAAAACTCTCTAAAACTTTTCGTACAAGTATACTTTTAAAATAAAATGATATTTATATAAAAGTATACACATACAAACAAAGATAGTATCACAATACAACAATTACAAGAACATTAGAGTTTAAGTTGGACATTACGTTTAGACTTAGTATAATATGTTATCAAACCATGGGGAAACGTAGCCTGATCAACTACGTTTGACTAGGGTTTGACCGACATGTAACTAAGTGTGAGCATAATGGACAACGGAGTAAAAACTCGATAATCCTACAACACTTAGTAACCACGTCAACACTTAACATAAATACTTTTGATAGTATTAGTTATTATTAAGAGACACTAATGACAATTCTAAGTCGACACTAATATCAATATTATCTCGATACCTCTTTATCGTCTGCTTAATTGAGTTACGACTAAGAAAACGATTCTAATGCCGACAAGGGCGACGACGGGAGCTTCACGTTAAGGGATAATTGAGTCGCCATGAATAGTCACGACTTGAAAACCATTAGTGAGTACTCTCGATATGACTCACAAGGAGACACGGAAGTTTAACTCATAGTTGACCGATACGTGAGACTTTCCTTTTGCGCTACGATTTCGGTCTTAGGATTATTTCTATCTCGAGCTTAAGACTTAAGCTAGGATATCTCTTGATTCTAAACCACCCTTTTTGGGAATGCTTACCCAACCACCTTTACTTCGTATATCGTAATGCACAAACCCCTTCCACTATGTCAAAAATTACTAAGTTTTAGTTCAAGGCCCTCATAATACATGAGTGATATTCTCAAGTGTACCATCATGTTATACTCTCCAAATTACTCACATGTTTCTAGAACAATCATCGACCTTACGCTGTTCGTTCCCAGATCAACTTCGCACTTCGTCGACACATGGAAATTCCTACGACTTTGAGTTATCTTTCGACTCACATCGTTTCATACATTCGCTCGTGTCCTTCTAACGTCATTGGTATTCTCATTGTTATCGAGGATTAAATCACCTTAAGTCACACGTCAAACCTATAGCTCAATCGCTGCCTCTATAAAAGGTACAAAAACTGCATTCACACCAAACGTTGTACAAACAATTTGCCAGGTCCTCTATTTTAAGGAGAGAAAAGTATTAGATGTTATAATTCGCTATCCTCCAAAGGATTGTTTTCCTAGAATCACTAAGTTGAGATTTTACACAATCTCAATGATCGATACTTTTACGCCTTCCTTCGAAGTAGCATTCTACCTTTACAATTTCAAATAAGTTCCTAACTTCTAAACTCATTTTTTCCCGACTCCTTGTAAATTTGAAATTGGCGTGACTTAAACAGTTGGATAATTTATCAAAAATAGAAATCAAAATAGTTCTATACGAGTCCCTCATCGACGACTTAGGCCTTTATCATAAGGAATTTCTTCATTCTCTTGCTACCTCGTTTGTTTACCATGCGAGCATTTTCATCCACTTGGAGTTGTAACATTTTGATATCAGTGGAGTTACTCATCGTTCTAAACCTTTCCAACATCACCTAGATCATGTGGTTTAATCTATCAATGAGCTTTCACCACCCCCGTTAGAGACAATGACTCCCTAAACATATTCTTTGAATATGGTTCTATTGTAGTGATAGTACTCGCAACAGAAATTGTGTTTCCAAAAATCCTCGATCGTTTCATAACTTGTTTGGTAGAAGACACCTGAATAGTCCTTACATATGAGACCTATCAAAACTTTGCTGCCTATCCTTAGTATGTACCTTTAGGAACTTTTATCGAAACAGTATTTCGGGAATCTCCCAAAGCGCAACAAATGCCATCTTCATCATACTGGTTGCTGCAGAGACATGACCTGCTATGACTGCAAGCAGAAGGGACATACAGCCCACTTTTGCAAGACTCTGGCACTGGGAAACCAATCAAGCGTCCAACTTGGGTTTGAGTCGCGCTTGTTTTGGGTATGACAAAACTGAGCACTTCAAGAGAGACTGCTCAAAGGCAAAGGGGTCCAGCCAGATGCGATTAAGGAAGGAAATCGCTGACATACCAGAAGTCTGTGACTTTCCTGATTTGTTTCCAGAAGATATTCTAGGGATACCCCCAACATGACAGGTCGAGTTCAGAATCGACTTGATTCCGGGAGCGGCTGCCTAACAAAATCTCCATATAGACTAGCCCTAGCAGAGATGCAAGAGATATCTAGTCAACTACATGAACTACTAGAAAGGGAATCCATTAGACTGAGCTTCTCGCCTTGGGGAGCACCGGTTTTATTTATGAAAAAGAAGGATAGATCCTTTGAAATGTGTATTGACTATAGAGAACTGAACAAGTTGACTATCAAGAACACATACCCACTTCCCAAAATCGATGACCTATTCGACCATTAACAGGGATTCAACTACTTTTCAAAGATCGATTTGAAAGCTGGGTACCATCAACTTAGAGTTCAGGAGGAGGACGTTCCAAGGACATCATTTAGGACTCAGTATGGCCACTGCGAAATTGGTCATGATAACTATTGAGTTGACCAATGCCCCGATGGTGTTTCATGGACTGAATCCAGACACCAAATTTCGGTGGCTTCAGGGAGTTAGTTCTAGAAAAGACTCGCAAGACAAAGTATACTGATGGCCAAACATGAAAGCAGAGATTGTTACTTATATGGGCAAGTGTTTGACTTATGCCATGGTCAAGGTAGAATATCAAAAGCCCTCGGGTTTACTACAACAACCAGAAATACCCGAGTGGAAGTGGGAGCGGATAACCATGGACTTCATAACTAAGTTATCCAAGGCAACTAGTGAGCTGAACACCATATGGGTAATTGTCGATAGGTTAACCAAGTCCGCACACTTCCTACCAATAAAAGAGACATACAAAATGGAGAAACTGACAAG
Organism: Cichorium intybus; assembly: GCA_023525715.1. NCBI lineage: Eukaryota > Viridiplantae > Streptophyta > Magnoliopsida > Asterales > Asteraceae > Cichorium > Cichorium intybus. The sequence goes on along the minus strand of CM042011.1, from coordinate 137,168,393 downwards.
GACGTACATCGAATAGACTGTACGATTGCATGATGCGCCAATATCCATTATCTCAGATAGATATAAACGATTTACGTCACGTTTTTTGCAATCATTGCAAAAGACCTTGGGTACCAGGCTCAACATGAGTATAACTTACCATCCACAACCGACGGGGCAAAGCGAGAGAACAATCCAAACGCTAGAAGACATGTTGAGAGCTGGCGTGATAGACTTTGGTAAGTCGTGGGACACCCACTTGCCGCTCATCGAACTTTCATACAACAATAGTTATCACACGAGCATTAAGGTTGCTCCATTTGAAGCTTTATACGGACGCAAGTATAGACCCCCTCTGTGCTGGGCTAAGGTGAGTGATACTCAGTTAGCCAGAGGTCAAGTACCTTACAGCACTCTCACCGGTCCTGAGATCATATGAGATACAACAGAGAAAATCATTCAAATCCGTGAATGATTGAAAGCATACCGTGACCGATAAAAGAACTACTCGAATAAACGACGCAAGCCTTTAGAATTCCAGGTTGGCGACCGTGCTTTGTTGAAGGTCTCACCCTGGAAGGGAATGATACGTTTGAGAAGCATGGAAAACTAAATCCAAGGTACATCGGGCCATTCGAGATCCTTGCTAGGATCGGCCCGGTAGCCTACAGACTCCAACTACCACAAGAATATCAACAATGTACACCCCCACCTTCCACGTATCAAACCTAAAGACATGTCAGTCCGATGAGACTCTCGTCATTTCGCTTGACGAGATTGAAGTAAACGAAAATCTCCACTTCGTTGAAGAACCTGTAGAGATCATGAATAGGGAAGTCAATAGGACGAAACAAAGCCGCATACCGAATAGTAAAGGTCCGCTGGAACGCCAAGCGTAGACCTGAATCTACTTGTGAACGTAAGGACCAAATTAAACTGAAATAACCACATCTTTTCCCAAACCCTTGGGGATCTACTCAAGTGCTAAATTTCGGGACGAAATTCTTTCTAACGGGTAGATGATGTGACAATTGTAAATTTTGGTCAACGAAAGTCAACCATAGTCAAACGAAGTGTACGTTAATCCATATGTTGAAAAGTTATTTTCCATAACTTTTGCGATGTATTATTAAATATTATAATACTACGTATGCTAATTCAAAACAATTATCGAGTAAACACTGAAGATACGGATAATAAACTACTGTAGCGTAAAAATTCGATAATCATACAATTATTATTTTGAGAATAATAATATTCATAAAATGATCTACTCGTAAATACGAACCCGTGGATATATAGAACATCTACTCGTAAATACGAACCCATTTTTGTAGGAAATATCTTAAAAGATGTTATTATTAATCATCTAAATAAGTTATTTCGTTATTGTTCGTAAAAATATGTTTATTACAACGGTATACTAAAAATAGACTATTATAGGAATAGTATGTTTTTGTGACCGGAAATACGACATTTCTAGTGATTTATAAAAAGAACGTCAATTTGACGTGATAACGATTATTTACACTTATAACGTCATAATAAACTTGGGAAATTATAGTTTTACAAGGAAATTGGCATTTTAAACAAAAATGACTATATTCAAAATAATGTGTATGAAAAATGACCATTTGGAAAGATTACCATCATTTTAACAAAATGACAAGATTTAAAATGTTGCCATCACTTATGTAAGATGACTAAAACAAATTTATTTGCCATGACATGTTGATAAACTTTAAATCTATCTTATTAGTATATTTAGTGCCTTAGATGTAAGAAAATTATAATTTTCAACTCATTGACATCTTTTAGGCTTAAATACATTAACACAACGAAAACATTTATATAAATTATAATGGGTATAATTTATGGAACGAACGACAAAGATACGACATAAATACTAAAGATAATTATATAATTATATAATTATTACATACTATAATTATCATAGACAATTTGATAATTACAAACGTAAAGGAGTTTTCAGTACATTTACATACTATAATTATCATGGACAATTTGATAATTACAAACGTAAATGAGTTTTCAGTATATTTACATACTATAATTATCATGGACATTTTGATAATTACGAATACAAAGAAGTTTTCACTACATTTACAAGCAAGGTTTTACACAATAATTATCATGAGTATATTTTGATAATTATAAATACAAAAAGGTTTTCATTTCAGTACGAACTAGGATAAAACATCACGTTGGGTGGTTATGTGAGACATTTCTTCACAGTACTGTACTGAAAGATGTACGCACTAAGTCCTGGATTATAACCTTAATCATTCATGAGCGAGATAGTTGTGTATAGATCTATACGGGACTGACAATCCCGTACCTAAGCTGCTAGCTACAGCTAGACCGGCAGGTCTGGGGTGACAAATGTCTTAACATTACGACGCCTGAAGAACGTCGTGACAGGCCTACATACTAGTCACAGCAAGGTTATAATAACTCACATGAACGACAACGAATATCCTTAGTTTGGGGAAAAACATCTTCAAATGGTTTTATATAAATATAAAACTACATGTTGCTCTACACAAAATATAAGTATGACTTTTACTTATACATACGGATTTTATGGGATTAAAACCACATTTTACCAAGATACAAATATAAGTACGGTTTTACTTATACATACGAGTTTTATGGTATTAAAACTTCATTCTAACAAGTTACAAATATAAGTATGGTTTTACTTATACACGCTGGTTTTATGGAAATTAAAACTACATTTCATTAAGATGAGAACATAAGTACGATTTACATATACAAACAAGTTTTATGGTATTAAAACTACATTCTAACAAGTTACAAATATAAGTATGGTTTTACTTATACATACAAGTTTCATGGAAATTAAAACTACATTTTATCAATATATAAGTAAAAGTACGATTTTACCTACGTAAAGGTTTTACGGAATCGGATCTACAATTAATCTACGAATAAACAAGTATTTAAATGATTTCATACAAGAATAAGACTACGAAATACTATTTTCAAGTATAGAAACACGTATACATTTTTGGTCTTTGGGTTTTTAAGACTACGATTCACTTATAAGAAAATATTGGATTTTCTGGTGTCAAACACTATCGCTTTACAAGGATAAAGGACTATGGATTTTCTCATACAAAAATCTTATGAACTTACCAACGTAATGTTGACACCCTTTCAAACTACTTGTATTCTCAGGTAACAATTAGTCCGGTCCGACTAACCTTTTGGGATGGGACGCGAAGACGTCTCTTTTACTTATTTCATTATCATACTGTAATTGGGTTGAAACAATATCGTTTGAACAATGTAACTTTCCAATTTTAATGTATGATGGTTGTTATCTACTTATGTTTCAATGTATGCAATGGTTGTGATACTATGTCCCGTTCCGCCCTAAGACGATTCCGCCATCGTGGTTTGGGGGTGTGTCAATATACTTTCAAACACTCATTTGAAATTGATATTTTAAATGCTTTAATGAAAATACTATAAAACTTCTTTGTAACTTGACAAAACGATACTATCATTTAAAACCCATTATTTAAAAATCACCATTTCAAATACTCAATTTGAAATATTCATTTGAAATTATAATTTCAATTACTAAATCTAAAATACTCATTAGAAAACTTATCATTCAAATACTCAATCCAATATACTTATTTGAAGACTATCATTTCAAATAACCAATCAAAAATACTAATTTGAAATCTATCTTTCAAACACTCCATTCGAGATACTCATTTAAAACATGATATTACTAGTATTTTATCCAAATTTTGCTTTCAATATGCTATTTGAAACTTACGTTCTAATTTCTCAAAATGCACTTTTTTTTGGAAAACTCTACAAATCAAATAACGACTCGTACCATCATATAATACAATTTCAGTTCAAATGGAAGTACTAATATACAAATCAATTGCAAATGCAATGCATGGGTTATAGCATACAATCTTGTGAAACAGCTTGTCCGAATCACTCTAGTTTCTTTCAAGTCTAACGGGATGATTACTTGGACTCACTTGTTCATTAGCTCAAACCTTAGGGCCTTTCCTTACTAGGTGTAAGCATATGGGCAATGAGTTAGTGGGCCTATCCAGACTAATTGTGAACTATTGAGCCTTTCCCACATAGAACACATCCTAATGCGCCTTTTCCCACTTAGGATACTCCAATGGGCAGGTTGGATATGACCACTTCACGACGGGAGGTACCATCCCAACGGTTCTCTAAAAGTGTCAAGACGATTAAGCTATAAGACTGTGTGCTATACACATTCAATGAATGTATGATCATACAAAACCATGGTGGCTGCTTGCTCCATCAATTAGTAACGTTTGACTCCATTGATTTACTTATATATATATATATATATATATATATATATATATATATATATATATATATAAAACGAAAAAAAATCTTCAAAAATTTTGTTCCGATTTACAACACCTCATCAATGTGAATCTGAACTAAACAAAGTTTTTATAGAAGATTATTCAAATGTGAATGATCATTGAAATTATTTTTTCAACAATCGTTGATTATTCAATAACAACTCATATAAATTTAAATAAACTTTTAGGTTCACATGTGAATCTGACTAAATTCATATTGAATTCAAGTAAATTCGTTTATATTATTTACAATTTCAACATTTGATAATACACAATTGAATTAACTGAGATTTATAATTTAATTTACTTAAAGTTATATGTGAATGATAAAATTTGTTGAAAAAAATCAAATACAATTTTCATTTAAATGTGAAATAATATGTCTAAAACTAGATGCACACTATTTTAAACTTTTTGGTCATACACAATGAACTAATTTAGATTCACACAAATGAATTTCATTAAAATTCACATGTGAATGATCAAAAATTGTTGAAAAAACCGGATACAATTACAATTTATATGTGAATTAATATGTCTAAAACTAGAAGCAATTCAAATTAATAATGTGAATATGAAATGTACTAAATTTTTATGGAAGATAATTCACGTGTAAATGATCATTGAACTAAACATTTTCAATAATTATCAATTATTCAATAATAACTCATGTAAATTTAAAAACGTTTTTAGATTCAAATGTGAATTTAAGTAAATAATTTTACTATTTCAACATTTTAATATCATATACAGGGTCGGTCCATTAGTTTTTCATGCCCTGGACGAATGTTGTTTGGAATGCCCTATATTTGTTAATATCTAAAATTAGCCATAAATAAATTGAATAAGTTTTAGTTTAATAGATTTTGGGTAATTCGGTTTCGGATTGTTCGGTTTGGCTTAATACGTAAAGCATATTACTTGACATTTGATATGCAATAATAAAGGATAAAAGAAAATACGAATGTGTAAATTGTTATACCACAAACGAATATACAAATTGTAAATTGCTATACCACGAAGGAAAATACAAAATTGCAGACTTGCAATGAGCCAATGACTAGTTCATTACTTGACTTAACTACGACCAAACCCCATTAATTAAGGAAACAAGCATCACCAACTTGTCCTCCATACCTCTTATGATGATCTGATATTAAAAACAAGCATCGTCGTAAACTTAAAAACAAGTAGCTAAACCACCCCCCCCCCCCCCCCCCACCACACACACACACACACATTATATATATATATATATATATATATATATATATATATATATATATATATATATATATATATATATATATATATATATATATATATATATATATATAGACACACACACACACACACACATATATATATATATATATATAATATTACACAGAATAGTGTAATATTCTAATAGAATATGAAAAAGCGCTAATTTTTTATTGTTTTTATTATTTTTGAATAAAATAAATGACGAAACTAATATATATATATATATATATATATATATATATATATATATATATATATATATATATATATATATATATATATATATATATATATATATATATATATATATATTTCAAATTTGTTCATTTATTTTGCATTTCTAATTATTTTTTGTTTTACACCCAAAATGAGTGGCTAGGAATGGGTCTCTCGGTCTCACGAAATATAATGATCTCATATACATATATATATATATATATATATATATATATATATATATATATATATATATATATATATATATATATATATATATATATATATATATATATATATATATATATATATATATATATATATATATATATATATATATATATATATATATACTTGACCACACCTAATCAAATAAATTAGACTTGGATGATTTTGGGATGGATATGTTCCAAATAGTCTGGTACAACAAATAATCAAATAACTTGGCCCAATCATAAAGTCAGAAGCAAAGAAACTTACTTTGAATACTCAATTTTACTCTTAAACCAACTTAATAAAGCAAACGCTCAATCATTAACCAACTTAATAAAAGCAGTAATCAACAAGTACATAATTTATTTGTTTGAACAAGTTAACGAAACATACAACCAAAAAATCATATTGCCAAGATATTTATAGAACAACACTGTCAAAATTCAAACTACAAATTAAAGAATCACTACTTGCATTCGTTTATCAATTATCTGCTAGAACAAAAGTCAATATAATCAACTACAAATTTAAAGGCTATACTGCAAGAGTAAAAGAAACAACAAACATACAACCTAAAAATGTTGAATCAAACCGGATATCCCAATTTGAACATACCCTTAAGAGTTTTAAAAAACTTGATGCCCCCATATTTGTTGCTCGGTCGTGGCCCAGCTCGCCCCGACCCTGATCATATACAATTGAATTAACTAAAATTTACAATTGAATTACTTAAAATTCATATGTGATTAGTAAAAATTATTAAAAAAATTGGATAAAATTGTCATTTGTATGCGAATCAATATATAAAAAACAAAACAATTCATTTCAGAGTTCAGATTCATCATGTCAATCTCGACGAATTGAAAATATAAAAAACAAAAAAATTTGTATATCAATATGGATGTCTATTTAAAAAGAAGAAAAATTATGAAATTTTGTTATATTTAGTTTTTTTTTTTTTGAAAAAAAGAATAAACATAAAATTAAAAAAACATAAAAAAGAAGTGGGGTTTTTTGCTATAATCCTCTATATGCGCGCCCAACTAGAAAATATACATAATTTTTTCCGGTTGTGACATTCTGACCGTACGATCGGTTCATTGTTTAATTTTGGTTATCCATTGAACATATATATATATATATATATATATATATATATATATATATATATATATATATATATATATATATATATATATATATATATATATATATATATATATATATATATATATATATATATATATAGTTTGGATCTTGTGAGAACCCATATATTCCTATGATTTTTGATAAAAGTTTATGGCATGTTAGACTTTTTAAAAACGACCATAAGGGCAGTTTAGTGATTAAGAATTTATCAGATCCCTTGATATCTGTCAATCCCTACAAATTAGCATAGCCTTTCTTTCTCTCTATCTCTCTTTCTCTCTCATGTATCCCTCAAATCCCGCCTTCTCCTTCTTATCCATCAAACCGGCACTACAAAAAAGACGGGACTTCAATATCTTCTTTGATGATGGAGATGCTGAAGACGTAGACGGAGGAGATGACAGTGACACAGACGTTAGAGGAGAATATTATGAATTTTGATATACTCGTCTTTTTATTTCAATACAAAATAAGCTCTAAAAATAAAAAATAAAAGAACAAAGTGGATTTTTTGCTATAATCCGTTACATACATGTACAATTAAAAAATATACAATCTTATCTTTGGCCGTTGATAATTTACATTCCGACGCTTATGATTGGTTCGCCGTTTTATTTTGGTTCTCTATGGAACTTTCGTGTGTGTGTGTCACACACACACAAACACACACACACACACACACACACACACACTCTCTCTCTCTCTCTCTCTATATATATATATATATATATATATATATATATATATATATATATATATATATATATATATATATATATATATATATATATATATATATATATATATATATATATATATATATATATATATATATATATATATATACGCACACACATATTTCTCGGTTCGGTACTTAAGTGTGTGAACCTTTTGCATCAAGGTTAAACTAATATTTCCACTCGAAAGTGAGGATTTAATTTCTCATCAAAGGCCTAAATAGGGGGTGTTTGGGATTGCTTATTTAATTCAATAAGCACTTTTTGATAAAAGTGCTTATTAGCTTATGTTGTGGTAAAAATGAGTTTTTTAGAAAGTATTTGTGTTACCTTATCAGATGATAAAAAGCTATTAGTCTATAAGTCATTTAATTTTTTTGAATTAGTTTATATTTGTAAATGACCAAAAAAGAAAGGAAAACAGAGGATGGAAGGAAAAAAGAGTGAGAGTTCGTTAATGATATTATAATTATTTTATTTTAAAAAGTGATAAGCATTTTAAAAAATCATTAAATTGTGACCTTTAAAAAGTTTTTGAGGCTTATAAAAAACACTTTTCAAAAGAACTTATCTATTAGTCAAACACTTTTTTTGACATATGACTTTTTGATAAGTCAATAAGTCATTTTAAAAACTTACTCCCAAACACCCTTAATCATCGATAGGTTTCTAATTTTTTTTCTTATTTATATTCATTGATATTTCTATCAATTTTAAGTCATAACCCAGTCGTTATATTGATATTTAGCTTTCGTTCAAACTCAATATCAATATGATGTATGTGTAGTATTATTTATATGAAATTATTTTTGAAATCGTTATTATACAAGACTGTGATGTTAAGAAAATGGTATAGTAATAGCATAGTTGTTCAACTCATGATAAGAGACGGTATTTGTGACGCCACAATTCAGTTCGTAAGTAATTTAAGTATGATTGTGATGTTAAGAAAATGGTTAAAAGTGTTAAGAATATGGGTAGGATGAGCGAAATGGCATTTTGGTCAATTATGGTAAATTATTGGAATGTGTTGGTGTCACTTCTTTTATTGGTAATTAGAATTAGTTTGGAACATGTTATATGCAAGGAAATACAGATTTAAGTAAAATTTGGAAGTATTGAAACAGAATTTTGGGCAGGAAGTCTGCCTAGGTAACTTTGCGGTGCGATGGGCATAAATCATGGAGCTATGCCTTAAGTAGGTTGTTATACTAGACTTAAATGTGAAAATACAATGCTATGCACTTAGCCACGCTATGAACTATACTTAGCCACACAATCTACTGACCGACTTAAGTTAGATATTAGCATAATGAGTTCACTTCTGGAGACTAGATACCCAAAAAACTTTAGAGCAGGAAGGAAAGCGAACCAATACATCTGAAGCTAAATTAGAGGTGGGTTTTCAAGGAATTTTGGGCAGGAAGTCGTCCTTCAAGGTTTACTACCTTCTGTCAGGTAGTAGATGTTGCGAAGGAAAAGGAAAAGGAGATTCAATGCCAGGAAGCAGAAAAAGGCTCCATAGAATAAAAAAATGAAGATCGATTGTGGGGGTCCCACAAAAGACCCTAATTCTACGGTTTTGCTTCTCGTAGTCAGGTAAGGAAAGACGAAGCTCTATGGTGCGAAAAGTGTAAAAGAAAGGATAGCGGGAGTTACCTAGTTGGGGTGTCAGATATGTCATGTTTCAGATGTGGGAGACCGAGACATATGGCCCGCGATAGTAGGGGTGAGCGTTAATCGAATTAAACACGCGAAACCGCCCGAACCGAACCTTATACGGTTTGCGGGTTCGGGTTAAACGGTTAACGGTTCGGTTAGCGGGTTAATTGGTTTGGTTAGGCGGTTTGCGGTTCGGTTTACGATTTGATAAAAATAAAACGGTACCCGCCCGTAAACCGTTTAAATATATTAATAATAAATATTTATAAAATATATTATATATCAAATTACCTAACTTACCCTTTATGTTTAGGGCACGCTTCAGTTCACGACATAAGGTGAGGGTTGGCCAATGTATAATTCCATTGGGAAACAAAATAATCAGAAAAAGATTCAAGTGTATTATTGTTAAAGGGTTATTGCAACGTTCTATTAATTATTAATTTGGCCATTAGATTTTAAATATTTTTCAAAAAGAGCTTGATCTTTGTAAAATAATTCTGTTTAGAATAATACTTGTTGAATAATGTTTTTATGTTTTTATGTGACCATCACTGAAATAAGTCGAAATGTTTTTTAACAAATATTATCAGTATTTCAGGTTGCGTGAATTCAAGATCAAAAACAAGAATGAATCAAGACCCGAGAAACTTTGAGAAATAATCCAAACCTGAGGAAGTAACGCTTCAAACCAAAGAGCAAAATACAAAATATCAAACTGCTACAGCAATCACGACGCGACAGACATAGTGTTCGCGACGTGAAGAAGAAACAAAGACAAGACCAAAAACCTACAGCGCTCGCGACGCGACGAAGGTGACGGTCGCGACGCGAAGAGCTTGAACGCGAAGCTCCAACGTGACACCACCAACTTTCTAAATCGCGAGACTACCAACGCACCACCTTCGCGACGCGACCAAAAGGAAACGCGACCAAAAGGAATCGCGACGAAAAGCTCGACATACCAGCGAAGACGCACTGACCCGACAAAAAGCGCACCGACCACCAGCGAAGCCCCTTCGCGACGCGACGGACCATATGGTCGCGACGCGAACGCTGTTCATCAGCACTATAAATAAGATGCAAACCTCTTGCCATTCTTGTGCAGAAAATAACTTACACCACACATACCCATTCAAGCACCAATATTACCCTACGTCCAAAGAGCAAGAAAACCTGCCAAAACGCTCAAGAAAACGCTTTTTAACCAAAGAAAAACCACGTCCAAACAAACACCAAACAAAACCGCTACACCCATACTCTACCCGACACCAAACAAAACCTCTACCCAACAACAACCAAAACCTCTACCCGACACCAAACAAAACCTCTACCCGACACCAAACAAAACCTCTACCCGACACCAAACTTCAAATCTCTAAACAACTTCAACCCGAATACCAAACTACAAAACCTACACACCCACTACCAAATACATACACGAAAACTAAACCACAAAAACCCCATGCATCTCAATTAAACCGACACCAAAAACCCATTTCACCAAACACCAAAAACTACCAAACCTCATCCTACCGTAATGAACCAGAATCGACGCTTCAAAGAAAACGCCATCTTCATCAGCTATCGATAAGTTCTTTTGAAATTATTTGTGTCGTTATTGATTTATTCAAACTGTTATAAATCAACTGTACCAAATATCCAATACATCCGAATTGAACCTTGACAACGAAAACATATGAGGACTGTATTTAACCGAGACATCTAACTTCTAACTTCTAACTTCTAACCTTTTTATTTATTGTAAAAACACTTTATCGTTGATAATGGCGTTTATTACATCTAACCTTTAACTTCTAACTTTTACTTTATTTACCGCTTTCTGTCTATTTAAATACTGTCTAGTTTAGATTTACCGTTTTATTTTATTCCGCAACTCTTATTTATTCCGCATATTATAGACAAAATACATATCTGTCACACAGTAACCGGCTTAAAAACCCTTATTCGTGGAGATCGATCATCGTATTTTTCAACAATTGGTATCAGAGCTCGTGTGATTTAATCTGAAATTTTTGTCGTGAACTGTTGTGTAGCGTTTTTATAAACCACCAATAAGTTTCCTTTAAAAATTTCATCTTAATATCACTTGTTCATCAAAAAAAATATATATTAAAAAAAAAAAACAAAAACAACCCAAAAATGTCTTCCACAACCTACTCAAGAGCTCCATATGTCATCGATCAGGTATGGTCTATGATCTCAGAAATCGGTCTTTCAAAAACACCATTTGAGTCCCACATGACTAAGATTGAGAACAGTTTGAAAGCTGATCTCAAACTATATCATGACACAATAGTCAAATCTGATATCTGCAAATCTGAATTACAAACCTTGCAACTCAGATTTGGAGAATCAACAAGGACTAGAGACAAACTTGAAAGAGACGTCGAACTAAAATCAGAAGAATATAATCACGTCTTAGAACAATTAAATGAAGCTCTAAAACAAAAAAAGGACTTGGAAATAAAAAATCAATCTGTTTTTCCATCTGAAATAAAAGATACCTTAGAAATAGAAGTCCTTCAGTTAAAACTAAAAATTCAAGATTTAACTGACACAAACACTAGTTTGATTTTGAAATTAGATGATTCTTCTAAACAAATCAAACTTCTTGAATTCGAAAATCAAAGATTTCAAGGAAAATTGGATTCTATCAATCTTGCTAGAAAGCTAAGTGATGATATTTTCATCAAAGCGACATCCTTAGGATCTGGCAAAATCGATACAAATTACAGACCTGGATTAGGAAGAGAATCCTTCGAAATCGAACAAGCCAAACAAGAAACCAGGACTAACAGTGAAAACTCTGAATCAACTCTAACAGATCTATCCACATCTGTTAATGAGGAAAATTTAGACGACGAAACAGTTATCAACTGTAACTCAGATGATACTGATTTCACTGTTTCCAAAAGATATTTCACTAATAGGTCTTCATCCCACCAAATCCAAATTACCAACCAAAACTCCTTTTACGAGAAAGGCAGTACCTCTAAACCAATTGCTTTTCAAAAGGAACAAGGCAAACCCAAAGTTTTCAAACAAACCCAACAGAAACCTTTAAAACCAGCTTCTGTGCCACAAAAACAAACCTTTAATCCAAAACAAAAACCTTTTCAAAAACCGACTCAAAATCCCTTTCCCATCTCCCCAAATATAATTGACATAATTTAAACGTTAATCCAAAAATTCATTTTAAATAGATTCAATTGAGTTTTCTTTTGAATTTTTCTTTGTTTTTGGCTTTAAAAATCATTTTCTTATTTTTGTCGTTTTTAATCTCGAATCCACGCAACCTGAAATAGACTGATAATATTTGTTAGATAATATAAAAACAGTTCGTCTTATTTCAATGATGGTCACATACAAAAACATTTTTCAACAATTTCCCCCTATGTGATCATTGACAAAACTTTTATCTCAAATCTTCAATGTTAAAACTGTTAACGTGATTATATTTGTCCTTATTTCATCAATGATCACATAGGGGGAAATTGTTGAAAAATGTTTTTGTATGTGACCATCATTGAAATAAGACGAACAGTTTTTATATTATCTAACAAATATTATCAGTCTATTTCAGGTTGCGTGGATTCGAGATTAAAAACGACAAAAATAAGAAAATGATTTTTAAAGCCAAAAACAAAGAAAAATTCAAAAGAAAACTCAATTGAATCTATTTAAAATGAATTTTTGGAAATATATTTTCTAAATAATTTATTTTATTAGATTTAATTAATTTTATAAATTAAAAATGATTTTTCCTAATTTATTTGAATTTATTTCGGATTTTAAAATGCATTTAAACTAAAAAGAAAAGGAAAAGAAAGAGCCCAGCTCCGGCCCAATCTGCGCAAGCCCAACATCCGACGGCCCAAGTCCCAGGTCCAGCCCACATTCGCGACCCAGCTCTAGCTCCGGATACCCCGCTCCAGATCCGAACCCGCCCCAGCTCCGGAACCATTTCATCTCACAGTTGAACCCGCGCCTCGACCCGCCATCCGCTCCATCCGAACCGCTTCTCCAACCCGGTGCACTCTCAAACCACACGCGGACCTAACCCGCCCCATATTCGACCCATGACCCTAACTGTCCGCTCCATTTCGTCTCACATAAAACCCGCGCGTCGACCCGTTTCGCGACCCACGACCCGACCGGTGTTTTTGGATGGAAATTCTTACATTTCAGCCCCTAAACTTCCGAAAACTATCAAAAATCACTTTCAAAAGATAAACTTCAATTTCTCAAGAAACTTTCAGAAACCATCATTTCACCAAATTCCATTCCATCATCAAAGTGTTTTCCAAAATCATCCAAATCACAGATACAAAGAAAGGTTATCAAACGGATCTTCACATATAGGATATCTTTCACAAAATCAAAGACCATTTCAACTGACAGGTTTTCAAAAACAAATCTTAAATTGGGAAAATTTGATAAGTCAAATCAAGCCTCAACCACTTCGTCAAATTAACAGAAACCATAATGATTTCAGATCACCGAAAACCATTAACAAATCAGGACCCACCATGGTTTGGGTACCTAAACTTTCTGTCTAATTGCAGGCACTTTGTGCTGGAGAGCCCAAGGATGATACATGGTATATCGATAGCGGCCGTTCCAAGCATATGACAGGAAACCAGAGATTTCTACAAGACTTCAAACCCACACTACCTCCGATGCAGAAACTTCACAATCAAACCAAAATGATGCAGATCCAGTCGAGGGGGAACCACCAAAACCAGAGCCTTCCTAAAACATCCCAATCCACCTGTCCAAATGATCCCAATGCATCATTTATGGGAGAACCACCAAAACCAAATTCCTCTTTAAATAATCCCAATCTACCTATCCAAAATGATCCCAGTGCATCATTTATGGGGGAACCCTCGTTACCCCATTCTCACCCCCAAACCAAAATTTACCAAAAACATTCAAATAACCAAATTTTTCAAAAACATCCACATAATCAAAAATCACAAAAATTGAATAAAGTTTTATCCTTTTAAAAGCTTTTATAAAACCATGTGATTAACATCTTCTTGACTAAATTTTCAGATACTTATGCTCGATGAATGTTCTCAGTCATATTGATTCTTAAATTAAAGTGAAGGTTCAAAATCTCAAAATTTTCATTATGTACATTCTCCTATTCCCTTTGAATTTATTTCAATTATAACGATTTTATCTATTAAGGGACATAAGATCAGGAGATTCAGATGAAAACCAAACCCATGTGAGAATTTGTGCCTCGTCTTTAAATGCTAAGTGGAATTCATTTCTGTGAGCAAAGGTGTTTTCATGATGACTTATAGGATTTATACTCTTATACCGTGATGCTAGTCTCATTTTTGCTTAGATATCAAAATGACCAGGGACGATACTTTCATTTTCTTATATATTAGACAAACTGTCTATTATATCACCTATCCCTATCCTAAATCAAACCACTTCAAAGAAAACCTTCATCATCTGGCATAACGAATCTGACAAATGAAGAAACGACAAAGTCATATCCAACAAATGCTGTCAACAAATCACAACGGGTAACCACATCAGATATCTTTTACACAAAAGGGATTCGCGAAAATCAAGAAAAGATAAAACAAAGGTGAACACTTCACCAAAGAAAAGGAAGATTTACAAACAACAATCCATCAAGACAGACATCTCTCAAAATTTTCCAAACAACAGTTTCTCAAATGCTTTATCAAATATAACTGTTAAAACCAAATATTTACCGGGATACTGTAGCCTTCATAATTGAATATTCTTAGTTGCAAACTGCACTATGAACATTTCTAAACCCCTCTACATGTATTTCCTGACGGAGAGAACATCAATGGCATGAATGAATAAACCCTCTGAGTAATGCCGAAACCAGTCTTATGTGATTGATTATCTAATATGAAGACCAAGTGACTAAAGTATATAGGTATAAATCCACATTAAGCATAAGTCAAACACCTTCAAACTGAGAGATATCACTCATCTTTAGTGATTATACACCCGTTCTGCACCCAGAATAAACAAACACCTCAGTCAAGTGTGAGATATACCTATGAGAAGTTCATCTGAATCGACCTATTAAGATCACTTGTCGTCTTTATAAATGTTATAAAATCTTAAGGAATATTATGAAAGTACATATACAAAAACCTTTTGATAATTGAACATGAAACCTTGATTCAGAAACAAATATTCTTGACAAACATTTTTCAAAACATATGTAAAATCTAGTCACATTTTTCAAAACAAGTGATATGGTTTTATAAACGTCTTATCCAAACTTCAAAAATTTTCAATCAAACATTTTTCTCCTCATTTCATTAATGATCACATAGGGGGAAATTGTTGAATAATGTTTTTATGTTTTTATGTGACCATCACTGAAATAAGTCGAAATGTTTTTTAACAAATATTATCAGTATTTCAGGTTGCGTGAATTCAAGATCAAAAACAAGAATGAATCAAGACCCGAGAAACTTTGAGAAATAATCCAAACCTGAGGAAGTAACGCTTCAAACCAAAGAGCAAAATACAAAATATCAAACTGCTACAGCAATCACGACGCGACAGACATAGTGTTCGCGACGTGAAGAAGAAACAAAGACAAGACCAAAAACCTACAGCGCTCGCGACGCGACGAAGGTGACGGTCGCGACGCGAAGAGCTTGAACGCGAAGCTCCAACGTGACACCACCAACTTTCTAAATCGCGAGACTACCAACGCACCACCTTCGCGACGCGACCAAAAGGAAACGCGACTAAAAGGAATCGCGACGAAAAGCTCAACATACCAGCGAAGACGCACTGACCCGACAAAAAGCGCACCGACCACCAGCGAAGCCCCTTCGCGACGCGACGGACCATATGGTCGCGACGCGAACGCTGTTCATCAGCACTATAAATAAGATGCAAACCTCTTGCCATTCTTGTGCAGAAAATAACTTACACCACACATACCCATTCAAGCACCAATATTACCCTACGTCCAAAGAGCAAGAAAACCTGCCAAAACGCTTTTTAACCAAAGAAAAACCACGTCCAAACAAACACCAAACAAAACCGCTACACCCATACTCTACCCGACACCAAACAAAACCTCTACCCAACAACAACCAAAACCTCTACCCGACACCAAACAAAACCTCTACCCGACACCAAACAAAACCTCTACCCGACACCAAACTTCAAATCTCTAAACAACTTCAACCCGAATACCAAACTACAAAACCTACACACCCACTACCAAATACATACACGAAAACTAAACCACAAAAACCCCATGCATCTCAATTAAACCGACACCAAAAACCCATTTCACCAAACACCAAAAACTACCAAACCTCATCCTACCGTAATGAACCAGAATCGACGCTTCAAAGAAAACGCCATCTTCATCAGCTATCGATAAGTTCTTTTGAAATTATTTGTGTCGTTATTGATTTATTCAAACTGTTATAAATCAACTGTACCAAATATCCAATACATCCGAATTGAACCTTGACAACGAAAACATATGAGGACTGTATTTAACCGAGACATCTAACTTCTAACTTCTAACTTCTAACCTTTTTATTTATTGTAAAAACACTTTATCGTTGATAATGGCGTTTATTACATCTAACCTTTAACTTCTAACTTTTACTTTATTTACCGCTTTCTGTCTATTTAAATACTGTCTAGTTTAGATTTACCGTTTTATTTTATTCCGCAACTCTTATTTATTCCGCATATTATAGACAAAATACATATCTGTCACACAGTAACCGGCTTAAAAACCCTTATTCGTGGAGATCGATCATCGTATTTTCAACAATACTGACCAAGTTAGTTGTCACTCATTGCATTTTAAAAATTACTATTAGTTAGGACCAAGAACGACAACTAACGATATTCATCTCATAAGATACGTTGAATATACCAAATTACAACAACATCTTAGGACTTTCAAAATTCGATCACCAAATTAAAAATTACAGCAAATGTTAACCTCCATTATTTGCATTCAACCCCACTTTCAATTAGAATTTTCATTAAATTACAGCAAGTGTGGAAGAGGACTAAAATCTAAGTGGGCTTAAAGCAAACCGTACCCACCCAAACCGCAAACCGTTTAAGCGATCTGGTATACGGTCGGTTTGGCCTTCATCCCCAAACCGCCTAACCCGAACCGCCTAACCCGCGAAACCGCAAAACCGCCCATTGCTCACCCCTAGGCGATAGTTTACAGGTTGAGCGAGTATGTTATCACTATAGAAGTAATGATCATATCCGTCCCAAATGCCCAAAGTATAAAGTCAAAAGTCAGAGAAGTAAGCAACACGAGGATCGAGGAGGCATGGAGGATGAAGTTAAAAGGGGTAGCAGGAATGTGGCTAGTCGAGCATTTCGGATGACCACGGAGGAGGCACGCGAAAAGCCCGACGATGTGCTAGGTATATTTAGTTTGGATTCCATACCAGTACATGTGTTAGTTGATCCTGGAGGTACATTTTATTTCGTATCCACATCGTTCATACCATAACTCACCATTCCCCTAACACTCCTGAAAGAGAGTTTGATAATAGAAGTAGCAGATGGAAGATATGTTATACTTAAAGAACAGGTGATTGGGTGTCGGCTGGAGATTAACAAGACCATTTTCCCTATTAGTCTAAAGTTTATTACCACAACGGAGTTTGAAATGATAGTTGACATGGATTGAATTAAAGTTTAGCTTCCCGATGGATCACAGATAGTTATTCGAGGCGAAGAGTGCCATAATGGGATGCCAGTGATTTCCTTGGTTAAAGCGTGAAGCTGCATCAACAAAGGTGGAGTATTTTATATGGTGTCTGTGACACAACTCGAGCCAAATAAACAAAGTGTTGATAATGCCAAGATAGTAAAAGTGTATTCGTATGATTTTCAAGATGAACTTCCGGGATTACCTTCGGACCGACAGATTGAGTTTGCCATCGACCTTGTACTCGGAGCAACGCCTATCACTCGTACTCATTATCGCCTAACACCGTCCGAGATGGAAGAGCTAAGGAAACATCTACATTAGTTGATGGATCCGGGATTTATTCGACCCAGTTCGTCCCCCTGGGTTCTCCTATATTATTTATCAGAAAGAAGGATGGGTTAATACGCATGTGTATTGAGTATCAGGAGTCGAATAGCATCACCATTAAGAATAGGTAGCCACTCTCCAGGATCGATGAATTGTTTGATCAACTCCAAGGAGCCTCTTATTTTTTGAAGATTAATTTAAGGTCGGGGTACCATCAGCTGAAGATACGAGAGTCCAATATCCCGAAGACCGCTTTCCATACCCGTTATAGACATTACAAGTTTCTGGTGATGCCGTTTGGGCTTACTAATGCCCTGCAGCTTTTATGGATCTGATAAATAGAGTGTGCCACCTGTTTCTCAAAAAATCAGTCATTGTGTTCAACGACAACATCTTAGTGTACTCTCGAAGCTAGGAAGATCATGAAGTGTATCTATGCCAAGTGTTGGAGTTGATACGTAGAGAGAAGTTATACGCTAAAATTTTTAAATGTGAATTCTAGTTACGTGAATTCTAATTCCTCAAACACGTAATCAATAGTGAATGTGTGAAAGTTGATCCCTCAAAAGTGGGAGCGGTGATGAATTGGGAGATTCCACGAAATTCCTTAGAGATACGTAGTTTTCTTGGATTGACTAAGTATTACCGACGCTTTGTGGAGAAGTTTTCTTCTATTGTGGCACCATTAACTAAACCAACAAAGAAGAATGAGAAATTCGAGTGGACCGAGGCACACATGCTTCCATCCAAAGGCTAAGACAGGCCTTGTGTGAATCCCCCATCTTAGCATTACCCAGTGGCAGTGGTGACTTTGTAGTCTATAGTGACGTTTCCCATGTCGGTCTCGGTTGTGTGTTGATGCAACGAGGTTGGATGATCATTTATGCATCTAGGCAGTTAAAAGATGGAGAAAAGAAATATCCACTGCACGACCTCGAACCAGTGACTGTGATTCTAACATTGAAGGTTTGGAGGCATTACTTATATAGAGTGAAGTTCCAGATATACACTAATCATAAAAGACTAAAATACATGTTTGAATAGAAAGAACTCAATATGAGACAAAATAGGTGGATGGACTTACTGAAAGACTATGATTGTGAGATCCTATATCATCCCGGGAAGGAAATGTAGTTGTAGATGCCTTAAGTCAAAAAGTACACCCCTTCCAAATTGTTTCAGCTCGTATGGGTGTAGCAAGTCAATTGCCCAAACTGATCCATGAAGCACAGGTGGAAGCAAGTAAAGCAGAAAATGTAAAAAGTGAATGTGTGACGGGCTACATAAACCATATGAAAGAAAACTCTCAGCAATTGAAGACCTTTTTGGGATGTGTATAGGTACATAAGTGTGGTGAGGCACGAAGATTACTATTGGAAGACGAGCATTGTGCTCGTTATACCGTTCATCTGGGTAGCACCAAGATATACTGAACTTTAAAACCATTTTATTGGTGGCCCAAAATGAAACACGATGTGGGAAGATTTGTAGAAAAGTGCATTACATGTTTAAAAATAAAAGCCAATAATTAGAAGCCATATAGAATGATCCATCATTGCCTTGCCCAGTTAAGAAGTGGGACGCAATCACTATGGATTTTGCTACAAAGCTACCTCGAGCTCCGCAAGGACATGACTCTATTTGGACCATTGTAGACAGTTTGACTAAATCGGCACAATTTATACCCATATGTGAAAACTATCCGATCGACAAATTAGGCGATATCTACAACAGAGAAGTAGTCCACCGACACGGAGTACCGCTTTCTATTGTACCCGATACGGACAGCCGGTACCTCGCGATTTTTGGCAGTGTATCCATAAATATATGGGCTTCAAAGTGCTACTGAGTACAACTTACCACTCCTAAACTAATGGACAAAGCGAAAGAACGATACCGATATTGGAAGATATGTTGCATGCTTGTATCATTGATTTTAGTGGTAGCTAGGAGGAGCATCTCCCATTGGTAGAATTTTTGTATAATAATAGCTATCATCCCAACATTCAGATGGCCCCATATGAAGCGTTATATGGTGTACCGTGCCGCACACCTACTTGTTGGATTGAGGCAGGGGAAAGACCATTAGCCAGACCCGAGATTGTTGCTCAAATTGAGGAAAAGATAGAACAAATTCGAGAACACGTAAAGAGTGCTCAAAACCGCCAAAAGCAATATGCAGATAAAAGACTAAAGCTTATAGAATTCAAGGTGGGAGATATGGTGATGCTGAAAGTCTCTCTGTGGAAAGGGATAATCTGTTTCAGTAAGCGTAGAAAATTAAGCCTTCGTTTCATTGGTCCTTTTCGGATATCACAAAGGGTTAGGAGTGTAGCGTATCGTCTTGAATTACCGGGTGAATTACAAGGCATCCATGACGTATTTCACGTTTCATGTCTACGGAAAACCTTGTTCGGTGAATCCCAAAAAGTGCCACTTGAATAAATCAATATTGATGAGAAGCTTAGGTAACAAGAACAACCCGAAGGAATCTTAGATCATGAAGAAAGGCAGTTGAGAAACAAAAAGGTAAAGATGGTGAAGGTGCAATGGTGACATCATCGAGGTTCTGAAGTGACCTGAAAACCCGAGAACGAGATGCGGATAAAACCCCACTTGTTTGCTTGATTTTGAGGACGAACTTCTAGGGGGAGAGCTTGTGACGCCATAATTCAGTTATTAAGTAATTTTAAGTATAATTGTGATATCCAAAAAATGGTTAAAAGTTTTAAGAATTTGACTAGGATGACCAAAATGGCATTTTGGTCAATTATGGTAAATTCTTGGAAAGTGTTGGTGTCACTTATTTTATTGGTAATTATAATTAGTTTGGAACATGTTATATGTAATGCAATACTGAGTTAAGTAAATTGTGGAAGTATTGAAACATGATTTTTGGGCAGGAAGTCTGCCTGGGTAACTTAGTGGCACGATAGACATAGATCGCGATGCTATCTCCTAAGTAGGCTGCTATACTGGACTTAAATCTAAAAATACAATGCTATACACTTAGCAACATTATGGGCTATACTTAGCGACACGATCTACTGATCGACTTTTGTTAGATATTAGCTCAATGAGTTCCTTTTTGGAGACTACATACCCCAAAACCTTTTGAGCAAGAAGGAAATCGATCTAGTACATTTGATGCTAAATTAAAAAAAAGGTTTTTAAGGAATTTAAACAAAGGAAGTTGTAGTTGGCCTTGTAAGGTAAGAATTTTACACTTTTCATGTTTAATGTCATAATTTTCACTGGAAATTTGATAGATGGAGATGAACTTTAGTTAAGTTCTCTAATGGCGAATTGGGAAGGAACTTCTTGAAATTGTGTAGGAAAAGGGGTTTAATCTTGAAACCCTAATGTTAAGGTGTAGTGTAATTTGCTATCCCTGGAGTGTTTCGTCTATTAGATTACCCATGAAAGGGACATTGTTAAGGGTCGTGTAACCATGATTGATAGCGACACGACCTAAGCTAGAATACTCATCAAATCTTGATGAAATTGGTTCTATGGGCTCCTTAGGAGTATATAAGACCATGCAAAATGAATTTGTGATGTATCAAGTACTTATATGCACGTAATTCTCGTTACAGCGTTGATTTCGGAGCTATTGCACTTTCGTGGCGTACATCCGAGTATTCCTACCCTATTATTAGTCCAAATTACGAGGTAAGTAACTGTTGTCTCACTGTTATACTTTTGTGGTGATTCTATTTTGGTGTTGAAGCTCTCATGGCTATATATAAGCCATTGTGGCTCGTTGTTGATTTGACTTTGTGGCTGCGGTGATAAAACATTGTTGGGGGTGTCGTGAGCTTAATGCTCGAGACCATGGGGGTTGAGGAGGGGACTAGAATTGGTGGTTGTGGTTTGATGTAGTGATGGATTAGTGTGGAACTTGTGAAATTGTTGAATTTTTGAACACTGTAATTGTGGTTATATTTTCCCACTTATTATGATGTGATGATTATCGTTATTCTCTAAGCTTTCGTAGCTTACTGTTGTTGTTACTAACCCTGCGACCTAGTGGTACCACGAAGGGAAATGATGTAGCTGGACCATAGGATTGGATTCCTATAGCTTTTGGATTGTATAGTTTTGATGTATTAGTGACTCCTGGCTCGGGAACTTTGTTTATATATGTTATGTTCCTTTTGATACAGATTTGTAGCCTTGTATTTGGATCCAGTACACCGTATATCATCTTCTGCGTATGTATGTACATGTTCTAAATTGGAATTTTTTTTGGGGTGTTTGATTTGGATGCTGAGTGTTACCGTACCGAGGATCCCAATCATCATCTCTGTCCATATTGCCGTTAAGTAATCTATATTCATCTTCGTCTCCATTCCCGACGGGGAATGAGATTCTTGTTAGGAAATCATGAATTTTTTTCTTTTATGTATTATACTGACATATTACAAAACATAATCCTTTACGTATTATTAATATCACTTAAAACAATCAAATTACATAGATAGAAATCATAATCAGTTTAACATATTCTACAAACCAAATAATAATATTGAAAAGGGTAAATTGCATAAAAGTCATTAACTTTTCCAAATTTCTTGATTTTGACACTGCATTTTTAATTTTTGCAATTAAGTCATTATGTTTTCAGAAAAATTGCAATTAAGTCATTATGTTTTCCAAAAAGTTGCGAAAATGACCATATGACAGGATGACAACAGGTTACCACGTCAAGGCCAGATTTGCAATTTTCCAGAAAACATAATGACTTAATAGCAAAAAGAAAAAATATGGTGTCAAAATCTAAAAATTTGGAAAAGTTAGCGACTTTTATGCAATTTACCCTATGCAATTTATACAACTTAATCACTTTACATGTCTCGTGTCCAAAAAAGTAAATTTGTTGTTACCTTCGATAGTTTACCCTAACAGCCCCAAAAAAGAACAAATAAAATAAAATAAAATCAAATCAAAGTTCAATGCTACTTGTGACAAAATTACTTTTTGTCACACGTAACATTGAATTTTGATTTTTTTTTGTTCTTTTTTGGGACTGTTAGGGTAAACTATCCAATGTAACAACAAATGTACTTTTTTGGACACGTATGAGGCATGTAAAGTGATTAAGTTGTATAAATTGAATAGCGTAAATTGCCTAAAAGTCACTAACTTTTTCAGATTTCTAGATTTTGACACTATGTTTTTTATTTTTGCTATTAAGTCATTAGGTTTTCTGAAAAATTACAAATTTGTCCATATGACCTGGTAACCTGTTGCTATCCTGTCATATGGTCATTTTCGCAACTTTTTGGAAAACATAATGACTTAATTGCAATTTTTCTGAAAACATAATGACTTAATTGCAAAAACTAAAAATACAGTGTCAAAATCGAAAAAATTGGAAAAGTTAGTAACTTTTATGCAATTTACCCTATTGAAAACAAGAAATAAACACTAGTTGTTTTTAGTTTTATAATCATCTATATATGGATACATGTCTGAATAACTTTTTATTAACTTAATAATACAATATAACTTAAATTAATTTTATAAAATATATTTGTCGAGTTTGGCTTCGGGGTTGGGGTAGGGTGTGTTTGAGAAAAGGCATCCCCGCCCTATTTTTTAATTTGGGAATTCCCCTTCTCCGTCCCCGTCCCCATCCCCATCCTCGGTCAAATTAGATGGGGGGATCAGTACTCATGATAAAGAGTTTCGTGTTCGTATATATGGTTCAACATTATAACAACACCTTTCATCTCCTACAAAACGTCAAAAAGATATTGAGACACACGATCATTATAAAGTAAGCTAATCGCTCTTGTAAAACCTGAAAACTCATATATGATGCTAAAGAAGGCAAAACCAAAACTGTTAAATGTGTATATAGTAGTTGAAGAGTAATGAGAGACTCCAGATAATGATAAATATGACCGTGTCTAGCTAGCTGATTTCTGATTCCAACATGAATAATGGCCAAAAAGTGTTTCAAGCCAATTAACAACTTACACTTAAGAATCGTGTAGCGCAAACACCAGTTAACAGACCAAAAAATTATCGCAGCAACAATAAAAAATATATACCATAATATTCTTGAAATATAATTTTAATGGCCTCGACCACGATGACTTGGACCCGAGTAAGCCCTTCTTCGTATCACTCCAATTCTAATCGAAAATCCCGAATCCCCGCTTCCCGCTAGACGATATTGATCTCGAAAAAGCGGTCTATAGCCTTCAACCATGTCTGTCGATATTAATAATAAGTAGACAAAGAAGACGAGTATCGTATATTGAAATCTATACAAATGTGGAAAATTTCTGAATAATGCAATATTTTCTCTCATAATTATGGCTTTAATCAACTCCCAAAGCTACTATAATGGGGTTTATATGTGAATTAAACATGATCATAGTCGGAGGAAATATTGGAGATTGTCTGAAATTAAGGAGAAAACTGCGTGCCGGTTTTTATGAATGTTTTGTCCGGTTCTCGTCGGAATGGTAAAAAGTTGGAACTATTGTTTATTTGGAACTCGCAGGCCCACCTTTACTGGAGCAATCAACATCCACGACCGGTTTTTACGTTGGTTTAAACATGTTAGTTCAAACAAGTTAATTGTGGAAGAGGGTCCAATGTCCATCATGGATCTTAGATGTGGTTTTATCCTAAACTTATACCGTATTGTTTTTTTTTTTTTTTTTAAATACATTTTTCCAAATGAAGATTAACTAAAGTTAAGTTCTTTTACGTATAACTTGTTTCTTCATTTTAAGTTATGTAAACAATAATAATAGAATTATACAGTAATAAGATCTAACAATTTGAGAAATCTTATCTATATCTATATCTATCTATATCTATATCTATATCTATATAACTCTTATAATAGAGGCCATTCATGAATCTGGATCAAGATAACTCAAATACTTCCACCATATTCATTTGAAACCCCCAAGACTATTCAACTTATTCTACTTAATGGTTTGATTAAATGAAATGTTTTGGCTATATAAGAACATCATTTTCCATGCTTGGTTACTCTTAATTTTTTTTATTCTCTTTCCAATTTCTTTTTGTAGAGTACATGAAAATTTAGTACAAGGTCGTAGTCATCTCATGTGTAAAAGAAAATGTTCAATGATGAAATATGTCAAGAGATATGTTGTTCTTTGGCTATATCAAAGATTTGAATGGTTGAATTGTTTGATTGGTTTAAAACATAGTGATGAGTCTCTACAAATGTCTCACTGCCACTTTTGAAGAATTTGCATTGATGAAAGGAAGCAAGTTAATATGTTTAGAGAATCTTATTTTTCATGTTTGGTTAGTCTCATGTTTTTCTTATCTTTTCAATTTTCATGTAGAGTGGGTGAAAATATATGAGTTTGTAGTCATGTGATGTGTAAAAGAAAAAAAGTATTATGAAATATGTAGCGGGATACGATCTTCAGCTCTATCAAATATTTAAACGATAAAACTATTTGTTTGATGTAAAATACGTTGATGTTTTGCATTACAAGTTAATTAATTTTCGTTGTATTATTTCTTCACTAAGATATCATCACAATTGATCCCATAATTTTTTTTATTAATATTGTAAGTTTTGTCATTCTTTTATAATTATTTTTAGATAAATCGCTAATGTTTCTAATATTTCTTAGTATAACTAGCAATTGCTTTAAATTGAAGTTTGCTTTTGATTGTTTTAAGTTTTATGGCGTTAATAATTTTTTTAAGAAGATGAAAATCAAAACAATAGAGATATATATCATTACAAAAATAATAATAACAAATGTTAAACTAGACGTCATACAACGAACTATCATTTTTTCCCAATTTCCAAAAATAACCATTTGTTATTTATAATATAAATTAAATTGTAGATTTAGAACATCTATGCGATTAATTATGAAGATAAAGAAGGAAACAAATAAAGAAGTAAATATTTTTAGTATTTTCATGGAATTTATTTTCACACAATTTAAATAATATTATATTTTTATTAAACAGACTTAAAAAATTGTTTAAACGAAATCATATGTATCCGTTATTATTTTTAGTCTCACTTGATATAATTTTTTAAAGTTAGAATGTGTACGTCTTTATTAAATGAATTTTTAATATTAACGTATAATATAAATCGACTAAAAAAAGAAAGAGTGCGACAAATTAGATATTGAGGAATGTGTAAATATTTTGTATCAATTGCAAGTGCTTTTTTTAATTAAAAGAATTTACTTATTGTATAATGATATATAACTCTTACATGGAATTTGGAGAGTTATAGTGTTAAAATAAAACTTTAATGCAATTAATTAATTTTTATTACATTCATGTGTTTCTAATTTTTATTACATTCATGTGTTTCAAGTGTTTGGACGTGGTTGACATAAATTTTTATATAGACATTATTCAGTTAGTTAAAAAAACTTTAAATATTTCAATCATTTTTAATCGATTCCATAAATATCAATTAAGTACCATAACTAAAAAGACATTTGGGTTATAGTTGTTTAATGTTATATACCAATTGTTAAGAATTTTAAGAGTTGCAGTATTAATATATTCTTCAATACAATTAACAAGTTTTTATTACATTAATTTCAAGATATAATATCTATATTAAACCATATGTATTTGAAAGTTTCAACTCTTCATCTTCCTATATTAGCCACTCCATTAATTTATTTTAATTCTAAATCTCTTCACCTCTCAACTAATTAAAAACTACAACCTAAAAGTTTTTGAACTTATGGTACTTAATTGCTACTTATGACACATCGGTTAATATAAAGATATATATAGTTCACATAGGTAGCTTATGTTGCTGTAGTTTGGAAAATAAGATAGAGGAAAACATGACTTGATAACACACAATATTTACTTTAGAGACGATTATTTATTTATATTAAACTAGAAAAGATGAAGATAAATAAGCTAAAAGAAATTACAAGTCGCAAGACAATATACCTGTTGCATTCTTAGTTCTACCCCAACATATTCATACTTTTGGGATTAACATTATTTGATAAGAAAAATAATATAAATTTGTGAGGTTGTTGTCAAGTCGGTTGTTAAAGATTTAAAATTTTAGATTTTACTTATAAATACAACAAAAATGAAACTTTGTGGTAAACAGTCTTAAAATATTTAGATAATAAGATTAACAAACGTAAAACTTGATTACTATTTAGTAATATATTTTCTAAAAATAATATAATATGCTGATAAGTAGACCAGAAGCAATCAATGTTTACTTTTTTAATCAAATGAAACTAAAAGTTATGACAATATTTAACTTTTTGATAGATTCGCATCATATTTCAGATTCCAAATTCATATTGTTTTTATTTGACTCCTTACTCTTTAAATGATTTCTTAATTTTTTTTGAGAAAAATATATAAAACCATTTTTCTTTATCTTATATTATTTGTTTTTATTTTTATGATTATTTTAGTTATTATATATATTCTGATTTTAAAACTATAAAACAAGAAAAATAAATATGACAAATTTTAATTCATTATTATTATTCAGTTCAATGTATATCTAAACATTTAGGGTTTCAAAGTTTTTATGAGAAAATTTTACTAAAGGAAGAAATAAAAAGATAAAACTTACTAATAGAAGTAATTTTTTTATAAAGAAAAGTGAATAAGTGATTCAAAACTGATTGAAAATTATGTTTTAAATAATAAGTTTAATAGAAGCATATTCATATATTTGTATTAAATTTTATCTGTTAAAAAGTTTTTATTTAAAAGTATATAATATTATTTTTGTTAATATTATTAAAGTATTATTTACACATACAACTCTAAAGGAAAATGATCCACAACAGTATATTTCTCATAGACTATCTTTATGTTATTATTAGTTCGTTTTATTTTATATTTATTTTAAAATTTGAGATAATTTATGTAAATATATTTCTAGAATATTTTAACGTTTGATCATTTATAATAATTGACTCCAAAAAGATGACTATGTTTTTTTCGATGTTTGGATGAAAATTAATTATTAATACAATATGTTATATGATTGATTTTTTTTAGTTTTGCATATTTTGATTAGATATAATGTATTTATATTTATATTTGGTCGGTCAATATATTTTACTATATAAATTTACTCCTGCGCAACGCGCGGGAATACGCCTAGTATCTTATAATAGAAGCATATTTCAAAGCACCACATTCATTTGAAACTCACATGTCTTTTCATATTTCTTTTAATACTCCAACCATAATTATTTGAAACTTACAAAACTTTTCATTTTTTCTCTTAATTATGCACTAAACTCATTTATAATTATATTTTCAATATTAATTCTATGATTTCAAACATAATATATTTAATTTATTACTTTAGTTTGGTTGTAAATATTATCATTTTAATTCTATCGTTATATAGTTATCAATCTAATATACTTATTTTTTTCATTCAAAACGAAAACAAAATATCAAATAAACTTCGAAAATTTTATTGAAATACTACTTTATAAATGATTAAAAAAATATAACATAATGTTCAATGAAAATTCTAAACTGAAATATGAAATTAACAAAAACTTTGATCAAACTACTTTTTCTAATAATGAAAATTTTCAAAAAAAGTAGTTTTCTATTGATTAAAATAATAAAATTGCATTTATGTATTAATTGGTTAATTTGAAACCTAAATGACTATTCATATTTCTTAAATTAATAGCATTTACTAATAACTTTTTATATTCCTCTCATTTATACATGTTGCTATATAAGTAGAATTTTCTCATAAAAACATTCATGTCTTTCAAGTGTTTGTGTTAAAATATGAAGACTATAAGAAATTGGAAAAATACACCAACCGTATATTGATTTTTCTATATTATTGAAATTGTTTTTATATTCTTTGTATTATTTAGGAGTGTTTGATGTATTTTTAATACAAACATTATAATAGTTATTTTGGCACTTTTATGTTATTTAAAGTTGTAGTATTTAAATTTTCTATAATATTTGTTATTTGTCAGATTGTGATATACAAAATCATGAAATTGTTTCTACAAATTTTTTTATGATTATGGAGGGTTTGATGTGGTTTATGAATATAAATGTAATAAGAGATGTTTCAATGCTTCTATGTTATTAATTTTTTCATACTTTTGTTATTCGTTTGTTTCTACGAATTTTGTGTGTGATATACGATTGTTTGGTGTGTTTTCCGAATGAATATGGTATAATAGATATTTTCGATGGTATCATGCTATTAAAAAGCATAATATTGATTTTTATACTATTTGTTATTCGTTAGATTGCAATATTCATTCGACAATCAAGAAATGAAACAAATGTAATGTTTTAATCATATTCCTTATTGAAAACAAAAAAAAAAACAATAAAATTTTTGGACGTTTTAACTAAACAGCCGCATGAGGTTATTTATGATGAAATTAGTTTTGAATAAAGAAAAATGGAAATCATGGTTTATTTAGAATGGAAACAATGTTTGACATAGCTTAAAACGCTCCATAAAATTATCAATTAAATGAGATACATGGCCAATAATTTAAACTATGAAGATTAATAAAACTAATTAGTTAAATAAAGTTTTTCCTTTGCTACTCACGTATGTTTTCATGTAGAAATATTAAATAATAATTCGTTAAAGTTAACAATTTTTAAGCATTTAAGGTAGTTCATTAATCTTTAATGTTATTGTATATTAACAATTTTTACTTATTTTAATTTACGAGCTGTTAAATTAGAAATATTAAACCAAGTTATCTTTGTAATATTTAATGTTATAGTATTTTTTCACAACAACTCTTATTATTTTACAAATCAAATTATCGTTTCTCATCTATTAAGGCATAATGTTAAAGAATAGTAATAATAACTATTAGAAGTAATAATTGTGTAACATAAGTTATAAAATCTGTTCAGATGTAATAGTTAATAACTTTTAGATGAAATTTGAGGAACTTTGATATTAAACGAAATATTTCAATATAATTAACCAACAATAATTCTTTGTAACTAAAAGCTTTTTACTTATGTTAGTTTATTACCAGTAAGTCTAAAAAATTTTACAATAAAGATTCCAACTATACTATGAATTCATTTTTTATTTTGACCATCATCTGATGAAAATTTCATATTGTTTATTTATTATAATATAAATTAACAAATTTCTGTATTTATTTTTTGATGTTTTTAGAACGAATGTATTGATATAAGATAATATATTGATGATACATCGACCTTTTGATTTCTTATATAAAAGTGTTCTTTCATAGTTGATGAAAATAACTTAGATATTTTTTAACAAAACACATTTGTTATTCTTTTAACTACATATATTTGTTTCTGCGCAACGCGCGGGTATTTGCCTAGTATCTTATAAATGAAGCAATTTTCCTCTCACCATATGCATTTGAAACCTCCATGACCTTTCAAATTTCCACTTAATATAATCAATTTATTCATTTAAATATTTTTACTATATTAATTTGAGATTTTTTTTATCCCATATTGCTTCACATACATATATGACCTCTTCTCTTTCTCTTATATAATACAATTCATTTGCTTTTATTATCCATGAAACTTGATCTCTCAAGTGTATTATTAAATAGTGATCATTTTATCATAGAAACATTCTTTTATGGTAAGTTTTAAAAGTTTTTTACTATTTAGTTTCAACTCTAAAAAGTATTGAAACTCAAAATTAAAAATTAAAATTACTTAAAACTTTTAAAAACTTGACTAGATTGGAAGTTTATAGTACGTCTTTTTAAAAAGTGGCATCGGTGTAAACATTTTTCGATTCACCAATATGTATATACGTAGAAATTTAGTTCCGTACTTAAAACTTTTAAAAACTTATCTAAGCTTAAAGTTTATAGCGTGTCGTTTGTAAAAAGTGACACTGGTGTAAACATTTGTCGATTCACCAATATGTATATACATAGAAATTTAGTTCCTTAAAACTTTCAAAAACTTGACTAATTTTAAAGTTTATAGTGTGTCGTTTGTAAAAAGTTACACTAGTGTAAACATTTGTCGATTCACCAATATGTATATATGTAGAAATTTCATTTGTTAATGTTTTAACTATCTATTATAAAAGAGATCATTCAAAACAATGTGGTTCAACATTAATAATTTATTTCTTACCATATTATGTTGATATTTTTATGTCTCACATCGTGTCACACATTTATCTAACATTTCATCTTTCATTTATACAATACCACTAATTTGATTACATTATCCATCAATCTTCATCATAATATGATTTTCAATTTCTATTATTCATTAAATATCATTTTATCGTACAAACATGTTTTCTCAAAGTGATAAAGGCTTCTATTTATAGGTTTTAGTTTCCAAAAGTATTACAACTAAAAAATGAAGATGAATATTACTAAAAAGCTTTTGAAATTTATATCTAATCTAAACATATAATATTAAACATAAATTGTTATCATAATAGATATGATGTTTGCATCCAAAACTTGAAAAAGTTACATAATAACTTTTTTAAATTCAATTATAAATAGATAGTCAAACATTAAAACCTAGAAATATGCTATCAAAATCTATTGTAATTAGTGGTCAATTTATCATAAAAAACATGTTTTTCTTTCAAAGTTTCAACGATTATCCTATTTCAAAATCATTAAAACTAAAAAGATGAATATTTAAAAGAGTTAAAAACTATTAAAATACCAATTGAGTTGCACGTTTATAGTAAGTCATGGCCACAATTCGATTTGTCAACGTTGTAAACATTTTATTTCGCTTTCATAAGATTTATGCACATCGAACTTTTAAACAGTAATCGTTCAAAGTTCAAACAAATATGTTTATATATATAAATGTTATAATAGATGTCATTTAATCAATATAGTTTAAGATGAATTTTTATCATGTACCACATTAATTTGAATTTATTAGAAAAATAGATCGAAGTGGACATCGGTGAGTACACGTCCAAATTTTATGAAAACAATCCTAAAAATAAAAGAAAATGTTAATGGAATGTTACAACCAACTTCTAATCTGATTACAATCAAGAATACAAAAGAAAAAAGATATGAGAAAAATGATTTTAACCTCTCTACTTATAGATGTTTTCTTTCCCTTGAAATTTGTTTATTAAGCTGTGTGAAATGAAAATTATATTAGCCTCTTTATATAGATGTTTGATTTCTCTTCAGTTATGTTCATTAAGCGATGTGTGATAAGAAAATGAGATGATCTATAAATATAGGAGTTATAACACACTTTGAATGAAATTTTGATCCAACATCGTCAAGATAAACCAACTAAAGAAGCTTTCTTATTCTATAAATAAAGGTCCCCCTCAAGTTAAAACAATTATATAAATCATTTGATATTTTTTTACTGTTGGAAATATTTGCAAATATTAAAGTTCAAGGAAATATATAGTTAAAGTTTTCTTATTTTTTTTTAATGAAATGGAGCTTTAAAAATTTAGCGAGTCGATCCAATATGAGCTATGGATTCGTGCATCAAGTTGTACAAAATCACATGCATTGTGTTGAATAATCCAAATTTGAACTTTTATTTCTTATGTAACATTGATGGTCCAAAGCAACGATTTCTAATTTTCTCAGAGGTCATTCAATCAATATATAATTCATGTATTCAAACTATATCTGTTTTTTATTATAAAGTAAGTCATCCAAATCAATGAGGTTCAAGATAAATGATGTATATTTTACCACATCAATTTGAGGTTTTATTTTTTTATAACACATTGCTTCACATACATATATGACATTTTCTGTTTCTCTTATATAATACAATTCATTTGCTTCCATTATCCACCAAAGAGAACACTATTAATTTAAATTAAATATTCAAAATTAAAACATGACCAAATACGTAATCTTTAAATTGATTTTAAAATAGATAAAAGTAAAATTAAATTTAAAATTATACAAAAATTCTATCCAAACACAATCTGTTGGTAGAATATTAAAATCATGTGGTTTGAGATAACTCTTTATCTTAAACCATATTAATTTGGTTTTTATTTTGATACGTTGTATTTATTCATTAAAATTGTTAAAATTCGTTGTTTTCTAAATTTATGACACGTGTATGTATTATCATATAGTTAAAAATAATGAAGAGATTTTTCTATATATATGTTTTTGTATTTGGTATAAGAATAACATGCATTTGTTTATATTCTAACTAATAATTTTTTCCTGCGCAACGCGCGGGCATTCGCCTAGTTTTCCTATAAAAAAATAAAAATGATTCACCATTCCAAAGGTTACCAAATGTTCATTTCTATCATCCAATACTTATTTTGGAGTTTAAAGTGTTTATGCAATTGATGAAGCTCCATTATTGGTGGATTTGAATCTAGTTTTCATAAATGATGATTAATTATGTTTTTTTAACCCATTTCAATGATTCTAAATCATTTCTAAACAAAGGTATGGAATGGCTACTTCATGTTATGACCTAACTTCATGTTATGACCTAGCTCCATTAGAGGTTTTTGGTCATAGCTTGAAGTAAAGCAAGCTATTGATCGAATAACATTTCATGAACCACTACAAATACATGTTGTTAGGACATATTAAATTGTTCATTGGTTGATGATTGAAGAGAACATAAGCTTTGGTGATGATACAAAACTTGAATTAAGCTTATGACGTGTAACAGGTTTCATGTTGTGTAAAAATACTCACAAATCATACAAAATGCAACATGATTATTGGAAATGGTTTAAATGATGTATACATGTTATTGGATCAATCTAAATCATTTGAATTGGATGGATTAATCTTACAAGTGATTTGAATTTGAGAAATGACTTATTAAGGGGCTGAAACACAATTTTGAAACAAAGGAGCTGTACAACAGGAGGAACACGAGTCGTGTATGGTAAAGGCTTCCAGACACAAGTCGTGTAAACATTCTATTAAAGAGGGGTCAAAATTTGTAACTTTTTCATACCATGTCCAAATTAAGTCTAGTCCTTTTTCTATACTCTCCTATAGCCATGTAGGTAATATAAATGCAATAAAACCAAATTTTCACCAATAAGAACTTAATAAGTAACTTAATGGATTAAGAAGGAAGTTACATTTTAGCTTTTGGACTACATTAGGTGACTACCAACTCCCACGATGTGTTTAGAAATTTAAAGGAATTTTATTTAGAGTTAAGGTGACTATTGACCAGGGATACATGTCTTAACAATCAAAATGCTTACCAAACTATACTTTTACTCTTGATTTCTATGAAATATGTAGTTTACATGTTATTTTAAGGCATTGTACATTCATCATTCATTTTCCTTCATGTAAGGGTGTGATTGACTTATGTGTTGCCCGAACACTCATTTGAAATTATTTCATTTTGACATTAGTCGTCTTGTTGACCTTAGTAGTCGTTTAGCTATATTGCTAAATAGTGGACCTTACGAACCCATTCCATGGCATATTTATTCTAGTCATTCATACCTAAATTGACCTTAGTGGTCAAATTGGTTTAACTAATGACAACAGTTATTGAGTGTGTCACTCATTTTGGGTCTACGCCTACCATTGGGACCATATAATGTGAGGAACCTAGGCGTGTAGATAACTTGGGATGGGATTAGTTGCATGTGCATCTCATCTCATAATCTTGCATTTATTTTTATCTAACTCTATGGTTTCTAAATGCTATTTTAGTATGTACAAAACACTTTTGGTCAATTGGACTTAGAGTGGGATTGTTGTACAATTCCAACTTATATACAAGTCAAGTTCCCAGGTTTTACTCAGTAGACTCCCTAATCTAACTAAAAATATTTTACGTGTATCAACAGATGATGTATTGGAGGTTTAGAGGCTATTGAGAAATTTAGAAGGCCACGTGTTGTATGGCAGCTTAAACTCTTGATATGATATCATTGTACACCCTTATTTTTTAAAACTCGTGTTTTGGTAAATTCTAATTTGGGACCTATTTAGTCAATGTTTGACTTAAAAAACATTTTGTGACCATTTTTATCATTTAAACAAGCCGTAAATTAAGGGGTGTTATATTGCTTTGGCCTCAAGTGTATCTTGGCTAGGTCAGACCTTTGGCATGTTGTTGTTCAGCCCAGTTAAGTGTTCAGGTTAGTTGGTTTGTTTGTTTGGCTCTCAAACCTATTGGTGTGGTACCACACTAAGCCCTCTAGTCTGAGACATACTATTGGATTCAGGTTGCGGGATTGTGTGTCCAAGTTAGATTTATTTTATTCTTTTTAAGTGACTTCCAACAATGCATGCATTGTACTCCTCATCTTGGTAGTTGTTTTTGTTGGATCTATATACTGAAGAATCATTATTGAATGATATTGCTAATAACATACGATCCTATAGGGTTACACCTTTATCAAGTTGGTACTTACTGAATATTTATTAAGTATCTGATCATTAATAAATAAATTCAACTCTTGTATTTGATTATAAAATAATTATTGTTTTATAAAAATAATAATTAAAATGGAACAAACTAATTATTATATCAAATGGTTTTTGGAAACTTTGGATTCTATTTACTTATATTAGATATATTAGTATATTAAGGTGGTGTGCTTTCCACATCACTTGTCCTTTATCCCTTTTGTTGGCCAAACATATCATGTGGGGATGGAGGTTACTTGTCAACCTTCATCTTACACATCCCATACCTCCTTGAAATCATATATTTGCATTTAATGAATGTATGAGTGTGGATCACATGTCTATGTATATAAGGGAGTGTTAAACCAAGTTTGAAACTAGTTTTTTTCTCCTTCTCCATGCAACCGTCTGCCACTCCCCTCTCTCCCTTTCTTGCTCTTTTGTGAAGACTTGTTGAGGTTTTGAGTGACTAGAAGTGTTTCTCCTTTAGTACTTAAACATATTAACTACTTCAAGGATTAAGAAGTTCTTTATACAAGAAGGGAACTAGCATTCCAAGTGCCTTACTCTTGGTGGTGGATACTTGTAGAGAAGATCAAGCTTCTTGTCTTTACCATATTCTTCAACTGCCCAATTCCAATTGGGATCAAAGGCTCCAAAGGTTGTCATTCTAAAACGCTCTATGGTTGTTTTAATATCATTCTAACATATGTAAATGAATCCTTGATGGTTTTTTTTTAATATGATGAAAAATAAACTAGTTATTTTTAAAATGATTTTGTTGCCATTTTGAGAAAAACGCTCTATTTTATGCCACAAAATCCATCAGTTTTAGCACATCCCTTTCAATTTCGAGGACTCGTCAACCTTATGTCATTTATGATGTATATAGGGTGTGTTCCCAATAATTTTCAAAAGAGGAGTTTCTTTCCATTACAACAGATCGTACACCCATTGTTGACTCACTGCTTTACTTTCTAATTTTTCTTTTGTTTTCCTTTTTCAGGAGTAGAAATGTAAGGTGATGAAATCGATAAATACTATTTTATTGATGATGATTGTGAAGGAGTTCGAGGAGGCGACACTAGTATGATAACTAAAATTTCTATGTATTTATGACCTAAAACTATGTAAAATTGAATTACAATATCAATATTAGAGAAGTAAATTTACCATAAGGACTAACTGAGGAAATGGCATTAAAATGGACATCGTAAGGAACACGGTGCGAGATATGAAGATTACCCGTCGCGATGGGCAACACGACCCGTCCCCACAGTGAACACGACACGTTACGTGAACATCAAGAATGTCGTAATATTTTTAAGTTGTCCTCGTGTCCCTTTAATGAGTTGACCTCATTAACCACTAGATATCAGTTGTAAAAAAGGAGGAAATGAGGGATTAATAACATTTTTCCAACTAAGAACACTCTCTTATTCTCTCTAGACATATAGTGTATGTGTGCATTCTAGGGTTAGGTAAATATGATGAAATTGTTGTTGAGTAATTACTCCGTGATGATGTTCAAGTTCATTGCTAAAATGGTTAATGGTTATTGATTAGATAATATGAAAGTGAAACTGATCCAAGTGCTTGAAGGATATGATGATAAGTTTAACATGTTATTAGATGGATGTAAATGGTGCAAGTTATTGAAATGTAAACTATGATATGTTATCATAATTGATTTTGAAGTACTGAAGTTAACATTGAGACAATGTTATGTTCAAATGTATGATTAATGGTGTTTAATAAATCCCTCATGTATTGATAAGAAGTTTTATGATAACATGGTAGAGATGTTTAACATAAGGTTGATACATCTTCATATCAAGCATCATGATGATTAAGAGTCTCAATGTGTGACAACTTATTAGGCATTAGAATAATATAAATGTTGATATGAGATTGTTAAGACATTGTACTAATCTTAATGCAATGTTAAGTCCTAGTATGTTATTAATAAGAATGAATATTATTGAACTCCTTAGGTATTGGAGGAGTAGAAGTTCAAAGAAAGGGCAAAGGGATAGTGTAATCCTACTTCGATCTCTCTAACTACCCAATATGAGTACTTTGGGACTTTTTTAATGGGATGTATGTCATGAAATGAAATG
Source organism: Cichorium intybus (assembly GCA_023525715.1). NCBI lineage: Eukaryota > Viridiplantae > Streptophyta > Magnoliopsida > Asterales > Asteraceae > Cichorium > Cichorium intybus. Next base: position 137,130,149 of record CM042011.1, on the reverse strand, counting down.
TTTTCCGTACTACAAGTTTTCAACGAATGGATAAAATGTCTTAATTTGTTAAGTCGCAAATACTATTCTAGCAAACAATATGTTTATGCGGTTTGGGTTTTTGTGAAACCGCAAACCGCACTACAAGGGGCGTGTTTGCCGCGGAGGTTTTCGGAGCATTTGGGAGTTTGTAGCTTCTAACGTTTAATAAAAAGATCTAATAAAAACAAAAAGCTTCGTTCGGCGACACGAGCTTGAAGCGTTTATTTTAAACAAAACGCTACTATTTTAAAAGCTACTTGAAGTAGCGTCTAACAAAAAACTCCTACCATTTATATCATTAATTACTAAAATACCCTTAAAACTATAATCAATATCTACACATATGTCATTTAATGTAATTTTACATATTTTAAAAGCAGCTACTTTTGCCAAACAGTCATATACAAACTAAACGCTACAGCTTCCAACTACAAGCTACAAGCTATCCGCTACCAGCTACCAGCTACCAGCTCTTCCAGCTAGTTTTGCCAAACACGTCCAAAATGCTAATCCACTTATCTCTTCTTTCAAAATTTTGTCAGATAATCCTATATACTTTCACAATTTTTTAAGGATGAGTTCCTGTAGTGCAATCTCAACAAAATTACTAACCAAAATTTGGAAAATACATTCCAATTAAATAAAATAATATAGTGGATTAAGAACATTCTTCATGCATATCATAAAATAAAAAATATATTTTTCAACATAGTGGAGTAGTGAACACGTGCTATTACAAAATCGGGTCAAACGGACAAGTATATATAGGTGTCGGAAGCAGAGAAGGCCGTAAATTTTGAAAGTCTTGAAAGTTGAAAATGAACGTGCGAATCTTGAAGTGTTAAAAAGTTTACCACTCAACTAGTGTTGGTTTCTCTTTAACCACAAAATTATTTGTTTCGATATAATCTGTATATCTTCCAAGTTTTAATTGCATTTTGATCCTGAATTACTACTAACCACTCTCTACATGAAGTTATGACTTATGATGATATCAGAATCAAGACCAAAACTTCGATCTTAATTTACACATAAACTTAATTACTCATCAAATATCATTTTTACATTACGAATCTTGTAAGTGCTATCAACATTTTTAGAAGTTAGCTGGATTTTTTTTATGTTACACGACAGAAACGCTTTGTATTGATTCCCTCAAATAGAGGAGTCAAACCTGTGGAATGGTATAATGTAGAAAACCTAAAGTTTTGAATAAAATAAACAATATTCCGTTTGTACCTCATTTGCTATTAGCCTTCCATCTCTATGGTTATTGTACAAGTCAACAAAAATATTGCTAGCCAAGAGAATTGGAAAAGAAAAAAAAAAGTTTTCTTAAGGAAAATTGAAGCTTTGTTTGAAACAAATGTTCTTTTACGATTTGGGTTAATGTCATTAAAACCTTATAAAGTATGAGTTTCATTTTTAAATGGTCTTGATAGTAATTTTTCCCTTTAAGTCATTGAAGTTACAAATCTATATCTATATATATATCTTATAATAGAGACATATTTCAAAATACCATATTCATTTGAAACTCCCATGTCTTTTCATATTTTCATTGATTTTCTAAATACTTCCACAATATTAATTTGAAACTCTCATGATTTTTTATGTTCTTTCTAATAATGATTATAAATTAGTTAATTAATTTTAAATAAGTACAAAAAAATAAGTTCTAACCTCTAAATAATATTATAACTTTCAAAATTAGTTAACAATAATAATTAATATAACAAGTGATTTTATAATAAATATATTAAGTGGTATTAAAACTTTCTATTCGGATAGTCTTTTATAAAATTTTAATAATACTAAGTAAATTAAAAGTAATTAATAATAATAACTAATACTAAAATAAATTTATAAATTACACAACGTTACATCTATATATTAAGATAATACTAAATTCAGAATTATATTTGAAACTTAATGACTCTTCATATTTCTTAAATTAATAGTATTTACTAAAACATTTTTGTATTCCTCTCATTTATACATGTTGTTGCTATATAAGTAGATTTTTTATCATAAAAACATTTATGTCTTTCAACTGTTTTTGATTGAAGTATGAAGAGTAGAATAGATGGGAAAGTACATCAAAGCTATGTTGATTTTATGTATTCTTGAATTGTTTTTAATTTTTTTCTTGAAATTGTTTTTACATTATTTGTATCATTTATGAGTGTTTGATGTAATTTTAATACAAATATTATAATAGTTATTTTGATACTTTTTGTCATCAAAAGTTGTATTATTTAATTTTCCATAGTATTTGTTATTCGTAAGATTGTGATATATAAAATTATGAAATTGCTTCTACAAATTTTTATGATTTTGGAGGGTTTGATGTGGTTTATGAATATAAATGTTATTATAGATGTTTTGATGCTTTTATGTTATTATTTATTTCATACCTTTTTTATTTGTTGGATTTTGATATATAAAATCATGAAATTCTTTCTACAAATTGTAGTATTAAATTTTATACTATTTGGTATTCATTAGATTATGATATTTAAAATTTATATATATATATATATATATATATATATATATATATATATATATATATATATATATATATATATATATATATATATATATATATATATATATATAGTTAGTATTAAATGAAATTGTTAAATATAGTGTGATTGTAAGACTCAACGTGGACCATTAGATCAACAAAATCAATGGATTAAATCAAAAGGCATTCTTGTAAATAAAATCAAAGAATTCACGTGTTTTTAATATAAAAAACCCGGTTAAGGGTAAAACAGTCAAAACCCACAAACCCATAACAACGGAATGTAATATTCGCATGCTAAAATCACGGATACGATATGATTGGTTTCAATTAACACTATTAATAATCAAAATATATACAATCAACATCGAAGGATAGTACATATGCATTATCGGAAAAAAATAGTTACGTAAGAGTTTTCAAATTCAATTCTAAGAGAATGGGTAGTAGGATTGTCAAAACCATTATCTGAGAATGGTCAAAGCCAAAATAATGCAGAAAACCATAACGTACAGAAAATCCATTAAGAAAGTAGAATGCCATTCTTCAAGAATGAATTTTACATGTGGCAAAACTCCTAACCCAGAAAACCATTCTTCAAGAATGAATTTTACACATTCATTCTCCGAGAATGCAAACACTAAGATACAAGAACTAAACACAAAAACGGGAAAAATGAGAAAAGGGAATATGGGAAAGAAATGCCTCATATTCTCTAAGAATGCCTCATTCTCTAAGAATGCCCAATTCTCTGAGAATGCATTCTTGGATAATGTAAACTAAAAAAATTGAACTGCTCACACTTTATCTTCCCCTGTCGTCCCATCTTCGGTGAAGCATTTCATCGAACAGGTTAAATACATGTTCAAATAGAACCTGATTCAATCGCAATCTGAACCCAATGTATTCGAACCTGATTCAATCGCAATCTGGTGTTCGTCGATCAATTCCTTTCGTCTGACTTCAATCGTAATTGAAAATTCTGAAATTAATTCCTTTAGTCGATGCAATTGTGATTGCAATCGGAAACCTTCAATCTGACTTCGATCAGAAACCTTCAGCCGATGCAATCGGTTGCTGAACTGAAATCGATGCAATCGGTTGCCGGCGACGGCGATGGTGGATGAAGCAGGGGAGGAAGCTAGCGGCGATAGTGGATGAGGCAGGGGAAGAAGCCGGCGGTGATGGTGGATGAGGCAGCGGAGAACGACGGTTGTCGATTGAAGACGTTAGAGATAGGGGAGGATAAATAGGGTTGGTAACTTACGTTGCATAAATAGGGTTGGTAAAGTTACTAATTTGCCCCTATCAAATGATTGGTCCAGAATTAGTCCTACAATCTCACAATACTTAGAAAATGTATTTGAACATATATATATATATATATATATATACTAGGTGTGTACCCGCGCAATGCGGCGGATGACAGGTAGTTTCCTTTCGGTTATGTAGCGAACGTTTTATGCGGGGTGGGGTTAATAGGTTCTTACTTGCAAATGATTTTCTTTCGACGATTCTTTTTTTGGAAGGCGTCGAATAGTTTTATTTCAGTGAATGATTTTCTTTCATTGATAAGTTCTATTCGAAAAGACATGATCATATTTCAAACACCACCATACAATATATGGACATATGAGGTAAATATTTGGTTTTCTATATAGAAAATCTGAAATTATCAAACCAGATTGAACTATCTAAAATGATTTAGCTTTTTCGGTGATGAGTTTCTTCTCGGCAGACAGTGGGTATAAATTTATTGGTGAGTTTTATCCTAAAACTGAAACCAAATAAAAAAATTTGAGATATGTTGTCAATTTAATCATTATAATATTAGTGATTTAACATCTTATTTATTAAAATTATTGTTAAAAACTCGTTTATAAATTTTGAGAGTTTAATATAATACATTGGATCCTTCAGGGGGAGGGGTTGTTAATTTTTAGAAAATAGCTAATTGTTATTTGTGTAATAGTTTAGTTGCATAATTAACAAACAAATTTTCTTTATCAACTGTAAATGAAAATTAACACATATAGTCATAAACCAATATGAAGATTTTTAGGTTTACTGAAATGCTTTTGTGGACTTTTTTGGTATGGTTAGCCGGAATATTGAATAACAAATGTTAGATTATACACATGTCACAAGTAACAAATATCAGATTACGAAGATGGTACTGGTACAAAAATATTATGTTATATTGTATTAGATGATATTCGATTTTACCAGATAATTGAATAAGATTTCTATGTTTTTAAACCAAAGTACTTTTTTCTTTTAATTTTTCATTTAAAACATTTTACATTTAATAAATTATGAAATAAATTTATAATGTATATCAGAAGATTTAACTTTGAAAAAAAGAAATGTCTACTAAACAAACAAATATCCTATCCGTAAAAACGATTCTATAGTGATGGTTACCTCAGCCCACCACTCGAACACGCACATGATTATATCAAATTTTTGGAATAAAAACCATTCTCATCTACACTTAAATAATGCAAAACAATATCAATCTAATGACATTATAATGACTTGAGAGTTTCATCAACTGAATGTTGTAATAGAAAGGAAATGAAATTGGATTCTATAATACACATATTTTGTTACAGACTATTGACAATCCCGACATGGTTTTTTGAATTTTTTTGCACTCATGAGATAAAACTATTCTCTGCATCAACAAAGAATTTATCGTAAGACACTTTCAATATAAATATAAAGAATTTATGATAAGACTATTGATAAATAGAAACATGTATTTTTTTTACTTTTTTACCCTCATGTAGTAAACAATTTTGCCCTCGTGTGGTTTCAACTACTCAAATTGCGTCCCTAAATATTGAATATAAAAATCTTATGAGCATCCTGAAAGTTTAAATATTAGAAGCCTTATAAACCACATTATTGATTCTGTAACATAAACACAGGTCTACAAACATGTCAAAATTGAAACATATTAAAAACATAGGTCCCCCACTTTAACAATCTATAACAAGTAGATAAAATAACAAAAATAATAACCAGATATGCTTCAAGTGACAATTTTTGTCTCAACAAACAACCACGACAAACAGAAGTCAGAGAGCCATTTCGATTTTTTTTTTTTTTTTTTTTTTGCAAAAGTAGTATGCTTGCAGAAGAATCGAAAACAAAGAGTAAATATTTTTACAAACATTTTGTCGAACAGCTGGGTGCTTGTTCGGTTACCTGCAAAAAAAATTCAAATCCAAGGTTGTTAAACCAATAAATAACTTAAAACATAAATGAATCTATAGACTTACTACTTAAAAATCATACACGATTATAACCAATGAACAACAAACAATGTATGAACATATAGATGAAAGGAAGCCATGGGACAACTCATACATATAATAAAAACTAAAAAGCATAACTTGAAATGTTTTGCGAACCCTTTAAACTCTTTTGAGAGATTTTAAGTAAAAAAAAACTACACACGACATTGTAGTTGAAAGTAACTTGCGATTTCTTTCATTTAACCGAAACTAAATGCAAAGAATAACAACTTACTTTCAATTATTAGCTAGAAATAAGCAACTTAGTTTCATTTCCTTTCATGTCCCTGCAGCAACCTACAAAAGTATAACCAAATTCTGTAACATTCAAGAATTACATAAATCATCCAAAAAGGCACCAAAATTTGAGAAATACAAAAGGTATCAAACCTCGAAGTAATGAACCCTGCGTAGTGAACAATGAGAATTTCTTGAGCTTGTTTCTTTAACCTGAACTTGAATAGAAAGCACGTTTATTCAATATGTATATACTTGTCGATAATGTAATGCCATGGTCTCCTACTCTCCTTCGTATCAGATCCAAAGCTAGACTCTTAACAGTTGGAGCCTGTATCAGGCAATGTTTGTTTACAAATATGTTTCAGATCAACACATAAAGACCAAAATGACCAAATATAAGAAAACCCGATTCCTCTTGTTCTTGCTTCAAAGTTCAAACCAATAAAAATTCTGCATATCAAGAAAGACGAAACAAGTACTAAAGTTGGGCCGGATATCCGATTCCTCTTGTTCTTGCTTCAAACCTATGCTGCTAGAAACAGTCCCTGATACCATAATCGTCAAAGGAGGGCCATCAAAGGATTGGGTTCCTCTAACAGTAGCACTGGGTTCGCCTACCATGAGCATTGCTAGGCCACGAGCCACCACTGGTGGTACCATTGTCAAATGGTTGTTTGGTAGCATTAATCTTCATACCTTGAATAAACAAAGGATTCAATTTCAAACAAAAATAACTCGAAACAATGTTAGAATAATAATAAAATCCCATGTATAAATTTTTGCTTTTAGTCAGGTTGCATCGTTTCTCTTCAGTCATGTAGCATATCTGTATCATTCAAAGCTTTTGTTAGTAGTCTTCCTATTGAAGAGGTGGGATGTGTAGCAGATCAAGAGCTACAGACCGTGGCCAGAAATTGATGATTGTAAAAGTATGACACAAACCAATATTATCTCTGTATCCACAGATCATTTGATAGTAGGGGGTTAGATGTGTGAAAATCTGTACATTAGAAAATAAAATCTTATAGTAACATACGGTTCATATTAGTACCTTTGAAACCGTGAGAAGGAGCTAGGTGTATGGTTGGAGGAGATCTAGAAACAACATCAGAAAAATAGATCGGAAAATACGTAAATCAGGATAAATAAATTAAGAACCCTGATTTGTTCGGGAAAAAATAGATCGGAAAAAGAATAAATCGTACCTGATATCGATGAATCCAAGATCTAGAATGGAACCAATTTCAATGTGGATAATTAGCGTTTAAGATATAAAACCATGGAACCCATTTCACTGTGGATGATATTTGGAGAGCAACCGGAGAAGAAAATATGGCGGATGGCGGTGGTTGCTGGGTTTTATCGATTTGTAGAAAAAAGAGAGAAATTGAGACCGTGGAAAAAGTGGTGGCCGGTGGGAGTTTTAATGGATTCAGAGAGAGATTGTAATTCAAATGATACAGGGTCAAAATTTTTTAGAGCAAACAACGGAGCTAGCCGATTATCACGGTTTGTTTTATCTTTTATTGAATTGGTATAGGTCTATTAGAACACGGGATTAAGAGTTTTAATGCATTTATAATTTGTACTTTGTGCATATTTATTTGGATCTCTTAATTTTAAGAGTTTCCATTTTTAGAAACCATTTTTCCTTTTTAATGTAGTATATATATATATATATATATATATATATATATATATATATATATATATATATATATATATATATATATATATAAAATAAAAGATTTATATAATCATTCGACAATCAATAAATAAAGAAAATGCAATGTTTTAATTATATTCATTAATTGGCAAACAAAAAGCACAAATAAAATTTTGAATGTTTTAACTAAACAACCACATGAGATTAATTTTATGGAAGTAATTATGAATAAAGAAAAAAAGGAATATCGTGGTTTATTTTGGATTGAAACGATGTTTGCATAACTTAAAACGCTCCATAAAATCATAAACTAAATGAGATACATGACCATTGATTTAAAAGTATGAACATTAATAAAACTAATTGGTTGAATAGTTTTTTTGTTTTGTTACTCACGTAGATTTTTTATGTAGAAATATTAAATAAATAATAATTCGTTTATACAATTAATTAATCAATTTTTTACTTAGGTTTTTTACTTATCGTTGATATTTTAAATAATCATCATGATCAATATTAAAATATGGTAAAATAAGTAACTTTTAAATTAATTAATCATTACAATAGAGAATAGTTAAAAATAAAACTAAATCAAGAACTATGCATAATTTAATTAATACATAAGCAGCTGATAAAGTTCATTAAGTAATATTAGTCAAAATAGTTGCAATTGTATATATCAACTTAATATTACAATTATTATTTTATAGTTAATTTTAATGACATAATCATTTTTCACAAGATATTTGTTAAAAATTTAACTATATAACTTTCACTTGCGCAACGCGCGAGTATTCGCCTAGTTATATATTAAACAGATGAAAATCCCCCAAATGAAGAGGTCACCCGGTTAGCTAGACGAGCTAGCGTCCACATGAGATATTGTTCATCTGAAATGCTCCACGGGGCGCTGATATTACGTCTATATGGATTTTTCTGATATTTTTTTAATTTAAAATTTAAAATCTGAAACTCTCTCTCTTCCGGTATACACAAAAGCAAGAGGGTCCATCTCCTACGACATCCACCATCATCTACCTCCTACCACCATCGTCCATATCCCACCACCATCTTCAACCTCCCAATAAAAACACAACCTAGAAAAAAAATCAAACATAACCCACAACCAGATTAAATTTGCAGTAAATTCACTGGAAATCAAGATATTCATTAGAAATCAATCAATCCATAGAAATCAAACATAACCTATACCTAGAAGCAAATCAAGAATTGAAAGAATTTAGTTAACTAGGAAAACAATTCAAATTCTCATACTGTAAAAAGAACATTAATTTCAATGAAAAGAAACTTTGAGACTGTGCTTTATTGAACCATGATTTCTAACTACTAGAGTTCTTCCTCGATATCCCACCACCACCGTCTTTTCCGTCGACACCCTTGTCCACCGTGTAAGGCTTCTTGCACATAATGAAATTTCTAGCCCCAAATGATCAAATAGTATTCAATAGACTTAAAGCTATAATTAGATTCACAATAAAAAAAATAGAATCAGTTAGATCCAAGCTATTTATTAGAAACAACATGACAATCTCGATTTAAACCCGTGAAGAATTATGCTTAACAAACCGTGCAAATTTCAAAATTCCTAAATGAAAAGCACATTGTTATAAAAGAGGAATACCGGTAAAATTAAAACCCTAGATTGATCCATCTTCACACTTGATGACAATCTCTATTAGGGTTTTAATGATACCTGGTTCATCGGTGCCATCAAACCAGTCACAATATTGGTCGTTAATACGATCTCTAATGAAAGAATTGTATCCATCTTCACACTTGATGACCTCTCGATTGAAGTACTTCTCATTTGTCAAATAAAGATGAAACTTAACCTAAAAATAAGTGACACATTTATATAGATAAATGTGCGCATATGCAGAGAAAGGGTGAGGTTTGGGTGGTTGTTGGAGGAAGGGAAGGAGGAGGAGGGAGTAGGTGGTGGAGATGATCGACTGGAGGTGGGAGAAAGCCACATGTGATGAAAATGGAGAAGAAGGATAAAGGGTGGAGACATAAGGGGTGACCGGGTCGAGAAGCTTATCTAAGAAGACAATGTAGAGTCTAAGAGATGAAACAACCTATATGGACAAAGAAGGGAAAATGACCTATAAGGGTAACGAAGTATTAAAATTGTTCAAAAAATATCATTGAAGTTTTTTGTGTACACATATTACCAACAAACTATAGCCGTTGTACACGTATGACCATTAAAGTTTATCATTTGTTCAAAAAATACCATTGGTTGGTAATGTATACTTCCGTAACGTCAATAGTATTTTTTGAACAAATGATAAATTTTAATGGTCATACGTGTACAACGGCTATAGTTTGTTGGTAATATATGTACAAAAAAAGTTCAATGATACTTTTTGAACAATTCTGATACTTTGTTACCCTTGTAAGTCATTTCCCCGACAAAGAACGGTTCGCATTAGCTAAGTTTGAATACGAACTTAAGTGTCAACCGAAAAAGCCCCATCTTTCCTTATTTTAGCAGGTCATTTTACAATTTAGTAGTCTATAATACATATATTTTAATTTAACATAACCTTTAAATTTTTGGTTCTCATCACATTAACCCTTATGATTTTATACGTACTGTGTAAAATATTAATCCGAAAACCGTCTACAAAAAAGTACCACTGTGATTCTTAAACAATACTAATTTTCTAAACAAATAAAACAGAATCCCAAATGTATTGGAGAATCAGAAAAGTGCGAAATTTTCAACCAATAGAACTCCACCAACCAAAATGAAATTCTTTTCAAACATTCCAAGTCAAAAACCAAAATGGCCCCAATAACGAAAAAGCCATAAAAAGAACACCATAATATTTTAAAGCCCTTTACCATCCTTTACCCATCCCTTCATTGATTGATAAAGCCAGTAGTATCTACACACCTACGGTGGAGATTCTTGCCGGCTGCCGCTGCTCCATTCTTTTCCACCATCGTTTCTCCACCACCCCTTAAGTTTCCATATTCTTTTACCCAATATAGGACCCTAACCCCTACCCCCACCCCCACCCCACATCCACAAACACCATATATAAACACATTCACGCCCTTATGGCCAACTTATCATCAATGAGTAGCATCACCAGCAGCCTCTGCTTGTTGCCGTTGGTGATCTTCATGATGATGGTGGCTTTCGCCGAGTCGAGAACCATGGTCCCACCCAAGCCGAATCTCGCATCAAAGAACGATGATCTTAAAACGGTTACGAAGTTGGACCTCACCACACTATTACCTTCTTCTAAACCGTCAAGAAATGATCATAAACCTCAAGATGAATTCCACCATTTTGCTAACAAAGTTGAAGCTTATAAGGTAGCTTCATCTGGTCCAAGCGAGAAGGGTAGAGGCCATAAATGAAGGTGTACATGGGTATGTAGTTTTTCTTTTCAGATAACATGTTTAGTGTACCCTTGTGCTGGTTTGCACGGTTGCACCTAGACATTTCAGGGTACAGTGAACTCGTATTTAGGAGGTGAAAACTAGGCCAAGCTTAAGTGTTTTAGGTTCGAGTATCTATATGTTCAAGCAGTATATGGTATGTATATGCGTGTATGCATGTTCGCATTTATTTCAATAGATAAAATTTCGGATCAAATGTATCGTAGGTCGATTAATTCTTGGCTCTTTCAACGTTTTATAACACCACAAAGAGGGCAAATGTTATCTGTTTGTCATTAACGCAAACCATCGTGTGGTAGTATGTTTCATAGGAGCAACTTATTATCAGTTTGCTTGGACTCTTGATGTGACTGCACATGGTGAACCCACGAGTTTTTTGCAAAAATGGTGCACTTCTTATATTCATTTGTACAAATGGACCTCTTTCTAAAATATTTGCACAAATAGGGCTGTTGGCCCACGTATCCACCAAATTCATGAAAAGTTGGATGTAATATTACAATTTTTACCCCTTAACTTATATGATATGTTAAAAATTTATCTTTTATATTTTTAATTTTTAATTTATATCTTTATTAAATCTAAAAATGTAATATTATATTTTACAAATATATTAATATTTTCTAAATATCAGTTTTAACTAGTTTATACCGTTAAAACGATTTTATCAATTCCTTCGACTCAAAACCAATATTAAAATTTTCATAATTATATGATGCAAGAAATAAATACATAATTTACTTCACGTTATAATATGCAGAAATTACAATCTTTCAAAAAGAAAAATTCAAAAATTACAATACCAATTACGCATGAAATTAAAATACCACTAAACATAAAATTGGAAAATCAATAATAAAAACTACACAATTTATGTTGCATGGAATATTGGTTGAGAATTTGAACAATTTCTTCTATTATGTCCTGCTTGATGACATAGTCCACACTTTCGAGGTTCATCAGGATGACGGGTATCCATCTAGTTACGAATTTAATATTGGTATGATTAGAAGGTATTAATTAGATCTGTTTGATGGTATAAATTGTTAAAGTTGATATATAAAACTTTTATAAGTTATTTAAAATAAATAAGATTATATGTGCAAAAGCAAAGGTATAAAACAGGAAAAAAAAATAATAACAAAGATAAATTTGTTATATATTATATAAGTTAAGGGGTCAAATTGTAATATTATATATATCTTTGGTGGATACGTGGGGTAAGAGCCCCATTTGTGCAAAGGTTTTAAAAACAACCCTATGTACAAATGAAATTGATAACAGCACCATTCTTGCAAAAAACTCTGAACCCATGTATCAAACTATATCATGCAATTTTAAAGTTTGTCCGTGGTTAAATTAAACACCACCCCCCACCACCAACCACACACACATATGCAAGTAAGTACATATACATACATACATACATACAAACATATATATATATATATATATATATATATATATATATATATATATATATATATATATATATATATATATATATATATATATATATATATATATATATATATATATATATATATATATATATATATATATATATATATATATATGCGATCGAGTGAATACTTTTTTTAAAGTGAGTACTCGTGAGGACACCTTAAAACATTGAAAAAATAAAAAAAATATAAATAATAAAATAGATCATAGTACTATATTGGAGAAAAAATTCGAAATTTTTTTATTTGGATCATTATTTTTTTATAATGAAACAATGATCCAAAAAATTAAAAAAAAATTGGATAATTAATGTTTTTCAATGATCCAAAATTTTTTTCCAATTTTTTTTTTGATAATGATGCAGTAGTATTCTCGATTCTATGATTTGTATTTTTTAATATTTTTTTTCAATTTTTTTAAGGTGTCTTTACGAGTCCTCACCGAAAAAAGAGTCATCACCGGAACGAGACCGTATATATATATATATATATATATATATATATATATATATATATATATATATATATATATATATATATATATATATATATATATATATATATATATATATATATATATATATATATATATCAGTGTTGTAAAAGTCGGCCTAGGCGGCGCCTAGGCGCTAGGCGGGCGGGTTCCGCCTACGATTAGTGGTAGGCAGTAAAGCTAGGCGGATTTGGTCAATGGCGGTCAAAATCGGGTTTAGGCGGGCCTAGGCGGGTCTGGGCGGGTCTAGGCGGCAAAATTTTCAATTTTTCAATTTTCAAGATTTTCAAAAAATTTCAAATTTTAAAAATTTTCAAAAATTATCAAATTCTCAAAAAATCAAATTTTTAAAATTTTAAAATTTAAATTTAGAAAATGTCATTAATTATCGGTGGCTAAGTTACAATTATCGATGATTAAAATGATAAAAAAATGTCATTAATGAGTCTAAACATTCTGATGTTTGATAACTTACATATTTAAACACTTTGATTTGCAAATTTTTATACTTATTTATTCATTTTTTAGGGATATATGTAATATCTAAATTTAAAAAAATAAATTTTTTTACAATTAATACTCCCCACCTAGGCGCCGACTAGTCCTCGCCTAGACTGACTAGTCCTAGGCCCCAGTCGACCGCCCGCCTACAGCTTAGCGACTTCTACAACCTTATTATTATATATATATATATATATATATATATATATATATATATATATATATATATATATATATATATATATATATATATATATATATATATATATATATATATATATATATATATATAGGGAAGGGTTTAAATGAGAACTACTAAAAGGTTGAGAACCGTGAGAACCACTAATTCACAGTTTAATAATGTTGTATTTTTTATTTTTAACACTTGTTTTTTATCAAAATAAAATTACCAAACATATAAAAATATATAATTATGCTTCCTTTGCTATTAGATATCAATATTGATGTGTTTTAAAGAAAAAAAATTTTACGCTACAGTATTCACAGTTTAATAACTAGAAATTTTATTATATTGTGAATATTGTAAAACATATTAAAAAATAAGGAAATTTATTAAGTTTGATGTATTTTCACATAATAAACAAGTGTGAAAAAACAAAAAAACAAAAAAAAACATGATTTTTAATGTGTGAGTATTGGTTCTCACGGTTCTTAACCTTTTAGTGGTTCTCATTTAAACTCATTCCTATATATATATATATATATATATATATATATATATATATATATATATATATATATATATATATATATATATATATATATATATATATATATATATATATATATATATATATATATATATATATATATATATATATATATATATATATATATATATATATATATATATATATGCTTAGGTTCAAATAAGAACTAAATAACTTGTGAGAACTTGAGAACTAAATATAACCGTTACATTACAAGTACCAAGATTAATCTTGTGGCCACCATAAACCACTAATAAAAAATCAGAAGGGTATTTTCGAAATTTTAACATAATAATTAATTTCGTAATTAAAATAAAATATTTATAATTATGGTAATAACTAACTTCCTAATTTTATGGATTTCAAAATTCGAATTAATTTAAATAAGTTTTTTACTAATCTGAACTTTTAGAAAATTCTTTTTTCCTACAATTTAAATTACGAAATTTACACTTTTTTCAGTTTTAACTTTTTTTCCATTATTGAACATGATATAAAGTATATTCAAATTATGATACCGTATATTCTAATGGGAATAAGACAACAAATTATTCATCATTTCACATTTCTTTCACAATTATAGATTTTTTTCAAACAAAATATGATTTAATAGAAACACAATATTTATTCATATTTGAACACGAAGATTCTAAAATAAACTCGTAATATTCTAATATTTGGAACACTGAGTATTCTTAATTGATCACAAAGATTCTAAAATGAAATCGTAATATTATAATATTATACAATGTATTCTACATTGAACAAAATATTACATAATGATTCTAAATTGATAAATCCAGTAAGACTTTCGCTTTTGATACCTTTGGTTTTCTCGCACCTGAAGCTGTGGAGCTACTCAACAGAGTTCAACGGGTTATGCAGAGTACCATCATGTCCCTTAGATATTTGGATTTTGTTTTTAAGCGTATCAGCTTTGCCATTCAAAAAGGGCTAGCGGCGCAGCTTGTTGCTTGTTTGGCCAACGTATCTATGTAATACGTTTTTCACATATTTGGTTATCAATATTGTATTAAAAACCCCTTTTATATTGAAAGTAAGACTTTAACAACAAAAATCTTTTTTGAATGTTCTTGATACGAACATAAACAAGCTTGCTTTTCCAGGATAGAGCCATTGTATTCGGGTAATTGTGGGCCATGCCTTTAAGAACCTGCAACAAGCTAGTAAGAATTTCATTAATTGTCCAAGGGTTCAAATGTGGTCAGAAATAATTATGAATCACCATTGATAAAAGAAATATGGATGTATGATTATGCTTTAGAACCTTACACTGTAGAAAGTAGGCGAGAAGGTCTAGTTGGATCATAATTGATTAGGAGAGCAACCTTTAATGGTTGTCCTATAAGTTACAGAGTAAACAACATCGTTAGCGTTTCTTGAACATAAGCATCGTGAAAAGCATAAAATTACAAATGAATTGTGATTGTATATCATCAGAACCAACACTGTTACATGCCCACTTTTCCCAGTTTCTATTCACAAAAGCCCAATCCATTATTGCTGCTTACAAAGGACAACCGATCTTACAAGACAGAATCCTGAAAATGAAACAGAACCCTGAATAACTAAACATAACCCTTTGAATGTGAAGTGAAGTCCAGTTTTAGCTTGAAACAACTCAAAATAGGTTATTATATCTAGTTCTTGGCAAACACCTCTTTCGGTTTCAGACTAAGAAGTAGTAGAATTAAACAATTTCAAGATGTGTACAATAGTCTGAATGTCAAAAAATGGCAACCATTCCAATCAGAAAACGACCAACATTTCTCTAAGAAAACATTTTGATGCCCTAAAACATACAATTTGGCTGCCGTTTTAGCGAGGTAGCAAAAAATAGCAATAAATTAGGCTGGGGGGAGTGGGTTTGCTGAACCACTCGCCAAACCCCTAGCCATCCCTCGCTAAGCCACACCGCCCAAGTCGCTAAACCACTCGCTGACATCTCCCTCGCTGAAGATTAGACGAGCTCGCCATCAACAAGCTATAGCAACATGACTTGTACATTTTAGCATAAGAGTTGTACCTTTTAGCATGGTTAGCACATGTTGACTACTCCCACCAAATTTGGTTAACATGTGCTAAGCTGATGTGGCAAGTTTAGCATGTTCAGCACATGCTAACCACTCCCTCCAGCCTTATAGAGGGAATCGAAACCAAACTGAATGATCTAATTGGTATGGCGTTTGCAACATCCGGAGAGGTTCCTTCTCCGCCACCCCCTTCCATCCGGCCAGGGGCGGAGGGTTTAAAGGGCCAGGGAGGGCCATGGCCCCCCTGATTTTCTGCCTACTATATGTAATATTTTTATATAAGGCTTGAAATTTTTTTTAATATATTACTGGCCCCTCCGATTAATTTCAGATATATGTATATATGTAATTAAAAAAATGACTAATTAAGGAATGTAAGGAGTAACCAAACGAAAATCATGGAAATTTTTGAATAAAATCAAAAGAAATCCTAATAAAATTAGGATAACAACTAATTAAGAAATTAAAGTTCTATAAAAAGAATCAGAGGTTGTTCATACAATTTATCAATACAATAATTGAGAATATACAAAACCCTAATCTAAAAATCATTAGTTTGCCGGGAAAAAACTGCTCACCGGAAAATATTACCACCGCCGGAGTGCTCACTGCCTCACCACTCCATCTCTCCGGCAGCCGACTGCTACTCCGACGACCGGCAAGAAGACCCTATAAGGCTATAACCGGTGTTTTGTCTTCGAGTCTTCGACAGACTTGTGCGTTCTTCTCCGACCGGCGAAGTCTTATTTCCAGAAAAACAACTTCAAGATCTCCTCAACTCCTTCTCCGACCGGTAACATCTTATTTTCAGAAACTTAAATTTATAAGTTCCTTTTTCCTGCAAGTTGCAACGCCTCTCTCTTTCTCACTAAATAAGCAACGTGAATATGTGATCTGCATTTTTTAAAGAGATGTGCATATAGGTAGTAGTAGATGTAAGTCTAAAGTCTCTGACTCTCTGTAAAGCTGATGTACTATATATGCAGAACCTTTATGTTTTCTCTTGCTTTTACTTTTTGAATTATAAATTATAAATTTAATTATTGTGTTGAATGTGGAAGTGCTACGCAATGCATTCTCCATATATGATTTCTATTAATTGTCATTTAGATAAAGTTATACTTTAACAGAACAAGTTTCGATTTTTATTAAAATTAAAATAATTAGTTTTTGTTACTATACACTTGTGAATGATTGTTTTATTGTTTATTTGTTAATTATTGGTTAATTGTGTTATGTAGTATACATTAAGATGAAAAAACAATTAACTATGGACGGATTTCTTAAAAGAAAAAATGCAAGTTCTTCTCAGTGTCCCGAAAAACGGCCAACGATTATTTTGGATGCAAATACCCCTAATGTTCCTGTTACCGAGAACCGATCCCAAAAAGTCCATATTGAATTGAATGAAATTGATCTTAGTACACTAGAATGAGATCCTACTTTACGTATTCAGATCTATGATTATCCAATTAATCAGCAAGACACTGTTCGACGTGCTTATATGAAGCTTGGCCCCTTTCAACCAATACTTCCTGTATATCCAAAATCTGGACCAGAATCTCATAAACGTAGTTTTCAAGTTTCTTGGTTTAAGTTATTCCCTTGGCTTGAATATTCCGAGAGTTCAGATGCTGTGTTTTGTTTTCAATGCTTTGTTTTTAACAAACCTTCTGGAATGGGATATTATGGACAACGAGCATTTACTAAAGATGGATTTACAAAATGGAAGAAAGTTGGTGGGAGAAAATGTGCTTTTTTGCATCATATGGGGACTGAGTGTACATCTTTTCACAATGTTGCACAAAAAGCATATGATGATTTGTTGCATGAGACGCAGGATATACGGAATGTGTTTGAGAAATTTACAGATGAAGATCGTAGGAAGAATAGATTGAGATTGATGGCTACTATTTTTACAGTCCGTTTGAGTGCCTTTCAAGCATTTGCATTTAGAGGTCATAATGAAAGACCAGATTCCATTAACAAAGGAAATTTTATTGAAGTGTTGGAGGCACAAGGTGCATTTAACAATGAGATGAAAGAGTTGCTTCACACTGCTCCTAGATATGCATCATATACATCACCATCAATTCAAAAAGAGATTTTAAAACTTATCTCAAATAGGGTGAGGCAAATGATTTGTGAGGAGATTGATGGTGGAAAATTTTGTTTACTTGTTGATGAAGCACGTGATGAGTCTAATAAAGAACAAATGTCTAATGTTCTAAGATTTATAAATAAAGAAGGATTTATTATGGAGCGTTTCTTTGGGCTTGTTCATGTTTCTGACACTACGTCACAAACTCTTAAGAATGGAATCTATACTGTATTGGCACATAACAATCTTGATTTTAAGTCAATTCGTGGCCAAGGGTATGATGGTGCAAGCAATATGCGAGGCCATTTTAAGGGGTTGCAAGCATTGATATCAAAGGATTGTCCATATGCATATTATGTTCATTGCTTTGCTCATCGATTGCAATTAGCATTGATGGCCACTTCACATGGAGTTATTGCATTACGGAAGTTCTTTAATAAATTATCTTTTGTTATCAATGTTGTTAGTGCTTCGTCCAATCGCACTGACCAATTAAGAGATGCACAAGTCGATCATATAGCATATTTTAATTCTATTGGTGAGTTAGAGACTGGTAGAGGCCTTAATCAAATTGGTACATTACAACGAGCTGGGGATACAAGATGGGGTTCTCACCTTAAGTCTGTTTCAAGCTTAATCAAGATGTTTAGTCTGACTTGTGACGTTTTACTTAAAAATATTGAGGACGGCACGGGTTCAATCAAAGGAGACGCAGATTCGGCATATGAGATGATTACTACATTTGAATTCATCTTTGTTCTACATCTCGTGAAAGAAATAATGGAAATAACGGATTTACTTTGCCAAGCTTTACAAAGACAATCTCAAGATATATTAAATGCATTGAGGCTTGTTGCATCCACCAAAATGCTATTGTAGAAATTAAAAGATGAAAGGTGGGATGATTTGCTTTCTCATGTTAAGTCATTTTGTCAAGAACGCAACATTGATATACCTGATTTATCTTCTTCATACTTTAGTAGAGGGGCTCGAGCTCGTAATGAGAATAGTGATCATACACTTGAACAGCATTACAGGGTGGATATTTTTCATGAAGCAATTAATTGTCAGTTAATGGAACTAGATCACCGGTTCAATGACAATTCAATGGCGTTGCTTCATCTTTCAACAACTTTAGATCCTAAAAATGCTAATGAGCCTTTTAGATGTGATTATGTATGCCGATTAGTAGAGAAGTTTTATCCAGAGGATTTCAAAGACAACGAGAAAATACTTTTGAAGATGCAACTCCAACATTACGAGGCTGATGTTGTTCAACATGCAGAATATAAAAAATTGACATCTATTTCAGATTTGTGTCAATGGTTGATAAATACTAGAAGAGCAACACATTTTTATCTTATTTATCGAGTAGTTAGTCTTATACTCACTCTTCCGGTTTCCACCGCTACAACAGAGAGATCATTTTCAGCAATGAGTCTTGTTAAGACCAAATTACGAAATAAAATGGAAGACGAGTTTTTAAATGATGCTCTAATTTTGTACTTCGAAAGGGAGCTTGCGGAAAAAATTAGTTTAGAGACAATTGTGGAAGACTTTAAGCATGCAAAAGATCGGCGAGTTCCACTTTGATGAACGATATTAGAATATTTCATATTAATTTCTTTGTTTAGATTTTTTTTATATGTAATAACTTTATTACAAATTAAACTAGTTTATGGTTATTTTTTGAAGTTTTGGTCTCGGCCCCCTAGTTCTAATGCTTGTGTTCTGCCCCTACATCCGGCACCCTAATCTCGACATTTAAAGAATTCATGGCGATGTTCTTGAAGTCGATCCACTCATCAGTCGCTGTAATCAGGAATCAAATGATGCAATCGATGTTCTTGAAGTCGATCCACAGTTCTAATACCGAAATCACCCTAGAAAGATCACAAATGATGATGTCATACGCCAAGAACACCAGGAAGAAACCATCGGTGGGTGATGACGATATATATATATATATATATATATATATATATATATATATATATATATATATATATATATATATATATATATATATATATATATATATATATATATATATATATATATATATCATTACTATATAAGAAAAGGCTTTTTTTCTCCTTTCGTTATTCACCTCCACGTAGGGTTCTTAGCCTGCCGTGTGTTTACCCATTAATCGACGCGTCTCAGTTTCAAACGGATGCAAATCGCTTCAATAATTTTCTTACGCCACCTACCCACCTTTTAAACGATGCTACGACCCTTCGACTTGGGTCACGTCTCTTCAAATTACACACACCAGCCCTTCCAATTACATCGCATCCGTTCGAATGCGCGTGAAAAGCGACATCCATTAGACGCACCCCTCCTCTTCTTTCACACCCCTCCTCTTCTTTCTTCTTCTCGCTTAATACTAAAAGAAATTAAACTTCTAACCACGCGGCAAATCGAAGATAAGGTGTTTGGGTTACATTTTTGCTGATCAAATAAGAGTTATGTTCATCTTCAATCATTTTTCCTTGACATCGCCAATTATAGGGTTTCTTATTCTTACCGCCTCCTGCTTTGTTTGATGGTATGTAGTTTGCCACCTATTATTTCGTTCAATGTCGTGCCTTTCTCCTGTTTATCTCTATCTACTTTTGTTTATCTCTATCTCTTTTCTCCCAGTGGACTAATTGTGGTAATTTTGTTGTTACGATATGGGGGCTTTGGAGTTGCTTTGATTTATGCAAATTAGGGTTCACTCAATCCATGGAGATAATAAAATGCATGTGTAAGAATGAATGAGAAGTGTGTATAAATGAAATTACTTATCAAAATCCCTGACTTGATACGACATGTCTCTGATTATAATTTTCGTTATCAGTTTGTTGTGTCGATTTGATATACGACTCCTGATGCGTTGGCTCTCTCCCTCTAAATCCTTGTTTTTTTTTCTGATTTTGCCAATTTGATTGGTTTTTATGGGATAGTTTAATAGGTATTGGGATTTTGGAGGATTTCCAGTGTTTAGACAAAGGAGGAGAAAAGGAAGAAAGAGTTAAAAGTTGAAGTTGTAGAAATTATGGTAAACATGGAATCATGTAAGTTATTACTACCAAATTTTCATCAGTGTTTCTAGAGATTAAAATGGGGTTCATATGTTTTATGGTTCTTGATTCAATTTAATATCGATTAGAAGACTTCTTGGTTTAGGTTTCCTTTGAAAACTGGATTGTTACAAGGACCAAAGTAAGACAACGGAAAGGGGCAGAGATAGCAACGTTGATGATTAACGCAAAAGTTGAGTTTATGACAGGTAATACTTATAAATTAAATATTTTTCTGAATTTATTGGCTTAAATTTGGTGTTGTTTTTGTAATTATCTTGTGACCTCTCCGACGCCCTGATGAAAATCCTCACTGAAAGAGGTTACTCCTTCACCACGACTGATGAATGAGAAATTGTGAGAGATATGAAAGAGTAATTAGTGTATATCACACTTGATTTTGAACAGGAACTTGAGACTTTGAAAGCTAGCACTTTGATTGAAAGAGTGTCGAGCTACCTGACAGGCAGGTGACTACTGTTGGGGTTGAGAGGTTTAGGTGCTCGGAAGTCCTTTTCTAGCCATTGATGATCGAGATGTAAGCTACGGGTATTCTTGAGACGACTTCTAACTCTATAATGAACTGTGACGTGGATATTAGGAAGAATTTGTATGGTAACATTGTGGTTAGTGGTGGTACTACTTTGTTCCTGGGGATTGCTGACTCAATGAGTAAGGAAATTACTACCCTTGCCCCTAGCTGCATGAAAATTACTACCCTTACAGTGTGTGGATCGGAGGTTCCATTTTGCCATCTCTTCATACCTCCGAGCATATGAGCTTTTTTATTCTAAATATAAATATATGTACACAAGTCTGAGGAGATTAAAACGAAAATAATATTTTATATTTTTTTGTTGCAGATGTGAATTGCTAAGGCTGAATATGATGATTCTGAGCCGACGATTGTCCACAGGAGATGTTTCTAATTGCGAGAAAATCAAGAAACATTGTTACTTTTTTCTTTTTGGTAGACCTCCCCTGCGCTTTACTTACAGTAGGAGAGGAAGGGCATAAAAGGAAAGACTTTGACTTTGGAACTAATGACTTTGACCTTGTCTCTTTCTTATTGAGTCTGTAATAATCAAGTTTGTTAGAAAGGGTATTTTGGTCTTTATCCGTATGTTAGTTAGAGGAGGAATATAAGAGTCGGTTAGAACGGTTATTGGGTTTTGTTTTTTTCTGTTCAGTAGAACACCTTTGGGAGATTTCTGCCATCTCGAAAGGCATGATTGTAATTTTGAGTTCTAATCTTTCAATTGAAGAGATCTTTTGGTTCTGAAAGTTCCAGAGTACAGCACTTTTTCATTGCTCCCAGTTCTATTCACGCTCGTGAGTGTCGTTGCAAGTGCAGGTAAAGAAGAAGAGATCATTTAATTTACTTCAAGCGAATTTCTTGGAACTACCGTTCATTTTGGGTGGATCTTATTAATTTCTTTTTACTGATTTCGTACCCTAATCTTCCAATTTTATCAAAGTTTCTATTGCGAAGTTTACACGCCACACGTAGGCTCGATTAAGAGGGAATCAATTGGAATTTGTTCGCCTGCTATTGATTTTTGACTCTTATTAGTTTTCAAATTTTCAAAATTAAGTTATAGTTTAGAATGAATAAGTTTAATGTCTTTAAAAAATTACTATTCTTTGTAATTTTTTGGGTTAATTTGTTAGAATTCTTATGAAATGACCTGTAACAATGTTTTAATTACCTCTAAGTTCTTACTATATATGTAAATATCATCCAATTAACAACTCATGTAGTCAAAGCGACAAATTATTTTTGAGGCTGATACTAATTGGTGATTGAAATTTATTTGGGCAATTGTCACACCTGGTGGTCTTTGTTGTGGTAAACATGGACATGACTATAACAATCTGTGCTAAATTAACAGTCAGATGCCAAAGATGTTGAGTTAGTGACTGCCACATAGGAGATGTTCGTGAAGTTTCTATCATCTTTTCAAATCTAACTGTATGGAATATTTTCTCTAATTATTTATATCAAACATTCTGAAAGTGAATTTGCTCCTACAAGGCTCGTGCACATGCTATCTGCTTTTATTTATTTATTTATTGTTAATCACCAAAAGAGGTAATCATAGTAGAATGTTATCAGACATACCTGGTGAAACGTCTGAATAACTCTCTATTTTACTTATACAAGTGAGAGGTTAGTACCTTCATTTATTTAGCTAACAAGTGAGAGGGTAGTACCTGTATCATATTCATTCTTTTCAATCGTACTATAAATACGAATACCATAATTGAAAACTGGTGTCACAGCCTCACGTGCAAGCTAAACCTTCACTAGCACACCATGCCTCGTTGGTTTCTGTTAAACATAAGAATAGATCCTCCAAACCTAATTCCCATAAGCTTAGGCTTCACCTCATAACCACATAAATGCAACTGACTGTATACAATTTTTTTTCTTTGCCTGTTTCAAAACTAAATGCTTAATACTTAGTCAGAAATTTTAATATATCATGTAAAAGGTAATATAATCATTTTACTCGGAATACTAACCTTAATTGTTTCAAATGCCTCAAATAAAAACTAAAATCGCAAACTAATCCCTTTCCGACCAAAGTTATAATCTACTCTAAAATAATCATAGCAAAAGTGAAATACAAAAATGGTCCTACAGTACTGCTGGTTCTTGACTTTTTATCTCCTTGAATGCTTCAATTTGCAATTATGGTCCTTATTGTGAGCTTACGTATCAATTATGCTCCATTTTTCACACAACGTTAAAGTTTGGGTGTTAGTTGATGCACTTTACTTGCAACAGAGTACAATACCTAATAAGAAATTTTTTTTGCTAAAACCCTGTTTTTTCTCCTGCCTTGAAAAACTCATTAGGATATTTCGTTTCACGCCACATAATCCGTGTTTAAACGTTGCAATCCGTGTTTAAACGTTGCAACAGACTTTAAATGGTATCCTCTTCACGTTGAAGCGTTGCTACATATTCGAAAACGTATCCACACCAATTCCTAACTTATGCCCATTAACCGGCCTTCTCAACAGTATGTTCCTGTGTGACGCCATTTGCTCATTCAAGTTTCACATCCCTTCAACCCACAAACGCGTATCCCTTCTCTGTTCCCAACTCTGACTCCACCGCTTTCCATTCTCTCTCTTTCATCTTCCATCCGACATTTCCCCCATTCGTTCCCTTCTATATGTTGTTTTTTGAACCGGATATATATAATAGATCACACATATAATAATAAAATTTACATTACATTCAACACATTTTCACAAATTATCTAAATAGGTAATAGATCCTATTTGACAGAAGCCATTTACCATACCATCAATACATTTTCAGACAAAATTTAACCATTTCTGGGCCGTGCTGAGCACGGCCCTTAAAATGTACCTAGTATATATATAAGGAAACCCTATTTTTCTCGTCTGCGCATTCGGTTTTTAAATAGGGTTTCAGCAGGCCACGTACTACTCTTATGAACGATACCATGCCTCTTCCGATTGGACCCGTACCGCTTCAACTTCAACTTTCTCGCTTTCAGGACGCCATGAACTAAAGAGAGCGCGTGTATTTTTCCCGTCGTCCTTCTTCTATACGAAGATGGCGAGTTTGAAAAACAATGAGATGAGTCATCGGCTCCTTCTTCTTCAGAACCACACGCTACATGCTTCACCGCTTTCCTCCACCGGTCAATTTATTCCACTAAATGACATGCGTAAACTGCTTTCCTTCTCTCGCTTTCCCAATACACTTTCACCGCCTCTTTAATCCGGCTTCTAGGTTTTGCAAAAGATATCTTCTCCCGTCATCCTCCTTCGATGAACAAGAAATCAATTGCATCTCTTTCTGGTTGGATGAAATTTCATTGACTGCCTTCGTCTTGAAGTTTAATAGGAGAAAAGGTAATAATTTTTTTACCTTCAATCATCTATCTATATCTCTGGTTCACAAATTTTGTTTTAAAAAATTCTTCGGCAACAAATCCCTCTCTCTTCGGCAGCATTTATGATTCATGTCCGTGTTCCTGGAACAATTTGAAAATTTATGTTCCTAATAAATTCATGTTTTTTGTTGTAATTGGGGATGGATCGAGCATGATTGATCGATATTGTTGAATGTGTCAAGATATGCCCAAGGGGCGTCGATCTCACTGACCAAGTCATGGACAAATATCAGTCCCCATCTTCCGTTTATTTCCACTTTTTCCTCATATACACGATGGTGGATTTTTACATCATTTTCATAAACTTAACCCCCAAATATCGTCATATTTGATACTTAATTTGGTGTACCCAATTATTGCTTCTGTTTTTCTAAAATTTCTTTTTCGTACAACATAATAGCAACGTTTAATTTCTTTCAATTCAGTTTGCTGCTAAAAACATCTAATTAGAAAGACAAATAGACTTCAACATTTATGATTCATTTATTTCACATATAGCATTGCTTTATGTTGCTGTGTTAGCAATGTTACTTTCCGAATTCCATGTTAGCTTTTCTCAAGTATGTGTAAATCACTTGTCTGAGCATGTAATGTACTTGTGATATGTTCATGTTATGAATTTCTTTATACCACTTTTTATGAAGGTGCGATCGAGCTTTCAATATTAGCGGATTTTGATTTTCGTGAAATTGCAACACAAGATATTTACACAAAAAGATGTGATTTGTATGGAAATACTACTAATATCATGATAGGTAATGTGCATAGCCACTTGGGTGGGTCTGCGTATCACAACCCATATGCCTATGTATTAATTTGTAAATTAAATGAAACCGGATAATTGAATTAATATCACAACTAAATGATATTCAAAAGGGCAGGACTTTACAATGTTACTTCACTAATATAATTTTAAATATTTCAAGATTTTGTTCATTTCTTAGGAGTGATGTTTGCATTCTTTTATTTTAATTGAAATTGTTTGCTTCGTGATTTTTAATGTTTTAATATGAATGCATGGTATGTTTCTTGGACTTCTACCATATTTTACTTTCACTTTTTCCTTTTAAATGTATGATACTTTGAAATTACTTGGTTATAGTAATGCACTCATTTTTCACAATCTAACTTGTTTATGATTTTTACAAGCAACAAACGTTGCAATAAGCAAATTGCTTAAATGGGAATGGTAAGGCCAAAACTTCAAATTTAATTGCAATTTTTCTTATTATGATATCATACTTCTAGAAATTAAACAAATAATAACATTTTACTTTCGTTTTTCATACAACCAAGTAACATGTCGTGGGTCGTGCTGAGCACGGCCCTTAAAATGTACCTACTATATATATATATATATATATATATATATATATATATATATATATATATATATATATATATATATATATATATATATATATATATATATATATATAGAGAGAGAGAGAGAGAGAGAGAGGGGTGAAGAGGGAGCGAGTGTTAAACGGAGGAAATAAGGGTTAAATAGAGGAGAGAGGACGTAATAATCGTGTATTCCTAAAATATTGTATTCTTCTTTTACTGATTTACCCTTTTACCAATTAAACATAATTAATTTAATAAAAAAATAAAATAAATTCTTCTCCTAATCATAACCATAGATTAATGTCGATCAAAGGCCATATTTAAGATCTTGTGAAAACTAAATAATTTGTGAGAACTTGAGAACTAAATATGGCCTTTGATCGACATTAATCTATGGTTATGATTAGGAGAAGAATTTATTTTATTTTTTTATTAAATTAATTATGTTTAATTGGTAAAAGGGTAAATCAGTAAAAGAAGAATACAATATTTTAGGAATACACGATTATTACGTCCTCTCTCCTCTATTTAACCCTTATTTCCTCCGTTTAACACTCGCTCCCTCTTCACCCCTCTCTCTCTCTCTATATATATATATATATATATATATATATATATATATATATATATATATATATATATATATATATATATATATATATATATATATATATATATATATATATATATATATAGGGAGAGGTTATATAGAGTACCAATAAAAGGTGGAGAACTGGAGACCAATTCTGAACCAATCATTTCATAAAGGCACATTAGTAATTGTGTATTTTAATTAAATTAATATAGAATAAATTAATTGATAATTTCCTAAAATCTAGGGATTTGATTAATCGTTACCTAAAATCTAGAGATTTGATTAATGGTTACCTAAAATTTAAGGATTTGATTAATAATAGAATAAATTATCATTTAATAGGATTTTTTATTCAAAAAAACGTTTTTTTTTTATAAATCAACGTATTAGTGATTTTTTATTCAAAAAAAGTTTGTAATCATGAATGAATAAAGTATAATATATATATAAAAATGAAATACATGGGTAATCATAAATAAATACAGGACAATGAATAGATACAAAAAGTTAACTACATTTATAATCATGAATGATTATAAAACACAAAACACGAAATAATACAATATAGTTTTAGACATATAATTAAAAACAATACAACTTTAATCACAAATGATTAAAGAAGAATGTTGTTGTGCTAAATCTTTTGACTTGAAATAGACTGCTTCAACTTATCATTCATGCAACTCCAATACTCTGAAAAATCTACATTCAAAATGCATAAAAATCATGTCAATAAACAAATGATAAATACATAAAATGACCCATAATCATCAATGAATAATACTAATAATCATTAATAAATAACACGTATAATCATTAATAAATAACATGTATAATCATCAATGAATATACCAGACTGTCTATTTAATCATATTCATTAATGAATAAGAATTATGCAGTCATACATAAACATCAACAAATATAACCAGGCTGTCCATATAATCATATTCATTAATGAATAAGAATTATGCAGTCATACATAAAGCCAAAATAAACAGTATGTTGATATAATCAGAATTTTATACCTGAAATCATAAATGATTATACCTGAATGAATAAGGCATTGTAATCATGAATGAAAATTGCCTCAATCATCAATGAATAATACGTATAATCATATATGATTACAACTGTTTCATGTTTGGCATATAACAACTATTTAATTTTAATTTTTCTATATGGAATTTTCATGAAATTAGTACTAAAATATATCTGAGAATTTAGATTATCGTTCATGGCAGCAACCTAGGTTATAGATCTTGATTCTTTAGGAGCATCCAACATAGATTATTTATAAGAAATTAACATAATCGGACTGTTAATTATAATCATATAATTTCAATCACAATCATTAAAACTTGTAAACAGATGGTTTTTAAAAGCTTTATTACCTTTCAAAGAAAAATGCGAGAGGAGAGACGACAAAATATTAAACAACTCTTAATTGAAAATCATTAAACCATGTAAGCGGATGGTTTTAAATTACAACCACAAAATAAAATTGGAGTTTTTAAATCATCACCAAATCCATCGAACTAATAAAAACAAAAAGTCAAGTTAGTGGCTAAAAGAAATATAATTTAACCAAATATTGTTTATGGGGAAAGTAATGTGGGGAAATTATCACCATAATTGTGAACCGAGAATGAAACAACCTCTCCTTCCCTGGCCGCAATACGTTTTTTAGTATTTTTCTTTGAAGAGGAGGCGCACGATGAAGGTAGGCTCTTTTGAAGGTATGCATAGTCATAAAGACGAATGTTGCACCAGGATCGAGCGGGGATTACAGAGATACAAAGGCAGGGACGGAAAAAAATGGTAGTGGCGAAGGTCTTCGGTTAGGGTTTCTCACGGTGTGGCCGGCCGATATACGTGACAAATAATTATTAGATCGCAGGAATTAAGAGATAAAGAGAAGAAATTGAGAGATTTTAGGAGATTACAAATATAGATTAAAAATTAGTGACCATTATACCCTTATTCTATTATTAATTTAAATTAATTGAATTAAAATTATTAATAATCATGTAATTACCATCTTAATTATAACCCTAGATTTAACAAAATTAATGGATGAGATCGGGTCTCCCGTTCTCTACCTTTTACTGGTTCTCTATTGAACCTACCTCTATATATATATATATATATATATATATATATATATATATATATATATATATATATATATATATATATATATATATATATATATATATATATACATACATATATATATATATATATATATATATATATATATATATATATATATATATATATATATATATATATATATATATATATATATATATATATATATATATATATATATATATATATATATATATATATATATATATATATATATATATATATATAGATGGGTTCAATGCAGAACCAAATTAAATCACCTAACTGCAGAACCATGTTCATCAATGAATATAAATCCCAAAAACCCCAAAACCACAATCGCTAAATCTCGCTTCTTTCTCCTGTCGAAGAAGTGCTCTAAGAATACGATATGGAAATACTTAGCGAACTAATTGAACTCACAATTAACCTATAAATTATTGAAATCGCCAATTTTAGTAGATCGCTATTTCACATTCCAAGGTTGAAGTCGGTGTTGACAAACTGAGTTGGAATTAGCGAACCGTGATCTCACAATTGATTGATGTCACAAGATGGTTCCAATTGCTAATCTGTAAAGTGGGTTTAAGATCAAACATAATGTGCATTCATGAACAGGTGCAGCAAAACAAATATTTGAACGGTACATATTTTATTTGCAAAGTCAAAATCAAATCTGTAATCGTATGTTCATTAATGAACATACGCTATATTTTATTTCCAAAGTCAAAATCAAACATGTAATCGTATGTTCATTAATGAACATATGTTCATCAATGAACATACGATTTCGTATGTTCATTAATGAACATATGTTCATTAATGAACATACGATTACAGGGTAAAACAAATAACTGCAGATTACGCACAAAACCTTCACCCTGCATCAACACCTGCATTAGATCGAATTATGATTACAATATAATTTCGGTCTGATGTTGATAAATCGCTGCTGCTCGGAGTAACCACGTTCAACCATATAATCTTCTTCGGTATCCAATTGATCCATGAGCGATTGTGGTTTTTAGGTTTTTGGGATTTATGTTCATTGATGAACATGGTTCTGCAGTTAGGTGATTTAATTTGGTTCTGCATTGAACCCACCCCTATATATATATATATATATATATATATATATATATATATATATATATATATATATATATATATATATATATATATATATATATATATATATATATATATATATATATATATATATATATATATATATATATATATAAGGTGATATCAACATAGAACCATAGAACTATCTTTTTAACCCTTATATCAAATTAGGATGATAAGAGTATGATGGTAAAATAGCATTTCTATAAAAAAGGAAACAATAATTTATTAATTATATTCCTAATTTATAGCAATTATGTTCATAAATGAACATTGACATTGATACTCATTTGATATTCAGAAATGAATATTCATAATCAATTATTGTTCCAGTTACATCTATCATAAATTAGTTAACATTCGTAACCAACTAATGTTCAAAAATGAACATCAACGAAAAATACGAACATAAAACATGTTCATAAATGAATATTGACAAAAAAATAACGATCATTGATGAAATATATTAACAGACAATATTTTCATAATTGAACATTAAAGAATATTGATGAAATATACAAGCATACACACATGTTTAGAAATGAACATTGGCAAATATTGATGAAATATATGAACATACACACATGTTCAGAAATAAACATTGACAAACATTGATGGAATATATGAACATACACACATTTTCAGAAACGAACATTGACAAACATTGATGGAATATATTAACTTGCATATGTATTCAGAAATGATCATTGACAAATATTTTCCAGAAATGAACATTCATAACATGTTCAGAAATGAGCATTCATAGCATTGATGAATATATGAACATACGCACATGTTCAGAAATAAACATTCATAACCAATTAATGTTCCGAAATGAACATTAACAGACATTGATGAAATATACGAACATTGACACATGTTCATAGATGAACACATGTTTATGGATGAGCATTGTCTTCAAAATCCCTAGTCATCAAACCTAATTAATATCTATCTAAAAATATCAAAAAATTAATGTATATAAATCAGTTCCCAAAATTATAGAAGTTTCCTAAATTACATGTATATTTTTATTTCTAAACATACATATATGTTCATTGATTAACATTGTCTTCAAAATCCCAGAAATTAGTCACTTTCATCAGCTTTCTTTTGGGTCCGAATCTTTTCTTCACAATCACGACATATTTCCTAGATCTCATGTCAATATTACAAAACGCCACATAAACATAAAATTCATGTGGCTATTGAATGAACATTAGTCACACAAAATACAAATTTAATTGACCTAAAAAACGCATATGGTCACACTTATTAACACTTTTGCCACCTTTTTCTTTGTTGTGTGACTAAATCATCGCAAATGTCACATATATTATATATTCATGTGGACAAAGGACGGACAATAGTTACTCTAAAAATCGCTCGTGTGACTGTAAATTGTTTACAGTCATTAAAACTGATTAATCCAAAATAAACTCGTATCCAATTAGTCACACATTTTATAGTTTGGGTTACTGTTTTTAAATGGATATGGCCACAAACTGGTTAATGTCACCGTATGTACCATATGGTCACTCGATCTTACGTCACACATTCGTTAAAAAAACAAGTGTGACTATATGCATATCGTCACACTTTTATGGTGTCACGAAATCACAGTTTTCTTCTAGTGAAAATAGTGGTGTATACTAAATGTAGATGCAAAATTAACTTTACCTTGAACGAGTTGAAAAGCTGGATACTGAATATTTAAATTGTTTTTTCTCGTTTTCATGGAGGGATTTTTTTATTTATATAAAAACTTTACTAAGTTGAAAATAACTATGATTTCATAAATAGCTACCCCAAGTGAACATTAAATTATAAAAATTAGTTAGTCACAATTAATTGGTAATAATATTAAACATTTGAATATATTTATATTTATTCCAGTTTTCTAGGTTTTCCGCCAACCGCAACATTTGAATAATATTAATGTACATTTTGTACATTAAAGACTTGTACTTTTATAGATGGATAAACCTCAGCTCTGATTTCCTTTGTCTGATTTCAAAAATATTGGCCTATTAAAAACTGCATGCAACCATTTAATGTTAAAAATGAACGATCAACTAATCTATGCAAAAGGAATCAAAACAGAAAACTTGAGTAATGTTTGTGCAATCTTCGATAATGAAATAATAGAGAAAATGAGAAATTATATTTGTTCCAAACTTGAGATTGAAAATAAAGTCAAAAATGATAAAAAAAAATACAAATTTATATACCTGGGCCCATTACCTAAGCCCATGGGCTGATTGCCTCCCATTTTTGAACTATCGCAGGCCACATCACAACTTTCTCATACCACTTCATCATTTCAAATGCTACGCCATTTCCTAATTTATTTTGATCTTTTGGATAATTTTTTGGTTACTTTGTTATAAAAGTTCATAATTTTTTTTTTGTTATTTTTGTCTTTTTATGTTTGTTTTTTCGTGTTTATCTTTCTTGCCATTAACAGATGATGAGACTCATCATGACTGGGATATATTCCATTTTTTTCGAACTCAAATTAAATTTTCTTTTTTCAAATCTCCTCCTTTTATTTTTCTTGAAGGTCCCATCAAGAAGTCATGGATTGATGGAAGTGTATCTCCAATTGTAATGTAAATTTTCAGATCTCCTTTTATTTTTCTTGATGTTTTAAACTTTATCTATTAATTTTAAAATTTTCATTTTGGAGTATTACATTAATATAAAGTATTACTAAAAATATATGATATGAAAATATATTACTTTTAATAAATTACAATGCTAAACATATCATTGATACTATTATAATGATATATACATCAGGTATTATTAACATTCATAGAGTTCTACTCTTTATTACAAATATAATGAAGTATTTTTTTTATCGGTTCGAATAACTTATTTAATATATGACAAGTAAAATAATGCGTATGACACTAAATAACACATTTTTTCAAACAATGGGTGATTACTGTTAATAATATTTAACAAATAAAATAATGTGTATGTCGTGTTTTACTTTACTAACATGTAAACGACCCAATTAAAAATCAAGACCGACACGAAAAAGATTGAATACAATAGACCTTTGATTTATTTAACGAGCGACTTATGCTATTTAAATCATTATCGGAAATTATTGCGTACTTTTTAGAGTGCTATAAAACGGGCACATAATTCAACTTTCAATATTCTATTAATTATCAGGTATCTCAACACTTGACACGAACACAGATACAAATTCGAAATGTAAGTTTGTCTCACTTTCATTTCGTGTAGTGTATTTTGTCATGTCATATCATGTATTGTGACCCTTATATAAAATGTAATACAATAGAATTTTTCGATCAATCATTAAAATGGCTTAATAGTATGTTTGTGTTATGATTCACCAAACTTTATATTAGTGTTGTGTGCTACTTTTGTAAATTGTGATACACTATCAAGTGTCAAAAACTATACGTAATAAAATATGCTTTCAATTAATATTTTTGACATAAAAAAACCGATCAAACTGAATCGACCAAACCGCTAACCGATGCCGAACTTTATTTGGTTCGTTTTCGACTAACCGTTCCCGTTAATATTTTTTAGTTAAATTGATGACTAAAATTTAGTTCAATAACAATATTAGATTATATATATCAAAATTTATATTTGTTAAAAAAATATTGTTTTATTGAAAATTTTAACGAAATCTTAATTTTATAATCATTTAAAAAAATAAACATATTTTTATGTGCCTATTTAAAACAAATAATATACTATTAGCCTATAATATAAAACTAACTAGAAAAGATAAAAGATATATTTTAAAATTTTTGTTTAAGTCAAAGAAATAAAAGAAAGTATAAAAATCAAATCAAAATTCTGAATAAAAGAATAATAGAAAAAATTCCACATATCATCATTACCTTTATATACACGAATCGTATAGGAGGACCCATTAAAATAATCAAAATTAGGCAGCTACATGAATCTGTATAAAATGCGACAAAAGCACATGCAAGACCCCCACACACTGCAATGGAGGATCCAACGTTCTTTCTTTTAATATCTTGCGTTTTAGCATTTATCTATGCCTTCACCTTTTCCGGCCGTCGTTACTCACGGCTTCCACCAGGACCTTACCCATTGCCGTTCATCGGAAACCTCTTAAATGTCGGCGACAAACCTCACCATTCCCTCGCCATACTCTCTAAACAGTACGGGTCGTTAATGTCACTTAAGCTCGGAAGCAAGACAACCATAGTCATTTCATCACCCGATATTGCAAAAGAGTTCTTTCACACACATGATATCTCATTCTCTAGCAGATCAGTCCCTGACACTGTCCGAGCGGCAGACCACCATAAATATTCCATGGTGTGGCTACCGGCGGGAGATCAATGGCGAAAATTAAGAAGAATAACTAAAGAGTATTTGTTCTCAGTGCAACAGCTAGATACTAGCGAACTCCTACGGCGGGAGAAGGTATGACTAGCTGGATGCCATTTGATTTTTATATCCATCCAACTATTGTTTGCATTTATATTTGACTGTGCTTATTATCCGATCGTGTTAATTTAAAATTAATATTATTAATGTTTTAAAACACATCCAAATACACAGATGATAGTCACGGTGTATATCGACTTATTAAGCAATATTTACTTCAAGTTGTGAAAATAATATGCACTAAAAAGGCAACACTATTTTGTTTAACAGGACCGTGTGACATGCTTCTTGCCAAAAATGTAAATAAAGAGTATCTATGTGCGAATAAGATTAGGAAGAATTCATAGATAAAACTTGAACAAATATGAACCTCTTATTTGTTGGAGATGTCAGATGTGTTCGTATTACAGAGACAGTACATAGAAGAAAACTTCAACTAATGTCCATGTACGTCTGTATCTAAATGTTGAGGTCAAAGTTAGAAGTTTACCCGAAATAGTCCCTGGAGGCTATAGTCCTTATTTACAAATACTACTTGGACTTTAATTTAAGTCTCACAAAAAAAAAAAAAAAAAAAAAAAAAACCTACAATGTACATCCAAGGCCGTAAATGAACTGGACGAACACGAACGAAGGTTTGTTCATGTTCGTTCGTTTAACAAATTATTTTGTTTATGTCCGTTCGTTTATGTTTGTGTTCGTTCGTTTAACTAAAACTAATCATTTTAGTTAGACTTGTAATATAACATCACTTTGATGACATGGAATATAATAGTTTATGTTCATTGGTTTAACTAAAATTTTGATTTCCTTTCCCATGTCATTAGAATTAAGAAAGTGAAAGAGACAAAGATGTCGTATTCTCGTGAATTCTTTATAGAATTAGAGATAATTTTTAATTTTATAACAAGAAATCAGTTAGACTTGTAATATAACTTTTGATGATATGGAATATAATAAATTTAATGTAGTAATATTAACACATAAAACTTTTTTTAAATCACAGGGCTTACTAGACCATTTTGATGCTGGTCTTTTGGTACATATATTAATGTTGTTCGTTATGCAAGTTGTTTATTGTTAAGTGAGAAGCTAATGTGATGCATATCACCAAGTGTATCTCGAATAAATGTATCCTATCTATTTAACCCGGACTTATGTATTCTAGGTACAAGAACTTCTTGACCATGTTAATCGATGTTGTACAAATGACAAGGCTATGAATATAGGTGCAGCTGCGTTTACGACAACTCTTAACATTCTCTCCAACTTTATGTTTTCTATGGATTTTGCTCAGTACGATTCCATGTCATCACAAGAATTCCAGGACACCGTATGCGGTTTGATGGAACTTGGCGGAAAGCCTAATCTACCAGACTTTTTTCCAATACTAAAGTCCTTGGATCTACAAGGGTTACGACGTCGGGGAGATGTTTTGGCTACAAAGTTACTAAGTATTTTTGATAAAGTCATCAGTGAGAGATTGCAAACTAGATTGACTTCATCTTCGTACAATGGTGTTTCAGTGACAAACAATGATGTTTTAGACTTGCTGCTCAATCTAAACGAGAATGATGAATCCGAATTGAGTCGAAATGATATTAGACATTTATTTCTGGTACCTAATTCTTTTTTAATAATGAACGAATGGAATGAACATACTGATGGAGTGACGGATTCCATTCCATGATTGGTCACATACAAAATATTGAAAACTAACTAATTGGAAGGAGCATTCTTTCAAGAATGATTCATTTCATTCCATCGAACAAAAGAAACCGTTTGATATTGTTTAATTCCAATAAATGAAACATTACATTCTTTATGGATTCCATTATACAAAACACCACCTCATATTGTCTAAATAAATAACGGTTTAATAACTTATTGTAGGCATTGTTTATTGCGGGAACTGACACGACGTCGATCACGTTGGAGTGGGCAATGTCTGAGCTCATTCGCAACCCAATGAAGATGGAAATAGCCCGGTTGGAGCTTGCTAAACTTACCCAAAAGAACAACAGAAGCATACAAGAATCTGACATCTCTCAACTCACTTACGTACAAGCTGTGATAAAAGAAACTTTCCGATTGCATCCTCCTGGTCCCTTTCTTATCCCTCACAAAGCCATACAAGATGTTGAAGTCCAAGGTTTCATCGTGCCGAAAAATGCACAAATCTTGTGTAACATTTGGGCAATGGGTCAAGACCCAAACATTTGGCCAGACCCAGAAGTATTCAGGCCAGAGAGGTTTTTGGATGTCGGGATAGACTATAAAGGACATGATTTCGAGCTCATTCCGTTTGGGGCAGGTAGGAGGATTTGTCCAGGATTGAATCTTGCCAATAGAATGTTACATATAATGTTGGGATCTTTGATTAACAAGTTTGATTGGAAGGTTGAGGGAAATATGAGACCACAAAACATTGATATGGGGGACAAGTTTGGAATCACATTGCAAAAAACTGTACCACTCATGGCAATCCCTATGAAAATGTGAAAGCGTTCTTAAGTCATAAATTACAACCAATAATACACTACATATTTTCTATTTATGTAATTTATTTCTTAATTGTATTTAATAAGTTATTAAAAATTGTCTTGAGTTCTCATTACACATGAATTTCAATTATTTCATTAGATCATAGTGAATGCTGTTTGTGTTTAGAAATGAAGAACAAGGTGTAAAGTGCTAAAACATACATGTTTAGACAACATAGTTTGTGTGACAGTATGCATACGTGAAGAAAATGATTAACATAGGGTAGAATCATTGTCACAAGAGACATTGGTGCAGACATAGTCTTGTAAATAAGCATGAGTTGTATGATTTCTTGTTGTTCTTCTAAGAGGTTGTTGATTCTGACTAGATGGTGGAAATATTTGTGATTGGCATAAGATTAGAGAAGTGTTTTGAGAAGAATTGAAATCATAATGATCATAGAATGTAGAAGAATCGGGTTGTGTTGCTGGTAAATGACTATCATCTGTGTGAAGGGTATTTGCGTCATTTGGGAATAAAGGTGTTTGGATTTGGTTTTGAGTTGACAAGGAAATACACTTTTATGGAAAATAACATCCCTTGAGATAATGGCCTTTTGTTTCAATATTGTACAACTTATAGGCATTTTAATCTACACATTATTCTTTATTCATTTATCATTACACACATATCTCTTTTATATCTACATTGTGGTTTATTCCTTCATGATTACAAATATATTGCATTTTTTAACTTTGCATTGTTTTTTATAATCATTTATGAATCAAATGATACAAGAAAAAAAAGTATTTTGATGAAAAAAAGGATTATTACTATCTACTAATAAAATAAAAAACAAAAAAATAAGTAAAAAACAAGTGACGTTATATAATTTGAAATTATTAAAAAATAAAATTTAATTTATTAGTTTTTTTTGTAACTAACAATCAGAATTATAGATTTTAGGAAACTATAATTTTGTTATAATTTATTTAAAATACATAATTATACTAATATGTCATTATAAATTGATTGGTCCAAAACTGGTCTCGCGATCTCAACCTTTTTGTTGGTCTCGATTTAACCTCCCTCTATATACATATTTGTATATATATATTTAAGTGAGGGGTAGTGAGGGTATACCATTTCCAACAATTTAAGAGATGAGGGGTTAGTGAAGGTTAATTGAAGTGACGCCTATGTGGCACCAAAACCCCTTCGGATGAGTGGTCACGGTACCTTTGTAGTAAAATATTTCAGTCAAAGATTAACAGGTTCAAAACTGGTAATAGGATTTCATTCCCATTGAGGGTTGGTTGTGTCTTGATTAACCATTAAATCCATGAGAGGTTTGAAGAAGCATAAACCTTCGTATTTGAAAAGAGGTGAGAGTTCCATCATTGTTTTGTTTGTCACCTAAAGAAAAGGAAAACATAGTTGAGTTCGTCGCCAAGAGTGAAGAAACAGTTATGAGAAAATGAGGGCAAGGTGGCTAAAACAATGTTGTAAAATAGGAAAGAGAGATAATGGGAGGATGAGATAACTTGTTAGTGCTTGCAGTAGCAGAATGGTGACGACAAATTAGAGGTTTTGACGTTCGTCGGTAGAGAAAAGTAGATCATTGATTGGCATAAAGTGGTTCGTAATCTTATCATCGAGAAAGGGAGAAGGAGGTAACCAGATTCTGAAGTAATAAGGGGGATGAATTTAGTGACAAAAGGGCATTAGTGGCGACTTTAAAATGGCAATAAAGGTGACTTTATTTACACTAACACTTGTTACCACCAATACTGGTGACATGGGCATTTGGGGCCACACCAACCTTGCCTAGGTTGGTGTTGTCTCTAATACTTAAATCGCCTTTATTGGTATCGCCATTATTGGTAATATTTCTTTGTATTGGGTGTTGATTATGTTGTTAGTGTAAATATATGTGGAGTCCAATATCGTCTCTCCAAAAGAGCCATTGTGGAGAGAGGGGAGACTTCAACATATATACAAACTTATAAGACCGTGTCGCACCAATGTGAGATACACTAACACTCCCCATCAGAGACATAGGATCGACGAGGTTACACGCGTGTGGGGCACCGACTCTAATACCATGTAAATATATGTGGAGTCCAAGATTATCTCTCCAAAAGAGCCCTTGTGGAGAGAGGGAAGACTTCAACATATATACAAACTTATAAGATTGTGTCGCACCAATGTGGGATACACTAATAGTTAGGTTTCTTCGTGTACTTCATTCTTTATGAAGTCATAGTTTTTCATAATGATGAGCGTGGGAAACTTTTTAGAACATAATTTTGAAATGATGATATCATACTTGGGCATTTTAATGGTGGAAAAGGATGCATCGTTCCCGTGTGTGTGCTTGGATTGTGTCGTGGTGTTAGTCATTATTCATATATATAGTTATAATATGAGTTAACGGTGTTATGAATAATTATATCGACAATAAAATAAAAATAATACGATAAAGAAAAATAAACGTGGACACAAGGATTTAACGTGGAAAAACCCTTACGGGAAAAAACCACGGGCACAACCGATGATAATCACTATATGAGAAAAATGAGGAGGTTACAAGATTTGGAACTGAAAAATATATATCTCTATTTTCTTTTTAATACATAGAGCCTCACAATATCTTTCTATATATATATATATATATATATATATATATATATATATATATATATATATATATATATATATATATATATATATATATATATATATATATATATATATATATATATATATATATATATATATATATATATAACACTCTTATATATGTTTCGGACGATTTGTATGCAAAATAAGCATCCCTATATATAGGGATGAATGTCTGAAATCTTTGCCGTGAATATTGAAAAAGAGAATGTGGGTCGTTCAAAAGTGCCGTGTTTGTTGAAGCATAAAACTCCACGTTCAAAACTCAATTTGCATTTGAGTTTGATTACTATTCATGTGGGGCCCACATGAAAATAATTCATTTGCTTTAAAGTCAATAATTAA
Source organism: Cichorium intybus (assembly GCA_023525715.1). Lineage (NCBI taxonomy): Eukaryota > Viridiplantae > Streptophyta > Magnoliopsida > Asterales > Asteraceae > Cichorium > Cichorium intybus. Next base: position 137,089,476 of record CM042011.1, on the reverse strand, counting down.
CAAACGGTGTGTGAATTGGTAGTGATTGATTCATTTCATGGGAAAATTAATGGATATACTGTGATTGAATATTTTATTTTCTAGGTGTGTGTTCAATTTGTGTTTTGCATACCTTGGGTTAGACCTGGCAAAATCAGACACGACACGACAACCCGACACGAACCCGACACGAAATTAGCGGGTTTGGGTAAGAGGTTTCGACCCGTTTAAGTAAACGGGTCGACACGACACGACACGAAAATTTAAACGGGTTGGGTTAGGGTCAAGACTTTTAACTCGAAGATGACCCGAATAACCCGTTTATATATATATATATATATATATATATATATATATATATATATATATATATATATATATATATATATATATATATATATATATATATATATATATATAATGTTTTTCATTCCGTCGATGTATGAATTTGAAGTTATTTCTTTTAAAAGATGATAAATATAAACAAAATTAACTTTGTTGGAAAGTATATTGATGTGTGTATTCATTGTTGGGGTTTTTCATATGTGTTCTATTCATGTTCTCGGGCGTCTGATAAATGAAATACAATTTGGGTAATGGGAGGGTTAAGGTATTAAGTAATTGGAGATTCTGAACCGGAAAGGTTTCATTGTTGGGCCTTTCAGATATATGGCGATATCATCCTCTACATCGGTAGAAATAAATATAAGCTTGGATAATCAATGGATATACGTGAGCTGATTCTTGCCTAATCTCATACATCCCCTAATTGGATTTCTCAAAACTTAACTTAAAGGGTAGAACAGATTCTTACATAATCAAGAGTCAAATTGGTCTAAGGAAACTAAAAATCAATAATAAACTTTATAGTTCTAAGGAGTCGGTTGCAGCCTCATAATGAATTCTAATGTTGATGGAGGGTCTTTGTAACATCCCAAAATTTTTGAGTAAATTTAAAAATTTTTAAACGAAAACTTCAATATAAGAAAAGCCACTTAATTAATTTTCATAAAATTCCATAACTTATAAGTTTAATGAAAACACCCCAGGATTAACAGAAGTTAACGAAATCACAATATAGCGGAATATTAATTCAAAAACAGTCCTCCAATGAAGCAGCACAGTGTATACACGTCACGCCTTGCCATCCACTGTACCTGATGTACCTGAAACAGTAGTTTATATAGGGAAAGGGTAAGCACGGAGCTTAGTGAGTTCCTCAAAATACCATACGATCCATCACATAACATACAACACACAATAACCATTCATATGTCTGTGAGACTCACGGGCTATCCCTATTCCGCCTGAAGACTCATGGGCAGTTCCCGTTCTGTCTTATCGCTCGCAGGCTTTTCCCGTTCCGTCTAATGACTCGCAGGCTATTCCCGTTCCGCCTATTGGCTCGCGGGCGATCCCGTTCCGTCCACAAACAATCATTATCATAGCAATAATTCATACAATTATCATAACAGGTAAGATCACTTTAGTCTAACATATCTTCCTTCCTACGCATGCAATGTCACCTATAGTATAGTGAGAAGACTCACCTGATTGTAGTGGACTATATCGTTTATCTTTCTCGCCTTTGTATTTCCTTTCAACTTTAACTGTTAACATAATAATAAATCTATCATTTCTTAATCCTTAACTATATTATAGTCGCATCATTAAACCCTTCAATAATTCCAATATGATACTCCATGATTTATCAAGTAAAGAACGGCCAGGTAGAAGATTAGATGGGGTGGCAGGATCCTTTCAGCATTTTAGCCTTTCGGAAAATCCAACAACCAGATCCCAAGTAATCGGCCTAGGCACCGTCCTCGTAAGTAAATCAATCGGTATTATTTTCAGAATTACGAATTGTTATAACGACGTTTTTAAGGTTTTTATTTACTATTGTTGGAAAATGAATATGTTATACTTATTACATATTCTACTTCTTAATACAAAAATTATTTTACAATACCTAATTAAGCTATAGAAAGGTTTGTAGTTACCTTATGACCATTCGTCGGAATCTATAACTCCTTCGTTAGGCTTTCGAGCTTCTTCCGCTCACTTGCTTACACTCTAGTGCTTAGAAACCTCTATATATTGGATTGAGATTTAGTTGTGTGGTTTATGAGATGTTTTGAGGGGTATTTATACTTGAATTCTTGAATAAAAAATGGCATGACACTTTTGACAAATGATTTTAATAATATAACTTTGTTGAAATTAATACCTTCTAGAATCACTCTGTTCAAGACTGGTTTAGCCGACTTTAAACCCATGAAATTCACGTTTTTATTTGATATTCCAGAAATTTATCTCAATACCTTTCCAGGGATGTATTTTACATATTTATACGATTTTTCTATGATTTATTATGAATTTTTGAAAACAGACTATCTAATCTGTCAATTCCGAACTAATCAGTAAAGATTGCATTTTTTACCATCGATAATGTCATTTTCAAGCTTACTATTATTTTTGGTAATTGTACTAGACTCAATTTGTAAACTTTGTGCACTGGTTTGAGGTCCAAACGATTTTTCTAGAATAAATTATAATTTTTCTAAAAACGACACAAAATGCTGATTTTCATATGAAATTGTAACTAAAGATTTTCTTAGCTTTATAATTACCAATGACCATATAATTCTTAACACTCTTATTTTAAGTATATGTTATAATCAGGATACGGGTCTTACAGTCTTCTAATTAATTAGTCATTAATATCATGCATCAGTACCCAATACTACTTGTGATTGAGCTTCATGCTAGAACATTAGTGACCGACGATACCTACTTTAGACTAAAACTTAGTCTCTTATATGTTTTCCTCATTTTAGATTTGAATAGAAACTCCCCTTCCTTCTTTAATGATATGTAGTTACTTATAACATTTATACAGTGGCGAATCTAGAACCGAAAATCACATGGTTTCTTAGTTAAGTAAACCAAAAAACTGAAAGAATAAAAAAATACCTAGTGGGTAGGGTCATATGTCTTACAATATTTAAATATAACTTCAATAGTTAAATTAAAGTTGTTACAATTGTATATGATGACGTCTTATATTTTGAAATATTTTCATAATTTTCTCATTATCGGTACTGTTGAAAACACTTTTTTAATATACTACACTAAACTTGTTAGATTAGGTGTCTAAGCCCTGACTATAAATTTAGAAATATATTTGATTAATATCAGCACAGTCCTTTTGAGTTGCCCTAATTACTAGCTGCGGACAAGATGAGTTATAGAGAGAGAAAGAGATTAATATATTATGAGAATAATATATTAATCAGAAATAAGAATATTTGATTTGTTAACATGTTATTAGAATAATATATTAATTAGAATTAATAATATTTAATTAAGATTAATCAGAAATTAATTTGGAATTAGTTTTGGGATTAATTGGATTAATTAAATATGCAGGAGTTGAATTATAACTGTTCAATAGTTGAGCAATAGACAAATATATATTATATATATATATATATATATATATATATATATATATATATATATATATATATATATATATATATATATATATATATATATAGGGTCCCGTTCCGGTGAGGACTCTTTTTTCGGTGAGGACTCGTAAGGACACCTTAAAAAAATTTAAAAAAAATTTAAAAAAAATACAAATCATAAAATCAAGAATAGTACTATATCATGATCCAAAAAAAATTTGAAAAAAAAATTTGGATCATGGAGAAACAGTAATGATACACAAAAATTTTTATTTTGTGGATCATTGTTTCATTATAAAAAAAAATAATGATCCACAAGTTTTTTTTCGAATTTTTTTTTTCTCCAACATAGTACTATGATCCATTTTATTACTTATATTTTTGTTTTATTTTTTTTCAATTTTTTTAAGGTGTCCTCACGAGTCCTCACTTTAAGAAGTGTCCTCACCGGATCGCTTATCTATATATATATATATATATATATATATATATATATATATATATATATATATATATATAGGGTCCGGTTCAGGTGAGTACTCGCGAGAACACCTTAAAAAAATTGAAAAAAAATATAAAAAAAATACAAATCATAAAATCGAGAATAGTACTATATCATTATAAAAAAATTGGAAAAAAAATGGATCATTGAAAAACGTAATGTTCCAATTTTTCTGTTTTTATTTTGGATCATTATTTCATTATAAAAAAATAATGATTCAAAAGTTTTTTTTTTGAATATTTTTTTTCTCTGATATAGTACTATAATCCATTTTATTATTTATATTTTTTTTTCAAATTTTTAAGGTGTCATCGCAAGTCCTCACTTTAAGAAGAGTCCTATTATATATATATATATATATATATATATATATATATATATATATATATATATATATATATATATATATATATATATATATATATATATATATATATATATGTGTGTGTGTGTGTGTGTGTATGTATGTGTGTGTATGTATATGTATATGTTTAATTATGGAGATTTGCTTATTTATGGTAATGACAAGCTCATTGACTTGTATGATAAAAGAGTTATCATATCAAGAGTTTAAATATGGCAGTTATATGCCATATGAATTATCAGTTTTGGGCTATAAATAGAGGTCCCCATAACCCCATTATTCACGCCACCTATAAGGGTCTTCCCTTTCTTTCTCTTTTGTTTCTTGCTTGCTTGGTTCTGGGTGTGAGCCATTAGGGGCACGACACTTGTGGTGCGTGCATCCAAAAGATCCAAAGATCAAAATGTATGTTTTCTTTATAAATTTTGAATATACCTTTAGTGTTTTTAATATGTTCTTAGTTATAGGTCCAATTGAGAAAATATAGATCCTATTAGGGTGCATGTGAACTTAAGAGATTTAAGTTTATAGTTTACCTATTCCCCATCAGTGGTATCAGAGCTAGATATGTTTTCTGTTGAACTGCTATAATAGTTGAATCGTTGTTAGAGTTTAATGGTCTTAAACCCTAGCCTCCATATGGATCAACTTTTGCTAGGGTTTTAGAAACCCTAGCCTCCACCCACCCTTAATTTCGAAAATAAGGAGGTGCCTCCTTAGGGTTTTTCTATTTTTGGTAAATGTGATCATTAATAAATGGAAACCCGTGGTCCTTATTTTTGGAATACTTAGTGGGCAAGGAATATGATTAAATTAATTAATTTAATTTGATAATCCTTATGTGATTTAATTTAATTAATTGTTAATTAAAAGACAACCATTAAATCACATTAGGTTTAATTTAAATTTTAATTAAAATTGTTTTAATTTCGAAAATTTAAAGGATGAACCTAAAAAAATTTAAAATGTTTAAGATACACCTTATACATATTATTATTAAAAGTTAATACCTATATGTATAAGATTAAGTCAGTCAAATCGCTAGTATGCCTCATTCAGAAAACTGGTCTATAAGGGGGATAAGGAAACTACATATAAAATGGCGGTTGAATGGGTGTCCACTCTCATCCACCTCTCCCTTGATCAGTGGACTGTCGTTAGCAGAACGGGTTTGATAGGACAAAGCTAATATCATTAAAACTATAATGATATTAGTGACAAAGTACTAGAAGCTTTAAAAAACCCAATCTAGTTACTTTAGGAAAATGTGAAAAGTATGCTAATCCATGAAATTACACATTGCGCTTTATGGGTCGTTAGTGAAGTCTGGTTAACCGACACACTAATAGGGACTCATAAAGGGAAGCAATTGGTATCTCGTGATTTATCATTGTTGATGGAGCGTGTGTGGTTAATCGGCACATCAATGTGACATGATAAATGACATTGAGGTTACCAAGTGATTTGCATGGTTATTCACATCTTATTTGTGACATCGGCATCCCAGTCACAAATAGAAGAGCATAATCCGATATTAAACATGCCAGTGACCTCTGTCAATGAATCTCACAGATCTAGGAATTTCATAGGACTGAAATTGATAAAAGTATATCTTCCTTAATGATCATTATGTTGTGATTACGGCATCCCTCTTCACACCATAGTTGAGACATTTTTGGATCCTAGCCTTATTAAATATTAATTGGGTAATTATTTTTAAGGACAAACATTAAACTAATAAATTTTGATTTTATAGATGTCTGAAGATAGTGTCAACTCTCCTCCTCCTCCTACACCCATTCCTAAAGCTTCAGTAAGTACTTGCTAAAAATGAATAAACTGACTAGACTAAACTATGTCGATTGGCTTCGCCAGTGGAAACTGGTTGTGAGATACGTAGGAAAGTCATATATGATCGACTGTCCAATTCCCCTCCGACCACGACATAACATCACTCAGTGGATGATGGATGACCATGCCCTCCTGATTGATGAGAACGAAGAAGTTCTCATGCTATTAACCATTGACCCCGCCATCCGCAGGGATTTTGAATTCCTAGGGCCATATGAGTTAATAAAGCTTGTTGAGGAAAAGTTCCAAGAACCAATTAGGCAGGAACGACTTAGGATCTTCGGAAAGCTTGGTGAGACCAGGCTAAAAAGGGGAAGTAAGGTTGGTCCACATTTCCTCAAGATTGAGGCATACATGGAAGAGCTATACCAGCTCGGTCACCCCTTCAGTCAGGAAACAAGCGTCAACTGTTTGCTCGCCTCTCTGACTAAGGAGTATGAACCGTTCATACAAATATACAAAGATGGGACCAACACAAAACCTTCAGGGAAATGTATTCAATGTTGACTCTCTACAAGTCGTTTGTGGAGAAGCATAGCTCGGGATTTGGCCCAGCTTGGAAGCACATCAGGAATCCGTCCAGACGGGTCCTGGGATGTCTCAAGCTGGGAATCCACGGGGTAAGGTACAGTCACAGGAAGATTGGAAAATGCTCCGAAGCCAAATGGTTTGGCAACTCAGGTATATCTAAAAACTCAAAACTCCTAATCCTTAATTCCTTGATACAAGATGTGATTATCACATTTGCTGTGTATGCAGGGTCTCGGTAGGACACAGGACATTGCCGCATGGGATCATATTCGGATTGGATCACGAGCTCGTGCAGTTTTTGAAGTTTAGTTAGATATTTGATATTGTTATTAATCATTAGATAGTATGATATTGTTTTGTCACATAGGACATTATTTGAGGATATTTTGATTTAATAAAAGTTGTTTTTCTTCTAAAGCATGATTGTTTAAAATTATCCTTGAAATGTTGTGTGAATGTGTTGATTAATAAATTTAATAATGATGCATCCAAAATGTATTGGATTTGTAAATTGTTTCTTCTATGATTGTTAAAATAAGCTTATAAGAATCATTTCGACCAAAGGTCCAGATGGACATGACTTTGGAATCATTTGACTCAGAGTCATATGATGAAGTGAGTTCTTGATAAACAAGATTGTTGCAAGAACTGTATCACCCAAAGATCCGACGGATAGGACTTTGGAATCAATTTACTTGGAGTCAAATGATGAATACACATCTTGAGCAAATTAACACAGCCACATATTTACATGGAAATGTAAAGAACATCAAGATTTGAAGCAACGAACACATTAGTTAATGTGAATTTCTCAAATCTACAAATAAAACACAATTAATCATACTTCATAATATTTGCCAATCGTATGAAAAACATGACTTCACTTATCAGAATAAGTAATTGAAACCTTGAATTGTTCAACGAGTTCAATGCAAGTATAAAGATCAACAAAACCTGAGTAAAAACATAAACTGAGAAAATGTTTCACAGTTATTCCTCTTCCAAGAACATTAATTGTTATAATGTGTCTTAGGGAAAAGAACCGAGCATTGGTCAAAACAGTTTGATTCCCGATGTCTTAGATACACTTCCAATAAGTTTCAGACATTTAGTTAGATCGTAAAACCATATTTCGACCACATATTATACTAAGTAGGTTACACAAATACCGTATGAAGTATAAAGCAGGGTTCACCCTTACTTGTATACAGAAGGGTCCAGGGTTATGTTGTGTTCATCAAAACCACATAACTAGTTTGAACTTGTTCGGTAATGTCATTTCATTGGCCATCCCGCCTATACTTGTAAATGTGGAGTCCTTTTAGAAAGAACTCACATTCTTAGGAAATTGTTGGAGCATTCTGAAGGAGTTCAGAGGTTAGCCAAGTGAAAGAACCTATAGCCATCACTAGGACTTGACCAGGAATTGGATTCATTGATAAGCCTAACATCTTCTTCTCTTTGGAAACCAATAGTATTAATCACTGTCACAAGGTGTTATGATATGGGGTGACATGCTGGTTAGTGGTAAGACACTAAGTCGGTACAAATAAGCAATCCCACTACTTAGAAGAATTGATGAGCCTCGTTGCCACCAAAATAACAGAACCGAAAAATGAGACTTAGTCTATGTAGTAATTCGACTGATTTTACACCTGGGCTAAAAAACCAGTGGGAGTAATTTAGTCATCGAAAGAAGGCAACATAGATAGAAATTTACCCACATCCTGAGCAAGAACGGTTGAGTGATGCAACACTCAAAATCATATGATTGACTTTGAGAGATAGGCTCTCAACAGAACTAGAACAAATCTGAAAGGATATTGTTTGCGATTACTGCACTTAGTAAGTCATAGCAGGATCAAATGATCTAAACTGCTTTCCTTAAATGGAAAAGCACAAGGGTTGTGTGTAAGAGACAACCAATAGGGTTTAGAATATGCCGATACAAAAGGTACATAGCCCCGAAGATTCGTCTAACGGGCACCTCGCACGAAAGGATCTTCGGATTCTCAAAAGATGCCAAAAGTTTGGATTTTGTGAATAGTCCGAAAGAGTCCTATGATTATGTCAGGAGTTTGGATTTAGATTCTCAAAGTATGCCAAAAGGTTTGGGGCTTTGTGAATAGTCTAAAAACGTTCCAAAACTATGTCAAAACTAGTGAAAGTATCATTGCAATCTGCCTATCGATGTATGTCAGTTACAAACTGTTTCTAGGAAACATCTATTATCATTACAAAGTGTAATGACTTGACATAAGAGACGATTCACTATGAAAGATCTAAAGGAGATACAATGTACTCAAGTGGTTACCAGCATCTATTAGATAGATAAAATTTGTCAGTAAAGAATCTGCCAATATAAGTTTGATCTTGATAAGATTCAAGATGCATGACCAAAGAAAAAGTTTTATTAAGAACATGACACAAGGATGATGAGTAATCCTTAGGTTCTGAAAGGGTTTAGAATAGAACGAAATCGGATTCAATGAGCTGCTGCAAATTGAATCGATCATAGGTGTTATGGACTGATCTTGATAACTTAATGCTTAGAGCATAGTAAGTTGGATTCAGTACAACACCTGGCTGAGGATACTGGAAATATTAGTTAAGCTCACATGAGAAATCATTGTGTGATAATTGGAGGAAATATAATAATAGTTTGAAATAAGTTTTGAATTTGTGATATTAACATCAATATATGACACTAAGAGACTTCATGGTTGAAGAGTTTTGTTGGGATATTGATGGAGCGCATGTAGTTCACCGGCACATCATTATCGCCTTAAAATATTCTTGACACCAAAGGGTGTAGTCACATAGACTAAAGATCCCAAGAACCATGAGAAGTCACAGTACACAACACCATTTCCGAAATGGTGTCAGGAGAGAAAGACCAAGATGACACATTGAGAGATCATCGGAAAGAAATCTGATCAGACCATCTACAATAATGTGTATCAATGTAGGACATTTGATACATGGAAAGAGTGAAGGTCATTTTGGGTAAAAAGACATATAAATAAAATCTTAATTGAAAGTTTAATAGAAACCAAGAAACACATATAACAGTATTATATTGAATCTGACTTGGTGATTACCTCTTAGAGACTTGGTAATAAGCAAGAGTAGCTACCAGTTAGATCTTTACATTTCGCCTTTGCATGTTTTACTTCCCGAATAATTTGATTATTCAAAATTTCACAGTCATTCATACTTTCGGAAGTAAGTAGTGAATTAGGACTGTCATGAATTGAATTGTAGATTATCTAAGGAGTTAGACATAGCAATAGATTTGCTGCAATGTTCATGAGTACTTAGAATTGGGGATTTGAGTATTGGAAAACCCACGCTCAAAGAATTACTCCATGGATTATATCACGAGTAATTCTGAGACGGTAACATCTTATGATCTTGAAACAGAGACATATGAGTTGAAATTTGCAAGTCGGTTGTGCATTGATAATACGTAAACGCATCGGTAACTCGGTGTTATAAAACGTATTGTTGTGCGCGATTTGATGAGTAAAAGACACGAGCATATGAGTCGAAATTTATTTGTTCCTTTTGCCCTAACGGGAAAAACGATATATGTGGGCCCCTCGGTGATTTGGTGTTGACTTAGTGCTGACCAGCCATGACTAAATTGATGGGTTCAATTTGAAGTCCTATGTCATTACAAATCATGGAACCGGGAAACATAGTATCAGACTGAGATTGATTCTAATCCATGTCTCAAGTCTGAATTATATCTGGTAGAACAAAGGATAATAGGATCACTTATCTTAGGATACAAAATTGAATATGTCAGAGTTCGGCAGCGGCTTTTGGAAGCTACAATTTGCTAGTCAATCTAGAAGCTATATGGATTATAGTCATAGACTTATCCAAGTAGGAGACTGTTGGATTAGGTGTCTAAGTCATGACTATAAATTTAGTAATATACTTGATTGATAGCAGCACAGTTCTTTTGGGTTGCCCTCATTACTAACAAAGGACAAGATGACTTATTGAGAGAGAAATAGATTAATATATTATCAGAATAATATATTAATTAGAAATCATAATATTTAATTAAGATTAATCAGAAATTAATTTGGAATTAATTTTGGGATTAATTGGATTAATTAAATATGCAGGGTTTGAATTATAATTGTTCAATAGTTGAGCAATAGATAAATACATATTATATATATTTGGACGAATATATATATATATATATATATATATATATATATATATATATATATATATATATATATATATATATATATATATATATATATATATATATATATATATATATATATATATATATATATATATATATATATATATATATATATATATATATATATATATATATATTGACACGCCTAGGTCGTTATGCGATCAAAAATAAGAAAAATAACCTTATAGACTCACTAGTATAGCGGTAGCAAGGGTCGATCCGCGGGAATTTGGTGGTCAAGATAGAACGACAGTATACCAACTGTAGTGTCATGCTACAGCCAGAGGGACTAGCACTACTTTTCCAAAAACAATCCAAAACACAATTCTAAACTCAAAATCCAATTCCAAAGCAAACATAAACTAAACTAAACTATGATTCAACTAATGTACTTACTGAAATCAGAAATAAGATTCAAAATCCAGAAGCATACAAACACATCAAAGCAATAAAACATAAATAAAGGTAAATAATGCAAATAAACATGAACTGAATGATTAACTTGATTAAACTCCAATCCAAAAGATCCAAAATAGTAGAACACGAAATTAAAAAGCTTCAACCCACTGCTATTGGTTGTCACAACCTAGAAACACTAAGCTAAGAGCTAAGAACAACTAAACTAGTAATGAAATGAAATTCAAAACATAAAAATACGACTAGGCGTTGCTGAAATCCGAAACTTGGAGTCAAAGAAGTCTTAAGTCCACCTTATAGGTCGTTCCTTGCCTGTTGAATTCGACCTAAGAGCCTCTATATATAGTTGTGGAAAATTAGAACCCGCGGCGCGTAGAACTTATATCCGCGACGCGCGTGTTGGCTTATCCCTGATTTTTCGTTATTTGAATTCTCTTCACCGCCTCATCATTGACTCAGCGCGACGCACACGCATGCACTCCCGCGACGCGCGTGTTCAGTCGACTGACTTTGCCTTTATATTCACAACTTCTTTCATTTTGTCCGCTTTTAGCCCCTTATTGTAACTTTTCTTTGCAAACAAGCACTAGCACAAAAAGTGAGAATACCAATGTATATATGATATAAAATCACCATGAATAGGGCTCAACGACTAAAATACTTGATATTACTAGGCATTGTCATATATATATATATATATATATATATATATATATATATATATATATATATATATATATATATATATATATATATATATATATATATATATGTTTAATACTAAAATACTTGATATTACTAGGCATTGTCATATATATATATATATATATATATATATATATATATATATATATATATATATATATATATATATATATATATATATATATATATATATATATATATATATATATATATATATATATATATATATATATATATATATATATATATATATATATATATATATATATATATATATATATATATATATATATATATATATATATATGTTTAATTATGGAGATTTGCTTATTTATGGTATAACTATTTATCAACTTCATTCCTGAAAATGCTCGTCCCACACTTTTGTTGTAACGGATAAGATCAATGCGACTTTCAAAAGAACATAATCATTAGGAAAGATTATATACTTCTTTTACTCGGCCATCTATTTAGCAAGGTCTCCAATACTCTTCAAAGGGTGAAATCGTTCATCTTCTCAAACAGACAAATTAAGAGTTCAAGACAAAAACATTGTTATGAAAATCAATATATGTTATTATGTTACCAACATAATTGTTATCAAAAATCAAAATAAATGGTCTCAAGAAAGTAGAATTGAAGAAGCGAGGGAAACACAATTACTCAAGAAATTCAAAAATTGAACATTTGAAATTTTGAAATTGAAAGTCAAACCTGAAGGTGAAGGCCGACTAGCAATGGTCGATGGTCCAGCGGTGGTAGGCAGACAGGGGCGACACATGAATGACGATGTGCAGACTCCAATCGTGAGACGTGATTACATAATTTAGAATTTGGATTTTTTTTGTTTCTTTTTTATTTTTTTAGTGAATTCGATCGTATTGTCAAAATTTGAGCTCAAAGTCATATTAGGTGGCTTTCTTAAATAATCCCATTTTTTATTGAATATAAATTCACTACTATAAAAAGGACTTTTAATGGCAGACAAACAATAACATACATTGTTTTATGATAGGAAAAAAAGTTTGTCATAAAAATTAAGTCAATAGTTCAAAAAATTTAAAGATTTAAGAAAAATGTTTTTCAAAAAATTTATGCTATCTTTTATTAAAATTCATGACATACATATTTGTATGTCATAGTTTCCTTTCATAAAATCAACTTAAACAAAAACATGGGGTACTTTATTTATTGTCTGTAGTCTTAAAAAAAATTATGTCAACTTATTTTTTCCACATTTCCCTCTGTTTTGCACATTTTCCTCTCACGATACATGTTCATATTTTTTAATTAACACTAGCTCAAGTCTCATACTACCATTTCACATACAATTTTGGTCTACGTACTACTCCACCACCGACAATCTACTCCATCAATCACTTTAACGGTTTAGGGCTACTGCTCACCCATTCCGCAAAGAGTGAATATATATATATACTAGGTACGTTTGACGGTCGTGCTAAGCACGACCCATGAAAGATAATTTGGGTATTTCTTTTATAAATATCAGCAACAATCAAATGTGTTGCGAATGAAACTGTATTACTATGATTGGGTAGACTATTTAAAGTACAATGCCATAATAACGAACGAAACAGTTGAAAGTTCATGGTCGTTGTAGTAATGAATGAAGTATAATGTGAGCCCTTTGTTTCCGTATCTAGAAAAAGGTGCCTGAGAACTGTTGCTACCACCAATGTTGAGTGTTGCCATGTGATCGTTGTCCTGTGAGAAAAACAAACTTGGTTTGAAGTTTGAAGGGACGAATGAGGAAACCCACAAAAAGTGCAATTTCTTTCGCTTACAAGTCTTTTATTAGGATAGTTAACTTCGGATAATTGTATGAGCATGAGCGATAAACAATACTTTCCTGTATAAATGGACAACACCAAGTCTCATAGGCATTTCATCAATAATCAAACACATGGCGTCCACGACCCATTAAAGGAAAAGCTCCATGCAGTAAGTTAGTAAGTCACGTAACCTACCTAACCTAATCAATTTTTACCAAAATAAAAAATGGAATTAAAAACCACATGTACATTCATAAGTAATTTCTAATAGATTTAAACCATACCTGAAACCTTATTTTCGGATGGCCGGAAGACCATATATGATCACCACCACTGAGTGAAAATTGATTGGAAGTATCCGTAGTGGGAGAGAGTAAGGAAGAGGTGTGGAACAATGCACGACGAGTGGAACAATTCTGTCTCCCTTGCATCTTGTTTAGATATAATGTAGATGCACCAGGTTTATGGCTTAATCAACAAGTACCGTTGGGAAGAAGCACGTCAGAAAAAATAATCTACACAAAGCTTTATCTCTATTAAAAGGTTAAGTTTTAATTTTCTCCCTTCTTACGTACTACAAACTATTTTCCTTTTATTATTTGAAATAGATTAATTGGCATCCATTTTTACCAAACCGTTCTGCCACCAACGAAGGTATAAAAGTGTAAAAGTAATTGATTAAAACCAAAAATATGGAGCTTCTTTTTAACAAAGTGAGTAAATCACTAATGCCCAACACTTAAATTTTAACTAAGCAAATCATCAACAATCAAAAGTTCCAATTAACAACAATCAAATACATGCTCGTGCAGAACCCAATCAAATAATCTTAGGAGAATTATGTGCCCTAAGAATTACATTTACTTGTGCCAACATGTATGCAAATATGGTTAAATAAAATTACCAGCAAAAAAGGCACCAGCATAGCTACCAAAATATGAAGCCAACTTCACCAAAGCCTTTAGAGTTTAGACAAATCACTGTCATAACTACATGTTTTGTCTATTCAAAACAAACAAAAATAACTTCGGAATATTAAATATATTCATTTTTAGTTTCTAATTAAAGTTTTTAACTATTAGTTTCTACTTTATGAATCTAAATACCATAATAGGAATGTAAATGAATATGGGATCCATAAAATGATTAAAGGAAAATTCACAGAATACAAACTTCAACCTTTGATTGATAAAATCACAAGATAGAGATTATTACATTAATTCTAAGAACATGTATGCCAAATTTATAAGTTATAAATTTAGTGACTTTACGATTGGCCCTCCATCAGTTCTATATTCATTGCACCAAAAAGGATGAAGTCACATATACATCACAAATACATTTTATTATGAAATTGAAGCAGCCTATAACATTTAAGAATAAAAGAAGATTAAACAGAAATTAATAAGAATAAAAGTAATTAAGAAATTAGCAAGCTAATAATCAATATGAACTCGATCAAAGGCTCCACTTCTAAGCTTTGTGATCAGTTGATGCCTTGTAAGTTTCAAAAGTAAGTTAACTTATATAATAAATCAATAAACTTTAGACTTAACTATTGTATGAAAGGAAAATAGGAACACAAAACCTTACGGTGGTAAACTGAATTGACAACATTCATCCAAGCAAAATCATCATAGAAACTGTAGGTTATGCTAGCTTTGTGATAAGTCATGAGTATCATTTTGTTAATTTGCTTCTATAAAACAACAATTAGGCACCACTGCTACCCTCTCTGCCAAAGCAAAAAAGTGAAGAACATTAATAAAGCTAAAAGAATAAGAATAATTATGAGACAATCGCCTCTTCAAACCTCTAGTTGAATAGGCACCACAACCATCCCTCTCAGTAAAAACATAAAAATCAAACCCATGCACCTATACCCTGCAAGCAATCTAATACATCTGCCTCTATAAAGTCAACCCATTCACTCATATTCGTGAGGACAAGTTGGAAATCGAATTAAACCAGCACCAATAATTAAAAGGCCATAGCATCCTAGCGACACAAAAGGCAGCCATCTGGGAATGCAGTTAAGAATCTATAGAAAATTGCACCATAATTTACCACTACAGAAGTCAGCGTACTTAAATTAGTCATGAATCGATCCATCATGAACATATCACGGGCTTCATTTTGTAGATCGGAACTATCAATCACTAATGACATGACCCATAAACGTAAATGAACATGAAGCGATGTGGATACCTTTTCATGTATGTGGCTCCGTTCGTTAGTTAAGTAAGGCGGTGCCCTAAGAAATTTATAAAAGAGGTGAAGAAGGCGAGAAGAGAAGTGTGTACACTACCGGGAGTAAATCCACTGTAACACAGGGGCCAACAATATCCCATCCCAACTCAACTTGTGATCTTTAACTCATTATATTAAGTTGTTCTTTTGGATTCAGTAAAAAAGATTCGACATATAGCTAATGAGGTCAAGTCATTTTCACATTAAGTCACAAAAAAGAAGAAATAACATCATACACGAGTTAAAGAGCAATTTATAAGAGAAAGAGAGGGCACCTGTCCACGTTTACAATGGCCAATATGCATAGTGACTGTTTGATATAAGTGTACACCTCCTATATAGCTCCCGATTGAAAGAAAGTTCCAAACTTTATCAGTTTCACCGTCATTTTCTTTAAAGTTCAATTTTCCTTACCTACTGAAAACTCATCATATAAAAAAAACTTAATTTCAATAACAAAAATTACCACAATTGCAAGAATGCCATGGATCGGACTAACATCGCCAGGCTTCTAATACGTCCTCAACCTTGAGTACAAAACAATCAAAGAGAGTGAGGAGACGCAGAATCATATGATTAAGGAGGCGGTTGGTGGTATAATGGACTCAGTTGGCAATACGTCTATAGGGGACGAAAGACATGGTACGATTCTGATAACCTGCAGGTAAGATTTCTTTTGACGGAAGAATATGAAGAAGCTGATGATGCCTAGGGTTTTCTTGTGAGAGAGAGAGGGGATAGAGTTTCGGAAGAAGAAAGGGGAAGGGGTATACTGGTATTGGTTTGGGAGACGTATCGGGGAAAACGATAAAGTGGAATACAACGTCCCTTGCTTTGAAACCTGTGCCATTACTTATATCAGGAAACTTTGCAACCACGCCAAAACATGCGCTCAACGAAGAGTTCACGCGCTCTCCTAAGAACACGACTCTTTAGTTACTGGTGTCCATTTGCTACAAAGTTAAATATATTTGTGATTGTATATAATAATGATATATATATACCCCTAGTGTCTGTTTCTACCCCTGATTTGATGTATTTATTTTTTGTTGTTTTTGTTTGTCGTTTGTATATTTTGTCTATTTGTTGTCTTTTTTTCGTTTACTAATAGTATTTGATTTGTTATTATTATTATTATTATTATTATTGTTATTATTATTATTATTATTATTATTAGGAAAACAATAATAGTAAATTTAGGTTTTATAATTTTTACGTTTTAGTAACAATAAAACAATAGTTATTTTTTAAGTAATTACGACACGACGAACGACGTTTATAATTTTATAAAATTATGTCAAGTTATATCAAAACGGTTATTTCAAATTTGAACGAATGTATAAAAAATAACAAAATAAATAATAATACTAAAGTAAAGTTTGTATTTATTAATCACGAATAATAAATTGTCCAATATTACAATTGTATGGCGTGTTACCTGCATAACGAGTATAAGCATTTATTCAAGCAGCATACAATGTTTCCCAATGTTCTAATGTGTACGCACAAGCCTGGATAAAATAGAAAGTATTGGATATGCTCCTTGTAAATCAATCATCTCATAATGGTTACCGTAAACGTGGATGATAACGACATATGCAGGATTTGGGATGTCTTGCATGCGACAACCTAAATTTTAATATGTGAAATAAGAATTTATAATAAATATCTTGAAGTAAGGAGGTTGGTGCTTAAAGAACCAAGTGTTCTAACCAAGGGAAAATCACTCAAAGAAGCCAAAAATATGGAGGAATATGTTTTAAGACCCTTGAACTAAGTTATTATGAAGTGTTATTTCGTTTGGCGATTTGTTTTAAAGATCCGAGGGCAAAATGGGAAATTTGGGACTAAAAGTGAAGAAAATATTTGTAATCTTTAAAAATTTATATCTAAAAATCTATAAGGATTTAGGAAAAAGTCATCAAGGAGACTTTTATAATATTTGATGCAATAATAATATAGGAAAAATATCCGGGTCGTTTGGAGTTATAATAAAGAAGTTATAAATATGTAAAGATGGCCAAAAAGTGGCAAAAATGGTCAAGTGTCCATGTTTGAAGGACTGTAACGGAAAATTAAAAGAGATTCAGTCTTAAGTCAGTAGAAGGAAGTTATTAAGCTTATTCTCACCTTTCTAAAGATGTAAGACTTGCAGAAATCGATTTCGTATGTGAGAGATATGACAACACAAAAACAGGAAAATATAAGTAAGTGTAGGATTTTTTTTCTAAGGCATTTTAAGCTGAAGGGCAATTTGGTCCTTTTTACCTTTGACTGGTTAAAATCAGCCTTGGGCTGTTTTCTTTTTCACGTGTACATGTCTGAGATCGAAAAAGAGAGAAAGGGGAAAAGGGAGTTCGAGAAGAGGAAGTCGGGAAAAATGGAACACGAGAAAGGGAAGAAGGCAGTGGGAGATTTGATTTGGCCTCGATGGTGTGTAATCTGATGCGTAAATCGATTGAGAGAGTGCGTGAGGCTGAGTAAGCGTGACAAAAGGTAGGGAAGGAGCAGCAATAGGCTGCTGTCGTGTTCTCTCCGGCAGAATCGCTGCTGCCGGCACCGATAAGGGCTGGCGGACGGTCGGTGGTGGTGGGTGGTGGCATTTGACATCTCAATAGGTCGATTTTGAGCTACAACAACTCTCAAACCTTTGATTTTGTTGCTATTGGACAGAATGTTCAAGGTAATAATCTAAAATTTGGAACGCTAGATTGATTTAGTTTAATATTCTCAATGCATGTTAATTGATTAAGTTTGGGGAAGAACAAGTAAAATTAAATAAGAAATTAGTGGAATGTTCATGAACTTTGTTTGTGTTTATGAAGTCAAAAATCTATGGATTCTAAGTTCTTGCAAAAATTTGACGTAAAACTATATGTTGAGCATTGTAACTAGTTAAAATCGTTAAAGAATGAGTAATGGAGTGAAATATATTCTCTGTAAATGGTTACTTGGAACACATTTATGCAATTCCTATGTAACTCAATATATTTATGTCTCAAGGTTCCAATAAAAGAGTGGTGAAAGTGATTACCTCTATATGTTATGTAAGTATAAAAAGGTAATGTTGAAATGTTGTATGTAGTAAACGAAAGAATACTTAAATTGGGATTATTAGTCAATGTTTATGTGTAGTGAAAGAAGATGATGGTAAAGTTTTGGAATGGAATTGGGCATTCCAACTCTTTTGGGACAATTTTGGTATTTTTAAAAAAATGACATGAATAGATCATAGAATTGAATTGAAGTAACTTTTATGAAATATTGATGATATATTTGAGTCAAGCAAATGAGAAATAACATGTTCTGCAAGAACTTCTATTTATGGAAACTTTAATGATCGGGAATTTCTAAAAATGATATAAAAGGGTAAGGTGAAGGATGTTATGACATCTAAACATCAAAGAGAACTTATAAAGAAGTAATAAAGTTTTATGTCATTAAAATAACTTCATAGAACGCAAGAAATAGATAATTAGTCAATTTTGAGACAAAAAGGGTAAAAATGTCCAAAAATGATTATTATGCTTTAAGAATCATACTTAATGATTGGAATGGAATTAGGTGATGTTACAAAGAGTTCATATATATGATATATATATATATATATATATATATATATATATATATATATATATATATATATATATATATATATATATATATATATATATATATATATATATATATATATATATATATATATATATATATATATATATATTGTGTTTAGTGTATGATTGGTTCTAACCTCTTATTAAATCAATAGAGGTTCAAGGATGTTTGGAAGCAGTTAAAGCTTAGAGTTAGTGGATTAATGTAGCTAGACATACCTAGCTACCGAGGTGAGTACATGAGGACTTTTCTGGGTACATAGCAACAAGTTTTGTTTTTATGTTAAATGTTTTATGATTAATAGTTTGATAAATGATTTTCAAAATTTATGTTAAATGCTTATGAATAATGGTTTTTGAAATAGTTTGCAAATGATTCTAAAGTTTAAAATTTTAAAAGTTGTTTTATGCAAAGGTTGGGATGATTTCTGTATGATTGAATAATGATTATGATCGAGACCAACATGAAATGAAATGATAAATGAAATATGAACTAAATGTAAGAAATGTGAAAGACGTCCGGACAAGGATCTCATCCTAATAAGGGGATGTCAAAAGAAACTATTGGGATGGTACCTCCCGTCGCAAAGTAGTTGTCTCAGCACGCCCTTATGGATAGATTTGTTCTATTCCATGAAGGGAAGAAAACCAGCACGCGCTCACGGATAGATTGGTTCTATTCCAGGGAGGGAAGATACGGGGAAACCCGTATGAAACCAAATAATAATAAATGAACTATGAAGTATAGTTGGTCTATGTTTTGATAAGAAAGGGTTATTTTATGTTCTGTCATGATAAAGTGAAAAACCTAATGTTTTTATGATGAAGTAATGACTTATGTTTTATTGTTATAGCAATAAACTTTTGTTTTGATGACAAGTAATTATTTTATGCTTTTGATGATCAAACAATGATTCTATGATTTTATGATGAAGTATTGATCTATGATTAGATGTTTTGACAATAAAGTGGATTTTTCAGGTTATCAAAAGAAATGAAAGTTTTCTTGGTTTTATTATAGTTAATGATATTCAAATTGATTTAAACTTGTTGGGTCTAAAACCCATGTATCTCACGAGACTTTTGTCTTACGTATGTTTGTTTTTAAAATGCTATGTACTCAGGAACAGGATGTCTAACATTGGATTAAAGGAGTGAAGAACTTAGAAGCTTTTATGTGGATGGTAGATAGAGAAGATGATCAAGAAGATAGAGTTAATCCAAGTGCGGTATAGTTTATTATGTAATTGAGAGACATTATGTTTATGGTTTAGAAATACCCTTGTAGTATAAAGTTTGGTTTTGTCCCGTATTGTTTTTGAGTTGTTTTATTTAGTCGCGTTAGTATGGATTTGACCATATTGTCCAAAGGTCATGCCGAATTTTCGGTAGAAATGTCGGTTTAATACGGGACATAGCTTTAAGCTGTTTAAAAGCTTTACTATGATTGTTTTGATCTGAGTTTGTAACCCCCAAAGTTATTCAATTATTTCTAATACAATTTTTTTATTTGGGACCAAAAGTTTTAAATAATGATTTAATGTTTAAAAGAAAAGTTTTTGAAAGAACGAAATTTTTTATTTATAGTGTTTTATAAATTATTACACCAATTCAGGTGTATGAAAGATGGGGTGTTACAATTTGGTAACAGAGCCATAGGTTAAGCGAATTAGGTGTCGGGACTCGAACCTAGGCTTAAACTGTGTGAGGATGATGTGAGAATACAGACTTAAGATATGACCATAAGCAGAAAAATAAGAGTTGTCATAGGATGTATCGTAAGATAGGTTGTTGAACCTATGATCCTAAGATAGGATGTGGACCTATAGGATGGTTAAGCCAATGAGACTAAAATAAAACAAGAGTGGTAGGGAGTTATATGTTGACTTGAACCGATGGACCAGGAGACCTAGTGGTGATACCAGAAACAAATACATATAGGTGGTTATAATAATATGGGCCCGTAGTATCATAACCACAGGATATGTATTTGAGTTTGGTGGAATCACAAAGGGATCATGGGAATTTGGTAAGGGATGCATGTAGGGAGTAAGGAAGAGAAGAAAGAAGACTTGAATGACATAGGATTAATGTACTTATGTAATAAAATCAAGTATAACTGAAAGGGTTGAAAGCAGTGTTGTAAAAGTCGGCCTAGGCGGCCGCCTAGGCGGCGCCTAGGCGGCGCCTAGGCGCTAGGCGGACCATTACTGCACACGTTTAGTGCTATGCGGCTTATTAGTCGGGCGTGGTCAACATCGGTCAAAAAACGGGCTAGGCGGTCAAAGGCGGTCAAAGCCGGTCAAATGGATCTTTGAAAAGTTTCAAATTTGCCCCACAATTTTTTTGAAAATGTTTAAATTTGCCCCTCAATTATTTTAGTTTCCCCCTCACCATTTTGACCTAATTCAGGAAAATTCCCTCTCCCGATTTCTTTGCCTGCTCTCCCGATTTCAACAAAATTCCTCTCCCGATTTCAGC
Source organism: Cichorium intybus (assembly GCA_023525715.1). Taxonomy (NCBI): domain Eukaryota; kingdom Viridiplantae; phylum Streptophyta; class Magnoliopsida; order Asterales; family Asteraceae; genus Cichorium; species Cichorium intybus. The sequence goes on along the minus strand of CM042011.1, from coordinate 137,067,282 downwards.
AAAATTCCTCTCCTCCGCCGGCGGTAGCTCCTCCGTCATCCCCTCCAACTGAGACGCCGGCTTTGCTTCCTCCGACACTAGCTTCCTCCGGCTGTGCTTACTCCGGCTCTGCTTCCTCCCTCCCACTTAGACGCCGGCGCCAAGGTACTGCAAGCATTCCTCCTCCGCCACTAGCTTCCACCGGATTTTCTTCCTCCGGCAATAGATTCCTCCGGCTTCGGTAATGTCTGATTCCTTTATATGTGTATGTATATGATATACGATTCCTGATTTTGATTTTGGATGTGTATGTATATGATATACGATTCCGCCGGTGCCAAGGTAATGGAAGCATAATTTTGATTTTGGTTGTCCGATTCTTGATTTAGTCGAGCCCGATTCCTGATTTTGTCCTGTATTAGGTTGTCCTAATTTTGTATCTCGTTTTATGTATGCAGGTTTGATTTTGTATTTCAATTTCAACTTCCATTGTATGCAGGTTTTATTTCAACTTCCATTGTATGCAGGTTTGATTTAGGTTTGATGTATGCAGGTTTGATTTTGATTTCTCTGTGATTTCTCTGTTTTGTTTAATGTATCGATTTCTGTGATTTCTCTGTGATTTCCATGTGATGTATGCAGGTTTAATGTATGCAGTTTAATGTATGCAGGTTTGATTTGGGATTCTTGGTAATATACAGGTACTCAAACAAGCGATCTAATTATCATCAACTTCTATAATACCAGTGATTAGTGAAGTATCTTACCTGGATCTAGGTATGTATATCTACGTATCTGTATTTATGTATCTAGGTGTCCGTGTATACGTGTATCTCTAATGTATTTTCTGGCTTTTGGTACATTTTTCTTAGAATATGTGGCAAATATGATCCAAACAAGTGCAAGAAACAACATTGTACTTTCATTGAGATTTTTATTATAGCATTGTACTTTCATTGGTACCCTAAATCTTACTAGTAATATATATATATATTATTTTTAAAAAATAAAATTTATTACAATTAATACTCCCCGCCTAGGCGCCGACTAGTCCTCGCCTAGACCGACTAGTCCTAGGCCCCAGTCGACCGCCCACCTACCGCCTGGCGACTTCTACAACCTTGGTTGAAAGTATGACTAAAAGTAATAAAGATAATAAAATGAGTATGTATTATGGAATTGGCAAACTCAAAAATGAATAAGTTAAGATAACTGAGATACCCTATATGGGTTGACTACCATTATAAAGTATACATATAAGGACGAGAGAAAGTATGAGAAAAACTATTAAGAAAAGTATGATCAATATGTAATATGTTAATTAGTTGAGGGAAATATGGAACAAAATGTAAGCTATATACTGATCACAAAAGCCTCCAATACGTATTCACGCAAAAAGAACTCAATTTGAGGCAAAGTTGATGACTCGAGCTTATTAGTGATTATGATTTTGAAATCATATATCACCCGGGGAAGGCCAATGTTGTGGCGGATGCCCTAAGTCGGAAGATTCAAGAGAAAAAGATTAAAGGAAGATCGATGAGGATAGACTTAGTGTCTAGTATAATTGGAAGAATCACAGAAGCCCAACGAAAAGCTTTGCCAAATGACGACTTGAAGAATGAAAGATTGGGTAAGAAGCAAGAGTTTGAAGAAAATAGTCAAGGGATGAAGACTTTTAAAAATCAAAGAATCAAGCTAGAAGTTGTGATTTCCAAGCCATCTAAGGTTAGAATTTCATCTTTGTAAGCTATTTAAACCATTTTTGGTTATTTTGAATGGATGAAAACGAAATTCAGAAGTTGTGTGAGGTTTGTTTTAAGTTTCTAACCTTTGAATCATGTTCTAAACATCATTGGAACTCAATTCCACCTTTGGGAACAACTAGAAGCAAAAGGAATTGAGAATTTTGTTCAAAAACCCTAGAATTTGGGTTTGTGAAGGTTGGTTTGATTCTAGTATTTATGGGGTAATAAGTGTTGTTTAGGAGGCTTAGAAATACTCTAAATATAATGTTTTGACCTTCCATTGAATCGAATTTGAGCTGAAACCATGCAGATTAAATACTAAAAGCTGTATAGGAAGATGAAATGGGTCTGTAGGTGAAACACGGCCCGTGTTCCCCCTGACACGGCCCGTGTTGTCTGTGCAGGAAAACAGAAGGTGGTCTGTAGGTGGAACACGGCCCGTGTTCCCCTGACACGGCCCGTGTCAATGTCTACAGAAGAATTGGAAGTTGAAGATCGCAAAGTAAGGCGTAGTATGCTGAAGCTCATTCTTCTTAGTGTGTTTAAGCATGATCAGTGGATTCTGAAGATAAAGAAGGAAATTGACTAGTGAAGATTTCGTATCAACAAGTTGAACTAATGAAGGTATGACATTCTTTTCTTGGTGTATCTTCGAGATAAGGAAGTTACTATGAACTATTAGTTCTACAAGTTCATATCAACAGTTAATGACTATTATTGGTGAGAGTATAGCATGTTATTATGGCTTAATGATATAGTTGAAGACAGATGTTCAAGATGCTAGTGGTTAATTAACCATCTGTGAAGCTTCTCATGGGAGCATGTTATAACTATCTTCGGGTTAGTAAAGATTATTTTGCCAGTAAGCTAGAATTAATACCTTGATGAAGATAATTAGTAAAAGTCTTGCATGGACTGTGATGAGATTAATAACTTCTCACTAAGATATGACTATTTTAAAGATAATGCAACCTTTGACAAGATGGTTTATGCGTATAATGGCGAACAACGTGATAATCCGGTTGCACCACAGATGGAACTAGTTAAGGATGAATGGAAAACAATAGCTTAACAGTATCTAAAGATTGATATGAGGAATTGGACCTTAAAAAAATGATATTCATTTTCTTTTAAGGGGTAGATGTGAAGATTTAGATGCTTGGTCTTTTGATGATCGTCTTTATAGAGTGGTGCAAATATAAGTCTTGTGACATGTTGAATTAAGTTCAGCAAGCATCTCAGGAGTGTCTAAGGATATTGTATGATACTTGAAGTGTAGTTCTCCATAAGGAATTTGTACTAAAGGTTAGAATTCTATTGTTGAGATAAATTGTTGCAAAAAGACATTGTATAGTGATTGGATTGTGGTTCATGTGAACTGAAAAGAAATAGATGAATCCCTAATCATCTATAGTAGTATCAATGTGGCATTGATGGAGCATAGTAACCGAATCGAATGGTCAATGAGATTTGGAACTTAGTGAGACTCATGACTAAAGAGATAAATGATGAGAAATTTCTAGTTGACTATAATGGAAGAATACAAAGAAAAGAAAGACCCATAGAGATAAAGTTTAATGATTGGAAGTTAAGCATGAATAGTAAAGTAGAATGCTATTTTGGATAAAAAGTACAGAACTCTATTATATGAATATTGGTGCACTCGATCATTGAAAAACAAGAATGTTAAAGAAATAAACATGTTTGAGTGCTTAGTAATGAGGAGAAAGTAATTGAAACACATGTTGACTTTAAAAAGTCAAACTTACTATGGCATGTAAGTAAATAAGTTGTTAAGGTTCAAATGGAATACATCTTAGTGATTATGATTTAAGAAAAGGAAACATGATAAATGAAGTTGAATGATATTGAAAGGAATGATTATAACAAGGATTGCACAAAGCAATGAGAACTTGCAGCAAGAGTCTTAATGAAGACCTAGTAGTAGTTTAGGTTCTCGTAGAGTTATGTAGTTACAAGTACATTCCCTTTCCATATAGTGATTCCGGGGACAGAATCCTTTTAAGGGGTAGATAATTGTAACAACCTAAATTTTCATATATGAAATAACAATTTATAATAAGTATCTTGATGTAAGGAGGTTGGTGCTTAAAGAACCAAGTGTTCTAACCAAGGGAAAATCACTCAAAGAAGCCAAAAATATGGAGGAATATGTTTTAAGACCCTTGAACTAAGTTATTATGAAGTGTTATTTCATTTGGCGATTTGTTATAAAGATCCGAGGGCAAAATGGGAAATTTGGGACTAAAAGTGAAGAAAATATTTGTAATCTTTAAAAATTTATATCTAAAAATCTATAAGGATTTAGGAAAAAGTCATCAAGGAGACTTTTATAATATTTGATGCAATAAGAATATAGGAAAAATATATGGGTCGTTTAGAGTTATAATAAAGAAGTTATAAATATGTAAAGATGGCCAAAAAGTGGCAAAAATGGTCAAGTGTCCATGTTTGAAGGACTGTAACGGAAGATTAAAAGAGATTCAGTCTTAAGTCAGTAGAAGGAAGTTATTAAGCTTATTCTCACCCCTCTAAAGATGTAAGACTTGCAGAAATCAGATTTCGTATGTGAGAGATATGACAACACAAAAATCAGGAAAATATAAGTAAGTGTAGGATTTTTTTTCTAAGGCATTTTAAGCTGAAGGGAAATTTGGTCCTTTTTACCTTTGACTGGTCAAAATCAGCCTTGGGCTGTTTTCTTTTTCACGTGTGCGTGTCTGAGATCGAAAAAGAGAGAAAGGAGAAAAGAGAGTTCAAGAAGAGGAAGTCGGGAAAAATAGAACGCAAGAAAGGGAAGAAGGCAGTGGGAGATTCGATTTGGTCTCGATGGTGTGTAATCTGATGCGTAAATCGATAGAGAGAGTGCATGAGGCTGAGTAAGCGTGACAAAAGGTAGGGAAGGAGCAGCAATGGGCTGCTGTCGTGTTCTCTCCGGCAGAATCGCTGTTGCCGGCACCGATAAGGGCTAGCGGACGGTCGATGGTGCTGGGTGGTGGCGTATGACATCTCAATAGGTCGATTTTGAGCTACAAAAACTCTCAAACCTTTGATTTTGTTGTTGTTGGACAGAATGTTCAAGGTAATTATCTAAAATTTGGAACCCTAGGTTGATTTAGTTTAAATATTCTCAATGCATGTTAACTGATTAAGTTTGGGGAAGAACAAGTACAATTAAATCAGAAATTGGTGTAATGTTCATATAAGGTTGAGTAATGTGCCAAATTCATGAATTTTGTTTGTGTTTATGAAGTAAAAAATCTATGGATTCTAAGTTCTTGCAAAAATTTGACATAAAACTATATGTTGAGCATTGTAACTAGTTAAAATCGTCAAAGAATGAGTAATGGAGTGAAATATATTCTCTTTAAATGGTTACTTGGAACACATTTATGCAATTCCTATGCAGTTCCTATGTAACTCAATATATTTATGTCTCAAGGTTCCAATAAAAGAGTGGTGAAAGTGATTACATCTATATGTTATGTAAGTATAAAAAAGTAATGTTGAAATGTTGTATGTAGTAAACGAAAGAATACTTAAATTGGGATTATTAGTCAATGTTTATGTGTAGTGAAAGAAGATGATGGTAAACTGTTGGAATGGAATTGAGCATTCCAACCCTTTTGGGACAATATTGGTATTTTTTAAAAAAATGACATGAATAGATCATTGAATTGAATTGAAGTGACTTTTATGAAATATTGATGATATATTGGAGTCAAGCAAATGAGAAATAACATTTTCTGCAAGAACTTCTATTTATGGAAACTTTAATGATCGGGAATTTCTAAAAATGATATAAAAGGGTAAGGTGAAGGATGTTATGACATCTAAACATCAAAGAGAACTTATAAAGAAGTAATAAAGTTTAATGTCATTAAAATAACTTCGTAGAACCCAAGAAATACATAATTAGTCAATTTTGAGACAAAAAGGGTAAAAATGTCCAAAAATGATTATTATGCTTTAAGAATCATACTTAATGATTGGAATGGAATTAGGTGATGTTAGAAAGAGTTCATATATGATTTAATGTGTGTGTATATATGTATATATATATATATATATATATATATATATATATATATATATATATATATATATATATATATATATATATATATATATATATATATATATATATATATATATATATATATATATATATATATATATATATATATATATATATATACATATATTGTGTTTAGTGTATAATTGGTTCTAAGCTCTTATTAAATCAATAGAGGTTCAATGATGTTTGGAAGCAGTTAAAGCTTAGAGTTAGTGGATTAATGTAGCTAGATATACCTAGCTACCGAGGTGAGTACATGAGGACTTTTCTGGGTACATAGCAACAAGTTTTGTTTTTATGTTAAATATTTTATGATTATTAGTTTGATAAATGATTTTCAAAAGTTATGTGAAATGCTTATGAATAATGGTTTTTGAAATGGTTTGCAAATGATTCTAAAGTTTAAAGTTTTAAAAATTGTTTTATGCAAAGGTTGGGATGATTTATGTATGATTGAATAATGATTATGATCGAGACCAACACGTAATGAAATGATAAATGAAATATGAACTAAATGTAAGAAATGTGCAAGACGTCCGGACAAGGATCTCATCCTAATGAGGGGAGGTCAAAAGACACTACTGGGATGGTACCTGCCATCGCGAAGTAGTTGTCTCAGCATGCCCTTATGGATAGATTTGTTCTATTCCATGAAGGGAAGAAAACTAGCACACGCTCACGGATAGATTGGTTCTATTCGGGGGAGGGAGGATACGGGGAAACCCGTATGAAACCAAATAATAATAAATGAACCATGAAGTACAGTTGGTCTATGTTTTGATAAGAAAGGGTTATTTTATGTTCTCTCATGATAAAGTGAAAAACCTAATGTTTTTATGATGAAGTAATGACTTATGTTTTATTGTTATAGCAATGAACTTTTGTTTTGATGATAAGTAATGATTTTATGCTTTTGATGATCAACCAATGATTCTAAGATTTTATGATGAAGTATTGATCTATGATTAGATGTTTTGACAATAAAGTGGATTTTTCAGGTTATCAAAAGAAAGGAAAGTTTTCTTGGTTTTATTATAGTTAATGATATTCAAATTGATTTAAACTTGTTGGGTCTAAAACCCATGTATCTAACGAGACTTTTTGTAACACCCGACTTATTAACAAAACACCCCGTAAAAAATTTTATTTTTCAAACCATATATTTTACAATAAAACATTATCCAAAGGGTATTTGTCAACATAACCAGGTACAAGTGTATCAAGGATTACAATACATAAAAATATTATACATCCATTAAGCCGGGTTGTCACTTCACCATGCTAAGTCCTTAGTCACGGACTTTATCTTTCCCCTTAGCGGGATCACGCTCACCTGCAGGGACATGTCAAATAAAACTGTGAGCTATAAAGCCCAATGAGTAATCAGCAAATAACATTACACATATATAAGAGAATAATAACAATTAAACTCTTAAACAATTTCTGTCCCATATATTATAGTCATCACTGACCGCACCATATATCATAGCCATGCAGGCCGCACCAAACATCATAGCCATATAGGCCGCACCAAAACATCATAGCCATATAGGCCGCACCAAAACATTTTAGTTAATCAAATCATAGCCCTAAGGCCGCACCAACAGTTTTATCATTTATATCATAGCCCAAAGGCCGCACCAGTTTAGGTTCAATAACCCAAAATCATGGTCCTAAGACAGCACCATTTAGCTTCAAGATTAAATATCATTTGGGTATTCTACCCTTGTCTCATTTTCAACTACTTCAAGTAGTGCCATAGCAATCATCATATATCATACCAGATATAGTTAAGATTACTCACCTGAATGCTTGCTACCACTAGCTTTAATTGTTTCTTGCCTTGAAATGGATTCCGCAAGATTTTGTCCCGTACCTATAATTTCATTCATTTCACAATGATTATAGGTTAATTTACCATTTCAGTTGGTTCTAGTGCACAAGAGTCTAATATAAGACCATTTCCAAGCATTTCCAAGCAATAACCATCGTTATAGAAATTTAATACACTTCCCGAAATACGCGTATTCTACTACAGTACTTTCGGGAGGTCGTATTCGTATTCCGACAATTTTGTATGAAGTTTCACACCATATTAGACCTATGTTTAAAATTTCAGGTCAATCGGATAAGCCTAGCATCAAAATCAAACTTGGAAATTGCACCAAATTTTAACAGAGGAGAACTTCATTTCCGCTGCACCTTCGCGTCGCGATCGACCCTGTGGCCGGGTCGCGATCGCTGCGATTCCAGGCAGTGAAGTCCGATTTTGTGCTAGAAAATCCCATTTTCTCTTATTAAGCCCTTATTACTCGACTTAATCACTAGGAATTGTTCCAATACCAAAACCTTTGGCTAATAACAAGTTTTAGACAATGGAATTGGTGATTCCAACCCATTTCTATAACTTCCCGTTTTCACAATTTTAGTCCAAAAACCGAAATTGTTGAATTTTACTTGCTTCTACTGATTTCTTTCAGTCAATATAGCATCTACAACTCATTATAAACCATTAGAATCAAGTTTATCACAAGAACTCATCATCTAGGGTTCTTGATCAAAATCTCAATTCTTGCACAATAGCAACCTACTTCCATATTCTTGAATTAAGTCCTTTTAGCATGACTTACTGGAAGTATTAAGCCACTTAACACATAATTCTCGACTGAAATTACAAATTCCAGTTTCTACAAAAGTTCATCAAGAACAAAACTAGGTTAGAACTTGAGATACTAACCTCCAATGCTTCCAAATCTTCAATTTTAAGCCAATAATCAAATTCCAAGCTCAAACCTTCAAGAAATCTCCAAGATTCTGCAACGATCGCTCAAGAAAACCCTCTCTCGTAGCTTCCAGATTTTATGCACATGTGGGAGAGCTTTTCCACTATTTATACTTCCAGAATTTGCAGTTTAGTCCCTAGAGTTCTATTTCTTGAAGTTTTGCCACAACTAACAAATTTTATGACAAAAACCAGTTTTATAACATTTTAAGTCCAAAACTCAAAATATTTTTACAAACTAAATCCTTGTCTATCCAAAAGACCAAATTACCCTTCTAAGGTAAAATGACCCATTTACCCTTTTTATTATATTTACATATAAGAAGTGTCTTGGCGTTACACTTTTGTCTTATGTATGTTTGTTTTTAAAATGCTATGTACTCAGGTATAGGATGTCTAGCATTGGATTAAAGGAGTGAAGAACTTAGAAGCTTTTATGTGGATGGTAGATAGAGAAGATGATCAAGAAGATAGAGTTAATCCAAGTGCGGTATAGTTTATTATGTAATTGAGAGACATTATGTTTATGGTTTAGAAATACCCTTGTAGTATAAAGTTTGGTTATGTCCCGTATTGTTTTTGAGTTGTTTTATTGAGTCAGGTCAGTATGGATTTGACCATATTGCACAAAGGTCATGCCGAATTTTCGGTAGAAATGTTGGTTTAATACGGGACATAGCTTTAAGCTGTTTAAAAGCTTTACTATGATTGTTTTGATCTGTGTTTGTAACCCCTAAAGTTATTCAATTATTTCTAATACAATTGTTTTATTTGGGACCAAAAGTTTTAAATAATGATTTAATGTTTAAAAGAAAAGTTTTTGAAAGAACGAAATTTTTTATTTATAGTGTTTTATAAATTATTACACCAATTCAGGTGTATGAAAGATGGGGTGTTACATTGCGGGTCATATCGAAGTGGGAACCACGTTGAAGAACCACTATTTATTAGGAAAATAACGACAACACTATATCTATTAGCGATGAGAATAACATTGTCGGACATTTGCAACTAATATTTATGTCCTGCAAAACCCGGTATAGGGAAACTCAACAAGTGACTTATGCGGTTTAAAAGATCACCGTAAATCATGACATACTATTGATGGTGTGTTATTAACTCGTTGCATAGCTCATACCTAATTTCTTGCCAAGAATGTTCATTGCCACTAAGAGAAACTAATATAGCCTGAAATCCACAATTTCCATCTCCATCCACGTCTGTAATGTGCCCGACATATGGATGAAATGCATTTGGAATTTCATTCATAAGTGGGTTTGAAGTATAAATTGGTGGTTCTTGGTTGAAGGATGAGTAGGATATCGGAGGTTCTCGAAATGAATACGTGTTATGCCTCTCTGGTTCCCGATTCATGTCATGCCAATTAGTATCCATATCTGATGTATACGTTGGTGGTTATTGGTTGAAGAATGAGTTGGACATCGGAGGTTCTTCACGAATGAGGTGGCGTTATTATTATTTATCATGCTTCAACAATTCATTGTTGTAGAATAACGATCTGTAAAAAATTAGTAGATCGTTATAAGATTCTTTTAGTAAAAACACTATATGCGATTAATTATATATTTCATGTATATTATAATTCATGTAGTCTTTATTATGCAATGTATCTAAAAATAAACCTTATATATATTTATTATAAACCTTATATATATTTATTATGAAAAACATTGAGAAGGATGTTGTTAGTTGCGTGAATATGACCTCCATTTTACCCGGACACGCCGTTTTATATTGTAGAAACTCGACCCACTGAATAACATATTCTTTATTTGTTTCTAAAATGTTTAAGGTGTAACTTTTTTAAATAATAATAATAATAATAATAATAATAATAATAATAATAAAGGAAAATACAACAAAAGACAAAAATGAGATAAAACAAATCAACTAGTCAAATCAATGAGGGATGATAGATTAAAAGAGTAATTTGAATAAAACCATTTTGATTTGATGGGTGTCAACGGGGATACTTATAGCACAATGTCACACCCTCAAACCGTATTGGCGGAATAGTTTAAGGGTGGATGACTTCATGAACAATATCATAACAAAGTTGCACAATAGTGAAAACCAAGCAAACAACCATCATTACATAATTGCAAATGTTACATAGTTTAACTGTATCATGTTTCAAATACAATTATAATGATATCAAAATAGGCAAAAATGACGTCGTAACGTCCTTTCTTGTAGCGCTTGATTTACCAAATCAGTTTCCTGAGAATACAAGTAGTTGAAAAAGTGTCAACAATTAAGTTGGTGAGTTCATAAGATTTTTGTATAAGAAACGTCCTTTGTTTGTAAACGATAGTGTTGAAAACCAAAAAAATCCAATATTTTCTTATAAAATGTTCCAAGTCTTTAAATCCCAAAGACTAAAATGTAATATGTAATCTGTAGTGTACTTTCTTTGAAATGTGTGTATCCACGTAAACAATTTATAAAAATATTAAGTTGATTATTTTCCCATGTGAGATACCATATAACCATACTGTGACTAGTTGGCCTGCTGCGACGTTCTTCAGGCGTCGGAACTGTTAGACATTTGGACACCTCAGACCTGCCGGTCAAGCTGTAGCTAGCAGCTCAGGTGCGGGGTTGTCAATCCCGTATAGATCTATACTCAAATATCGCGCTCTCTTACCGAGACTCTGGTTATATAAATGTTCAGGACTTATAGTAGGTACTTATAAAAGTACTTTGAAGATTCATCTCACAAAAATGTATGTATTCCAATCAACTTGTTTACGTACGATTTGTATATAAAAACTCTTGTAATCGTCCATTATCAATTTTCCCATGATAATATAGTATAGTAAAATAATTATATATTTTATATAATTATTTTTGTCATGTTTAAATGTCATAGTAACCTTTTGTTCATAAACTATTCCAATAATAGTCTATTTTCAGTAGTTGCGTCGTAATAACCTTATTTTTGTGAATAATAGCGAAATAACTTGTTCAAAGATTATAAATGTTATCTTTTGAGATATTTCACACAAAAATAATATGATATTTTGATTATAGCCATTTTTGCTAGAAAATAGTGCCTTTATTTATAAAAACGTAGTTTTTACTAGTTTTCGGTTTTATAACGTTTTTATCCAAGATCTAGTGTTTTTGTACACTTTATTTGTAGTTTAGTGACTTTTACACAACTTAATATGTCAAAGTGTTCATAAAACATGGATCTACTCATATTTCATGTCGAAATCATATTTATAACATTTTTATTCAAGATCTAACATTTTTACACACTTTAATTATAGTCTAGTAACTTTTATACAAGCATATCATGTATTATATTGAATATCTTACAAGGATCTATCCATATATCATATCAAAGGTATTTTTATCCAAATACTAACTTTATAAACTTGTGAAATCAACATATATATCATTTAAACATATATAAACTTGAATAAACAACATATATAGTTAAAGAACTTGTATTCTCCCCCAAAAAGGTTTGAAAAGATGAAAATGTGGGGTATGAACTCACCTTGAGTGTGGATCTTAGGATTTCTTGGAAGAAGGTTGAAGATTGTGGTTCTAAGACCCGAAGGACCCTTGGACAAAGCTATTATCCAATGAATTTCCGTGAGTATGTGTGTATAAAAGAGTATATGAAGGTATTTAGAACTTAAATCACTAGATGATCATAACTTACCAAGAGAGCTTGAAAGATCTTTGAAGATGATGGAGTTTGGAGCTTAAAGACCCTTGAACAAAACTAATATCTAATGGATATGGATGGATGTTAGTGTGTGTAAAAGGTGTAAAACTTATATCAAGTTGTTTAGAATCAAAGGATGAAGAAAGCTTACTACTTGAACTTGGGAAAGAAGCTTGAAATGGAAGCTTGAAGATGGTGATGAAGATGGTGATCTTGGCCGAGAGAAAGAAGAAGAGAGGAAGGAGAGTGATGAGTGTTGGTGGTTTGTGGTTTGGTTCTAATGAGACTTTCCTAGTTTATGGTGATTTTCATGTTATATTTCTATTTGATTTTCTTGGCATTATTTTAATCTAGGCTTATAATACCCTAGATATGGTGAATAGTGGCTAAAGATATGCATGGGGCTGATGCAAAATCGATGGGGGTAGGGGGGGGGGTGGGGTAGGTTAGTTTTTATAAAATAGCAATATACTTTATAAAAATAAGTGATTTTTATAAAATAGTAAGACGTTTTAGTGAAATTTTGTGCGTTTTTGACGAAACGAAGTTCTAAATAATTATTTTGTATAAAAACATTGCCAAACATTTATTTTGATTGAATTATAACTCGTTAGGTGCCGGAATACGCGTTTAAGCGCAGTATTCTTCCGATTTCGCGATTTTCGGCATTTTACCGGAAATTGCATTTAGCTTTGGAATTAAATACTAGATACTATTACGTTACTTATCATATGAATTTTTATTTCATATTTGATGTTTAAGGCACCTCATTTTGTATTTTGAGTCCAAACCCTGTGTACATTTATCCGTTCACAGCGATTTAATGGTTATAACTTCCACATACGAACTCCGTTTTTGACGTTCTATATATCCACAGTTTCGTATTTACGAGTGGATCGTTTTATGAATATTATTATTCTCAAAATAATAATTGTACGATTATCGAATTTTTACGCTACAGTAGTCTGCTGTCCGTATTTTCGATTTTTAACCCATAATTGTTTTGATTTAGCATACGTAATACTATAATATTAATAATTCAACGCAAAAGTTATGGAAAATAACTTTCAACATATAGATTAACATATGCTTCGTTTGAATACAGTTGACTTTTGTTGACCAAAATTTACAATTGTCACATCATCTACCCGTTAGAGAGAATTTCGTCCCGAAATTTAACTCTTGAGTGGATCCTCAAGGGTTTGGGAAGAGATGTGGGTACCTCTGCTTCATCTGGTCTTCACGTTCCCAAGTGAATTCTGGTCCTCGCTTGGCACTCCAACAGACCTTGACTATCGGTATGCGGCTCTGTTTCGTCCTCTTGATTTCTCTGTCCATGATCTCTACGGGTTCTTCAACAAAAAAAAAAGGTTCTCGTTCACCTCGATCTCGTCGAGCGGAATGACAAGAGTTTCATCGGACAGGCATTTCTTTAAGTTGGATACGTGAAAGGTGGGATGGACATTGCTGAGCTCCTGAGGTAATCGAAGTCTGTAGGCTACTGGGCCGATCCTGGCAAAGATCTCGAAGGGCCCAATGTATCTGGGGTTCAGCTTCCCACGCTTTCCAAAGCGTATCATTCCTTTCCATGGCGAGACCTTCAACAACACTCGGTCACCAACCTGGAATTCCAAAGGTTTGCGTCGCTTATCTGCGTAGCTCTTTTGTCGGTCACGAGATGCTTTCAATCGTTCGCGGATCTGAACGATTTTCTCAGTTGTCTCTCGTATGATTTCCGGACCGGTGAGAGCGCTGTTAGGTGTTTGGCCTCTGGCTAGTTGAGTATCACCCACTTCGGCCCAGCACAGAGGGGATCTACACTTGCGTCCGTATATCACACAGGCTCTCAACATATCTTCCAGCGTTTGGATGGTTCTTTCACTTTGGCCATCCGTCTGCGGATGGTAAGCTGTGCTCATGTCAAGCCTGGTTCCCATAGCCTTTTGTAATGATTGCCAAAAGTTTGAAGTGAACCGGCTATCTCTATCCGAGATGATTGATCTCGGCACACCGTGCAATTTTACAATTTCTTTGACGTAAAGTCTTGCTAGCTTATCCGTCCTATCACTCTCCTTGATTGGCCAGGAAGTGAGCGGATTTGGTTAGCCTATCGACGATTACCCATATAGTATCTAACCCACCGGTTGTCTTTGGTAATTTGATTATGAAGTCCATTGTTATCCGCTCCCACTTCCACTCGGATATTGGTGGTTGAACTAGCAAACCCGAGGGTTTTGGTATTCTACTTTAACTTTGGCGCAAGTGAGGCACTTGCCCACGTAAGTAGCGATTTCTACCTTCATGTTTGGCCACCAATAAAGTTTCTTGAGGTCCAGGTACATTTTGTCGGACCCGGGATGAACGGAGTATCTAGTCTTGTGAGCTTCATTCATGATAATGTCTCTGTATCCGCCGAATTTCGGTGTCCAGATTCGGTTCCTGAGGTAGCGAGCTCCGTCAGCCTTAACTTCAAGGTTTTTATCCATCCCTCGCAAGGCTTCATTTGCAACGTTTTCAGGTTTTAAGGCTTCTAGTTGTGCCTCTTTAATCTGAGTGGGTAACTGGGAATGGATCGTCATTGTTAATGATTTCACTCGGCGGCCCGAGTATTCCTTTTGACTGAGGGCATCAGCTACTACGTTGGCCTTCCCTGGGTGATAACGAATTTCGCATTCGTAGTCACTTAGTAGCTCCATCCAACGTCGTTGCCTCATATTGAGTTCTTTTTTATTGAGGATATGCTGGAGACTCTTATGGACGGTGTATACTGTACATTCAGTGCCGTACAGGTAGTGTCTCCAGATCTTCAATGCGAACACTACTGCTCCCAACTCGAGGTCATGTGTAGTGTAGTTGACCTCGTGAGTTTTAAGTTGCCTCGAAGCGTAAGCAATAAACTTTCCTCTCTGCATGAGTACACAACCCAAACCCTGGTTCGATGCGTCGCAATAGACCACAAAGTCTTCTGTTCCTTCTGGAAGGGACAGAATAGGAGCGCTGCATAAAGCTTTCTTTAGGGTCTGGAAGGCGGCGTCTTGGTTATCTCCCCACTTGAATGTCACACCCTTATGTGTCAGGGTGGTAAGTGGCTTTGCAATTTTGGAGAAATTCTGTATGAATCTTCGGTAATAGCCAGCAAGGCCCAAAAACTTACGGATTTCTGTCGGAGTTCTTGGCGCTTTCCAGCTTTCGATGGCATTGATTTTGGAGGGATCCACATGTATCCCTTCCTTGCTGACTACGTGGCCCAGGAAGTCCACTTTTCGAAGCCAAAATTCGCATTTCGAAAATTTCGCATACAGCTTTTCCGCTCTTAACGTCTCCAAAACTTGTCGTAAGTGTTGGCTATGTTCCTCCTTGCTTCGTGAATAAATAAGTATGTCGTCAATAAATACTATTACGAATTTATCCAGGTAAGGACGGCATACTCGGTTCATCAGATCCATGAACACTGCGGGCGCATTGGTTAATCCGAAGGGCATCACAACGAATTCATAATGGCCGTAGCGAGTTCTGAATGCCGTCTTTGGAACATCTTCTTCTTGAACCTTGAGTTGGTGATATCCCGACCTCAGATCGATTTTTGAGAAATAGCTCGCTCCTTGGAGTTGATCAAACAGGTCGTCAATTCGGGGTAGCGGGTATCGGTTCTTGATGGTGAGCTTGTTCAACTCCCGATAGTCAATGCACATACGGAATGATCCATCCTTCTTCTTCACGAATAAGACCGGCGCTCCCCAAGGTGAGAAGCTCGGCCTGATGAACCCTTTACTTAGCAGTTCATTTAGTTGGCTGGATAATTCTTGCATTTCTGCCGGGGCTAATCGGTATGGCGCTTTTGCTACCGGGGTGGCTCCTGGGATCAAATCGATCCTGAACTCGACTTGTCGTGCGGGTGGTACTCCTGGAAGGTCTTCTGGGAATACGTCGGGAAAGTTGCAGACTTCGGGGATTTCTTTGATGTTCTTTACTTCTTTCTTTTCGTCAACAACGTGGGCTAGGAAGGCGTGGTATCTTTTCTGTAGGTATTTTCGGGCTTTGATGCATGACACGATTCGGAGGCTGGTACTGGGTTTATCACCGTAGACAACAATGGTCTTGTCATTCGGCAGATGAAGTCGGATTCCTCGTTCGTAACACATGATGTCGGCATGATGGGGATTTAGCCAATCCATACCAACGATCACGTCAAAACTTCCTATTTTAACAGGCATTAAGTTGATTTGAAAGGAGTGATCGTCCAGAGTAAGTGTGCAGCCTACGTATATGTTGTTTGTGCTTTTTGTTTTGCCATTAGCCATTTCTACTGTAAATATTTCGTTGAGTGGTTGAGGTTTTTGTTTTAGTAAATATTTAAACTCGTGGCTTACGAAACTCCTCTCCGCACCGCTATCGAATAGTATACAAGCATATGAATTATTGATGAGGAACGTACCGGTAACCACGGTAGGATCCTCCACCGCTTCCGTGCGTCCCATAGCTAGGACTCTTCCATTTCTCCCCACATTCTTGGCCTTCGGGCAATCACGCTTAAAATGCCCTGTCTCACCACAACCATAACATGCTTGACTCACCCCGACATTAGTGGCTTGAGGGGTTTGTGGGGTTGGCGTCCTACAGAATCGGGCAGTGTGGACCTTCTTGTTACAGTTCAAGCAGTGCATTTCTCTACAGGGTCCGGTATGGTGGAAGTTGCACTTGTTACACTTGGGTAGCGTCCCAATGTATTGCTTGGTGGTAGTTGGGGCGTTCGGGACAGTGGCTGCACGAACTGCCACAATCTGTTGTCTTTTTGCACCGTCTTGGTTTGGTTGGTTTCTACCCCTGTTCCAGGGTTTCCTCTTGTGATCCCTTTCCCTTGGCTGTTCAGTCTTTTGGGTCATGGTTCCCTGGCGCACCCCGTGGTCGACCAATCGTTGGGCCAATCGTTTGGCGCTGTCAAAAGTGGCTGGACTTGCGGCTTCTACATTCCCTTGGATCTGGGATGATAGTCCCCAGATGTAACGTTCCACTTTTACAGACTCCGATGTGACCATAGCTGGGCAGAGGGTTGCCAGCTCGTTGAATCGGTTTGTGTAAGCGTTAAGATCCAAACCTTTCATTGTGAGGTTCTACAGCTCTTGCTCCAACTTCTGGATTTCCCCTCGGGGGCAGTACTCCTTCATCAACATTGTCTTTAATTCCTCCCAGCCCATCGAGTTTGCCACTGGGAGTGTCAGCGACTTGACATGGCCCTTCCACCAAGACATAGCCGTCTCAGCGAAAGTGCAGGCAGCGAACTTTACTTTCATTTCTTCTGGACACGCAGTGATATCGAAGATCGACTCAGTTTTCTCGATCCACCTTGTGAGGTTAAGGACACCACCGGTGCCGTGGAAAGTTATCGGCTTGCAACTGACAAAATCTTTGTAAGTACACACTCGAGAATGGGTTGATGTTTCCCCATTGGTGGGATCGTTGGTGCCGTTTCCACTTCCGTTTACATTTACCCTGTTGGTGTTAATATGGGCAACAGCTGCAGTCACGGCTGCCGTGATAGCGGCTTGGAATGTCGCCGAGTCCATCATAGGTGCTTCGGGTGTCTCGACGGGTGTGCGTCTGTTATTTCTTCGGCGAGGTGGCATGATTCTGCCACAAGGATTTAAGATCGACGTTGGTTAGTTTTTGGAAGAATTGTTATGATTATGTCATCATTAGAATGTAGTACTTGTATTTTATTGTTATCTTGTTTCCTTCGTTTCGTAAGTTGTATCTATGATCTGATATCAAACATACTGATCATTCACACATACATCATTTATAAATCAAACATATTCTTCATATTCATAATAATGCGGAGTGTTACATAAATTTTGAAATGAAAATTTGGCCTTCGCAGAGGCCTACAGAGTGATAACGATAAACAGCGTAACGGCTTACAAAAAGTGTAGTCACTTGATTGTAGAACCGCGCCTATATACAATAGTGAGCCGCACATAACGCGTACTCGTAAATGTCCTAATCTATATCAAAATTTGAGTAGTATAACTACTACTCAAGACGAACTGGATCCCCCAGCCCTGCGTAGTGCGTCCACTTGCGCCCTGAGCTCAGCAGCTTCGCGCTCGGCCTCCTCGGCCCTTCGCTCCACCTCGCGAATCCTTTCCTCGGATTCGGATATTCGGACAATCGCCTCACACCACATCCCCAGGGCTGTCTGTACGTCCTCCTCGAGAGTGTCGAGTCGTCCAGCGGTATGGCCGCGGGTCTCGTCTAAACGTCGGAGGCGAGCTGAGTTGACCTCGGCGACGGCCCCTACGTCCATAATCTGACTCGTGGTCGCTCTAATCTGCTCCTCATGGCGCCTGATGCGTCCGACCATGGTGGGTAGACCTCGGTCTGCGTAACCCCCTCTACTGAGATCGTAGTGATCGTAGAATAGGTGATATGGGGGTCGCAAGTCCTGCTCACGGCTCCAAACGCGTATCTGCTCTGCCCAATCTGGTGTCGGGCCCTGAAGAGGTTCTTCTATTAGTAAAGGGCGGTGAATTGGAAGTACCCTCTTTCGAGGTGTACGCATCCACAACGGGCCACCAGGGTGGCGATATACCTGAAATAATGGCGGTGGTGGTGGTGCGTGTATGCTGCGAACTGGGTGGCGAGGATCGATGACTTCCGGCTCATCTTCGGACTCTTCCTCGTCCCATTGTTCTTCTTCTTCTGAAGCTTCCTCCGGTTCCTCTTCCGGAACCTCTTCGGGTTCCTCTTCTGGTTCTTCATTCAGCCATCCCCCATTTCCCTCCTCGGGGAAATATGGGTCTCCTGGCAAGTGGAATCCGGCCATGGTGTCTGTACGAGGAGTGGGGTATAAGAAGTATATATAAGGGGATTCTTAAATACACATATATATATATAACTAAGTAATGTACACAAAATACTCATATAGTATTTTAACTTCATGTTTAGTTCTATAGTGTCATAAAATACTCCTATAGTATTTTAAATTTTATGTTTAGTTCCTTTGGTTACTGGTAAGTGTTCGGACTTGTTGTCCACCACGATTATTCCTAAGCATACGTTAATCATATCTTGGATCAACACAGTTGATCAGGCTCTATTCATCCAAGATATCATCACCAAAACACTTAGGCCTATCCGTAGCGTTCAACTCATCATACCACTTTTGTATGTTTTCGTTATGATATCGTTCTAGTATGTATGTATGTACTTATACTTTTATAAAAATTATCGTTGTAATTTTAAAAGTATACTTGTACGAAAATGTTTTCGAGAGTTTTAGTCCCATTGTATTTATAGTTGTATATCTTTAGATGGATTGATATACTTAGTTCACTATAAACAATGCTCTGATACCAATCTGTCACACCCTCAAACCGTATTGGCGGAATAGTTTAAGGGTGGATGACTTCATGAACAATATCATAACAAAGTTGCACAATAGTGAAAACCAAGCAAACAACCATCATTACATAATTGCAAATGTTACATAGTTTAACTGTATCATGTTTCAAATACAATTATAATGATATCAAAATAGGCAAAAATGACGTCGTAACGTCCTTTCTTGTAGCGCTTGATTTACCAAATCAGTTTCCTGAGAATACAAGTAGTTGAAAAAGTATCAACAATTAAGTTGGTGAGTTCATAAGATTTTTGTATAAGAAACGTCCTTTGTTTGTAAACGATAGTGTTGAAAACCAAGAAAATCCAATATTTTCTTATAAAATGTTCCAAGTCTTTAAATCCCAAAGACTAAAATGTAATATGTAATCTGTAGTGTACTTTCTTTGAAATGTGTGTATCCACGTAAACAATTTATAAAAATATTAAGTTGATTATTTTCCCATGTGAGATACCATATAACCATACTGTGACTAGTTGGCCTGCTGCGACGTTCTTCAGGCGTCGGAACTGTTAGACATTTGGACACCTCAGACCTGCCGGTCAAGCTGTAGCTAGCAGCTCAGGTGCGGGGTTGTCAATCCCGTATAGATCTATACTCAAATATCGCGCTCTCTTACCGAGACTCTGGTTATATAAATGTTCAGGACTTATAGTAGGTACTTATAAAAGTACTTTGAAGATTCATCTCACAAAAATGTATGTATTCCAATCAACTTGTTTACGTACGATTTGTATATAAAAACTCTTGTAATCGTCCATTATCAATTTTCCCATGATAATATAGTATAGTAAAATAATTATATATTTTATATAATTATTTTTGTCATGTTTAAATGTCATAGTAACCTTTTGTTCATAAACTATTCCAATAATAGTCTATTTTCAGTAGTTGCGTCGTAATAACCTTATTTTTGTGAATAATAGCGAAATAACTTGTTCAAAGATTATAAATGTTATCTTTTGAGATATTTCACACAAAAATAATATGATATTTTGATTATAGCCATTTTTGCTAGAAAATAGTGCCTTTATTTATAAAAACGTAGTTTTTACTAGTTTTCGTTTTTATAACGTTTTTATCCAAGATCTAGTTTTTTTGTACACTTTATTTGTAGTTTAGTGACTTTTACACAACTTAATATGTCAAAGTGTTCATAAAACATGGATCTACTCATATTTCATGTCGAAATCATATTTATAACATTTTTATTCAAGATCTAACATTTTTACACACTTTAATTATAGTCTAGTAACTTTTATACAAGCATATCATGTATTATATTGAATATCTTACAAGGATCTATCCATATATCATATCAAAGGTATTTTTATCCAAATACTAACTTTATAAACTTGTGAAATCAACATATATATCATTTAAACATATATAAACTTGAATAAACAACATATATAGTTAAAGAACTTGTATTCTCCCCCAAAAAGGTTTGAAAAGATGAAAATGTGGGGTATGAACTCACCTTGAGTGTGGATCTTAGGATTTCTTGGAAGAAGGTTGAAGATTGTGGTTCTAAGACCCGAAGGACCCTTGGACAAAGCTATTATCCAATGAATTTCCGTGAGTATGTGTGTATAAAAGAGTATATGAAGGTATTTAGAACTTAAATCACTAGATGATCATAACTTACCAAGAGAGCTTGAAAGATCTTTGAAGATGATGGAGTTTGGAGCTTAAAGACCCTTGAACAAAACTAATATCCAATGGATATGGATGGATGTTAGTGTGTGTAAAAGGTGTAAAACTTATATCAAGTTGTTTAGAATCAAAGGATGAAGAAAGCTTACTACTTGAACTTGGGAAAGAAGCTTGAAATGGAAGCTTGAAGATGGTGATCTTGGCCGAGAGAAAGAAGAAGAGAGGAAGGAGAGTGATGAGTGTTGGTGGTTTGTGGTTTGGTTCTAATGAGACTTTCCTAGTTTATGGTGATTTTCATGTTAGATTTCTATTTGATTTTCTTGGCATTATTTTAATCTATGCTTATAATACCCTAGATATGGTGAATAGTGGCTAAAGATATGCATGGGGCTGATGCAAAATCGATGGGGGTAGGGGGGTGGGGTAGGTTAGTTTTTATAAAATAGCAATATACTTTATAAAAATAAGTGATTTTTATAAAATAGTAAGACGTTTTAGTGAAATTTTGTGCGTTTTTGACGAAACGAAGTTCTAAATAATTATTTTGTATAAAAACATTGCCAAACATTTATTTTGATTGAATTATAACTCGTTGGGTGCCGGAATACGCGTTTAAGCGCAGTATTCTTCCGATTTCGCGATTTTCGGCATTTTACCGGAAATTGCATTTAGCTTTGGAATTAAATACTAGATACTATTACGTTACTTATCATATGAATTTTTATTTCATATTTGATGTTTAAGGCACCTCATTTTGTATTTTGAGTCCAAACCCTGTGTACATTTATCCGTTCACAGCGATTTAATGGTTATAACTTCCACATACGAACTCCGTTTTTGACGTTCTATATATCCACAGTTTCGTATTTACGAGTGGATCGTTTTATGAATATTATTATTCTCAAAATAATAATTGTACGATTATCGAATTTTTACGCTACAATAGTCTGCTGTCCGTATTTTCGATTTTTAACCGATAATATATATATATATATATATATACACACACACACACTCACACACAAATATGTATATAGAGGGAGGTTAAATCGAGACCAACAAAAAGGTTGAGATTGCGAGACCAGCTCTCGACCAATCAATTTATAAATGCATATTAGTAACTATGTATTCTAATTAAATTATAAAAAATTATAGTTTCCTAAAATATAGGATTCTGATTGTTAGTTACCAAAAAAACTAAGAAATTAAATTTTATTTTTTTATAATTTCAAATTATATAGCGTCACTTGTTTTTTTTTTACTTTTTTGTTTTTTATTTTATTAGTAGATAGTAATAACCATTTTTCCGTCAAAATATTTTTTTTCTTGTATCGTTTAATTCGTTAATTTTCATTCATAAATGATTATAATAGACAATGCAAAGTTAAAAAATGCAATATATTTGTAATCATGAACGAATAAACCACAATGTAGTTATAAAAGAAATATGTGTGTAATGATAAATGAATAAAGAACAATGTATAAATTAAACAATCAACTTCAATTGTAATTATAAATGAATATCTAGATAAAAAATATAATGCAGTCTTAATCATCGATGATTACAACACAATGTAGACAAAAAATACAATGCAATTTTAATCATAAGCAAATAGTGGGCACCCGTGATCATAGCTATTATTGGATTTCTACATTTCAAGTTAAATTTATAAATGAATATAAATGTAACCATAAATGAATTCACATATCATTGTTTTTAATTTACTTCAAATTTTCTTGTTGAACCATACATGAAAAGAAAGGTGGTTGCCCCCAAAAGGTGGTTGCCCTTGATCACTGTTTAACCTATCAAAGTGGTAAACCTGCATCAATTTGAACTAATACAAGTAAAAAACAAGTGACGCTATATAATCTTAAATGATTAAAGTGTAATTACAAGTAAAACAATGAAAGTACATTGGCATTTCTTGCATTTTGCCCAATCAGGGGACAAATACAAAAAAATAACATACTCTCATTTTTTTTCTAATATAACACAACTACTCATCATCAATGTTTATTATTACAATAAAAAATTAAACACAACGTGCTTGTTACAATGTTAATCATTGATGATTAACACATGTTAACTCATTATTTTCAAACATAAATCTCTTTTAAGTGTTAATCATTGATGATTAACAATATAATTTATATATTATTGTTTTAATGATTAATAGAAAACAGTTGTTACAGTGTTAATCATCAATGATTATTACT
The DNA here is from genome assembly GCA_023525715.1 of Cichorium intybus. Taxonomy (NCBI): domain Eukaryota; kingdom Viridiplantae; phylum Streptophyta; class Magnoliopsida; order Asterales; family Asteraceae; genus Cichorium; species Cichorium intybus. Next base: position 137,043,693 of record CM042011.1, on the reverse strand, counting down.
TTAAATTATTAACATACAATTTCAATAGAAAGTTGTTGTAGTGTTAATCATCAGCAATCAACATTGTAAATTATTATTTTACTCCTACTAAAACAATAATTTAGAAGCATAACAGAAGAAATCAAAGCTACACTACGATTACAATGCACCCATTAAAACAGAAAGGAAAAAAGCTTAAAAGAATAAATAAAAGCTTACTTGTAGAGAAGCTCGCTGTTGGTGGAGGAGAATGGTGACCTGTCGGCTGAGGCTAGCCGTTAAAACTCGAAATCTCAACCATCAAGAGTAGCATCTAAATTTTAAACAAAACATAATCATTAATGAATAAAACATATTTTGGTAATAGAAAATTCTAATTTAAATTATAAATTAATAAATGACAACTTGATATTTATACATTTTAAACATAAATGAATAAACATGTTGTAATGATAAAAAAAATACAAATTTAATTTATTAATGAGTAAAACACAACTTAATACAAAACTTATCAAACTATTCTAGTCGTAGACGATTGAATATCAAAAAATTTATCATTTCCTGTAGTCAACCGAATCCACAAATATTACTACTTTATAAAAGTTTTTGGCACCTTTAGATATATAACAAATGCAAAGATCATGGCCTAAAGACAGTCAAACAGGTCTAAGAAATTAAAATACGATAATGAAAAATGGTAGCAATAAAATTGATCCTTGATTTAAATAAGCGATTGGCAACTTAGTGCACAAAACTCCAAGACCTCATGTTGTAAAATACGACGGATCCGAATTGACTTTAGACAATATTAGCTCAATGCGGAATAGGATCAAAATTATCAAACGATAATAATCACAACGAAAATACGAATAAAGTAAATAAAATAGAGACACAGGGATTTACGTGGAAAACCCAAATCGGGAAAAACCACGGGCGGAGGAAGCCGAGAACCAATTCACTATATTTTGTGGTGTTTACAAAACGTTTGGAGAATACAAAAATACAAAGAATTTAAAACTCTTATGTATTTACAAGAGAAGAGAAATGTTGTGTGTTGTGGTGTTGAGGTGTGTTTGTATTGTGTGTTTGATAACCCTTTATATAAGAATTCATAACATGCCACATTTGAATTCTATAACATGCCACATTTGAATGACCATATTTAAATACTAGCCATTGTTGAATCCTTTTAGCTAGCCATTTTTGAAGGCATATTTCACAATCTCCACCTTGACTTCAAAATGGAACAAAACTTGTATACCCGTTTGCTAAAACCAACAACTCTTCAAACTTCAAAACTCCATAAGAAACTGGAATCACCATATAGAGAAAAAATTGATCCTGAAAAAATGAAATACTTCCTCCACCACGAGCCTAATCAGGCTCAAATGCGATCAGAAACACCCACCAAATCCAAACATGTTTTGAACTTGGCTATTGGAAGACTTTTGGTGAACATATCAGCAGGATTATCATTGGTGCTGATCTTGTTTACTGTAATATCGCCTTTAGCAATAACATCTCTGATGAAGTGATAACGAACATCAATATGTTTCGTTCGATCATGGAACATTTGATCCTTTGTCAGAAATATTGCACTTTGATTGTCACAAAAAACAGTTTTAACGGATAACTTGTTTGAAAGCTCACCTATCAACCGTTTCAACCAGAGGGCTTCTTTCACTGCTTCCGTAACAGCCATGTATTCGGCTTCGGTGGTGGATAACGCTACGGTGGACTGTAACTGCGCTTTCCAGCTAATTGCGCAATCACCCAAAGTAAACACGTACCCTGTAATCGATCGTCTTTTATCCAAGTCCTTTGCATAATCGGAATCCACATAACCAAGTACTCCACTATCGGTTTTGCCAAACCGCAGACATAAAGAGGAAGTACCTCGCAAGTACCGAAAAATCCATTTAACAGCAGCCCAATGCTCTTTTCCTGGATTCGCCATGTATCTGCTCACCATGCTTACCGCATATGACAAATCTGGACGTGTACAAATCATAGCATACATAAGAGATCCTACAGCGCTGGAGTATGGTACCTTTTCCATGTATGCTAGATCTTTTTCGGTTGTAGGACTTAAGGCGGATGATAGCTTGAAGTGGGCTGCGAAAGGAGTGCTGACTTCTTTTGCGTCATGCATATTGAAACGGTGCAGAACCTTCTCAATGTAGCTTTGTTGAGAAAGGTATAGAGTTCTTGCACTGCGGTCTCGCACTATTTCCATTCCTAGAATTTTCTTGGCAGCACCCAAGTCCTTCATATCGAACTCAGCATTCAACTGGTCTTTTATCTTTTGAATCTCCTTTATATTCTTCGCTGCAATTAACATGTCATCCACGTATAAGAGTAGATAGACCATTGAACCATCGTCACACTTCTTGTAGTAAACGCAGCTGTCGTAGGTGCACCTTTTCAGCTTGTGACTGGTCATAAATGAGTCAAACCTTTTATACCATTGTCGTGGAGATTGCTTGAGGCCATAAAGAGACTTCTTCAATTTGCACACGTAGCTTTCCTTGCCAGGAGCTACGAAACCTTCAGGTTGTTGCATATATATCTCTTCCTCAAGCACACCATTTAAGAATGCTGTAGTAACATCAAGTTGCTCTAACTCATAGTCATGAGAGGCAACTAATCCCAACAAGACACGTATTGACGTGTGTTTCACAACCGGAGAGAAAATGTCGGTATAATCGATACCTGGGATTTGACTGTAGCCTTTGGCTACCAAACGAGCTTTATATCTTGGTTTGTCACCAGGGTGGATAGCCTCCTTCAACTTGTAGACCCATTTGCACTTAACTGTCTTCTTACCCTTTGGAGCTGGAACGAGATCCCATGTGCCATTTTTCTGAAGAGATTTCATCTCCTCGTGCATGGCAACCATCCACTTATTAGAATGTTTGGATTGAATGGCCTCGTTGTAGCTTGTGGGCTCCAGAACAGACTCAACTTCATTGGCAACTGTAAGTGCATAAGCGACAGAATTGGCTTGAACGTATCTCTTTGGAGGTGCAATCTGTCTGCGAGGTCTATCTCTTGCGATGGAGGGACTATGAGGTTGGCTTGGAGCTTCGGCTGGCTCATGAGAAAAGGAATGTTGATTATTCGAGGGTTGAGAAACCTCGACACCTTCATGAGACTGGTCCTCGAAAGATGAATTTAAAGGAAGCTCCACCTCCACTCGAACTTTGTCTTTTTCCGAATTTTCATTTTCTCTGGTCTGAATGTTGGAGACAGGATGAAGCATGGCTTTTTCATCGAAGGTCACATCTCTTGATGTAATGACTTTCATAAGCTCTGGGCTCCATAATTTGAACCCTTTCACTCCTGTCTTGTATCCAATAAAAATGCACTTAATGGCTCTTGGTTCTAATTTGCCATTATCAACCCGTGCATATGCTGGACATCCAAACGGTATTAATTTTGTGTAGTCAGCAGGCTTACCAGACCATAGCTCAAATGGGGTCTTCTTTTCAATAGCACGAGAAGGGGAACGGTTGATAATGTAGCATGCGGTTGAAGCGGCCTCGGCCCAAAAAGACTTCGGCAACTTCGAATGAGATAGCATGCATCGGACCTTCTCCATGATGGTGCGGTTCATACGTTCCGCTACGCCGTTCTGCTGTGGTGTATGAACTACGGTGCGATGCCTCGTAATTCCTTCCCTACGGCAATAGGAGTTGAATTCTTCTAAGCAGAATTCCAGTCCGTTATCGGTACGAAGGTATTTTACTTCAAAACCGGATTGTTTTTCAACTAACACTTTCCAATCCCTAAAGGTTTGGAATACTTCTCCCTTTGACTTTAAGAAGAACGACCATACCTTTCTTGAGAAATCGTCAATGATCGTGAGCATATAAGAGGCTCCACCTTTCGATGTAACCTTCGCTGGTCCCCATAAATCAGAGTGTATGTAGTCAAGTGGCCCTTTCGTCGTATGTTTGCCACCGATAAAACTCACTCGCTTCTGCTTTCCAAATACACAATCTTCACAGAATTCAAGTTCGGTTGATTTGTGCTCCTCGAGCAACCCCCGTCGACTTAGTTCATTCATACCATGGTATGACATGTGAGCGAGCCTGAGGTGCCATAGACGAGAGCGATCAACGTTGGAGAGGGATTTAGAACATACCGAGACTTCGCCGGAGATAACTTGCCCATCCATAATGTAAAGGTTTGCGGATTTTCTAACTCCTCGGATGACCACAGAACCTTCCTTGAAAATATGGAGTTTCCCGTCTTTGCCAACAAACTCGTAACCTTTCTTCTCGAAAGTACCAAGACTTAGTAAATTTCGCCTAAGACCAGAGACATGCTTCACATCTTCAATTGTTCGAACAACACCATCGAACATGCGGAACCTGACTGTACCATGTCCAATAATACGGCACGAAGTATCGTTGCCCATCAAGACATGTCCTTGGTTAACATTTTCATATGTATGAAAAATACTCCGGTTGGAGCTCATATGAAAAGTACATGCTGAATCAAGAACCCATTCGCTCATGGTAATTAAACCGAAATCCGAAACGGATAGAAGCTCGCCATCGGAACCGGTTTCGGCTACATCAGCTTCTACGGTAGTACCTGCTGGTTTACCATTCATGGTTGCCTTCTCCTTCTCCTTGTTTTTCAACTTGTAACATTCATCGATCAGATGTCCCTTTTTATGACAATAATTACAATACTTGCGCTTGCCTTTGGACTTAGATCTAGATCGGTTTTGTGAAGAATTACCTCTCTCGTTGGTTCTCCCTCTAATGTTGAGACCTTCGGCTTTTGAATCGTTGCTGCTGCCACTAATAATCTGCTTCATCTTTTCTTTTGAATCAAGAGCGGTCATTATCTCATCCAAGACAAGAGTGTCTCGACTATAGATAATGGTATCACGAAAGTGATCATAGGAATCTGGGAGTGATGATAATAAAAATAGCGCCAAATCTTCATCTTCATATTTGACGTCCATATTTTCCAGATTTCCTACAAGCTCTTTAAAAGTAGAGAGGTGATCAGATAAAGAACTTCCCTCACCCATCTTGAGGTTGAAGAGTCGTTGCTTCAGGTGTAGCTTGTTTGGCAAGCTTTTCGTCATTAGTAGCTGTTCGAGCTTTAGCCAGAGAGCCGTCGCAGATGTCTCTTTCAGTACATCTTGGAGAACGTCGTTGGATAGATGCAGACGGATCTGCGACGACGCCTTCAAATCTTTCATTTCTTTTTCCTCAGTCGACCAAGATGCCGGCATTTTATCCATTCCTAACAGTGCTCTATGGAGATCCATCTGGATGAGAATATCTCTCATCTTTACTTGCCACAGCGGAAATCGGGTATTCCGATCCAGCAGCGGAATATCGTATTTCACCGAAGACATGATTTATTACTTGATAAAATGATCCCAACAAGCTAATATCAAAACCCGGACGCTCTGATACCAATTGTTGTAAAATACGACGGATCCGAATTGACTTTAGACAATATTAGCTCAATGCGGAATAGGATCAAAATTATCAAACGATAATAATCACAACGAAAATACGAATAAAGTAAATAAAATAGAGACACAGGGATTTACGT